>OY829904.1:12830000-15330000 GCA_963691955.1 Chloroclystis v-ata | reverse complement strand
GATTGTCTGGACCTAGTTCTAACCGGAGTGATATCGGATAGACCTAGTTTTATCCAACAGGGAATGGCTGGACCTAGTTGTAGCCGGCATGATGAAGGCTAGACCTAGTTTTACCCGAAAACAATCGGCTAATACTAGGTTTAACCAAGAGTAAGTGGCTACACCTAGTTCTAACCGGCTAAAACTAGGTGTAGCCGCACTTCGGGTATTAGCCGTAACATATATACAGATATCCTTCCTCGATAAATTCAATACTGAAAGAATTTTCAAATCGGGCCAAAGCTGTTCCTCAGATTAGAGCGTTCAAACAAACTCTTCAGCTTTATAATATTAGTATATTGTATGAGTTTTGTGGCAGCTCTCTCGCCTGAGCTTGTGATCGACGCGCACCCGGCTCGAATTACGACAGGAAGCGGATACCGGCGCGTGCGCCGCGGCGCGGGGACTCCTCATAGAAAGCCGATATTGTATCTGTAGAATCTTGTAACACTTATTTAAATTTAGAATACTAGAAGGAGCTTGATTTGAAGAACACGATTGAAATACAATAACAACAGAATTACAATAAGAGAGCAAAATGCAAGGCAATTCCCGTTGTTATAAGAATGTGCCAACTTTTCACGCTGTCTTGGTGATTCTCTATGGACCAAAATTGGTATTTATTGAAGATACTAGTAGGACGTAATATAAGCCAGTGATGATGATTTCAGTATTAATACAGGGTGAGTGATCTGAGCGAGGCTGTTCGTATCGACGTGTGCTTCACGGATATTTGCAGGGGAGGTGAAAAGGTAAATCTGTGGAGACGCCATTTTAATCATTTATTGTAAAAAAAAAATCAGCCATTTTAATAGAACATTTTAAAATAATATACCTAGCTTTTTAATTAGGTCTATAATTATGTAACCACACAATAGACAATTATAGTACTTGTATCTAGTAAAACAAACAGCATCATAATTGAATCAGTTTTAGAATTTATTTATAGTATTTTTTTTTACTTTTTAAACAAACTTGATTCTGAACAATATCAAAAGAGTAGGTATTAAAACAAATATAAATTACTAGCGACTAGCGAATATTAAAAGCATCAAAATCCGTTGCGTAGTTTTAAAGATTAAAAATACATATGACCGACATCGACTTTGTTTTATATGTATTGATAGTACCTTACCACAAACATAAAAGTATAACCACTCATAAATTAATGTTTTCAACATTGTAGCAAATAAACAAAGCCATCCTTTTTAGTTAACAAAAAAAAACATCTCCACTGCATTTCTGCGCGCATAAAGGGCTCTTTGTATCTAATTACCGGAGTAAATACATTGAAAAATAAAATAAAACATACGACCTTCGTCCTGAATCATCTCAAAAATAAAAGTGCTTTATTTTTAGAAGAGATTTAAGATCACACGATCTTTACTTGAACTCATGACTGAATTCCAGAGCTTTTAAAAGTGTCCATTAAGTGCCTTATAGAGTCAGGATTATTTTATTCAAGTTTCTTTCTGGCATTCTTAAGGAAAATAGACTTTTTTGTATATTGGTAGTGTGGTGCTGGCCTAAGAGTACTACCTGTTCTCATTCTATGGACATATACATGGGGCAGCAAATTTGTTTCATGCACCAAACCACCTGGTGGTATGCGTGGTGATTATTATAAATTATTCTAAAACTAAATACCAATTTATTTAATTCTTGAATTCCAATCTTAATCTTTTAAAGGTTCATACATAACATATTCGGTTACACCTTGTACCTGCTGGTACAGGTTGCCCCAGACATCAAGCATCATAAAGAATCACCTTACTTGAGCAGTCAAATAAAACAATTTGCATATTCTCATTTCACTCATAGCACAGGTAAGACAGAACAGCACAATCAAATCAAGACACAGTTACGAACATAAATTGTACACTCTTTTATGCTAAAAATAAATGATTGATCGGTTGAATCCATTACACAGTAGTTTATATTTACGCAAACTAAAGTTTTCAAATCGAAGTAACTAATAAAGGTCTAATATTTTGTGATTTAAAATAATTATTAGCCATAATTGTGTTAAAAGAATTTCAAAGTGTTTGTAAAATTGTTGACTACCAATTTTACACATTTTTAAGGTTTTTTTTATTATCCAATCCATTTAACACCTAATATTTTAGGATTATTTTGAAAATCCATGTACACAATTAAAATTTGCATATAAAATGTGGATCTACCTGAAAAAATCATCACTCGCTTATCTGACTCAGCTGTGCTTCCGATAAGCTGTGCCCAATGTCTCCTATTCATTAAAGAAATTAATGTTTTGACCTGATCTATGGCTGTACAACATTTCATTCGATTATACGCTATAATAGATTCATTTAATTATAAATAACTTGCAGCAGAGACAAATCGAGAGGTTAATTAAATAGATTGTTCATTTATACAGGAAATAAAATAAATTTTTAATATTTGCATTTTGCTGTAGCCATTTTGTACGACTCTTTTGATAGTATTGTTTTATGTTTGTTGTGTAAGTTTCTTTGCCTTGTGGTGGCCATTGAATAGTACCACCACATAATTTTTTTAATGGATTATACCAGAACTCGGGCGCAGTGTCGTTCAGTGATGTTGAGTGATGAGTGAGTTGCAGTGATGAAGAGATAAATATTCAAACATACACTTAATAGTTATCATTAATTTTTCTATCGGTGTTGTACGGCATCATTACACAGGTTTTTTACCTAGCTTGGGTATCTATTTTTCTACTCAACAGCCGACCTATAAGACACTAACTGTACAGTATTGTTATCTTTAATTGTTTATTTTATTTATTCTTTATACCTCTGTATAGATTCTGCAGCATATTTTCGCGGCCATAATTATCTAAACCCAACGTTGTTTGTTTAAGTTTCGATTATAAATTAATACCTAACTTTATCCTCTATACATTGCGAAATAATATTGTAATTAATTAGACGTCATTTCTGTTATGTGGCCATTGGTCAACGGCCATAGAAAGTTGAAATATAGCCACGTGGTAAATTGTAATTTATTAGTTTTGGCATTTTCTAATTGTAATTAATATTGTTTTAAGGGGCATGATGCCAGAGGTGTATTCAAGATTACGGATTACGGTGGACGGATTAAGTGATATTGTAAGATCTAAAGTCAGGTCAAAATTTATTAAATACTTGACTCTGTCAAATTAAAATATAAACTGTATCTGAACAGTTACCTTATTTGAATACAGAAAATTCCCTTATTATTTTGCAACAGAGTCTTATAGTGAGGTTTCATAACAATAATATCTTAGACCTATCACGATCTACAAGGCTAATTTTGTGATTGCGCTTTCATCCTATTTATAAACTAGCTGACGCTCACGATTTCATTTGAACCGACTGTTAAGGGAAGCAAATCCTCAATATAATATTACCAACATGTCATAATGCTGCCGGCCAAAGATTAGTACCATCCAACCGGCACTTGGCCAGCATGATGAATTAAGGTGTAATTTCTCTCGTCAAGAGAGAAGTCCCTGTGTCCCAGCAGGGGGAACGTAAATAGTGGTGCTTTATGATGCCACAACACACTTGTACCGGCTACGATATTGCTAAATTTCAACATCACATTATTAACACTGAGAAAGTCAGTAAAATCCAACAACAAATAGTGTCGACAAATGATTTCTGGAAAGTAATGCGTTATTCAAGCGATCAGCCGCGCATCCGAGAGGCGAAGTGCGTTAACAATTGGTAACGCATTAACATACAATAGACGCGTGCGCATGTGGATCGAACGGTGGCCATGATTCAGGAAGAACGGAATTCATCATCATCAAAAATGGAGTGAGATTGATATTTTATTTTATTATAATATAATTGTAAATCACCATTATTACCTATTACTTTCTGAATATAAAATAGGTATTAAATAATTTTGTATTTTAACATTTTATATTAGGTACATATGTGTTTCATGTGTGACAATAGTAAATGATATGAATATGATGGTGATGACGTGTCCAAGTTGACCTTTGTGATTTTACGGACTAAATCTGAATCAATCAATCAAATAATTATCATCATTTCAGGCATCGGACGCCCACAGCTGGACATAGGTTCTTAACACAGATATAATAACCCCCAGATACCTCATAACAGGCGAAGACCGCGCGCCAAACATATGGTTAAATCAACCATATTTAAAGCCCCGCCTCGAAACACGGCTTTAGTTGCGACCAAGTGTCAGACCCGTGAACTTCATATACGTTTCTATAGTCTAACGCAAGTGAAGAGGTCAGCTTATAATGGCTACTCGTACGAAGGACGTTCACTTGTCTCTTTTCCGCATTGCGCTTATTGCATTCGTTGTCCTTCTCGGCGAAAGCACGTGTAACGTTAGTGTTGTACATTCTAATCGATATCGTTAAAAATATTAGACGACGTATATAAGCGGGTCTCTCGGTATTATTGTATGTAAAAATAAATAAGTTATCCATAAACCGATTAAATATGTTTATTACTTACTCACTCAGTCAAATGAATTATTTGTGATAAATTTTTCTAATATTATTTTTAAATTTTTAGGTTCTACAGGTTTTGTTTTTTCCAAAAATAAATACATATCTACCTACCTACATGATGCTATTTTCATTTTAATATGAAATTTTAAAACGAATCATCGAAATTAATTATCGACAAATTCATTCAATGTTCCCAACCCGCGACCTAAGTGCGACCTTGAAATAGCCAATCACAACGCCTTTGTTCCAGTCCCCGCAACCCGCGCCTTCCTCCAATTTCGGTGCGTTTGAATCGGAACAAAAGTATTATAATGGACCATCTAGTGGGGGTTATCTGTGGTTCTTAATGACAACAGCTTTAACAAGATCGTTCGTCCACCACATTGGCGGACGCTCGACGCTGCGTTTCCTTATCCGTGTTCTCCATTCGAGAACTTTTCGGCCCCCTCGGCCATCTGTTCTCTCTATATAGCCACCCCATGGCCACTTTAAGAAGCTAGTCCGCTGGGACATGTCAGTTTTTAAGGAGGTAGTTATGTACTGTCCTTCAATATCCAAAACTATGGTGACCGCGTTGCAAGCGTCGGTCGCTCACCCTGCCCGCCGTGTTTATCCTGACTCCTGTCTATGTCACTCCTGTCTGTGCCCGGGATCCTGCACTTCCTAGCACTTACAATTAAATATACGAGTAATTGGCAGGTAATGAGTATGAAGATATGGATCAAATGGAGTCTAAATTAAATATACGAGTCTTTGCCAAGTAATGTATGACGATATGGATCAGAAGAAGTCAAAATTAAATATACGAGTAATTGAATAAGTAAAGTTATCCATAACTTGGTTAACTCGTTGGTCCACCAACGGGAGTCAAAATTTGAGGAACACTTTTTGTTAAGGACTATCCGACATAGGGGTGACAACACTATTTTCGCGATATAGATATTCAAGCATGGTGGTCAAACGAGTTAGGTTCATAAGTACCACACCTGACCACACTAGATGTTGTTTAAAAATCTGTCACAGGCTAAGCTATCTCTAATCTAACATCCGTCGGACCACCAGCGCTAGACAATAGCAATCACCCTTTTCAATCCATCCAAGCAAGACTGAATATTTATGAGGTTATTTCTGTCTTGTTTGTTACAGTTTAAATGCACATTTAATATGAATAGATAAATTAATACTACTGGTCTATTTACACAGCAATAGCTATAGCCTCGTAGTAAGCTCGATGCTTGTGTTTAGTCCTGGGCATTAGATAATCTGATATTACGTACATTATTATTGTACATCCGTACCCGTAACACAAGCTTCGAGTATACCACGGGGCTAGATGTGGCTGTGTGAATTGTCCAGCAATATTTCTTTTTATTTTAGTAAAGAACATAGAACAACGGTACTCCCCGTCTTCTGGTAAGTTATTCCTTTAGTCGGTTAAAATAATTTATAAAATGACTATGGTACCAAATTGCTATCACCGCCTATTAAGCGAGCTGATAATACAAAATCACCCATGATCCAATAGCTTCCATTAGATTGTGTTTAATTTAGGGCGGTATTTGAGTTGTTATGATATCTCTATTTATTGAAAAGCGTGAAGTTTTAAGGAATTGAAGTTTTCAATAGATTAAAATTCTATCTGAAGCTCACAAGTTAAATGAAATGGAAATGAATAGCGCCTGATCAGTTTATAAAAGCAAGCTCGATTGGTTGATTCAGTTTTTGCGCAGGCATTCAGTGAGTCTATACGCAATCAGCGTCTATTAGTGTTGATACTATTATATCATGTCCGGCATATAAAATGGATATATTTTAATAACGCATATAAAATAACGTTAGAGGAGCAGATTCAAGTATTTAGTGAGCCTTATTGGATAAGTGGGAGCACACTCGACTATATTCTGAGGGTTTGGATTCAAACATCGATAAACACCTCTGGATTTTTCTTCTTAAAAAGTGCATGTGCGCTTTGTATACACGTTATCTTACGGTGTAGGTAATCGTTATGTGTTATTCACCAACCCGCACTGAGCCAGCGTGGTGAATTAAGGCTTAATCTCTATCTTCAAGAGAGAAGTCCCTGTATCCCAACAATGGGAACGTAAATAGGGGTAAAAATGATGATGATGGTTAAAGAATTAATATGTCTGGACACAATTCACAGAGTAACTAGCCCCGTGGTTAAATCGAAGCTTGTTTTCCGGATAATAATGTTATAAACTTGCCCAATTCCTGAAAGAAACAAATGATAAGCTTTCACGATCATTAGGCCTTATCAACCTATTTAACTTAATAATAACCATACAAAAAAAATTATATAAATATAACTATTATGATTTAATACTTATAAGATGTGTCTATGAAAATAGTACAAGTGACGCACGGCTAGTCAAGTAAAAAAACCTAAACGTTTCGATTACGAAGCTGTATTAAATTAGAATTGCGCAAACTTTCGGATTGAAAACCCATCAAGTGGTTATTATACTGGCGGAACCGCCTGTCGTAAAACTACGTGCACGGCGGCTAGGGACTTACGTTGACTTTTAGTCAAGCGATCGATATTTTTTTCATATTATACCATTCTTATTAGCTAAGTGCTCAATGCATAGAAAGATATCTCATACTTTTTCAGTATTATTAAAAAATCCTCTTGTCACCTCAACGACTCACATGCAAAAATTGGATAGGTCATCTTAGAGAACTCATCATCATCATTTTCAGCCATCGGACTCTAGTTATAACGGTCGGATGCAGCTTGCAGCAGAACGTGAACCGGCAGCTTTGACAACTACCCATGAAAAAAAGCGCCTCAAAAAACAATTATGGGCATATTATTAAAAAGGGCGGATCGACTTTGTTTTATACTACGAGTAACAAAATCAACAGCCAGTAATACCACCTACGAGCTTACCACGGGGCCGGGGCTAGATGTTGCTGTGAGTACTATCTAGCAATATTTATTTATTATATTGAGTTAAACGGGCAATACACGAACCTTATTTACGAAGAAGTCCCAGGGACGGTTGATCAAAAGTCAACGTAAATAAGGTTCGTGTATTGCCTGTTTATTTCTATATGAATTTATCAAACCACGGCAGTTTTTATAGTAAAGTGTATATATTAATTAATCTGCCGTTTTATTTATTTACATAATGCGTAATTAAAAACTTGTTGAATTCAACAGTTTCCATCCTCCTGCCGTGCCAGCCTCAGCAGACCTGGCATGCATCCAATGTTTCCTCTGGATATCTCCGTGATAACGCCGCGCCGTCAGAATCATACGGGATTTGTGTTTGTTTTCTTATTTGAGTTCATCCTACTTCTAATATGAGACTTCGTGATTCTAGTTAGAGAGGATATTGGAATAAATAACAACAAATATTGCTGGACAATTCACACAGCAAGATCTAGCCGTGTGGTAAGCTCCAAGTTTGTGTTACGGGTGCTAGATTTCTGATATACTATTTGTAATATACATACATAATATTATGAAAACTACATAAAATATTTACTATGAAAACTGTCGTGGTTTGATAAATTAATTTTGAGATAAACGGGCAATAAACGAAGAAGTCCTACGTTCTGGGACGAAACGGTTGATCAAAAGTCAACGTAAATAAGGTTCGTGTATTGCCCGTTTATCTCAATATGAACAAAGATAAGTAGTTATTTTTATTATAACACTCAGACACTCAATCAATTAGAATCAGACGTTAGTGTTTGTGTTACGTTAACTAAACAATGAGATCACCCATAAACAATAAATAATCATCCCATTCAATCTTAATAATCAAAGAAAAATAAATATTCATCCCATTTACTTTCATAGTGCTGGGAAACAGTTAAGTACTTCCTTTAAACTTAATTCACCACGCTGGCCAAGTGCGGGTTGGTGAATGACACACTGTCCTTCAAATATGCCGGTTTCCTCACGATTTTTGCCTTCACCGTTAGAGCATATTATTTCAAAGCGCAATAAATAAAAAAAAAATCCAGAGGTGCCTGGCGGGGAGCCCACGTCCTTCGGAATGAAAGTCGAGTGTGCTCCCACTTAGCCGACACGGTTCTTGCGACTTTGCTCATAGCTGAAAAGGATACCTACCTATTACCTTCATATACAGGGTGTCCCAAAGTTATGGGCCATGGAGGGGAAGTACCTTAAATATAGTAGATAGTGAATTTTGCTCAAAGAAGACTTCATTTTATTTTTAAAAGTAAGTAATTCTGGATTCATAGATTTTCTAAAAATTACTTGCTTTGTCTGGGAATCGAACCGACTTACATGTGGAAAAAAATTACTCTACTTTTATGATACCAATCGAAAGAATAGCTAAAAAATAATAACTTTGCTTAAGTAACATAGTATTTTAAAAGAAAGGAACAACATAAAATAATTGAGTCAAGGTCAAATGATCGAGTTGCAAACAGAATTGTGCCATATCACATTGAGTGTTCACCATAAAATGATTAGAAAATCAACAGGCAGCCGGGTCACAAGAAAATTGGCGAAGATGCTTAAGACAAGAGGGATCACATTTTGAGCATTTAATTAATTAATTTACAAAAAAAAAATATTTCATGTTTTTTATTTGATTAAAATAATTTATTTCACGTTGTTCCTTTCTTATTCTTTCGATTGGTAGGTATCATAAAAGTAGATTAATTTATTTTTCCACATGTGAGTCGATTCGATTCCCAGACAAAGCAAGTAATTTTTAGAAAATCTATGAATGCAGAATTACTTACTTTTAAAAATAAAATGAAGTCTTCTTTGAGCAAAATTCACTATCTACGATATTTAAGGTACTTCCCCTCCATGGCCCATAACTTTGGGACACCCTGTATATCCTTTTAACAATTTGTCATTCTTACAATTCGTTACTTTTACAATCCACTCATCTTAATAGAACGGTTTATAACCTCTTAGGTTTATCTGATAGAGTGGGGCTATGTAGGAATTTGATTATTCCTACATAGTGCCCCAGTCGTCGAAATAATGATTTATTGAAAAAATATCTATCTTTTTAAATATCTATCGTATGTAGGTATGTATTATATTAAGTTTATCAGAAATCTGGCACCCGTATATTTAAAAAATAATGGAATCACGACTATCTAAATTGATAAAAGTTTTCGTAATTTTAAAATATTACTTTATCGATACTATAATGGTCAGTTCTGGCTGCAACTTTTCAAAACGAACTTTTTGTCCATCCATTTATGTCCGAAAACATATTTTCGAACTAAAACTTTCAATGTGTCGAATTGACCACATCTCTAGAGTTTTACGAGCCAATTTATAGTGGCCCACCGATCTAATCTAGTCAGCAGTATAAGCAAAACTCATAAAAATGGCAATTCGGACAGCCCTTGACCGAGAATCTGGATTGAAAGTATGTTTGGGAAAGATTTGGAGTGCTTAATGAGCTATAATGTATTACATTCCTTACATGGATAAAGAAAAAGTAAACTTAATGTAGGTATTATCATCTTCATCATCACCCCTATTTACGTTCCCACTGCTGGGACACAGGGATTTCTCTCTTGATGATAGAAATAAGGCCTTAATTCACCACGCTAGAGCCAAGTGCGGGTTGCTGAATGACACAATGTCCTTCAAACTTTTCAAAGTTCTCAGAACATGCCGGTTTCCTCGCGATGTGTTTACAAAGCGTAGATTGTTTATTTGATTTGAAGAAAAATCCAAAGGTCCAAGGCGGCGGGGTTTGAACCCACGACATTCGGAATGAAAGTCGAGTGTGCTCTCACTTAGCCAACACGGCTATACAGATATGTATTACCTCAAATTCTACCAAAATATCTTTGATTTCCAGAACTGTATTCCTGTTCAAAGAGCAGGAAGTTAGTAACTTTCGGCTCTGTGCTTTCGGCAAAACAGAAATACCTTCCGACCTAAAGCTTTGTTTGTGAAACTTTTAATTGCTTTCCATTCGCTGAATTAGCATTTATATCACAAGGTGCTTTATTGAGAAAGTAAATAGAAAAAAAGATTAATTGAGTGTAATTTTAAAAAGTTACACTGTATTGTACCTACTTTTGTTTTTATTTTTGATTAATACCTACATACCTGTAAAAGTAACAAAAGTAAATAATAAATGACTGTTCATTAGGTATAGTAAAATTGTGTGACACATTATACAAAATTACCTATATCTTTTTTTAGATATTATTTATAAAAGTAGCGTGCTAATAATATTCTAAATTACACACCATACATATTCAAAAAACATTGACATTTACGCAATACCAGTTTGCTTACGTGTTTAATTTTAGAAACTAGTTAATAATTTGAAGCCGTCACTCACAAGCCCGGCTAGCTCAGTCGGTAGAGCATGAGACTCTTAATCTCAGGGTCGTGGGTTCGAGCCCCACGTTGGGCGACTCTTTTTGCGCTTACCTGCAATTTTCCGTTCTCGCATTTTCCTCCAAAGCTGTTCTGCTTTCCTCATAGGCCAGTTTTCGACTTTAGCACTGAAGGAGCGGAAGAATTTGTATTCCTTGAAATGGGACATTCTTCGCTCCATTTTGCTAGGACCGTGGCGGCCATGTCTTTCCGGTGGTGGGGATGTAGATGGCTCCACTGGTTCATTTGAAGCCTCCATTTTGTTTTATTCAAATTAGAATACGATTTTAAATTATCTTACGACTTTATTTCTTTCTTTGCAATATTGATTTTTAAGCCGATCTTTGATACGTTTTTGACTTTTTTTATAATAAATTCGGATTTATTGGTCAACGGTACTTAAATTTCCATTTAATCGCTATACGATTCAGGAATTTCATACTAGATGTAAATATATTTTTTATGTTTCATAAAATAAGTTTATTTATTGTCATTATTCTATAAATAAATATATTGAGCCATAACTCACTAGACTTTATTTTAACAGCTTATAAATATTATTAGATATTAATTTGATATTGGATTTCCTTAAGTATCTGAAACAAAAAGAAATAATTTACTTATAGAAAAATTATTTCACTATGGACCCAACTTTTTTGACCTCTGAGTAAAAACTAAAGATCTGACAAACTTAAATAATTGGCTTTCGCTATGTAATTCGATAAACATGCAATAAAATTGCATGATGGTACCTACCTACTTATCCTGATAAGTACTTATAAGTAGGTAGGTACCTTTTTTCAATAGATCGACACTTACTATTACTACTAGGTACTCACAACAATCCACCATTTATTTTATCATTAAAAATTATTGTTTAAAATACAAACTGATTCATAATTTGTTCGAGGCTATATTCGTGATGGTTGTTATGGACGTTGATTAATTTAAAATAAAACCCAATGCAAAAACTATATCTAAGCTTCACTGTGTTTAACAATCTGAAAAATAATGTAAGTACTTACATTATTATTATGAACTAAAGCTAAAATAGGAAATTAAAAACAAACAAAATCGGCTCTAGGCTCATCAAAACATAACTTGCTTCAATTTTTGTATAGCCTTTCTCTGCGTCACATGCTTGTTTAGGCATTTAAGTACAACATCTAGATTGATGACGATTTTCTTTAAAATCCTAAAATTAGAAACCTCTAATTTAATTTAATTAGAACCTAGAACCTCTAATTTAATTTTATTAAACTTAGTACTTATATTACATGATAAACGACATTGTTGGAGTAAATTGTACCTATCTTAATAACTATCTATTACTTACAATAATTAAGCACTAGCGTTATTAAGAAAATTATTGTTTTTCTCATTTTGGGTAAGTAAACTTATTTCTTATGAGAATAAAATCTTTAAACCGAATATTCCATTATGAAAAAACTATTAGACAAACTCTATAATAAAATACAAAGCTATATCCAACGTTAGAACTTAAACTAAAGCATAGTAGAATTAACAACCACATGCAAACAAAACAAATAGTGCAAAATCGAAATTCGAAATACAAACCTCACTATACGTCTTTCCTTCTTAAAACTAACACATACACAAACACAATCACATCACAAAAATATTGAATGAAAACTTATTTTCGCGCGTTTTTGCGATACCGCGAAAATCGACCTCTCTTCGCGCGAACAACCTTTACTCTGCCCGCAATACCGTCCCGGGCTGTAGTTAGAAAGAGACGGATAGCAATTTTCCAACAGCCATACAATTTTCCCACGCTTTAGAGAGAGATAGAGGAGTTTACACTGGATGAAAACGCAGTATGGGATATTTACGCATAGAAAAAGGTGTGGAGTAACGCATTGTTTATTTTTTTCGTTTAATGGCATAAAGTGGATGAATGATTAATGATAATTATCTATGACTTATTAATGGTCGGATGTTTACAGTTACGCTTAGGCGCATACCAAATACCAGCCATTTCAGTCTAGTTTTCAGACTTGTTCTAGAAATTTGTAATTACGAGAAAATTTATAATAAATTACAACTGATAAACAGAAAGATTTTCCTAAATTTTAAGAATTCCTCATATTCATCATCACCATCTCAGCCGAAATGTCCATTGCAGAGGCACCCACTTAAAGCTTTCTAAGTATTTTGCATCCATTGTGAACCAGCAGCTGAAAATAAATCGACCGGTACCTAATAATTATTCGATCGATTTCACGACGTTTGTGACGCAGTTAAGTTCCGCCTGGGTTGTGGGTTCGATTTCCGGAATGATCTGCAGATATTTGTGCCTAGTGCCATCGATGTACTTCGAGTAGAGATCATTGATCAGCAAACGCAGCGTCGGACGTCCACCAGCAAGACGGGCAGATGATCTTGTCAAAGCTGCCAGTTCACGGTGGATGCAAGCTGCATCCGACCGAGGCTGTCTAGCAGTGGACGTCCGATGGCTGAAATCGGGCTATGTCGGTGACCCGCGTTTTCCTACGGATTTCCTAATTTCTGATTTGATCCCGCAGAGAAACATATCTCTTTGAACAACTTTTAGCACTGTTGCTTGATAATAATCCGCATGATTTTCATTGTTGTATAAACCTAAATAATCTTTGAGATTTATAATATTTAGATAATTCTTCTGTTTATCCAATAATTTGAAGATATTATTATAGAAGGCTGTGGGCGGTGTTAGATAAATCCCTATTATTTTGATATCATTACGATTCCGACCTTGAAAAATGTTAAGAGTTATTTTATTTATAGCGTATTTAATCATCATAATCTTTTGCAAATAAGCTGGTTATACTATTATCCTCCGGACTTGTAAAAATAACTTCTTGTAAATTGTGATTATTGTAACGAAGACCAAATTTCTTGTATTGATATCTAGGTATAGCTACGGTTTATTGGATCTAGAGTAGGTAGGTACCTACCTACTATAGAAAACGAATTCGGTTATATCGTGAAAGAATGTCAATTATTGCAAGAATTGAATCTGTATATTGCCGATTTCGATTTTCTTAATTTAAAAAGCACTAGACACTGGCAAATTGCGCTTAATTTAGCGCAGGGTCCATTGTAAATACTAGAACTAGGCGAAACTGAAGCAGGACGTTTTATAGGAACCTAGCTAAAGGTCTTCGGTAACCCTAATCAATAATTTATAATATTATCACAAGTTATCATTTATTTACTATTCAACTGTCCGCGAATATAATTTAACCCGACATTATCTTCTCCAGAACTTCAAAGCCGATTTTCAATTTCAAAATCTTTGATATTAAAATACACAATTTTCTTCACTCGTGTCGTAAATATTCAACATAGATAGGATAAATAAATCTGCTTTATTTTAGTCGAAGGCTGGTGTATTTTTAACTCTTGAGCATTCGGATCTAGAGGTATAGTCGATACGTACCTAACAGGCGCACTGGAACCAAACGTATTGATGAGTCAGGTTGATTATCAATCAATCAATCAAATCACTTTATTATACACCACAAAGTAATATAAATACAAACATTAAACTAAAATAAAATAATAGTAGAATAGCCCGTCTTATCGGTGAAGAGCGATCTCTTTCTTCAAGGCTACCTTTGGATGGATAGAGAGTTAGAGACGATATGTTTTAAAATTGATTATGCTGAGTGGTTGGTCTTATGATATCCTTATCCGGTCTATAAACTTTCGCAGGTACTTCTTTCAGTGTCCAAAATGGAGGTATTTAAATATTGTTGACATTGTATCATGACTAAATAGAAAGTTCGCCTGCGACGCAAGAGGTTGCGGGTTCGGTTCAAAAATTCAGGACAATATTTTATACTATCCGCAAATATTTGTTCCGAGTGGTAATTTTTTTACGACATATCAGATAATTAATACAGTTTCAAAATAATCGATATTCTTCATTTCTTTGTATATTTTCCAGTTAATTGCTGTTAAAAGTTGGAAACTTTATTCCTAAAGCAATTTTTATATAACCTTTCGTTTGTCTTAAAAGTTTCGAGCATTTAAATAAAATTACACTTAGTTATCTTTACGTCAAAATGGAATAAAATCCAAACTTTTCTAACGTAAAAAAACCAACACGTTTTGCCCGCGGCGGCGAAAAATAAAATAACTCTACCTAGAAAAATCCTGGCATTTTATACCGTATTGTTTTTTGTATTATTTGTTACTTAGCGGAGCAAATAATAAGTAACAGCTTTCTTATTACAGTAACACACGTAGGAATTGTTTGTGGGTGAGTGGGGTAAGTCAGACCCTGGGGAAAAATAGAAAATAGAGAATAGAATTAGAATCTGTCTTGCAATATAAATATCCATTAAAATATGTTTTGATGTTATACAATACCTAAGAAACTAAAATTAACTCAAAAGTTAAATAACTTTAGCTAATTTTATAATTAATAGTGACTCTTAGTTGAATAGGTATAAAATTGTTCTATAAGTACTAAAGTTACTTTTATTTACAAACAAGGTAGATACTTTATGTAGGTACTGAAAACAAATCAACAAAATGTTAAAATCCTTTCTAATATTTTCAACTCTAAACTTTGTGAGCAAGTTTAACCAGAACAACATTCAAGGTTTTTTTATCACAGAAAAACACAGTTTCCGCGAAAAATCTAAACTTACAAGTTGGTACTGGAAAAACTTTAACTTATTAGTACGAAGGCACGGGCGCTAAGAAACTAAAATTTACATTTTTATAGAAATGGCAAACAATCACAGTGGGTCACTTTGAGCGTATCTCCCCGCCCCAGCTGCTCGCTTGTAATCACGACAAGAAGACAAACATCCCGTGACGTGGAGAGACGGTTCTTAAGAGGCAGTTCTTACAAATATTTAGTTTAAAAACTAATGATAGTTTAAATAGAAAACTTGGACATGATGTAAATAATTCACCACGCTGGTCAAGTGCGGGTTGGTGAATGACTTTCAAACCTTTAAAAGTTCTCAGAATATGCGGTTTCCTCACGCTGTTTCCCTTCACCGTTAGAGCACGTATTTACAAAGCGCATTTTTCAAGAAGAAAAATCCAGAGGTGCTCGGTGGGGTTTGAACCCACGACCACATAACCAATACGGCTCCGATCCGATAGATCCCGTACCCGTCCTTAATCTTGCTGAAGGCCATCACAGAGCCATTTATAAGACATCAATCCGTTAGATTGGTGCTTAATCACGGGACCCGTGACACAGGTGTTTAAACGTCTTTCTTAAAGGTGAAAATGCTTATAAGCAGATTTTTTCTCAGTTTCTTCGTATTAGAATAAACTTTTGGGTATGTCTCTTTAGTCTGTTTGACAACATCTGCGGACAGAGATGGGCTGGAACTATTATTTAGCTGGCTCCACGATTCAATAGCATTTTGTTAGTTTTTGAAAAAGTCCTGTTATCTTGTCCAAAATACAAACATATTCATGACTATAAATCAAGGGCCTAAAATTAGATCTTACGGCCTAGAGTACCTAATTCAATCTCTACTTGTTTTGATACAAAAATTGAGTGTTTCTGAATTGATCAAAAATAATATCAGGAATAGGTATAGAGACCGTATGGAAGTATGAAATCGTATTCATTGAATCATTGGAGCTTAAATTTGGTTACACTATATCAAGAAAACTTCAGGGGTGCCAACTTGCCAAGAGTTCTCAAGGGGTTTAAACATTTTATTAATATTATGATGCAACAAATCAAATGAAATAATTATATTTGCAAAAGAGTGTTTTCTACGTTGAGAAATATCTGTATGTATATTCTATTACGTATACCAGAAATCTTGTATCCGTAACACAAGCTTAGAGCTTACCACGGAGCTAGATGTTGCTGTGTGAATTGTCCAGCAATATCTATTTATTTTATTCCTCTCGCACGTCTGCTTTTCTGGTGCATTCAATGTTTTGTCCGTCCAGGGTGAGTCCAGAAGTGATCTACCTTGAGCTCGTGTTCCGTACTTTACCTCTAACAAGGCGTTTCACAGATTCGCCTCCGCTCGAAACATGTCCTAAACGAGAAAAATACAAAAACGTATAACAAAACAGCCCCTTAACCTGACAAGCCACAACTAAAGTCCAGTCCAATCCTACAGCAATGTTTAATTTAATAACGTTAGAAAAGAAAAGCCGTGTGATACCCCTGGGACGAACGGTGCCTTTAAAAGACGGCGGCGGAAGGAGATGGCATCAGTTCTGTGACAGCCCTGCTGGTGTTATGGTCACATCTTGGTTCCAGTTATTACAGGTAATATAGCAGGTACGTTTTGTTCAGTATCTTTCCACCCTCGGCTTTGCTTCGTTTGAACTTCCCGCGGTAAAAAGTAGCATGTGTATATGTAAGATTGAAGTTCTCGCGGTAAAAAGTAGCATTGTGTTATTCTGATAGGTAAGCTATAATATGGATGTATTCATTAATATTGTACACAATTTTATGTCAAAATAAATGATTGATTGAAATGATTGATTGATTGATTACAGACAAGTACCTCCACCAAATATAAAAAATCTATCTATGTTCGAACGTGAATTATAAGGGAACAAAATTTGTTTTTGTCAGATTAGGCGAATCACTTTAGATAGGTAATCGTCAGATTAAGATATGGTAGAATTAGAACATAGAGATGAACCATATACATCTAAATTTGACACTCTAACACCTTTAGAAATGCCAGTTTTTTTGTTTTTTTTTTTGATAAAAAATGAGTCACGATTTTTATTTTTTTAACTTTTACGTACTTCCACCCCAATCGTGTAATCAATGAGCTTTACAAACGTATATTATCAATCATATTTCCTAAATTATCTTTAAGTATGTAAGTATGTTAAGCTGATTTTCAATTTATTGAATTTGATTCATAGAATCTATCACTAACTGACGCGCTTAAGTACATCCATACAACAGTATTTTTTAAATAAGTTTTTAATTATCTATGGTCGCTTCCCCCACTGATGAAACACATCGGTCTCATACAATTTTTTTCTTCTTATCGTCTACCAAATGCTACCCAATAGGTCTCTTTGACGCTCGAGTAAATCCCCATTTAGCATCGTCGCCTCCCGTACTATTTTTTGTCCGGATAGAATAATTTGAATTAAAATTGTACATAAGCACATAGAGTCAACCCAGTAATTGCCGTGAAAAAAGTCGTATATCATAATATGTGCGCACTTAAATAAGTTGGTTTCGTAAAAAGGGAAAAATCAACGATATGACCCTAGTTCTGAACTCTCCTCCATAGATTATAAGAAGATTGTGTGAGAATAATTGTTACGTTCCTCTAAAAATATTTTATTGTTTCAGATCCTAGCACCATGCGTAGGAAACTGAACACCATCATACTATTCCTCATCATATCATCAGAGTTTGCGCTCGGGAAAGATTCCAACAAAACAAAATCATTAAAAACAAATAAAGTCCAAAACCATTCCAAAGATAAATCCAATAACGTCCGTCTGAAGCGGGCTGTAGATGAAGACGAAGATAAACCTTTTTGGGCTAATAGAGGAAAAAAACAAATTGAAGATGCTCCTCCGTACACTCATCGCAATGATTACAATCAGGAGAAAATACAGAAGCTATTAAAAGATAAGACGCTGCAAAATGAACCGTTCTGGGGAACGAGAGGAAGACGCGATAGTGCAGAAAGTGATGAAGAATATCCAGAATTTGTTTCGTATGACCATTCGAACTGCAAAAATTGTTACGGAATAGTACATAAGCATGCCAAGAATACAAGAGATGACGCAGGACCATTTTGGGGAATGCGTGGCAGAAGAGACTCGAACGATGTCGATGAGGAACCTTTTTGGGGGAACCGAGGCAGGAGACAAGAAGATGATCGTTTTTGGGGAACGAGAGGACGTAGGAAGGAAGAACAACTTATGGGTGCACACAGGCGACTTGAAGAAGAACCATTTTGGGGCACTAGGGGAAGAAGAGAAGAAAATGAACCATTTTGGGGAAACCGTGGCAGAAGACAAGATGATGAGCCATTTTGGGGAAACCGAGGAAGACGAAAAGATGAGGAAGTTTTCTGGGGGTCACGCGGTAGACGGAAGGAAGATTTAAAAGAGTCTATTCTAAACACTATCAGCCACGTAGAGTCAGATATCGAAAACCTATCTAGGCTAAAGAAAAGTGAACGATCTTTTTGGTCTAATAGAGCCAGACAAACAAAACTGAGAGCTTTGTTTAATAGATACATTAACAAAAACGATATGCAAGTCAGTAGACGGATGGACTCAAAATCAAGGAACGTGGATCCCGGAACATTGTCAGATAGTAGAATCTATGCTGATGAACCAAATTATATTTTGGTTGAGAGAAGTAGCCGATCTTCAGGCGAAGCTGACGATCCGTTCTTTATTACAAGAGGTAAGAAATTTAATTTCAAATTATTCAAAGCAGCTCGAGACAGACGGGGTGCTTTAGAAGAAATCGTGAAATCTGTTCGCAATGACCCGTATTATATAGCGAGAGGAAAGAAAGATAATTTCAATGCAACATCAACTAACGGTGATCTGGCTAAATTCAAAGAACTAATTTGTTCGGCTGTGGATTTAATGGGTGTTCCTAAAGAAAACACTAAAACTAAACGAGATATAGACAGTGATAGAGATAGAAGAACTATTCTAAAGAAATTGACAGCTCAATTACAAAATGACCCATATTTCGTAAGCAGAGGGAAAAAGAGTGACAAACCAAGTAACGAAGATATTGTACGTGATTTTATAACTGACATTGCCGATAAATGTTATTAGGAGTGAACTAAAATCTAGAAACAAGTACCTACCTATCAATTATCTTAAAATACGAGTAAATTATGTTGTAAGATTAAATATCAGTGACCTGAATAAATAAATGGTAATTTCTTGAAATGTATTTAATTCAGCACTCTATAAATTTATTGCATGTGTCTCAGGTAAACCCAAAAATATTTATTTTACGAGTATAAAATAGGAATCAAATACAAATATCTAATTGGTAGGTAAAAAAAAAATATGTGCGACTTCATTTTTATTTCATTAATATAAATATAGGATACAATATCCAGACATTTTTTAATTTGCTCATTTACAGCAGGTAATAAATAATTTTGAGCAATCAAAATAAAATCAATTTCGATGGATGGGACAATTACATTAATTCTGTTAACTTGACTAATAGTTACCCGTTACTGTGCTTACTTCCTCAAATAAACGATTTATTTTATTCAGAATAAAACACACATGCTCGCTCTATGTTTATGTATCCTTATTCAGATTATTTATTCTCACCATAATTACTTAATCTAACATCAAGATTATTTTGATACATTTTCTAATAAAATTGTAAAAAAAAAAAAAAAAAAAAAAAAAAAAAAAAAAAAAAAAAAAAAAAAATTATTTTTTGATATGAATTCTGTTTCCACAAGATACTAGAATGATCCATTTACTGTCATCTATTTAAGGATTAATCAGAATTATTATCAATGTTGCTTATTCGAACATCAAGATGTTATTTAATTATTCGTATTAATTTAGTTATCTACTGTAGATAAGATACCAAACAATATTTTTTCATGTCACAAAAATACAGCAATATCTCTAGATAAAATCACAATAACTTATTATTAGAATACTCATAAATCTCAGATAATGAACATCTTTGTCTATCTAAATAACTATCAATTATTATTTACTATTTTTTTCGTTGGAGATAAGGTTAAACACTTTGCTTAATCAGTACTTATTTTTAAATATTTCATTGTTATTATAACAATAAAATTTATTTCGATTTTTTCATTAACACGACAGATTTGAATGCCTAACAGTATTGTGATAATTGAAACTAATTAAGAACAGCAATAACATCAATATTAGGTACTATTTTATTCGATATGACATTCATTGTAAGTTAGTTAACCAGCAAAGTCTAACATCAAGATCAAAATGGCTATGTAACAAGACATATAGATATATGTATACTGTATAAAGATTATCATATTCATTATTATGTATATTTTTATAAATTGTCTATGCGTTTGGATAACTATAACTCTTAGGTAAGTAAGCACTAGTAACTTAGGATCAATAATTTGATAGTAAAAGTATTCTACAACATTTAACTATTGATAATGTTTAGTCACGATACTTCTGAAGTTTTGATATGACGAAACATGTTAACAACATAGATTCCGAAATCTTCTTAAACCTCCAAAACTAGGCCAAAACCGATAATACTGCAGAAGACATTTCATGTCCAGTTCCTAGATTAATAATCTCGTCAAATAAATACGTACGATAAAAGCTGGAATATGCATTCGAATGAGGACTAGACGGTGTCTAGTAGAGCTTGCAACACTGAACGTCTATTCCGTTGGATGCCGGAGCATCGTCACTGTGGCCCGGAGACGGCGCCGGGGTTCATACGCGCCACAACAGAAGATGATTAGTAGAATCCTCTCGACCAGCGTCTTCTGTCATCGAAGAACTCCTGAAATCTTCATACCCGTCTCCTCCTGATATAATAAGAGTTTCTTTATATTGTGCTGTCTCTGTCTGCTTGAGTTTCTCTAGTTTTTCGGCGTTCGCTGATCGTCGGCTCAGAGCTTTGGATTTTAGTGATGTTTGGACTTTGGTTGGTGGTTTTGGGGCGCTGGGGTTCTCGACTGTTGTTAGGAATCTGACTTGACCGGTATGCCCGTAGGTTACTCCTGTAATAAATAAGAATATTTATCTTCATTCATTAATTTATCCAGCGTCAATTGAGACCTAATCTCTCAAAAGAGAAGTTACTGTGTCCCACTAGTGGAAACTTAAATTGGGTGACTTATGTAAAACAAGATCTTACAATATAGTCGCTTAAGTTTACTTAAGTCTTCTGACAGTTGCATATTGCTGTATGTTGCAATTGAGCTCACTGGGATGTACAACCCGGTCACATTCTCTCAAGATCTCGCTGGAATACTATCCCGCCTCTCAAAAGGGTTACACGCTACATCAAGGAGTTAGGCTGGTTAGGGCCGACTTAGGCAGGGGGACAATGCACAATACGCTCTATAGCGAGACGTCAGTGCAGATCCTAGTTCCCCCTCAACAAATTATAATTAGAACTGACCAGTTAGAGCGGGCACGGTGAAGTGTCCGGTGCGTGCGTTGGGCGCGTTGTGCAGCGGCGCGGTGAGCAGCACGCCGGCGCTGGTGCCCACCCACAGCGTGTCGCGGTGCGCCGTCACGCGCAGGCACGCTCGTATGACCATAGTTAGAGTGACTCACCAGTTAGAGCGGGCACGGTGAAGTGTCCGGTGCGTGCGTTGGGCGCGTTGTGCAGCGGCGCGGTGAGCAGCACGCCGGCGCTGGTGCCCACCCACAGCGTGTCGCGGTGCGCCGTCACGCGCAGGCACGCTCGTATGACCATAGTTAGAGTGACTCACCAGTTAGAGCGGGCACGGTGAAGTGTCCGGTGCGTGCGTTGGGCGCGTTGTGCAGCGGCGCGGTGAGCAGCACGCCGGCGCTGGTGCCCACCCACAGCGTGTCGCGGTGCGCCGTCACGCGCAGGCACGCTCGTATGACCATAGTTAGAGTGACTCACCAGTTAGAGCGGGCACGGTGAAGTGTCCGGTGCGTGCGTTGGGCGCGTTGTGCAGCGGCGCGGTGAGCAGCACGCCGGCGCTGGTGCCCACCCACAGCGTGTCGCGGTGCGCCGTCACGCGCAGGCACGCTCGTATGACCATAGTTAGAGTGACTCACCAGTTAGAGCGGGCACGGTGAAGTGTCCGGTGCGTGCGTTGGGCGCGTTGTGCAGCGGCGCGGTGAGCAGCACGCCGGCGCTGGTGCCCACCCACAGCGTGTCGCGGTGCGCCGTCACGCGCAGGCACGCTCGTATGACCATAGTTAGAGTGACTCACCAGTTAGAGCGGGCACGGTGAAGTGTCCGGTGCGTGCGTTGGGCGCGTTGTGCAGCGGCGCGGTGAGCAGCACGCCGGCGCTGGTGCCCACCCACAGCGTGTCGCGGTGCGCCGTCACGCGCAGGCACGCTCGTATGACCATAGTTAGAGTGACTCACCAGTTAGAGCGGGCACGGTGAAGTGTCCGGTGCGTGCGTTGGGCGCGTTGTGCAGCGGCGCGGTGAGCAGCACGCCGGCGCTGGTGCCCACCCACAGCGTGTCGCGGTGCGCCGTCACGCGCAGGCACGCTCGTATGACCATAGTTAGAGTGACTCACCAGTTAGAGCGGGCACGGTGAAGTGTCCGGTGCGTGCGTTGGGCGCGTTGTGCAGCGGCGCGGTGAGCAGCACGCCGGCGCTGGTGCCCACCCACAGCGTGTCGCGGTGCGCCGTCACGCGCAGGCACGCTCGTATGACCATAGTTAGAGTGACTCACCAGTTAGAGCGGGCACGGTGAAGTGTCCGGTGCGTGCGTTGGGCGCGTTGTGCAGCGGCGCGGTGAGCAGCACGCCGGCGCTGGTGCCCACCCACAGCGTGTCGCGGTGCGCCGTCACGCGCAGGCACGCTCGTATGACCATAGTTAGAGTGACTCACCAGTTAGAGCGGGCACGGTGAAGTGTCCGGTGCGTGCGTTGGGCGCGTTGTGCAGCGGCGCGGTGAGCAGCACGCCGGCGCTGGTGCCCACCCACAGCGTGTCGCGGTGCGCCGTCACGCGCAGGCACGCTCGTATGACCATAGTTAGAGTGACTCACCAGTTAGAGCGGGCACGGTGAAGTGTCCGGTGCGTGCGTTGGGCGCGTTGTGCAGCGGCGCGGTGAGCAGCACGCCGGCGCTGGTGCCCACCCACAGCGTGTCGCGGTGCGCCGTCACGCGCAGGCACGCTCGTATGACCATAGTTAGAGTGACTCACCAGTTAGAGCGGGCACGGTGAAGTGTCCGGTGCGTGCGTTGGGCGCGTTGTGCAGCGGCGCGGTGAGCAGCACGCCGGCGCTGGTGCCCACCCACAGCGTGTCGCGGTGCGCCAGCAGCGCCGTCACGCGCAGGCACGCCGCCTTGTGCTGGCGGATGATGTCGTCGCAACCTGCACATAACATCATCATCATCATCTCAACTATTGGACGTCCTGTATGACCAGTCATTACGGTCGCTCGCGGCCTGCATCCACGGCGAGCCTACCGCCTTCATCAAATCATCTGTCCACCTTGTTTGTGGACGCACACATACACATATACATTACTAGCATTCCGTCACGCGACTCAACCTTCTACACTTTCCCGCGGAAATCTAAGTTACTCTCCGTCCCTTCAACTATCTCCAAATAAAAACTCGTCAGTTCGTCGCTCCGTTTTGCCGTGAAAGATCGTAACAGACACACAGACACTTTCCCATTAGGAAAATAATATGGCTTTATTGTTAATTTGTGTAAAATAATGAATATTCTTACCATGAAGCATCTTAGTGACTTGCGGAGTAATGTTGATCTCAGCGAGTTGTTCGCGCGTGGTCGCGTTGTAGCAGCGCAGTTGCGCCGCGTTGTGCAGCGCCAGCCAGATCGCGCCGCCGTGCACCGCCATGTGGCTTATAGGCCGCGTCTCTGAACTTATTTGGAATGTTTCGTCCACCTGAAGAGCCATAAAAATAACTTATTTAAAAACGATAATAAGAGAATTATCTGAATCGCGGTCAATAAAAATGTCTCGACTCAGCGTTGAAACAACATACAACTTAACGACCGATCCGTTTTTAAATCGCTACTTTTATTAGGCAAAACAACATTTACGGGGTTAAATAAAAAAATATTTACATATTTTTAAGAGGCTTTCGATCATCTTAACACAATACAAAAAATAATTCCAAACTAATAGTCTGAAAAAAACACTGATAGGTTATAGTATTAAATATGTGTGATCTAAAAGAAAGCTATTACAAGTACCAACACAAATAAAACCTTAAACATAACCTCTAAAACTCCATTTTATTATTATAATGTTTACAGGTGTCCCGCAAGGCTCTACACTTGGTCTTGTATTATATTTTGTATATGATATTGTTACCTGCAAAGTTTGCGGGTTTATAATTTTGATGAAGGCGTGTGTGGCGCACCACAGCTTGCCGCCCGACAGCAGCATGCTGCCCACGGGAGTGCTGCCGGTGCCGACCGAAATCTTCGCCTTTTCAGCCCATGAACCATCTGAAAGAACGTATATTTAAATACTACAAAGAAAATCACGCTAAAGAGCTATAGAGTTAATATAAACTTATAGTTTGTATTGTGTTTAATTATATTAACGCTAAGTAAATTATATATTTAGTTTAAATCTAAGATTGCAACGTAAAACGTACGTTTTAAGCCCTTGAGTGTGCAAGAATGACATCAGAATATGAAATAATGTTGATTTTGTTTTTATGGTTAGTAAATATCTTGTTGACTTACCTATATCACGACAATACACCACAAGATCGCCGCTTCCGAGAGAAACAAACACTTTTCCCTCCAGGTACCTAAAAAGTTTATAAATATTAGAATATCTTGTCTATATTAACTCCACTATTATTGTAAAGTTTATTAAAAATAAGTCTAAGATTTGGTATAATCTACACGCTTACCAGACGGGTTAGTGATTGATTGCAGTAAATTGCTGCCGTAAACAGAACAGGGCTATTTTAGGCCAGCAACATACTGCAATACAATTGACTATGCTACAATTCTTTATAATCGTAGTTCTGAGTGTCAGGTAAAAAGGTTTTTTTTTATCAGATTTATTTATTTTTAGGACCTTTACAAATTTTGCATGCCGGTCCTGTTAGGTAACATGTAACTTAATATTACCTAACATACCTAGTCAGAGATAACTTACTACTATTAAATTCTATTATGATATAAACTAGATCCCAAAAAGAAGATAACATCCAACACTTACACAATAGCATAAACCTCAGAAGTATGCTGCAGCTTGATCTTATTCTTCTTAGTCCTGATATTGTCCATGCAGTTGTACACGTGTATAACGCCATCGGCAGTTCCCAGCCACATGGTTGGCTGGTTCGCGGTGCTGCTGTCTTCTGACGACTGGCGACTGGCTGGTGATGATAAAGTGCCTGTTGTCAACATATTTGAATGTGTTAGTGTTAGGGATGTTAGTGGTGAAGCTGTTAGTGGTAAAGCTGATAGTGTTAGTGATGTTAGTGGTGAAGCTGTTAGTGGTAAGATTGTTAGCAAAGCTAAAGATAGCGTGATATTTAACATATTTGCTGGTATTATTATGCACATGGTTATTTTTGCTGTGCGGCTGTCTTCTGAGGACTAACGACTGGCTGGTGATGATGATTAAGTGCCTGTTATCAACATTGAAACTGTTAGTGTTGGGATGTTAGTGGATAAGCCGTTAGTGGTAGTGTTGAAGATGTTAGTAATAGTGGTGAAGTTGTTAGTGGTAGCGGTAGAGTTATGGCTGTGAGGTAAGATTGTAATGTAAGCGAAGCTAAATACAGCATGGTATTTAACATATTACATATTTATACGGAAAATTAATAGACAAATAACAAATTATTACAGAATAGACATGCAACAAGATGGAAAAGATTTACCCAACATAGCTCGTCCAACTACCGTAGCGTTAAGAGAGAAGGGAAGGGTTAAATACAACATAGTACATGACATGATAGTTAATGATGATCATTCTTCTAAACACATAGGTAGACAGAGATATTCTAAACACATAAACATTGAGAAATACATAAAACTTGACTCTGGTAGAATAAAAATGAAAAATCTATAGATACTACTTTATCTAATAATGTAAGTAACTAATTATAATATCAATATAATAATACTATGAACAATACATAGATACGATTACATAACAGAGACATCATAATACTAATTTGGAAATATGTAAAGACAGAGACTAAGTGACAAACTTTGTTATGTAATTAACAAAGTTTGTCACTTAGTCTCTGGAGATAATTCTTTTTTTATAGCATTTATAATATGTATACTCGTAAAGCTTACCTGAAGTGATACCCATTGCTTGTTTGTCCACGGCTGGGTTTGAACTACTCTTCATCACTGGGTGTACCTATAAAATAACAGAAATACATAATAATCATCAATCCAAAGGAGCTGTGGCTAAGTGTCTTTCACACTAACAAATTAACTAGCACAATGCTTGCAAACTCTTGCAATGGCTAGGGTCAAATATAAAATATAAATATTGCTGGACAACTCACACAGCAACATCTAGCCCCGTGGTAAGCTTGAAGCTTGTGTTACGGGTGCTAGATTTCTGATATACTTTATATAAAATAGATAGATATATATTTTTATTATACATATACAAAACCTGTCTGGGTTTCAGAAAAATATCTGCAGATCGTACAAATTTTTGTTCCGAGACGGGAATCGAACCCGCAACCTCCTGCGTCGCAGAACGGCGACTGTTAACTAAAACCTTACTATTAAATAATTAAAGGAATAAGTGAACGTCCACTAACTTGTATATTCTGTCCAGTATGGGGCGAGCTCAAGCTCTTGCTATGACTGGGAGTGAGCGTGCCTCGACTGCTTAGTGACGCGGTCACACAGGAATGCAATCTAACGGTCGCGGATTCGTGACTGCGCTCCGACTGTGCGTCCTGGTTCTCGCTGGAGGAGCCGTCGTCTTCTTCGTCGCTTGATGATGAACTGGAAATTAAAATGTGACTTTAATACCTACCGCACTCAACGTTACACTTCTTTTAGATATTTTGAATAGACAAACATGCCAATTATATTCGTTTTATAAAGAAAGTGTATTTCTAATTGTTAGTATTTCAAATAAGATGGTCAGACTAAATGAAGGTCTATTGCCTTTATTTTATCCGTTAATATCTCCAAAAATCCGAAAAAGCCTTTATCAAGGACAAATAGTGCAGAATTTTTAAGCAAAATAGTCTCGTGCGATACTATACGAGAAAAGGAAGTTCAAGTTTGACCTACCTAGAATTGAATGCATAAAAGCAAAATGCGACCTGCATGCTTGTTATTTGAATGTTCGTTGTAATGTGTTTTGATAAATAAATAAATTTGCACACATAGCATAGCAAATTCTTTACAAATTTTTGTTTAAAATTATACATTGAAATATAATTGAAACTACGAAAGTTTGCGTCTTTTAATGGGACGTTTGGACTGACCTATCAAGTCGTATGTTCTTGCAGCTGTCGTCGGGGTCTGACACGCTGATGCCCGGCTTCACGGAGCCGGCGCTGCCCGTGGTGCTGGTACTCCTGAAACAATTACATAAATCTTATTAAGGTATATCCACGTTAGGAACTATTCACATAATTAGGGTAGATCCACGTTAGGAACTACTGACATAATTAAGGTATATCCACGTTAGGAACTATTGACGTCATCAAGGTATATCCACGTTAGAACTATAGACGTCATCAAGGTATATCCACGTTAGAAACTATTGACATAATTAGGGTATATCCACGTTAGAAACAATTGACATAATTAGGGTATATCCACGTTAGAAACAATTGACATAATGAAGGTGTATCCACGTTAGGAACTATTAACCTAATCAAGTTAAATCCACGTTAGGAACTATTGACCTCATCAATATACCTTGATGAGATAAATTGTTCCTAGCGTGGTTCCACGTTTGGATCTATTGACGTAATAAATTGCTTTAAGCAATAAAACCGCCCATTACGCATACGTAGTTTGTAGTTTTTAAGTTCTTATGTAAATATTGATTATTGGTGTGTGTAATAAAGAATTATCTTATCTTATCAAGGTATATCCACGTTAGGAACTATTGACCTCATCAAGGTATATCCACGTTAGAAACTATTGACCTCATCATGGTTAGGAACTATTGACCTAATTTAGGTATATCCACGTTATAAACTTACGGCACGTCCACAGTATGCTGCCGGGTAAGCGCGGGCGCGGGCGGCACGCACGCCACACAGAGGATACGCGCGTTGCACACTCCGTTGCAGGAGGACACTTGCGGCTTCGGGTTCGAGAGGGTTAGAACGCACACTTGGCCCACGTAACCGTCGCTGTTGCACACCTGGAATATGAGTTAAAGGTTATAGCAGCAATCGGCACTTCGGCACTTTTGAGCTGTTGAAATATTTCACTGGCTTTTATTTATTCTGCTTATTTAGTAGATAGAGATCAAGTCGAAAATTTTGTGTTTTCTTTGGACTGAAATGATTTATTACAAAAAGGTACCGTTGGAATCGACGTGCTCCACTGGTAGTCAAAATGCGTCATGTCGCTTTCTAAATTATTTTGATGGGGCACTTTATGACGTTGTTTGGATATCAGAGGCTTATTCGAAAAATGACCTAAGTTTTGACTTTTAATTCATCGTTTGGGAAGTTAGGAAAGTGTTATTTAGGCCCTTAGACTGATTATGTGCACTAAACTATAAGATGCGTTTTCCTGGTCAGTCCTGGTATTTTTAATTCTGCAGCTTTTCTGTTTGGTGGCCTAGATTTAAAAGTTTAGTCCTCACCCATACGTCAGGAGAGTGTCCCTTGGGCGGGAGCGTGGGCGCGGCGCACGTGAACTGGAGACCAGCGCGCGTCTTCCTGATGGGCACGGGGGAGAGGAACTCAGGGGCCGGACGCTCTTGGCCGTAGATACCTGCAAATATACGGAGTTAGATCGAGGATCTTGGGTACGGCCGAGTCTCATGGACTTTTCTGTTCTACCTGCGTGTGATAGGAGTTAGATCGAGGATCTTGTGTACTGTCAAGTCTTATGGACTTGCCTGTTCTTACAATACATGTTTCCAGGAATAGTTATTAGTGTTATTATGATGTTCTAGTTTCCACCCACAGCTTTACCCGCATTCTGATTAACTTACCCACGCTCTAGTGGATATCCCGCGCTGTAGTGGATTTTTCCACGGTAAATAGTAGCTTAAGCTGATATGAATCTACATGAGTGTGACATTTCATCAAAATCCATTAAGTCGTTTTTGCAAGAACGTCCAACCAAACATCCATAAATTCATGCGTCAGTAAGTAAAACAGGAAGCCAGGTTTCAAGACCCTTAGTTAAGTTAAACGTAAAAATGTTTAGTTTTCTTACATAGTTTCTGCTTGGTTTCGTTGATGAGTTCCTCCCAACTGTTTCTCTTGTCCGTTTTCGGGAATATCAGCGTTAGGTTCTCAGGCCCACTTCTGAAAACATAAAACAGAAAGATGTCATCAAGGTTCAAGGTAAATGATGTAAACGTAATATTTCTAACTATTGAAGATGTAGCAACAGAGTTTTCTGAACACTTGGATACGAAAATTATCTCCTTATTTAAGTTGGACCAACTAATTAGGATGGCTATTTTAGGTATACATACGCGTCAATTGCTTCAAAAGTCGATTTCTCGGTCAAAACCAAATTAGATATGGACGTCACAGCTTACGAAGTATCTAGCTATCTTGTCTGAGCTACTTAATTATATAATAATGTCAAATTTCAAGATCGGCATAGACTAGCATTGCGAGTTCTGAATGAAATCTACACTCACAATCACTAGCATGCTAGTCGTCCAACATTATGCTGAGATAGAGGCTAGTTTTTCCGACAAATGTATCATTATAATTTTGTATTTGTTATTTAATAAGTTGGAAAAATAAATATATATATTTTTTTGTTTGAAATCTGTTGACTTACGAAGTGTTCAACGCCAGCTCCATATAGCATAGCTGCGTGTCGCTGTTCTGCCTGTCCGCCAGCTGCCTGTGCAGCGCGTGCAGCAGGTCGCGCACGGCGTCCTCCAGCGGCGCGTGCGGCGCGTGCAGCGTGCCCACGTGCTCAGAGATCTGCGTGAGCGTGCTCACGTCTTGTTGCAACGTTTGAACTTCGTGCATTATCCGTCTGAGATTCTCGTCTTTGGCTGTGGATCAAATGTAATAATTAAAATAGGAAGATTCAACATAAAACAGTATAATATAAAGAAGGGGGGGGGGGGGAAGGAAACTCGGAAACACTCTATTTACGTTTCCACTGTTGGGACGCAGAGATATCTCTCTTGACGAGAGAGATAAGGGCTTAAATCACCACGGTGGCGGGTTGGTAATGTCACAATGTGACATTCATTCATGACCATTTCCTTCAAACTTTTTAATTTGACCCACGACCTTCAGAGTCGAGTGTGCTCCCACTTAGCCAACACAGCTTTCACAGTTACTGTCCAAAAATTCGTGGAGTTAATTATTTTGACATTTCCGAACTCTAATTGCGATTGTGGATCAGAAAATCAAACTCGAACTTTGTTCGCATCATAACCAACCTAGATTATTTATAACAGATTCAAAACGTACACTCCTAAAAGAATAAGACAATACTATCTATACAAACAAAAGCAAGCAAACAACTGCATTCATCCAATCATAAAATACTATTATATTCGCCACATAGCTTTCAACTTTACTCTCCGCGCATTCTACTAAAAGCTTGTAAATTATTATTAACTCTGAAGTTCCAATATTGCAGAGGGGTGGTACCTCTATTTAACTTTGTTAGAAACCGGGTCAAGCTCGCATCCTCGCAGTAAACTAATATCGGAACAATCTTAGCAGTTTGTGCTTATATTTTTGTTTTCTATAAAGCTTTTATAAGGTTCTCTTGCTGATAAAGTATAAAAGTTTGAGATGTGCAGTATGGTTAGGTTTTTTTTTATTTATTAAAATTAAATCCTGTCGCTATCATATTGCGACAACATTACTAATTACATAAATCACTTAAAAAGGAAAACAATAATAATATGTACTTAATTGAAAAAAAAAAACAAATAAGTATAAAAAATCAACATTAAGTACCTAATTAATTAATTAGATTTCAACATCAATATTGAAGTATGGTTGGGTTTGAACCCACGATCTTCCAAATGAAAATCGTTTGCCTTTACCGCTAAAAAAAATTAAGAGGTTTATGAACGAAATGTAAAAATTCTCACCCTTTATAATATCGAGATCTGCCAGAGATAACCTCATGAGGAGTTTGTACTTGTTGCCTTCTATTTGACTCGCTATACCGGTCTGGTACGTTCTGAAATAAACAAAACCAAATAAAATAAAGCAATGGTAGTGATGGTAATCTTTACTTTATATAGGGCACGTACTCTCTGTCAAAAACTGTTACCTATAAATAAAACAAAAATATACTTTTTTGTTGCATGTACATTTATGTACTTATAAATAATATTTCCAAGTTCTTTTCATAAAATGCAACTCATTACTGAACATTCCAATTTCAATCATATTTCGAATTTCAAATTGTCGAACTATAAATTTATGCTGTTCCAATTTCAAAGTGCTTTCACGGAAATTGTTATAGACGGATGAATGAGCAGATTCGTTATTTGAATTCGAATACTCGGAAACTGCATGGAAATCAAATAGTACGCTTCACAGAATTCATGATAACAAGCGATTCATACTATAAATAGACAGTTACATATTGCATATGAATTTAATTAAAATCTTGTCTATGAAATTAAATTGATATTATACGAGAGCGTGTGTGTGTGGTTGTGTTTGGTCGTATTTGCGTGAGTGCGTGTACCTACCTAGGTGTAGGTATGTATTAAGATGGTTGGTTACTTTTTGGTTTATCCTATTTCATTATTAACATCCTGATAAAAACCCTTATTACAGAAATAGTACACACACAAACATTCTTAGAGATGGTCGGATTAGACCTTTAAAGAATAGAAAAATCTACTTTTTTGAACTCGGTAAAAAAGGAACGCTTCTAACCGGACCTTCTGGTATAAAACCCATTCGTTAGGTACTTTCACAATACCGCGGGAGATGAAGAGTGGTACTTTTCTTAAGCCGGCCACATAATCGCCACTTCAATAAAACTAGTCCCAAAATTCATCATACTCATCCAAAATAAAATCAATAAGTACGATGAATTTTGAAGGCTTTTTGTGTCAGAGGAAGGTCCTCATATCGATAGGTGTAAAAGACCTGATGATGACATAAGCTTATATTATGTACCTAGGTTCTTTAGAATATTGTATGTTAATTTTTAGTTTTAGTTTAAGAATAGTGCTATATTATATGACTCTTTTAGTCCAGGATCCGTGGAACAAGGTTAGCACTTGATTACTATCAAGCTAATTTTTTGTGAGTAGCTTCGTTTCGATGAGACGCCCAAAATTATCCTATACCCAACTCTCGATTGTGGTAGCTAACAGAGATATCAAGGATGTAGGACCGGGATAACGGACCACGAAATTTGTAGAACGAAGCTAACCATGTTCGACGGATCCTGGACTATTTATTTCTTGTATTTTCATGTGTCGTGTAACAATGTCTAAATAAATAATTTTTCTTTCTTTTTGACTTACGGAGTGGGTTTCTTGATGGTGCCAGTCCTGCGCTTGACGCTGGTGATGAGCAGAGAGTCGTTGAACAGGAACAGAGCTCTCTCCTTCACGGCGCCCTGCGCTGACGGCATAGAGACTGTCTCGTGGCGAAGGAAGGTGCGCTCTGATATCGCTAGGTGTAATAGACCTGATGATGACTTACGGAGTGGGTTTCTTGATGGTGCCAGTCCTGCGCTTGACGCTGGTGATGAGCAGAGAGTCGTTGAACAGGAACAGAGCTCTCTCCTTCACGGCGCCCTGCGCTGACGGCATAGAGACTGTCTCGTGGCGAAGGAAGGTGCGCTCTGATATCGCTAGGTTTGATAGACCTGAAACAATATGTTCAGACTTAATTCCTGATATAAATGTGGGGTTTAGTTATCGTTTTTCAATGTATAATTATACAAATTTTTGCTTGCGTCCAAAATAAATGTGACATTCAAAAAGTATACTGTAAGGTGTAGAAGAACGATACCAATCGTAACTAGATACTAATTAAAGGAAGGTGAGAACTGCGTGTGTGAAATGCTCGATGAAACGTTATCTCCTCCTGATAAAGTAATCTTTTGATGTAGTCGAATCGTAGAGTGTTTATCTCAACTCTGCGATGTTTTCTAACTACCTACGTGGGTAATTTCCGTCAGTAAAAATACGGCAAATTTTGATCACAATTAAGTATTTGAATTTTTAAACAATTGTTTGGAGAGTTTGTTGTAATTGTGTGATATGACCTTCAATCATCTGCTCCAGCTCTCTCAGGGTCTGCTGCTGCTGCTCCATCTCCAGGCTCTCCCGCTCCGTGCAGTTGATCAGCTCCAGCAGCTCGTGGATCTCCTTCTGCGCTTCCAGTAACAGCTTGTGGTCTGGATGGGATTGTTCTAGAACAAGAAAATTTATTTAATACCCATAATAATAATACCACTTCTATATAATAATTAATAACTAGCTGACCCGGCAAACGTTGTTTTGCAATATAAATAATTTATAAAAAAAATTTAGGGATGAAGTACCCCTAACATGGGGGATGAAAAATAGATGTTGGCCGATTCTCATAGATACCGGATAAGCACAAAAAATTTCATCAAAATCGGTCAAGCAGTTTCGGAATAGTATGGCAACGAAAACTGTGACACGAGAATTTTATATATTAGAAGATATACTAGCTTTCCGCCCCGCAGCTTCGCCCGCGTTATAATATTTCCCCGCTGTACAAAGTATCATATGTCCTTCTCCTGGTTCTTAGCTATGTCTCCACCAATTTTCAGCCAAATACATTCAGCCCTTCTAAGTTATAAATAGTGAACTAACACGGCTTTATTTTATAAATATAGATTTTGAAGTTTATATTATCATCAGTGCTGCTGTGGGTAAAAATTGGAAGTGAATTTGATGATGACTATTTTATCACTCCTATACTCTTCATATTCAAAATGAACTAATTGCAAACCCAAAAGCATTTTGGGCTCATATTTCAAATTTAAAAACTAAGGGAGGCTTTGAGCCCTCAGTTAAATATAAAGACACATATCACAGTGGGCCTAAAGCTGCAACAGCATATGCAGAGTATTTCCAGAGTGTCTTTCTTCAAAACCCTCCGGACCTAAACATTAACAATGTGTCATGTACTGGCAATAACAATCTAATAGACATTGCAAATATCTCCGTAACTGAAGTTGAATACCAAATATGCAAACTTAAATCTAAATCATCAATAGGACCCGACAACGTACCTTCATACATAATAAAAGCATTTAAAACCCAACTATCAGCACCCCTGGCATACATCATAAATCTTTCTTTAAAAACAGGTATATATCCCACTAGATGGAAGTTGTCCCGAGTTACTCCTATACCTAAATCAGGCGACAAAACAGTTGTGGAAAATTACCGACCTATTGCAATTTTATCCACCTTTGCTAAAATTTTTGAAAGCATACTTCACAAGAATATTTACGCGCAAATAGCCCCTCACCTAAGCGATGCTCAACATGCTTTTAGAAAGGGAAGGTCTGTCAACACAAATCTACTTACTCTGGTCAATTACGTGTCCCATAAATTAGATAATAATTCCCAAGTTGACGTTGTCTACCTTGACTTTAAAAAAGCGTTTGATCAAGTGGACAATGACGTACTGCTTAAAAAAATGAGCTATTATGGTTTCACTCCACAACTTTTAAAGTTTTTTGCAAACTACCTAAATAATCGCAAGCAGTTTGTTAGAATTGGTTGTTATGACTCAGAGCCATACAAAACACTGTACGGAGTTAGTCAAGGTTCCTCTATCGGTCCGCTCCTATTTACTATCATGATAGATGATCTAGTGAAAAGTATATCGAATGCGAGCTGTCTTGTTTATGCTGACGATGTCAAAATTTATTATGAAATTAAAACACTAGATGATTGTATTAAGTTACAGGAGGACCTAAATTCCATAAAATCCTGGAGTGACACTAATAAGCTCTCATTTAATATCCCCAAATGCCATATTGTTAGCTTTACACGTATTCGAAACAATACCATTGCGCAATACTATTTAGACGACAAACCAATATCCCGTACCTACTCAGTCAAAGACCTAGGAGTAGAATTTGATACTGAGCTAAAATTCCACAATCATATAAGATCCCTCACAACAACGTGTTTTAAAAGATTAGGCTTTGTTTCGCGTTCATGTAACAAATTTACAAATACAAAAGCTATAAAACTCCTTTATACCTCTTTAATCCGCTCCAAATTAGAATCGAGCGCGTGTATATGGAATCCATATGAAGTTACATACTCGCAGATGCTCGAAAGAGTTCAAAAACGTTTCCTACGATTTCTCTACAAAAAAACATATACTTACTATCCATTTCTCTACCCAACAAAATTTTTACAAGGTACCCTTGGCTTTAATTCTCTGGAAACTCGCCGTCTCTATGAACAACTCCTATTCCTATGTCGCATCTTAAGGAATGTTGTAGATAGCCCTATTCTTCTAAATGAGGCAAGTCGCTTATGCGTACCGGAACAACACACTAGATTTCGCACTGGTAAGGTGCGTTTATTTGAGCCAGTACGTGCTCGTACTCTCTACCGACAACAATCACCCATCTCTCGCGCTCAACACACGCTCAATAAACTTTTAGCCAAACAACCAGGTGTAGATTTATTCGCGGATAAATGGCCAACATTAGAAAAAGCACTACTAAACTATTGTCAAAACATTTAAAGCAAAATTCATTTTTCAAAAAAAAAAAAAAAAAAACTTGCCTCGCCTACTATTGTTGTTGCCTAAGCTCTCAAGAGCTTAGTGTCCTCATATTATATAGGTCAATACATAGAGGTATGTTAGTTTACTAAAATTCTTCATTTAAAACGAAATAACCCAGGTAGCCATCTCTCCTTTGAATTGCCTAATCTCTTACGAGCCTAGTGTCTTTTGAGAGATGATACCCTTGTTATATGTATTATTTATCCTTACTTTTTATTTTTGTTATGTTTCATAATGTATATATTTGATTACATGTAGCCAATTATTAAATTTATGTTCAGTTACTAATATTTTTTATCTTTATTTGTTTCATAGTTATGTTAAAGTTTCGAAAATTGTTTTAATTATTAATCTCTGTGCAATAACCAAAAATGTATGTAATTTTTTAATTTAGTATATAATTAGTAAATAAGTTAGACTTAAGTACTAGACATAACGTATTGGATAAACTGTAATGTTATGTTCTTGATTTTTATACCAAATAAATAAATAAATAAATAAATCACTAATTGTTCATATCCAATCCACCTTGTTAAATTAATATGGGTTAAATTAACAATAATAGCATTTGTTTATTAATTTCATGGTTCACCAAATAATCAAGTGCCTATGTAATTTGATTTTAAAAGTTCTAAGCCGATTGCATTCCCTTTCAGAATGAGTTCGTAACTCAGAGGAAATTGGAAACTGATTGAAATCTGCTGCGAACGCTGATTTTATTACCATCTATTTAAATAAGAAGTCTTGGATTTAGATTCAAATCTGAAATTAATGTTATATTAAGGCTAGGTAAATGTATATCATGTTGTTTGTACTTTAATATAACACTTTCCTTAGTTATGAAGATACCTTTACACGAGTTATAAAACAGTCGGGACGTTTCGACCACAACAAGAGCAGTCTTTTTCAGAAAGAGTGAGCGTCCCGCCGTGATCCGTCTCCTCTCAGCTCGGCACTCAACCACTTACTCAAGTGAGAACCGCGAATACTGCTCTTGTTGTGGTCTAAACGTTCGAGAGTGTTTTAACTCCTGTGTATAGATAGGTACGTGAGTAATTCCCGTTGTTATAAGATTTTACCTGTATATTTGAATATTAAACAGGTACCTAATGATTTAAATGTTTTTGAGCTTTCCTATATTTCGACACTGTAGCAAGCGCCATGTTCACGGACAGGTTTCATGTTCAAATATAAATACAATAATTAATAATGTATCTGTTCCGTTTGTCTGGGTGTTATTAGCAAAAATATCTATATATGTATGTATATTATATTAAGTAAGTATATCAGAAATCTAGCACCCGTAACACAAGCTTCGAGCTTACCACGGGGCTAGATGTCGCTGTGTAAAATTGTCCAGTAATATTTTATTTTTTATAGTAAAAAGCCTTGATAGTTTAAAAAGTATTACCTGTGTGTTTAATGAGCCTCTGTATAAGCAGCTTGTAGCTCGGGAACTTCTGCACGGGTTTGATCAGCAGATTGTCCAGAGATAGTTTCCCTTTGTGGTCTCTCGCGTTCGCGTCTAAAAACTTGGCGAACGCTGGTCGTGAAGCTGCAGCGGTTTTTATCGTCTCCTTGGCTTTCTTCAGGTTGTTGATAAAGGACATGTAGGTGTCCATTACGGTGGGTTTTGTAAACTGGAAGAAATAGCCATGTTTATGTTTAGATATTTGTAGAACAATTCCTGTTTTATGCAACTCTGGAATGTTACTAGGGTCTACTTTTATAAGTCAGGTATTTTCTTATTTAGACCCACTCACTAGCTCTATAAAGATCTAATCTGATTGCCTATGCCACGTTTTAGTGACTGCACTGGACTCGAAAATCCGCATAAACTCTATAATAAAACTCCTAACAGTCAGCGATTATGATGAGGGAGTTGTTGTTGGTAGTAAAACAAGAGACATTAGAGATGTGTAACAAAAATGGTGTGAAGACTAATTCTGTTCTAACTCTTGTAATGGTTGTACTCGTAGTTTACATACGAGTATTATTGAGTAATCTAGAAGTTGGACGTTGAGTACATTTTCTGAAGCTTCGGAAGTGTCATCGTTTTCAAAGGCTATTGATCTTTATTTTTATACTAGATGAAAACCCGGCTTCGCTACGAAATTCTCCATAAATTTTGCGAATATATGATGTTGACTCAAAATCAATATTTTATGTTTAGTTATTCATATAAGGTTTCGATCGAGTCTACCGTACCCCTTGACGAAATTATGAAAGATTAGGAGATATTATTTGTTACCACTTCTAAGAACACGTCTCCAACTTTCTGCTGCAGGTCCCACTGCTCCAGCCGCCTCCGCAGCTGTTCCAGGAACACTTGGTGCACGTTCAGGATGCCCGGCACCTGGTAGAAGATCTCGTCCACCACGAACGCGTCCAGAAGACCAGAGTTCTCCGGACTTTTTAGTGGCTGGAGGTATTTCTGAAAAGGCAGTTTATGATAATGAAAAATAAGTTATAAAAAGTAAATCCGTTTATTTGGCCGTAAGCTCAGGTATAAGAAAAAATGTTATATATATAAAATGTTGTATATTCATAAGGGTTGTGGATTTTGTTAAATAAATAATAATAATAATAATAATAAATATTACTGGACAATTTTACACAGCGACATCTAGCCCCGTGGTAAGCTCGAAGCTTGTGTTACGGGTGCTAGATTTCTGATATACTTAATATAATATACGTACATAGATAGATATTTTTTTTTATTATACATATATAACACCCAGACACCCGGAACAACTATTTGCAGATCATACAAATAGTTGTTCAGGTTAAATAATAGGCGGCAAAAATTTCGAAGTTTATTTATAAAGCTGTTCTTGGCTTTGGATTGCTAGAAAGTGTGAAAAAGGTAGTTAAAGATAAATATAAAAAAACCTGTGTTATTTTTATGTATAAAGTAGTAAAGTTCAGTAGTTTTCGCGTAAAAGAACAAACATCCATCCATTCAAATAAGTATTATGCAACATTATAGTAACAAAGATATAGGAACAAAAAATTCATGACACATTTTAACACGAACGTGTATTCAAATTTCAGACAAAACAACAGAAAACACGCGCTTTTACTCGTTAATAACTGTAAAATATCTGGCAGAAAAGCATTCTCTGAAAATTAAATTAACAAAGCTTAAATTTCCAGTTAAAACCCACACAAGCTTTATATGAAATCACAAATCTGCAAACCTCTTTACTTTCATAAGCGAATAGAGTGCATATTTGAGGAGCTTATTCAAAAGGTATTTATTCAGAATCACGAGGAAAACCTTTCATAGCGTTAGATGACGACGTTATACGATCGAACATTAAGCTGTGTTTCTTGGGGGATTAAGAGCGTTTTTGTTTGGAGAAATAATGACGACCTCAGTGGCGCAGCGGCAACGGTCTGCCTGCGGCGCAAGAGGTTGCGGGCTCGATTCTCGCCTCGGGACAAAGAATTGTATGATTTTTATTATGTTATAAAAATATCTATCTGCGCATGTACATTATGCATTTCAGATATCTAGCACTAGTAACACAATCTTCGAGCTTATCACGGGGTTAGATTTATTTATTTACTCTTGCATTATCAAACCTCGAGTCCCTTATCATGGAATCTTTGAAATGTCTTCTTTAAAAGAAAAAAAAGAATCATCAAAATAACAATATATACGTTCGAATTAAGAAAACTCGGTTAAAAATCGCTATAGTTTGCAGTAAAACCGCACCCTTCGTGGAAACATACAGAAGTTTGACAGCCAGGCGACCCAGCTTAGAAAGATGGCAGATACGAAGTAACGCGATAACCTAAACTTCGAAAGTAATCTTACGAATACATACGAGTTAGATTTATAGGAACTCGAGAAATGAGTATAGTACTTGTTTACCGCGTTATGGTGTGTTTTGCCGCGGTAAAATAGTCTGTTTTATCACAAGTGTTATCTGGCATTGTCTGTCAGATAATGAGTAGGTATACTACATCGTAATCTTCCCCCTTTACATTCCCACTGCTGGGCCACAAGGAATTTTCTGTTATTTTTTAAAGGGAGGGGGAAGGGGAGGGGAGGGTTATTTTTTAACGACACCCACGACCGGTGAAAATAGGGTGGTACTATTCTTAGACCACTTTAAGAACTACAAACACTGGAAAAAGTTCCAAGTGATTTGGGCTGAGCGTTATCTATCGGTCAAAGCCTTTAGGGTTCCGTATTTTATCATAAGTACAAACATCTTTACTAACCTTGACTAATATCTCCAAGGATTCGACGTATGACTTCTCCGTTTCATACATTTCCACCACCACGTGTGTTCGTGTGTCCTGCGAAAGGAAAATAAACATTTTAGTCTTCGTGTGTATTTACAGGAAAAATATATCAGTTTCCTAGAGAAATATGTAACTTTGTAGGAAAATGGTAGGTACCAACTTATTCAACCAAATAACAGCACTAGGATAACTTTTTTTATACACCACCTCTGAGAAGTCCCAGTGTCCCAGCAGTGGGAACGTTAATAGGGGTGATAATGATAGGTATCTTATACAGTAAGTAGAGCAGCGTATCGTCTGCCGAAAGCCCTACATCGTAACCGTTATCGTAGCTTCATTGAATGTTATCAACCGCGAGGCCGATCGATCCACATTAATTATGTCCAACCGTCCGACTACTGTTCACTAGGCACTTTTGACCTGTGTGGCGCAGCGGGCGAAGGTCCGCGGCGCAGGAAGTTGCGGGTTCGATTCTCGCCTCGGAACACAAATTTGTACGATCTGCAGATATTTTTTCGAAGTGTCTGGGTGTCATATATTATGTATAGTAAAAAAAAAAATCTATATATGTATGTATATTATATTAAGTAGGTATATCAGAAATCTAGCACCCGTAACACAAGCTCGGAGCTTACCACGGGGCTAGAATTGTCCAGCAATATTAATTATTATTTATAACCCGATGGCTATTTCAGGAATGGACAGTAAGCTATTGATTTTGGCCTGAATATTTAACTCTCGACGGTTTTAGACCGAATGTCGTGAAAACCCAGAAACATCTTTCATATAAGTCTTTGATCGTCGGAATTGGGTTAGTGTATCGGTAGTTATCGATCTACGAAGGATCGGGGCATGCTCTATCTTTGCCATAGTTTTAGAAAGATAGTGATTCTGTTGAGAAAATTATTCGATAGTTCAGAGAGATTAGGATAAAAATATAGTGATTGTAATTAGTTGGTTATTGTACTCATATAATATTTTAAATGAACTTTATTTCATTGGTAAACTTACTTTTAAGCGTGGTGATTGAACCAATTACTCGAAAAAAATAAAAGGTTCTATAGGGAAGATCCACACCAATTAGCTAGACGTACCTATTATGGGTTGTTACGATGATGATGAAACTTAAAATCTTTGAACTCAAACCCGTTAAAAATCTTTTTACAAACCAGCAAACATTTAACAAGCAACCGATACCATCAATAAAATCAAATGGATTTTAAAGTGCAATGATAAATCTCGATAATTTACAAACGCATCCGAGAATATAAATAATTGCCGAGTATGCTTCGAATCAAAACAAACCGAAGAATGGTGTTGGATAGACAGCGAGAATACTCTACCGTAGTGATTCATACTAAATACATACACTACCGTAGTGACTCATACTAAATACATACATACATGAACATGCGGGTTCTTGTGAAATAACCAAACAAAATGTACTCGGAAATAAACAATAATAACATAAACAGGTGATCATAATTCATCTCGTCATAATCTTTAGGTACTTATAATTATAACGTTCCATAACCAAGGAAGGATCTTAAATAAATAAATAAATATTGCTGGACAATCCACGCAACATTTCACTAATTAAAGTTCAAACAGATTTACTCGTAAACGGATCAGAATCACGTGTTAATTTTTAAGTTAAATCGGTAAGGATTAACCACATCCAATTAATATTGTTAATAGACTTAAGGTTCTACGGTTTTACCCTTTTAATTTGTTCCGTTCTTTAGAAATGGAAAGGGTTTAAATATTTAAGTAGGTATCTGTTTCACGGATAATATTCAAACAAAGCAGTAAAGTATACTTTATTTCAGTAGATAAATTAATACTTTTTCACAGAACCACATGTGAATATTTTCACAAAAAGAAACGTCGAACTGTAAACTAACAAAATTAGTTCTAATTTATTTTATTAATAACCGTTTCAGAACATTGATATAATAACTTATCTTCCTGTCGCTATTACTGTATTAACAAAAGTACAAAATATAATAATTTAGGTAGCTAAGTAGGCTCCTGATCATGTTATTTTATTATTATTTTAACACCTCTTGATTAATTGCAATTTCCAAAGCTATTTTCTGTCTCAATTATCTCTATAACATGTTAATTGCTCTATTCTTAAAGAAATAAATCATTTTATATTTTGTTTGTAATAGCTATCTTAATCCGGGTTTATCCATTTTATCAATAACCATTCCACGTTATACGAACAGTTGAAAGCTTTACCTCGGCTCCGTTTTACAGCGTCTTTGTTTGGGTTTTCCTCGTTGCAACACACCAAGTCCAATACATCTTCAACTCTATCACAAACCACATAAAGTTCAAATTCAATACCACGGCATCATGAATTTCCCAAGAAGAACATTAACACTCTATTTTAAACTCTGTTACTGACGGATAGGACTCAAAATGTTATGAAAGTTGAGGTTTTAATGATATTTTGTGATTATATTTTGCAAAGGTTAAGATTAGCCGGTATAAATGAGATGTATTAAGAGAATTAAGGGGATAGTGAGGATTTTGACGCTCTATGTCTATGTGATGTGAGTGGTTTATGGTGCTATAAAAAGTGTTTAAAAATGCTTACATAAATACGTTATTTTTTTTTAGCACCCCTGTTACGTTTTCTCAGTGACTTCTCAGTGAGAGATTATGCCATAACTCACCACGGTGGCCAAAAATGTTACACCCAATATCAGAAACATAATATTTCTAAATCACGTTACTTAACTCGTAAAATACACTAAATTAGTAACTCTAGACTGACAAGTACACAAAGCTTGATAAAAGCTAGGACAATGGCGGCATAGAGTATAGAGGCATAGAAACGTGTTGGATAGACAGGGATACGGCCTTTGTTTGCACCCTGATTGACGCGTCTAGTCGACAAGTTGACAAGTTGGCAATACACGTGGATGGAAGAATAGTAGAATAGAGCTGGTAACACTGATATTTTTATACAACAAGGCGACACGCAGATTTTTTGGCGTTTCGTTTTCGTTTATGTTTTGTACGTTATCTAAATAAAGTTATAATATAGCCTATACCTTCCTCGATGAAATTAAATGTACTATCCAAAACTGAAATAAATATTTTGAATGCGTTTACGAACAAACAAACAAGCAATTTAGCTTTATAATATTAGAAAAGATACTCATCATGGCACGCGAAGTCCTAGTAGAAGCATAGGTTTTGGACATGCTTTATTTGCGCATGCAAAGCCGCGGGCGGCAACTAGGTATCTACTATAAATCGCTTGGCATCGGCATTTAGAAACAGTGACTTCTCGAAATGGAATTCGCTAGATTCATGAAATTGCAATCTATTTTAACCACAGAACTAATAAATAAATATTGCTAAACAATTCACACAGAACATCTCCGTGGTGAGTTTGAAGTGGTATGTGTGGTGTACTAGATATCTCATGTACTTAAGTTATGAAGGTTCTTAATTTTAGATGTCCCTCAGTTTCTTGTCTGGGTTTTCGACAACACTATTGCGTACAGCAAACGTTATTCATTTACTTAACTCTACTCGGAATCTTTCGGAATATGATGACTGAAATCTAGGTAGGCATTATAGAACCGCAACCCTGTTCTCCTTACATTTTTACTAGAAATTCCTTGTGGGCCCCGCGATACGAAAGCGCAGCTTTGCCTAGTGTGGAGTCCGCTGATATGTCTACTTGATTTAATTGTACTTTAAGATAATTTATCATCATTAAGATAATAGATTACGCCTCCTAAGTCCTGACTCCTCCTGAAGCAGTCTCGACGCATTGACTTACCTGAACCATCGCATTAGCCAGGGCCGCCGGCAGTTTATCCAGGGGCAGTGGGTCCTCGCTCCTGGAGCCGCGACTGCCCCGGTCCGAGTCATCCTCAGAGTCCGAGGCGTGGAACGACAGGTTCCCAGGGCTCGGATCACTGAGCCTCAGTCGGAGGCAGTCTCGACACATTGACTTACCTGAACCATCGCATTAGCCAGGGCCGCCGGCAGTTTATCAAGGGGCAGTGGGTCCTCGCTCCTGGAGCCGCGACTGCCCCGGTCCGAGTCATCCTCAGAGTCCGAGGCGTGGAACGACAGGTTCCCAGGACTCGGATCACTGAGCCTCCTAACTCCTGACTCCTGAAGCAGTCTCGACACATTGACTTACCTGAACCATCGCATTAGCCAGGGCCGCCGGCAGTTTATCCAGGGGCAGTGGGTCCTCGCTCCTGGAGCCGCGACTGCCCCGGTCCGAGTCATCCTCAGAGTCCGAGGCGTGGAACGACAGGTTCCCAGGACTCGGATCACTGAGCCTCCTAACTCCTGACTCCTGAAGCAGTCTCGACACATTGACTTACCTGAACCATCGCATTAGCCAGGGCCGCCGGCAGTTTATCCAGGGGCAGTGGGTCCTCGCTCCTGGAGCCGCGACTGCCCCGGTCCGAGTCATCCTCAGAGTCCGAGGCGTGGAACGACAGGTTCCCAGGACTCGGATCACTGAGCCTCCTAACTCCTGACTCCTGAAGCAGTCTCGACACATTGACTTACCTGAACCATCGCATTAGCCAGGGCCGCCGGCAGTTTATCCAGGGGCAGTGGGTCCTCGCTCCTGGAGCCGCGACTGCCCCGGTCCGAGTCATCCTCAGAGTCCGAGGCGTGGAACGACAGGTTCCCAGGACTCGGATCACTGAGCCTCAGTCGGAGGCAGTCTCGACGCATCGTCACGGGTTTTGCATCTTTAGACCCAACTCTGTCCTTCGGAGGTTTATCTTTGGACGCAATTTTGATTTCTTTGGCCTTGCTTGTTTTGGTATGGGTAGATTTTTCGGACGCAATTTTGGGGTCTTTGGCAGCTGGTTTTTTGGACGCAATTGTAGTATCTTTGGTAGAAATATTGATGTAGGTAGCGGTTTTAGGAGCTTTTGTAGCAATTTTGTTCTTTGGTATCACTTTGGTAAGGGAATGTTATTTTATCACTGGGTGTTTAGGTGACTTCTGTTTTAATTCAATAATAATATCAATTGAAAAGTTTTAATCTTTGAACGTGTTTTATGATGGTCATCAAGCCTTAGGTACACTAGGTATTCAGATATTCACAGTTTATGTAGCAAAATGTTTTTTTCTTATCTACAACATAAATACTTTCCGTACTTAGAGACCCATTTCATTATATAACAACTGTATAATTAGATAGTATTCAACCTTTAGCAACCCACCCCTTCAAGAGCAGTATAAAACTTTACTCGGGTTAATAAAAGTAGTAAAAGCTTGAAGCATGACAGTATCTCTACAACAAACATGAACTGCACATCGAATAGGACAGTAAAACGTGGAAGCACATCAATTTGTACCTAACTCACTGCAAATCAATACCATCGTGCGCTGTCCTTACAAAGCATAGGGCTTTCACAACAGTCACTTCAGTATTAGAACATGAAGATAACGTGTTTTACTTAAATATTTTAAATACCCACTATTTTTATATTCAATCTCTCCGTAGGGATGGAACAGTGGAAAACTCATTTATGATGGTATGTTAACCGTTATATTGTTGACAACAAGTTTTTAGTACTTCAGTACGTTACTTCAGTAAATAAAGCAAGTCCTTATACATTATAAAAGGTTGGATGACTGGATTTTGAATTAATAATTACCTACTAAATCCCTAACAACATTAATTAAGCTACTATTCGAAAGACCCAATAGTAGGTAATACGATGCCCAGAAGGGGAACGTTATTAAAGATGGTTATGATGCAACCTAGCTGTTCTATCATATCTATGACAAGCACAATAAAGCCGGTTCCACAGTGCACAGTGTGTGACCGAGTCCTTACGGCAGTGGGTGTAGAGTTACGACCTTCGCCAAAAACGGAAGCCATATACGAGTATATACATTTCCACGTAGTTTTCGTGGACAAGGTTTTTCTATGATCATATTTCACTAGTTATTCACGTGATTTTCCCGCGGAAATATTCATTTTTACGGTAAAAAAATTACTACATGTCAACTCTTAATTCCATCAACTAATATGATTTAGTCCGTATTCGTCCGGGACGCTTCAGAAATCACGTCAATTCGTTGTTCCGTTTTGCCGTGAAAGATGGACAAATAGTCAAACAATTTCACTTTTATAATATTAAGTATAGTACCGAAATAAGGTGCATATTTGCTTTTCGCATGCAGTTTATACCTATAATTGGAGTAACATTCAACTTGTGTGTACCTATAAATAATTTCAAAATTTGGATGTAATAATGTTACCTAACTCTTTTGGTGTAACATATTAAATAAATAAATATTTAATGATGATTTGCCACGTTAAGAAAATATCTTATTTTTATCTAGCCACGACTTTAGATAAGTTTGTAGGGAACTTCATAATCATAACAACTGAGATATTACGACCTTACTAAGCAAGGGTCTCTCCAATACAACCCTTGCTAGACAGGTTGATCGTAATATTATTTTTTTCTGCTTGTGTTACGGGTGCTAGATTTCTGATATATTTACTTAGAAACTGGAAGAAACGTTAGATATTTTTAATCTTCACTGAATTTTCCAGGCGTTGACTTCCATTCAGGACAAAGACCTTATATTTAATTTAGAAGATCAACACACACAATTAATAAACTTAAATACACACCTTGCATATAAATGTATGGCCTTTGACTCCCTAGGGGGTTACCCAAACACTTTTACTTCCATGAATATTTAATATTGCAAAAGTGTGCCTCACATTATCCACGAACGTTATAATGTGCTGGTGTAATATTTAATATGCCTTTAAGTACGAAAAGGAAAAATTGTAATATGCCTCCACCGTCTTTTGTAAACCTTTTTGGTTTCAACCTAAAACGTTATGCTTAAAAGTGTACAATTGTCTATCTATGGTATTATATTCAATACAAAAATAAAGATAAGAAAATGAGACGCTAAAAGGTTGTTCTAATTTTGAATCTAGAATAGGGGCGAGGTCAAACTAAAAATTGATATCGAATATCGATTAAATTGCTTCGCGAGTCGCAGCAGTGAATGCATTATGAAAATGTTTATGTAATATTTAAATTTTATACAAGAGTGTATGAAGTAATTTAATTTGTATTGTATTTAAAAGGAAAAGATTAATAAAACCTCCAAGTGCAAGTTCTTTTACACGTTTGGTACACGATTGGTTTCATCTCGGACCATCAAATTTATCTATATGATGTGTGTAGATACTTTAAATTTAGAAAAATTAAATAGCAAATTGTATATAAACGTATAAGTTGTTTACAAAATTTGTAAATATATTCAAGTCGGTGATCAATCAATAATTGTGAAATTTTACAAAAATAAATGTCTTAACATTTTACATAACATCAAGCAAGACAGTACGGCTACAAGCATTACAATAGTTGAAAAGCTCTAAAATTCCACTTCAATATCGTCACTATTTCAGACATAATGTAACAATACGTTTTATAGTTGAACAACACAATAAAAGCTCCAAGGACGGCTTTCTAAATATAATTTATCTCTCTATTACTTCGGACAGCTGAGAATTAGCATTGGTAAATTTTAACACGTTTTGTTAAATTATTTCGTTGATGGTTACAGAGATTATAACAAGTGTTATTCATACATAGCAAAACTAGAATAAATGTATAATTATTGTCAAAATATATTTTGAGGGTTGTCAATTAATTATAACAAAACATATTACATTACATGCCACTGGGCATGGGGTCAATAGAACCCATTTTATAAGTTATAGTTTTTTTTAGTAAATTTGGTACGTCATCGCAGCGGCAAATTACAGGTATCACAGAACGACACTACATATTAATAATATCTAAACTTTTTAATCAGTTGACGACACCCACGAGAAGAAATTGGGTGGTTACTATTCTAATGACGGCACCACACAGTGAAATAAGTATTTTTGACTATTTTGACTACCTTGCACCCTAAACTTCCGATGTTCTTGTTAGTTTTAAATGATTATTTTTACACTTAGATACTTTTATTTTAGAACTGAAAACGAATATTTTATTCGTTGAAGCCACTGAAGAATACCCAATGCTTTTACAAAACATAACAAATAACTATGCTATCTGTAATTATATCGTCATTGAAAACGTATTATTAGAATCGCAATACATTAATCTTTGGGATGATGGGTAACAAATGGATGTGTGTTTTTAACAAGGTTTCGATTTGTTTAGTCTTGTTCAATGCATATAAATAATAATATACCTACGAATGTCTTACCTCATGCTATGAGACAATTTGTGTTGATGTGAGAATTTACAACAATAGTTGGTCAATTATGTATTTGTTTATACATAAAACACATTACAGTAATTTTATTATAATATAAGAATAAAGTTCTTACTATAAAAAGGGCTGCGCCCTTACAGGGTACAGGGTACTTAGCTTGACAATATTATTGTATGCAATCAATAAATAAATAAATAAAAATGTCGAATTACTTAATAACATTAAGTCATTGAAATTATAATAATGTTTACAGAAACAATAATAACAAATCATTTAAATGCTGATTTTGATGTGAGCTTATATATCTTTATAGCGAAATAGTCAATTCAAGTATTACTTTTTAAAATAAGAATTTAAAATACCAATGAACTTAAATTACGACTATTTTCGCGAGCGCAACCAATAGAAAATATTAATACGTTGCTTCTTGTTAATCCTCGAATTTAAAAAGGGTATCAAAACAAACATAAGAAATGATATGGATTATATCAACACAGTTTACTAATGTTGTTTTGACTGGAGTGGGAACAAGTGGGAAACTCAGAATTTTAGTAGGAACTTGAACCATTGATATTATAATTTTATCGAAAAATTATTTTATCTTGCGTCTCGTTAATAACTAAAGAAAGTGGTTGGTAGACTAAATCTAGTATATACCTGCTGTTTATGAAATAAATTACTTTAAATCAGGTAAACCTCGAAAACGAGATAGATCAACTACAATTATATTTCGGTCCCGACATGCAATTAATTAGGGAGCTACCCGAACACAGGTTAATGAGCTACCGTCTATTTACGATACAAATCAATATAATATCTATTAATATATCCACAACCGTGTTTCGTTTACACTTATCTCATTGGTAGAAAGTATTCATTGTTTTGAAATTCCTGAATTTTGTTTACATAAGCAAAATGCTACTAAACTGAATCTCCTGAAATCCAATTACGGAAACATTCCCTGAAAAAACAACGCACAGTCCTAGTGTGCGCGAAATTACAGTCGAAACGGTAATTCAGGACTGGACCACCATAAAACACGTATAAAACACTATTTCTGTATGTAGCTTTAACCATCGACTATCGATAACTATTTTTGTATACCGTTGTAGCACGTCACTATTATTGTTCGATTTTTGAATATTTTTTTATTTGGGCGAAAAGCGCGGGTTGTGTAAACAACGCGACGCCTGCCGACTACAGTGGCGCCGCGCACGGCACTGACTGAAATCGCAACAGGAGCGGTCCGTAAACCATTTCAGTTTTGCCTTTACAATAAGGTTCAAAATGGCGTAACTCGCAGGATGTCCCTTTTGTTCCAACTAGCTTGTTCCGCTCATTTGAAATGGATTCCGTTTCATTACCGCAGAGTAATTATTACGTTTTAAAAGTATAATTACTTTACGTCTTTGATTGTTTGATTGAGATTGGAACATTGAGCTTTTCGGGATTCGCGGAAATGGACCTTATGTTGTTGTGATAGAGTTCTGCATTTATCGATTATTGCGCAGTTGAGATTCGTATGATAGGTTAGGGGTCGTGGAGTTGCGTTGGCGTAGAGCGCACCCACCCTTATTTGTAAAGGTCGAGGGTTCAAATCCCGGGAACAGACCTACACGTTTTGTTGAGCGCTGTTAATTTGACAAAGCTGAAATATCTAAGTGAATACGTAAAACATTTAATTGTCAAATTAACAGCGATACTTATTGAAGCAGTCCCTTTTCGAATTGATTTATTATTATAGAAGCATGGTACCTAATACATTTAGCTTTTGACGACCTCTGTGGTCCGATTTAAAAAATTCTTAGGTAGACATTTATCGTCATATTAGATATTAAATTAATAAACTACGAGTTGTACCGAGATAAAGTAAAAAAAACGCAAGCTGTCGAACCGGCTAGATTTATATACCTGGATATTCTGTTTATTAGTTGTAAACAAGTAATCTATTTTAGTAAATTTTTATTGAGATGTGGATCGCGGCGAAATATACATGGATTTCCCTGCAGTAAAATAAAGAATTTTCTTTTAGGGGTTTCCCTAAAAGAAAATTCTGTATTGAATTTTATGAAAAAAATTCTATTATGGGAGTATATACTTTTTGCGTAAATCAACAAACATCCATCCACCCTCACGAACTTTCGCATATAAAGTAGCTTAAGGACCTTTACGTAATAGTTATAAATAACCTAGAAACTGGCAGGTTGAAATGCACATTTCATATCCAATATTCATTATTGTCATGTCATATTGTTCACACTTCGTTAACGCGTTGATTTTAAACCGAGCATAAATCTTTGCACTAGAGACGGTTCATCGCTATCAAAGTAAACAAACTTCAGGAAATGGTGGCACCTTAGGCAGTCTACGTAACCAGGGTTTCGTTACCTGGTTACAATCGAGGCATTTGTTTTATTTGTACGTAAATAATTTTCGGCCAATTAGGGGAAATAAAAAAATATATTTATTTTGAATAGGGACTTTTCTCATGGCGAGAGAGATTAGGCTATAATTTATTATATCACCACGCTGGTCAAATGGTTCGTGAGTGTCACATGTCATTCAAACTTACGATTACCTTTATCGTGTTTTTAAGAGCACTGTATATACTTTTGCAAGATTAAAATTCACAGGTACGTAATGGTTTGATTGAACCCACCACCTTCGAAATGAAAGTCAAGTCAAGTATGCTTCAACTTAACCAATACGGCTATTTTAGAAGTTTTGAGGCGTTACTATTCATAGGTCGGCACTCGGTTGTTCTATGTGCGACATCAACTGTATTTTGGCAAACATCTTTTGCATCCCTGATTGCTCCAAACTGACATCTGACGGTTACAAATTATCTTATTAATAAACATGGATGCTTTATCATTCCGTTTACGAGGTGAGTCAGAGAGACGTTATTTTTATATGTCTAACACTAACGTCTGCCCACGGGTTTACTCATGTGAGAGATAAATATAACTGTATTTACTGTGCGCTTAAAAAATAAGTGATTTAACGGTGAAGGCAAACATCGTGAGGAAACCGGCATGTTAATTGAACGCACTCCATAACTTCTTTAAAGATTTATGTCATTTATTTCCATAAAATCCTAAAAATCACTTGGACAAGTCAATAAATACAATACATTATGAAATAAAATTAAATTTAAGATCTACTGAGTGCTATTAAGGAGTGCTGAATACGAGCTTTTGCTGAAATTATAAATAAAAGCAAATTTCCAAGCAAATATACACAGCATAACACTCTTATAACTCATCGGGAAAGTAATTTTAATAAGAAATAAGTAAAGAAAATAAGAAACTACTCAGAGAGGTCTCAAAGAAAATTGGCATTGGAAAACTGCTGGAGAAGTTGTATTAAACTGTTCACCGGCTTCGCAATCAACTCGGAATGAAGGAACTTGCAGCAAATAAATTAAAATAAAATCTGTTAAGGGCGAGGCGTACAGGCGCGTGAGGGTTCAGTAGGTAGTCAATTGTTCAGCAATATAAATTTATATTTTTGAATAGGAATGGTATTTATCAATGATAAAGAGTTTGAAGCAAATAATAAATAAATCTCGGTTAGCTCGGAGTTGGTGTTACGGTACTATTATTTTGTCATATTTTAATTTAATAATTAATCATAAGTCGTTATCGTTATTTGGCATATTTTAAGTAAAGAAAGAAAATAAATTTATTTGCAACAAAAACATACATAAACTTAATAAATTAAACACAAACTAATTAATCAAAGATCCTACATAATAAAAGTACATAATAATAATAATATGTTCATCGGTGCAAAACGGTCCTTACACAGCATTATGCAAGCTGCTATACAGGGTGTCCCAAAGTTATGGGCCATGGAGGGAAAGTACCTTAAATATCGTAGATAGTGAATTTTGCTCAAAGAAGACTTCATTTTATTTTTAAAAGTAAGTAATTCTACATTCATAGATTTTCTAAAAATTACTTGCTTTGTCTGGGAATCGAACGAACTTACATTTGGAAAAAAAATGTACTCTACTTTTATGATACCAATCGATAGAATAGCTAAAAAACAATAACTTTGCTTAAGTAACATAGTATTTTAAAAGAAAGGAACAACATAAAATAATTGAGTCAAGGTCAAATTATGGAGTTGTAAACAGAATTGTGCCATATCACATCGAGTGTTCACCATAAAATGATTAGAAAATCAACTGGCAGCCGGGTCACAAGAAGATTGGCGAAAATGCTTAAGACAAGAGGGATCACATTTTGAGAATTTAATTAATTAATTTACAAAATAAAAATGTTTCATGTTTTTTATTTTATTAAAATAATTAATTTGACGTTGTTCCTTTCTTTTAAAATACAATGTTACTTAAGCAGAGTTATTATTTTTTAGCTATTCTTTCGATTGGTATCATAAAAGTAGAGTAATTTTATTTTCCACATGTAAGTCGGTTCGATTCCCAGACAAAGCAAGCAATTTTTAAAAAATCCAAGAATGCAGAATTACTTACTTTTAAAAATAAAATGAAGTCTTCTTTGAACAAAATTCACTATCTACGATATTTAAGGTACTTCCCCTCCATGGCCCATAACTTTGGGACACCCTGTATATATTAAGTAATTTTAATCATTTATTTTAAGTAGTTCGTATGGAGCAAAAATGGCAATTATTACGTTTTATATATGGAAGCGCCATTTATTGTTTCTATTTAGTTTTACGTTAAGATGAAAATAAAAAATATATTCAAGAATTTAGAAACTTCTGGTAAATTATTGACTCTTTATTTCTCTGTCTATTGAAATTGAACTCCAAGCCTCGGAAGTCTAAGAACAAGCAAAATCATGGAAAGCCAGTTGTTTACTGTAACCCAGATTCCTTCAGCGCGAGGACACGTCTGGTTCGAAGGTACTTACTGTGGCAATTTCCTGCGAAGTACCGCTTTTAGGGCAACCGACACGATTATTAGTCGTCTGTTGTTTATTCGCTCAAAAATCAAATTTTAATTTTCTTATTGAGAATGTTTTCAATTCTTTCGTCATAATATAACAGCTATTAACATATATTTACCGTGACTTATTTGCGCATTTCTTAGTCTTACTTTATATAATTCTGTTTAAATAAATAAATAGGTTGGTAAGTATTCAATTCTTCCGTTCATCTTCAAATGGAATTCAGTTTGACTAAACTCAATATATATTTTTTAATTTTGATAGGTATAGGTTTAATTCAATTCAATTCAATCAACTTTAGTTTGTTAAGTGGATATAGGAATCATATTATTGATTTATCTGAATATTTATCTTATATCGTAAACACACTAACGCGCTCTACACTCTTTCTCAATCTTTTGCTTAAACAAAACACACATTCGAGTTTCGGGCACTGATAATGTTACATGCACTTTAAAACGACCGACACGATATCGCTACGACATGCGTGGTGACAACTATTGATGACTAGGATTAGTCGCTGTCAGTATCCTTTATTACGTGTGTTACACATCTCGTCATTTCTATAACCATTTTCCTCGTTCTTAAACCAATAGAAAGCCATATTATTTGTAAATGTCAAATACAAGGTATTTTATATTTCTCGTGAAAAGATGCGATTTCCGGTGGAAAACTCAATTTTATCGCGGTTTATTTAACACAAATAAACACTCCTCACGTTCCCACTGCTGGGATAAGGCCTTAGTTCACCAAGCTGGCCAAGTGCGGTTTGTAGAATGACACTGTCCTTCAAACTTTTAAAGTTCTCAGAACATGCCAGTTTCCTCACGATGTTTGCCTTCACGTTAGAGCACGTGTTTACAAATGCACATACATTTTTTCAAAAAATTAGAGGTGCGTGGTGGGGTTTGAACCCACTTTCTTTATCTAAAGATGCGAAAATAATAGGTCAATCAATCATTCCGTTCTCGAGATGTTTACCAAAATCATGAACTTACCTAAACCCATCTCACAGCTTTGAGTGTCATTGCCAAGGAATTTGGACATTACGCAAAAGTCTGCGTAAACTAGATACCTAACTTTTTCTATTTCCATTGAGTCATTTACTCGTACAGAAATAGGTTTAGACAAAATTAGATAGTTAAATCTGAACTTAGTTCGCTAGTTGTGGCGAGAGAGCGAGTTAGTAAATTCTACTAAGCTATTATATAAAGGTAAATTTTATCATAAAAATTAGGCCATTTCCATAGGAAATAAATAAATATTGCTGGACGATTTACACAGCAATATCAAGCCCCGTGGTAAGCTCGAAGCTTGTTAGGAAGATGACATTTGACTATTCATCAAAATTCAACAACGTCGAGCTGAATTTAACTCTTTCCACAGGAAAAACGCGGGCAAAGTCGCGAGTCACAGCTATTTTGTACCATGATTTTATTTGTAAGAACTTCTGGTGATAATTCTTAAATGCGAAATCCAGATTTTCCCGGATATCACTCGCTCGTAAAACAATTATAAATAGAAAAGATGAATACGTATTTAAATGTTTTTATTGCAATTTATTTTAGTCGCAGTCAATCTGAAAGGATATTAACTTTTCAATAATTTAGTTTCAGACAGATAATATCGGTTTTGTGGACTTTTTGTTCCTACAAATTCTCTTTTAACCCGATTGCACCATCTTTCTGCTTATTATTATAAAAGAAAGTTGTATTCGTTTTATGAGACTGATTCGTTTTTTGAATTTTGTAAAAACAAACTAGGGAATTTAAGGCACTTACTTGTCTTTAGTTTTGATCGTTATTTAACAAACTTAACAAACATTAGTCGTGTAAAATTGTCCAGCAATATTTATTTATTTTATTTATTTATTATAGCTAATAGTTTTTAATTGTAGATTGTGTTTTAGAATTTAAATTGATTTGTCTATTACTTACACAAAAACGTGCACTTAGTACTTAAGTAATATTTTATTTTTGTGAGAATTATTAATAGTGTCTTGATAAAAACATTATGGACGGGATCTATAGCTCAAAAATATACTAAATTCAGTTTAAATCTGACAAACCCTTTGAAACAGCAGCAGTAACCCTTAATTAGCTTGTTGACAGTCGAAAACATTAAAGTTTTATGATCAATTCTTTAAGACGTCTTGGAATGAAGATTTCTGAGGTTTTTACCCTCCTTAAACGAGCATGATAATAAATCATATTAATAAAAAAAATATTTTAATTATTTCATTTACTTATAAATAAATTTTCAATCTATGCAAGTTAATGCTTCACTGTCGCCTTGTAGAAAATGAATAGCGATAGCTTACCTACTATAACACCTAAGGTACAAGCTACAAATCAACTCAAATCAAGGTTGGTAACATTGAACAGTCCATAGAGTAGGTACCAAACATTGGTAGTCTACATTGACGTTGTACTATTCTATAGCGGGTACCACACGACACAAGGTCAGTCTAAGCCTACAATTTTTATAAAATTAACGTTAGATTCACATAGAGTGGGCGCAGTCTACACTTTATTAATCACTGTTAGAAATTAGTAATGCAATGTGTCATTCTTTTAATGTTGAAGTGATTCTTGGAATTTTACTGTTATACTTTTTTTTAGGAGTTTGATTTCTGTGTCTCTAATTTCAGAACCTTTTTAAGGTCGACTCACGCTAGACCGTGTCGGGTCCGAGCCGAGTGTCGGCCGTAGCACGGTCAACTAATATTTCATATATTCACGTTATACCGAGCGGCAACCGAGTGACGCCCGAGCAACGGACATCGCTCGGAAACAACTCGGTCCCGCTTCGGCTCGGCCACGGCCCGTTGCATGAATACAGCGCCGCCGAGCTGCGCCCGAGCAGTCGGTAGTGATGCTATACAGTGCTCATGCAGTTTAGACACGGAACCGGCTCGGTGACCGTGCTACGGCCGACACTCGGCTCGGACCCGACACGGTCTAGCGTGAGTCGACCTTTGTGCTGGCACCACAGGGAACAAAATATTGCCTATTTTTTCCATATAGTGCCGGTCGAGTACATTATAATTACAATACATGTGATCATGAATGTATGAGTTTCTAGTTTGGTTTCTCGCACTAATTTCCATACAAACAAATAATCTCTCATCGTATCCATACGCCCATTCATAAATACCTAGCCAATGGACGCTGTGACGTCAAAGTGACGACAACCGCTTTTCCTGCGGAATGGACCGTTTACATAAGCACCCCTATTTACGTTCCCGTTATGTTTACATACATAAATATATTTTTATAAACATAAAAAACAACCAGAACACCCGATACGAATAGGTAGGTATCTATAGATCATAGATCGTATAAAAAAAACCCGGGATTCAAAGCCGCAACGTTCTGAATCGCATGCGGACCTTCGCCCGCCGTGCTACAAAGGTCGCCAATAGTGAAACTAATATGAGCTCCGAATGTTAGATATCAAACTAAGAACGAATATCACAATAAAAATATTAATTGAACAAAGAACAAATTGATCAATAATTTGTTAAAGTTAAGGTGAGCGCACACTGCAGTTTTAAATACACTTTCAGTTTCGATAGATATACATTCACAATTTTATACATAATTAGATTGTTCTACCGCATTTTTATTATAATTCATCATATTAGTGGTTTAATACTTATTACATATTTCATAGTATGATAGTGTAATTAAGTACATTTATTTAAACTGTAAAAATAATGCGGTCAGAGCTGAAACCCAGCAAACGTAAACTTTCTTAGACGCCGAGTACCTAAATTGCGGTCAATTATGAGGCAATGAGCGTCAAAACCGACCGCACAAGTGAGCTAGCACCTTTACCTGATGAGTGAGCATTAATGATGTCCAGTTACTCGGACAATGGTTATGCTAATGATCCTTTGTTGAAGGTTGAATGTTTTCACTTGTAGAGATAAGCATCATTAAATAATCACTAATGGATATTGACGCTCCCTAATTTCTTTGTAAATGAACTGTACATGACATGTGTGTGTGGCCTAGGAATAGTACCAACCTATCTCTCACCGATAAAAAAGCCGTGTTTTAATCAAACCTTACGTGATCTCTGAGTTTAAATCAATAGACCTAATAATAAGTAGTATCAGTTAAAGTGACATATTATATAGCATAAGCAAGACTTTTCTAGTGAAGAAAAGAGATTAGGATCGGCGGGTCGGCTAGTCAGCTATATGAATAAACTTAATGTTTATATATCTTATCTATCTATGTATGTTGTATATCGGAATTCTAGCAACCGTAACACAAGCTTAGAGCTTAACACGGGGCTAGATGTTGCTGACTTGCTGTGTGAATTGTCCAGCAATATTTATTTAAATATAGATACGATGAATGTAGAAACATTTACTATCAAGTCCGTTTAACTGCATAATACGACAGACAGACAAATGCATTTATATTTATATCCAGAACCGATGTGTTGACACGTTTGCGATACCCATTATAGAACGACTATAGTTTTATAGGTCTTATTAATAGACGATTTATAATCCTGCCGAAACTACCGCCTATAATATTTTTAATGTGTTTTTGATCTATAAAAAGGTTGGTGTATAAACATTTGTTTTAGATATTTTTGCAGTTGATATGTATATTAACGTTTTATATTAATCATATGTGTGATGTCCAAAAGTACCATTTCGCATAAAATATAACCTTTTTTTATCAAAATATCTTTTAGGGTTTTCTAAACAGCCAATGTTGGCAAAACCAAATATTCTAAAGTGTCTTTTGAGGAAAATAATGAGAAAATACAGACAACTTGAAACACAAGCTTCGAGCTTACAACGGGGTTAGATGTTGCTGTGTGAATTGTCCAGCAATATTTATTTATTTATTTACAGTTTACGGGGTCAGCAGCGCGCAGGTAACATTTCTGATGCTACAGGCTTACCTAAGCAGCTTTTCATTTCATTTCCAGGGAATTGTTTTCATTATCGGTAAAAAATAAGTCAAGAACCATAAAAAAGAAGAAACTTTAATATCAATTTATCTGTTTATGTATAAGTATCATATTATAAGTTGATGATTTATCTTATCATCACAGGTATGTGACCCGCTCTCTATAAAGCGAGGCAAAATGATGGTTCTGGCAAACAGCCAACAACCAATGTGTTTCGATGATATATGTAGATATACAAGTATGTCTGTCGCACTAGAGATCTTCTGTATGAATGTAGATTGTCATCTTACCAACGGTTACGTGTATTTTAGACAATATCTTACTGCTTAAACATGATTAAATACGTACTTTGACTGTGAACGTAAATATCGTTAAGAAACTGGCATTTTCCGAGAACTTTGAAGAGTTTAGGACGCACTTTCCCAGCCTGGTGAATTAAGGCCTAATCTGGCTCGTCAAGAGAAAAGTCCCTGTATCCCAATAGTGGGAACGTAAATAGATAATTTAGTGCGTACCCTATAATGCTAGGTCTTCCGACGGCTGAATTGGTATTGTCAAATCATTTATATTAAGTATATCAGAAATCTAGCACCTGTAACACAAGATTAAGAGCTTACCACGGGACAAGATGTTGCTATGTGAATTGTCCGACAATGTTTATAATATTATTATTATTATTATTTAGTTACTAGGACCATCCTAGCTTATAGCACTTTCTCAGCTAATATTAAGACATCACTAACCTCCCTATCTATGGTAAATACACATGTGCGTATAGATGGTGTTCATTAACACATGCAGTTTCCACTTAATTGCATGAAAGTTGCCAATACTCTGTAATAATAATAATAAAATTGCCCTATAAATTGTAGCCCGTGTTGGCACAAGAGGCTGATACAGAAGCACAGCTTTGTGAACTTATAGGAAGTAATTTGATGCAGTTTATGGTGATAGTTCTTTTTGGCTAATTTACACGGTTATCCAATTTTAGCTTGTCGTGAATTTAATTAACTACTTTTTATATAAATTTTAAGTTAGAGCGTTTTATGTCGGCAATCGGCATACATCAAATTGGTGACAAAAAATATAATTATTACCAAAACTTTATGCTTGATGGCAATGATAATGACGCAATTTTGATAATGTCAAAATGTCTTAGTTTGTGTCTATATTAATTTACTATGAATTTTCTCGTTAATATCATTATTAATCTGAAGTAAATAAACAAGAAAATTCTAAAATCATGACGACAAATAATTATAATACGCATAGTTAGTTCTAAATTAACTTCACAAAACTTTAACTATTCAGTTGAAAAATTGCCCTCATTATACGTATACGCGATGTCCGTTAACAAACAAAAGTATAAAACCAGAAAACACACTGTTTCAAGATTGCAACTATGTAGTTTATAGTCGAAACAAAAAAGCCTACTTTCTGTTCACCCTACTCTTGTGTATGGGAGGTGTCTGAGGTGTCTCCAGACCATATATGGAAGGAAATGGCGTGAAGTGCGCCATAATTTAATATAACAACGTCCACAGTAATGGACTTAATGATAATTATCGCAACATTGAATTACAATGTTACTTTAGTATAAGTTTCTTAAATAGTTAATCAAAGAGAGAAAACAAATTTCTTAGTTCCTGAATCTAAGTGTTATGTATGATGAGCTAAAGATTTTGTTTGGATGCGATAATATCAGACACCGCTGCAGCGCCTGGTTCGAAATGAATAATTATTTCAGTGTTTTAGTAGGTACATTATAAAGGAAGGCTATATATAGGTTTTTATTAAATAAACTTTTAGTAGATAACGTAAAAAAACGCAAGCGAAGCTGTCGACGGGTCGGCTAGTTTATGAACAGGCCAACACGACGAAAGAATATATAGAAAAATGAACCTTTTAACTGTCTAGTTAAAGAATGTAAGTATTATGTCTGACAATAACAATGGAAATAAAAATAAACTCATAAATAGAACAATATTCAAAAGATCATGACACATATTGTAAGCACAAATATGCTCTTAATGATGCTAACAATGATGAAAATGGCGTTCCTAATGATGTTTTCCAAAACACTATAAAACATAACAGAATAGTTGAAAATAAATAAAATAAACACAACTGAGCCGTTAAAAATAAATACAAACACTTTAATTTAAATAAAGATGTGCCGGATGAACCTAACCTCAATAAAACAAAAGATCAAAAAAAATATTATGAACTACATTGAAATTGGGTTATTTGAAATAATATGACGCAAGTACTTGTTAAATAACACGAACCTCGTAAATTATAATAAAGATCAAAATAAAGTTGAGGACGATAACAATCTTCAATCCACTTTGAAGTAATTATGAGATTGAGAAATCGTATTCAACGAGTATTTTTGCTATTAATATTCGAAGTGGCGTTTAGGTATTATAAGGAGACCTACTCCATGCTAAGAAACATATTAATCTGAATCATAATAAATGCTGGACAATTCACACAGCAACATCTAGCCCCGCGGTAAGTTCTAAGCTTGTGATACGGGTACCTACTAGTTATTTTGATATACTTTATAGATTATACATACATAGATACATATTTTTACTATACATATAGAATACCCTGACACTCGGATCAAATATTTGCAGATCGTACAAATTTTTATCTCGAGGCGGAAATCGAACCCACAACCTCATGCGTCGCAGGTGGACCTTCGCCCGCTGCGCCACAGAAGACGTCAAATAATAATGCTCTTACAAAAAGTCCTTTTTATTTGTGACAAAGTTGGCAAGACAACTATAATATAAATATAAACAATAATTTTTTGTTTAGATACAAAAAGTCCTTTTTATTTGTGACAAAGTTGGCAAGACAACCAAAAAATATTATCTGATGAAGTATTTAATGAGTCCCATAATATTTGACGAGTTAAGTAGAACAGATCTTACGGGTTGCTTAAAATTGACAAGCGCCATTAGCATAAATATATTCTAGTATAACCTGCGCAATTAAAAGTGAATTCTGTAAATGGCGGCGGGTAGGTATGGTACGGTTGGCAAAACAATTTCTCAAACAGGCCGGCGTCACGACGAATTTCCCATACAAACATAATACTAAAATTATTTGTAATTCGAGCATATTTCCACGGTATTATTGTATTATTATTATCTAAATAGTATTTTTATCTAGGTCCCTACAGAGTTTTTTTTTACAAAATACTTATTTTAAATGAAATTATTTTTTTAGTAAAGTAAAGTAAAGAGTTTAAACAACTTTGCGTTATAAACCCGGCGCTTTTATAAAGGTCCTCAATGTGATCATTCATACGAACGCTTTTAAATCACTTTCGTCTCGTCCCTCGCTTTAGAAAGCCGTGTGAATTTTTTTTTGCTAAATAACTAGCAATAACTAACTATAGCGATTTGTGTTGCTAGAAGAAGAAAGAAAAAAAGGACATTCTGGGTACATCCTCTGAATGAACAGAGATACTTAAAATAACAGTTTGTGACACTGTACGAAGATTCGACAAGTATACAAGATTTGACGAATTATTGGAATATTTCTACTAATACTCATCGTACTAATCGCAGCGCCGGCGTTTTTTTAATAGTGTGAATAATAATAAAAAGTTTCATACGGCCTATTACCAGCACTTTTCGTTGAAAATGCAACAGTGCTCGATAAAAAAGCGTCGCGTTCTAAAATCGCCGACGTGTGAACACGTACTTGGGTATGCCTAAAACGTTCAAATAGAACATAATTATTATGTTCTATTTGAACGCTTTTTTAACGGACGTTAAAAAAGCTCTCGTGCGAATTAGGCCTGACTGACTATTTTTTTGTAGCGCGTACTTCACTGTGTGAGTATAGACAGCGATAGAGAGTGAGCGAGAACGCATGCGAGCGGACGCCATTTATAATTCGCTTCTATATGTGCGCAGGTTATACTTTGCGGTATCGTTGACAGATTTAAAGTAGGTGTAACCGGTTCCTTCCCGCTGTCCCCGGTGACCGTATCCCCGGTCACCGGGGACAACGGGAATTATATTAAATAAATTAAAATAGTTCCCGCTGTCCCCGGTCTCTGTCCCCGGTGTTTTAATGACATAAAATCATTTAAAATAGTTCCCGCTGTCCCCGGTGTTCTAATTAAATAAAATCATTTAAAAAATTTCTTCATGTCACCGTTATTATTATAAATAAAACAGTTTCAAAGGTCTAAAGACAACATTACTTTATTTGTAGTGCTTTTGCTATGTGTTTATCTTATATTCAAAAACTGATGCGCTTGCGCCGCGATACAGTACAATGGCACGGACTTGCAGTAAGAAACAAAACCAATGATAACATTTACGAAAAAAGAAACCTAAAAAACCGGGGTATCGGTATGGGAATGCTACTTAAGAAAAAAAACTAAATGCCAAGGAAAAATACACATAAAAGTAAGTATTTTAAACACTTTAGTATCCATCTATTCAATAGAATTAGCTGTATCTAAGTTTTTGTTATTGGTTCGGTGACGTTAAATAGTCGCTACCAGTGATACCTCAATGTCAAATTCCATCCAGTAGTTTTTGAGCTACGCACTTGGGAGCATACGCAAATAAAAACCTATCCTTATTTACAATATAGAAAGCACAGCAATTACTCCTTTAGTCTATGCTCTAATGTCAAACAGAACAAAAATGTCATACAAAATTCTTTTTTACCTTATAAAATCTCAAATTAAAGACTGAAATCCGTCATTTTTTACTTGTGATTTTGAGGAAGCAACTATGGCGGCAATGAAGGAAGTTTTTCCAAATGTTGTTCTGCATGGTTGCTATTTCCATTACAATAAAGCTGTGTGGAAGAAAGGTCGAACATTGGGCCTTACAAGACCGAATGAGATCCTTCGCCGCCAAGTTGCCTTAGCTGCAGTGCTTCCTTTATTGCCGGAGAATTTAATTATGGAAGGATGGTTCTATATTGCAGACCAAAGTCCGGACGATAGCCAAAGCACGCAATTCAGAAAATACATGCTTGCACAATGGCTTCGTCCGGATTTTATAAAAATATGGTGCAGTTTTGGCATAAAACATCGTACAAATAACTTTGCCGAAAGATGGCATAACAAATTAAACAAGGGTATTAAAACCAAAAATCCCCCCATATTAAAGCTCCTTACTTTCCTACATCGGGATGCCAACTCTTACAGTACTAAAGCAACCCTTATTGCCAACACAACGTAAGCAGTATTCCATTGACAAAGATAAATTTATTATGGATTGCCAAAAGAAACTGAGATAATGCGCTAAAATGATTTTTTTTAATTTAAATTATAATCGATATTAAAATCCCGTATAATGGAAAATAATACTCCTATATTTTAAGCTTGATTATGTGATAACAATCGTGTTATTTTTGTTAGTTTACATTATAACAGATATTTTTTTATAGTTTTTAAATTCGTTTTAAGGTATAATACTCTAATAATAAGGTTGATTCTGTGTTTATGTTGTTTATGTTTAAGTTGATTCTGTGATATTAATTAATGAATACTTACCAGACACCGCAAACTGATACTTTTTGTTGATATATTTATAATACTTATTATAATTTAAATGATTTTTAAATAATGATGGTTTTATTTTCTTTCCAAACGTCAATTAATTCCAATTCCAGCTTCACCGGGGACAACGGGAATGAATATTTTTTCCGGTGCCGTTGTCCCCGGCGTGTACGCGGCACCGGGGACAACGGGAATGAAATTTTTTTGCGTGCCGTTGTCCCCGGCCCGGGGATACGGTCACCGGGGACAACGGGAAGGAACCGTGTAACCAGGCCTAATCCTTTTTTTAAAAGAATAATAACTGAGTCTTAGCAGTGGTAACGTAATTAGGAATGATGATATAGATTTCTTAGTCGGTTTGATGACTTCCACAGGATATGGGGTTCTTTTCTTAGGCCAGCACTACACGGCATAGGCCATGATGATGATGATAGACTTAGATATATAAATCCTCTTGTTTACGGTCAGTGCTGTTTGCGTGTCAATAACCTATTATCTAGTTTATCTATACATGATCTATACCTATAGTTTTACAAAGATTGCTGGAAAGACGTCAGTCTAGTTTACTGTGTTTATGGTTTTACGGAATTGGGGCCAAAATGATAAAAGTTGAAAATCAAGTTGATTTATGTTTAAAACAATTACCTTTACATTCATAGAATAGAAGCTAGAGTAATATTGCCGGATCTAGGAACTGAAGCGGTGTGGTCTGACAAACTGTAGGACCGAGCTTGGGCATTGAATGTGTTAAGAAATGCTTAACATTGATCTTTTGACACCCGCGTGCAGTTGTGATACTAAGGTTATATACATATAGGTTAGGTTATGATAATAAATAAAATAAAAATGTGGTAAGCTCGAAGCTTGTGTTACAGAATATACATTTTTGTTATTATACATAGAACACTACAACAACGGAACAAAATATATCTGCAGATCCTACAATTTTTTGTTTAGATACGGGAATCGAACCGCAACTAGGGATTGCAATCCGGAAAACCGGATCCGGTAATCCGGCGGATCCGGCATCATTTCATGGTTACCGGATCCGGTACCAATATACCGGATCCGGAGACCGGATCCGGTGCTAGCAGTTTGTGGGAAAATGTGATAATTTTTGCCATTCATTTGTTCGACAGATTCATCAAATCATGTTGGTATCTGTCATTATCATAAAAACCAATAAGTCTTGTTTGTTAGCATTCTCAAATACTTTAATTAATGATTTTGATCTCATTTCAGTTAATTACGTAAGAATATTTCACTTTAAAAATTTTCGTGAGTTATACTAAAAAAAAAGATTCAAAAGATTCGTTTATTTGGCCCTATTTATAACAGAGGTTGTTATACTGGGCAAGTCTTTATCATACAATTTCAACATATCCATACATTATTAAGATTTTAATATAATAGTGAGTGAGTACTAATCATTAACTATTAATTTTATAAAACGGGAATTACTCACGTATTTACACAGGAGTTAAACAACTCTCGACGTAAGATACGTATGGTTAATTGTATCTAATTATTAGATATTATTTATAGTTACTTACTTGATAATTGATATTTTTCTTATCAATTGAACTATCTGTGAAAGTGAAATCTATAAAGAGCTGTCTTTAAATCTATCTGAGCTACTAACGAGTAACGACGTAACGACGTCGTAAAATTATTATCTACACTACACTACTAAATTTTTATTGTTGATTTTGTCTTAACATTGGTTAGGAAATAAAGTCGATTTTATATATTTGCGATTTATTTTGTATAAACTACCTACATATAAGTGCAGTGACACTTGATTAACTCTCTTATTGTGTACTAAAAATCGAAAATCATCTTGATTTAATCAATCCGTCAATCCGACCGGATCCGGCCGGATTCATGGGAATCCGGTAAAATCCGGCCGGATTGAAAATGACGCCGGATTGCAATCCCTAACCGCAACCTCCTGCGTCGCAGGCAGTCCTTCGCGCGCGGCCCCACAGAAGTCGTTATAGCAATAGTTTATGAGTAAAAAAAAACATAGAAGCTCCGACACAACCTAGACATGGGTGCTGAGCCGCAGATTCCAACAGAAGCCACAGAGATCAGATAGAACGTAGCTAGATCAGTCTGATATTTCAAAGACCTACTACATCAACAGCCTGGTTTAGCCTTCAAAATATAGAGAGGACTATTAGTTGTTCTTTAACTAATAGAACAACTTAGAATGTTGAATTTTTAAGAAAGTGGCTGTAGATTTTAATTTTAGGGTTTAATTTTAACTCGATATCTCTTCGTGTTCTGGAAAACAATGGTCTTGACAAAAAGACAGAAAGATGGACAGCAAAAACCATAGCAGGTGTTGTTAAACCTACAAAGCAATATACCAGAAGACGAGCAGCGTCATTCTGTGTACTACCTCCTGGTGCGAGGTAATTATACCAAATCCTCCAAGACATATAATGGATTCAAATGGGAGATCCGCCTAGTAGACGGACGTAATTTACGTTGTTATGATGATAAACTCCTTAATGTGGTAATTTGGTCAAAAGACGCGATGTTTTCCTCTTTCCGTTTTCAGTAAACTACATACATAAGCACCCCTGTTTTCGTTCCCGCTGCCGGGACACTGGGTCTTCTCTCTTAACTAGAAAAGTAGGGCCTTAATTCACCACGATTCACTAAGTGAACTAGCTGGATACAATCGCACCCGCTGACCCATATTGCGTGAGTCATCGGTGGATTTGTCAAATTGGTGATTGCCGGCTATTTTCAAGGCTTGGGCAATGTTGTGAGTACAGCTTTATGGTTTGTTGTGCGCATAGAACTTCCTCTAATACATTAAACAAATATTAAACTTTCAGCAGTTAGTTCGCGGAATTGAAAATCGGGATTTGGATGCGCATGAGGCGAGTGTCCTTCTATCCAACATATAAATAAATGGATACTGAATAAATCAGCCAATCAAATAAATAATTTCAGCAAACGGACGTCCACTGCTGGTTTCTCTTAATGATTTGCAGGTATTACGGTCGGATGCAACTTGCATCCACTGTGAGCTTTGACAAAATCATCTGTCCATAGTTATTTTCGGTAAAATTATGGAACATATTATTATTTCATTTAAGATGGACAAGTAAAGATAATTTATTTTCTGCACAAACCCTTGTTGTGGTCATCAGATTTGTTTGAAAGATGTATAAACAATTTGATGTGTTTTTTTAGATTTTCCGATTTAAAAACTATTCCAAGTACCTACTTACTAGCCAATACCAACAAAAACTAAATAAGACTTGACCGTAATCCTACACAAAGAATTTAGATCACTTTAACAAACAGACTCTGGATGGATGTTTGTATGTTTGTAAACGATTGGAGAAGATTTGAGAATCTAGAGCAAAATCTAAAGACTCTTTGATATTAAGAACTAAGATTCCGTCCGCGTAAAACTATGTTTGTATGGGGGCCACATCGTTCTTAACTGGAGCATGAATTTAGCCTATCCTGTGGCAGGGTTTTTTTTTTTTTTTTTTATTAATACAAATTTAATCCTGTCGCTATTACTGCGACAACATTTTCGCATACTAAAAATCATAAAATTTAACTATAGGGAAGTCCGTAGCTACTACGTAAGCCGGTGTTGGTGGGGCGCCGGTCTAATCCCTCACCATCAAGATATGTTGAAGCGCATAAGCAATCCTGTGGCAGGGTTAACTATATGTAGATTAAGCCTGACTGTTATAATAATTAAACAATCTTAGCAAGAATTTAGCCTATCCTGTGTCAGGGTTCCAACTATAGATTAAGCCTGACTGTTATAATAATTATAACAAACTATCTTATTTTATCGGCCTAAAACAAATTAAACTTGGCCCAAACAAAGTACTCGTAGTTTAAGACAGAAGTTAAACAGTTATAATTAAGTTTATTTTTTGTACGAGACCTGTGGCTGTTACAGTTTACAAAGACCTATCATTATGTCAAGGAGTGCTGTTTAAATATAAACATTTCATTATGAAGCTCAGTCTGCTAACGATGAATCATTGATCTTAATTCAGATTGGTTTTTTGTTCCTCATGGAATGCCTATGCCTACTGAACTAATAATTATTATAACATTTTAAACTATCATGGATTTTAAGAATATTTGAACATGAAACTGGTAACATACCATTTATTTAATCTTCATCAAAATCGTAAAATTCGTTTCGGTTTCATAATATTGAGCTTATATACACAATATCTCTGAAAACAAACTTACTCCATGACCGACCCTTACAGATTTATTATTACGAGTAGTACCTAGATAACGTATAAAACGCAAGCGAAATTGTCTGTGGTCGGCTAGTTGAGTTATAAAAGGAAAGTTGCAAGATAAGTTTTCAGCTTGCCTCACAAAACCCAAAATTCTTAAAATTCTTGACATCTCACAGTATTATCATACAAAGATCATTGTTTGAGAATTGAAGAATGTAAACCTAATCAGGTGGTTAGGTTGTTAGCACCTACGCAAAATGAACAAAGTACAGGAATTTTGGAAACAAACATAAAGGAAGTACTAACGGCTAACCCATAAATAGTTTGAGGCGGTTAAAATTCCTTATTTTAATCGTGTTTGGCAAGGTTTTCCTTTGCGATACCATTAACGATCGGGGTTCTAAATCTTATTTACGAGGTTTTAGAAACAAATGATTGAAAGTTTGTTTTGTCCATCAAAGAACGGTGATTGTTTTCTGAGAGTCATCATCACCTCTAATTACGTGTCCACTGTTGCCCTAAGACCGTTAATGGGTTCTTTTGGAGCGAACCGTGTACCGTGCCCACTACTAGTGACTAGTGGAACATAGCATGGGTTGATAATGAAATTAATGAATGATGATGACTATTGAAGAAGCAGCCATGTCTATTTAGTTTCTGTCAACAACTCAAGTTTACTTAACATCATTCTAAATATGAAATTTTTATGAACTTAATCACGATTGTCAATAAAAATTTAGTAACATTAACTGTCGATTAAATTGTAATTTTTGACGTAGTGCATAAAATAATAAATGTTCATGCTACTGGATTACCGCAAAATAAAACAACCTAAATGAAATCCGTATCACCAGGAACCTTGAGAAGTGTGAAATAATCAAGATATCATAAAATTAAAGACATCTGTTCGCCATGACATTTCCAAAACCGAGCATAATTACCGTCTTGATTTTATCGCAAAAGAATTCCATAATTGTTGGTAAGTATCAGAAAAAGAATTGCGATTTTCCTTTATTCCTATCCTTATTTTAGGGAGTTTAAATAAACCCGATTGCCCTTACTTTTATATCAGTGAAACAGCTGTGTGTGAGTCATATGACATTGGCCTGAGAAATCTCAGGAAATACGAATTTTGTGTACTGGAAATCGGCCCTGACGCTTGAAACAGAATCACAAAAATCACAAATCTCTTTCAGCGTATAAAAATGATTAATGCTTAGAACAAATTTATCTGACGAGCAAAGTATACAATAGTATTCTTTTCTTTCGAGAATTTAAAATAACATTTTACATAACAATTTGACGTCATATTGAAGAACCACTTGTAATTTTATAAAATTTTCTAGATTTGAAATTTAATCTAGAGAAACCTTAAATAAATACTTCAGTTTTTTTAGTACAACAATTAAACGGAAAACTGTAGAATTCGCGACAGACAGAAAATATTCAGTAAGGTGTTTTATTTAGTTCTATAACTTTTTAAGTAAGTAGTAAAACCATTTAGGTTTATATGTAAGTATATAGATAGTATAATAGTCCACCTAGTAATTGGTAGGGTTGATCAACGAATAATTTGCAAAAACGTATTAGCAAATCGAGCATACCGACAAAAATCCGTAGTATATAAACTCAAATAAACTTTGGCAATAACACAAGATCGTTGTTCTCGCTATTTTCTGCTCAGATAAACATCATAATCCACTTTGTTGCTCTTTTCGCGGATGTAATCGGGGTCAGAGGGGTTACGAAAGGAAATGTACTTAGTATCTACTACTTACATTGTGCTGGTGTAGAGTTAGGACCACGTTGTCGAATGTGGAAGAGTTGGAGAGAGCTTCAGAGCTCCCGCGAAGGAGTTCCGCGAGCAAATCCGCGACAGGCTTGACTCCAGCAAGCTTGGAAGGTGAAGACGTAGCCCGGACATGGGTCGGCCCGCGACCTCTGTTAGACCCCGTCATCGCACCAACACTCGTCTTCCTACTCGGAACCGTCGCGTCAGAAAAACTCCTCCTACCAATATCAGATCTACTAGCCGGAGCTTCTAGATTCTTCCCGAACGGACCTTTCGAAAACTGCTGCCGTCTTATTTCAACGTCTGACGTGTCTGACGGACTCAGCGGAGACGGCGATGCTGTTCTGTCTCGAGAACACGTGTCACTCTCCGCTTCTGAAGGTGAGTCTCTGTATTTCCGTCTCGTTCGTAATGAATCATCATCTCTTTCGTCTGAACTTTGCTGGTAGAACCTGGCCCGTCTAGTTTTAAGGTCCTCTGATTTCGGCCAGATCGGTGCTGGAGCTTCAATTGGACTCGGTGGGCCGTTTGTACAGGAATCGTCCGATTTGTCGCCTAGCAACGATGATGTACGCGTTTCTGCTGAGAGACGCGCATCTTGGAGCGATGCGTCGCTGCTCTCTCGCTTGCACCCGTTTAAAGGAGGATCCTCTTCTCCTCCATCATCGCTAGGGGTGGTGATGTATATGCCTTTTCTTCGTTTCGTTTTATCAAGTGGCCTTCTGCGTTCTCTAGCACCGATAGGCGCCGGCGTACAAGGATTCTGCACGGCGGCCAGCAAGCTCGCTACTTGCTCACTCGTTATCGTCTCGTCCTCTTTATCACGATCCAAGGAACCGTCGGACGCGGCGTCCGACTTACTTGGCTCCTCCTGCGGTAAATCCTGAGACCACTGTTTCACTATACACTCATACACTGGCACAGGGATCGAATTCTCGATATCACCGGTGATATCGGGATCGTCGAGCGTCACGGGGAGTTGGGAACAATCACAGTCGCGGTTCGCACACACTGGCACTGGGGGGTCGGGGAGGGGAGGGAACGCGAACGGCTGAGCCGGTTCGAGGGGGGAGGTGCCTTCGCTGTGAGCTTGGGCACTGTCGGCTTGCGAGCCATCACTTTCCTCGCGCAGTTCATGTAGCACTCGCGGGGGCATCAACACGGGCAGACTACCGCCCGCATCGGGGCCCTCCTCTCGCACGGGTGGGATGCGGCGCGGCAGAGGGTGCGTCAGCGAGCGCGCGCCGAGCTGCTTGTGCGGCGCGTCGGGCGGTGGCGAGCGCGCGGCCGGCGACGCGTGCGCCAGCAGCCCCTCGTCCGACCCCACCGCCGAGTCCACGGACGCGACCGACCCGCCCTCCGTCACGTTCTCGTCCGTCGTGGAGGATGCCTCCGCATCGCGCCGCGCCCCCGCCGTCGCCTGCTGCAACCTTATCACCTTCTTCCCGAAATCAAAGATCGACTGCTGTCGCTTCGGATCCCGATAGTGCTTGTTCTGCGCGAAATCTCCCTGGGAAAAGGAGGCACTGCGGTAGGGGATGGTCTTCTGTGCATAGGAGCCGACTATGGATCTCGGCTCGACGCGAACCAGGGTGATGTTATCGGCATCGAAGTCGTCGAAGCGGTCGACGCTGACGCCTCTCGGGGGACTGTGCCGATGGCGCAGACGCGGCGGGGGCACAGGGGGCAGCACGGGCGCAGAGTGCGGCGGGGGCGGCGGCGGCGGCGGCGGGGGGACAGTGCGCTGCAGCAGGCGGTCGGTGAGCGAGGCGAGGCGCTGGTGGCGCGAGGAGGAGGGCCGCTCGGCGGGCGCGGGGCGGCCCAGGCGGCGCTGCAGGCGGTCCAGCGTGCGGCGGTCGGGGCGCGCGCGGCCGAGGCACGCCGCGAGCGCCTCCTCGGAGCAGCAGCGGCAGGGGCAGGCGCGCGGGGGCGGAGCGCGGCGCACGCAGTACCGCACCGCGCCCAGCGTCACGTACGGCGACCTGCGGGCGGGAGAGAGCGTGAGGCGACGCGCGCGCCGGGAAGCTCGCCGGCGAGTGCGCCCGATTTAGAGCGGACGCGGACGAGCTTCGCCGCCGAATTCCGGGAGGATTCCCCGCGACCCAATGCACGGGTGAGCGGCGGACGGGAGCGGACGGCCGCGCGGCAGCGGCAGGTGTGGCGCAGACGGACGGAAGACGCGTCCGCTTTAAATAGACGTTGGCGATTTGGCGACACCGCGACCTCGCAGTGTTTACAATTTCATACTTAGTTACTGGCTCGGAGATGAATTCTAATAAATAATTGGGGGACGTGAGCCGTGCATACTCTAACAGGTGCAAATGTTTTGTTTACGTTTGGTACTATTTATAATTGTTTGAATCATGAAGCAGTGGAATGGGTTCAAATAGTTTCGCTACAATGATAAGTCGTTCAAAGTCGTGGCTGTACCAAAAATATGAGGTACCTACTCAATTAAAACAGCTTGAAACATTCTCAAAAGAGACTAAAGGGACTTTCACAGATTCAGAAACACTCAAGCCAAGCTAATAAGACCCGTAATATTTACTAGTCAAGGTAGGTTATCGTTTAGTGGACCTGGAGTAGTCGCGCCTGCGTCGAGCGCCATCTTGCGGCGATCGGGGACGCGGTTCCGACGCCATGGGTCACGTGACGCCACGCATCATCTGAAAACAAACATAAAACTATATTTAATTTGGTATTTATTTAAAACAAACAGTTAGATCACTATAGATTTGATTGTGATGATGGTGAAAGATAAAGCAGGAATTAACTTTGCAATATACATATAAACTAAGATTACCTTCAATTAAGTTTTTATCTATGTCTATCTACGTTATCTATGTAAGCTATGTATGTATGTTGTGTGAGCACCATCTATTATATTTATAAATAGTGTATGTTCAAGAAAATAATTGTTTACTACTTTATAAATATCATTGTATACGTATAATCACGTAGTGCCATCTATCGCATTAATACGATACTTCGTACTATGCGCTTGGGCGGGCGCGGGCTGAACTTGTTCCGTAGGCGGGCGGGTTCATAACTCTCGTTGTAGTATCCTTACTATTCATTAGATGTCGCTATTCAGGAATTGTAATTTTTTAATAGAAGTAGTACTTATATATTTCATTAAGTAATTATAATTTGACTGATCCGCGGCTTCGCTCGATTTGATTAGTTCACCGTCACTAAGCTACTACAAATATTTCAAGAAAAAAACCAACCCCGCCGTTCTCGAATTTAAGAGAGACTAACGAAAAGCAATTCATTTTTTTGTGTAAACAGTATGTTGCCATAAAGAAGTTGTAAACTCAGATCAAGGGTACCATTTAAGCGTTTAATTGAGTTTAGAGCGACTTGAGCGCGTTCAATGTTCCTGAGTAATAAAAGAAATACATATAATTATAAGGAATATTTTGTTTTGAAATATTAAAGCTATCATGTTTTTTAACAATATCATGATATAACGAACAAATCATGGTAAAATATCACGTGATAAATCATCATTTAATTTTGTTCTTATCAAAATAAATATCTCTCAAATTCCTGATCACTTTCAAGAATTCGTTTCGTTTGCACTTCGCTTATGTAAGAGTAAGGCGACACGGCCTTGTAAGAAGGCTCTGATTACGCCACAGTTTCGCGGTTTAAGATAATACGATATTATTTAAGTAGGCCTTTAAATTTTTTACTAATATACAGGTAAGTTATTATATACGACCTCTGTGGCGCAGCGGGCGAAGGTCCGCCTGCGACGCAAGAGGTGCGGGTTCGATTCCCGCCTCGGAACACCAATTTGTATGATCTGCAAATATTTGTTCCGGGTGTCTGGGTGTTATAATATGTATAATTAAAAATATCTATCTATGTATGTATATTATATTAAGTGTATCAGAAATCTAGCACCCGTAACACAAGCTTCGAGCTTACCACGGGGGTAGCTAGATGTCGCTGTGTAATATTGTCCAGTAATATTTATATTTATTTATTTTATTTATTTATATTGTTTCACTTAAGTAACTGACCAGATGATTGTTATTTTTACTGTATTTTTTTTTGTGTGAATTGTCCAGCAATATTTATTTATGTATAGTTAAGAAACGGTACATAATAAATGTCATTAATTTTAAAACATAATCCTTAACAACTGTGTCGCCGTCTATTTTTAGGGTACCGCAGCTATTTAGAATGCATAAATAACGGTTATTTATTTACAGAATAACGTTAACAAACTTGCAACGTTGTGAACTCGATAATGCTATTTCGTTGAGTGATTTACTTAGTCGTTATTTTAGTTTGTTTGTGATTATATTGCTAATTTAATATTTATTTATAGGTTTAATTGGATTTTTCTCGTGCCTTGAACTTAACATGGGTTGTTATGATAACATAGGAATATACGCAGAATCTTAGCACAGATAAAAGACTAAAAACCAATATAAATTAAGTAACCTAATAAGCTTACGGAACCATAAATAGCAGAGAAGACTCGCTCTTTCGCAATCACTTCCGAGTTTATGGTTACGTTTGAACGCTCTCGGGTTGTACAAACACCCTTTGATGAATTGACGTAGGAACTTAAGATGAACTTCTTAAAATGAAAAAGGATTTTTATAGATTCTTGAAGCGGCTTTTAGACTAATAATATAATATGTATGGAATACTATGCGACCAGCCGACAGCTTCGCTTCTGTCAGATCTTCATAAATCCAAACTACATCCAAAATATCTGGAAATCTTTAGGGGTAGGCCCCTAAAGATTTCCAGATATTTTGGATGTAGTTATATGTCAAGCAAGTGTAGCCTATGTCTGATAGCTGAAATGATGATGATGGCCATCATCATCATCTCCCCTAAAGATCCCTAAAAAATATTATTATACATAAAAGGTATGTTAAGGTTATATTATAAACTTTCATCCACCGGAATATTAAAAATACAAAAATAAATCATATAAATCGGCGAGCTATTCTCGATTTATAAATGGTTAAGCTAATACGATTGTTCAAAAATGTAAAGTAGCTTTTTGTCATATTAAATTCAAATAGGTACAACAAGATTCAACATTAATTATGTTTCCGAACAGATCTTAAAAGCATTAATTTATCAAAACCACCGTATCCTTAATAATTTGTAAACACGGGCTTTGACAAATTAAACGACTTCGTTTGATATTTAAATAAATTGTTTTCGTTTTGTAATTCGATATACGGATTTCCCATCTCACCCAGAATTTAAGGAGGAGGAGATCCATTTGGGTCCCAAGTTATTTAATGATTAATAAACTGTTATGATTTTTTTTTATTGTTAAAATAAAAATTAAATAAATATAAATATAATAGTGTGCTTTGAAAGAACTTTGATAACGACACTAAAATATTTTTTTAATTAAACCAGCGGTTCCTGAGATTAGCACGTTCAAACAAACAGACTCTTCTGCTTTATAATATTAGAATAGATATGCTTGATATAAAATTAAGCACTTGCAAATAGCACCAACTCTAAAACAAGTAATCTTTGAGTATGAAAATAATTAAAATCTCGATTTTTTCGAGACGTTCAAATGTCTAAAATAACATGCCGCTTAAAATTGTTCGAGTTGCGTAGTTTTATTCATAAATATATAAATATTCTACACTTAGTCAATTTTATTTCTGTACGTACGAAAGCTCTTCTATTTTTGGGATCACGTCAACTCGGATGCCTATATCACTCAAAACAAGACGATACAGACGACTAGGTAACATCAGGTATAACTAATATACGCATATTTATATAATATACGCAACTTTTTATTAGCCTTGTGTAACTAGTTATTTTATGTATTATATGGATTGTGCTGTTAGTTTTCCTAATATTAAATAAATAAATAAATAAATAAAATAAATATATGTATATCTTTAGGTAATATGTACAAGTTATATTATTTTTAATTGTAGATGTAAAGTAAATTTTTATCAAGTTTATTCAAAAGTAAGCTTTCTTTATAAATCAATTGTTTTACTAAAAATATACAAGCGTGTGCTATGGCAATAGTATTATAAATTTGGTCATATTTTGTTAGTTGTAGTACTTATGTAGGTACTAGAAATACCAGGATAATTACTCAAAAACACTTTTAGACATCATAAAAATTGTCCGTCGTAATTTTTTTTAGTCTTGAATTTTTATCAGTTTAATAAAATATTTATTCCAATAAACAACATAAATATTACCTTCCTTCCTTATTGTAATACAAAGTGAATATTCAGTACGTCGTTCTTTAATAGTTACTCCAAATATTCTCTCTACACTTGTGGGCGACGATGCATCGTTTTTCTCTTCAAACACGTATAAAAAAAGATTATGTCTATATCTTCAAAAGTCGACTCTATTACTACTAACATAAAGGCTCAAATCAAGATTCCGTGCATTAAATCCGTCGACGACCTACAAAATTGATGTACTCTCATTACTTTAAACTGAAATTATGTGTTTCAGTTTTAAAGCTTCTAAATATAGGTTTTAGTCTACTTTGATACGACGGGAAATCCAAATTTTTTAAGTTGTCTGTAAGTTATTGAATCAGATGTTTTGTAAAATTCGATTTTGGTTATGAAAATTCGAGTAAGATATACCTTACATAATTATACACAAAAAAAGCGTAATTAAAAGTATGTAATAGATTGTAAGTTTGAGTAATGATTTCATGTATTGTATGTCCGTCTATTTAATACGTATAGCTTTCCGTCCCGCGGCTTCGCCCGCGTTATAATACTACTATGACTATTACTTACAGAGGTAATTACCTATTTTGTTACTTATATGTCCATTATCTTATAACTACAGGAAAACATATAATCGCCATAAAATATTACCTTATATTAACACTACTAAATCTAGGTACCAAACCACTCCTGAGAAAGAAACCAGCGCATACAATAAAAGTCGAAGGCGCCCACGCAATGCCACCATAAACCCATGTTTTATGCCACCATTTAAATTAGTTCTAACACTTTATAAACAGAATCTGGTCGCTATTGATCGTTTTATTGTTTTACGATGACCGCAAGTGAGAACTGTTCTGTTCCGATACTTCGGACTTTGGCAAAGACAGTTAAGTTTCCTTAGCACAACTACGACGAATAAATAAGTTAATATTGATGATGAAAAAAACTAATAAGTGAAAGTTTAAAAAAGTAAACTGAATAGGTACTTAATTATTTTAACTTCGTTTCGAATTCATGATCTTTTTCTTTTCTGCTATTTTGTATAACTCTCTCGGCGATAAGTCCGCCCCTTGTAGGTACTATAGTTTAAAAGTAGTATTAAGTTGTTGTATGTTTTTTATTTTTTCAATTACAATAAAGTGTTAATTCATTCATTCCTAAACACTCGTACTTGTCTATAGTTTTCTAGTGACAAGCCTTCGCGCTAGTAAAGAAGATTAATACAACCAGCCTACATGCCGCCCACAACACACAGAACAGTTGTGAAATTGTATCTCGACAATTAAATAATCGTTATCTCTTCACACTATCTTGATCGATTATTTCGATCTTCCGATAGCACGCACTTTGGACAGAATTACGGTATGTTATCAGTGGGGATAGATGTCGATAAATCGCATTATTAGATATCGGTCTTACTTTTCAGGTCACAAAACAATGTAAAGAAAAAAATAATTATTGCATCAATAACTTAAGAATCAAATCTTTATTAATCTTAATTTATTTTCACTTGTTGAAAAAAAAATGACGATTTTAATAAATCTCTCTGTTTCTGATATAGGTCCTGTTTTTTTTTATCACAATGGATTCTGCTCTATATTAATAAATTCTGCCGATTTGGCTGATTTTGGTCTTGATATTTGAAGTAGTCCAAGGAAATTTTAAAAGGTGAGAAAACTATAATAAGCGGGCTCAGCCGCGGGCGGGTGAACAAGTCTTAAACACGTTTGTTGCAGACAGCTTGGCATTGTTTTGGCAGCAATTTTTATTTTCTACGTAAATACGAAATAACGACTGATAGATTTACGACTGTGAAACATCATTCATCTTATTTTGTAAACTCATTTAGCCCAGATAATTTCGCCTTAATGATGCTTAGCAAAATATTACGGTAGCTATTTATATTCCAGTTTTTTTTTGTATAAAACAACCATAAATATAAATAAATATACTCACTTTGATGAGAACCATATAAAATGCTTTAATTTAATAATTGCCGCTATTTCGCTTGTTAAATAAAAGTGTAACGGAACAATAAATTGACCACACAGCTATTTTAAATTATAGTTTTAAGCCACGAATACACTAGGGGACAAATTATCCAACAAGATGACGCGACGCGATACACTAGATAGACGTGACACTGAGCACATTTTGATTGATAGAATTTTCATTTTTTTCAATTTTTAATTTAAATTTTTAGTTAATAGCATCCTTAATCCTAAATTAAGTTTAGCTGGACACTAGTTCTCTTGAATATATGGAGTATATGTGAGGTTACAATTAAAAACATGAATTACGAGTAAAATCAAAAACATTTTACGTAACATTTTGCTACGAAAATAATGATACATGAGAATTGGTGACGTTTTACTTACTAAGCATATACTTACATGTCCCGCCATTTGTTGCCGAGTGTAGTCGCGTGCGCAACATGTCTTTTATATTCATAATACTCTTAGGGCGACATTTCGCAACATGTTGCTCAATTTGTCCCCTAATGTACCTACGGCTTTATACCAACATTTAACGGACCTTAGTTGAAATAGGACTTCATTCTAAGAAAACCGGTTTCCAATATCCGATTGATTCATTAACGTGTGAAAACTATATCTATTGATTTTAAAACGATTAAATTATAGATTATGTGTTAACGTGCTGATAACGATCAATTTATCATATAAATCTTGCGGTTATGTTAAAACATCTTCATTACTTATGCTAATCTTTGCAAGCGTTGGGAGGTCTACAGATCTTAGTTTCCTCCATATTACATTTTAGATTTATTCTTGACTAGCCGACCTGCCGACAGGTTTGCTCGCGTTTTTTTACGTTAGGTATGTTACCTATTATTATAATGTAAATGTGAATGCCTCTTTACGTTGTAATTTTATAACATAAGAACTTATAACTTAAGAACCTGGGCTACTACGACTATTTTAAAGCAAAAGCACTTAAATCGGTCCAGCCGCGATTTAAGTGCTTTTGCTTTAAAATAGTCGTAGTAGCCCAGGGAAGGTTTAAAAGCTGAGAAAACAGTGGAATAAAGCGGGTGAAGCCGCGGGCAGATCAGCTAGAAGTTTAAAATAATATAACCTATAAATATAGTCTATATTAGAGTGTTCAAACTAACAAACATACTCTTCAACTTTATAATATTACTAGACTATAGATTATTCTTGATTTATTAGTGGATTATTGTAATTATTGGGTATTTTGGGCAATTATGTCGTGGTAACATTAATTGTGGGAGGATAAACATGGAGATCGTGTAATATATTACCTTAAAGCTGCGTGCCGATAGTAATAAAGAACTTTATACTAATAACTTAGAATATTATTATGACTGTGTGACTTCAGAATAAAGTTAGGTACCTAACTTTCTTATCCTACTTAAATTAATAAGATGAATGTCTTGTACATAAATATGTATAACGGAAATCCGATTCATATGTTACCATTTAGACATCACCACACTGACGTAACAAATATAAAATAAAAAATACAGTTCACTTGATAACTTCCTACTTTTCTTAGTTGGCTAAAAAGAGGCTTAGCGGAAATAAAGTTAAAGAAATAAAATAAAGTGAGGTTTGAAATCCGAACACTCGATCTAGATATAATTAATCTAGTTCTAAGTTAGAATCAATAATGTGACAAAGTACTTTTGAGTAATTGAATCTTAATAACCGGACAACGTACTTTTAAGTAATTGAATCATAATAACCGGAAGAGTGACTTTATGTTTGAATCACACTTTCGTTACAATCTTTATGGGAATGGTTTAAGATTGAAATTAATATCAGTACAGTTAAGTACATCTTCAAGGAAAATTGCGGGCCTTAAGATCAAGCCCACAAATCGACCTCCACAGTTAAATGAACTCATCTTGACCTTTTTGATCGAAGAAATCTTGTGGTAGGCATTTAATTTGTAACTTTTATTGTTGAGTTACTGTTAGGGAGTGGTGGTTTGATATATTATTATCAATTGTATTTCTACTAGCTTCATTTTTAAACATTTACCTTACACACAGCAAAACCAACCCCGTGGCCGTGGTATATGCACGTTATTTGAGTAGTAAACTAGTATGTATTTGTGATATTTTATATTTATTTGTAGGAAAACCAAAATCTTATAAAAACACGATTACAATAGGCTACTATTATAGAAAGATATACTTAGAAGATTATAAATATTTTCACGGATAGTGACAAAATAGAAAATTTTAAAAACGTATTTTAATTAGGTACATAAATTTAACTATACCTACATAATTATGTAATTAATATAATGTATAATGTAAAGAAAAGAAATAGGTGATAATAGCAACAGATCATCTCTAAAAAACGCCGCAATCAAACAAGCAAATTGATTATAGCTTTTTAATTTATGGCCAAATTACACAGATGATGATACTAATGATATGTTAATGACATTATTATGGCCTCTAATAGCTTGAAAAAATCTTTTAAGTTATATAGTTTAGATGTGTAAGTTGAGAAAAGTTTTGTAGGTTTCGTACTACGATTAAGATAAAATAAAAAATAAAGATAAAAAATATATACTTCTACTACTTTAAGTATTTCACGTGGTATCTTATGTAATGAAGGAAACTGAAAATTACTATCAAATAACAAATTAATTAATTTTAAACTGAGATACCTAATAAATATATTTCTAGCAACCATTATCTACATCAAACACCAGGACATAGTTTTATAGACTAGAGTAACTAATAAGGGTGGGTACCCTTATTACTTTCCTATTGAATCATTACCCTTATAAACTTTCCTATTGAATCATTCTATTATTTTTGTGCTACCAAAGTAATCATTTTAGTGATAACACTAAAATGATTACTTTGGTACTTAAATCCATAAGGATTTAAGAAATACAATTTAATATAGGTAGGTACATATATCCTAAATAAAGACTATTCTCTTCATCAACAGTTTAAAAAGTAACTCAAAATGTTTGTAGACAGTACCCTAAGGTACCCTGAAATCGGTAGAGATGCAAGACCTAAACCGGTTTGAATCGGTTTAATCGAAGACTTATTTACATGAAATGATAAATCGATTGTGTTCGAGTCATATTGTATTCAATTTAAGCTGGTTTCCGATGTGTTCTTGTAAAATATTTTATTGCGGTTGATTGTTGAGCATTTTAAAAAGAATATCAGAAGTATAATTTAAATGGAAATTTCAATATGACCTAAATAAATATTCTGCTCTTTCTTTTTTATACGATTATAACGCGGGCGAAGCCGCGAGCAGAAAGCTAGTGACATAAGATATCAATAAAAGATTTCCCTATAAATTTTTCGTTATGTTAAATCTATTATTCATCATCGTCATTTCAGATGCTTGTTATTTTTGACCATCAAATATCTTTTGAACTCTCGGATTCCACACTCCTTATACTCAAATCGCCTACAAAATATTATCAACATGACATTATACCAAACAAATAGTTTTAAAAATCTTTACTCGCGTATCTAAACGTTTGAAAGTGAAAAATAGCTATACATTAAGCTTTTATGTAAAACATTATTGGAACTGGTAAGCCCACTTAACGTTTCGACATTTTGATGAATTCTACATTTATTGATTCGAATGATTTAGAACATAATCAAGTGACCATTGATTCTTGATTTACGTATTCTGTGCGTGTGCAATCAAATTATAATGATATTTTATTTCGATAGTTCAATCAGAATTGTTTTAAAAATGTTTGTAGTAGGTAGTTGTAGTATCTACCTATAGTGGTTTATTTCGTAATTTAAAAATCACATACCTTTAAGTAAAACAGAATGAGTAGACAACGTAACAAAACGCAAGCAAAGCTGTCGGCGGCTAGTTGTACATTATTTTTAATTCCCAGCTGGTACAGAACAGAACCGTATCTATACATATATTATCTGTAAATAATAAAATTTAATTATACATGAAAAAACATTTTGTTAGCCTGTTTTATTGCAGATATTAATTTATTTAAATAGAAAATGACATTCACACAAACTGTGAAATTAATTAAGTTTTATAATCTGTCCATATGAATGGCAGCCATAATCATAAAGTTTTGTCTCGTCTCATTACAGTTTTACGCGTTGATTTATTAATTTAATTTAAATGAGCTTAACTGGGGCTTAATTTATAATCTGGTCTTAATATCACAGACTAGAAAATAGATAAGTCAACGACAAACATTTTTTATGTTAAAGTTTTTTATAAATAACGTTAACTTATAAGGAGATAAGTTATTTTCTTTAATTTACGGAGAGTATAACATATTTTATTATACATAATAGGTAGTAGCTATAGCTAAATTCTTTCATTAATTAGTATAGTGCTAGCTTAGAAAAGTACCACTACGTTTCTTTGAGAGTGTAGTCAAATCAAACCGACTAATTGGTAGCTCATCATCACCCTTATTTACGTTCCCACTGCTGGGACACAGGGACTTCTCTCTTGACGAGAGAGATAAGGCGGAGTTCGAACCCACGACCCTCAGAATGAAAGTTTACCACTTAGCCAACACCAGAAGAAAAAGGGGTAGGTAATACCAGAAGACGAAGCATCGTATTCCTAAGCCGGCACCACAAATAAAGGATTAAGTGCTGTCGGCCACTTTTAGTTCATCAGATCTATAGATAACGTGTGTTTGTTTGTAACTCAAGAGTCAAAGATTGCATTGATATGACAAGTATCCTCGGAATCTGTCTGTTTGTTGACTGATAAGAGGTTAAACACTGATAGCACGTGTTTAGAGCCCCAGTCTAACTCATACTTGAATACCTTGACATTGATTGCACTATGCTAATATTATTTATTGCTTATTATTTTCAGTTGTAATAAACAATATTTATTGCTATCATGCAGACCATAATGTTTTGTTATACACAGCAACTAGTTACATATAACTTAAATAAATAAATTTTTTTTATATTTTTCAGGCAACAAGAAAGCTTAGGTATACCTTTAGTACTTAGGTGTTGTATAGTGCTTGTAAGTAAATCTATAGTCCACTTTACTATCACGTCTCATATCAGTCTCACCGCCACACCATGCCGTAGATACGAACGTGTGTCATGGGCACAGATAGTTTAAAGTCTCATTGCAACACTTTATAGACATGCTGGATATTCTTTATGTTTGTTAAAATGTAAATCTAAAATATAACTTTTTAAACTATCATGGTTTTTAACTATATTTGAACATGAAACGGGTAACATACCATGATTTAATTGTTTTTGAGTTTTCCGATATTTCGACACTCAATATATCGGAAAACTCAAAAACAATTAACTGTTCAAATGTAAATCTAAAATCCACAATAAATAATATTGAACTCTAGGTGAGAATACGGTTGCTAGCAAGACAATACAACTAAACATCTTACTTTTAATGGCAAAAAAACATGAACTCAAATGAACTCATTGACTAATCCCAGCTCTTGCACGTCACTGACTCGTAAATATTTACAACATAATTATTTGTATTTGTCATAACCATAATGTACAGATTTTACGCGACATTACGCGAGTTGGCAACTGCGAGCAACCGCATTCTTAGACAGAATTAGGCAGAATGCACTTTACCACGAAATGTTTGTTCCGGCATCCATAATACTGAGATATTAATAAATAATTAATTATAGACATTATATTATATTAAGTATATCAGAAATCTAGCACCTGTAGCACAAGTTTAAAGCTTATCACAGGGCTAGTCTCTGTGTGAATTGTCCAGCAATATTTTTTTACTCATTTATTTACACAGCTAACTCTTTATGTCAGCTTAAGAATAGTCCCACTCAATATCTTTCCAAAGATCTCTAGCAACTTTCTGCTATCAGTAGGTACCTAACCCGCTTGTAAGCGTGACTGTTTGTTTGAGCGCGTTTATCTCAGGAACCGGTGGTCCGATTTGAAAAATTAATTCAGTGTTGCATAGTACTTACATTTATCGAGATAGGCTTATGCTGTCTAATTATATAAAAATCAATGCCAATAAATGTTATAACTCAAGAACGGGTGGGCCGATTTAGGCGCATTAGAAAACGTAGGTATAAACCGGGCGAATCCGCCGGCGGGTCAGCTAGTATTATATAAACTATGATAACGTAATAAAACGCAATCTAAGTAGTATGAACTAATATAGCCAAGCACGCTATTTAATACGTGGAAGGGACAAAAGATCCGAAATGTTCCAGGAATGTCCTATACGGCTTCTAGAAATTACATTACAGATTATATTACAGGGAAATAGTTGTGTCTAACCATGTGGGTTATTTGGCTGAGCACTCTTCTTTCCAAAGGTCGTGGGTTAGAATACTATGTAGCGTCTTTGGATTTAATATCTGAAGTATTTTTATTTTAATAAACAATCTTTCGTCTCAATTTTCTTAAGCGGGTTCCTCACGACAAAACGACTACGATTTACGTTACGTACTTACGTTTCTTAGAAAGCCAGGCCTTATCATAACTGGAGCAATAATTCTTGTATCCCAGACGTCTAAATGATTATCTACCAAATTTCATTAAATTCAGATCATTGGTTTCAGAGTTATGGAGGAACATACATACTGAAAAGAACTAATAATAAAGTATAATAAAAATATCTATCTATGTATGTACATTATATTAAGTATATCAGAAATCTAGCAACCGTAACACAAGCTTCGAGCTTACCACGGGGCTAGATGCCGCTCTGTAAATTGTCCAGTAATATATATTTTATTTATTTATTATTTAACTAAAAATCGATAAATTAGTTTCAGTATCATTTAAAGACCCTATAAACAACTTACTCCATGACCGATCCTTACAGATTTATTATTAGTATAGATATTATGACCTTTATATGTTTATTATCAGTCCGCAAACAGACTGCTGAAATTCTTGAGAGAATACTTGAAGGCTTTATCATTGCAATCTCTTATCATTGCCATTGAGACGTATTCTTTGTTCAAACGCATTCCTGCCTCAATAAATATTGTATAGCAATAAAATAACTTGATGGCAAATGTAATTTATTCTATTTAAAACCAGACTTATTTACTTCTTTTGATTGATTGTATGAACGTGCTAATCGCAGGAAACGCTGGTCTTATTTGAAAAATTATTTCGGTGTTGGATATTACATTTGTCGCGGAAGGCTATATGCCATATAAAATAAACTAAAGGTACATGTAGATAGAGTAAAAGAACGCAAGCGAAATTTTAACTATACTAAAGTACTTACATAGTCTTAAAAAATTGCGATATTTATAAATGTTATTAGGTACACTTAATGTAAAAATGTGTTATTTTATCAACATTCAAAACACCCATTCTTGATCCTGTGAACTCCGAATATTGTCTAATCACTCTGTTAAATTTAGGTACCAACTGTCTAGTAACTAGTTGGTCTAATATTCATTAAATCTTACTATAAGTTACGAGTACAGGGCATTGCACTGTATTCGATTATATCATGCATGAGTCAGACGAATCGCTACCTAAAACTGATGTCCACTCTATCTCTGTCCTAGATCTTACAACTCATTACTAATAGTCCTACCATAATCATCACCCCGCCTACACTATCATAATAATATACACTTCCTAATATTTCACGAGTACCAATCTAGGTACTGGGTGTTAAGTGTCAGATTTTTGAGACTCGATCGTGAGGAAATTAACGTTATAAATTGGAAAATTATAATTCTCCTTTTTTGGAACCAGAGGCGCTGTTTTGGTGTCATACAAATTAACGTTAACATAATCACGATCAAAGCTCAAAGGGCTATTGGAGAGGGCTATGCTCGGGGTTTCTCTACGCGATCGAATCAGAAATGAGGAGATCCGTAGGAAAACGCAGATCACCGACATAGCCCAACGGATTAGCTCTTTGAAGCAGGCCATATAGCGAGGAGAACAGATGGCTGATGGGGCCGAATAGTCTTCGTTTTGTAAAGTAGACATCCTGAGTGATTGCATGTGAATTTACACCTCCTACAGTCGATAAGTACCTACCCAGCTTTAGATCATCCGTCAAACAAACGAACAATTTTTATGGTCATGCAAAATATCGAACATGGAAATACTTGCTTTACAAATAAAGTCGAAATAAAGATGAGTTTGTATAAACAGTACCATTTTAAACTTTATGTCGTCGAGATAAAAGCTATTTGGTGTAAGATTCGTAAAGTACGTTTTATTGTTCACGAGTGTTTGTTTTCCGATCAATATTTGCAAATATTATAAGCATTTCTTAATTTTTTATCTATACAGAGTCTATTACACTGTTTATCAAGTTTTATGAGTTAGTAAGTTAATGTTAATAGTAAAATCTATCGAAACCTAAATGGGAAATTTATTTATATTTCAGTTAGTGGAAGTAAATTAAAAAAGTGTATAAATAATTATATTCATAGATCATTAGGTAGGGAATAGATTGCTAGTCATTTAATTCAAATTTTTCTTCAAAGTCTAATTAAATGCGTAGGTTAAGTTAAAGGTAGTGAGTAGGTAGATATTCAAATAGTTGAGACAATTTCACTTTATCAATAGTCGAGATAGCTATCATAAACGACCGTAATAGCTGGTAATAATTTTAATCTGCTGGTTAAATACGGTCAGCAAAAAAAGTGGTGGTTCTGTTTTTCGTAAGTCGTAATGAGCGTTTTTGTCTATCTGTACGTTGCTTGTAAATTTTAATCTACATTGATCGGAAATATTTCGCAGAGTTATGAATGGAATAGAGTCTCCATATCTTACGTTATATTCTTCTTTTAAACTTTTTTCTTCGGTTTAAGTAATATTTTTGTTCATGAAAAATCTTGTTATTATTTCATTAAGACTTTACATTGTGACAACTATTCCAATAAAACTGAAATCGTATCATGATTATTCTGATGACCTAGTCAAAAGTTCTCTTCTGAGGTAACAAATACAGGCGAATTAAGCACCTCTTTTAGATATTTTTTTCTCTTTCAAAAAATTATATTTTATTAAAATAGTTAAATACATTTTCTCGCCAATCTGAGAATTATAAAACAAAAAGTTAAGTTTATTTATTTTGCTATATCAACCGTGTGTTTAAGTGTTTTCGTAACGTGCGTGATTTTTCAGTGATTAAGTAAAATAATCTACTTATCTCTTATACTTAAAGCAGGCGTTATATCGATAGAAATATCACGTTTAAACCTATAATTGTTAATTAATCACAATCACTATTTATGAAGGTACTTAATTCGTAAATAGGGGTGATGATGATGAAGAAGGAAGTGAAGATAGTTATAAAGGAAGACAAATGATTAACTTGATATCAATCCTCATCAGATTGGAAGTAGGTTACGTAATTTTAAAATAATCTGAGCTCAATTATCAATACTGAATGAAAGATATTCTATATTTTTTTCAACCTACTGCGAATTTGATTGTTTAGTCTTTTGATATGAAGATTGCAGTAAGATAAGATATTTGGGAAAGTAGGGTACTTAACCTGCCTACCTAGGTAGTATAGGTATTGATAAATAACATATAGGTAGTTAGATAAGTTCGCAAAATATTGATAATACCGATGGAATAATTTTGAGTAAAAGTAGTTAATAATTACGGTAGTTTTACCTATTTACATATTTATACTAAATTTGTTAATCAGTTTAGATATTTTTATATTCATTACCTAGGAAGTACCGTATTCATTTACATCTATGCCGTATACCAGTATCCAGATCAGCAAATTACAAAAAAAATTCTCTATATTACGCACCCATTATGTACGTTATAATACAATAACAACGTGATATTGGTAGGTCTATGTAGATAAGTATTTGCTATATACTACCTACTCAAGTAAGTACCTACTTATTAATAAGTATGCAGGCAGACCGCAGGTGTTTTTTTTTCTCGACTCTACCATTAACTAAATGGAACACTATCAAAAAGTCCGATAAAATTTGACACTCAAACAATGTCCCATTCTCGGTCCAGTTGGTTACAGATTAAAAACATTATGGCGACACTGGCATTTCATCAAGATTACCATTTCTTTTGAACTTTCACTGCTACTTGGTAATTTGTGACGTCAATTGATTAATACGAAGGCAGGGCTGCAGTCAAACCATAATTTTCCTTATAACGACGATTTGCAGGAATTGGGTTTGTTAGTTATTGTATTAGTGCTTTAATACCTTAGGTAGGTAGGTACGTGCAGTTGAGCCGAAAATTATCAGGATCCGAATACTGGAAGAGATCGCTCTTTAGCGATGAGGCCGCCCATTGTATGTGTCTCTTTTTGTGTTATGTTATAATCGTGTGTTTTGTTTTTGGTGTACAATAAAGTGTTTTTTAAAGTGTTTTTGTATTGTATTTTCGGCTTCATCTCGGTTAATGAATAACCTTTCAGAGCCACCACCTAAGTAGGTACCTATCTAAAAGGTAGGAAGTTTTGTTTTGAAATCACCTAGCTGTCCTATAGACGTTTGGTAGGTACTACCATACCTATAGCAATTTATTACGTGTGTAGGTAGGTATCTACCGATATAAATAATTATTAATTATATTTATATTTTAGGGTTAAACAGCGAATTAGGTATCCATTTTCCATGTTACTACTTCAGCAAAAAAATAATAATAATAATGTTTAGGTATATTATACCCGAGTAGTGCTTTGAAGCCTACCAAGTATTGAAGTAAACAAAACAAAATCACACTTGTCCCTATCTCTACCTCTACTCTACATTGAAAAAATATAGTCATCAAACCAAAAACCTGCCATAATGTTGTACAAAAGAAAAGAAAATGATCAAGCAAGCACTCACGCGCAACAAAAAAAAACAAAAACTATCATGCAGGACTTTGATTCAAAATACAAGAAAGTTCATCTCACCACACCAAAGAACCGCACTGAACTTGACTTGAACCAATAAGTTTGCAAAAAGAACAAAATTTCACTTCAATCCCATCCACAATCCACCAGAAAAAACAGGAAAAAAACTCAGACAACACTTGTCAAAACATTTTAATTTACAACTTTACATAAAATCACTTCACTATTTATTGTTTTTGTGTAAAAAATGGTTTAAAATGCCGGTATTGGTTTTATCGTGGCGCGCACCGTCGCGCTTGCGCCGCCTGTCTAAAAACTGAACCAACCGGTCTGAAGTTCGCTTAGTTGTGGCTCGTTCGTGACCAGATCAAGCGTACCTATAGACAAACTTCAACTCTGATACCTACAATACCTATAGGTAGTGCCCACTTGTGTAGGTATTTTCACGGACACATTGTTGTAGTGTAGAGTTTGCATTCTTTTTGCTGAGCTTCAATCGAGTTGAATCAAAGTTCATCTTAGTTAGGTACCTACTTTCTGTTGGTGCCTATACCTACTTATTAAATTGGCACAGATTGTACCTACTAACTTACGCATCTTATTATAAACTATGACTGAGTAGGTACCTAGGTAACCTTATAGGTACTCAATTATAAATAGGAAGGTATCCTATGTTATAATTTAGATCTTCTCGTATGTTAATAGCTTGTAGGTATTTTAGTTTGTAGGTATGTGTATTATTTGACAAAGGTAACGGTAAGTTTAACGCATATATTGCAGCTAACTAGAATTCTTAGATTACGATAATTTGAATTAAGCCTTCAGAAATTGATAACATAGGAAAACAGTGTTGGTGTTTGGTTTGAAATAGATCTAATAAAACATTTTAAATAAAATCAAAAGAATAACACCTAAGAAATGATTTTAAACCTAATTATCTTTATTACCTGACCTCTAGTGGAATAGTATAAAACTTAAATCAAAGGTTTTTTAAAAGCGGTCACTGGGTCCTAGATGGCGTAGTAATTAATAATAGTAGATAAAAACTCGTAATTTCGTTATTGGTTTTAATACCTTTTTGTTTATGAATTAATTTTCATTGTTTGTGCGATCATTATTTATCTTAATTTTTGGTGAATGAGTAAATATTAATTAGGTACGTAATTCATTCAACTGCGTTGTAGAGTCTGTCTAACCAAAGCTGGCACTGGGCATTTTTGCGAAACTTTTCACATGGCAATACATCATGTGTTTCCACCTACGGACATTATGCTCTATAACGGGGTAAAGTCAGGGTGATAAAAAATAATAATACTTGCTAACGAATTATAGTTCACTTTAATGAACACAAGAAGTAATTCTTTAATTTTTTATAAATCATAAATCGGATAAATATACAATTACGTGTGGTACATCCATAAAAATTTGACTTTAAAAGATTAGGGAAAATTGGTCTCGGTGTGTGGCAATACTATTCCTTGATGTTTTGGTGGATATTAAAAATACATTTTGAGAATTTTGCGTGTTAAAATGCCTCAAACAATCAACGGTAGCGAGCGAAGGCTGTTATTCTGTATGATATCTAAGTATCAGGAGAAGCAGCAGGAAAAAGAAGCTGAATTTCTGCAGAAACAGGATTGTTTACATAATGTGGTTGATTTCCTAAGTTTGTAGTGCACAAACATTTTGATACTTTGATCCCATTTTTGTGGTTCTCGACTTTTATTTTCTTTTTATAATACTGTTGCCTTCTTTTATGATAGCTAAATAGCATTACTACATATTTGGAAAAAGAAACATTTTATTGAAGTAAATTTATGAATTATGATTCAAAATTCTGATTTTGATTACGATGAATAAAAAAAAACTTAAATAATTGAGACTTTTATTTATTACTTACACTAAGATATTTCTAAGATGCACCCTAGGCGTATGTAGGTAATCTGAAGAATATTACTTGTTTATATCGGAGTAAAAAAAATATGTAAGGATATTTATTTAGAATAATAGAAAAGTATCAAATTATGTTATTCCAAGTTATCACATTATTTAATGTATTGCCATACTAAATTTTTTTGAATTTGCCGGGGTTTTTCAGGGCCATCTTTTGTAGACAAACTATATAAAATAATCTCAGAAGAAGGATTTATAATCTTTGTTCTGAGATTTGAATACTGTATGTAATGTTCTGTAAATATTTTAACTGTGCTAACTTTAACGGCAATTAAATAAATCAATAATAATAATTTAGTACCTATTGATTTTGCCATGTTCAATTTTTTACATAATAGGTATCTAATTTTCAACTGAATTTTGAACAACATAAAAGATATTTTAACACGATTTACTAGATATCATAACATGATTTAATTAATATTCTAAATAATCATAATTTAAATTCGTGAGTGGTAGGATTCTCATGTTATTCACTTTCCGTTTAATTTCTGCGTTTTTAGCTGGAAACATTTATAAACTTGTTCGTACGTTCTAAAGCAGTTCATAGAATTATAGCATGCAACATTCAGTTGTCTCTTTCACTCAACTCCATAAAAAATGAAACAAAAAACCAATTCTGCCGGCTGATCATGAAACTTGGAACATTATTATTATTTGTTTGCTTCGTGAAGCACCGAAGCAAAGAAAATAAACTTTATTTGTTTGTAAAATATTTTTTCTCAATAAAACTGAGGTAAAATACACTGAAAACCACCACATTTTACATAAAACCATATATCTGAAGTAATTTGAACAGAATTTTTACTCAATTCGTACTAGAAACGTAGCGCGAAATATTGAGGTGTGGCTCCAAACCGTTGAACTGATTCAGAAATGTTTTCTCTGCTTTACAGATTATCTAGAGCTAATTCAGAACGTTTGATAGTGTGATCAAAATGCCTGTTTTGGAATCGTGTTGGTCACCATGCATCTGGTCTTCAAATGTGAAGTCAGGGAGTCGGGCTGTTGCTGTGTATACTGCGGCTATGAGTGTGGTTCTGATCACGTTTATAGCCTATCAAATGATTGGAGGAGACTCTACGCAGCTGTGGAACCCGCTCTTTGAAGCCGATGTCCGGGGGTGTAAGTATTATTTTGAAAATGGAATATACATAAATCATTAGTGATGTGTGTATTATATTAGCTGCTGTTTTATTTTGAAAATGGTTCTGAATTTGATATATAAATCAAATGATAAGGTCAGATTCCACTAAACATTCCCTATGGCTTTGCTTAGCGAGAGACAATTTTTTGTTATCATCAATCTAACAATTTTAAATATGTAAATTTAAATATTAGTAGAGCATGCATTATAGTAAAAATAATATATAAATAATAAAAGATACCTATCATTGTTTCAGCTCTGCAAGTGTTTGGTGCAATTTTCATCTTGATATTCATCCTTCTCATCATATTCTCAGTTTTGATGGTAAGCCGTAGTCAGACAAACTTACACTGTTAATTATTGTAGAATGGAATAAAAAAATCTTTATTTGTGTACTTATTATTTACAAACATATTGAATTATTGAATGAACTACTTAAAAGCTAAACACAAAATATGGTCATGAAACACAAAAGGTCGCCCCTTTAGTTTTTAAATACTTTAAGTTTTGTAATTATTCTATGTTATTTAAAAATACAATAAAGTGTTAATTCATTCATTCTCAAAATGGTTATAACCCTACTAGAAGGTATTATCAGGCCGCTGATATTCTGTGGTGCCAGGTTTAATTAATTATTTACAAATAATTGTCTTAATTTTCAGGTCATTGGCATTAACATATGGATGAGAGGTCTGATGCTGCCGTGGCTTGGCACAATGGGCTTCCTGATAACATTTCAATTTTGCTTTGGATTGTGGCTGATCGGAGGATACTACATTTATGTAAGTCCCTACAATGTCTCCAACAAATGGCAATGGGTTGGGTAGCCATCTGTTATATAAATAAATAACACATATTGCTTGGCAATTCACACAGCAACATCTAGCCCCGTGGTAAGCTAGAAGCTTGTGTTACAAGTGCTAGATTTCTGATAATAATATACAGATAGATAAATTTTTATTATACACTACTAGCGGACCCTCAAACCGAAAATGGTGAAGGAATTGGCATGTGTCATTCACCAACCTGCAATCGGCCAGCCAGCATGTGAATTAAAGAAGCCTAATCTTTCTTGCCAAGGAGAAGTCTTCTTACTGATTTTGTCACAGTAGTGATTGTTAGTATGGATGGATGTTTATCAAGTAAAATCTACTGAATGGATTTTAATAAAACTTCATAGTAATATACCTTACATATCCACTATAGTGTGGAACTCGCGGGCATAGTCGCGGATGGAATGCTTGTAAACCATAATATTTAGTTTCACTCCAAGTGGCGACATCTATCCTGACATGTTGATGTGTCAATGAGATCAACTTTAGTAATTAAGCGTGTTGTAATTATGTTTACATAGAGGGCGCTGATGTAAAAACGTAGTTTCTTAAATTTGTCTCAAGATGGAGTTGGTTGTTTGTTTTGGCACAAATATTTCAACTGTAATATCTTATTTTCAGTTTGAAGATAAATAATTATCTTCTTTTTCAGCTGGACGCCACTTTCGCTGCTCTAATTGACTTCCTGTGGATGTCGTACAACGTAAGTTGTTCCTTAATTATTTTTATTCTTGTATTATAATAAGGTGCCTTGTGGCCTGTGGAAGGAATAGGAAGTTTTATAAGTGTAACTAGCTGTCCTGTCGACAGCTTTGCTTGCGTTTTTTCAAGTCTTCCTAGACAAAAGTACTTTGCAACACTGAAATATTTTTTCAAATCGAACCAGCCTGAGATAAGCGCGTTCAAACAAACAACACATTTCTTTAGCTTTATAATATTAGTATAGATTACGTACCTGATGTCTTCGTCTTGGGTACCTCTAAGGCAGGTAGGTAGTTTTCTTATATGTTACATTTAAGTTTCCTTTATAAGTGAGTAGGTACTCGTATTTATTTTTGTTGTTATAATGAACAAATTACTTAATGAGTGTTTTAAATTTTCAGATCTACTGCTGGTTGTGTGTTTTCTCACAATATCAAATAATATTGGAGATGCAGTCGCCTAATATTGAAATTCTGGTAGAATACTAACATGAAACTAAAGACCTAGAATAAAGTTCTAAAGACCACAAAATAGGTAAGTTTTAAGTGCATCTTTTAGGACTAATATAAAAAAACTATAATATTTATTGGAGAGAATGAATTCGATATTATTTTTAAAGTGACTAGTTAAGTCAAATGAATGATTATGTAAAATTACGATTGCGATAAAGTAAAATTAACTTGACAGAGAAAACATACAGTATTTTAAGCAATTCATGATTTGATTTTTTGTTAAGAATGTTTTTTTTTTTATTTTTAACACTATCAATGCCCATGAAGCACGCGCGTGTTTTGTATGGGCATTGTCCGTCCTTCTAAACTTCTATAATTTTAAAATTTATAATTTTGAGGCAGCTATAGGGGAGGTAGGGGAGGGATGGGCACTTTTTCACTATTTATTGCATAAAAAATCAGATTTTATAGATAATCAATTTTTATTGCCAATTCTTATTGCACCACACATTTGGCTAGATATAATTAGAGTGCTTTCTTAAAAATTACTATCAGTTTCAACATTACGAGATATTTTATAAACTAAGTCAAAAGTGCCCAATGCTCCCAATGGTAGGGAGGCTTGGACATACCCTGTGGGAGGCTTGGGCACGGTCTATAAATCACTTTATATCCATAATGGAATTCAATAATTAGTTAACAAATAAACAGATTTTTAAACTTTATCAATAATAGAAACCAAAAATAAAAGTTAACGAATAAACAACACTTAAACAGTATCTTAAATTATCTGAGATTGGGTATAACCCATAAAGGACTATCAAACGTGTATTTAGAGCTACTGCGTTTGGTTTTATTACATGTCTTTGGTACTGGCAATTTAGTTTTAATGTCGTCTAAACGGACACTAGCTATGTCAACTGCTTGAAATTTTTTTTTTTAAATCCTCTATACATAATAGGGCATTGGGCATACCCAAACCTCCCGCGCCTCAAATGCCCATTACTCCCTCTGTATTCATTTTCGACAAAAGTTACCGGTATTTTTTTGAATCTACGTATTTAGGCTTGAATTTCAGTTTAATTTATAGATTAGTAAATATACAATAGATAAATAATAGAAAATACAAATACCTTTCATTAGATTTCTCTTTATTACGATCCGAAACCGCAACAAAATACTTAATTTTACGACTGCATAATCTTCAAACGTGTTTGTGTTTGACAACTCGCAGAAATTACAGATACTCTATGGATGAACAGTAGTGCCAGTCGGTTAAGTAAACTACCAAATCAAGAAAAAAATAAAATCTACGATCAAATCAGAATAAAAGGGGGGTGCCAATGTCTCCCAACTGCCCATCCCTCCCCTACCTCCCCTATACATATAGTGTTGAAATGAAATTGTATTTACAAATATACATTAGGTAAATTCTAACCCTATTATGCACAAAAGTGATCGTTTTATTTTCGCAGTTAACATTTGTTTGTTATTTGTGTCATTATCATTATCAAGAAATTGACAGCAATATTGGAATAAGTTCAATATAAGTATATGTAATATGTGTATATTTTTATTATGCATAACATCCGTTGTAGATTTAACCAAGTGTATAATTGATGTAGGTATTGTGCATTTTAGTTAACTATAATAAGTAAGTTTTGTAAAATAGTTGATAAGAATTTAAAGACTTGAAGTCCGTCCATAATAACTAAAGTAAACTGCACTGAATCTCTGAAAATGTTTAGATAAGAAATGTTATTGCTTAGGATTATCGATTTATACTGCATTTATTATAAAATATTTCCAAGTAAATGAAAAACGTTTATATTCTAAAATTATGTGTGCCTATGTATTTTTATGTTTGACTTTTATTAAAATAATTATTCAAATAAAACAAGATAATATTGAAAATTCTTAATTATTTATTTGGAGAAATAATAATTCCCTTTTTCGTTCATGATAATTTTAAAAAATATTACATTGCAATAAAAAAACATAACAAGTATTGCGTTACAAGCTTATTCCAATTTATAATTACAGCTTTATTACAATTTATAATAATCTTATAATAGGATATTTCAAGCCTACTTGAATGAAAAAGAATTTCACGCTTGTATTGCACAATTAGCATAAATATCAATAATAGTAACATCTAATAGAACTTATAAATAAAATAACTATAATAATAATAAAATAATCGTTTTTGGCTTTGAATTGTGATGGAATGTATTGAGTATTCTTGCTGTCATGTTTTTGTTGCCTATAATAGATTACTTTAGCATCTGCCAAAAACAATATTAATAATTTACGAAGAGGAGAAAATCACTCGTAATTCTACGTACTCGTATTAAGTTTTTTTCGGTATCTTTTTCTATTGGATGCCATAATTAATCTGAATTTTGCATACATACAGAACTTCTTAGTTTACTAAAATGGAATGTGTAATGGTATGTACAATGAAATCTTATTTCGATAATTTAATAATTATCCTTAACTAAAATTTACAACACGATTATCTAAGTACAGTCATGTAACTATTGTACAATAATTTACAAAAAGCTTAAGTTAAAATGATATGCAATAAGCTAATTGATTAGCTATTGATTGTACAAAGCAATCAATTTTTCTAATATCGATTTTCCTATATCCATATGATAAGTGATTCAAATATATTTCTTTAATTTAAGAAATATTTTTCATGTTAACTAAATGCATGTCAAAAGTTTACAATCAAAATGTCAATATTTTTTTACTGAGTATTGCAATTGCTGAGTCTTCTTACCAAATAGAAAATATAAACTAATTGAGCTGTAAAAAATACCGAACAATAACGAAATTAAACTTAACAATATCAAAAAGCTCTGTAATTACAGTGTATACAAATCAAGAATCATGTTTCTACTTAAGACACCAAAAACAGTAGGTATTTAGTAACTGGTATAACAATAATCTTGAGTATTAAAGAAAGGAAGAGTAATTTAATATTTTTCGTAAAAAAGAGTCTTTAATCTAACTCCAGAGTTCTAAAGAATCATAGATCTTTTTACAAGTCAAAACCAATTTAAAAGAATCTAAGGCTATGAGCCCGATGAATACCAATTAGTGTTCGGAGGCGCAGATTTATCAACGTGCGAGTGAGATGGATGTGCCGAATGCGCCTGTGGGTGATAAAGATGGAACGAGGACGGTGGATGAAAGAACTGTGATTGGTCCAAAGACGACGCGTAATCCAACGTCCCTGGTACCGCTGAGTACGCTTGCGGTTTCAAAGGTAGCGGTGCTTCAGCTAAGTAGGAGTGCCGTAATGCTTCGGAATAAGCGCTATTATCGTATGACAAGGCGTATTGTTGCTTGTCTCTCGGTGACACTGAGCCGGGCGGTGTCATGGCCGAATGGTAGTCCGCGTAACCTCCGTATGCTAAGGATCCTATATCAGTCCCTTTGTGGCCTAATTGCTCTCCGTAACTGGACCCTTCGCTCCCTGGCGGGGTCGGCAAAGGTCCTGATTGTCCGTCGCTAGAATAGTACCCCCCTGTCCGACCATCTCCTAAGAAGTTACTTCTGATAACGCTCTCTCTATTCGCGTACAGTTGCCGCAGCAAAGCACTGGCGGGTGTCGTCGTGTGGTTCCCAGGGATTTGTCTGTTTAGATGGTTTAGATGATGGTTCTGCGTTCCTATCCATTGGATCGTCGATTTTTGCTGCTGTTGCTTTAGTAACGCGTCTGTTGAGAAATCTGTTGGTCTGTGTGCGATTTCCTTACCGTCTAATGCTGGTAAGTGTTTGGACATGGCGTTTTCGAGATCTCTAACTGAAGTCGCATCTCCTTCGGGGATGGTTAGGTTCTTTGATAGATCTCTATCTGCTGGTGATATTGCTGGATTAGGATTGGAGTTAGCTTTCCGTCTCTCTTCGTCTCTTTCTTCGTCATCGCAATCCGTATGCTTTCGTTTCTTTAGTCTTCTCGCTGGCATTGGGGAGGTTCTTTCGGGTGTTGTGTGGGGGAGCGGTTGTGTGTCGTTGAGTCTTGTGAGGTGTGTTACGTCAGCTGTTGGGGGTGCTGATGACGCAGTGTCGTTGCTGTTCGGTGGTTCTGTTCGTTCCACGGGGTGTCGGTTGGGCGGCGGCGGTCCGCCTTGGTTGTCGGTGTCTGGTGGTCCATTTTCAGGGTCTCCCGTAGATTCTTCACGTTTGACTCCTTGGACATTGTCTTCTAGTTGGCAGCAGTCCATCACCGTGTTGGGGTATTCGCGACCACTGAAATAATAAAGTATTTGAATGTTAATATTATTATTGTCCATTGAAAAAACACAGCTCGGTCTCGCAGTTTGTGGTTAGAGCTGGCCTCTCACCGCAGGCATTTGAGGCCAGTTTTATATAAATGTTGGAAAAAAAATGCGCCAGTAAATACCGAGCCAACAAAGAGTTCATGAAGATGTTAAGCATCATATTTGTTGCCACTGGTCACCAAATAGCTGTAATTCCCGTTGTTTAGGGACCATTGCCAATAAAAACGAAGTTTAATACGCTAGTAAAGAGCTCAATGGAACACAATTTATCAATCTGGTAAAAGTTTATAACAAAGACTTACCTGATCACATAATTGACGCAGATAATGTTCTGTTCCTCGGCGTTCTTGGAGTTGCAGACGACGGTCGCGCACGTCTGCATCCAAGTGTACCCGCCGAGCTTGTTCATTATCCTGTAGTAGTGGGTCAGGACTTGACCCTTGTTCATTACTGGAATTCAAAACCATTTGTTAGTTAAGGAGGCTACGTAAATAAGTATGAAATGCGACATAATAGTAAGGTTGACCTTGAATCCTGAACAGTTTGAATCAGAACAATAGACTGCTAACAATGATGCATTAAACTTCGCAAATATAAATGTCTGTATGTATTGTCATAGTTAAAGTATAGGTTAGTATGATTGTGTTACTGTAAAAGAGAATTGGACTGTACCTACCTAAAGTAAGAGATTGTGACATCGAAGAATTATGTGACTAGGTATATTGTTTTAGACGTCAATGTGATGATATCCCGAACATTAATCCACAAAAAAAGTAGATATGTACTTACTTAGAATAATTGAAACAAGTAAATTTCAGACAAGACACAAGAGCGATAAGTTTCTGAACTTCTATCTTATTGGTTTACTACACAGGGCTAACGTTATGTTCCTATATTTCCGGATTGTCCGAATTTTTGAAAAGGCACGAGTAAATTTAATCAACAAAAAAAGTAGAAAAACTTAATTGACGATTGGGTGATCATATAATTCAGCATTTTGATACATGAAAGGTAACGACACAAGTCATTGTTAAAACAAAAGACGCAGTGACAAACATGTGTTCTTTATACGTGATTCATTAGCTTAAGTTTTGGTTTGTTGATGTACCTATTGTTGGCAGGTGATTATAGATTATTGGATGTGTGCCAAATTTTGGTCTTCGGAATTTGCTGGACAAAGGAAACGCCTACCTAGTGTTATGTATTACCCGCTGGTACTAATGGTGTGACATGACTTAAAACTTTCAGAACACAAAATAAGAAAAAGTTATATAGGAGAAAATAACAATGTCTCGATCAACAATTTTAATGGTAAAATCTACAAGAACAGAAGATAACTAGGAAAGATAAAGAAAGACCAATGCGAATTCAAAAACGATGTCGCAATCAAAAAAGAAATTGATTTTGAAATCGCACGCAATGCTGTCAGACAAAGACATGTTGGATTATGAAAACAAGAATTCACAGCAGAGTCGTGCCTTACTTAGCAATGACTGATCCGATGCATGATCAATGGCTCACGGAAAATGACGTGTCCAATCACCGGCTTTACATAGAGTCAATGGAGGCTTTAGTAGTCTGCAGGCGAAGATCAAGAGTCCTTAGACTGATTGTATTCTTTTACCCCTATAATAATTTCAATAAATTTAAATTCGTATTGGATTATCTGATGTATATTAACGTACCTATATATATAATTCCTTAAATGTCCGATAATCTACTTCAGTTTATAGTTTTCATTGTATCTGTTACCAATTCAAATAACGTTTGGTCCACTGCTATAATCTCATGCGAATGATTCAATTTGTAGGCATTAGGCATAACTTTTTTGATTCTTAACAGCTTAATTTTCTTTATTGACGTTTATATTATTAGCTTTACGACGCTATTAAGGTTTTGGTTAATGTAGGAAGTCACTAGTATAATCATTGGATTTTATTGCTGTATGTACAATATAACGCCTTTATTACCATCATGTACCCAAAGCACATACGCTGTTGTAACCAAATCACCCGCTTTCTAACAAACACCCGGACTTTTATGTTAATAAAACAATTGGTATTCAGCACCAAGGATGTCCACATTTGACCGGCATCTACATAGATGTTCATTTTAAATTTAAATTCATGGTCTCGTAAAGCTATCAAATGGTAAGGTGCTAGGAGCATGTGACGCTAACGCCTAGCCGTGATTGGCATTCGGAACGGCCATCTTGTGTGTGCACATACATACGACATCTGATTGGTCGATGGAAACAACATAGCGTCATGATTATAATCATTCATTCATACCGATAAACTAACATTCTGACAAATTATCTTGATCAAAACTTGAAGAGATGCCAAACCCCAAACTTATTGCCTGGAAAAACCTTACTATAAAATAATACACAGATTTAAGACAAACAAATAAAGGAAGGGTGACATCACTGCATTGGTAATCAGTACTTTAGAATCAGCCAGTGCCTGCATGTTAAGTGTTAACGGGTTGCATAACGGAATCTAATAACAATCACCTATATGAATCTACGGATTAGGTACGACTAGCATATGTAGACCTACTCTGAATACCTTTAGTAAACAGGAGTATATAAGTAGGTATATGAAAAATAAATATTTCCAGGAATAAAATAACGCATACTCTTTTCCTCAAGATGGAAGATAAGATATACGAGGTGGCGTCAAAACCCCAAACCTCTAGAATCCCATAAGACTTGAGGCTCATAAAATAGAAGACAAAATACATACAACCATCTCAAAGGACATTACCAGACATTTCCCACGTATTCGTCAAGGGAAAGGAAACTAAAATGATGATATAAAATTTATTATTCAAATCACAACCCGCGTCGGACCGGCGCATAGCACAGGCCTAAATTGTATTCCACTGACGGATGTAGGAAAGTAATAATATCGTATGTATTCGAGCGTACATTATTCATACTGGATCTTGGAATCTTGGGTATCGTCATAAAAAAATTAAGAAGCAGAAAATAGATTATAAACCAAGATAAAAGGAAAACCCGAAATGACGGAGCAATATTCCGTGCGTCTTATACGAAGAATAAATAATTAGTAGGTACGATGGTAATTTAGCTACTAAATTGGAAACAGTTAAATCTATGGATAAAATTTCAAATCTCAAAAGAAATATTCAACATTGTAAAGATTCCCATATTAACTTTTAGATATACAATTCCAAGAGCAGCTTAGACAATCGATCCAAATACCAGCAAATCGAATCAATCGTAAATTTTCCTCAAAACACTCCTTGGACTGCCAATCTACTTGACATGGATTTCTATGCCGCATTGACTGCATACAAATCGAACGTTACAACATGGATTTCACCACATTATTGGGTCACGGAGGGACAGACAGACGTACTTGCCATCAAGGATAATTAAAACGATAAGGTGACGACGACAATGTATCTGAGAATGGTCTGATTGATAAAGGAAGTGAAATAGAAAATCAATGGAAGGCTTATGATGATTTAGATGGACAGGAAGCAGCTTTTATGATTTCCTTATACAGCTTTGAAATAAAACTCAGACAAATAGGGTATGACTCTAGTTTCCCACTGCGAATTCATCACAATACCATATCACGGATGCAATGAACCAATAATAAGATCTGCATTAACTGTGTTGAGTTGACTGAAGAATTGGAAGAAATGCAGGTGAAATTGGATTCCTCAGAAACATACACACATAGAAATAAGAATAATCAGTCAATTTAAACAACAAGGTTTTCTCTGAATGATGCGATTGATTAGAACCTTGGGACATGTAGGTATATGTATGTAAGCTTACTTGGAGATTTAAACGTTGAGAGCTGCCAAGTTTACATATGTATACTTTCTATTGTTTTTCTACTGTTGATAAACTTTAAAACCCACAACTTAACTTTAACCTAACTTTAAAACTAGATGTCGGTTTCGGGTCCTTGTAACTTTGTACCCAATTCTATAACTTCATAATTTCCTGTTATATGGTATGGTTTGTATTAAGTTTGAGATCTTTGTGTTTGATAGTGTATTATTTATTATTCTGCTGATACTTACAATCTACATGGCATTTCCTAAGTTTGTTGGCGTCTTCTCCATGGCAGAGTGCGTAGAGATTCTTTCCCGTTAACTCTTCCGCCGTGTATCCGAGAAGTTCTGATACCCTGCTGTAAACAAATGGAAAACTATTACGTACGATGTATTTAACCATTTCATAAAAATACATCATAGTCTTATTTTTAAATATAGAAAAATATTTTGTTTCTGTAGGTATTTTCCGTTATCGGTGAAATTTTCATGTTTGAAAGTTCTTAAATTATTAAGCTCTTAATTATAGCAACACAATAAGTGTGAAATAAAACAAGGAAACAATAAAATCACAACATAAACATGAAATACCTTGGCTCGCAATGCGCTATTCTAAAGTCGAAGTTGATCCTCGTGACGAACATGTCAGATTCGAGTCTGATCTCGTGGACTGACGGCGGCGGTAGTGCGATGGCCAGCGCCACCATGCCTAGGAGGACAGTGGGAGACTTGCGACTGTGTGAGAAGGAGTACTGAGGCCGGAGTCTCGACAGCATTAGTACTACCTGGAAAGATAGAGAAAGGTGTGAAGATTTGGAAGGTGTAGCTAAAATTTGTCAATTCATAGCTTATTGACTTATTAAAAGTAATTGAATTAAATTTACTCGTCGCTTGGCTGATACCATCACATATAAATAAATATGGAATAAAAACAACGACTGGCAACACGACTAAAATAAAAACAAACACACAAAGAGTCATAAAATCTCATTTTAAACTTTCGTGAATTCCCAGTCACAGTGAATAATAAACTTGACATAAACCGAAAAGTTAATTCCTACGATCCACGTACTCCATATATTACCTGGTAATCGAATGAGATCGTGGATAATCTAATTTGCAATTTCGCCAATAAAACGGTAGCCTTGCCTCTAGCGTTACCCATGTTACATAATAAATTTCTACTAATTGCTATGAAGCTTTTAAGTTCCTCAATAAAGATGTCCGATAATATTATTGTACGTGTCTTCTTATTTTATCTTATTAAACCTTGAATAAAACGTACCAACAGGACCGAGTTGAACCGACTGTCAAATAACGATTTAACAGGAAATAAAATAAAATAATATCACGATAAGAATCTGTCGTAAATATAAAAATGTCCGCAAAGCTACTATGGAATAAAAGACAAAATTTACACCCCGAAAACAATCTACGAACAATTTTACGTACCTAGTCGGTATTCGCGAGTCGCTTGAGATAATAATCACATTTTATGACCTAACACCGAGTTAAGGCAAAAATTATGGGGCCCTAAACCGTGCCTTGAGGCACCCCTTGAACAATAATTTTAACCAATAATATTTGCGATCTAAGACGGATAAAGAGGTACTGCGACTCCATTTATCATAGCGAAAGAAAATTTACTATCTTCCTTTATCAGAATGAAAAATAATCACAGGCAGCTTATCAAAAGTTGCGCTGTAATTGATAACAAAATATGTAGCTACGAAGGCATCCTACAGTAAAATGATCATTGTCACATAATTCCATAGGTTTTCCTATAATTATAATAACAGAAATCATCTCGCTATAAGATACCCACCCGCCAGCTACCTCCCTCAGCATATCTCGGCGTATCACCCTCTCCTCTTCCGACCTAGATTGAAAATGAAATTTCAGCGTCTCATTCTAAATACTTAAGTCTAGAACGGCCATAATAATTTTGCAGCTGTGATTATTATCGCATTTTTACATTAAAAACTTCGTCAGTAGATTCAAAGCAGCAAATTTATTTAGCGTACCTACATAATTCATACAGCTCTGCTAGATACTAATGACTGTGAATAAATCATTCGATAAGAAGCTCCGGAAAGGGCTAAATGAACAAGAAATCTTACTCGGAAAACGTGTTTGATAACATTGAGACTTATGAAATATTTTTTGTTTTGTTAAATAAAGTTCATAGAAGAGTACTAAGTATATTGATAGAAAACTAAAAAGACTGCAGTATTAGTGAAATTTTGAGTGGTTGAATCTTTCCTTACCCTATATCCTGAAGACTTGAAGTGGCATCCTCGCTTGGTCAACGTGCTCTTCATTCTCACACAGAAAGCCCGATCCATGCCCCGATACAACGAACCACTCGCTGCTAAGGTCATTGACGATGATACTGTCGAACAAGATTCACATTAGGATAAACGTAACAAACTCATGAATGACTCACATGCCATTTTGACATAACGATAGCATCGAGGAAATAAAACTTTATGGCATAAAGGGGAAGTTATAAATGTTAATGATGTTTTCAATAACAATGATGGAGCTAAAGATCTCAATTTAGCGCAACAAAGAAAGCAATCCCTACCTCCGCCGAGGGCTATGGGAGATTGGAAAAGCGGTAGCTAATTAAAAGATTCACGGAGGACTGTCCGTTGGGATGCGGATAGATACCGTGACTTAATTGATTTCGTCTTGATTTTCTTGCATTTTTGGACTGTGGTTCTTAAAGTTTAAGATTACTTTTATTTTGATATTTTTCTCCTGTTTAATTACCTTGTACTCTTACCCTAAATCGTATATAGGTTTTACCTTATATTTTTTACAAGGCCACTTCGATCAAAGCTATTTACTAGATCTATGGTAGAGACCGAAACCGAAATGAGTCAGTATAAACATATTATAGTAAGTAGGTACCTTGGCAATGCGTCATTCGATAAACAAGAGAATAGCAGCCATACATTTTCCTCCATGTTTGAAACAATATTTTCATTTCTAATTCTAAATACGTACTAAGTGCTAGAAAAGAGTCTTGGAAGTATATTTTGTAGGAGAAAATAAATATATTTTTTAATTTAATTCTTAATCAATTTAAGCGCAATAGATTTAATGAAGATAACGATCGATAAAAACTTTTTCTTTGCTTCTGAAGGTTTGTTTTAGAAACTCTTGCACCCATCAATCTCAGCTAGCCTGGCCGTGACGATACACGACCCAAACTGTTGCATGGACATCAGTTGACAATCCCACTCTTTCGGCACGGCTTCTGTTTTCTGACTTCATTTTACGACGCCCGTCAACGAACAAAACCTATCTGTCGAACACAACCCTGATAGATTTTTTACAACACCTTTTTGTATTGGAAAGTAAATTGAAATTGATTCTAAGCCCTTAAATGTGGGCTAAATTGAAATCGGTGTTTATCCGTTAGGTTGGGAAAAAAATTGGGCCGTGTGTATTTTCATCACGGTTAGATTGGATGTGTTGATGAACTATGCTTTATGAGAATGTTATTACAGGCCTTTTTATAAATTTCCAATGTCATTAGATTGAATGAAGTACTTTAATGCTTGGTTTTTTGTAGCGCTAGGTTGGTCGGTTATTAGTAGGTACTCGTTTAGGTAGGTATGGTTTGGTATTTATCTTCATTATGTCGTCACTAATAGTAGGTACCTACCATATGGAAATATAAGCCCTTGTATACTCTATTTTCATCAATATATTTACTATGAAATAAATAGGTAAATCCTATGAAAAAACAACACAAATCAACAAATCCAAAATTGCTTCCCGGTAGCTGTATGTATATGTATTTTTTTCATAAATTGAGATATGACCGCAAGAATTGCATAAACTCAGTCAAGCGAACGAACTATGTTATACCTACTCAAGTTATCGAATCGTATATTCAAGATTTTTTGTTAATTTACGTCGTTTCATTCACCACCGAGCTTCATTTAAGATACTAATAAGATTTTGAGCTCCGAAAAGAAATTTGACTCACTGTAGCGCCTAATTTAAAATGACGATTCTCAGGTTCCCATAGAATCAAAATATTAATTTACAGCATAAAGATATCCGCTGGTTTTCCATTGACCATTTCATAAGCACTAAATACGCCGTGAAGATCCTATAATCTAATTTCAATTTGATTCAAATTCAATGGGTGTTTGTGATCTGAACAGTACTGTCACCAAAGTGCATTGGCCTTTGGAAAGAATCGGTATATAGTTTAATTGAATTCTGTACACACTTTTTCCAAGAGTTTTTGCTTGAAACTCCGTCGATTCTACCTCTTTGTTGCTTTAGATGTGACCTGGCTTAAAATGAGTTACTAACTGTCGTATACTTTCTAAGTCTTTTACTTTAGGATTTAGGTGATTGACTCATGATCTTTTTAACAAAGATATTTCTTCCATGAACATGAAGATTAATATCTACGAAATAATTATCTACCTTATGAGTCATATACCTATATTTAAGTTACTAGGTGTAGTAACTTACTATCTTATGCATAATAAATACAAAGCATCCTCGTTCTAGTTAAAACATTTTAGCCCCTAATATCTATGTCAAAGATAAGGACATACAAATATTTATTAGATTCTTTAACTGCATAACTTTTTCTTGTTATACTAGTATTTTTTATTTCTTTGCTCTCGTTTCATCCAAAGGTTGCCTGGAAGAGATCGCTCTTTAGCGATAAGGCCGCCCACTGTACTTGTTTCTTTTTGTTGTATTTTGTAATTTTTTGTTTGTTTTGGTGTACAATTAAGTATTTTGTATAATTGTATTTTATCCTGCGATAGTTGTCACTAGGACTCATCTCTTTCCTGTTAAGGTGTTCTTGTTAGAATAATTAGTGGCTTTCAGTCTAGTTCAATCTCACCATCAGGATTATTCGTCCCATGCTGGCTTCCTTCCTCGCTCCCTGAGGCAGGGCTGTTCAGTCCGGCGCCGCCTCGTCCCGCTAGAGATAGGCCCAGGTGTTCCGCTACTTCTGCGTGGTCTTGTTGATGGATGTAGTCGAATATACTGCTGCCTGTCATTTCTACCTGTGGATAGAATAAGATGATAAGTTTCGGTTTACGTAAAGTCTATAATGGCTTAATAGCTCTAAAGACTATCTTATAGCTTTCCGTCCTGTGGTTTCACCCGCGTTATATTATTTTTTCGATGTGAAAAGTACCTATTCTATGTCATTCTCCTGGTTCTAAGCTTTTCAGCCACATCGATTCAGCCGTTCTGTGTTATAGATAGAGTAAGTAACAAAACTTTCTTAAATAAATCTGCTTATCTTTTTCTAGATCAGTATTAGTCTTAAATCGTATAAAAATAAATATCATAAATATTTTAAAATTTAGGACGTGATTATTTTCTTTTGCCATTATAGGTTTTTAATTGAAATTTAACCCAAGTTTTTGTTTTATTAGTTTCTGGCCACAAAAATATTTTGGATACGATATGTATAATGTAACAATAGATTTTAACAGAAAAAATTCTACCAAACGTCTCGATAAGAAAAACAAATTATTGTACATAGTAGCAACAAGACTTCTGGTAACCACACCCACATACCCAAGTCTAATTAAGACCATAAACAAAACTTGAAGAAGCTAAACCAGTTAAGCAGCTGAACGGTCACGTACGAGCTTTATGAATGAACAAGCTGTTATCACGCACGGCAGGTGGCCATAGAACACATACAACATGAAAGAACATAACGACAATTATAATAATATGGCTAGTTCTGGAGATGCTGCGATTGTTTGAAATATTAATCTAGATTCGTTAGAAACGCTGAAAGATGGTGGAATTTAGAAATTAGACAATCTTTATTGAAAAAATTTAGTAAGTATACTTGTAACTATACAATATGAAAGAGTGTTCATCATAACCCCTATTTACGTTCCCACTGATGGGACACAGGTACTTGCTTGATTGCCTTCACCGTTAAAGCATTTTTCAAAGATCACATACATTTTTGATGATGAAAAAGGCGGTGTTTGAACCCACGTCCTTCGGAATGAAAGTCGAACGTGCCCTCACTTAGCCAACACGGCACGGAAAGGGTGTTAGGTATTGCTAATTGAATCTCAAGTAGGTAATTAATGAAGATGAAACTCTGTTTTTCCTAAATAGAATGTAAGATCTGAAATAATGATAAGAACATCTACATATTTACGAGACCTCTATTGAATGAGAACAACATTACAACCTAGTTAACTTAATGGTTGATTTAGCTTCGGTTATTATAATGTTTTTCAAACACATCATAGACGAATTGTATCCTAGTTTGTGGTAATTATGCGTCATCTCATTCATAAAGCTATCATAACCCTTTCACAAATGCAAATTTCAAATAAATTCATCAAATATAATTGTGGGATCCTATTACATATTCTACTGTCGCGTATCCGCAGCGGCTCTTGCATATGAATTCTATGAAACAATGGTGGTGGTGTGGTGGTCGGTTCTTGGAAAAGGATTTTATGGGTATTTGCCGATTGGACAAATAACTATAGATAACAAGAAAATGCTGGACAATTCACACAGCAATATCTAGCCCCGTGGTATGCTTGAAGCTTGTGTTACGGGTGCTAGATTATATATACCTACATTATTTTATTATTCATATATTACACCCAGACACTCGAAACGAATATTTGCAGATCTTAATTTTTTTTGTCCCGAGGCGGGAATCGAACCATATAACTAACTTTGGAATGTTATGATAGATTTTGAGTACGGAGCTTGTGTTGATTTAGATATTTTAGATATTTCGCATGAGTAACATTCAATTCCAACCATTCAGATAAAGGCAAGTACTTACCTAACTCAATACTATAGTTAGAAAAAGTATACTTATTTACGAAAGAAAAATGTTAGATCTTTCAGAACTTTTCATATGTAGCTGTATTCTCTAGCTCTTTATTCTAGCTTAACTCAAAACAAAGAAAGTCAAACAAACCATTCCCCATTGTTAAAGCTATCATCAGTCTTATCCGAGAAACAGAATTTAATATCCGAAACATCTACGTCTTAGGTATAAGCTTATTTACCGGGAAGTTTATGTGTTTTATATCAACCCACACATGTGTAGATAAGGTTAAGGATGGTGGAGAGTTTAATTTTCCTTTTATTTCTCTGTGTCTCTTTGTTCTTAGTCTGTGGGTTAGATTGATATTGCTTGGTTTGAGTGTCTTACTAACATATAGAGTAATTAATTGCTTATCGACATTCTTTTCATAAATCATTGCTTCAATTTTATTTTATCATGCGGGTTGGTGATCGCAGTAAGTAGCTACAGTACACATAATGACGTTGCTGGTATAATGAATCCCTTAGATTGTTTGTCTATTCTTAATATTTATTTAACACATGTAGACAAGACAACTTAAATGATTTTACTTAGTTTATTTACCTATCGTGTCCTAGTTCTCTTAGATCAGCTGTTTCATCAGATTTGATATTACGTCGACAACCCTACCCATCGTCTTGTAGTGTGAAAGGTGTGTGACATTATTGGTGTGCGTGTTCTAGGGGTGTGTGTGTGGTAAGGTTCGCATCAGCATTAGGATGTGGAACACGCGCCTGCCTTGCCCGAGACGTGACCGGCATATCGCATCGTCCCTTTCCCCCTATCTACCGTCTCGCTCACACCACCCCCGAAGCCATGTTGAATTTCCCTGTTTTGGGTTCTTTTAATTTTGTAAATTTAATTTTATATAATTTTCATTTGCTTTTATTTCTGTGTTCTGAGAGAATTTAATTTCGTCTAGCTTTATTACTCGTGGCATTTGCATGTGGTATTCGTTCATTACATTTTCATTCGGGGTTAGCGACTTACCAAGCTTCCCAGTTATTTTATGATTCCTTACGTAATCCAGCACAAGAAAACCATACAGTTTTTTCACAATTTCTTTTATCATTTAATTTATATTTTACATCCATCGTATCAAGTGTCACGGGGTAAGTTTCGTTTCCTAAAAGCGACAAAAAGTGTTTAACTCTTCACAGAATCATAGACCCAAACAACGCCTCTAAAAAATAGGCCCACGTACACGTCATAACGTAACACGTGTACGATTTATCTGATATCAAATGCATTACCGGATGTCTGCCGACGAATTTTCAGATTTTATCTTCTGACTCTACTTTTCGATGTGTGCGTGTGAATGAATTGTTTGTTCTATGAAAATTTTAGTTGGTGAGTTCTATTATAGTTGGTGAGTATATTTATAGCGTGCGGATTCAAATGAATTGGATTGAACTTCTGAGATGGGCTTAAGGAAATGTAATTGTGATGTCATAGAATTATTTATGAAATTATAAAAGAAGATCAAATGCAAAATACAAATTAAATAATATCACTAAAAATTGTTGGTACTTACTTGTGATAAACCTAAATATATAGAAACAGTTTCAGATATGTACAGGAACCTTCCATCGGCGGCCACTGATAGCGCGAACCCATCCAATGACTGTAACAAAAAAATATGTTTTTAATATTAATAGGCTTAAAAATGTTGTGTTAATCTTTTAACAAGGAAAATCCTAGAAAACCATTATGAAAGCTCGGTTACATTCAAATAATCAAACAAATAATGATTATTGACCATCACTTCGGTCACCAAAATGTAACTTAAAAAAACTGACTTTACTTAAAGAAACTGAATTTTTAAAGTACATATTTTAATATAAAATGGGGCAACAGCTAGTGAATAATAAATTAATTACTAATCTTCATATAAATTTTAACAGCATTTTTCCATCAACGATTTCCATCTAACCATAATAAGCTCATTCATAGCAGCATAACGCGGAACTAATAGAAAGATATCGAATAATTTTCAATCACAAAAAACCTAAACAAACTAGAATGATGAAACCAATGAAAAACGACACGGGCCAAACAATTTACATCGACCTATGGCTTGCTGGATGTGCTCCTGAATATTAATTGCATGGAATACTTTCTTGCTTTGATGGAAAAGAACGATCTTATTCATTGATAGCCATGTCTTCTGTTTATTCATGACCATCAACTTTCGTAGAATCTTTGTCTGTGCGTGGACCTTTTCCAGTAACATTAACTTCTTTGATTTCATCTCCGCTTTTAATGAGATGCACGGTTGACAAAATACATTTATTTTGATATTTTTTTGTACCAAATCTGCGTTTTAACGCTAGAGGATGATTGTCGAGGTTTAAAAGGTTTTCTAATAGACTATTGTCAATTTTTACTCGTATTTTTATTTTGGCGACGTGTTCCTAGTTTACAAAGTTCATTGTTGCCTTTTTTGCTGGTTTATTTGTAACATTGCCTGATTGAGATTGAGCGGATTCGACATACTTACCTATATATATAGAAATCTTGTTTACAATCTAAATCTATTGTTGTAATGGTTCGATTTTATGATTAGTATATTTTATCTTGCTATTAGGTAAACCAAGGTGTAACTCATTTTGTAAAAAAGTTTTTCTAAATATGAATTATCTTAACCTCAAACAAATCAGTAAAAAAAGTTCAATAACGTTAAATGGGGTCTGTTTATTTGACTATTCTTCTAATTTACTATGTCGCAAGTTATCGTGCATGGACTCTACTTATTTTTTACAGAATTTCAACGTTACAACCAATCCCGCAAAACTGCATTGTACAAAAAATAAATAGAACCAAGGAATCACGTACGAATAGAAACCGCAGCACCCACAACATAATGACAGAATCGATTGCAAAATCATTATTCAGTACACAGCGGATAATAGATTTTTTCCCAACCCTACGTTGTCCCACAAAACGTGTGTCTATTATATCTGTTTTGAAATTTAGCGAAATCAACGAAATATCAAATTGGAATTTCGTAAGTAACATACTATTATTGTTGACTGTATTGTGTGTATTGTTGACGAAAAGGCGTAAAGTCGGTCAGGTAAGTGAACCAAGTTTGAGTTTTAGTGACGAAAGTAAAACTGATTGAAGTTTCTTCATGCTTAGTTTCATTAGTCACTTCGCTTAGTATGTTGTGGTTGCTACTGAGTTACCTTAGCTTGTGAGTCATGGGTTGGATAATTTGGTTTGCAACATGACAATGAATATCTTTAGCCTAAATATTTGCTTCCGCGTTCATTTATTTTTCAGGCTTACTTTTATTAATAACACTGCTAATCTGACTAATGCTAAACTATATTATATAGCATCAATTAAAAAGTAACTATTTATTTGACTGTCTCCATAATAGAGTCAGTTTACTATTCGTTATTTGCTTCATTTATTATATCCTTGCCTTCAAGCCTTGCTAATTAATAATAAAACGAAACATACCTACTTTCTTTGGTTCTTACTTCTAATAAATGAATGATTGATTTTATAAGTGAATCAGTATTGATATTGTGTGTTTACCTGGAGTATGTGTGTCCCCTGGTGCTGTTCAAATAGCTCCATGGCGAGACCGGCTGGCGTTCTTCGACTCTGTGCACCTGTAACAAGTGAAATAGAACTTTATATTACATAAATTATATATGTTAACACCATTAAGAATATTTTTATCAGTCACGTAGGTAGGTACTATGACCGTAAATGAATTAACGTTATTAATTAATAACCGTAATTGTGATTACCTACTAATACAACGAGATCTAAATATCGTTGTGATTATCAAAGTAGACGTTAATAAACGATAGGTTTCATCAAACGATATTACCATGTGTAAAATTTGACTGGAAGAAATTGCTCACAGCGATAAAACCGCCCATTGTACTCCAAATGTTTTAGTTTTAAGTTTGTATTGTGTTTCTGTTTTTGTGGTGTGCTATAAAGTATATTCTACTCTATATTGTTGCTATTGATATCTCTTACTTAAAATTAAACTTTAAGAACTTAAAAATGCTGAAGTTTAAGTAAATCCCGGAGGTTAAAGACCAGCAGTGACACTAAGTATAAGTACGAAGCAAGTTCACATGCGATTCGGTTACGTCGTATTTAACCTCGAGATGAGCAGATAGCCGTGCTTTATTACGATTTAATTCAAGAGAGAAACCCTCTTTGTAATGCCGACTTGCATGTTTTGTAGGGTCACCATAGGGTTAGTCAAATGAGGAACCTAAAAATTTTACATTGATTTCATGACCGGAGTTTATGAAGTTGATAAAACTCATTATATAAATCGTTTGTATCTATAATTAAGATGGCATTTGTAAATTAGATTTTTTTTGTATAATTCCCATAATAAGCTGATGTTTACTTTGTTCATAGAACCCAATAAATAAATAAATAAAATATTGCTTTGCCTAGCGCGAGAACCATAGGAAATATATTGTTTGTTTATGTTATGTAATTTGTTATTTAATTATTGTGATATATTTGACGTAGTGTTCTGTAAGTTCCAAAAGTTAAATAAATTAATTGAATAATTTTTAAAAATATTTGATAGAAAGTCATAGAATATGGTCACACTAAGAACCTTGGATAAAGTCATAGCAGAAAACAGTTGTTCTGTACTATTTGTAAAGCAAACTTACGGCCATCTGATACTAAGTTGTACTACTTTTATTGTTGTAACAGTTCCGATGCCATTCAGTTGTTTTACATTTTTAGCTTTATTGTTTATCCTACTATTATTATAAATACGAAATTTTGTAAAATTGCATGGATGATATTACAGTATTTGCTATGTCTAGGTAAAAAGCTTTTGTGCTAAGGCCAAAGAAGCTTCATCCTAAAATAAGTTCCGCAAATAGTACAGCAAACTAAAATTTTAATTGAGAGAACAGTAAACATCTATATTTGAATATGAAACGGGTAACATACCATGATTTAATTGTTTTTGAACCGTTTTTGAAGTTTGTCCGTGAACATGGCGCTTGCAACAGTGTCGAAATATCGGAAAACTCAAAAACAATTAAATCATGGTATGTTACCCGTTTCATATTCAAATATAGTTAAAAACCATGACAGTAAACATCTGTCCATGAATATCGCAGTAAGTTCATTAACGCTTAACACAGGGCTTGATGTTACTGTGAGAATTGTCCAGCACTATTTATTTATTTACCAATTTACAGCTGAGTCTATAGAGCCCATAACATAAATATATTTTAATTGTTTTCACCATGTAATGTTAATCTTCAGCCTCAAGTAATGCGTAAGTTGATGCAAAACCGTCTATCTGCATATCTAACAAGTGAATGCCTAGATTAGTCCGTCCCTACATATACGTCGTGCAGTTACTCTGTCTGTCTGTGCCGCTCACGACCTCGCTGTGTTTAGTCTGTGGCAGTCACGACAACGTGTCATTGTGTTGTCGATGTCACTTTCTTCAAATTTGATTCAGGCATATCTTATCTAACTTTTTTTTCTAGGCCTCAACTGTCCCACAGTTGGGCTAAGGCCTCCCCTGTTAGTAATTCTGTCTAGTCTCTATCTAGGGCAGTTTGCCACCAGTTTTACATAAAGTACCTACTTATCGTTGACTAGACACAGTTAGTCAGTTGAATGTATTTTACTCATTGATGGTTAGGGAAAAAACATTAGGGTAACAAAATTTCAATTTCAACCACATACCCTATATTTTCCTGACTCAAATTAGACAAGTCATAGTACTACTCAAACCTCTATTTCCGTTTCGACTGCTGTTCCTATGTCTCATAGGGACATCTCATCTCAACAACAAAAATTAGACCTTAATTCTCCATGCTGGTTGGCCAAGATGCGGTTCGGCGAATGCGTAAAATAAGTCATTTTGCTATATCCTTAAAAACATACATTTGATAAACAATAGTAGTAGATAATAGTAGATAAAACAGTAGTTATACTAGGACTATCTCCTAGAACCCATGCCATCCACAATAACTCAGAAGCGCAGTTGCTAACCACACGTGTCACGACAGTCGGTGTCGGGTTACATGACTAACCGCGCTTTCTTGCTACCTTCGTTTATTTATACCTCTATTTTAAAGAAGGTTAGTAAATATACATTGTGAGTGTTGTTATTTATTTTAACTGGTTATCATATTTTTTAAGAGCTAAGATGTTCGTTGCAAGGCTTCTCTCAGATTTTTGTGAACTCAGTTTGAGACAAATGTTTTAACTCAATATTTTATTGTTCCATCATCTTAATCATTTTAATTTAATTTAGGATTTGTTTTTTTTGGAAGTAAATATGTGACAATAAAAAAAAAACTATTTTTATCTACATATAAACCCTTTCAATTATTTTCTCTTGTATATTTAAATGATATTATTTAATTTGCTAAAATCTGTTAATATGTAACAACTTATTTTGTTGTCTATTATATCTTGGTTGGGCCTTGCCTAGACCATGAATGATGATGCTGACGTAGGTACATTAACTTGGCAGACTTCATTAAGTTCAGCTAACACCAATTACGCGAACTTGCGGTGGAAATGGGGAAATTATACAGAGTCTTACCGGCCTTAATAAAAATTTGTTGGGGCTGAGGAAGGATCGATGGCTTACTTGAACGAGTCGAGTAATGGAAATATTTTTGGTACTTATTTAGGCACCTAAAGGTCCCACCAAACCAATAGAACCACAGTCTTGGTGGATTCCGTAATACCACGGTTACCACGCAAGTTGGTACAGAAAGACGCTACCCGGCTCCAAATATACAAATATTTTAGTCAGTTTGACGACTCCCGAGGAAAGTCATGGTACTTAAGTAGGTATGTTCATTTCTTACTGGCATTTCTTTTCAACGTGTAATGCAAAAAGAATAGGTTGATTACCTCCCCTTTAAACGCGAGGGCACATTTAATAACCGCCCCGAAGTGACCACTAAACGAACTCGACTTGACACCGAAGTCACATGACTACTTTTACACCGATATCAGATAGTCAACATTATTCTGGAAACAATTCACACAGATAAATCTAGCCCCGTGGTACCTAAGTAGGTACATTAAATATCACTGTTTCGCTTAGTAAGTGTGGTAGGTACATAAGACATTTTACCAACTATAATGAGCTCTTCATTATGTACAACGGGAATTACTCACGTATTTACATAGGAGTTAAACAACTCTCGACGTTTGAAAGTGAAATAATGAGCTCTATTAGGAAAACATGTCCCCAGTAGTGGGGCTTAACATAGGTTCTTTTAATATAGATTTTCGGCCATAATATTAGAATTATTATTATTTTTATATTATTAGAAAATCTTTAAATACAATATTTAATGTTAGATGTTAGTTAGGTAGGTAATATGCATTTACGTTGTAAATGCGTCCCCAATCCAAAAACTAGCGATTTATACCGAGAAAAGCAATAATTTGGGCGTATTTGTCCAGTCGAGATGTCGGTGTTGGCAGAGCTAACATTTGTTGAGGGATGCTGTTTTCACAAGACCGAATTAAATAAGTCCCTAATAGAGGGGTGTTACGGTCAAGATGTGGGTAGAAAGAAAAAAGAAAAATTCACGGAATTTACGCAAACTCTTAAAAACCGACTGAATTAAGAAACTACATTATAATTTGTCTTCGATTTTCTACTCCTAAATATGTAAAGTTTAACTTGTTACTTCTAATATAACCAGATGTCGTCATTTCGTTCAGCTAATTCAATTTGCTGAACTAAATGACATCTGTGGCGCAGCGGGCAATGGTCCGCCTACGACGCAAGAGGTTGCGGGTTTGATTCCCACCTCGAGACAAAACGATCCGCGAATTTTGTTCCGAGTGTTATATAATAATGTATAATAAAAAATATCTAGGTACTTACCTTATCTATTTATTTAGTATATCGCTTACCATGGGTCTAGCTAGTTAGATGTTGCCGTGTGAATTGTCTAGCAATGTTTATATTTATTTAATTAACTTTAACCCATGCACTGCCAAACCTACTCAGTATCTAAACATCCCATTTCTTCTTTCATAACTGATCATAATTTAAAGTTGTGTTTGATGTCTCTTTACAAATATCAATCAAAATAAGTATCCAATCTAACCGAACCTCTAGCTACAGACCTCAAACTTTGAAGTTACCGGTATAACTTCCCCTAAGAATAACAGGCGTTGATTGGACTCCCGAGGGGGCGCCACTTGACCAGCTGCCTAATGAAGAATCACCTCCTGGACCTCTGGCCTTAAATAATACCAATACTGACGAATCAAATGGATTTTATTGACGGCAAAAGGAAATAATGAAGGGTATGTTATGGGGAACTTTTGCAGTCTGTTGTAATGTTGTAAATTATCAGGACAAACTTAGGTATAAGATTGACGCTACTCAGTGTGGCGTGGTTTGTAATTAAGTGTTGTCTATTCTATCCTTTTCGTAATCTTTAAAATCTAATTATAATATTACGATCATCTAAGTAGGTACCTTTCATTGTACCTATAACTAGATATAGGTACAGAATATAATACCTAGGCTTAATATTTTTCAGTTTTATAAAGTTCTTTCTATATTAGTTAGTGTTAAATAAGATGAGTTCTTTCTTTACCTACCGACCTTACTATGGCTTATGGTGGACCTTATAGCGAAGTTAAATTCTTTGAATGGAAGAATCTCAGTAGAATGATTATAAAAACGGAGGCTGTAAAACATTAAAAATAAATTTTAAAGAGTAGAGTAGCAATAAGCCTAGTGGTTAACATCAAGGGACATAAAACTCACATCGATAGTGAAAATCACAATTGACGAAATAATGAATTGTAACTGACCAATTACACGGGTGGCCAACCCTTCAGTCGGGGTTCAACCGGGTCGATACAGAAAAATGCGTATCCGGAAAATGATCCGGAATTCCACACACGTCGTGTCAATATAGAATCGCATAGGGCGATTATTGTGATGCACCGGACCGGCCGGTCGAATGGTCCGGATTGAAAATAAGCAATGTAATACAATCGAGTTTTTTGCGAATGTCGCGTATTTTGTATTATGATGGGAAGGAATCTGTCTTGGTTGGATTTTGATGAGTTACAGAAAGGATTTGATTGAATTAAGTACAGTAGTTAGGCAAAGACACAAAGGGGTTGTGTTTAAACTTACATTTTTTTCGTTACATAACCTATAAAAAAAATTTCGTATCGATAATTGCTTATCATTTTTTATCCAAACTAATCTAATGTATCGTGTTTTAAGATAAAAACAATCTCTTTGTAATATCCAACTTTTTAGCTCAATAAAAGTTCTTGCACAAAATTTACCTAACACCTTTACAAATTTCAAATTTATAGTTAAACCTCCGTTGCAAACCTTCAAACTCTTCAAAGAAAGTCAATGAAAACAGAAGTTAACTTATTCAGTACTCGCTCCGTAAGTTACGAAGAAAGTGGGAATATAATACCCTCCTTTATCCGGGTTCATTATAGCCCGGATTAGAAGGGTTGTGCGGATTCACGGATAATAACGAGTAGAAGAATTTCTTACAAAAGTCTTTGGGTAGATAGGTACCTATGTCTCTAGAACTTGGAAGAAAATATTGAGATTTTGTGTCTTCGATCCTGCAACATTAAAATTTTCAAGTTTGCGTACATATAGGTTGGTTATGTTTTAAATACCATCGTTGTAAATGGTTTTGAAAACAATTACCAATACTGTTGATCCAATGACTCAGATCACGGTTGTAGCGTTACAACCTTACAACGTAACCTAGCAACTTGGCACCAGTTCCGAGGTATAATTTCCTTGTAAACAAGCGCACATAACTCAAGAATCGCAATATTTCTCAATCCGCCCAAGACAAGCAGATAAATTCGACAAATTAACTCCTACGTAAACACATGTTTCCACATATTGCCGTTTGGCGGCAGCACCGTGATTTATGGCCAGTAGGGCGCGAGACTTCGCGGCGAGCGGACCTATTCATATTTTATAAGAGTTTGTAATGATTTTGTATGGTGAGAGTTGCAGAACTCAATATTTAAATACCTAACCTAGATACCTAGGTACTTATAACGTATGTTACTTTACTTATAACATACGTTATATATAAGTACCTAGTTATAATGTCAAGCTACATAATTATCACAACTGTTTGTAATTTGCATATAACAGCCCTACCGATGCCAAAAGATTTACCTATATGTAACGTGAAATATACCTTGTTTATCCAACAAAGAATCAAGTTTATATGAATACCTAGACGTTTTATATAATTAAAATGAAGTATAATAAAGAACATAATGAGTATGTCATTGACTTTATCTCATGTAGGTAATCTTATGTGAAAATAAAAACCTGAATGAAATGCAGCGAGATGTATTATAATAAAACCTCCAATGTTTTAAGTAGTACCAACAACAAACGTTTCCCTGACCAGCAAGAAAACAGTTATAATTCACGTTCCTAATACGGCGACCCGTAAATCATAGCGAACATCTGCCGGCGAAATAGAAAAATAACAATAAATAAAGGAGAACGGACGAGCCGGGTTAACGCGATATATTGGATCCCGGACGTTGCTGTCAATTTATTTGTATTTAGCTCCACTTCTATACTATATGGTTAGGTTGTTGCCTATTTTATTATATTTTGGTGTACAGCTTGACAACTTATCCTAAATTATATGTTAATCGACTTCATAGCCATATTTACGTTCCCACTGCTGGGGCACAGGGACTTCTGTCTTGACGAGAGAGATTTGGCCTTAATTCACCACGCTGGCCAAGTACGGTTTGGTGAATGTCACATATCAAACTCTTCAAAGTTCTCAGAACATACCGGTTTTCTCGCGATGTTTGCCGTCACAGTTATTTATCTACTAACATATTAAATATTCTCGAAAAGTTCTCGAGTGGAGACCACGGATCGGCAAGCGCAGCGTCGGACGTCCACCAACAAGGTGGACAGATGATCTGGTGAAAGCGGTTGGCTCGCGGTGGATGCAGGCCGCGTCCGACCGCAATAAATGGAAATCATTAATGGAGGCCTATGTCCAGCAGTGGGCGTCCAATGGCGGACATGATGATGATATTAAATATTAAATTAATTTTAGAATTTGGCACCAAACATTTTGTTTTACAAGTTCTGTCATCAAGAAATCAAAATGAACAGTGCCTGCAATCTATTCCACAAAGTTGCCAGTGCTAATTATTCCTTTCCGGCCAATTTGACAAGCTGTCAGTGGCTGTCAGTTGATGGTATCATTGAGTTACCCCCATTACGCGCGTAAACGGCGCTAATTTGACATCTCAGTGGACATCGACTGCGGTGCCAAAGTTGTTGTGTGGTTTGAATATGCAGTGGATGGGTTAATTGTTCATAAAGTCCATTTTTTTTAAATTAGTTAATCAGTTTAGGAGTTTTTTATATTTCGATAAAAGTATGATCTTATACAAGGAATCTTGGTATTAAAGTTTAAATTTATTTTACTTAATTTGAATAGGTACCTACGCCTTAAAATTTAAGAAATTTGGGCGACTCAATTAAATTTTTAGTAACGTACTATGGATACTTATTTTTCTTCTGACATATTACTTAAAGATACGGTACTTATTATTTATTGCGAGATTTAACCAACAAAGTTGCATAACCTAAATAAAGAGCTTACTTTTAATTAATCCAAGCAATGGAGCCAACTAATTGAAACCACTGTTCATCGATTATGAATTATCTACGCTCTAGATATTTAATGAAACAATATTTGTCGTTTCTCAACAGTACAAAATCATAATAAAGTTATCTACAAATTTCTCATTCTAAGCTTGATTGAATATAATTTAGCACCTAGCCAAAAATTATTCATAATAGGTATTAAAATCTTGTTAAGAACCCAAATAACGTTAATTACTAGCTATTTACTTTTCTCCCCAATATAAGCATAACAGGTAAACAGGTAAGTAACAATCTTTAACTTAGGCCCACGAACACAATTGACGTTAGTCGCATTCGAACAAACGTTTGCACTACACGTCACGTGAAATCGACTTAGCAATTTCTTTACTTTTTTAATTACATCAATGCAAATAACAGTCACCTATCTAAGTAAACTAGTGATAAATTATGAATAGCGCTGGCAACACCGAATCAAACACACCCCAATTTGAATACCGGTCACGTTCCGCAAATAATCAGCATTAACAAGCGGTGTATCGCTTGCGCTGATTGTTAATTGATTAGATTTAAAATTTCGTCGGTTTCAGATTGTTACAAGGGGCTCTAATTGGGAGATTTTAAATGGTATCCTTTACAATTTGTCTGTTGACAGTTGGGATTATTCGTGGTTTGAGGCATTACTGGCAAGTATTCGTGTATCACTCGTCAAGAGAGAAGTCTCTGTCCCAGCAGTGGGAACGTAAAAAGGGGTGATGATGATGATGATTCGTATATCTATATAAGTTTAATTCTCAACAATCTTTTATTTGGTTCCTTATTGCGGAAAATATTTTTGTACGTATCTACCTATTCAACATTTTATTATTAGCAATATAAAATCACAAAATCTTATTCTCTAATAAACTTCACTGATATATTTCAAGAATAATTTCTGGATTGCATAAGAAACATAGAACGCACCCATTCAAGTCAGGTGCAACAGAATATTGCAAATTCAAATGACTAAGAGTACATTTGAAACATCCAACAAATCTTTATTGCCCGCACTATATTTGAAACTCTAAATTCCCCCAACATCGAGACAATTTTGACACCCTAAACGCTATGTTTTATTCTCTCGAATATTTTTATGAATGTAGGTGGTTGCATTTGAAAATTGAGTTAAAATGACAGAGGCATACGTAGAGATTCGCCCTGTGGTCGCATTAAGGGTATTAGGGGGCAAAATTGGATTTGTAAGGGCGGTTTATTGGTACACTTGTTACGAATTTAGGAATGTCGAATTTAGGTGCAGTGTTAAAAAACCTCTTTGTCAAGGCGCCTTTGAATTTGGGGATGCTTGTGGAAAAATGGTAGTAATTTTAACGGATCAGCATTTTTTATTGCTTCTTATGCGTTTGAGAGTGCAATGTGACGGGGATTAGCGATTTATCTAGTCTCTATATTGTTAGTTTTATCGTACCATGATAAAACTTTGAAATAAAGATAACTTATTGATATTTTTAACTTTGGTGGAAAAGAAATCAGACTTTAATACAGACTTTTAATAGATATTTACATAGACATACTAGAGCAATTATAACTTATAGTTTATGTAGCATTCAATGATTACCATTTGAAATAAGTTAATATTTTCTACCTGCATTTTGATTTACAATAAACAGTTTTACAGTGGTAAACTTTAGATTTAGAAGTTCCAATTTCAAATCTAAACACAATAAAATTAATTATGTTATTAGCGTGAAAATTACTAACCCACATTAAATAAAACATGGTTACTTAAGTTTATTTAAAGCTAACCGACACCCCTGCTATGCAAAATGTCTGTCGGTTTGAAATAACGGGAGGGTTGGCAAATCAGATTTGCCTTCGTCAAGTTATTGTGAACGCTAACACTGTTAAAGTACCCCTGTAGCGTCAGCAACACAGTTGTCTTTAGTAGTCTATAGTCTATGAATGTAAATCTATTTATGTGTAAACCTTTGAGTCACTTCATAAGCTTTAACTTAAGCTCAATAAATAGTTCTTAAATAAAAACTATTTTGAAACTTGGTATATTTGCACGCTAAAGTAAGTAAGCTAAACAAATTCTAAAAATTATAGACCTACATGGATTATTATTTTACATTTGTGCACGTTTTAAATTTTTCGTCAGATAAATAGCCAGATATAAATTAAATTATTAATTAGGAAATATGAATACTACCTACCTACTCTTAAAAGTTCGTTTCAATTTAAATCGTTTAAGGTAAGTATAACATAGGTATTAGAAATAATTGAACAATATACCATACCTCGAAAACTTTTAGTAGCTCAACGTAAAAATATTTAAACAATATACTAAAAACCCCCAAAATTTTCCGATAAATCACGACAATTGTGCACGTGGCGTGAACACAAATAAACGCTCCTTGGGGACCCACAATACCTCAAAATAAATAAATATCAGTAAGTATGTGAATTGGAACGTCACCCGGATCCGCGCGTATTGGAACGTGCGAGTCAACAACGCACATGTCTGATTGTCAAATGTTTTATGCGAGTGCTATTTATTTTGGGGGATTTTCCAAGTTTATTAAGGTTTTTGTTTTGTATTCACATTTGTTTTATTGTTTTGTTTGAGTATTTTAAGATGCACGCAAGAATTTAGAGCATTGTCAGAAATGTTATAAGTACTTATATGTACCTGGTTTTGTTTTTTTACTGGTTGAAATGTCTTGAATCTCTTACATTTTCCGGTCAGCCTAGTGATTATATCAAATCCTCCAAAACGTTTAATTGATTTCATTAAAAGTCCCGTAAAATATAATAATTGTAAAAGTGTTATTGACGTATCCAAGTGATCTTTTGGATTTTATTGAAATAAATGGCATAAAAACTCTCGCCGAAAAATCGTTGGACGTCCACCAACAAGGTGGACAGATAATCTGGTGAAAGCGGATGTCCAGCAGTGGGCGTTCAACGGCTGACATGATGAGTATAGATATAGTAATATAGAAAGTACCTTTTAAACTCTTGCTCGAAGGAGGTCCATCCCGACTCCACGGCGGATCCCCATGTCCTGAGAAGTCTCGCAGCTTCAGGTAGCTGATGGTGAGCCTGATGATGGAAGCCTTGTCCAGCTGACTGGTGATGGCGGCCGGGAGGGGCAGCATCTTCGCCAACTCATAGAACTCGTAGTTTTCTTTGCCGCGGCGTGAGCGAGCGGCGTCTCTACTCTTCTCTTTACGTAGCTCGAGGATGCTGTTGGAGAAATAGGATATGTTACACTGGACACTAGCTACTAAGATATAAGACATGTTACACTGGATACTATAGGTTGCTAAGATATATTTTTTTAAAGGTAAATGAGGAATAAGACATATATATTACACTGGTCACCAGTCTGGCTTGTAAGATATATTTTTAATCAGGTTGCTTGGGAGGCTTGGCAGTAAATCTACTGATCTTTATTAAATACTTCTAAGATAAATTACTAAAAATTAAATTAAATTATTAATCTACTTAAGATTAATTAGTTAAAATATTGCTGGACAATTCACACAGCAACATCTAGCCCCGTGGTATGCTCGAAGCTTGTGTTACGGATGCTAGAGTTCTGATATACTTATTATATAAACACTCGAAATATTCGCAGATCATACAAATTATTGTCCCGAGGCAGGAATCGAACCCGCAACCTGCGTTGTAGACAAGGTTTTCGGCTCGACATACCGGGACTCGACATAAAGGGAATAAATCATAGTGACGATCTCTGTTAAGCGCTCTACACACCAAAGCCGGCGGCCCGCCGGCACAGCCCGGCGGCCCAACCCGCCGGCCTTATTTTGTACCATGATTGTACAAAATAAGGCCGGCGGGTTGGGCCGCCGGGCTGTGCCGGCGGGCCGCCGGCTTTGGTGTGTAGAGCGCATTAAGATTTTTTTATCGGTTTGCTTGGCAGAAAACTTCGTGATTCTTATTAAATACTTTCTGAGATTAAGTAGTCTTTTTTTAGTTTGGCCGTAAGCTCAGGTATAAGAAAAAATATATATATATTTATAAGGGCTGTGGATTTTGTTAAATAAATAAACATACGTTCCTACATTATTATAGTAACGATACTACAAAGATACCGTACCTACACCATATTTTTATAACTTGTACAATACCGTCTGAAACTCATCCATCCATATTTTTACGAGACTGTTACCGTTTTCCTCGACAGGTAGGAGTGTCCGCCCCTCCCTCGCCCCTCCCCAGACCCTCCCCCGCTAATGAGCATCGCCTTTATACATACTTTATCTATACATCTATAGCTATATAAAAATAAGAATATGAAATAGGTACTTATATAAAAGTTTGCGTTTGAAACAGTGACGAATTATTGAAAAACTCAAAACATGCAGGTACCTAATTTTATAACTTAACTTTTAATTGATCAACTAGGTGCTTGTTAATTTTCAGTATTTGTTTACCTACAGGATACTTGCGATAAATGATTTGATTTGAATAAATTTTAAGTCGAACTGTTAAGTAGACCTTAATGACAGAGTCATCGTCATCATTCAAAATACACACGTAACTTATCACCTACGTTCTACGACCTTTTAAACTTAATGAAACATCAACATCAGGTCACATCAGCAGAATTTTACAGGCAGTGGTGTTAAACCGTGCGCCCGGTAAGCGCTCCCAAGATGTCCATTTTACGGCCCGCTCGTTCCATCGTCTCGGCGGTTTATTGACACCTGAGTAAGGAGGTTCTATCGAGTTTACGGTCCGTTACAGACTTTAGAATGTAGAAAAGGTCACCTTAAAGCATTGATATAAAACGCTAATTTTACAAGGACCTACCTGGTCTAAACTTTTTTCTATTTTATTTTTTCTAAATTTCTGTCTTTGTTATGAGACGTGTTTGTAAAGATTTTAAGTAAAATCACAAAAATATTCTCGTATCTTATAACATGTGAATAATAAAATAAAATAAATAAGCGTGGAAGTATGGAAGAAGTAATGTGAAGAATGGAAGTCCTTTAGCTAAAATATTTAGGTACTTATACTTTTTTTTTATCATTAGGAAGAGGCATAGTAGTAGTTCAACTTTCCTATTAGCTCGCCTTTACTTTTCCTGTGCTTGTTTGGGTCACGATCATATAATTTCAAATAACATCACAAAGGTTAAACCGTAACTCTGAATAGAACTCTTATCAAATGAAACGACACCCGCGGGTCCAATATCATTTAAAAATATAAAGAAAGTCCAAAACCCTTTAAAGATCTGATTTCAAGATAAACGCCCTTAAATAGCGTAAAATATAAAACAGTAGTTGATTTAATGTGGGGTTGTTGGTCAGTTAGGGTAACATTGCTTAAATAACTTTAAAGTAAGGGTTGAGCACCCCTGGATAATCTTGACCAATGTTTAAATTGAGTTTATCTTTGCGATAAATTATTTTATTGCTAAGCTTTTTGGCGATATAGTCAGGAGGTTATTCTTATGGTTTCATTTAAAAAACTAAAGAAATAAAAGATAGCTATCAAGTAACGAATAATTTGAAACATCTTGAAACTTTTTTGATGATGATTGTAAGCAGTTTTAATCTCTTTTTTCGATATCTTACAGATATTTTATAGTGATGGTACATTCACTCTGACCCCAAACAAAAACAAAATGTAAAACTCCAAAAAGGTCCACATCAGAGCCCTATTCTGCTCTGTCCTGTCCAATTTTTATGACGAACCTCCCTTCATTTCCGAAGTGGCCGTCTTTAAGTGTCCTACGTGTCTCAACACCCTGCACACCTGGGAATCGAACCCGCAATACTGCACTAACTCTGACCCCCCAAGATAAATACTGCGATATCCAACTCAAAAAACATCCAAAAACCCAACCCATAAAGCACAAATTCCCTTTGCAAAGAGCTTCAACAGTGGTCAGTGATGATTGGTCTCTCTCGGAGTAGAAACGGCGTATGAAGCGAGCTAGCTCAAGTTAAAATAAGTCTTGATATTTATAGGTAAGGAGCAAAATCGTGTAGGAGTTGTTGCATAAAAAGAAATTCCTTGCAAATTGAAATAGTAGAAACTCAAAGAAATGTAGGAATCGAAGCCGAGTGTAATCGTAAAAATGCGAGTAGTGCGCGCCCGTGTCGCTGTTATCGTTAATGTGTTCCGGGCAAATTGAGTTGTGCCCGACGTAGGAAAATTAGACGTCCCTCGGGACAAACGAGACAGCCAAGGACAGGATAGATTTGATTAGATGCTTAATGTGAACTGTGAATTGGACAATACCATGTTGATGAATCTGATGTTTAACATAAATGGACTAAAAGCAGGAAAACAAGAGAAAATATAATTGTGTGATGAATACAAACAGCACCAAAGGCATATAAGTATGAATTAAAATAACAAGTTAAAATAATGTAACCTATATAATTTGAAAGTTGAGAAGACATAATGTGAGAATTTTTAATTTTAGCCCAGATTTATAACATAAAATTTACAAATGAATGTATAGCTCATTAATATAGCGGGCTTTAACCGATTGATCCCTAAAGGATTAACCTTCACCCTTTCAGCTCCTGCCTCATTGTCAACAGATCACACCTCACCCACAGATTATTTGAATGCTTTGCTCAAAGGTTTTACACCTTTGAGCAAAGCATTCAAATAATCTGCTACTTTGAAACCACCAACGTGTTTAACTTCATCTTTTGAATCTTTCTTTTATCCCTTTCTATTTAAAGCATTATAGCTTCTTTCTTTCTTCATGGGAATTTTTAAGTATTTTCCCGTTCAATGACTACAGGTCCAAACATTTTGCGGTTAACGATTGATCTAACGGTTTCTATAGCATTTACTATTTCTTTTAGTTGTGGTTTGGGTTTAATAACTATTATGTTGTTCTGAGATGCGCCTGCAGTAGATATTCTGTGACTATTCTGGGAGATTTTTTATTGTGTGTAGATTTATTGGGTGTAAAGTGATTGTGGGGATCATTTGTTAGCAAAATAAGGGATTAATTTGAATGAAGTGTTTATTATTAGTGTTCTGAGACATCAGCTTAAATAAAATAGGGTTTATTACTCCTGAAAATTTTAATTTGATGTTTAGGAATTATTTTTGTTAATAATATACTTACACTAATATTTTGTTCAAATAACTTAAAATTAAAGTTTTATGTGTTTATGTTTTAAAATAAAATATATCACTTTTAATTCGATTATTTTATTATATTATCTTTATAACCTATCTCTGGATTTGTACGATTATAAGTAGTAGGTACCGTGTGACAACTATGAGTAATTTTCAATGGTAATCCTCAAGATATTACCCCCAATTATAAATTTCATATCGTTCACACTGGGTCTTAAGATGCCCCCTACAGTGTGTCAAATATGACACATTCTTTGTTAACCTCAAGTGGTTATGTCACTAAATGAGTACGTACTTGAATGAGCCCAATAGTGGATATTATGTGTTATTATATTTTGTACCTTTAGAGATAATATGAGTTTCTTTGTTGACACTCTGAATGGCAACCGTTTAGCAGCTGAAGATATCGTAATATAGAACGGTAAATTTTTATTGATTATGTTATGTTATTGAAGATGTTTTTTTATATGAATTCATAGTAGCTTTCGTCAAAATGTATGACGATATTATAAATGATATTTATAAATTTTCTGTCCATTTTAATATTAACCGACTTCAAAAAAGGAGGAACGTCTTACGGTTCAAATTATAATCACGAAAAAGCGACGTTGATAAATGGCAACAAAGGTTTCAACAGACCCGTAAATATATCCATTAATATCACCTAATCAAACGCCTACATCTCAATCTAATATCACACAATATCAATAATCCTGAGCGTAATAAGTCGATGACATTTTCATTTCCGACGTCAAATATTGTATGGAGACACCCCTCTATTGTATTCATTTCATATCCTTGGATCTAAAGGATCATTAGAGCGTTTACAAAGCTAATTTATTGAGGAAAGAAATGTGTCAGAAATGGTACAGGCGTTGGAATGTATCATTTTGTAATTAACCTTATGCTTTTTGATTGTGTCTGTACATAATCCAAAGACAAAGATTATTTTATTGTAAAATTGCGTAGGTACATTGATTTGTTGATTGAGTGAATTGTCCTGCAATAATTATCTATATATATAAAAGAAAGTCGTGTTAGTGCCTGAACCTATAACTCGAGAACGGCTGAACGGATTTGCCTGAAAGTTGGCAGGGGGGTAGTTTAGAGCCAGGAGAAGGACATAGGGTTTTTTTTTCAAATCTAATATAATGCGGGCGAAGCCGCGGGCGGAAAGCTAGTTTATTTATAGAAATACAAACCTTAAAGGAACTTTAAAAGTAACATAAGATACAGGTCCAACCGTCAGTTTTATCTAAATGTGTTAGTCGGTCCTAGAATATAATAACTAGACATAATTTTATAAACATTTCTGCAAAAGGATATCTCTATTATCCAATAGACTAGCCGTCAAAGTTCACGCTATCACGTAAGTTAATGCTCAAAGAGTTCATAGATATTCACACCTAAAGGCCCTTTCTTAAAAGGACATTCGACCCTCTGGACCCCTTGGAATTAAGTCAACCAAGTCTCCCAGGGGTCTTTAGGCAGGGTCACTGGAAATTCGAATAAATGCATGTACTTTGGTAGGAAATTTTGTGTGAATAAGTTGGCTGAACTTTACTTTTCTTTTATTCGTGCGTGATGATATCGGATGCAGTGTCTTAAATAAAAGGTAAGATTATAGGTATATCTACTCAATAGTGCAAGCAAAGTCTATTGATCACTTTATCAATAGACCAGTACTGCTTGCACTAAAGAATAGCTTGTTTTGTTAAATATTTTTTTAACTATTTTAATCAGTTTAACACCACTTAGAACTATCCTATATATTTTACTGTAAAAACTGACATGGGTTGAGATTTAAGAGATAAGTCCTCGTGTACCAGCAGTGTAAACGTAAATAGGGGTGATATTATGTAAATATGTGGTAAAGACTAATTCTCATCTAGAATATAGGTTGCTGTAATTTATACTGATTCTATTCGAAATTTCGAATGTTTCAACGTAACACACAGACAAAATATTACGTTAAAAGGGATGTAGACTTTAGAGGACATATAATTCTTGCCTCTCCTTCTCATTCGGCGGTTAAAAGCAAATGTAAAAAATAATCATCAAGATAATCCATAGAATTGTATTTTTTATGTTTTCATAGATAATCGACGGTGTGAATCTCAATAGAACCATGTCCAAGTAAGGGTCACGCTGAGTTTCCGTGTCAAAGGTGTGAGAGGATAACTAATCTTGATACTTGATGATATTAAATATAACCTAATTATATTTTATGGTGGGATGTATGAAATGCGCAAGATTATTAACTATCGTTTGTTGTGAATTAAACAAAAACGACTTGAATAATACAATACAATTTTCGTATTTTAAAAATAAAAGAATTCAAATACAAAGATAAAGATGGCAAATTCTCCTATATAGCGATATAATGATAAACAAACATTAAAATTTACTTTTACTTTTTACTTTTTTCCAAGGCTATAAAAATATCAACATGAGAAATCTAAATCTCTAAAGGTACTTATATTTTTTCACTTACACAGTCATAAAAGACCCGTCTAAAAATAGCAAGTATCAAAACACTTCTACCCCATTACAGTAATAATCACAAGGGCATTCGAGCCAAGATGAGTCCGTGAGTTGGCAAATTTCCACCTCCATCCCTGCACCTTATGTCCTCTGGATAAGGGTGATTTTCCCCTGTTAGGGATGAAAAGAGGATGCTATTAGAAAAGGTGACGAGTATTTTTAAAACGAAGTTAAAGGGCTACTTGCGATTCAAGGCGTGCAGTTGCATTCGCTTTTGAAGGAAATTGTCCAAATTGTGTTAGACTTTTTGCACGAAGGTTAAGGCTTTCAGCTTGCGAATTTGGAGGCTTTAAGTTATTTTAGTTTATTTTAGTGTACCAAGCTTCGAGCTTACCACGGAGCTAGATGTTGCTGTGTGGATTGTCCAGCATTTTTTAATTTATTAAACGTCGTCATTCAGCCAAAGATATTTATATATTAATGTATACTCATAAAAAACCACTATTATATAACATACTGGAATATTTTAATATCGGAAGAGCTATAATTAAATTATAATAGCTAAAAATTAATTAATATATCAATACATTTGGAAATAAATATTTTAATTTGTAAATAATATTCTTTAAAGCACAAACCTACTATTCTCAAATAATATCTAATCTATAATAATAGATAATATTTCCCTAATAATGCCCTCTAGAATTCGGCAGTGAAATAAATAAAACTACCCCAATCCCCTGGGTTCGGTCGATTTGTCCGAACATCGCTGTCCGAAATTGTGCACAGTAGACAACCTTTCGTAATGACGACTAACCAATTTTCGGACACGCAACAGGAATAATAATGATCGTATGACAGTTGCAAATTGATTTGCAACTGTTGTGATGCTATGACACTGCAATCATGAACACTATTGGGCGAACTGGTCATTTCTAAATACAGTTTGGGTGAATTATGGATATTATCGTTTGATACCTCTAACACTATTAATTTCGACATGGGTTTAGATTGAAGTGAAATTTCATAAGAAGCTAATTTATCTATTCAATTTCCTTAATAGGTATAACATGAAGCACTTTTGTAAAGATTTTGTCAAAAGAACAAAAAAGTTAGTATAATAAATATGTTTAGTGCTTTCAAAATACCTAATTCCTTTTGGACATTTATTTTAAAACGGAATGTTAATTAACGTATTATCTCGTATATTATTTGCAATTTACGAGATAACTTTATTTACCAGATTCCTATTCACTCAATATATAACTCAGAAATTAAATGCTATTTGTTTTGTTATCAGCTCATAAATCCTTAGATTAATATTCCTGCAGCCACAAAACAAATGCCGTCCAATATTCCATCACATGGGGCCGGCAAATCCCTAAATCACCATTTTATTCATCAGATATCCGCAGATCCTTGTTAAATCCATAATTTCTCCAGACTGCAATCCTGTTCCGATTTCCTAGCTGACAGTTCACTATTAGTCATGTGAGCGCCGCCGGGTTTGGCGGATCGCTCATTTTTTGCAGGAACTATGAGGGAATGATAACATCTATTGCGTAATTTTTCTTGACTTGGATAGGTTTTCTCGTTGTTAAAGTTTTCGAGTTGTTTAAAATTAATACTGTTATATCAATGACAGGTATATCAAGGACCTCATGTAGTAAATACAACAATACTTCGTACCTAACTACACACATATCTGGAAGCGCCTTACGAAAGATTATGTACCAGATTTAAAGGAGTGTTTAGGTTTAGGTAATTCTAGGTTTTTCTTGATTGACTTAAACTGGACCATAAGCATTAAGTCATGTCCGTAACTACTTAATTTACCTCTACGTTTTGCTAAATATCTGGTTAATACGTTTTCATTATTACACTATTCATTTTCATTTGACTACACTTTTCATCGTGTAATTTACTTGTATTTTTTGGATTGTAATAGACTTGAGTCGCAATAAATATATTTAGAAGACAACCGAAAAATAATATAAAACTATCTAATGTTGTATCATTCTATTCCTTAGGTACAAAAAGAGTCGACAAAATGCTGCCCCGGGCGCAATCAGGCGTCCCATAGTCGATTATGGCAAATAACTATTATTTCCCATCGCCTGCCAATTGCCCCCGGATTCGGCTGAATACGGTTCTTTGTATTGCTAATTTTCTTAGTAGTTTTGGCACTGCAATTTTCTGGCAGGACGTTCAATGAGTTGGTAATGGTAGTACAGTAAAATAACATTTACGATGGGACAAGTGACCGTGAAGTTTTGTGATAAAACGTAGGTATGTTGATTTCAGTGTAATAGAATAATAGAACCTAAATAAAAATTAATATTTTGTTATACGAAAAATATTTTATTTTGTAATGTATATTTTGAATAGGTTCAGTATTATCCAGGACTAGCCGACCGCCAACATCTTCGCTGGCTTTTTTTCATAAAATATAGCCTATAACCTTTCTCGATAAATGGACTATCCAACACTGAAAGAATTTTTTAAATCGGACCAGCGGTTCCTGACATTAGCGCGTTCAAACAAACAAACAAACAATCAAACTCTTCAGCTTTATAATATTAGGTATAGATAATTGAAATTATTTTTATTTTCAAACCGTCATGCTGTTCTGCCCGCGTTAAATTTTTTCCGCGTAAACTGTGGTTTAGTACCCACCTACGATAGAATAAGCAATAAAACAAGACCAGAAAAAACAATAAAAAGATGTCTTTGTAATGTTTGTCTATGGCCTATGGAACATTCTCATCGCAAAAGAAAACACAATCAAACCACCCTTTCAATACCTAATCAATGCAACCCTGATGGGGTGGCTCATAGGCATTAAGGGTGCACAAAACTGGCCTGATGAGGTAAAGGGGAAGCAATGGATCATTTTCGGGACACTTGTCTGGTTAATAGAGATTTGACCGCCATATAGGACCGCTGGATGCGGCTGGCTACTTGTGGCTATTTGGTATTATTTGTCAAGTTAATAAACGAGTTTAAAATAAAACTAATATTCGTTTAATAAGAATATGAAGTGTTAGTGCGATTCTAACTTTTTCAAACAGCCGAATGTTTTGGCGAAAAATAGAGATATTGATACGGTAGGTACCTACATTGTTAAGAATGTGATATAAAAGTGGCATTATGTGCTAAGGAAAGTTTATTGAAATGTATTTCGACCCGCAATGTTTATTGTTTTCTAGTTTTTTCCACGAGTTTTTCACCAATTACTTCATAATACTTTTATACCTATGTCTAGAGCCCATTGTAAAGTACGTGGGTAATAACTGACAAGTGCCGATGACGGAAGCCGAATCCAACGGTCTCCCATCGGGCCTTAATCCAAGAGTGACCGAAAGTGATCGATCTTACGGAATTTCATCAAACAGTTCATTTAATTCATTTAATCACTATAATAGGGACATGGTTAGGTTTAATCACTACTATTGTCCATAATAAAATACTTGGCTTTTGCAGCGTTGTCATAGATTGTAGGTATAGTTTCATTTAAATTCAACAGTTTTTGCGTGAAAGAGTAGGTTAGGTACATAGGTACCAATTAAATGGCAATAAAATAACAACTGATTCAAAAACTTGCTTCATTATTGAAAAATAACCTGATCTCATGTAAATAAAAGGTAATCAAAAGCTACTACCGTAGAAGCGTTGGAAGTTCCTCTCAATCCATCCATAACATCTGCCGTTCAATAAAAAAACACATTAAAATCGTACTTTCGTCACCATAATATCACCATAATCGGCAATAATCGATATGAATCCGTGGAATAGCGTCCGGTCTACCATTATACGTCATTATAATCGGATTGATGTTAAAAATCGATTTTTCAAAAAACGCCGATCGATTTGGTCTGCGGTCGATTTTATTGGTGTTTTGTTTTGAGCGGTTTCTTTGTATTGTGATTTTGGAAGGATAGTATGTAAGTAATGAAAGAAAAAGATAACTTTATTTTTATTGTTCCTACCTAGGTACCTACTTGTATTTTAAACGCGAAAGTTTACTAAACTAAACAGATTTTTAAAGGTTAATTGAGAGTCTAGTGGATTGGAACGCATAAAATGATAATGATGTGATTCATATTAAAATTTGGAAGTGTAGATAAATTTTGAGTTTTTAATTAAAACTCTGTATCAAAGACCTTCATTCATTCATTAATTAATATTTTAAAGCTAAAGCGTTTGTTTGACCAATCTCAAGAAACGCTGGTCCGTTTTGAAAAATTATGTCAGTATTGGATATTTATTGCGGAAAGCTGTATTTTATTGAAACTACCATAAACTAACTGTATGTAGATAACGTAAAAAACGCAAGCGGAGCTGTCGGCGGAACGGCTAGTTCATTCATAAAGGTGTCAATAATAGTTACAGTAGATATAAGTTTTACTGCTGTCAATCTGATATACTAAACTAAAACTTGTTTAAATCATCTGTTATTTTGAGATCTCTCTCCATCTGTAAAAAGCGATGAGAGAGGGCGCGACGAATTGCCGTGAATCAGCAGTAGCCTGATTGAGGTGATACAGGGTGATCTAACACTGTATCTATACTAATAATACATCTGTAAGGGTCGGTCATAAACATTAAGCCGTCGACACAGGATAAGCTTAAATTCTTGCTCCAATTGATAAGACGTGGCCGCCATACGAACATAATTAAACGCGGACGGAGTCGCGAGGACAACTAGTAATTTAATAAGTTGGTACCTAATTAAGTATTAATGAGTGCTCCCTGTATAGGCTTAGGCAATAACTATTTTGATTTTATATGTATACATTATTTGATTATTGTAGCAGCACCCTGTAGCATTGGTATAGTTTGTAGGAAGACGTTTTGTAATAGATCTACACAATCAAAGTGGGATACTTCCTAATTTCGATAATTATTATTTTAAAATTATTTATAAAGAAGCAAAAGAGATAAATTTAAGATGTGGATAATCTTATGTGACCCCTGCTAAAATGTACATTTTTCAAATATTGTTCAAAATTGTCTATAATTATGAATAAAAATATGAAAATTAATAAACAGTGCTGTTGAAACTTCTAGAATATTGGCCATCATAGTTCATATTTTTTATACTAAATTGTTATATTAGAATATGCTTTTTATAGAAACAGTTGATAGTCTAACATACGAGCGTGTTCCATCTTTAGTTACGCTCTTTATTTTTCAATCAAAATATTTCAACACGGATTTGAGATTTTTTTTATCTTTTTGTACCTTTTGAGGTTTTGATTAAGTGTGAAAGGGTCTCTTGTCTTGGTAACCTGTTTTTTATGCAACTGTTTGAGATAGGAAAACAAATTTTAGTAAGAAATTTACTAGGCTATTGTTAAATATGTAAATGAATGAATTTAAATCTTTATGAAAAAACTATTAAAATACTATAAATATTTTATGTCGATGCTAAAATTAATTGTTATAAACAAAATAGAATTATCCTTTCCTTTAATTAAGACAAACATTTTTTTCAGGTTAAGGTAATGTCTCACATACATTAAATGGATGTAATTTTATATTATTTTAATTATTAGTATAAATAAATAAAATTTTGCCGCTTACCCCTCAAATGGGCCGTCTGCCAGTTCGCCACTGTTCCAAAAACAAATAAAAAATGTTAAAAAATTGTACAACAGTGCAACTTTTAATAAATAATATTTATAATATTCGAGTCGTTATATAATTGTTGTAAATTAATGTTTAGTTTCGAAATAATATTGAGAGTTTCTGAAGTAACTTTTCAGAGAGATGTTCTTATCGATTTCAGTATACAAACTTTTTCACTAACGCTGACTAATTACTAGTCTTATTATTTATTATAAATTATTGTCTACGTCCAGCGACTTGACTTGAATTAAATTGAATTTGCAGCCATTATTAGTAAAACCAGAATTATTTATCAAAATAATAATACATTTCATTACCACAAAAGTGTATCACCATTATAACGTTCTCCATTCAAGGTTGCTACAATTGTAGTCCACGACCACTTACTCAAGTAATGCGGCTTGTTCAATGAAACCGGACATTTAAATTTACTTATTTTCAGATAATATCTTACATTATTATATGTGTCTAGATACTTGAAATACTTATATGAAGCAAAGTGATTTGTGTAAAAAGTTAATTATGATAGCATTTAAGAGGTTTTATTCATGGATTGTTCACTATATTAGATACAATACTAAATCAAAATGTTTGTCAAAACATTATGTATAGGTATTAAAAGTTCTTTCTATCAGAATACAACTAAGTTTAGGTACATCAGTTGTAAAAGTCAGATAATAATCTATAATAATTGAAAGTAATTTAAATAATCAATGTAGGAATTTGTAATCATATTTAGACCATCGATTGTGTGAAATAAATTAAAAATAATTTTTTAATTATAATCTAGATAAAAAATACCCGAGGTTTTAGGAAATAAATTTATAATACTAGCTCCAATTAAATGTGATATTGCAACTAACAAGATACAAATAAGATCCCACACAAACTTTCTTAAGACCTCACTCTTATCAGATTACCAAATTAGGTTCCAATTAGGTTCCAATTAGGTTCCAATTAGGTTCTGTGATTCGTCACAAAAGACAAATTGACGTGGGAATACCGCAAATTATGAATAACGAAATATCCAATTAGTTTCTTAAAACTGTATTACTAAGATCTCATTACATCTTTTCGAGAAACTTAAATGTTAGCTTCAATAATTGGTTTGGTTAACTTTTTCACTAACACCGTATAAATAAATATATTAGATGCTTTGTTTTATTATTCGTGAAAAAAGAAAGATCAATATTATTATTAATTTAAGTTTAATAAAATTAAAGAAGATAAAGTTATTTGTTTAAGTTTAAGACGCTATTGCTGATTATGTCGTTCAAATAGTCCGACTGATGATCTTGATACTTTAATTTAATGTATTATATTTATATTTTTTAACAGTAATCAAGCAACTTATTTTTAAGTAAACACAAGTTTGTCATTGAAACAAAAGACCCGACGTCATGACTCGATAAGATCTTAATTTGTTAACAGCATGACCTGCGATGATATTAACTTAAATTCCTAAGAAAATGTTATAAATAGGTATCTAGTCGTTTTATATTTCGTAGGTACTTATTCACAAATGTATCTACGTCAATAAGTACCTACTTGTTTACGCTGTTTAACCTATTTATATTAAAATGGAGCCATAATGTTGCAAATTTTACCATAATTTCGTAAGCTAGTTGCCGAATTGGGTAATAGAATCTTATTGTTTTATGTAATAGATATCTAGTCTAGCTAGAACAGCTTTACAGTACTTATGTTAAAATATTTTAAAACCTGTACGACAATGACTTGAGATAAACATCAGGAAATTCAAGAGTAATTTCGCCTTAACGCGAGAACATTTAAATTTTTATCGTCATGTTTTTGTTTTATTTCGTAAAACACGCAGCGGTTTATACCGAAAGTATTTCAATGTCAACTGTCAAATTAGGTAACACTTATCCAACGATGTACTTTAAACATTCATTAAAAAGCATATTAATAAAATAAAATGCAATAAAAATAAACATTGCAATTAAGAATAAAGATTTGGCACCTTGGTGACGTTAATGAGCGAAAATAATGAATAGTCGCGAAGGTGTCAAATCTGAATAAAATAATTAAACTTAAAATTAAAAAAATATAAAAAATGAAACGTGCCCAGGTTCAAGATGCGATTGGTTGGATGCTTGTTGCTGCCGACAGATATCCGGGCTTGTCTGTACGAACCAGGAATGCGTGAAGGCCGGGTTCAGGCCAGGGTTGAGGGATGCCCCTGGCCCAGGCAGGCCCATCACGGGCAGGCCTCCGGGCCTCTGGTGGTGGTGGAACCCAGAGGCCACCGCGTAGTCCATGGCCGCCACCGCTTGGTACGGCAACATTATCACTCGCACTGAAGTCTACTAGTCCGATTTGACGGCCCGCACTGTGTCACGCATTGTCAACTATCAAAATTGTTTAGTCACAGTAGTCCTATCAGTCCGATAGTCCGTCCGATATTCAAAGTCCAAGATCCAGGAAAATCTCGATACGGAATATTCAGAAGTCGCAGTGTTTCAGGTCAAAGCTTTCAGTTAGCAAACAAGCCGCTCTATTTTGGTGAGCGATCATTTACGGGCTAGCTATTCACAGGGGAAAAGTCACGCACAGCCACCCACTTAATAAATATTCCGGGCATATATCCGTTTTTACGCGGACGTGACCGGCGGGGTACTGTCCGATTTTCACGTACGGAACGCGCGGCCGATTATCGAACACAGTTGCATGCGTCCCCCTCCTTCGACCCTGGACGTGCAACTGAGCACAAGCACGCGCCAAACCCGGCTCTATCGCACCCGCCGAGCCTTCGGCGACGAGACAGGGACGCCGCTATACACGCGACAAGGACGCGATCGATCGGACGTCATCGCCGAGTTAAAAGCCTGCGTCGTTACACGGCCCGTAATAGGCGGTTACGTGATGGGGCGTGGCCTAACCTATTAAGTTGAATTGTCGCGCCCTGATTGGTTGAAATGGCTAGTAGTCGACTACGTGATATGTTCAGGAGTACGTTTATAGCTGGCGCTCATGGAATATAATAAGTTGTAGGTTGTGTGTCTGCCAGCTGGGATGCTGTGTTGCGGTTTGATTCCGCGTCGCGTAATGCTTTTTAATTATCGCTGTTGGGACCGTTAATGGGTTACATTACGTGTTTAGCTGGTCGCTGAATATTAACGCGGCCGGTGAATGAACGCGGTGGGCGGGGCTTCACCTTTAGGTATCGATTGATGAAGCTTCTGGATAAAACGTCCTTCCGTCTCACGTTGCGGGTTTCAGCTAAAGAGCTCTTATAACCCTGCATTGCTAAACTATTCGACGATCAAGACTTTTCACTACTGCACTATTATCTGTTAGTAGGTACTTAAGTGCTATAGCGACTACGATATAACCTAAAACGTTATTATCATATAAAAGATTTCGCTTTGTTGGGTGCGAAAAGTCAATAACGACTAACCTATAACCAGACAAGTTATATTAATAGCAAATTAAGAGATGGTATTTTGTACCTATAGTAGGTACCTATTACAACGTATCTAGTATTTATTTAGTTAAGTAAATTACCTAAATTAAACTTTGGAACTTAACTATTAAGTCGAAGTATTTCGAAATCTCATGCAATTTCAGTGTAAACGTTCAAACCCCGATTTGCATAATTGGATAGCATTCATAAAATAGAAACATCTTTATAAAACCAATATTACGATCTAATCATAATATAGCGCCTAAATAATTGGAAACTGGTTTGTAAGCAACTTTTAACCAAATAGAATCTATTAAATATCTTGGGGATTTAATGAATCTTTGAGTCGTCAATGTATTTTCAAAGCTATTACCTTACCTATTGATTTCCAATTTTTAGGCCAAGGTTTAGGCTTATAATCCGTAAAACCAGCTGACTCCGGTCCACAGGCAAACCCGGGCGGCATACTAACTGCTGGTACGTGATCGGACGCGAACCCACGTACTATTGATTGTGAGTTCGACTGCCGGCTTTTTACGGGTTTTACAGAGCATGTTAACTGTACTGAAAGTAGGTGTTTTGGGCTGTGGCTTCATTGATACCTACATGAAAAAAGGATAAATAAAGTAACTACCTAGTAATAATAGCTACCTATAACAAATTTCAACTTTTTTGTACCTAACATTAGGTATCAAAAATATATTAGCTAACAGTAGTTTGATAGAGTTGATCATAAGATCGTTATTTTATGGCAATAAATGACATAAAACTTTAAATCTTGGAGTTCGCACAAAATTTATACAGTGAGTACGACGACGCTGCTGTCTACTGGTAGGTATATAGATTACTTAGTTGGCTAGCGACTAGATCTCTAATCATCTATTCATTTCACATAGAAATCCATGTAAAAGTCTCCCTATTTAAACCTATCAAGTACCTACCTATAAGTCATGATTAGAATAGGTTCATTTCATATCATAACCTCCAATTTCCTAACAAAGGTATTGCCAACATTACCACACAAATCACTGCATGATACTGCCAACATTAGCACACAAATCGCCAGTAAACGGTGACCGGAAGCCGCAACAGTGGACTTCCGGTGCGGTCTGCCGGGTTAGGCTTTGCGGAAGGCATTGCCTCAAAGCCTATGATATTAGGGTTCTGATAGGTTATTGATTTATTTAAAAGAATACTTATATACTTATAATACTAACTGTTATGTTTTAATATGACTGTATAAAAAAAAGTAAAACCATTTTTAAACTGAACGCCCCTCCACCGCGGTTACACGTACATGCAATAAGGTGTATAGATACAACACACATAAATTGATCTTTGTCATTGGATGTTCATTAACGTATAAGCAAACGGTATCACTTTGACAGACAGATGAGCCAATGTTACAGTAAAGTTGTAGCACGCACACAAGTATAGTTTTGCAATAAGTATTTCCTCTTACACGTTGAAATTATCACGGTTTTGTGGAGGGGAGTTCAGTTTTAGAATGGATCATCTATACCTACCTATGACACTGTTGACTTAATCCAACGTAAAAAATATTCGTGGATTCTCCGTTTATCCCAATATGAATGTATAAAATCGGTCCAGTAAGATCGGAAAATTGGACATCTCAATTGCCCAATCCAAGCACTTGCTATAACTACTGTAAAATTGTCCCTTTAACAAAAAATACCATAACAGTTTATCGTCTTAATAAACAGCTATAGGAATATAACCCTTATTTCTCAATCCACAAGAGTTAGTTATAAGTCAGTTTAGTTATTGTTTTGGTAACGGTTAGTGTGAAGTAGATAAATTGTAGATAATCAATAAAGAGATCGTTGTAGACACGGTCACGATAGCTAGACGCGTTGGTACGCGGCGCCGCAAGGGATAGGAGGGAGCGGGTTGATAGGCGGAAGCGATAGCGGGATAAATACATGGCATGATTTAAAATTTACCTTTAAAAACGGGACTAGCGTGGCGAGGTATATAAACTTACTTTTTATTTATTTTCTAAAATTACAAATGGCAATTATGGGTTCAAAAAGGAAGCTCGATAGTATTATCATTTCTATCTAATCTAAGAAGGCCGTATTTTTGATGCCAAATAGTTTTCAACTTACGTCGTATCGTCGCTTTTTATGTGTGATTGTTGCTTTAAATACAAATAATAAGAGTAAGAATTAAAATAACTATTAATTAATATACTATTAATACTATTAGGTACTGTATCTTCACTTCCACTGTATCACTTCCTACTATAACTGCCATGTCTTGTAACTTGAGCCAATCACTGTCCCGCTAATCACGTCCGAGGCTTCAGAAAACTTCTTATTGGATAATTCGTGATTTTCAATTTTTTTGACAGGTGCTTGAACCTGCCAAATGCACTTGACATTGCGTTACGTGAGAGCCAATGGCGACACAGGTCGATGAACCTAATTGCTGCAAATATTTTTATTAGTACAAGTAGGTATTTCTATAAGTACGTAGTAGGTAGTAATCAAGATCAATGGAATGTGTTCATTGTAATTAGCAGACTTTAAAATAATGTAAAATTTTAAACTGGGTCTATGGAAACTTTTAAAATACAGTTAGGTACAAAACAAATCAATTTGTTTCGTAAAAGTAAATGAACGCAAGAGCATTAGCGCGAAAAATCGATTAATTTTGTTGAAAACGGTGTAAATCTCTCTAATATTTAACAATTCATTTATGAATTGCTTCTAGTGGGATACAAAATCGAATATGTATTTTTCAGAAAATCATACAGATTTCTGTCTACGATATTGACAATATAAAATCTAATTATTTATATTATATATAGTTGGTCTGTTTATAAATATACCAAAATTATAGCTCATTATCTTGTTTGAATATCTTGAGTTTATTTTTTGACTCTGTTTTATTCAATCTATGTATTTATTATTCATTACTGGTCTCTGATATCACCAGCAAATAAACTTAGGTTTAATATTAATTTTCAAAACCTTTCAGAATTGGAAAGAAACGATAGTTAATGAAACAATAGTAAAGCACTTGTCGGTGTCCGTAGAACTCGCTGCGAATAGTGAATATTAAGTAGTATTGATTGCGCGCCCTACATCCGAGGTTATGGGTTCATCTGCGTCTAAGGACAATGCCAAACAAACATACTGTAAATAAACTTATATTATTACCTAGTTGACCTGCCGACAGCTTTGCTTGCGATATTTAAGTTATCTACTTATCTAATATTTATAAATAAGAATGCCACTTTTAGTTGCAATTCTATAACTCAAGAATTTAAGTGCTTTTGGTTTTAAAACAGTCGTAGTAGTGCAGGGAAGGTTAAATTTAAGAAAACATGGAATTAAAGCGGGCGGTTCAGTTTGTTGTTTATATAATAAAGCCTATATAGACTTCCTCGAATAATGTAGGTACTTCTACTTACTATTTAATACTGAAATAATTATTCCACAAGTTCCTACTCCTACCTAAGTAGCTGCATACCTAAGTAGGTAGGTACCTAATTTATCTTTATGTAGCATATCTAAGGAAACTTACCCCATAAGTGGGTAAGATTTTAGCATACACCGTAAACCATACACCATAACATTCACTTAAGGGCAAATAAACATGTCTAATACAAGGGTTATCTTACCCACTTACCCTAGAATTAGGGTACGAAACACACATTAAGATGGCAACCCCGATACTTTGATATGAATTAAGATATTCTAATTTTAATTGCTACCCCACTAGATGGCAGTGTGTGGAAAAATTTGCTTTAATTATTTTTCTTATTTTTGTGAAATGCTGGAAACATTTTAATGATCTTATGTTACAACTAGCTGAAAAAAATAAATATTTTATGTGTTCTAATCAATAGTAAAATACGAATTCCTAAAATTATTTGAAAATATACATTGATAAGACAATTAACTAGATTAGTTCATAGTCTAAAAATAGGCAAAGCGGCGATTTATCTACAAGATAATATAAAGAAATAAGGAGACCAAAATACCCTAATAATTAATAGACATGTTGTCTTCTCTGACTTTACCTTTACAAGAAATACTCCAAACAAACAGATAACATCGAAATGTCCAATAAACTTTACATATGAGGACAATTACGTCAGTTATAATGATATACATGTAAATAAATTAATAAAACACCCCAAAAGGGGTAAGATTTAGCTGATATCAACCCTTCCAACCCTTGCTGATTAGGCCGTGATTATCTTTAAGAGTTTGAGGGATGAAGGGGTTTTGAACTTGATTCTGGTGGTTTATGACATACATACTGCGCCCCGCGGACTCGCCTTCGTATTACAGCGACTCGTATTTCCCGCGGTAAATAGTAGCTAATATTCAAATAAATGAGCTCATTTCTAGCGCTGCGGAAGACTGGTATTACGTATGTTATGCCTTTCAGTAGAAATAAACCGAGTAGTGAGCACTTTGTCGAATAGTGGCTTTTTTGTCGTCATCAGTTTAGTCTAAGATTATGATTAATCCTTATTTTATTTATTTGTAATATTATTCCATTGGAACTATCAATGTAAAATCAAATGTTTGTCCTATAAATATGTAAGTTTACCAATGATTTTATATTGAAGTTTACCAATAAATGACAATCTGACTATCAAACCAAGTCAATAACAAGTCTGTGTATGCAGACTTTTTTCGTGAAAATTCGTCACTCAAGTCACTCGTCAAGTTAATATAACTCGTAAAAGTTAAAACAGCGACACAAACCGTAGATTCCTAGACGACTTCAGATCAATGAAGCCCCCTCGGCTCGACACGCGTTGAATAACTGATGTACTACAAACTTATATCCGGTGCCAAGCTCTCAGTGACAGCAGTGTTAGGCCGTGGGTTCAATTCCGGCGAGAACCTCCGAATTATTTTTCTTGCAAAAATTATAGAATAGAATAGAAAATACTTTATTGCACACCACAAAAACAGAAACACACAATGGGCGGCCTTATCGCTGTGAGCGATTTCTTCCAGGCAACCTATGTATGGACTGGACAGTTATTAATATATATGCGCTAAAATCACGTGCTTTATTGGTGAAGGCAAACTTCGTGAGGCTGACATGTTCTGAAAAACTACAAAGAGTTGGAAGGATATGTGCAACCCGCACTTGGCCAGCCTGGTGATAAAGGTCTTATCTTGTCGTCAAGAGTGAAATTCTTGGCCCAGCAGTGGGAACGTAAATAAGGGTGCTTTTACTTCAGATCAATCAATCCCCTTGGCTTCGAGACACGCCTTGAATAACTGATGTCGTACAAACTCATATCCGCCGGTACCGAAGGAATAGTCCTTGTTTATTGCGAAAAAGTTTCTTGGTATTTACTTTTTGCAGTATGGTGCCAGTCTAAAAGTAGTAGGTAACAACACATTTTTTCATCTGCGTGTCGTCTAAAAGAATTGCGTGGTATTTACACTATATAACTCAAGAACGGCTGAATCGATTTGGCTGCTAGGTGGATATTAATACATTTTACCCCGGGAAAATTTATACTCATTTTTTCATATACGTGTCGTCTAAAAGAATTGCGTGGTAATTACACTATATAACTCAAGAACGGCTAAATCGATTTGGCTGAAAACAGGTGGAGATAATACATTTTACCCCGGGAAAATTTTATATAACGCAGACGATACCGCGAGGCGGAAAACTAGTATCTAATAAACTAAATACAATCCACTAAAACATAAATATACATTTTAAACAACCACGTCACCGGGAAATATCTCTTAGACTCCATTGGGTAAATAAGGTGGTACTATTCATAGGCACCACACGGCACCATTAAGACACAATAAAGAATTGCGAAGTCAAAAGCGGAACATTAAACTGCAAAGACATTTTTACTAATTTCCCAAATTGCCGACTCCACTTTAAAGGGGATTACATTAACTCCCCTTTCTTAACATTTTTCTCGGTCCGTCGACTGCCACAGACGAGGTCTAAATAGCTGTGTCAATGCATGTTTTGGAAAACTCTACAAGAAATTATATAGTTATTTCGTTCATAAGTTAAAAAAAAATGTTTATCAGTATATGTTTCGGGGTCCAATCAGTACTTAAAGATATTATTTTGTTGGAAACGAAATTGGGTCAGTTAAAAATCAAAAAACAAAGAAATATTATCAGAGAAACCTAGGTATAGTATTCACATTTTTATGTCATGTTTCTTCAGAAAATTATAATCTTCACCAAAATACAGGAAAGTTAAGTTTAACTTGAGGTAGAAAATAATTATTTAGCAGCTAACTCTCTACGTATGTATACCCTGGCCTTGGCAGTTCTACAATCTCCAATGCACATTATAAGCACAGCTGTTTGAATCTTCCCTGTGCCTGTAACTGCATTTTTCTTTTTTTTTCTCGTCACCTAATAATAAGGGAGTAAGTGGATTTTTTCGAAACGCCGAACTCAATAACGCAGAGTAATTTTTCAATTGCCCGTGTTAAGTTAGTAGACACCTTTGGATGTCGCTATGCCTTATAGAAGCAAGAGAATGCAAACATCTAACAATTAGATATTTTGACGAAACGTCGGATATACCTACTATTAATATATAATATTATCATAGATTAAATGTAATTTCCGATTTAAAAATGAATAGCAAATCTCGTGTTTGTTTTGAAAGTGAAATAAATACATTTTCTTAAAAATAATTGTATAAGCTTGTTGATGTAACTGTGAAAGATAAACCTCTGTTTAGTCTGAAAGACTGAAATTAGAATATATGAGAAAGAAAATATGAAATTAGAGGGAAAAATATCTTATGCTCTTATTACAGATTATGTGATACGAAGTCTGATATACGAGATCATAATTTAACAAGATTATCCTCTGTTATTGGCTTAATACAAGTTTTACTGCAGATTTAACGAAGATTTACACCAACCAACGCCTTAACTACAAGTTATAATAAATATAATTTATTTGCTATAAGTTTTTCCGAGATCAGTTAATATTTTACGGTTTTAGTGTCTATTTGCTTCTTGGGTAGTATTTGCATAACGCCATCCATTGTAACAATTTGCATACAATTTTTTTTTCTTTCAATATGTTCTCGAAGTATTTTTTATTGTCGAAGTTGCACATTTCTTTTGCAAACGGTTCTCAGGTAAAAAGAAAAACCTAAAATTATAAAAAAATCAGTAAACTAGTGCCCTTATACAACCCATATGGGCACGAGTCTCCATAATATAACCCATTATAAAATTTAAGGACTTTGTATGTTTCATACAATGAGTGTTAATACACCCGGGTTGTAAATGAACGAAAATACAAAAATATTTATAACAAAATATTTCGACTTTTTTAACAACAACTTACAGCCATTTAAAAAAAGAATGTCAGTGACATGTTGACAGCCGGCAAAAATTCGACCTACCCACAAAAATACGCTCATTGGGTACAGAAATGTAGAGCTACTGTTATAACTGGGTAGAGTCGGCATTTAAATAAAAACATTATTGCTCATTCAGAAATTATAATATTAGATATATAATTATTTATAACAGTTACCTTACAAATTTATTTAATTTGAAAATTTGCAATAAAAGTTATTTTGCAATTTGTTTAACTTACAGATTCACTTGTTATAACACCTTTATACCTTTGAAAAATGTCCTTTCTGCATAATATAATTTTATGTGGCGATTAAAATAAATACTACCTACTACATTTTAAATCAACAGTGAAGCTATACTATTTTACTCTAAATACCTTAATTTTAAATATTTTCTACTCGTCAAACTCCGCATAATAAATTGATTAGCCTGATCTATAGCTTCGTAGCTCTATACGTCGACTATTGTCGACCCCTCAGAGAGCAATCTTGTGGGTGACACGAAACAAAAAATATCTCAGCACTTTTCTCAAAAACATGACTTTTGCATTACGATTTATGTTTTCTATATTTCTTTGACTCATTTAATTTTACCTAGGACGTGTTGGCTACGTGGGAGCATACTCGATTTTTGAAGGTCGTGGGTTCAAACTTCGCCGCGCACCTCTGATTTTTCTTCGTGAAAAATTAGGTATGTGTTTTCAAAACACGTGCTCTTACGGTAAAGGCAAACATTGAGAGGAAACTAGCATGTTCTAAGAACTTTGAATATATTGAAGGACATCATGTGTCAGTCACCAACCCGCACTTGGCCAGCGTGGTGAATTAAGGCCTAAGTTCACTCGTCAAGAGAGAAGTACCTGTGTCCCAGCTGTGGGAACGTAAACATTCTTATGCTATGTAGGTAGGTACTAAAGTGGTCCATTGATAAAAAGTATTTCGATCTAAGATTACTAATAAGATTAAATACATACCTATAATACAATATGAGGACAAATTAAGATTAAAACGACTAATGGATTATTAATTACTCTAGTCTAACATGTCGCATGTCACGTCCACAATTTACATAACTACGCAAAAAAACTTGGGTCAAATAAACCCAGCCATAAAGATAATAATGCGTTTAAAATAAAATGAAAACTTGGTATAGTTTAAGTTATTTTATTTCAATGTGTGTGTGTAGAGTGTTGTGTGTAAAACATTAGATATCAATTAAAAAAAAAGGAATGTAAGTAATATGTTACAACGAAATCTTTCGATATCTTCAAGAAAATATAACATCACGAAAAATATAACTTAACTCCAATATACAAGCACCCTTACATTGAACCTATTCTACAGGCCACGTGGATACAAAACACAAAAACTACGAAACTCTTAATGAATGCAATTAACCTAATGTTTAATAAAATTACTAATAACATAATTTTGAAGTCAATGATTTAGATAAAACTCATACTTATAGTAGATATAATAAGGCGAATGTTTGTCCGTGTTTTTAAATCATCAAGACATCTTTTCCCGTGTAAATTTTCACCGCCCTAGAATCCAAGGGGACAAAATTAACAAGATTACTATGAAAAATTTCTCACTTACAAAAAACAAATTCAAAACATTTCCACCCACTTAATATTAGCATTTTCATTAAATCGCGACAAAAAAACTCCTTGCCGTTAAAAGAATGTTCAACTGTGCCCTGGGGTACCTTATACCCGGCTCACTGCGGAAATTCGCAAGATTTATTTGAATAAATTATTTTTACCCACCTGCAATGAAGGGTTAAGAAATTTATCTTTTTATATCGTAGAAAAGATGATGAAGTGTCTGAAAGTAGTAAAGATAAACATTACATTATAAAAAGTACCATGTTAAGTATAATTATTTAAGTGTTGCATATCAATGCTCAACAATGCAGTAAAAAAAAATTTAAGCATTTTATAACGATGACATAATTTCGATAGAAACCGCTTTAAACAATGAACGATATAGCAGGAAATAGTTTAACATTCTCAAAACAATTGCTATGAACTGTAAAACGTTCCACCGATGCAATTCTCACCTTCACAATTCGAATTTAGAACTCAAATTACGAAGGATAAAGACTTCGGTAGTTTCTTACCAAAGAGGTCTGTATAACCGCAAACATTCGTTTGAATTTCATTTTCGAATGTAGAATCTTTTAAGTCCATTTAAAATTGGGTTCGTGGTTGGTGATTCTGAATTTAAAATTCAGCGCGGGCTTTCGTTGATAGATCGGTGACTACGACGTAAGGCCAACGGTTTTGGGTGCATTTGACCGGAAAAATCGCCGTACGTGGTCTTTTCCGTTATTTTGAAAATGACCCTTCTTCTACGTTTTATTCGATCCTGTAGAGAAATTCCGAGCTGAGCTCAGATATAAAAATAACAGTAACTATTAGTTTAAGACGTTACTAACAATCTCCTAGTCGGAAATATCGGAAAACTCAATAACATTTAAATCATGGAATGTTACCCGTTTCAGTTTCCAATATAATCTCCTAGTCGTATTGGTAGTGTCAAAGCATCGTATAATGATGCTCTGTCTTAAGCGATCACTCCTGATTTCACGTGTTAGAAAGAGACAGCTATACGGATTCTATCACGAATCTTCACTCGTGCGTACGCCGCAGTGCAACAACTTTGTAGTCAATTGCTTTACAACATGTATCAGTTAGGTACTGAAAATAAAAGTATAATAAACAAATAAGTAGGTACCTAATATTAACGCGACGGTGAATATTTGCCTCGGTTGGTTCGATTCTCGCCATGGGACAAATGTTTGTAATTCGTGATAGTAAGTTGGCAAACTGCTACTATTATTAATTAAAGCAATTTTTTATTCCTAGTAATTGTATTACCTACTATATTGTGTTTTATTATTGTTTACAATAATAATAAAGGTAATATTCAATATGAATATAATATTTACAGAAACAGTAAAGTTTGTAGTACTGGAGTATTAACTGTAGCTTAATGGAAGATTTGTATGAAACTGACGTTTTTTCCTTTTGAATGAATGAAATAATTGTCGATCATTCATGTGATCAAATAAAATTACCTAAAATATAATTAATAATGTTATCGAATTGTAAAAGTTTAACAAGTTCTGTGGGCATAATAGATTTTGCTTTCGTTGTCCAGTAGGGAGGGATATTCCAAGGAAAAGAAGCCTATATTTACAGTTCTTAAATCAAAGGCATTACACATCTCATGAATGGTAAATATATCTCAATAACCAGTAAACAATACCTACTTAGGTACTCAAACCGTGAGTAGGTAAGGTTGTATTTTTGATAAAAAGGAAAAACATTCCTATAAATCTACCTTAGGTACCTACCTACTATATTCTTTGAAATTCTCAACACAATTTTTCTTTTCACTTATGTTTCCACATTGCGTACGATCAAAGAAACACCAGAATAAGCTGTCAAAGCACCTAATTCTATTCATTTCCCCGCGGATTCTACGAGTCAGAGAGAGAGGTGAGATGGAACACTTTTATGAGAAAAAGAGATGGAATAAGTGCGCTATTAGATTGCTCGTGTATTTCTATGCAAATTAACTTACCTTCTGAAGTTTTAGAAATTTAGATTTTTTTGATGTCCAATTGATCTTTGGGATTTTATGGAAATAAATCTTTAGATTACAAAAGTAAAAAAAAAACTTAATATGTTCTAAACTCTTGTCTGTGTGGTACCGGTCTGAGAATAGTACCACCCTACTTTCTGCCGTAGAGGTCTTTAAAGCAACTAAGCTATAAATACAAGATGTCTTCTAATAAGAGCAACATAAGACAGTTTCACTTTCAAAATTTTCGTGAGTTATAATATTCATGGACTACTCTTGATGTGGTCGAAACGTCGAGAGTTGTTTAACTCCTGTGTAAATACGTGAGTAATTCCCGTTTTATAAAATGAACATAAGACAGACTCTTTATAATGATCCATATAGTCTTTGAAACTCAAAACTCATAAATAAGCACAAATCGAGAAATACGAAGCATTTTCTCCCACCATTAATAAGAAAAGAGATAAAAATTATCGCACAAAATATTAATTTCTGTGCACATTAATCATCCCGGGCTTTTATCGCGGGACACTTTTAATTTGCGCGTTTTAGGGGTTCATTTCTTAACAGGTTTTTTTTATTATTTGGACAGTGGACATAATTATTAAAAAAATATATTTATTTACAGAAATAACGAACAGTCAAGTTTAAAGATTTATAAGCAAAAACACTAGAAAGGATGATTTAAAACTACCTACGGAAATAATAATAATAAATAAATATTGCCAGACAATTCACACAGCAACAATATTTTTTTTTAATTTAAACAGTATCGTCACCTTTATACGAAGGGCGCCTATCTCAAAAACATCGAATTCCATAAATACCTACTAAATCCAAAAGCAATTATCACGAACAGCTACCGTTCTCAAGGCTATAAAACGTGAAAATTACGAGTTATATCAATAAGACTTTTGTTAGTTATGATGAAACTGTGGTTGGGTGGTTAGTTTATGGTGGTGCGAGATGCGATAGGTTTATATGGATACGATTCTTTTTATTTATTAGAATAAAGGTTTTTGTAATTTTATGATCAGAAAAAGAGACGTAATATTTCTTACTAATTATCTACCAATGATTCAAACCCTGTAAAGAAAACATAAAAAAACGATAAAAATATTAAAACAATAAATAATTTATTATACGGCCATGAGTCTAGTGTGAGGCCACTAAAACTTTAGTCATACTTACCAGTCTAAATACTTATAAGTTTAGATTCTAAGTCTAGCTAGCATGTTTAAGTATGCCTATGTAAATTACTCTTTGGTTTAAATAAATTGATTTGATTATAGATTTTTATTTTTATTTTCGTAAAGTCGTATCCACCCTAAGTGAAGCAGTAGCAAGAAGTATGAATAGGCCATTTTGTCAACAAGGCATTGTGGTGCGCGGGCGCAGTTATGGCGCAGTAAATCCCGCGCATATCTGGGATCTGCGTCGGCTCCGGTGTACCTGCTTATTTCGGGGGAATTTGGGGCATACGTGATTTTAGGGATTTTATTTATGAATTTCGTGTTATGTTGTGCTGTTTCTAATATTTTTATGATATATTTATGCCTAATGATTACATACTTTTTTTACCTTAGTTCTATTTAAAAGAACTTGTTTATGTTTCGCGATTTGTTAACATTATTAAGAAGTATAAACGCGTAATTGAAGTGCTTATAAGTTGATTATTTCTTTAAAACTATGTCAAAGTAACCTACCTACCTACGACATTATTATCACTATATATATATATTGCGTTAAGAATCTTTAAGATAAAAGCACCAAGAACGTTTATGACTTGATGTTATCAAACATGACAAAAGAATGTTAAAGCCTACACTAACACCCCCATACACCTACTATGGATGAAAAAGACCGCGGGAAAAGTACAAATATAATGATAAATTGTGTCTTATCATTTGATGAGGTCAATGTGGTGCAGTGGGCGAAGGTCCGCCTGCGACGCAAGAGGTTGCGGGTTCAATTCCCGCCTCGGGAACAAAAATTAGTGCTACCTACCTGTAAATATTTGTTGTTGATGTTATCTTTGTAAGTATGTATAATAATAAATATCTATGTATGTATATTCTATTAAGCACGTATATCAGAAATCTAGCACCCGTAACACAAGCTTCCAGCTTAACACGGGGCTAGATGTTGCTGTGTGAATTGTCCAGCAATAATTATTTATTTAATTTATTTATCTTGAGTTATCTACAATGTAGACAAAGATACACCGCAGAAAAAAAATAAAGACTTACGTTATGTTAACATAACACGTGCCTATTTACAGCACACACACAAGTGTAAACACACACACATAGGTGATGCTGACGCTTACTAAAAAATTACCAAAGTATGTACCTCAAGATTTCCATCTAAAACTTTTCTTTGAAGTAGCAAAGTCTGAGGGTAAAAATTGAATATTAATAGGAATATTAAACCTTTCTCGGATTTTTATTACTTTATTAAGGTGGTTTTCTTGTTAATGTGATATAAACAAATCGTTGAGGGTAGGTTTTATAGGTTCTAGGAAGTGAATGTGTTAAAAAACAGTAGCATTTTATAGCTTAATCGTTTGTTCTTTGTATTTTGAATTTATTTGCTGTAGTGTAGAGTGTGGTTTTTGGTCGTAAATGTCAGTTTTGATTTTGCTGATGAGTTTGTGTTTGATAAAAGATATTTTATTGTGATGGTAATGTCATATCCTGTTATGTTTATGGTCTATCGAATAAAATCATTAAAATAATGTTGTATTTAGGATACAAAATGTAAGAACTGTATTCAAGTTTCTAAACGTTAAAATTTTCAAGTATTTCTTCAAGTTTAAAATCTATCGTATTTATTAAAAATAGAAATAAGGCCTTAGTAGCTTAAACTTAAAATGATTGAGTAAAAGCTGATTGTTGATTTACAGGAGATGAAAGCCACTTCCTAGGGCCTATGACCAGCAGTGGACGTCCAACGTCTGAAATGATGATGATCTTTTTTTGATAATGTAAAAAATCATCGAAAATACGCAATATTGACACCAAAATCCCTTTAACCACGAAACAGACTCACAAACCTAATAAATTAAGTTTTTTAACGTATCACATCGCAAGTCAAAACAGTGCATTAATCACGTGAGACAGTACAAATTGGTGCAATAACGGGAAACTGCAATAAAATTTATGATTTATCTTAGATTTGTCACATAAAGCAACGCCTTTGGCTCTTGTCCTGATTCGGGTTCGCTGGAGTCGATCCACTCTAGCCGACCCAACGCCAGAAGATATTAAAATATTTTTTAAATTCGGACCAGCGGTTTCTGAGACTAGCGCGTCCGAACAAACAAATTCAACTTTCTTATGCTTTATAATATTAGTATAAAGATAGCGTAAGAATATATGTAAATAAATAACCTAATGTTTTTAGACAGATCATATTTGATATTTTTTTGTCCTTCATCATCACCTATACGTTCGGACATTATTTTGGTCCAATGCGGCAAATATCTATCGCGAATCAGCTGCTTACTATTACTATTTTTTATAAATATGAAAATAAATTATATCTAGTGTCTCTAATTTTAACAAGCATTACAAGAGTTTTATTTGTTCTGTACCTTAAGTATACGACACAAAATAAAGGGTGTCCAGCGGGAAATTTTCAACTTTAAATTGCAATTACCGAAATAGTAGCGGGGTGAGATAAACGGGAGAGGTATCATTCGAAGCGCAGAATTTGCGGATTTATTAATCACTATGAGTCACTGGTCGGGGGCACACCGCGTGTTTGCGGTCGAGCAATTTTGAAGTGCTCTGAATCATTGGTACGCGCGTCGCGCTTTTTGTACGCATTTAATATTCGACGACTAAGTGATGGGCCGAGCACGCAATTTATCTGGTCCTGGGTACAAAGATTCAGGCAAGAAGGGACAATGGTCAATAGAACTACTCCTGGACCATCGACGTCAGCAACAACGCCAGAACATGAACATGAAATTATTCAAAATCCTCGTAAATCGATAAGAAAGATTTACAGCTTCCCTGTGGAAGCTGCCTGCCATAAAAAAATCAACTGTCCATGTTATTTTCAAAGAAAAATTAAAGCTCTACCCGTACAAAATGCAAATTGTAACAGGTTCTCAATGAAAGTGACTATCCTTTGCGAGAATCCTTCACAAGAAAACTGTTGGAACGTTTTCGGACAACACTTACGCTTGGAAACGTTTTATTCAGTGACGAAGCACATTTACACATCGTTGGATATGTTAACAAACAGAACATGCGATACTGGTGCCCTACCAACCCTAGAAAACGCCACCAAAACCGGCCCTACAGAAGAATATTCACCGTGAAGTTGAAAGCATAACTCCAGTGCTTTACCGTCGGGCAATCGCAAAAAAAAGGGTCCGACTCCAAGAGTGCATTGAAAAAAACGGCCTTCATTTGGATGATATCGTTTTTAAAAATTAAAATCCGCATTGTTAAACTCCATTTTGGTGAAATAAAAATGAATAAAAACAATGTAGTTTTTTATATATTTAATTTTAAAGTTGAAAATTTCCCGCTGGACACCCTTTACTAATACAGTCAAAATAAAAAGTGATTATTTTTGTTAAAAGTATTTTTAAATAAAAGTTTATTTTACTATAACAATCGAGCGGATTTGTATCAGTAGAGTCGCGGATTAAGTCATATTTTACCACAAATTGCTGCTCGATAGAATCAAGATCTTTTTAATCACCCTGTACCTGAACCCTAGTGGCTGAGCAAAAAATCGTAGAATTCCCTTTATTGATAGTCCAACAATGGAATATAAAGTTTCTGATTTATTTCGCAATGGCGCTATAGCTGTCATAAACTTATGATTTGTTTGTGAATTGATAACATTGTTACTTATACAAAAAAAATGTTATTTTGGATATCTGTAATAAATGTATTACTTAAAAGTATTTTCTATTTATTTTATAACAACGGTGATTAATTACTCGCGGTCGAACATAGATATTTGTTTATTTTTATACTTCAGTTCTAGTAAACGGAGAGTATTTTGATAACATGTCGATTTGTAGTCGAGATTGCATGCACCCTATCCTTTGTCCCTTAAACGATGTCCGTGCAAAGACCATTTGTCAAAGAAAACACTATTAATGTTTATTTTGCAGCGGAACTTAATTTTAACACCATCATTTTTCATTCAACTCGCCGGTAGGGATGCAAAATGGTGTGTAAATTCGATATAATGTGTTTTTAGAGTTTAGCTATGTCCAGTGAAAATTCTAATATTTAAGTGCAATGTAAAATTCGATCTCGCTGTGACGATCGTCACTAATGAGTAAGGTATAGTAAAACCATTCTAAAAATGGACTCCCCTCCACAAAACCGTGATGATTTCAACGTGTGAGGGGAAATACAGAAAAACAGAATACACAGAAAAAAAAAATACAGAATTCGGTGGAGGGGCGTTCATTTTAGAAATGGTTTTACTATACTTACCTATACACAATCTGAAAGATAAAAAAATATTATGACATAATCAAAATGCATTTATCGACGCATTTTATTCTACCAGAAAATGAGGATAGAGTCTGATTGAACCTGGCAATCCAGGCAAAAGAGCCATACATTGGTTGGCAATGGTCAATTCAATACCATTGCCAACAATCTTTTCTATTGAAATGTGAATTTTATTATTAAGGCCTTAACGGCCGTTCAAAAATTGCCGTAGCGGACGGTATTTCACGTCCACATGGCGGGGTATTGGTAAAGTTTTCAACTAGCAATAATCGCACCTCGGATTAACCTCATTGGTTACGATATTGCCTCTGCGCAAAGTTAATCATGAACGGTGCTCGAGTTTGAACCACATCTTCAGTGGCAACGCTTCGATAGCGCGTTCTAGAGCTCGTCACTTTTTACTAGCGCCATCTAGTAAAATTTTTCGTAAACGTGCGCCATAAGCGTTTCCACGCTACGACAATGATGGTACAACCACAAAATAGAGTCAAATCGAGTAATATTTTATATATTTAAATTTAAAAAGAGAAATCAAATTCTTTGTTCCTATTGGTCGAGACAGTGGCCGAATTTCTCCGAACTTTAAATTTGAATCGTAACACGATCACGTATAAAACCGTTAGTGCACATTTCAAAAATAGAACATGCCGGCCATACTGAGTGCAAGACAGTTGGCAGTAGCGATTCATGCAGAGCGTATTAAACAGTCTATGTATTTTATTATTGCATATAAAGAATTCCAATGGCATATTCTGGCGCATTCTTGTCTATAATGACCGTTTACCTCCTTTCGAATTGAATTTTTTTTTATATGGCAAGCTAAATGGTAATGCTAAATTATTTACCATAATTATATACGTAGAAAAGTTTTTTTTGATTTTTTTTATTTTGGGATTTATACGTAATATCAAAACCAACGTTTAATGATATCTCACTCTATCCTAAATAAAACGGCTTTAAACCGGAGAAGGCTCTCAATATATTGGTTGTAATGTACCGACTATTTGTCACGTCAGATCTTAGTGATATCGCGTCACATATTTTGATGGACAGAGATTTGTGTAAGTAAACTATGAATAATTTTCCATACGCATTAGTAATATAGTGTCCTGTGAGAGATTTTGTAATATTATTAACTAGCTTTTAACTATTAATACTTAATTTGTAATGTTATAGATCTAAATAAGAGGACAGTAGGTATTTGACTATGATTTTTAACTACCTATATTTATTTCATATATTAAGACTTTTTCAAGAATTAATTATTATTTTACTATTACCTATTAATATTTTAGTTAAGTAGTAGTTTCATCACCACAAACCTGAAATACCTAATATTAATTAACTTTAAAGGTACCTAACATAAATAATTTTTACTAATAAACAAATAAAAGAAAAAGCAAACGCTATAGCCCAATCCTCAAAGGAACAGAATTACCATACTTGTAATCTTCCATAGACAATAAATTCACAAATGAAATATGTAAATATTATTCGAGAAAAAAGGAAGAAAATCTCTGCGGTGTCTCTAAGTGGTTGAGGTGTAAAGTACTACCCTATTTGTATGAATATTTTATCAACTTTTCTTTGGTTTTTTAATGTTTATTTATGTTATGGGGATGATGCGATACGGTTAATATTAATGACTAAGGGTTGGGGTGATTGGTAATATCTAACCGATTCGTTCTGTTTGATTTGTTTTTTGAAGGATTTGCTATAATATCGTCTTATTTGTTTTTGTTTTTTTTATTGTAGATAAAATCATTAATAACTATAATAATTTACCAGAAGTAAGATTTTTTTGTGTGTATGTTTGTAATGACTAAACTCAAAACTAATGTGCCGATTTCAAAAACCATTGGAAAGCTACATTCACCCTGTGTAACCTAAGCGTGAGTAATATACATAATATTATATGCAGATAACATAACGTAAAAAACGCAAGCGGAGCTGTCGACGGGTCGGCTAGTATTTAATAATTTAAAAAATATAATCAGCACATTCACATACAAAAAAAAAATAACAATAAAATGGCGTTACAAATTTGCTAACATCACACGTATTACATTCTCAAGTTACTATTTAACTTATATCTATTGCCACATAATCAAATGGTTATTGTCGAAGAGCCTCGGTTTGACGGGAAGCGGTAGCCAGTTCGAGTCCTGACTGGAATCTTTAATCCGATTGATGTCATACCTGTCACCAAACATAACTATTAAATTCCGTTTTGGAGAGTCATTTATAAGTTATTTTAGTCACTAGCATTTAGCTTAATTTTAGATTTCCTGTATTATAATCTTAGAACGTTTTGTTACTTCAATTGGTCAGCAAGGAAATTATACGAATTTTGTGGAAGAAGAAAAATACATTTATTTTTCTTCTGATTTTGTCTTTGGTTTAAAATACCCAATTACCATGATCGAAACTACCTTTAATTATAAAGCAAGACAATATAACGATTACGATAATCTATTGATGGTTATAGTAATTACTAAATAATAATTTAAATAAATATTACAAGATAATTCATACAGGAACATTAGCCTTATTTTAGTTTCGTGTGGAATCTAATCAATATTTTTTTCAGTTGTCACTAATAATTGTATGACTATTTGTGAGACAACTCAAACAAATTGTAGAAATAAAAGAGCTAATACAACATGAAATTACAACCCCATCACAAGACGGTAAAAAGTTACAACACTTAGGGGTGCTCATTTTAAAACGCCCCTACAGATAATAAAAACGCTTGTCTATGCCATAGACAATAAGAGACAAACGTACAGATGTTGACCAGTTTAAATGGAACTCTCGATTTTTCTTACAATGATTGGAAATTCTTGGATTTGAGTTTTGACAAAATATTTATTTAATATTTAACTATTGTTTCAGTTTTAATTAAAGTTAGCCAACGGTTGACCAATGTAGCTGTAGACCCGATTATTGTTTTAAAACGTGTGAAATTTAATGTAATATTTATTGTACTTTTTTATTATGTTACAGTAAATTTTATATTGATACCATATTTAAATTGATAGTATATTTAACTTCTTAACAAAATTAATTCAAAGGTAAATACTAAAGCTAGAAAAAATATTATTTCTACAAAAACCAGCCAGACACAGATAATCGGAGGGGTCTGAACAAAATGGCTGGATTTAGACAATACGCTCGGCAGCAAATGGCTCAGAACGGCGAATTTTGAGGGAGTTTTAAATTGTCATTACACGGGTTACGGGGTTTTTATATTTCGGGCGAGGTGCTTACTAGAACATATTTCAGTGGGCGCGCTACAGGGTGGTTGCAGTTGTTAAGAATAAGAAAAAGTTAACGGGCATTTAAATCACTGTTAAAAAAACAAGTAAATTGTAAAAAAAGCTTACCCAATCTTTTTAAGTAATTATTTATTTTAGACATTTATATCTACAGTTAATATGCACACACCCAAATAATGGATGTTCAAATCTAAAGCCTTAGGGCAGACCTAATTATTATTTTAGAAATATCTTATGTCAACTATTTATATTTTATAACTACATACCAATGGTTAATGGCAATGGGCAGGCCATATAGGGAGGAGAACAGATGGCCGATGGGGCCGAAAAGTCCTCGAGTGGAGACCACGGATCGGGAAACGCAGCGTTGGGCGTCCACCAACAAGGTGGACTGATGATTTGGTGAAGACGGTCGGCGCGCGGTGGATGCAGACTGCGAGCGACCGTAATGACTGGAAATCATATAGGGAGGCCTATGTCCAGCAGTGGACGTCCAATGGCTGATATGATGATGATGATGATGATGAACTACATACCTACTACTTTATCATTGAAATATGCTAACTTATATTTCTATACGATACGGATGAAAAAATATATTACCTTCTTCAGCCCTGTATACAAGGTAATGGCAAATTTAAAATGCCACAAAAAGATTCACTGAGCCAATAAAAATAATAACACAAGCAATCCTTTTTTCTTTATGTTCTAAGGGCGCGTACTCACTGTCTCCCGGGACTTCGCAAATTACACACCTGCCTGCACACACCCTTATTTATTACGAAAGTTTGATACGGTTCAATAGACAGATTGATACGTATTTGTTTAAATTATTTCTAATTATAGGTAAGGTTTGCTACTTCAATTGAAATGTTGATTGTAATTTTTTAAACACAAATTATAGGTATTTAAATTAGGTTATGCTTTATTTAACTTTAGTTTTTTGTAACGATATGCAATTGTTCTCTATGGAATTTACGAGTATTATACCATAAAATTATTTTTGTTCAATAATGAAAACGAGAAATGTGCCTATTAACGGACATTTAGTACCTATACTTATTTTTTGTTTAGGTATAAAAGAATACCTTATCATCATTTTCCCACAATAACCAACTTTAATATCAACTAAACTACCTTCAAATTCCCATCAAGATGAAGATAATCTTCAAAATAAAAACGCCACGCGAAATGGTGTTAAAATTCACGAGACAGCCCTAAGTTCTGTGAAGTTTCACCGACAGCAGATGATCTTTGCTTAAAGCGGAGATTAGGGTTGCCAAGTTTTAAAATTTTGATAAATCTATTTTTTAAGTATTTTGTGCTTGTTTACTGCTTTTAGAACTCAACTGGCCGACCCGCCGACAGCTAAGCCTGCGTTTTTGCGTGACATACACCCTCGCTTATTAAAGATAGACTATAGCCTTGCTCGATAAATGTAAGTACTATTCAACACTGAAAGAGTTTTTCAAATCGGACCGGTCGTTCCTGAGATAAGCGCGATCAGACAAACACAGAACAAATCAAAAAACTCTTCAGATTTATAATATCAGTAAAGCTGCTACAGCTTGAGTTAGAAGACTATTTTACATTTTTCGTAAATAATTTATTTTCCAGTGGTAAATAGTAGTCCTTTCCCGTAATTTAACATATCTCTATAGGTACTATTATTTAAATATGCTCGGTAATTTAGTATATTATTTAAATTAAAGTAGATATATAGAAACAAAACAGTAGGCAAGTTACAAAAACTAAACACAAGCTACCATTGATTATTCCCCTATACATAAATCTTCCCTTACAATCTGTCGGTCTGTCACCACTATTAACCCTGTCGATACGGGGAGTATTTGAATCACAAATTCATTGAGCTATCTAATTGTGTTTATTTGGGGTTAATGCTTTTGTCTTTCGTGTGACGGATTATAATGTGGATTATTATTTATTCTGATAACTAAATAGAAGATATATTTATTTGTATATTTTTAAAAAGCTATTGTTATTCCATATCTACAAAGTTCAATAATTTAGTAGTAAATAATTTTTTTGTCACCAAAACAATTAGCAAAGTAATTTAAAAAACAGTAAAACCAAAATTTTATGTACTTATTTACCCAAGGTTTTATTTTTAATCTATCTGTCTGACTAAAGGGATAAATGAGAAATTACCTTTATGAATAAAAATGAATGTTGAAGTTTTGCTAAATCTCGAGAACTGATGGGCTGAATAAGCTGATTTTAGTATTGAAAGTGGTAAAAGGAAGGTTTAAAAATTGCGAAAGCAGGCGAAGCCGCAGACGGGTCAGTTAGTTATTAGATCAAAAAGACTACAAAATTAAAATACTAAAACTAAAAACTTAAAATGTAAGTAAAACATTTTTTTGTCTCATAAGACGTAGTTTTAAGAAATTTTCTGGAAAGACTTTTTAACGTGCAAATTAAACTAAAAGAGTTAAATTAGCATCCAAAATTACACAGACAATTAAAGAAGATCATGAAATAAAATTAGAAATAACCCTTAAAAACCCTTATTAACCCTTAAAAAGCAACCCTTTTAATTCTTTAGTTGTTCTTCATTAGGCACGGAAGAGTGGGCCTTAACGGGCCTTACAGTCTTTTGTTTTGAAGACAATCCAAGAAATTACATCTTCTCAATAGGCATTTGCATACTCAAATAAAATAAGGAATGTCAAGGGGCCTAATCCTATCCTAAACCTTTCAGACTTTTTCACTATTAAGTTTTTGCGTTCACCTAGGTGCGTGACCTAATTATTTTAGTAGGTAGGTAATAAATATATAAGTAGTACCTATGTAATAAATACAAACCTAAATAAGAGTTCTGTAGGTAGGTATGTTGAGTGGTTAAAAATGCAGTTTAAATATTAGGCAAAGATATTTATAAGTAGAGTAACCTACATAAATCTAGATTCTGTCACAGGTCTTAGAAAAAATAAAAACCTTTACCTATTATGATGGCAGTTGTAAAATCCGTGTAGGTAAATATCGTCTATGTAAAAGAATCAGCTGCATGAAGTTAAGTATGAAACGCAAATAAAGAAAATAATATTACCAGTTCTCTTGAGGATAGTATCTGAAACAAGGAAAATGGTTTTTAATGAAAATAACTAAATAAGTACACATTTTTATACAAGACAACTCAAATACAAATACTAGTTGAAAGACCACACTCGCGCAACTTCTAATGCCACCTATGCTCCACATTCAGAACTAATGTTACATGTGTAGTACAAAACTACGCCAATAGATGGCACCATCTGTAGCATGCATTTGAAATTCTGAACACACTTTTAACGAGTTGAAAAACGTAGTTATATTATTGAACATAAATATATTTAAAAGCGTTTAAATAAGTAATAGTTTATGTCTTCAAAATTATTTTATAGGTAAGTACAGTAACATCGAACTATGTTTGTAGGTACCATTAAATTATAGGACTTTATTTCGATTCCATTCCCTTCCCATGACCCCGAGACTCGAACCTGCGACCTTTGCGGTCCTACGCGATTCCAATGCGCTGTAAATTATATTAATCGAATTAATATTGCAACGCACATTAATCAATCTGTATGATTGTTTGATAGTATTTTAGTATTGAGACGAATCGTGTCTGTCGGGAACACCAGCCTCTTTATTAGATACCTACTAGCTTCCGCCCCCGGCTTCGCCCGCTTTATTTCATGTTCTTAAGTTATAAAAATATATAAGTACTTAGGATTATTTAGTACCTATTTTGTTAGCTGTGCGTATTAGATTGTCCAGTGATATATATACAATAAATATAACATTTTCTGTTTTATTAGTCGATACTATATTAGTTTTATGTGTGTAATTAAAAACCCCATTAGCGATCCATTTAAATCCGGGATAAACATAACGTACATATAAATAAAACCTTATCTTTTTTTATGAAATAGGTAGGTACATCTTTAAAACCTCTATTTACATAAGATCATTAATCGTGAAAGCTCTGCATAAAAATTCTACCTTCAAGGCATAAAATACCTGGTAGGTAATTACTTAGTACTTATCTACGTAAATCTATAATCGTAACATCGTATCGATTTTCAATCATCTCCTACATTGCGACAAAATTAATTTTCACGCTTCGCTTCCCAAAAAACAAAAACAAAAAATCCCCTAACATCAAACAAACATTAAGAAATAATAAGGCGTCACCTTAATCTTATAACATAATCTCGGAATAAGTTACAAATGTTTTACCAATCTGATTTTCTCAAAACCAATTTTTCATGAAATTAGATTATAGAATTTGCATTGCCTACAGCGCCACCTATAAGTAGCAAGATGCGTTATTAGAAACATAAATATTCCGCCATTTTGAAATACAATGACATTCCAAGCCAATCCTTAGTCTTTGACGTAAAGTTTAAAATCGAATGTCGAATATTTCAATAGACGCATAACAGATTTGTAAAAGTTGATAAGTTACATTATTTCGTGGACTCTATGTGACTGGAATAAGGTTTATTATGACTTTAGATTGATTAGCAAGGTTGTAAGATTAGGGTAAGGTGCTTTATCGCGGCCCCTTTGCAAAAACAGTATGAATAATAATGCGATCTGCATAATATCGGCTCATCTCATGCGGATGTTTACTTTGATAAGTTGCTGAGTAGTTGTTTCGGGAAATTTGAATTTTCGCTCCATTAAGTCAAATGGCGCTACGGATTAGAGGAAGTTTTTACAATTTATTGAGCACTTATTAATATTAGTTAGGTAGATATTATTAATGCATGTTCGTGCATAACGTCTTGTTTTGAGAGCTTTGATAAGTTTTTAGGACATGTGACAATCACAACCCGCACTTGGTCCCAGCAGTTGGAAAAGGGATTATTATGATTAATATTAACTTTATAAGATACTTAGACATTTTTTAAAGTAAGATTACTTAGTCGTTCTTGTGTGAATTATCCAGCAATATTTATTTTATTTATTAAAACCACATGTTCCTTGTGGTAGGTATGTTTCCTAAGGGTTGAACTTTGAACGAATGAAAATTCTATGTTCGGCAATGTTGTTTTGTAAGAGATCCAAAATTTATGATTTAATAAAATAACGGATCATAGAAACGCATTCATACCACCTTCCAATATCTTCAGGGTCATAGGGTAAAGGCGGCTATAACCGTCCACTGCCAGAATGGCTGGGGTCAGTCGATCGCCAAATTATGTAAAGTGTCCGGTCATTACGGTGCATCTGGGCTGACGACTTTATCTGTGATCGGGAAACGGTCTTGATACTTTATCATCTTATTAGCATTATTTTTGACAGTTCAAATCATATCATCATTGAATTAAAAGTAATTCACTTATAAATTGTTTTCTTGGATCAGCTAGGTAGTTGTTAGATACATAAACAAGCAGTTATTATTCATTAAATAAATTCTAGGTATATTAACTTAGGTTTTTTTTATCAAAAGGCAAATATATATTTATAAACATAAGCATTAATTAAAATAGCTAAGGTTATTTCAGAAGTTTCATGTTTTTAAATTTATTCCGTGATATAAAATGTTCGCACTCTCGTTTATTCCGCCATCGAAAGTATCAAGACATGCCGATCTCCAAACTACAGCAGTCGTAGGTATCGCCGCGTGCGGGTTACGGTCAGTAGGGGTAGTTTTATTAGGAATTACAATTATTTATTTACACCCGAAGCCCTATGTTTCTAGAGATGCTTTATTGTACCGATATCTGTGAGGTTAGCTTACTTGGACGCGAGTTCTTCAGGGTTTCTTTATCCATCTTTATTGGTATTTTACTGTAAACTACTCTGTAATAAAGTTCTGGAGACCACGGACACATTTGTTTATTTCATTTTATTATTTATTAAAAAAATACCTAAGAACCTACGTACCTACATATGATTAAACCGTTTGTGAATAAAGGCTGAATGGTTTTCGATTTTTTTGTGTAAATGCCATTCAGTATTTTGTCTCACATTGACCAGGTCTGGATTAGGACTTATGAGGCATTCAAGTGTTAATTATTTAGTTATTATGCAGATTAAGCAAGATTAATTAAATAATGAAGTACCTTATATGCTAGGTACCTACTCAAATTGTATTGAGTAGGTACGCTCTTTAGTCTAACTAATGTATTACAATGCCTGTCTACAGCAAGTAAAGCCACAGGGAACCGCATTAAGGAATAAATTATAATAAAATAAACATTTACCACTCATATTACCAACAAAACGCCACAGTAAATCTACATCACGCAAATGTAATTCAATAAAAACAGGGTTATGTAAGTAAGTCCTACATTAAACCAGACCAATACAGAAAATTCCAGTGTGAACTAAAAACCTGAAGTAAAGTTACTTGTTTTAAAATATCTGCTGATTGACGGATCCCGTGGCGCGGCCGCCATTTTTTACTATTGAAGAGGGAATTCCGTCAAGAGTAAGTTCAAATAAGGATATCTCTTTATCCCTTTTACTGTGTAATCTTTTAAAGGTAATAGAAGATAACTGATGTGTCCAGTTAATTCGTTCCAGAAGGCCTAGGAACTACATATGGTGTAATTTTAAGAATAAATAAATATAAAAAACTTAGATACTTAGTGATATCTTCGCCCGTGATACTATCTCATAATAATTCTGCTGTCCTGTTTCCACTTCATGTGGTCGGCACAAGTCCTTTCCTTCCATTTTCCTCTAACCTCCGTCATATCATAGACTAATAATTAGTCTATGGTTATATCTACACTCACTCCTTTCTTAACCCTTTGTTGTCAGTTGTCGCGGCTTGATCAAACCATAAATCCGTACTGCATATAGGGTATACAATTTGGATCGCATTACCGTATTACCGCGGTATTTGCCACTAGAACTAGCGGCCATCTATTAGACCATATAGAGTTATCGTTTCTTAACCATCACAGTTTTTCCGCGCGCTTGCGTAATTTGACAAGTAAATTGACCTCGTATGATTAATTTTACTTTTTACTGCTATGCTTTTTTATGAATTTATCAATTTTTAACTATTCGTAATTACTTTGACCACATTATTTAGAAATTCACGCGGTAACTGGATTAAAGTAAGATTAAGCAAGTCTTCTGGATTAAAGTATACATAGGTACTCCTATTTACGTTTTCATTTTCTATTTCTGAGAGACGGAGACTTTTCTCTTGATGATGATGATCAATGCTTCGGCATCAACAAAACCCCAATGAATTCTCTTATCAGAACTCAATAAAATTATACAAAACCCTAAAACAAAGTCAGGGCTATCAAGGACCCTTACAATAACATAAACATTTCTATCGTTTTCCATTTAATGCCCGAAAACGTCCCGAAATGTCCGAATGTTCCGTATATGGGCAGGTTAGGGGTCACTTTATGAGACGTTACTTACTCTTGGCCTATCTGATGCATTTTGTGCGCGATTGAGGGTTAAGACAATAGGTTTGGGGTTTGGTCCAAGTCTTAAGATATCTTATAAAATTAAAAGATAATAATAAATAAATAATTACATTTTATCATTCTCCATGTGAAGATGGCGCTTGAAATAGTTACAGAAATATCAGGAAACTCAAAAACATGAAAATCATGATTTATGCTCTAAAAACTTGTAGCTAAATAACAATAATATAACTATATTTGAACATGAAACGGGTAACATACCATGATTTAATTGAAAAAGAAAAAAAAAACAAATAATATAACATTTGGCGTTCAGTTGTAACTTTTTGATCCTTTATTAGGTTCTTTTGGAGCGACCCGTTCCCAGTACTGGGACGCGATATGGGTTTTTCTGATGATATGTTTATGTATGTCGCCTAAGCTCCACACTTGTACCACACTCTAACTGAGCAATAGACTGAGAATGTAATATTAAGGTTAAGAAGTTCGCTGGTATGTTTTTTTGGGCTTTCAATTTACAGAGATCGATGAACTAAGGATTTTGAAGGGTCTTTTTAAAGGTTCTAGATATTTTTTACAAAATAGAATGTAGTGAGGCAAAAAAGGAGGATTTTTGTGTTTAAACTGCGTATAGAATATTATTATTCAAATATAAATAAATAAAAATATAATCAGATAACTAAGAATTATTGATGAGTGTGTTCCCACTTATCCAATACGGCTTTTTCATTAAAAAGGTATTATTTTAATAACATTTAAATTGCTAATAATTTACTGAAACTTCTGAATTCATCATATATTGATAAACCATCTTCACCAACTTAGGGATATTGGCCATAAAACCCGGATACTGACCAACCTTCCATAATTTATACAATTAATAAATAATAAATGTGAATGTTCTTTATGGGGTTTGTTTTGATGCGGTGATGGAGACCCCTGGGTTAATAAAAACTGAATAAGTAACCGAAGAAAAAACATAAATAAATAAATATTGCTGGAAAATTCACGCAGAAACACCCGTGGTAAGCTCGAACGAAGCGCGTGTTGTACGTTCACACGGAGGCACGATTTCCCGAATCTTATTTTAATCGGATCTGGAAAAAACCTAATGTTGTATTCATGTGCGGTACGTTCACACGGAGACACGATTTTCTCTACCGAATCGGTTTTTTGCAGGATACGGTTTAGTGGCCTATGTATTTCAATGAAGGAGTTCACACGAGCATTCGGTTTCAAGTCACGACAAAAAACCTAATCTTGCTGAAGTTTACATCCGATTGTGCGACTACAAACCGATCCGGTTTTCAATTCTTTTTCCACCTTTTTCAAAAGATTATCAAATGTAGGTATAGTCATTCAAGGAAGTAGTTAAAAAAAATTGTGGATCATTCCTTAACTGCTGCATTAGAGTTGTAAAGGCACCAACTGTTGATCTTCTTTGTACTATTTTAACCACAATCTTTTTCTACGACGCTGACGGCGATAATACCAGTATAGTATAGCAAAACTGTTCACGTCCATCGGTTCCAAATCAACGTGTGAGCGCGCTCTTGCGAATACAACATTAGGTTTTTTCCAGATCCGATGAAAATAAGATTCGGGAAATTGTGTCTCCGTGTGAACGTACCGTTCGGTTTCAAGATCCGACAAAAAACCGAATCTTCCCCTCGTGTGAACGCATGTATTGAATGCCCTATACCACTGCATCGGATCTGGATTTTGCAGTATCAGTATATACAAACCGGATCGGTTTGTAGTCGCAAAATCGTATGTCAACTTCAGCAAGATTAGGTTTTTTGTCGTGACTTGAAACCGAATGCTCGTGTGAACTCCTTCATTGAAATACATAGGCCACTAAACCGTATCCTGCAAAAAACCGATTCGGTAGAGAAAATCGTATCTCCGTGTGAACGTACCGCGGGTGCTAGATGTCTGATATATACCTAATATAATCTATCTTTGTATGTAATATACATACAAAGATAGATATTTTTAAAATACGAGTATCTATACTAATATTATAAGCTAGCCGAACCGTCGACAGCTTCTCTTGCGTTTTTTATATATCTACAGAACAATAGTTTAAATAATATAGCCTTCCTCGATAAATTGCGAATCACCTCGAGATAATTTATTATAAGGCAGGCGGACAGCTACATTGTTATAATATACTTGCATTATACAGAGGAAATATGTAATAGATAGAGTTTATGGGTACTTATTAATAATCCTATAGGTATTTTTACGTTGAACACGAAGAAGAAGAAATCTCAACCCCTATTTCTACGTACAAGTTCATTATTCCAAGTAAATAAAAGAGAATTGCATTGTGATCCAGCGACGGAATCTTATCGGAATAACTCGGATCGGCACTTCTATTATTTTGTATGTCTTTTGTTGTGCATTTATTGACAGTTGTGAAATACCTTTGAAAGTGTATTGATTTTTGTGCTAAGTTGAATCTACAGAGGAATCTTTTAAATGCATTATTAAGGCGATAAGAGATCTGCACCTGTGTAGGCTAAGAGAAGGTTGACTTTCATTCGTGAAGTCTTAGGTTCAAACCCCGCCACCCTACTTTGAATTTTACTTTCTTTTTTGCTTTTACGGTGTAAGGCAAATATCGCAAGGAAACCGGTATGTTCAGAATTTTGAGTAAAACCATAGAAGGTCATAAAAAATGTTTTTTTACGTAATATAAGATTACTTTCGTCATAATGAACCCCTAATCGCGGGGATTTGTAAGAACAAATTGGATTTTTCCGCCCCTTGCTTTAATTATTGTTTTATGACGTGCGGGGGTGTATGATGTCATTGTGGTTGTGCCGATGATAAATAAAACCGGCAAGTGCGTGTCGGGCACGCAGGCTCACCATCATTTCAGCCATTGGACGTCCACTGCTGGATATAGGTCTCCCTATATGACCTCTAGTTATTACGGTCGGATGCAACTTGCATCCACCGTGAGCCGGCAGCTTGTATAAGATCATCTGTCCACCTTGTTGGTGGACGTCCGACGCTGCGTTTCCCGATCCATGGTCTCCATTCGAGAACTTTTCGGCCCCATCGGCCATCCGTTCTCCTTGCTATATGGCCTACCCATTGCCACTTCAAAGAGCTAATCCGGTGGGCTATGTCGGTGACCCGCGTTCTCTTACGTATCTCCTCGTTTCTGATTCGATCACGTAGAGAAACCCCGCTCACCATCCACTGTCAAAAAAACCTTCCCGAACCGACAAAGTACATTAAAAAACTGCTAAAGTGCAACAAGGACATGAAAACCAGCTCAAAAATCCCCAAACACCACTATCACCGTTAACGACCGCTGTAATGACGCCTCGGGTCCGTTCTAACGCCTTTAATGACGCTGCGATGTCATAATGACGTTTAATGGCCGACAGGAGCTTTTCTTAACAACTTTGCACTTTGCGTCTTGAGGTTTTGGGTTAGTCGTGTTTAGTTTAATTGTAATTTAACTTACAGCCGGGTTGGCTAAGACTAGACTTTCATTCCGAAGGTCGTGGGTTCAAACTACGCATTATCTATCTATTATTTATTAAAAAATTATATGCGCATTATAAACTGATGTAATGGTTAAGACAAAATTTAAAGAGTTTGTTTTAAAAAATGTGAAATTTACCGACCCGCACTTGGTCAGCGTGGTAAGTTAAGACTCTCAGCAGTGGGACGTAAATAGGGGTGCTTTATGTTTATCTTGTAGCATGATTTTCATGGATCCTGTCCTGTGGAAGGAAAGTATATTTAGTATTTTTTAGATCAGATACCTTTTTCACTTGTATTTAACCTTCATTATTTTTGAACCCAATTTAGTTCGAGAACCGTGGCCAATAGAATAGTTATGATATGATAATGATGAAGTCCTAAAATTTAGCACTGACAGTCTATCAAATGATTTCAAAACAGGTCCTTGAAAACATTCAAAATCGTGTTCCACAAAGGTAAATGTTACGAACATTATGGAATCCATACAAAATATATCGCACAATACAATGTAGGAATAGTTTGAGTTAAAGGTCACGGTGCCGCTAGAACATGATTCATGAGGTCTTTGGGCCGCGTATTGTCTAAGACTCTAAGATGTGATTTTAGTTAGACACACATGATTGTATGCAACAACGATAAAATTTTAGAATAGAAATTATAAATAGAATTAGAAATATAATAGAGTATAATGTTATTAATAAAATTGATGTAAATTTCCATAATTCATATCAATTATTTATTTAAAAAAAAAATCATGAAATTAATCTCAAATATCACCATAATATATCTTAATTTTTTCGCTTATTTGATATTACTTGATGCTGCTAATATATCCCATAATGCTGTTTGACCAGACCCGCAGGAAGTGAAGATCATATTCTTAAGCCAGCACCACACGACACTTAGGTACCATATACTAAATACATGGAACAAACCCATTCCAAATTATAATTGCTAAAAATATGTAGGTAATAAAAGAAATCTGTCCCATTGAAAAACTGCCATAACTTAAACCCGGGTTAAATGTGTCGGAATAAGTGGCTATATGCAAATAGTTTGATTAAAACTCCTCATAACTTTGACTTTAATGGGGCGATTGTTAACGGGGCGTTTAACTCCGGTTAGCGAGGAATATGGTGGAGATGAACCTTATTGGCCTTAGATACCTATGCCTATTTATATAATCTGATAAGTAATTTACTAAAAATAAGAAAATTAATTATGAAAGAACCTACATCAAAATACATCCTTACTAATATTATAAATGCGAAAGTAACTCTGTCTGTCTGTCTGTCTGTTACGCTTTCACTAAACCTCTGAACCGATTTTGATGAAATTTGGTACAGACAATCTTTAGACCCTGAGAAAGAACATAGGCTACTTTTTATTTTTTGGCTTCGAGCTTACCACGGGGCTAGATATCGCTGTGCAAAATTGTCCAGTAATATTATTTATTTTATTTATTTATTTCTACGCGGGCGAAGCCGCTGGCGGAAGCTAGTAATATATAAAATCATCAAATTCCTTTCAGTTTCATAATTATACACATTGAGCCTTTAAACACAATATCTTGATGGGAGACAGATACAACAAAATATACAATCAATCAAAATATAATACATAAACAATCAAAAAAGCGTCAAATTAGTTTCATATATTGACACTATAAACACAATATAAGTATAATATCTCGATGCGAGGCAGATACAACTTGACTATGTCTATGTCTTTTTTTCGCAAAGTACTAAACCCGTGTCTTTTCCGATAAGGTTCCCCTCGGTAAATAATTTGGCTTCAGTATTAGCATACGTCGATTTATCTAGAGTCGGCGCGGAATTATTATTTATGGGCTGCAGCGACCCCAGAGGTACCTACATATGTTAACTAAATCTGTAGATGAAGATTTACGAAGAGCTAGGAAGGTTAGACACTGACTTTTACTTATTTATATATTTTATCTAAAATCATTATTCGTTTTAAATTAATATGCCATATTTAAGGGGGTTACTTTGTCCAGAAATGGGATACTACTGGCTATTAAAATAGGTACATAGATATAGTTCTTAACTCTACCTAAAAAAAATTCAGCTAAAGTCGTGCATTCAAATTGGTATTACACTTATACATTCATAATTTAGTAATGTATATCAGATACCTAGACTATGTTACTGTGTAAATTGTCTAGCTAAATTATATTTCTATTATTTATTTAGTAAAATTTTTACCTATGCCGTATCTATTATTTATGAAGTCTCGAAGATACGTTCAAGATTTCCCGCCCCCGACGCGGCTGGAGTTTCACTTTGATTATCGAAGTTTGATGTCTTAATACAAATTTCTAGTTTGTATTAGCATTTTCCAATTTGTTTACATGAATAATATTAGGATGTATTAGATTTCAATATTAGATGCTAATTTTTTGATTTGATATTTCTATTGTGATTTTGCGTGTTAATAAAATATTAATACATTATATAAATATTAAATTATATGATCACGATGATTTATAGTAACAACCCCTGTAGAACCCAATATAAAAGAAAGTAGTGTTAGTAACATTATTTACAGAACTTACTAATACTCAAGCACGGCTGAATCGATTTGGCTGAAAATTGGTGGTGAGATAGCTCAGAACCAAGAAAAGCAGAAAAATATTTAATAAGCCGCGGTGCGTAAAGCTAGTTATTACTAAGTACCAGTACAAGAATATCTTACAGCTTCTTGAATACCTCTTTGAGGATATTATGCTAAAATAAAAGCAATGAATATCAAACAAAATTAATTCGCTCAACAAATTAGGGCGCGACACACCGAGACAAAACGACAACGATTACCGATGACAGGCGACACGACAACGACACGACAACTGACAGAATTATTAATAACGCAACCGAATCAAGTTAATTAATATCAAACATTACTCCCCTTTGGCTTGAGGGGCATTCCTCAATTTTATAAGCCTTGTTGACGCCATTTAGATAACGAGGTTTACAAATTAACAGAATAAACAGTTTTTATGTAGCGCAATAATTGGCAATTTAGTAGATTCAGCACCTCATCTTCTAGTACCACAATATATTTTGTTGTAGCACTAACTCAAATTTATCGTCAGTTTAAGAGTAAGTCGTGTGGTGCCGGCATAAAAAAGTACCACCCTATAATTCTCATGAGTAATTGTAATTGTAACTGTAATTGTACCAGGGATTCGGTTGCTTTTACCTATTTTCATAATAATATATACTACATAAAATGTACTATTTTGTCGAATGTATTTATTATAAGTCAAGACATATATTTCAATAATTCATATATTTCAAGACAATAAAAACCTTGTCAAAAAGAAACCGACTTTCAAACGTCGACCTCTATTAATCAAGGGAGGGCTGGTAACACGGAGACACTTAATCAAAGTATCACAATATGATGACTATAATAGAATTATGAATATTTATAAGGGGATTAGGATAGGACGAGATGCTGACAGCCTGATTTGAGACGCTTGGTGTGACTGTTGCTTTAATTTAAGACATTTTTATTGAATATTCTACATATTTAAAATATTGTTATTTTACATGGAAATAAATTACACAAATATTAACTAGTGTGTTTCTAGATTTTGAACTATTTCTGCTTGTATTCCATCCACGATGTAATTATACTTTTGATTAACATTACAGTTGTACGAAGGCGTTCAACAATTTTCCATAGTTTGACTCAGTAAAGATAAAAATATACATCTAATTCTAAAATAGCTCCAATGACAAACCCTCAAAACCACAAACAATAGAAACATGAATTAGAGTAACAAGTGACCAAATCCCATTTTAATAAAATGCCGTTGGTCATCTGATCCCGGGATTATTTCGCTAATCCGGGCCTAATGGCCAGAGGGACTGCCCTTACAACACCCTCAGTGTACCTACAGCTTTATTCCACGGAAACACAATTCAAAATTCGAATAGAATCGGACACAGCTCAAAATACCGTTCAAAATTAGAATCGTTCTTTAGCTATAGAAACTTTTTCATAGAAGTTTTCGAATTTCGTCAGTTCAAAACATAAAAAGTAAAATAGATTTTATCACTTTGGCTATAAAGTTCAAGTTGAACTTACTAAGTAACAGTAGCAGAATTTTAGGGGGCTAGCTAGTAGAAACGAGAAATGTGAAAGCATTTCTGTGTAAGATTATGGTATTATGAAATGTTGGTGTAAGTTACCTTTTTGGTTCAGGATGAAGTTTATTTGCGGCAATTTATTACCACTAAGTGTCTGAAATATATTTAAGTTTTTACTGAGATATATTCGGTTTCACTCAAAATGTAATTTTAAAGTTCTTGGATCGTCTGATAGCCTCGATTTTGTTCAAGTTTTAAACTTTTAGAGTAAAATCTGAAACTGCGAATTTTGATTTTAAAGTATCACTTCGAACATTGCATAAACTTTAATGCTCCTTCCTAAGTGGGGGGGATATAACTTTAAAACATTATAAAAAATCGTATGTTATAAGTATCCATTTTAACGTTTAATTAATATTGAATATTATTTGCGAGTCGATTTTACCATTGCCATGTTCTTTGTTATTGTTGGTGTTACAACATTTAACCCAACAAGTGCCACAATTGTTCACGCTGAAAGAAAAGACCCGCATCTGTCACGGAAACGCAATGTGTCAAACAGCGCTGTATACAGGTTGAGGCGACATTTAGAAAAAAACATTATAATTAACATAATACCGAATATTTTATGTTAGTATTTACTTGAATTAAAAACTTATTTGTGTTTAGTATTTTAATTATTCATATTATATTCTTCATAATTATGTATTTAGTTTAGTATCTATTATATAATATATTCTTATATTATTTTTCTATGTACTATTATGTATTCCATTATTTTACACCACTGTCTATATATTTATAACTGTCCAGTCCATACATAGGTTGCCTGGAAGAAATCGCTCACAGCAATAAGGCCGCCCATTGTACTCCAAATGTTTTTAGTTTTAAGTGTGTATTGTGTATTTTTGTTTTGTGGTGTGCAATAAAGCATTTTCTATCTATCTATCTATCTATCTATAATTTTACTAATAACCGCCATACGAAAAAGCCGTTATTGGCTAAGTAGCACACTCGAGTTTAATTCCGAAGGAAGTGGGTTTAATCCATCAAACCCAGCAGCGCACCTCTAGATCTTTCAAAACTTGAAAATAAACTGATCGGTGAATTAAGCCCTAATATTTTCCCTGTTTCCCGGCAGTGAGAACGAAAATAGGGGTGGTTATATATGTGGAGAGTCCATATAATATAACATTATATGGATTCTAGTATTTGATCTTGAAAGAATTACAAAACTTGTGTTAAAGCTATTGCCTCAAGTAACCTACCTACGCAATCAAATAATTAGGACATAGAAAACAACAACGTTTAAATTTCGAATTTAAAATCTGTTAGTTTGATATTCGAACTGTAGAACTCCACACACCATGTACAAAGAAAGCTCTGAAAAGAACGAAAGTGAATGGACAATATCTATTCGTATGCAAAGTAAAGAAATGGCTGGTATTTTCAATCTTTTCTCCGGTTTTTATTTATTTGTTAGCCGGCCATGTTGGGGGGACAAAGGCATAAGGCGGTAACTGCGGATTATCCACTTTTGTGTAGTGGAATTGTTTTGAGCAAGTGTTTTATTATGTAACTGTTTTGTGTATTAAGCGTGACGTTTTTAAAATGTAACCTATTGGTTACTTTAGATTAGAGTATAGTAAGTTTTAAGTTAATCACTGTTTTTATCCTTTGTGAAGTTAATATTAAGAAAATTATGAAAAAATGTTATAGGTTTATATAATATGAATTGAATAATATATACGTTATTACCTTATATACATATAAGTAGTTATAATAATATAGGTAAGTATGTATAAATCATCTTTTTTTCTAAATTTAAAACTTTGTAGAATAATTAGTACCTAAGTATAGAATAGAATAAACACTTATTTCGACTCACAGACTTAATAAAATACAATTAAATAGTGGGTAGATTTATGGAGTCGATTATAACGCCGTTTGACCCCTGACTTCTTTTAATTTCAACTTGCTTCTGTGCGACAACCTATTATGGACAACACGATTGTATTTCTTTTTATTCCAGAAATTTAGAGATCTGCTTGGTAATTAAATTAATATTTTTTTAAGTATAAGTTGTTATAAATTTTAATTATATTTTAATTTAATTTCATTGTATGATGTAATCATATTATTATATATCAAATAATAATATAGCACACGAAAAAGTAAAAACCAGTAGGTATATAGGCAATAAACAATAGCATCGATAGGTAGGTATATCTTTTTATCGCTATCTCTTTTTAGAGTTTAATAATTTGTTTTTAAGCTTTAATAGAAGCTTTAAAAAACATAAGTCAAAAACACTTTGAAAGATGTTTGAAAGCACAAAAATGAAATAAAATTAGTTTTGTTTCCCACAGCACTGCATTTAAAATAATCAACAATTATTATTGATCCTTAATAAAATAGGGCGTATCCACACTAAACTCCGCTGAATAATTAAACCGACTGCGTATCGGGTGCATAATTTCTTTGCGCGTAACTTTTAATTTGTCCAGATGTTTTGCATAAATTCTTTGTTTCTTAAAGAAAATGATCAAATTCCCAATTAGGCAGAGCCATTTATCACCCTCTAGACAAAAAATTAAGGCTTTTGTTGTAGCTAGAGTAACGAACAAACTATTTGTCCTTATTATTTATTAATTTATAAGATGTAATTAAAAGGCAATATTACGTAAACTTGCGTGGTTAGTATTAAAATAAACAGTGGAAATACTCTCATGTACAAATTGTTAGAATAAACAACATTTTCCTATTTGACCATAATAAATAGATCAGACAAAATATTCCAATTTTAAACCAACTCCATCAATAAAATTCAAAGCACCGCACATAATAAACACAGACACTATCCATCTAACAGCCATTTCGCTCTCTCTCCTCAAATTTCATGCCTGAAATCCGACGTCTCCCTCGCTCCCGTGGACACGTGACCTGCGTACTAGTTCCAAGGTTTATGGCTATTTCCCGTGAAAAATTACCTGGACTTATAGTGTTGCCAAATGAGTTTTCTTAAGTTTCGCTGCAAGGAGGTTGATATACGTTAGTTATAGCGACTTCTTTCGTGTTGTAGGGTTTACTACTCCCAAGTTCTTTAGTAATTTTGTAGATAATTTCTTGGCTATTTTAGATATAATGTTTTATATAATTTATAGCCAAATGACATGGTTTGATAACTACTTATGTACTTCAAGATTTTTTTAAATAAATAATATCTTTAAAATAAGAAACATTAAAACTACTATGGTTTATCTATATTCTGTATAAGGCACCCTACATTATTTCAATAGTAAATTCCCAGATAACATCCATCCATTATTGGAGAAATGGTAAGGCCATTTCTTCAATAGTATGCAAATATGAATTGATTAAAAACATAACAATAAAAGCCAGCATCAAATAAGGAATCGATATTGCGATGTATCGATTATTGTTCCGTACTAGGCATCCCTAATTAAGCGAATGCACGGGATTTATCTGTGGGCATATTTTGTATAGGGTTGTTTTACTAAATTAATATGAATTTGCATAACAATGATATGTATCTACCGTATTTAGTTTCATTAAGTACATACTTTTCAAGTAATATTTGTTATAATAATGTTCATCATCAGTATAACTTATGGAGTTTATTTGAATTGGATAATTAGCCATCATAACCAGGTATGCAGTATGTTACACAGCACACAGAACGATGCTGTACCTACTCTTAGTAGGTCAGTTTGACGGTATGCGAAAAGATATGGAGTTGTATTATTCTTAGGCCGGCACCTCATGGTTTGAATGTCACAATCGCTATATAATATTGTCATTTCCAGATTTTTAAGCTGATAATCATATTTTCTGGCTTTGTCTATTTAAATAATACCTTTTATGAAGAAGATAACTTATTCATAATTATAAATTACGCAGCTAAACTTAAAAAAAGTCAAAGCTTATGAGTGATTCAGACAGTGCTAACCATTTTTAATCATCCTCGATCGTATTATTCCATAGACAATAGTTTTTTTTGTAGCCCAATTCCTATTATAAATCGAATCGAACATACGATTCAAAATTACACGTTTGCGCGCGTAATTGTGATTGGACGGTTCTTTTTCTTTTTAATATTTAGCCGTGAGAACAGAGTAGAAAAAATTACCATTTTTAGAGATGGGATTATCGGATTTTGAGGTTATTTTAACTCGATTGGAATCGATTCGGCTGCGATATCGGATGCAGATTGGTTTGGGATAACATGGAATACATGCTTTGGGCGGTGTCAAAGAGCTTTGCCAAATTGTGTTAGGAATTTGTGTCTATTTTTTGTTTTAATGTTGATTTACATAATTTGTTATTTTTTAAGTTAATGCATTTTAGTTTAAAGTAAATTTGTTGATTTGTATGCATAATTATTCGCATCGCACATTTACCTCCAGGAGGTATGAAACCATTTTTTATTGTTTTAAACAAAATGGCAAATAATGTAAAAATAATTAGAAAAGATTTTGGATTACTAACAAAATACTACTAACCTATCACATAGGAATTATTATATTTATTTAGTTTTGTTATTATGAGTTTATACTATTTTTGCCTCGAGTGCATTTATTTGAATAAATGCAAAACAAAAAGGTTTGCACCATTTGCGTTCAATTTTCTAATCTGAGAAAACATAAACATAAACATAATACTAAATAAGAAAATGTGAATAACTCACCGACTATTAACGGATGCCGCGTTCGATACTCCATCTACGGAAGGTTTCCTGAAACAATTAAATACATGTTATTAGGTATGTCGGGGCAGACAATAACATCGGTTGAAATATGACTCAGAACCTGTTTTGTACCGGCCTTATCGCGCTACGGGTTGAGGCACTTCGCCGCGCGCGCCTATTGAAAAACTGGTTCGGTCGCCGCTTGGTGCTTCGTATAAATACGACCGTCGGCCGAGCTAAAATTACATTCTTGTTTGAGCCGTTGGACGGAACAGTGCTTTGTTAGTAATAAATGTATTCTTGTTCGAGTAGTCGGTTGGAATAGTCCTCTGTTGGCAATAAATTCATTTGTTGTGTCGGTTGGAACAGTCCGTAATAAATTAATAATAATAATCTGTTGGTAATAAATTGGGTCGATGGACTGAAACATTGTAAATTGGAATAAATAATGGACGTTTCGTTGTGGTTTTATTATGAACATGAAGACGACTGTGACGTTAGACCTGGTGACGTCATAACCAATAAGAAGCCCTTCTGATAAACACACATTCCTTTACATCCTACACATCTCTCTCCACGACAGGTATTATATTTTTATTTAGGACAGTCGGAACAAGACAATATTTATCCTAATTAAAGATTTATAACAAAATGGTTTGTAACAACTATTTGTACCAACCAATATGTTAACACTATCAGCGCCCACGACGCACGAGCGTGTACAAATACACGTCTTGACCACACTCCGGTGGGAAACCGGAGTTGCCAACGAGAACGGGCATTAAACGTGTTAAAGGAAATCAAATCAAATTAATTATGTTTATGAAAATAATAAATTATATTAGAAATGCCCAAGACATGACATATTCTCAGTTGCATCATCATCATCAGCCGTCTGACTTCTGACGTTAGGATTCATCCGTCTTCAACAGCACACTTGTGCAAATTCGTATCTGAGAATACGACAAAACGTCTTCAACTTGAGATTTTTTTTCAGCTCACCTCAAGTTCGAGGCAAGGTGGGAACTGTCAAACGTCAGGTACCTCATAACCAACCTTGAAACAAGACCACGACGATCAACGCTTGTTTATTTTTAAGCGGAGGAATATTATGAGGAAACGACTAAGAATATGGGTGATAGTGTGGTGTGGTACTAATACTATTCTTGGATTGTACTGGAGAGACAGTTCATAAGGTTTTACTTACAAGCTCCATATGGGGTCTGTGAGACCCTGCGAGGCTGGGGTCAGTGGCGTCCCAAATGCCCCCAGGTATGGATGGTAACTGACCATAGGCATCGCGTACATCTTCACTGTTTATTTTTATTATTATCTTCTCTATTATTTTATATTTGCACTAGTTCTATGTAAGGAGTTCCATTGCTAGAAACTATTTTATTAATTTCATGTGAAAATTATTTGGAAACGTACCGTAGATAAACCTGGATAATTTAAGGAACACCAGTCTAATTATCTTATTTCTTAATATAAATATTTTTGTGTATTTCTAAAACTTAATTCATGTGTTGTTTGGATGTTAATGCTAGTGTATATCCCATATAAAACATTTTTTTCACAACTTAATAAAATAAAGTGTCGCTCTATCTGGCTTCACCACAACTCAGACTTGGCAAGTCGAGTCCGATTCGAAGACGGCTTCAGATCAATAGAATCGTAGAAACTCATTTTTGTCAACAATCACCCGGACAAAGCTAACCAGACAAAAAGCACATTCCAAATTTAAAATATACCGCACCGTTACTAAATACGAGCTAGTTGACAAGAGCCGCTGCCGAGTCGAATCGAGTCGAGTCAAATCATAATAGTTCTACTTAGTGACCAACAGATGTCGTTAGCGCATGCTGTGATCGCGCTGAGTACGGAATTGGATGATTTTTGGGTTTTTTCTAGGGTTTTCTACTGAAGTTAAGTAATATTAATAACAAGTTTTCCGACTTTGAAGGTTTTTGAGCATTACAATATTTTAATGCTCATTTTCATTAAGTCATAAGGAGTTTTATCATAAATTGTAAATATAATACGGAAATAAAAATAGGGACGCAATAAAATAATTTGATAAGTGTTAAGTATCCAACAGCCTAAAAGTTTCAAGTTTCTAGACATGTAAACTAACCAGCGGTTTGCTCTCATTGTTACAAGTATCTCCTTTTTTCTAAACAGCTAATATAACATTATAAAGGTACCACTTTCAGAAATTAATAAAAAAGTCTCAATAAAAAAAATCAGAATCATCATGATCTCATTTCAACTAATCACAAACACACCGACCTATTCCGGTAATCGTAACGATTACTATCGATTCGATTCGATTGTTTCCGATCGGTCGGTGACTTGAAACGTCACCCGCTGCGCTATTTGTCAAGCTTCTGTTTTTGTAACATAATTTGAATAAAGAAGTACCTAAATCTATCCGTGGTGTTGCTATGCTTTGTGTGTGTTATCTACCACAGAAGATTATTATAATAGGTACAGATGGTTCATTGTATTGATGAAAATACCTAGAAATAAAAAAATGGCTTGTACAAAATTTTGTGTCGTTTAGCGAGTGTGTTGTAAGTAATTTTGATGTTATATCGGCCGACATTATCAATCTGAGTACAAAAATAAAACTACAAAATAAAAATTATTATCTACAAGTTAGTTAACTGAACAATTAAAATCATTAAGTTGTCGAAATATCTACCATATATATGTACGTACGGTAAACTTTTGTATAAACAAAACAATTGCAAATTAGATTAAAATTAAAAACACGAAACACGTTAAACAAACTTGCATTAAATACAATGTCATGTCTCCATTAATCAAAAACCATCGAAAATCTGAACAAAAACACACGAGAACTCCCACATCGTTTCGAATTCCGCGAAAACTTCAGATAAATTCCGAAAAACGAGAAATACCTAATCGAATAAGGTTACGGCAATCGATGAGAACAAACAAACAGTCGTTCACTCATCACTTTACATTTATAATACGATTAAATTGCACACAATTGGTCTTAAACCGTCAAAAAAGCAACTGCATAATTTTGAATGAGAAAACTAATTAAAAATTTAACCAAGTTCTGAGACAAAAGTTTTTGTCCAGCCCAATTATTTAAATTAATTTCTATTCACATTAAATCACAACAACGTGTGCACGATTCTTGCTTAAATTCCTCAAAAAAAAATGTAAGTATGTTTCCAAACCATTAACACTAACAACACAATCTATTCGTTGATAACAAATCTATGTCCTCCTTTATATCCTTTATATTTATATAAATAAAAAAACTAAGTATTTAAATCTGAAAAGTTTTAACGCGCGCGAAACTTTTTCAAAATTCGAATATGGAACGCGTAGGGCTGGGCCTGCGTCCGCCGCGACGCGCTATTTGATAGTGATGTCAAACGCACCCCGGAAAATTCACAAGATCTTTTCCCCTTGCATTTGCAACACACACGCACAAGTATGTGTGTAGGTTGCTATATTTGTGTGGGTGTTTTGAAATAGGAGAGCAATAAGGGATCGTAATGTTTCATTAATTAGATTTAAGTTGCGGCAGAACGACTTCGGCTTTTGAACTTGAGAACTGAAATGAAAACTGAACTTCTATGAGCTAGAAAACAGTTGTATACTAGTTATTTATCTTCTCCGATAAATTGAATTGCCAAGTACCTAGACAGGTTGGTAGATTGTTATAAAAAGCATTAAAAAAATATTATTTGGTGGTAAAATATTTTTACAAATTCATTGATCATAACCAAACGTGTTATTTTCTAACAACAGAGGTGACCACCCTTTTCTTGCCACGTTCAGATCGTAACTTAACCTAATGCGACGGAAAATCTCAACCATAACCTAACAAACCTGAGAGACCAAAAGGGTACAATAACAAAACCAATAATTTCCAGTTACAATCGAAGGAATTCCCGTCACAGACAGCGAATATTTTCCCGATATGTGGCGTAATATGACACAACACTGGCAACATTGGGTGAATAATAAATAATAATGGTTGGGGACTCGTGTCTTGTTCGCTCAATTATTTATACGCAAATTATTGTAAGTAACTTACTCGAAGTGGTTTCTTGTGGCAACTTCTAATTTGTCTTTTTTTTTCAAAAACTTAGATACCCATCGTCGAAATAAATAAAATACAGCAAATTTATATGACGGATACCTAGACTTATTCGTAGTTAAATGCCTCTTATCCTATACCAACAAAATAAATGTAATTGTTGGAAAAAATACCGGACTAATAATTAGTAAACGTTGAAGCCAAACATCATGAGAAAACCGAAACGTTATGGGAAATCTGCACTAAAAAGTTTGAAGGATAGATGACATGCTCCAATCCGCACTCAGTGTGGTGAATTAAGTCCTTATCTCTCTCAAAAATATGGTGGAAATGGCGGGAAAATAGAAACACGTACTTTTGGATATTATAAGACCTTTTATAAGATAGTTTTAGTAGCGACTACCCTAGCTCTGACTAATCACCTACATAATCGAGTATGCAAATCGGTAGTGAATGGAATTATAATTTTTTGCTGCTTATCAGAACAAATATCGGGGGCCGGCGGCGCGATCTATATCGTAAACTTGATGTGTTTTAAAGAAAAAAATGGTAGAGTTTTGCGAAATGGCAGTGATTCCATAATTTTAAAGATTATTTACTTACCATAAATAGTTGTAGTAAATTAGCAACTGTGTAGGTATACATTTAATCATATTAAATGAATCAAGCGGAAAATAAAATAAAAATAAAATAAAATTATGTAGGAGTTAAGTGATTTCATATATGTTTAGAACAATAATTGTGGTTATTTTTTTGTCAATGAAATAAAATATTTACAAAAAATCTGCAACTGGCTATTCAAATTCCGAAGGTTTGTCCGAATTCTCTTGTCAGACAAGAAAATTACTTTTTTTGACAACGCCAGCGGTTGTAAACCTACCATTCCATTGTTTACTTTCGACGAACCCACATTCGTCACCCCTGAACAATAAACTGCGAGGTAAAAAAATAAAACAAAGTAGGGTCGAGTGTCACGGAATCATCACGATGTACTTGTACTTAGTGCAATGTAAGGTGTGAGGGAAACAACCTTTGGCAACAAAACAATGCAAATATGAGGTCACTTTTAAACAAATGTTATTCTTGAACCCGCCTTGAAGGTTATTTTAGTAATTATATAATGAGGCTGCTAGCAAGCGTTCATATTTAATGAGATTAATAAATTTTATCGATGATTGTTATTTATTTTTTAAGACACGATTAATGTTATTTTCCAAAATTAAACACCTAGCACGAAAAAATAGTTATATTTATCGAAACCTGATAAATCTATATAAAGTTCATGAAAATCAATAACATTTTTTGTTGCAGTTTTATAATTCAAGAACGGCTGATTAAGGTACTTTTGGTTTTAATATTGTCGTAAAATGGATTAATTAATTATAATAAAATTGCACACGACGCCACAAAATAAGTTTATCTAACGGATACCTATCTATACATCCGATATACACATATAGTTGGGTACATCTGATAGGTATCCGTACTCAGTTAATGTCCAAACAAAACAAAACCGTAGAAAATACCGCATCACATTGCAGGTGTCCTATTAAAATCGCTAGCTCAGTTGGTGCTCTCTGGCCGGCTGATTCTTCCCGTAAATCCTCATTAGACCGCCGGGTTTATGGCCTTCCCATGGCGATAGTAAAGCGGTGCGTTAGGTTGCGCACCCCTGACTTCTGTTTGAATGTAGAATGCGGAAGAACGGAAATGAATGATGAATGATTTGAGTGGTTTATGGGTGATCTGCTTTTTACGGGTTTGTGTAAACTTTTTAGTGTCTTTGGATTGGTAACATGATGTGTAATTTTTGCTGTACCGCGGCTTATCGGTTAAATGGATTTTTACTGGAAGTTTTTCCCGCGATAATGTTTTGCTATGAAGATACTAATACTCGAATGTTTATTATATGTACGCTTTAAGTTCATAAAACTTTGTAAGCCCAGATTTGCGGTTCCATATACAACAATTTTATAAGCAGCTGAAAAGATTTAAGTACTCGCAAATGTGTGTAAAGGAAGTAGAAGGGTTGAATTTGAGCTAAATGTTTACGGCCGTAAAATGGTTAACAAAGGATACCGCTTACCACAATAACTGGTATTTTTACCGGTAGGTAAAATTTTAAGTTTATGATTGACCGAGCAAGCTTTATATATACTACTAAGTTTCAGCCCGTGTAAAATACTTTTACAGTATTACTGCTTATTATTGTAAAGACATCATCATAAGAACCTATATTACGTCTTATGTTCGATTAAGCTTTATGGACATTCAAATTTAAATAACAATTCGTCAAGAGGGAAGTCCCTGTGTCCCAGCTGTGGGAACGTAAATAGGCAAGTTTATATATAAAAAAAATAGGTATTTTGTCTTCACAAACATTTTATTATAGGTATACTTACTACATATTATGGACATCCTATGACAGTGTCCGATAACTATAATTGATTATGATGAAACATACTTATAGTGTAATTTAATTTCAATACTTATTTAATTAATGTAATTGGTTTCTAACCGTAATAATTAAATAAAAAATAAATAAATAAATAAATAGTGGTACTAGGTAATTGTCGGAATGTCAAATTTCACGCGAATAATTTTAAACCCACTTTCTTATAAAATTACCGCAATAAAAATAAACCATAGCAAACACATAAAGACATTACAAAGACAATTAACAAGTTCAGCGAAAGAGCAATTACTCGTTACGGTTAAGTTAGCTTAACTTTGGGTTAAGTTTAACTTCGGGTTAAGTTTTTAACGCGCTACCTTGAGGATTAACTTGTTACTTAGTTCATGTTGTGTCTTAAGTCTTACCTTTATGGTTTCTTAACTTGTTTGGTTTATTTTAAGACACTATAGCTTTGTCCTAAGGGGGATTTAAATATAAAAATAATAAATATTGTTTAAGAATTTACACAGCAATATTTATTAATATTAATTATTCATATATTATTATTATATATTAATATTTCAATATTTGGGCACGGTGGGCGTAAATGGGTTAAGCACCGTGATCAGCTCGATACTTGTGTACAGGCACTAGATCATCTGATATAATATAATACTTATATAAATATATTATTATAAATAATTTTTTATTTATAATATATTTAGAACACCCAGACACCGGAAAAAATCTGATTGTACAAATTTTTGTTTTGGGACGGGAATCGAACCCGCAACTGCGTCGCAGACAGGCCTGCACCCGCTGCGCAGTAAAACGTTTTTGGTAGTTTTTTGTTTTTATTTACTAATTACGAGTTATCACCACTCCTTCCAGTTTCGCTAGTTTTGTTAAGCCTATAGACTCCCTCAATAAATGTTATATCCAACAGTGAAATATTTAAAACTGGATCAGCGGTGCCTGAGATAAGCTCTTTCTAACAAACAAACTCTTCAACTTTAAAATATTAGGATAGATTTAAAATATGAAACATTAGTGAATAGTGAAACCTTGCTTTGGTGTCGTAGGTCAAGATTGTTAACTCTTTCTCCAGACTTTTAATTGCGGCGCGCGCGTTGAAGTCTTTTCATTGCATAATAACTGCGCGTACGCAGCAAAAGTGAATAACGTTCGAATAAACTTAACCCCTAATGGGTAAAATTATGTTATTAAGTTGCAAATTAAGAATTAAGTCTATCATTCATATTATCGTTATGATAAATTAATATATATTAAGCTTATATGAATGATTGGGTAAAAATAATTATATGTATATTATGTATAGGAAAGCGTATCTATGTGTCTGTTTGTTTGTCCGTCTTTCACGCCAAAAAAGAGCAACGAAATGACGTGATTAAAAAAAACTTTATATCTCTCTTTATATAAAAAGCAATTGCTATTCGTTAGTCTCACTAAAACTCGAAAACGGCTGGTCGGATTTTGCTGATTTTGGTATAAAACTACTTTCATATTTGTATTCCAGGGAAGGTATAAAAGGTGAGAAAAATATAAACGCAGGAAAAGCCGCGGGCCTGTCAACTAGTCAAAAATATTATAACGATGTATCTCGGTCGGCTGAGTCAGAGAGTTCAGTATTTGAACCGAGCGAGTTTGTCACGCCGACTGTACCGCACAATGGACCGCTTTACACATGTAAATTACTATAATACAGTAATACAGACAAACATACATGATACCTATAGGTAGTAAAGTACTGTAAAAACTGTCGTGGTTTAATAAATGTTAAGAATGGTTGGAAACCACGAACCTTTTTTAGTTGGATTTGTTTAACTGTTTCGTCCCAAAACGTGGGTCATCTTCAGGACCAACATTGCAAGGACTGGATCACAACCGCTCGGTCATATTGACAACGCCACATTATGAAGTTGAGGAGAAGTTTTGATCTGAAGATAATATTGAGAATATGTACCATTACTGTTTTTGAGAGAATCAACTTATCTAAGTGATCTGTTAGTTTCAAAAGTTAAATAAATAAATTGAATTGAATTGAACATAATCACTAAGATTTAGTTAGCAGCTTCTGGTACATAAATCCTTTTCAATCCTCGACGACACCTACAGAAAGAGATAACGTGGTACCAATTTTAGGCCGGCGCCACACGGCTTACAATGTTACATGAACTAAGCCGAGTACAAAATAACTCACAAACTTCGCAGCAGTTTTAAAGTTCAAAAGTATCTTAATATTGAATACAATGCGCGAATTAGAATTGCAAAGTTCATGTCAGGCTGATGGAAGTCCTCGGGATGGAAGCACTTGTGTCAAGACTTCAGAGACCTGGACCTAATTCAGGTCATCAGCATAACAACCTGCTTATTATCCACTAGCCAAACCAACAGCTTAGCTTGCGTTTTTTAAGTAATCTACAGTTTATAATAAATAAGAATAAGAAAAATTTATTTAACATAACACCCCTATTCACGTTCCCACTGCTGGGGCACAAGGACTTCTCTCTTGACGAGAGAGATAAGGCCTTAATTCACCACGCTGGCCAAGTGCGGGTTGGTGAATGACACATGTCCTTCTAACTTTTCAAAGTTCTCAGAACATGCCGATTTCCTCACGAATTTATTTAAATAAATAATTATTTCTAGACAATTCACAGCAACATGGCCCGTTATATAGCTCGAACAACTCGCAACAAAAATTTGTACGATCTGCAGATATTTGCTCATGTGTCTGTGTGTTATATGTTTAAAAAATATATCTATCTATGTGTACACTATAATCAAGTACCTATATCAGAAATCAAGCACCCGTAACACAAGCTTCGTTCTAACCACGGGGATAATTAAGGGGTTTTAGCGAAACGGCCGTCAATTGTCCCATTATCATATTTTGTATCTAGCTAGTTATTATTTATGTTATTTTATTATGTACGAGTAATGGTGTACAATACAGTACTTAATTCTTTCTTTTATTTCTTTTTCTTTCTAATTGTTGCTGTGTGGATTGTCCAGCAATATTAATATTACATTCACAACTGGGTTATTTGATCACTTTGCTGAAAACTTTAAAATAATATTGTTAGAGGTACGGGGTCAGTCTTATTAGTCGTTATGGCCCGCTCAGTAATGGGCATAGTGGTTGCTGCGCCACAATGGACGGTATTTGCATCGCGCACGGGCGATGGACGCAGGTGGACTGATTGACTCGTATAGAGCTGTTACAACAGCTTTACATCTCATCATCATTACAGGGGTTTCAGCCGTCGGACTGAGCAATAGAATTCCTCTACTTATTAAACTATCATGGTTTTTAACAATATTTGAACTAGAAACAGGTAACATTCCATGATTTAAAGGTTTCTGAGTTTACCGTTATTTCGACACTTGGGGCGACAAAAAGGGTTGATCGTAACCGTCTTCCTACTCGCCGGTGTCATCAGTCTTCCTTTTAAAGACCACTCAATACATTGGTCGGAAGCGGTTTGCATCCACCATAAACTAGCTTTTACTACGTCATCTGACGTTAAAATCTACGATTTCTGATCCTTGGGTCTTTATTTGAGGTCTTCAAGTTTTTTTTTCTACTATTCTCCTTTCTAATTGCCAATTCAACAAGCTAATTCGCTTGGTTATGTCGGTGATTCTCTCGATTCTACGTTTTTCCTCAATTCTGTTTCGATTCCGTACAAAAAACAAACCAAGCAAATGCGCTCTCCACTCTAAAGGATCCACTCTTTGGGCAACTCAGAGCTCATTTATAAAGCTTATTTGTAACCGGCGGTGCTGAATTATAAAGACAAAAGCGACAAGATAGAACAGATGCATCAAACATAACCATTAAAAAGCTCATAATACCATAAACATAGGTACATGGAAATTCCGAGCTATAATAGTGATACAGAACTAGGTATACATTTGGCCAATAATGATACGACATCGTCGTTAGGACAACAATGGGAGATATTTGCATCAGGCCCAAGATTGACTGGTGCAGGTGGATTTTATAGAGATGATACAATTTTCATACATACAAATTTATTGTGGGTTGCTCGTACCTGTGTGCCCGTTTAAGCTTAGTGTTGGTTACTATTATTTTTATGTATTTATTACTTTTATTTTCGTAAATTTTGAATATTAAATATTTGCTTACATACATTTTAATTAATAACAATAAACAAGATTTAATTTAATTTATTATTAATAATATCTTATGTCTTCCAAAATAAAAACCATAGACAGTTTTACAATATCTATACTCTGAAGTTATTTTGTAATCCTTCTACGACTTCGTTATAGTGTACGCGTGTAATTAATTCCTTATTTATTGTTTTAAATAGAGTAGAAAACTCGCAACTCGCGTTAGTTCAATAACCAAATCGAAATATTATGGCTTTAAACCTTTTAAAACCTTTTACACTAAATCCCTGCCTGTCACACTTACAACAGCTCTCTATATATAATGTCAATGCGCCTGCGCCTATACATTTAAATAGTTGGGTTTGTTAAAATATCGTCCGTCGGATAGACAATGTCGAGGACAGACGGGCGGACATTTGCTTACTCTATTATTTAAACATGGAGCCTAATTTATAGATATCTTGTCGGATGAACATTTATGGAAGTTATTTTTGCAGGTGGTATGATTTTATTTATATTTTTAAAGTAGAACAGATGGTGATGAATCTGAAAATCTATTACTTAGATGAAACATTATGATAGATGAAAGCTGCTTCCGGTGAACGGAAATTCATAAAAACGCGAAATTTGATTCTAACGAACCATTTGTAGCTCTTTTATATTCCGAGTCAAGTCCAGGATTTAAATCTTTTAAAAAATGAGAAAACTGAAAAAGGGGGTAACCGCGGTCGTGTTTATTAGTTAGTAATTTATAGTTAAATGTTCGAGACATTTTGGTGACGAGTTTTTTACTATGTTAACTAAAATATTCAGTTATGATCTACTGATGATAATGATAATAATAACTAGTATATCTTCCAGCGTTTACCGATACCAAGAAACCAATCAATACCAATGGAATAAGCTATTTTTAGTTTTTTTTTCAATAATAGGCCTCTTACATCGCCTTTATTCTTATACACATAAGGTTTCCACCAGTTGAGGAAGATAATTATGGTTGATTGTAGATCTTATGCACATGATAATAAGGGCGATGTTGGAATCGTGTATTGGCGGTCATAAAGCATGTTATCCGGTAATTATCTGATCGCGACAATTTTCTTTCATTGTCCAAGCCGGTTTAAGGCAGTTGTGGCCACTTTTCTGTTGTATAAGAACGTTAAACGCAAATTTTATCGATACCGTGTAAAACCTCCTTAACGAGACCAAAAAAGATTAAATATAAGAGAATTATATAGAAATTACTAGCTGGCCCGCGAACTTCGTCTCGCCATATACTTTTATTTGCAACTATCTCCATACTAAATTTCATCCAAATCGAATTTTCCCGCGTAAGCATATAGTTTCCGCGTAAGCATTTAATTTTCCGCCGTAAAAAGTCTCTCGCCATATACTTTTATTTGCAACTACCTCCATACTAAATTTCTCAAAATCGAATTTTCCCGCGGCGGAAGCATTTAATTTTCCGCGGTAAAAAGTCTCTCGTTATATACTTTTACTATCATAAAAGTAAATCAATCTTAAACGAACCTACTTTCGTTTAAAGAATTTATTTTAGTAGGTACTGACTGAGTGCCCGTACCAAAGCATGATGCCTTACTGAAAGGGCTGGTTTATTTCGGTACTTACATTTTTAAACTCTGATATCTTTCGAATGGAATGTCCGAATTGAATAATTTAAAAAGTTTTATAGAGATATTGAAATATTCGTAATTAACATGTAATTTATTTTGATAATGTTTTATTTGAAAATACAAATATAGAGCTTTTCCTAGCGGCGGCATTAAAATTAATTATATTGAAAATTAAAACACTTATTGTGACATAACTATAATAGTTAGATATATGCTGTCGCGACATTTTTTGTAGATATTAATGTGTTCTACAAAATTGTAGTACATTGTAAATTTCTAAAATGAATACTTTTCGCGGCGCATGCGATATAAGATTTTTTTTTTACACCTTGGGTGACATATTTGGGTTTTCCGTGCGGATCCCTACTTTTTTGAATATATAATATAGCTTATAACCTTCCTCGATAAATGGACTATCCAACACTGAAAGAATTTTTTAAATCGGACCAGCGGTTCCTGAGATTAGCGCGTTCAAACAAACAAACAAACAAACAAACAAACAATCAAACAAACAATCAAACTCTTCCGCTTTATAATATTAGTATAGATATATACTACTTGCAATTAAAAAAAACAACCTCTAAAATGACTTAAATAGTTTTGATGAAACTGTCAGAACTATGTCAAATTAAAATGGGACCTCGAACAACATCAGCTAATAGAATGTAGTAATACTTTATGTACCAATAACTCAATAATAATTAAAATGATAATAGAAGTAATAAACATTTAAATAAAAATCTTAAAAATAAATTGAATTAGAACAAGTTGAATAAATGATAGGAGCCATTCCACAACATATTACTTGAAAGCTTGTGGCACTGCATAATAAAATTTGTTTTTGCGTATACAAGATAGTTTTATGTAAATATTAAAGTTTTGTTACTCGCTTTGTCAATTTATTGTTAATTTATTGGGTTTTAAGGTCAGGTGGTATCACACCTGATCCAGGAGTAGAACAGATGGTTAACGGTAAATTTACCAAAAAAACTATTTTATCGACAGGTTAATAATTTCCTTTTTGACTAAGACCTAATTTCACCACTCTCTGTTCGTTAGTTTAACATCCGATTAAGTAATTAACAGTCCATAAATATACGTAAACTGACAGTGATTAAACATAACGGGATGTTAAACTAACAAAAAGAGAGTGGTGAAATTAGGTCTTAACCACATAGACACAGGGACTAATCTTTTGACATAAGAATCAATTTAATCGAATATACATAACTAGATAGATATGTAAGTTTTATTATAAACGAGTTATAGAACACTCCGTCACCCGGAACAAATATCTCTGGGTGTTATATTTACGTATGTACCTTAAAAGAAATAGCTATCTAAGTGTGTAGGTAGGTATATTAATTAAGTATATCAGAGAAAAAAATCTAGCACCCGTAACTCAACCTTCGAGCTTACCACGGGGCTAGATGTTGCTGTGTGAATTGTCCGGCAATATTTATTTATTTATATGTAGTTTATGTTTATTTCCAGTTTATAAACCCTACAATAAGGTACTTTGCGGCGATTATCGTAATTTTATGCAATTAACTTTCTTCAACACTTACAAAAGTTAACATAAGACAATTCGTATTGGTGAACCATTGTTACATTCTTGTTTTTGGGTGCATTCTCGCTGTGATACTGGACTGTAGGACTGTATGTTAGTGGTTTTTGCGGACAACTCGGAGCAGCTTTGATTTTTGTCGATAGTGATGAGGTTGGAGGACTAAATCGGGACTGGTACTGCCGAAAACTATAACAGGACTATTTTACTTAATTGGTATAAAGGTATCTGAAAATATACTTGAAAGAAGATAAAATTTCAAGACTCTATTTTCTAGAGGCAATTGTATATTTAAAAGCATTTTTTCCACATTAATGATTATGTTACAAATTTGTCCTGAAGCGATGAAGAATAATCATTAAAAAATTTGTCCTGAAGCGAAAATTGAACCCACAACCATAGCCTCATCACAGAGGATATAAGTAGCCCTGTCAATTCAAAAGATACTTCAAGACTTATTCGTAAAATCAAGACTGATTCAAGACTCAAGACCATCCAGTCTCACCTCTAGTTCATTGTCACTGCATTGATCACTGCGGCTTCTTCTGCCACAATCAGATATCGCGTCACCAAAGCAGCGTTAACAATAACATACTTCAGATATGCCATCTATATTTTGAAATATTAAATTATAAATACATACTTTAATATGATTTCTTGATTCAAAATATTTGAGATGCCATACTGTGTTCGTTCCTGTGACCCAGCACTGGGAACGTAAAATAAGGGTGCGTTTAACAGAAAGAGATAGGATGGTGCTATTCCTATGCCAGCGCCACATGGTGATACTTTGGTTGGTTTGAAGAATTAAATAAATAAATAAAATAAAATAAATATTACTGGACAATTTTACACAGCGACATCTAGCCCCGTGGTAAGCTCGAAGCTTGTGTTACGGGTGCTAGATTTCTGATATACTTAATATAATATACATACATAGATAGATATTTTTTATTATACATACAACACCCATACACCCGGAACAAATATTTGCAGATCATACAAATTTTATTAATCAACGAACAATAATAATTCATATTAGGTAATGCACCTGGGCATGGGCAGGCCATATAGCGAGGAAAACGGATGGCCGATGGGGCCGAAAAGTTCTTGGAAAACGCAGCGTCGGACGTCTTCCAACAAGGTGAATAACGCACCTATGGCAAAGTTCAATTCATTTTTTATTTTAAAAATATCCTTTAAACCCGATATTATTTGCACGCACCCTTGTTAAAATTATAACGAATTACATTCTAAAACCAATATTACACCAATATACCTTTATGGAGTGCGCGAAAGAGATAGGTAGCTTTTGATGGGGAAATGAGTGAGAAAAACAAAGTTATTATCAGACCAAATTGGCGGTTGCTTGTAGAAATAATCATCGACATCTGGACTTGCGAAATTATAATAAGATACAGCTCACAAGATGTCTCATCTACGACGTAATAAGTAGGTATACGTTTGAGATTAAACAAACTATGTCCGCAGCTAGTTAATGGATTTTTCCACTATAATACTAATATTATAGCGGAAAATCGAGTAGGTACCTACGCACTCTATTTCCTATCCCTTTATGTTTTTATTTGAGTACATAGGTATCTTATTTTCCACAATGATTATTGAAGATTATTAGACTCATTTTTACGAAATTATTTATTTTGTTATGATTAGTTTCGTACTACCCTCTAGAAATCTCACATAACAACCACGATGACATATGATTTTCAAGTTAGTGTTAGATATAAACCATGTTTTAATAACTGTAACTTATAACTAGATCACTCTAGCTAGTACCTACTATTTTCTCGAAGCTTTGCTAGCCACGATCAAGCGGAACTGATTTTCTCTAAAAATTAAATAGTTACCTGGTACGTAAGTTTTTTTACATCAATTATTTATGTAATGTAATGTTTAATTAATTTTAAACAGTCAATTAGTAGCATTTCCATTTTAATAAAAAAACACGGCTGCATACGTTCTTCGCATCAATTTGCATATTCATTCCTTAAGCGTACACATTTTACAAAAAAACGCGTCAAAAATGTTCCATAAAAGACGAATAGCGTCACTTGCGGCAGAAATACCGTAAATCAAAATGGCGAATGTTTTGTTTCGTTCGTACTTATACAGTTTTCTTACAGCTATCTCTCTCTACCTTTTGATTATACCACTGGATCATGATTACTGACATAATGCGTTTTGATTTATGCTTTAACGATTTTCGAACTTTTGAATTTACAATGTTGTTAAACAAACTTCATTATAATATTAATAGTTTTCATATAGAGTAACTGATAATAATAATATACTTAAGTTTGAATATTTTGTTTGTTTGGTGTTAACGTGTTTACCCTTAAAACTACATAATGTATTTCTTAAAATAATATTCGAAAAAATATTTATTCACAGAGGTCGTCGTTGTAAAAAGAGCGGCTTTTTTTCAATAAACTAACTAGATTATTGTTTGTTTGCATAAATATAGCATTTGAACTACACACATTTATTAATGAAACTCGTTTGTTCAGAATTAATGACAAATCAATACGTATTGGATTGTATGATAAAAAATACCTAGTACCTAAATAACTAGAGTTACGTTATGTGTGTTGTAGATATTAGGTAGATTCATGTTCAGTTGTGGGAAGAAAAATTCTTACTTAAAGATTATAAAGTTTAAGTACCTACTAACTTTATAAATTGGAATATTTACTATCCTTCTACAAAAATGTAATGAGTAATAAAATTATTATAATATTATGGATTATACAGTTAATTAATTAATAATAAGAAAATAAACATAATTTTTATTTAACACGTTAGACACCAGTAATAAACATAAACTTTATGTTGAGCAATAAAATCTAGTTTTGCATTAAATTAAAACAAATCTGTTTATGTATGCGATAATATTTAATAATAAGCGTTTGCCTGCGGTTTCTTGCTGATGATGATCGTTTAAAATAAACAAAATAATGTATTTCTGTACAATAATTTCCAATAGCATTATCTTATTAATCCCCGTGATAAGCTTCACTCTGAAATATAGGGTGATTTAAGAGGAAGGTTTATAGGCAAAATTAAGTACCGTAAGCGAAGCAAGGGCGGGTCGCTAGTCTATTTTTTCAAAATTCGTGTGAGTTACACTATTTATAACTCAAAAACGGCTGAATCGATTGGGCTGAACATTGGTGGAGATGTATGTCTCGCTTTCTATTTAGACTTTTTATAGCGGGAAAGAAGCATTTGGTAGGAAAATCTAATATAACGCGTGCGAAACCGCGAGATGGAAAGCTAGTAGAATAGATTCTAGTGTATTAGACGTCCAGTTACCAAAATGACAAACTTTTAATGATTAAGTAGTATTTAGTGAAATAATCTAATAATCAACTAATTTAAACATCTTTTAATTCAGCTGTTTGTAATGTATTTTATAAAGTCTGTCTAACGAAAGCTGGCACTGGGCATTTTTGCGAAACTTTTCACATGGCAATACATCATGTGTTTCCACCTACGGACATTATGCTCTATAACGGGGTAAAGTCAGGGTGATAAAAAATAATAATACTTGCTAACGAATTGATAATGTTACCTAATTTTGATGAATAGCACTCCATATTCTATGTCAAATATAAAAAATACTAGTGAAAGAATTACTTCGATACATCAATTAGTTTCCGATTTAGAAGTAAAACAAGTTGTAACCGTACGACGCGAGCCGCCGGTTACGGTGTGACGTCATAGTGCAGCACGATCAGTCTGGTTCACTCAGTCCGCTTGCATTCGCTTGTTATTGTGACGTAACTATAATAGTTAGATATATGCTGTCGCGACATTTTTTGTAGATATTAATGTGTTCTAGAAAATTGTAGTACATTGTATATTTCTAAAATGAATACTTTTCGCAGCACATGCGATATAAGATTTTTTTTATAAGATTTTTACATCTTGGGTGACATATTTGGGTTTTCCGTGCGGATCCCTACTTTTTTTGAAAATGTAATAGCTTATAACCTTCCTCGATAAATGGACTATCCAACACTGAAAGAATTTTTGAAATCGGACCAGCGGTTTCTGAGATTAGCGCGTTCAAACAAACAATGAAACTCGTCAGCTTTATAATATTATAAGTATAGATAAGTATAAGTATAGAAGCGCATAAACAAGTTTTAAATCAAAATAAACGGCCTCACGCATATTGTAAGTAAAATAAATACAAATAAAAGTGGCCAAGTGCGAGTCGGACTCGCCCATGTAGGCTTCCGCAGTAATTGTTTATATGAAATATAGTCAGGGATCCGTAGTACATTGGAATCAAGTGATTACTAACAAGCTAATTTTTCGTGAGTAGCTTAATTTTAATGAGACGCCCAAAAATATCCTATACTCAACTTTTGATTGTGGTAGCTAACAGAGATATCGAGGATTAAATATGTCGATTTGATGATCCAAAAAAATTGATTACTAACCGGTTGTTTTTTAGTTATATCGTAAGATAATGATCTAAATTATATGAAAAAATATTTGTCCTACAAAACCTATGGTTTGATCAAAGAGTCACCCATTTCCAAAATGTATCGAAAACGAGGTCAAAATAAATGATTACTAACCAGCTGATTTTTTGTTGTATACTTAATTAATATTTATAAAATCTAACTGACATATTGTCCTACAAATTTCGTGGTACATTATCCCGGTCCTACGGTCCAAAGTTGTAGTACACATCCTTGATGTAAAAATAATTACTATCAAGCTGAATTTTCGTGAATAGCTTGGTTTCGATGAGACGCCCAAAAATATCCTATACCCAACTCTCAATTGTGGTAGCTAACAGAGATATCAAGGATTAAATATGTCGATTTGATGATCCAAAAAAATTGATTACTAACCGGTTGTTTTTTGGTTTTATCGTAAGATAATGATCTAACTTATATGAAAAAATATTTGTCCTACAAAACCTATGGTTTGATCAAAGAGTCCTCCCTTTCCAAAATGTATCTAAAACAAGGTCACAATAGATTATTACCAACCAGTCATAATAACTTATTTTTAGGGTCCTATAGCCAAATGGCAAAAACGGAACCTTTATAGATTCGTCATGTCGTCCGTCCGTCCGTCCGTACCTTAGACCTTAGCGGTGCGAACTATAAAGGTGGATGAGAATCGCATAGTGCGGGTGTATGAGATATGTCCAGTTATTTAGTGGATAACTGGATATATACGGGTTATAATTCGCCGTGCGTCTGATTGTCCTGGAGTGGAAAGGAGATGGTGGAATCAGGTCATTAAGTATGTTCAAGTCATGTAGGTGGTTCATTTTTTAATATCGAACAACCTCCTTAGCTTTATAATTATTGCTGTTACCCACGACTTTGTCCGCGTCATTATCGGATATTATTTTAGACAATTTAGTTTTTAATAATAATTATTTTAATACTTCTGCGTAGCGCGTTCAAACAAACTCTTCAGCTTTATAATATTCAAATAAGTATAGTTGTATAAATACTTAATACCTACAATATTTTTTTACCTAGATAACTATAAAATAAAGTTATTTAAATAAAAAAAAAATCACTATCTTATCCATAATCACAAAAAGAACTCTCTTTCGGGGGATCGAACTCGGTGACGCATAGTCGCCGAGTTTGATCATTGCCATTACGCCAACTGAGTAGATGCAAAAACAGACGAAATATGTCTTTGATATAATTACAAATTATATTTTATTGCGGGTGTGTTGTTACACTGACGCCGACTTAACTTTCTATGTTACAAACAGGCAAACTTAAAAATTACAATTCTTGTCGGACTAGCGATACATACCTGTTTTTTTGTAGGACATTGTTACATTTGGGCAAGGAACACACTAACCTATTCTGTAATATATTTGTCCTCCAGTTACTAATGAGATAAATGGTCTTGTGGTATTAACAATGTCTAGGCGTAGGACCGGGATAACGGACCACGAAATTTGTAGGACAATATGTCAGTTAGATTTTATAAATATTAATTAAGTATACAACAAAAAATCAGCTGGTTAGTAATCATTTATTTTGACCTCGTTTTCGATACATTTTGGAAATGGGGGACTCTTTGATCAAACCATAGGTTTTGTAGGACAAATATTTTTTCATATAATTTAGATCATTATCTTACGATATAACTAAAAAACAACCGGTTAGTAATCAATTTTTTTGGATCATCAAATCGACATATTTAATCCTCGATATCTCTGTTAGCTACCACAATCAAAAGTTGAGTATAGGATATTTTTGGGCGTCTCATTAAAATTAAGCTACTCACGAAAAATTAGCTTGTTAGTAATCACTTGATTCCAATGTACTACGGATCCCGGACTAATAGTTTATGACGTACTATAAAAAAACTACTTCATAGATTTCGTTCAAACCAATTTTCGTTGTTAGTTTTTATGGTTATGTACAATATATATTTTTTCTAGATTTATCATCTTCTTATTTAAGAAACTAGAGGAGGGGGGGGGGGGGACACTCTGTTTTGCACTTTGGAAGAGTCTCACGTCCAAACTATTGAGTTTAAAATTAAATGGTTTTAGAAATATTGTTATGATTTTTAAAGACCTATTCATCGATAACCCACACGTATGATTAAAAAAAACGTTTTTATTTTTCAGTCCTATGTATGGGGACCCCCAAATGTAATTTATTTTTTTTCAATTTTTTTATGAAATCTTAGTACGGTTCACGGAATACTTACCAAATTTCAGCTTTATAGCTCTTATAGTTTCGGAGAAAAACGGCTGTGACATACGGACGGACGGACGGACGGACGGACGGACGGACATGACGAATCTATAAGGATTCCGTTTTTGCCATTTGGCTACGGAACCCTAAAAAAATAGGTTTAGTACATCTGTAACGTTCAAGCTACTACATTTACATCCTAAGTATCTATCCTACTTCCTACGAATAGTATAAATGCGAAAGTGAGTGGGTGTGTTTGATATCTTTCACGAAAAAACTACTGAACGGATCTGGACGAAGTCTAGAATAACACATAGGCTACTTTTAATCCTAAGAAAATGTATAGTTCTAGATGTTGATTGATAAGAAGTGTACTCGTTTGCAATAAATCAATGTATTGTTCATTTAAATTTACTAAGAAGCTAGTTTGCAATAAATCAATGTATTGTTTATTTAAATTTACTAAGAACAGCGGTACCTACCTATAGTATATAGATAAATACCAATAGCAACAAAACTTTAATACATATAGGTAATATTGTCTTTAACGTCAAAGTTTAATGGTAGGTAGGTACTTCTACTATTTGAGTTGTCTTCATCCATTTTATAAATCGAATAATATTTAAGTATGTACTACTATTAAACTATTAACTTAATACGCGGACGAAAACACAACAAAATACTGCGCAATCTATTGCACTACTACTATAATCTGCTGGCGACTTGATAATAAGCGGGCCGTGGCCCGCGCGACGTTGCACTATGACGTCACAAGCGCTCATGTGACTGTTAGCGAGACTCGATATTTTTCGAAACTTTGAATGCCTATAAAATCAAAACTACTAGGTACTTTTTAACTAAACAAAAACTAGTGTATTTGTATACACGCAGGCTTTACTGATACAGCATTTCAAGCGATTTGGCATACCTAGTAACATTACTTATTATAGTTCACTTTAATGAACACAAGAAGTAATTCTTTAATTTTTTATAAATCATAAATCGGATAAATATACAATTACGTGTGGTACATCCATAAAAATTTGACTTTAAAAGATTAGGGAAAATTGGTCTCGGTGTGTGGCAATACTATTCCTTGATGTTTTGGTGGATAATTTTATTGAAGTAAATTTATGAATTATGATTCAAAATTGTGATTTTGATTACGATGAATAAAAAAAAACTTAAATAATTGAGACTTTTATTTATTACTTACACTAAGATATTTTTAAGATGCACCCTAGGCGTGTAGGTAATCTGAAGAATATTACTTGTTTATATCGGAGTAAAAAAAATATGTAAGGATATTTATTTAGAATAATAGAAAAGTATCAAATTATGTTATTCCAAGTTATCACATTATTTAATGTATTGCCATACTAAATTTTTTTGAATTTGCCGGGGTTTTTCAGGGCCATCTTTCGTTAGACAAACTATATGATGATAATGGGTTAACTTAAAAAAAAAAATTTGAACCAAGAAACTCACCTGTCAACTTACTACCAAACTAAACTGACCCGTAAATGTATGTAACTTTCAATGGAACCAAGATCAAGTAACAATGGTCTATGCATAACCACAACATCATATTAATTTATACAAAATCGATTACGTTTTAATATAAAATAGCAGATAAGGGTAAATTAATTAAAAAATTGTGTGTCTTTCACAATTAACGTCCATCGTAAATTATAGACATTAATAAAAACAAAATGTTATTATTTTCTTCAGCGATAATATGCCGTGTAACATACCTAATACAATACAAAACTAGATTTTTTTGTTTTGTAACACAAAACTAGATTTTTTTGTTTTGTATAGTCTTGTTGGCTAAGTGGTAAGACACACGACTTTCATTCCGAAGGCTTGAAATTCTTTATTGTTTTTATTCTAAGATACCTCAGTTATTAGACTTATTATTAGAAGGAAGTCCAATGACTCCTTAAGTAATAGTAAAACCTGTCACAACACTCAGCCTTATTTATAAACGCTGTGTTATTGATACGAAACCAATAATATTGTTTTAAGTATTTGATAACCACATACACATTTTAAAATTATTAAAGAAATAAAATAGATTGTGATTAGAAAATATTATATTATTAGATCGGCTGAAATGATCATTGTGAAAGACTTATTTACAATTCCATAATATATCTTATCTTTGGACGAGTTCTACTTTGAATATTATTTTTGGTTCTGTCTAACAAAACAATACCTTCCTTACTTTTATTTTTATTTATAGTGATCGACTCACTTAAGCTTATTAAACCTACCAGAGAAAACCTACAGAAGACCTACCTTTCTTATCTGGACTATATATATTGTATGTCCTAAATGGATAAAAATTGTTGAGTTATATAACATCCTCATTTACCAAGTGGTAATGGTGAATGTAACACAATTTTACAATAAAGTTTTCTTTATCTTTATCAGAGAAAACCTACAAAAGAACCGTTTATAAATAAAGCGAAGATTGTAATGAAAAAATAATTCATCTTGATTTATAGCTTACTCAGGGATCGCAAATTGCGCACCGTTTGAGACGTTTAACTTAAGTACTGGCTGCGCATACGCATAAAAAAACATGAATCAAAATCGCAGTTTCGGTTCGATTTTCGCTGATCATTTTAATAAGTGCAGGGTTGGTACTTTGCTGGAGGTAATTTTGAGGTTTTGATAACATAAAATGTGTTTTTTACTTGTATTGAAACGTACCTATTGTGTGATGTTTTTTATAAAAAAGGCTAGAGATAACCCTTTTTAAAATAAATAATCAAACTATCTTCAAAGTTTGTGTATAGTTATTTGTTGGAAGTTGACGTAGATTATGTATATTATAAGTAGTAGAACAATAAAATTTGCTTGTTACTAGAAGCGACTGAGTGACATATCCACACATAATAGCTAGAGGTAAAATAGATATTTAAAAAAATAAAGGTTTAAAAATCTAAACAAATTATAGCGTCTATAATCTAGTAACATAATAATAAACTCATATAATCTAGCAAACTGAGCTATATCGAAACAAAGTAATAAAAAAACATAATCCTTTATTACCACAATCGCGCATAAATAGCATTTGAAAGATGATTATAAAATTACAAATTTTTCCACCACAACCCTGCAGTTGTTTACGAGGTAACATTAACTGTTTTTTGATAGTACCGAATACCTGCTATCATGATAGAGCTGTGTCATTATAGCTGACATTTCTAGCTGTCAGAATGACAGCTGCCACGTTATAGACAAGTGGTAATATAGCGATACGCTGAACGTATGGTGAATTAGATAAACAAATTGCTCATAGAACGCGAGTTTCCTAAAATAAAAATTTATAAAATGAAATAATATTCTAGCTCTACAATTCACACTGCAACATCTAGCCATATAGTAATAACATACATACATAGATATATTTTAATAAAACACCTTATTACCTATTTACATTGTGTTTTATCTCAAAGAAAGAAAGAAAGAAAGAAAGAAGAAAGAAATTTTTTACGAAAACAGCCTACGAAAATTTTTCGTCGGCGGGAATCGATCCTCAACGGCAACTTCTTGTGTCGCAGGCGGACCTTTACCCGCTACGCCACAGAGGTCGTACAAAAAGTAATTGAGTTGGTTCATTTGACCACTTGTCTACACTTAGTACCCAGTAGGTTAAACGGTATAAGCGTACGCCTAGTAAATAATCGTCTATAATCGTCCTATTATCATGCATGATAATTTGTACAACAATAATTATTAAGTACTAGCACATTAGCAAGATCAGTAAAACATTATGTTTAAACCATGACGTTAATCGAAGATTTGCAAGCATCCTGTATCTTTTGCATATTATGTTTGTAGATGGAATTAATTTATAATTAAATTAATTATACTATTAAAAACTGATGTTGTAGGTACTCGTTAGTTGGTTTGGCCTACGGCGGCGTTATGATACCTATGATTAATTTCTTTAAAAATGTGAGCACAATCAAACGAATAAATTATTCTATACTTACCTACTTAATAAAAAAAATGTGTAACTTATTTTGAGGTAATAATTTTAAAAGATTTTCAGTGTGTGGGTCTTTTAATTTCTTTAAGGTCTTTATCGCGAGCAAAACCACATACTTGTATCTTAAATCACACAGCCACAACTATACTAAATACTTTATGTCATAAAAACAATTAAACAACAATCAAAGCCGGGTCCCTCTGACCGACGGTCGGTAATTGAGGGTTAACCGCGGTACATAACTGTCCTGAATCCCGGCCGGTTTAACTTTCAAGGGTTAAACTTGATTTGAAATGCATATATTAAATCGCTTAGAGCCAGTTTCACAATGTCTTCGTAAAGTTTGTGGTAAAGTCCTGAATTATTTGCCATTTATGTGGCGGATAGTACGTACCTAGGTTACCTGTACCCTGCTACTATCTATGAATTTGACAAATCATACAATAACAGCAATAGTCAAAAAGACCCTAATTACTTAAACCGGAAACATCCAAAAACACAATAATATTTGCCATATTTTAGTAAAATATGCAAAGTAAAGGACTTACACAAACAGCCGACTGTCCACTATAATATTATAATCTTTGGCGGTCGCCACAATCTAAATATTGACCCATATAATCCTTGAGCAATAATCCTGCTTTTAAATTGCGTTTGCCTATTCTGTTTACGGAATGACGTATCTGGTTAGTCTTTGGCTTATTTTGACACATTCGAGAAAATAATAAAACCGGCTGAGTGGCTAAACTAACGCTGAAAACTAGATATGATCTAATATCAGTAGAGTTTTGTTTTTATAATATCGCGAAAGTTATAGATAGAATATAATAGAAATAGAATACCAAGAGTGCTAATAACTATAGATTTAGAAGATTTATGTCATTTATTTCCATAAAATCCCAAAGATCACTTGGACAAGTCAATAAATACAATACATTACTACGTAACATTGTTTTTATTGTATATTAAATACAATAAAAACAATGTTGACATAAAAATATATTTAATTTTTTAAGCACGGAATTGAGAAATATAAAGAACAGTCAGCTCATATTTATCTGAATATGAAAAAAAATGACAACTAAACATAAAAAATATTGATTTTGAGTCATCCGCAAAATTAGGACAGTGGCGAATTTCGTAGAATTTCACGAGCGAAGCCGGGTTTTCATCTAGAATTCTAATAATCTATAATCTTAAATTAGCTGACTCACCTGTCGGACCAGCAAAGCGCTTCATCTCGATACCTGAAAAAAAAACATTTTTAATATTAATAATAAAGCATGGGTACTTGCTTATAGGTTATACGAGTGTATTTATTGTTTTTAAAGTTTTTAAACATTTTCAACACACGATCTTTATTTACAAACATGAAGTCTCAGCTCAATCAAAAGGCTTACGATTCCTTATCAACAATACAGGACCCCTCTACAGGAATTTTAATAAAACACCTTACTGTCGTAAATTCAAATGAAATATGTCGAACAATATATCGGCAGAATAGACGGAGCGATCTTTGCCGGTTTTTTCTTTTTTTCCCGCCTTATTACATGTTTAAGAACGCTTCTATCTTTTCATAAAAAGATCACGTATTGTGTGAAAGGATGAAAATGTTTGATGAGAAATCTTTATAGAAGTTTAAGGAGTCTATGGTTTTTCATTATTCTACGTCCTGTTTTAATATAGGTACATTTATTGCTAAATAATTATGGTTTCTTCTGATATACTTGTTATATTGTCCTGTAGTTTTTAGTGTTAATAAAGGCTTTTATTCACTACTTTGCCGGGCTGGTGAATTACATACGTCCTCCAAAACTTTGAAGAGTTTTGGAAACAAAAGAAAATGAAGAAAAAGAAAAATAATGAAAAAGAACATGCCGGTTTCCTCACGATGTTTACTAATACTGTTAGAACACGTCTTTTCAAAACGCTCTGAAAATTCATGAAGAATGATCCAGAGAGGTGCTTGGCGGAGACCCACGACCTTCGGAATTAAAGTTGAGTGTAGCCAACACTCATTCATTGGTAAGAAATAAAATAACATCTATTACCTATTTGTCTTTAAAAACAAAGTACACAACATCAGAAAAGTCATTACGATTCTCACAAATCGCGAACATGAATTACGCCAGCAGATTGAATTTCGAACATTCAAAAACTCTTTTGAATCTGGAGCATGTTCGAACTTCGAAGGTGTTCTTAGCACGTGTTTGCGCGCCATAAAACGTAATCGAAAACGGTTTAGGAAACGGCGATGTGCAATTGTCAACATCCGCGCGCCATTTTGCATTTTATAACATTTTATAACGTTTTGCAGCTTTTCTCGTTATGATAATGACGCTATCAATTTTTAGGGTGACAGTTGATGACGTCAGATCTCGATTCGTTCTTTGGGGGATTTATTTGAGTTAACAAGGTACTTTAGAGTAATGGTATGGTTGTGTAAAACTAGGGCTGAAATTTAACGGAAGAGTTTTGTGTTGTTAGGCATTACAAAGACTAACCTAACCAAAGTCATTTATAGGTATGTCAGGAATGCGGATAAGCGAGATAAAATTTAAAAAACCAACATACGAGTACATAATGCAAAGAGACCAAAAAGACTCTTGTCCGAGAAACTCATATTATAGGTACACTGTTTACACTATACATTTTAGAAAGCATAGACAACATGTAATTCAACAATACGAGTATACGCCACATTCGCATAACTGTCCAAAACAAGGACACCGCGTGCGTTCAATCGCCCGAGTTTGATACGTGCGCTGTTAAGGGTTAACTGTCATTAACCCTCAGTTGTTATAACTAGGTACTTCTATAAGATAGTTAGTGAAATACGTCTTGATTTATATCGTCAACTGTAACTGTAAAATTTTACTTTACGGTAAGTTATCTACGTTTAGTCTGTACTTATTATTATAATACTTATATTCATCATTGTCGTCTGGTCCTATAAAAATCCATTTAGTCAGTTCCTTATCACAAATAGCTTTACTCCCAAATCTACCTCTATATAATAGCCTATGATAATCTTTTCCTAGCCTAGTAAAGCAGAAACGCTAGTAGGTATGTATCTCTATATAAATCGAATAAACCAAATTAGGTAAAACCTAATTCAAACCTATTTGAATAACTAAATAACATCCTAAGTTAGACTTTAACTGAACAAGCAAACTAAATGCACTGTAATAACTCTTATACGTGACCGGGTAATTAGAGGAGAAATGGTTTAGGTATTGGAAAGCCATAGATAACAGACCGCAGCATAGACAATGCAGAGTTGGGTATAGACTACAGAACTTCATCCTTTGTTTCGAATCCTTGTTCTTTGTGCGGTGAAATGGCAAATATTTACACCGTTTCTGACATAAATATTCACGAAACATTGTTATAAGGCTTTTCTATAGAAATTGAAATGTTTTATACACGGATGTATTAGGTTAACACATGGATCTCTCAGACTGTTACGTTTTTTTAAGTGCTTACTCTATAAAAGATCAGTTCACAGTACGATTTTGAAAAAAAATGAAAGCTACTATGAGTAAGAAAATGGTCAAATCCCAATTCAATAAAACATTTTAAAAAAATTAATGGATGGTTTGGTATGATTTCTCTACAAAGCTGTTAAAGTTAGTAAAAATTTGTCTAATCGATTTACCGAATAAGTCCCCATTTCCAGTTTCGAACGAACCAAGCTAAATGGGGATCCATTTTTGATTTTATAAAAAGAACTGCAGCGTTCCTTTCCACGCAGATTCAAGCACTCCGACAAATTACGAGATAACACCGCATTTGTATGCGAGACGCGCAAACTTCCGATATTAGGAACGGAACGGCGGCGCCCGCAGCTTTTTAAATTTGGAGCTTTCGGAAGTAGATTTTGTACCAAGGTTTGTTATGAAACAAAGTAAACAATGTTCTTATGATACTCACTGCTAAAGACTGTCACAAAATTGTCTTAAATTGCCACAGAGTTTTAAAATCTCATTAGAAAGTAAATGCTTTTATAACGCTACTACGTTTAATACGTGATTTTTGTAGCGAAGACTTAACATAACTGGCATAATACAATTACTAAGTAGGTAATTGTTATTTTTATCTCATAATAATTAATTTTTAACTACTGCTAAAATATAGGTATAACGTGCGCAATTGAAAATGAATTCTGTAAATGGCGGCGGGTAGGTATGGTACGATTGGCAAAACAAGGATAAAAGTATAGACAGCGATAGAGAGTGAGCGAGAACGCATGCGAGCGGACGCCATTTACAGAACTCATTTCTAATTGCGCACGTGCGCAATTGAAAATGAATTCTGTAAATGGCGGCGGGTAGGTATGGTACGATTGGCAAAACAAGGATAAAAGTATAGACAGCGATAGAGAGTGAGCGAGAACGCATGCGAGCGGACGCCATTTACAGAACTCATTTCTAATTGCGCACGTTATATAGTGATGGCTAATCTTGAGTATACTTAGAAACTTAGTGGATATAATCCGGTTTAATTTTTTTTTTGACTATTACCTAATCATCATACCCAACATATGCCTTAACGAACGAAACGACTACGATGATGATGATGAATTATGATTATACACAAATTAAATTTAAAAATTATAAATAGAAAACAATATAATTCAATACTTAGATAAGACCAGATTTATTATTAACAAACAACAAAAGTATAAATAAATACTTAAATAAAACTTTATCTCTGGCCATAGACAACGCAAAGAGCATAGAGCTTAGTTAAAGGCGGAATATTCATATGCTACTGCACAATAGGTGTCAAATAACATTCAGTGTTTATCTTATCTTATCCCGACTAATTGCCTTTCCTTGTACTTCTAACAAATACAGTAACGAGAAGTAATGTGTGTTTGTTTTTGTTGATAGATGGCGCTGTTTACAATTTAAAAGTAAAAATAGAAAACACTTCTCGCTTTTAAACCTTTATTTGGTATTGAGAATTTATATTAGGATAAGTAATAACAGTCCAAAAACCTAGGTAAGTACCTACTTTTAAACTTAGGTACACACATGAACTTATAAAAAAAATCAAGGCAAGGCATATTGAATATTTATATGCTCATTATCATTTCAGCCATCGGACGTTCACTGCTGGACATAGCCTGACATAGGCCTTTCCTTAAAAAAATCCAGTTATAACGGTCGGACTATAGTAGTAGATATTTCGTCTATGGTAGTAGTAAGCTATTGATGGACGAAATCAAAACTGCCTTAGAAACATCTGTTTTTAGACTTATATTTCACCCAACGCCGTGATCCGAAATTGACTCAAACTAATTGCCTCTAATCCCACATAACATCCCAATGCCCCCATAATTACAGTAAAACACATTGTTTTATTAATTTTACAAGGTGTCCCATACGGACATTGTGTTTTATAGTAATTTTATGCAACGCCGCACGTGGCGGGAACGCGCGACACGCCGCGAATATGTTTGAATTTAGAACGCCGCAGTATTTGTTTTGGTAAAGTTTGGCGGGAAATCTTGGGTACGTTGAAACTAGAACTATTAACAGGAGCCATCGACAGTCAAATTAATTATAAAAGAATTTTAGTAGACATTTTTTTATCTTGTAGAGCTAAAAGGATGATACAGTAGAGAGGGAAATAGAATGAGACAATGTTTGAACAATTTGTATGTTTTGAAAAAATGTACAAAAAAAATCGCAAATACACGCCAATATTCATGTAGCGTCATAGAGATAGTTATTAGATGGAATTAGTCACGTTTCATTAAGAAAAGAAAATAGTTAACATGGTGTAGGTACTTTATTATTGCGATTATAACAATAACTTTAATAATAACGTTTCGTTCTCACATCAAAGTCATACACATAAAATACAAGTGATCATACAACATTATCGACACAACAACAGATCAATAATTTCTATCAATGACGCCTGCTTATTATCATCGAAAAAAAAACAATAACTGTAGTGTATGGTTCATTGGGGAAAGAGTAGCGTGGATATTCCATCATCATCATCAATTTTATGTTTGGGTTTATAAAGAATTATGAATTTGTACAACAACCAGCAATAAAAAGTCCACTTCCATCAATATATTAGACGTTGAACTTATAATTGTTTTTCCTATTAAGTAAATAATAGGTAAGTATATTATTTCTAATGAGTACTTGCTGAAAATGCGTTGTTCTATGTATTTATAGCTGAAGTCGTTGCTACATTTTTCATCTTATCCAAAAATTTCAAATAAAGTTTTAGGTAAATATAATGCGGCTAAGACATTATTAATAATAACTATGTGGATTGTTCGGCAATTTTTATTTATTATGTACCTATTCATCCCCTTTCATTAGTTCTATTCTAGTTTAGATTAGTCCAATTCTAGTCCTATCCTCACAACTCTGTCGATGATAATTTAACGCGTTGTCGGTGTAAAATCACATTCGATATAATCCGTAAGTCGTAATGGCGCATAACCTTTCACACCCGTAACTACATGTAGGTACCTATATGATTATTATAGTAGTAGGTAGTTACAGCAGCGTTCGCACGGGTATATGCAAAACATAAAATTTATTGATTCATACTTACATTTTATTAGGGATAGCCCATAAATATGTTTTTTTAGCCATTGGTGTCATGTCAATCCTGGGCAAAGGCAAACTTGGGGAATAATATATTTTGTATAAAATTACAAGTACCTATTTAAAGCGCATGGCGAATAAACAGGATATCTTGACTCGTTGAAAACATTGTATTTCGCATGAAAATGTAGTATATTGATTCAAGCATTGAGGCATATAGTTAGTTAATTTTAAATACTAAAGAAATAGCAATAATAGTAATAACATGAAGTTTTTGTAACTTTTTGAATGCCATTTGAAACTATCAAGCAAGTTTCCCAAGCCATACAAAATTGAATTTCGAATTTCTTCCGTTCGATACCATCCGACAAATTCGCAATTTAAAAACGTAATCTGTCATCAAACTGAATGGAATAACCATCATCGCACAATTTCGCCACCCGCAGCCAATCAGACGATGCGATGAGATCCGTGTATGGATGTGGTGGTAGATACAGCGGTTCTATAAGCTTTAGCGGTTTAAACATCGAATGCATCTATCAGCTTGTGAAATGTGATTGCTGTTAAATTATTTACTAAGCTATACATCTGGCGAGGAATCATCAATTAATATGTCTTTAAAAACCCGTGAGATTCAACACTGAAACAATGCTGAAACTTGTTCAAAACAGATTTTTTTCTTTTTTTAATGATTTGTAATTTTAAAAAACTCTTAATTAGTAGGTGCTTGTCGGGCACTCATAAAATATGCTCCTCTGCCTCTACCTCTGTTTTTTGTGCACATTAAGTAAATAACTTTTTAAAATATAAGACGAAGCGGACGTTGAAGATCGCTAGCAACCGCGCCGCACCCTAACCGAAACACCGCCCTGTAATTCCAATACTTACGAGCATTACCAGGATCCACTATTATAATGTATTAAGGAATATTATTTTATAGCTATGGCGCGCGTTATGGCCTCCGCTAAAAATACCTCGTGTGTAAGCACCTTTATGGGCCTTGAATCGATCTATGGATTACGGTCTAGGCTCTATGGGCACCTTACTGTAAATTATATAAAATATCTATTGTTTTGTTAGGAACTGTGAAAAAGTGGAACTTTTTAATCCTACTCGTCTATAGTGTAGACGACGGGGTGTTACCAAGCGGGAATTACTCTTCAACAATTGTTCAATAATCTTGATAACATTTAGAATAACGTGAGCCTCAGTATTAAAGATATTTCATTTCCATGTCGTATATAACATATAATATATGTGTTACGGCTAATACCCGAAGTGCGGCTACACCTAGTTCTAGCCGGTTAGAACTAGGTGTAGCCACTGACTGTTGGTTAAACCTAGTATTAGCCGATTGTTTTCGGGTAAAACTAGGTCTAGCCTTCATCATGCCGGCTACAACTAGGTCCAGCCATTCCCTGTTGGATAAAACTAGGTCTAACCGATATCACTCCGGCTAGAACTAGGTCCAAACAATTCCTGGTGAATAAAACTTGTTATTCTGATAAATATGTTTATGTTACTTTATAAAAGTGTGATTTATAATTAAAATTACATTCCTTAAATTATAATATGCAAATAGTTACTTATTGTCTGTTGTTAAAAAATGTTCCTGATGTTCCTATTATATTAAAAATTGCACTCCTAATAATTTATGTTAATTATTACAATGTGATTTATAAGAATAAAAAAACTCTCTACGTTTCTTTTTATTGGATGTTTTTTAATATCTAAAAAAAGCTCTGCCGATAGCATGCCGGCTACAACTATGTACAGCCAATCCCTGCTAGATAAAACTAAGACACGCGCTGCTGCTGCTGATCTACTGCAGGTCTACTAGCGATTGTGACTCACTATCTGCAGCAGCGGCGCGTGTCTTAGTTTATCTAGCAGGGATTGGCTGTACATAGTGTGCAATTTTTAATATAATAGAAACAATCAGGAACATTTTTTTAACAACAGACAATAAGTAGTTGCATATTATAATTTATAGAATGTTATTTTAATTATAAATCACACTTTTATAAAGTAACATAAACTATTTATTAGAATAACAAGTTTTATCCAACAGGGATTGTCTGGACCTAGTTCTAGCCGGAGTGATATCGGTTAGACCTAGTTTTATCCAATAGGGAATGGCTGGACCTAGTTGTAGCCGGCATGATGAAGGCTAGACCTAGTTTTACCCGAAAATAATCGGCTAATACTAGGTTTAACCAAGAGCAAGTGGCTACACCTAGTTCTAACCGGCTAGAACTAGGTGTAGCCGCACTTCGGGTATTAGCCGTAACATATGTATTACATACATAATATGTATGAAGGTGAAAACTATTATGATCTACTAGTAAACTTGATCTTAAGAACCTGATATGGATTCTAGATTGATGAAATTTACCTATATGTATAAATTTCATCAATCTTGAATCCATATCAGAACCCAAAATCCACAGACACTCTGTAATATACTAAAATACCTTGTCTTCTACAAATCTCCAAACAGGCACTCAATTCCACGAACTCAAACATTGTTCTTGGCTTATAAAGCCGATAATCTATTTGAAATCAACACTCGAATTATTTTAATAACAACACGTAGTTCGCAGTACCCGTAGTCACGACTTTGTTATTAGTAAGATCGAAACAACTGTAAATATTGCGATTTTCAACTATTTACAGCATAAAACTTTTTAAACTATGTATCATGGTTTTAAGTTTTAACAATATTAAAACACGAAACGTTTACGTTAACGAAATTTAAATATCGTCGCCATACTGCGAAAACCAAGTAACGATAGACGATAGTAGTGAAAATTACGATTTACTTGGTTTTCGCAGTATAGCGACTAATAGGTAAGACAAAAAAGAGAATATTTAATTAATATTTATGAATGGCAACATCCCTAATCACTTATCGCATTCTTATTTCAAAAATATCTCGGAATAATCAGTCGGTATCAATGTGTTTAATTAGTACAATCTTTAGTTTATGCGTTCAGATTGGTATGGTAATTAGGGCTTTCGCACGCCGCGTAAGTGGTTTCGTTCTTGTGTTCTAGATTAGATTATGGATTCTTCATTTAAATTAAGCTTATTTTTATTTGTTTTACGGACATTCGAAAGTTCAGTTGCTGATTTATGTGGTCCTAAGTTTAACAATTACAAGTACAATTAAGTACATTTTTAATTTAGTTTGATCATAAATTAGATTTAACAAAATCGGAATAAAGAAGGTATTATTACCGTATTCAAATTGTTTTAGTTTAAATTTTACGGTCAGTTATAAATATGTTAAGTCCTTGGACTATCATTTTACACAAGCACAAACCAGAAATTTTATGATAAAATTAATATAATACAGCAGCAAACATTAAAATTAAGTAAGATATCACAAAAACAGTGCCAGTAAAACAAAACCGATGTTGTTTATTCCTGCGCTTGACATTCGCAGCGTGAAACCGAACGTAACGTATCTCTCTCGTTACCGGCGCGCGCGCATAGGGCTAACAGATCATAAAAATCATTTGAATAATGGAACGTTTTCAGAAAACTTTGTCATTTGAATTGTTGTATTGAATTTCTTGAATTGAGGGTTGGCTATTCGATTCTAATAATTTGTTAGTCAATTTTATTTCATAGAGTTGATGATAAATTAAAGTAAGACCACTCAAAATAACAATTATTTTCTTTAGAAAAAAGAAGAAAGAAAGAGAGTAAAACATTGATTAGAAAACAACATTCAGTTAAAGTTTTATAAAACAAAATCGACTACCTAAATGCTTTTGACAGCCCTGCTAAAATAATTTGACATTTTTGACAGATAAGCTCTAAATCAAAATATAATCTGAAATATTGCATTTCGTGCAATTTCTCATTGATTACATTATAACCTAAGAGCCCGTGATGGCCAGACCTTCCTTTAATTCACAAGCGTGAAAATTCTTTCATGTGTATGTCTAACATAGGTAAGAATAACCCCCAAACATGAAACCTGGATCGCGGTTCCTTTGGGAGATAACAACCTTTTACCTGTTATCTCCCAAAGGAACCACGATCCAGGTTTCATGTTTGGGGGTTATTCTTACCTATGTTAGACATACACATAAAATAATTTTCACGCTTCAGAATTAAAGGAAGGTCTGGCCATCACAGGTTATTAGTCTATACTAAGAGCCCGGTCTGGCCAGACCTTCCTTTAATTCTGAAGCGTGAAAATTATTTCATGTGTATGTCTAACATAGGTAAGAATAACCCCCAAACATGAAACCTGGATCGTGGTTCCTTTGGGAGATAACAGGTAAAAGGTTGTTATCTCCCAAAGGAACCGCGATCCAGGTTTCATGTTTGGGGGTTATTCTTACCTATGTTAGACATACACATGAAAGAATTTTCACGCTTGTGAATTAAAGGAAGGTCTGGCCATCACAGGCTCTTGGTCTATTATTGAGACATACGATTTTGTGCTATTAAGAGTCGTTTAAAATTTAATCAAAAATAAGCTTACGTGCAGTGTTTTAAGGTCTGTTTTCGTGTGATTTATTAAAATGTTTTTATTCTCAATGTTTAAAGGAGCTAAAAGAATGATGGCTGCGATTAATCAGAAGAACGTTTTGAGAGAAAGAGTTTTGTTTTTTGAGTAATTTTGAATAATTTGTGAATGACCGGCATCGGGACAGACTTGTTTATTTGTTTTATATAATGATTGCAGTAACCTGTTCCTTGCAGTATAAACTGTTTAATGTTAAACTTGACAGAATTAAGAGAAATTGATTTTCCAAAACCGCCAAGGTAGTTATTTTTACTCGTATCTTGGCGTTCTTTCATATTTGTACCTATGTATATTAATTACCTGAGTAAATCAGAAATATAAGACCTGTAACACAAGCTTCGAGCTTACCACGAGGCTAGATGTTGATGTGTGTTTTGTCCAGCAATATTTATATATTTATTTTAATTCGTGAAAAATCTAGTGTGATTCAAAACCTCGTTCTGAATTAGGTACCTCTATGAAAGCGTACTTCAATAGTCGGCCATTTTTATCATGTCACTCTAGTTTTATGAACCATAGACATAGTGTCATATGCTCCATCCCCCCCACTGCGCACCGATTTGTAAACCAAACCCACCCGTTGTCACTACATGAAAACGATTTATTTTGTTAAACAATTATTTATTCATTCAATAAAACGGTGATAATAATGTGTGAGTTTTGTCGAGTTATACAGAACTTCTACAAAAAATATTGTTTTAAATAGGTTGATGCATATGAATTTGTGGAGTAAAATTTAAATTGATTTTATTAATACAGCGGGACCTGTATCAATAAAAGAGGGTTTTTTAAATATCCACAGACAATAAAACTATTAAAACATATATACATCTATACAATGTGGTATAAAGTTTGCTTGGTAGGTATAGGAGGGTGCTACCTGTTTTATATTCAAAGACAAGATAATTTCACCCCTTCATTAATATGATATTACATAAGTATTTATGTTTGTCAATTTTTGGCATACGTTCTTATCACGCTTATGTTATGAACCCACCGGTTCATATTATAGTGAGCATAAACCTTTAATCGAAAATTCTCCAATCTTACCCAGAACTGGAATGTAATGTAACGTTTAGTCGTGAAATAATTAGCAAGGGCTAATAAAGACGGGGCGAGCCTTTTAATTCTTACACTCCATTTGACAGTGCAGTCAACGCCTTTTCAGAATAACGAAACCATAGAGTATGTTTATTTTTATGTCGTATTTTTAGTTTGATGTTTGGCTGAACGCGATTCTCTATTCGCTATAACGCTATTCTCAGAATATATTGTTGAAAACCTCATTGAATTTAGATTATAGGCTATCACTATTTACGGAACAGATAACCCAAGATAAAGAACATGTAAAGTTTATGTTTAGTATTGGCGTGTCTTTAAATAAATAAAAATCACAGGTCAAAAAACTATGAACGCGAGTAAAGGTTGCGAATGGGTCAGCTACTAGTTTAGCTAAATTACATATAATAACAACAAAACCCATGCAAACAAATATACTTATATAAATATAAAATAAATATTGCTGGACAATTAACACAGCGACATCTAGCCCCGTTGTAAGCTCGAAGCTTGTGTTACGGTGTTAATATAAAACACTATTGCTTCAAAAGTCCTTCTACGCCTTTCGTAGTCCAAATATCCCCTAGCTGCCCTTTCATTTGTTCAATTGCATCCCTTTTGGCACATTTCTTTTATTCGCTTTTTTCTCCCCCATCGCACAGTATGCACAATAAACAGTAGGCACAGTAGGTACTGTATTATGTATATTTATAGAAATGTATAATAAATTGTAGTTTCTCAACTAACAGGTAAATGTAAATATTAATTAAGTTATTAGGTATCATTACCTAGGTACATTATAAAACATAGACAGCATACCATTCGACTTTGATAGATTTTTTCCTATAGAAACAAATGAAAAATATACATACAACATTTAGCATTCAAATTAAGATCAGGTTCAGAGGTTCGTAAAGAAACCGAGTTCTAAAATAAGAGATTAAATTCATAGTGATAATAAAATATCAGTTTTTGTTGGAGCTAATACGTACTGTCTGGATATTTATATTGTGCCCAAAAAGGCGGGATTCCGGACTTAAGGCGTGAAGTAATTATGAGCTGATAATTTATATTAAAACAAGGCAAGGTATGCAAATAAACTGTTTTTGCTGCAAAGAGTTATAATAAAAAAAAACATTTAATTTGTGACTGTACTTGCATTCTTGCTTGTAAAGTAGTGGCAGATGTCGTCTGGATATTAGAGATTACGCAAATATTTTTGGACTGGGCACATTATAAGCGAGGATGCACGGTACATGTATGTACAAACTCAAACACACTGTACAAATTAATCTCTATTTTGGATAAATGGATGTTGAATTTGTAACTTTTGCACGTGAAAACTACTGAATGGATTTTGATGAAACTTCCCGGTAACATAACTTACATATCAGAATAACACATATGTTAATGTTATGAGCCAACCGTGTCCCACTGCTGGGCGAAGGTCTAATTTCTTTTGGAGGTAACTTTTTACAGAAGGAAACTATTATAGCGAGATATTAAAGCGCGGGCAAAGTGGGTGGAAAGCTTGTCCTTTATAATTAGTAAAAAGGGGTCACTCTAATTCTAATTGCATAACTTAAGAGGCCTATTACGTGAAATCGCGAAATTGTTCGGTTTTCTCGTCCTAATTCTATGGTTTGCGTTAGTTGTTTGATATTACAATTACATCTTTATAATAGTTCGTTTTCTCCTCTACAAAAGTAGTAAGAAACATTTTAGATAACTTGTTTATATATTGAGTAATAATCATTCTCCGGATACATGTTTCGTAAAAAACGATCGAAGACCTGTTTTCTCAGCTCTAATTTGTAGATTCTAATGAATATGGGCGATAAAACTATTTTTTATTATGTTACGTATATCCTATTCTTCATTTAGAGTAGAGTACATTTTCGTTAAATGCTTTTATTCTAAAGATATACCGAATTTAATATCGACCGAAAATGCTTCGAAACAAACCTCAATAACTCCGAAGTTCTAAATCAATGGGACGTCATATTTATATCAAAATATTTATCAACATTTGCTTAAACTATGATATTAATTTTAATTTGTAGAACGGTTTTGGTATTTTTTTATGAATAAAATAAAACTACCATAATTTAGTAGTTTTTTCATTCAGCCGGCTTTTTCCATTTAGTACCGCGCGAGCGCTTGTCGAGGTCGGACCTATGTCGGTTGTTCTTGAATAAAATATAGAAATATTTCGTAAAATGTCAGTGTGTGGGACTGTCAATTGCTGTAAAAACGCTGTTAGTGTGCGTGTATGTGTTATTGCGATACTACGACCGACATAAGTTGATCCGTTGATAACGATCAATTGTTATTTTTATTGATAACGGTCAATTATTGTTGTTGCTGGCCTAAGAATTGTACCAAATGTTGCTGGCCTAAGAATTGTACCACATCATTGTCATCTTGTTTTACCTTATTTATTTGGAGGTTATGCTGTAGGATGTGGATTGCATATCTAAAGTTATCTATCCTAATTAAAAAACAACAAGGCAACTTTTTTTGGTGAAACCGTCCAACGACTAAATGTAATTATGCCTATGATTTTTTTAGATTATGACTAACTTGCCGACCCGCCGACAGCTGCGCTTGCGTTTTTACGTTATTTACTAGTTTATGTTTTATAGCCTTTTTCGATCATTTTACTATCCAATACTGAAATCATATTTTAAATCGGACCCGCGGTTCCTGAGTAGCACGTTCAAACAAATAAACAAGCAATCTCCTCAGCTTGATAATTGTAGTATAGATTTCCATAATATTTATTACAAAGAAAATATTCCGTAATTTTTTGTTCTTATTTTTACCGAGTATCCAATATGTAAACAATAAATAATGTACCTTTCTAATAAATATATTATTTATTGTAAACATTAAATAATTGTACCTTTCTAATAAATACAGGGCGTCCCAAAGTTATGGGCCATGGAGGGGAAGTACCTTAAATATCGTAGATAGTGAATTTTGCTCAAAGAAGACTTCATTTTATTTTTAAAAGTTAGTAATTCTGGATTCATAGATTTTCTAAAAATTACTTGCTTTGTCTGGGAATCGAACCGACTTACATGTAGAAAAAAAAACTCTATTTTTATGATACCAATCGAAAGAATAGCTAAAAAATAATAACTCTGCTTAAGTAACATAGTATTTTAAAAGAAAGGAACAACGTGAAATTAATTATTTTAATCAAATAAAAAACATGAAACATTTTTTTTGTAAATTAATTAATTAAATTACTTACTTTTTAAAATAAAATGAAGTCTTCTTTGAGCAAAATTCACTATCAACGATATATATGGTACTTCCCCTTCATGGCCCATAATTTTGGAACGCCCTGTATATAAAATAACACCCCTATTCACGTTCGCACTGCTGGGATAGGGACTTCTCTCTTGACGAGATAGATTAGGCCTTAATTCACCACGCTGGCCAAGTGCGGGTTGGTTTTTTTTAATATAAAAATTAAATATTTTAAATAAGTTCGTAATAAAATAAAAATAAATAGTTTATCAAAATAAAAATATAATGGGAATTATTCAAGATGACATATGTAGATAAATGGATATTCTACATCTGTGTATGACATATGTAGATAAATGGATACCAATAAATATAAAAATAAATATAAAGTTCGAAACTACAAAAATAATACATAAACATAATTAAAACCTTCATTAACGAAACTTTTATTTATTCAAACACAAATATACCATCTAACAAAACAAGCAACTTAAATATAGGTAATATAATTTATTTGTTTTGTTATAATTAGAATTTGTATTTAGTACGTTCAATTTAGACTTTCGAACTTACATAAAGTCCCAACATTCGACAAAAAAAAAACATTTAATTACAAACCTACACACCAAATTTCAGAAGAATCGGTTTAAAAATGAGCCCATAAGATGAGATGAATGAGGACATTTAACTTCAATAAGACTATTTTCAGTTTTATTCTTATATATATAATTATTAATCATGAATGTTTTAATTTAAAATTATGTACCTACTTAATTGATTTCAAATAATCAATCAGATTTAAAATAAATATTGATATTATTAAGATAAAACATAATTGATTCAAATATTGAAATAAAAATATCCACCATTTTGAATTTAGGAAAATATATTAAACACCTATCAATTAAATAAAAACATTAATATAATAATTATTTCGGAATGAAACTGAAAAAAAATCCACTCAATAAAATGGAATTTATTCGATGCCATTTTCTACAGATCTAAAATAATTATTAGTATATTTGTATGTTTTAGATCGACGAAGTATCAAGATCATTTAGTATTTTTCATAGAATTCGCGTGACGCGCCGGTCACGTGGTGCATAAAATATCCAATTTCGCAAAACTTCGTAAAGTCACAAGGCTCTTAAAATGATCTAAGGAAGGTTAGCTCATCTCGCGGTTACGAGTACTCGCTACTGTTGACATTGCGGTTACATTTCCTTCTCAAGATTATTTCCTAGTCAAAACTAACTGGGGGTAATGAGGTGGTTTGGTTCTGCTGAAGATGATGGTGAAAATGAGCTTCTGTTGTGTTGTCCACTTCAAAATATTCTGTTGAAATAGATTCTCAAACACGAGTAGCTTAGTTTCCTTATCTAGGTATACAACGGACGTATACAAGCGCTCTTAGGGTTGACCGACCCTTAGACTTAGTTTTGAGTAAGTTAGTTCGTTTTCAGAGATAATGTGTTTATAGGCTCGATATAATATGATGATGAAACAAATTTGACGATTTTTTTTCTGTATTATGTATGTTCCTTCATAACTCTTTAACCAATGGTGCGAATTTGATTAAATTCGGTAGATAAACATTTAGACATCTGGGACACTACTTAAATTCTTGATACATTTATGATAAGACCTGGCCCCCATCACGGGCACAGCTTGTATTAAATACTCCTATAAAGTAAACTAAAGCTTCCAAGCAACATTGTTGTCCAAAGCTTCACAAAATCCGATTAAACCGCAAAAATAAGTGAGAAATAAACGCCACCGTCCATGATTCTATTAAACCTAATGAAATCCAACGTAACCGCCTCATAAGTTAAAAATACCCGACGTATCACCGAGGATTTATCGCCGCGTCTAGAATCGGGCAGTCGAGATCGATCAGCGAGTTATATCTCTATTGTATGGCTGCGTGTGCGCATCAAGGGGCCATTGGCGTTGAATAGTTCGGATCGACTTTGGAGTTGAGAGGCAATCGAGAGGTTAGACACGTAGAGTTCGAATATGCTTGTGATTTTGGTATAGCGTTGGTGACGGTCTGTTTTATAAAGGATATGAAAGTTATGTCCTCAGCTAGACATAAATTAAGGTATTATTTACTCTGATGGGCCTTATACATAGCTAGTTCCAGTATTTTCGATGAAAGCCGACTAATGTGAATTTTAAAAACCTAAATAAAAATAGACTACTTAGATTAGACTAAGACATGAAGATGTATGAAATTTATCTAAAAAGTTTTTTAAAGGTTACAAAAATGTTATTCTTTCTGTGCTTGGAGTCTCATAGATTGCTTATGAAATAAAATAATAGTGTTTGCTATTTATTTATGGTACAAAATTAAATGTCCCTACATTCTCAAGTAATTGCTCCATAGAAATTAATTTCACCAAGTCAAGTCTGTACGTAGTGCAGCTCAGGCATAAATAACTGGTACAGTGGACTGTACCTTATTTTGAATAATTATTCTGTTAGTAAAATGCCGATAAGGTTGTTGATTGTTTTATTATTGTTGTTATTAAGAAGTATTTCGAAGTAACGTTAAATTTTACACCATGTTTAAGTAAATAAAGTTATTTTTGTAGTTATAAAACAACTTGTACAAAACAATATAATTAATTTTTCCTACAGTTTAAAAGCTGTAGTAACCCAAACAAATCACAATGTTTTAAGCAGTTCAATTTATTTTTTCCAACAAATATTTCTAATTCGCCGACCTTTATTAGCCGAATTCTAAACCACAACAGGGTTAAGCGCTACTTTGATATAAGAATGTAATATTGATAGTCTTAAATACAAAATAGTAGGACTAGCTGAAACCTCGTTAGACTGGCCTATGTCTTGTCTAGCAATGGATTGCCAGTGAATCGTCGATTGCTAGCGATTCAGAAAAGATTAGGTTTAGCTATAAAATATATTCAGTGAATATTGGCCATTCTAAGTATATTTCAATACCTATAATCGTGAACTAATTTAACACAAAGTGAGTTATCCTAATCGAAAAGACTTATCTAAACACCAAATCAGACAATAAAAGCTCTGTAATTTTAATCCCAATTTTATGTTGAAGACCTGTTAAAATTTATTATTGTAATTTTCAGATGTGTCTGTCGGTGTTTTACATCCATCGTGCATAAACATAACGGACATAAGATTTACATAATTTAGTTATTACGAGAAAAGCTAGTAGTAAATTGTTAGTACAGGCTTCAGTACCTACCGCGGGCAAAGATTAAATAACTTATACCTAATTAAAAAATCAATAGATCGGCAAATATATCGATCAGTATCAGGAACATCCAATCAGGCTCATTTAGCCGACAGTTATCTTTTTACCATAAATAAAGACGTGCACTTGACTAATTGTGACTTATTTACGACAAAAAGATCGATCAGTGTTTTCCACATCGATTTATTAGCCTTCGTGGCTTTTGTAGACCTTTTACGGTTCAGGAATTACTTCGAAATACTGGGAACTACGTTATTTCAGATAATAAGTGGGTTTTGTGGTAGGATAGATTTAATTGTTCATGATCATCATAACTTTTCTTTGTTTTATTTCAATATTTTCAATCTTACATATAATAACTCTAACTATATACTTATTAATACGTACAATAAAGAGTTAATTCATTCATTCAATTCCAATCGAATTGTAGGTAATAGAGCTAAAGGAATTGGATTAGGCTTTGAAACCAGTTGATGGATAATTCCCAGCGTCCTCGTTTTTCAGTCGGTCAAATAATCAAAGTCACTATCGATATATCCGATACCGAGAAATCGATACAAAATCGATATTCGATTGGAACCGAATCACTGTCATTCATGTGTCCGGCCGCTAATGTCGTTTCGCACTATAATCTGCCACGAGAAGTATAAAATTAAAAAAATTACTATCCAACAAGACAACCTTATCATTTGTGACTGTTGCGTATCATTTGGAGTGATCCTAATTATACGGTCGATAGTTTTCGATCCTTTTCTGTCCTTTTGGGATTACTATTGATTTCATTGAGGATTCTACAAATAAATGTTTATTCATCATCATTATTTCAACCGTCAGACGTCTTCTGCAGAACATAGGCTTTCTTTTGGTTAAATTCAATAGGTAAATTCTAGTTTTAACGTTCCTGGGAATTAGGGATTTCTCTCTTTATAAGGTCATAATTCACGATGCTGGTCAAGTGCGGGTTAGAGAATGTCACATGTCCTCTCTAATGTTCTCAAAACATGACGGAATTAATAGACCAGGGTTTTTAATTTTTTACAAGGAAAAAAATAGTAGTAGAATGAAACCCATTAGAAGAGGAGGGGAATCTGATAAAAATGAAAGGAAAAATAAATTACGGTCGATCTGAGTTCGGGAAGTGGGAGGGGGTGGGCTTTTAAGGGGAGAAAATGGTTTATCTCGATTTGCGGTGAAACTACAAGTCCTATTAAAAAAAGTTATATGGCAAAGTTGTAGGTAATAAAACGATCTACAACTTTTAATTCACAACTTTTTTACATAACGTCAAAATGTATGTGAAAAATTCAAATAACTAAGTATTTGGTTTTTTATTTCTATCTTTTTCAAAAACATTTTATTTTCTACGAAATTTGGTGAAAACATACCTATTTATGTCCCAAATCCACTATAATTTATTTGATTAAAAATATTAATTTTTTCACCTTATTTTGACTTAATTACTAAAAAAATAGACCAATTTTCAATCGAAAATTCACGTGTCAAAATATTAGCTTTTTTATAAAAATCGGTATGCTGTTTGTTCATTAATATCTCTATTTTCTGATGGTTAAGAAAAATATATACATTACTATAATAAATTATCTCAGAAAATGCAAAACACCGAAACAAAATTTGTATCATTATGTACAATTGCATCATGAAAATGTGATTTTTGCAATTTTTATTTCATATAATTGCTTACAATCCGACTTATTGCACATTATACAAACAGATTATTATATAATAATTATTATTATATAGTCTGAAAAGACAAAATCATATTTTTATGATGCAATTGTACCTAATGATACAAATTTTTGTTTCGGTTTTGTGCATTTTCTGAGAATATTTACTATGGTAATGTATATATTTTTTTTAACTATCAGAAAATAGAGATTTTAATGAACATAAAGCACATCGATTTTTATAAAAAAGCTAATATTTTGACACGTGAATTTTCGATTGAAAATTAGTCTATATTTTTGAAAATTAAGTCAAAATAATGTGAAAACAATAATATTTTCAATCAAATAAATCACAGTGTATTTGGGACATAAATAGGTAAGTTTTCACCAAATTTCGTAGAAAAACAACAATTTTTGAAAAAGATAAATAAAAAAAACCAAAAACTTGGTTATTTGAATTTTTCACATAAGTTTTGAGGTTATGTAAAAAACTTGTGAATTAAAAGTTGTAGATCTTTATATTACCTACAACTTTGCCATGTAACTTTTTTTCATAGGACATGTAGTTTCACCGCAAATCGAGATAAACCATTTTCTCCCCTTAAAAGCCCACCCCCTCCCACTTCCCGAACTCAGATCGACCGTAATTTATTTTTCCTTTCATTTTTATCATATTCCCCTCCTTTTCTAATGGGTTTCATTCTACTACTATTTTTTTCCTTATTTGACCATTTTTGAAGCTAACTGCACTGGTCTATAATGTCAAGTCTGCTCCAAAACAGCTTTTCTTATCTGTTTGCAACCAATTTATTTATATTTCATATTATTTCCATAATATTGCCATAATAACTTTAAAAACAGCCTTATTATCGGATAAATAGATACAAGGTGCGTTATGGCGTTATGCGCGCGCGCAAAAACCCGACGGCATCCCGTCCTAATAACCAGCCGTATCTGATGGTTCTGTAAGGCCTCGAACTCTGCGGGTAGCGGAGCGGAGGCGGGGCGGATGCGGAGCGGACGTGGGGAGATTTCATGCGTAAATTAAGTAGACCAGTCCATGGAAACAGCGAGCGCGAGAGCGCACGAGGAGCGGTTAACTCCTGTTTAAAGCCTTGTATCCACTTGAGTATGCTCAGGCGAATTTTTAACATGTGGAATATTCGTTTCGTCAATTAATATAAGTACACAACACACTGAAGCGGCTCCATTGCCTTATCAAATTAAATTTGCGATACCTATATTATGATTTCATATAATTACACTGCACGTAAAGGCTGGGGTAAATGAAATGCTCATTCGCCTGAGCATGCTCAAGTAGATATATACCTTAACGGAGACATACTCCGCCACCGTGGGAGCACACTGGGTTGGTGGAGCACTGTCGTGGGTTCAAACCCCGCCGCGCACCTCTGATCTTTCTTCTTGGAAAGATTATGTGTGCTTTAAAAACACGTGCTCTAACGGTGAAGGCAAACATCGTGAGGAAACCGGCATGTTCTGAGATCTTTGAAAAGTTTGAAGGACATGTGTCATTCACCAATCCGCACTTGGCCAGCGTGGTGAATTAAGGCCTAATCTCTCTCGTCAAGAGAGAAGTCCCTGTGTCCCAGCAGTGGGAACGTGACTAGGGGTGTTATGATACTCCGCCACCGCTCCCGCTCCGCTACCCGCAGAATTCGAGGCCTTAGGACTAGGGATGAGATTTTTTCTGAACATCGATCGATTGGCATCCAATAATTAAAATACTCGTGGACCAAATAAAATCCTTTAATTTAAAATAATAATATTTAATTCTTGCAATAAAACACCATAGTCTTTACGTATTTAGTAATTGGTTTATTTAAAGGACCGCCAAGAGCGTAATTTACTTACATCAAATATTTGAAGAAATAAAATGGGCTTTTAAGTATTTTTTTTTATTTATCTAACTTTTCTGATGACATATTCGCATGTGGGCGGTGGAGAAAGGTCCGCTTGCAACGTAGGAGGTTGCGGATTTGATTCCTGCCGTATGAAGAGTCTCTATAGGATCTACAGATATTTGTTATGGATGTTCTGGGTTTTGTCTACGTATACAAGAAAAATCTAACGTTCAACGTACAATCTACGAGCGTACCACCATCATTTAAAAACAGTTTTTTGGTCATTATATTACTACGTAGTTATTATAAAATCATTCAGACACATTAAGATTTTTTAAATAACTAGATTCATATTTTTTTTTAATTTTCATTTCCTTAAATTTATCGAATCATCGAAATCTCTATTGGCAACCCTATTTCACGATCGATACATGCAGAAAACTCGACCTTACTGCTGTAACCTATGTATATGTTGATTGGATGGTGTGAGAAAAGTTAATTAGGGTTTAATTAGCGTGTAGATTAGCTGGTCAATAGCTGAAAGGTTGATAATTTATTTTTAAGACCACTTCACGGTTTAGATATGTGTCTGTCATCAAAAGGTTTTATTTGTTTGTCGGTAGGTACCTAAGTACTAAATAATTTTAGACCTAAAATTTTGAGATGCCGGCTTAAACTCCTTGAAATGGACTTTAAAAAGAGAAATGATTCTCAATTCGACTGTTATTATTATTTTTTATTTTATGTTTAATTGATCAGACTTTCACTGCTTAAATTAATTTTGATGATCTATTTTTATAGCTGGTGTAACCCATGTAGCACATACATTTTTCAAGAAAAAAAAATCCTGAGGTTCATGGCGGGGTTTGAACCCACGATCTTCTGATAAATAAATAAATATTGCTGGACAATTCACACAGCAAAATCTAGCCCCGTGATAAGCTCTAAGCTTGTGTTACGGGTTCTAAGATTTCTGATATAAGTACTTAATAGAATATACATACATAGGTAGGTACTCTTAGATAGATATTTTTTATTATACATAAATAACACCCAGACATGAAAATCGAGTGTGCTTATACATTTTTAAATCCGTGTTTTAATCCGTAAGGTACGTGGCGGGGTTTGAAACCACGATCTTCTGGATGAAAGTCGAGTATGCTTCCATAAACTAAGTTGAAACTCACCGATAATAGGGGAACGGCTGCGGCACATGCAGATCCATAGGCATAGTCGCGTGCGGATAGTCGTGCTGCATCATACCGTGCATGCCGTGCACCATGGCCGCCCAGGGGGACGAGAAGCCGCCAGGGTGCTCCATCACGGACCCATCCGCGCACTACTAACTGTTATTCCATTTTCAAAACACTGAATGGAAGGAAACGTTTATTCCATTTTTAAAACACTGGCGGACTTGATGGTCTGAATGTTTATTTCATTTTTAAAACACTGATTGAATGGGAGGTAAAGTTTATTCCATTTTTAAAACACTGGTTGAATGCAAAGAAAAGTTTATTCCAATTTCAAAACAATGAATGGAAAGAAAAGTTCATTCCATTTTTAAAACACTGGCTGACTTGATGGTCTGAACGTTTATTCCATTTTCAAAACACACTAAATTAATTAAATCAAAGACTATTATTACTCCTATCGTTCACTTAATGATTGATATTGGTATTTTGTTACGTTTAAGGTGTTTTATATATTTAAATACTTATATTATTGATAATAGACTATGGAATGGTATTTAAATATCCCACGGTTTTTATAATGGCATAATGCCTTTTTAATGGTTATAATTATCAAGAATAATTAAATAGTTTTATTATATTCTCTAGATGTTTATAAGTATTTATGGCTATTAACCCTATAAAGCTAACGTTCGTCATTTTTGCACACATCGGATGAATATCGTCTAGTAACTTTCCAACAGTTATAACTACGGATTTGAGGTTTCGCGCCAACTAAGAGACTGTTAGAGTGCATCGGATGGTGGTCGCCTCTAACAGGTAAGTTGCTTAGTTTTGGAGATAAATGACAACGAAGAACTTCCACAGTTGCTAAGTTCCCAATGGTGGTGAACATTCGATTGGTATTTTGACCAACATGTGTTCAAAAATTATGAACATCAATATTTTGTTTCTACAATTGTTTAAAAAAACTATAATTTTCTGATATTTTTTGCCTTATTCGAAGTTTATAAGATGTGTGGTTTTGATCTCGAAAAAGTGGTGCCATATGTTATTCGTGTTTATAGTGCCTTAATGGTTTAATAATGGATTTTTGTGATAAATATCTTTCATATATACTCTATATTTCTTGAAAATACAATAAATCCATATAAAAATATAACACACTTTATAATATGGTTCATTTTATAATGATCGTAAAAATTACGAATGGTTAGCTTATCAAGGTAGTTTAGGAACGTTAGCTTTCTAGGGTTAATAATAATTTATAATACTTCGTTTCATTAAGTTAGGTACTTTGAAATTATGGTACACAGGATCATGTGTAAACGATTAAGATCTTAAGTTGAGGGAATTGTGTTTGTATAAACTAGATACGTTCGTAATATCAATAATTCTACGGTGATATCTATTCTAACGAGCAAAGCCGCGGTGAACCACTTAAGAATAAACAAATAGGTTGTAGGCAGAAAGCATAGACACGTAAATCCAATTAATCTATGATAAATATTGCCATAACGGGTATCGATTCGGACTAGCGCTGTTTGTTAGCTGATGGCAATCAGACCCATGTTGGATTTGGGCACCTACATTAGATTGGCAGATTGGACGTTTCTAGAAAGACCATAGACCTACAATTATACCTATTTAGAAATATAGTTTAGCATTTATATGTATGTCACGTCCTAGAACTGGGGGGTGATTTGTTAATTTTGCATCAAAACTTGCATATTTTGCTACTGCAAGCTATATCGGTTTTTTTTCAATATATTTTTAGTTATACACGTGGACCCCATACATTCGCGGACGGAGACGCGGGCACCGCTAGTAAATAAATAAAGACAATAACAACAGCAACATCTAGCCCGTGGTAATCTCGAAGCTTGTTTAAGTGCTAGATTTCGGATATAGGAACTTAATAAAATGAATATGGAAAATCAATATCATCATTACGTTTCAATCTATCAAAAGAAAATGTTACAAGAAGACAAAAAGGCTTTTAGTTAGAAAGGAACATTTAAGTTTCACTTAATAGAAATACCTTAGGTACCTTAAGAATGCTAGCCAAACATTCAATATAGCAATATTTAATAACTTACTGAGAAATATTAAGAGGTAAGTAACCACTTAAAAAATTCCGATATCTGAGACTACGCACACAAAGATCTCGAATGTACCGGCGCAAACGCAACCTATTTAGTCAGTTTACTTGTTTTCTGTCAAATCGGCACCTATTAGTAAAGTTATTATTTACTTAAACATAAAGTATTTATTGCGCTAATGTTATTTTAACCTCATGGAATGACAGGTTTTCGTTTGCTTTGAAATAACATGTGTATGCTGCGCAAGAGTTTACCATGACGGTTTTTGACAATTATGGTTTATGGATCTGTTATTTGCTGTCTTGTTTCAAATGTGAAAAATTTTGTTTAAGTTTGGAGTTACACATTATAGTGTTAAATGGTTATGTTTAAATAAATACTATTTTTGTATGTTCTGTTCTTCCTATTCTTATAATTCAATTATTCGATGACCTTTGGTAATATTGTAATTGATTTCTTGTTTTTTACATAAAATTTTGTTATCTTATTTTGCGATAAATTTAATTTTAACCCAAATATCTCATAACGCCATCCCTGTTATTCCAATCACTTCGATTTACGAAAAACCACCAACCAAATACATACAGCAGTTCCAAACTCAAAAATTCAAATTCCAAGTCACGCACTTCACACACTAAACTTCAGCTGAAGAACGCACGATAATTCCCGCCCGCGAAACGTCACTGTCATTATGACATTCGGGTAAAGTCGACACGTGTGGCGGGTCTGTCGGTCCAGCGGTCATTGAGACTGCGAGCGGCGGCATACGAGCGAGGGCGCCGTGTTACGTCACAGAGACCTGTTTCACTGGAGATGGGCTTTGGGGGTGGATGCTAGGTCTATGGTCACGGAAAAATAAATAAGCATATTTTTGGTTGCGGTTTAGTACCTAGGTTAGTTTGAGCGAAAATAGGAAAGATCAATTAAATATGGTCATAGAAAAAAATAATACATAATAAATATATGGTTTTGCTCAGTTATAGCGTGGATAGATAAAATTTTAATGGCAAATTTAATAAAACAGCCTTGACTTTAGTACAATAAGTTAAACCTGCAAATGTTGTAGTAGGTTATGCTCAAAAAAACATAGGTAACTTTAAAATTAAATGTTGACCACAGTTGCATATCGACGGTGGAAAGGAAAAACACTTGAAGCGACACTTTGGTCGAAAATGACTTTTATACATATTTGAAATCAGTGAATTTTTCTGCGTCGATTGGTCTTGGTTTCGTGGCGATCTGACCACTTTGGTGTCGCTTCAAGTAATGGCACTTTTAGGCTCAATTTTTTCAGACGCTAAATGAAGTGACAAAGAATTTTAGCAATTTTGGTTCATTTACCGCTTAAAGTACCGACTATATAGTTAGATTGTTATTTGATGTATTTTTCCTTTTTTGTTTCGAATCTTATAGGTTACTTAAATTGTTTTTCTTCGCCATATGAAATCCTATTTTAAACACTGAAGTTGTTTTTGCTTACTCCTATTGCGTTGGTGCCCGGTCGCTACATTTGTTTTTCCTTGCTTACCTTATATCTGTATCATGGAGTTCATGCGTTTTTCCTGCATGATTGTTATAAAATATTATGGATTTCAGTTATTTCGACAATCGCTGTAAAAAGCAGTGGTGTCGGTTAAAGTAAACATAGACAAAAATACCACATAAATATTTAAATTAACCGACATCGTCTTTTGTTCCCGAATCGTCGGTTAATTTAATTACGCTGACTTCATAAATGAAGACGATAGTCGGTTAAAGTAAGTATTATTTACGATACTATGTATTTAAATTAACCATTCAAAACAAGTCTTGTCGCTACAAGCAATGAAATTCGGTCTCTTTTGTATAAAAGGCGTCACCTATATAAGGATATTGCTCGTGACGTGGCGCTTCATTCATCGGTGAAGACTGAAATTGGTAGTGATTGGTTATAATATTGTGATACAGAATTTATAGTTCTTAGACTTCATAAAATTTTATAGGTTAATAAGTTTAATACTAAGTTTAATCTTTAAACCTCATACCAGAAATTTTTTAATAAATAAAAGACTATTGTATTAAATATTCTTGTTTTTTTGGTATCTTTGGGAAACAAAGTAGGGACTTCAGTTAAAAACATAGCTTTAAATTATTAGATAGCCAGCGCATAACGTGTTTTTCTTGTACTTAGCATACTATGATTTTCTTACTTAACTGGTTTTTCCGGAACCCTGTATGTTATGCTCGATACCCTTCAGTTATTTTACCTCCTAGTTAAATCATACATAGCTTGTCGCATAATGTGTTTTTCCTTGCGTTTGTCAGAATACTCAAGTTGCATTTAATGCGTTTTTCCGTCCGCTGTATTCACCGTTAAATAATTAAGCGACGCCTTAATCAATTAATCATGGTTGTATATTTTTCGAAGTTTAATAGTAAGGTAGTAAATAAAAAATAAAGAAACTATTTTTTTTCCTGTCGCTCTAACTTCAAACACAAATTTTTTATGATTTATTTTCGGAAAATAAAAACTTTGATCGGCTCTCCTGTAAAGTTTAAAAATTGGCGCTTCAAGGGTTTTTCCTTTCCACCGTCGATATAGTTTTATCTACTTACTACTAAGAATAGGTAAATTTCTATAAGGGTCAAATATTGTTTTTGTATATACATACGTATATACAAAAACAATATTTGTGAGTAGGTAGATAGGAATGTATAGTAAAACCATTCTAAAAATGAACTCCCCTCCACAAAACCGTGATGATTTCAACGTGTGAGAGGAAATACAGAAAAACAGAATACACAGAAAAAAAAATACAGAATTCGGTGGAGGGGCGTTCATTTTAGAAATGGTTTTACTATACTTAACTTATGAAAAGCGAACATTTTATTTTTACTTAGGTTTTTACTTAGGTCTGAGAGTAGATCTTATTTCTCTCTAACCAGTTGCCTCAGTTAACCAAAAACAGTGAACCTTCAAACGTCAATACTCTTCGCTACGTATTCTGTCGGGACGTGTAATTTGGTTTAGCTTACGTGACGTACTGTTATGTCACGTAGGCGGGCCCTAATTACGGCATCTTGCGAATTTGTAGGTCGGCGCGAAACGTGTTAATGGATGAATAGTTCGGGGTGTAAAGGTTGGGAAAAAGTATTGATCTAGTCTGATTTTAAAGGTTAAGTTAAAGTTGTCCTTGCCTACTCAACTACTAGTTTAATTTTATGTAGGTATTTTAATTTGTTTACAAAAATAATAAATTAAGACCATAATATGCAATATTAATAGTCAATTAGACATATACCTACCTATAAGTAATTTTAAAATATATTAAAAATTATATCATATCGAATTTAAGTTTAAAAAATAACTAGGTTGGCACCAAACTTAGTTATTTTGTAATTACCTATATTTGTTTTTAATTTTATAAAGCTCCTTTTAAAGTAATATAAGAAATGACGACGCGAAATTTTCCGAGAAAGTAGTTGTACAAAAATCTAGAGCAATTTAACGTTTTAGCTCGTTATCCGAAGAAATTACACAAACCTGTAATAAGTATCAAATATTCTCACGGCCGAATTGCAATATGTCCGACCTTTGACATTAACTGTCAACGATATTGTCAAGTGTCAACGTCAGAACGCATAACCAGCGAAACTTGAGCTGTTCGAAGTGTAGAGGTTGGAAGAAAACTGTAGTTAGAAGGAGGTCATATTTAAGTGGTTGCAAGGTAATTGTAGGTAATTCTTGTATGACTAATGCATAACGGTGTTTAGAAATGCTGTGAGGTCTTATTTTAAGCTTTATTTGTTTGGGATTCTCAAATGTTTTGAGACAGTTATAAATAAAAATATATTGATGTACACAGCAACATTATAGATGTTGATGACGGGTCCCTGTGGTAAGCTCGAAGCTTGTATTACGTTAATTTAAAAAAGCTCGAGCTTGATGACTACTACGCTATCGCCTGTAATGATTAACTTTTGGTAATTCATTTATTTATTTATTTGCAAGGATGTTTGTATTAGGTAGGTATTAAATTAAAATTATATTATGTCCATTAACAAACTACCAATGATGGTGTGCAAATATTATAATAATTATAGTAGGTATGTTAGTCTTTGTTATCTACATAATTATGTAAGTAAGCACCTAAATTTATATATTATTAAACTTAACTAAGTCGCTGGATATTTTTCCTAAATATATTTATTTCTAAAAACTACTTTCAAAATATTTTCCCATTTCCAAACTTCTTCAAATAAAGCACCATCCTGACCATGCATAAAACTATGCACTTAGCGAAAAATTCACGCGAGCAGTAGGGTTAAACAAACCACTGTAACAAGAACGGTTATCTGCACCATTTCGCTTACGGCGAGAGCTCAAGAATATTTTGATACTTAACCATTATGGCCAGACTAAGTTGAACCAAGAGACATTTCGATTTAAGGCTGTATGTCCACAAAAGCAGCTTTACCGGTTTGTTAGATTTTAAAAGATTTAATGCATGTTTCACCACTTGCTGATAAAATGACAGATAGCTTATCCGTAACTTATCTGACAAATAAACTACAAATTTTAGTTGCGATGCCTAAAAGATTACTTATTGAAGCCGGTGAAACAGGCACTTCATGTCATTAATTTCCATAGAATCCTTAAAATTAAGTTTACAAGTCAATTAATATAATTTTATAATTAAAGAAAATAAGGTCTGTCTAGCTAATAGATTACCTACCTAAAGAAAATATTGGAAAGTTATTTTGAAATTAATGAGATAAGTTATGCACTTTCACAGAATAAGCTTCTGACATAAATAAGTCCTAAGATAGTCTTATTATAATATTACTTTTATATTTCCGCACCGCTTTGGTCGACATGGCACCCTAACCCAGGATCAGGTTAAACTTGGTGTTTTAGTATAATGGCTATCTTAAAAGCTGTAATCCTGATTTAGTACTATAAGAAGTGGAAAATGTCCCCTTTAGTAATATTGCATGCAAATATGATGAAAGCATGATTTAGTGGCCTTTCTCATGTCTAGGCTTTAGGGGTCTCTTTGGTAAAAATTCTTACAACCATAGACAAATATGAGCACACATTACCTATATAGCTTTTTTATTTTAAAAAATATTCCAAAAAGTTTTGATGTCTTTGATAAAAACAGTCATAACAAAACCTCAAACTTATTTATAAGACCAAGAAACTTAACAGGACAACAAAAGCCACAAAAACAAAATCTAATACCCAAACAATCTCCATTTTAATTACAAAACATTCCATTTCATTCACATTCAAATAACCTCTCACTATTCATAAGTGTGACAGAAACAGCAATAATTCCTCGCGCTTTGAAATGCTGCGCTCTGATTGGTTGAGAGGTGGAGGGCGTTTTGCATCGACGGTAGGCGTGGTACTTACTTAGAAATATGGACAGATAGGTAATGTAGGTAGAATTTAATAAAACCTTGTTGGTGAGACTTCAAAACGGGGACTCAAGTTGAAGTAACCCGCGATTTCTTAGGTCAGGCTTGAAATAAATGTTTCCTATTTTTTTTTGATGCTCCAAATACATAAATAAAATTAGGTATATAATTACGAGTAACCAGATATCCGAAAAAAAAAGAAAATAATAATGCAATATATGTTGGCTAGAATCAAAACCTGGGCGGGCGCTTTAAATAAATGTTAAAATAATAAATTTCACATCATCAATTCCAGTCATCATCATTTTTGTAATGTCATAGTCAAAAATAAGTAATCCTTGTGCACGGAATTTCTAAATGCTCGTAACCTTCACACTGTCACAATCAATCAACGCCGTAAAATAAAGTAAGACGTTTTCATTTGATCTACGAGTTGTTATAATTCAGCAAAGTGTAGTAGGTAACCTATTTATAAAGCCCTTGATCGGTTTGACAACCTCGAGAAAAGGTAAGGCGGTACTATTCCTACGCGGTCACAGGCCTGTACATCCTCATGTAGATATCAATGTGTGTCTAGATTCTAGAACCAAATCTTATTCCAAACTTGAAATGAACTTCCAAAGACCAAAACAACGCGAAAACAGCCTGTCCTTGACTGTTTAGCGCACAGCCGCCCTTATCGCTGAGGGCATAGAGGCGATATCTGCCAGCAAATGATTACGTATGCGGAACATGCTCGGGCATCGATTGAGCACGGGACGCTGAGGTCTCGAGGGAGAAAATACACGAAAATTGGGACAAAATTGTAGCAGACCATTGGTTTCCATTGTCTATGGACAGATAACAAAGCTTAGATATCCTAGGACTAACTGATCCACCGATACCTTCGCTTGTGTTATCTACATCCATACCTTTTAATATTATGTACTATAAATAGGAAAGTGTGTCAAATAAATTATTTAAGTATTGTAAATTATCAAAATAAACCATCAATTAAGATTTTTAAACCAGAAACCTATTATCACAATTTAAGATGAGCGAGTAATTAGCCAAATTATTAAGTCAACAATTATCTGGCGCTGATCAAGGCCTACTCTTACATTGTTGCAAGGTTTAATAACTTCAGAGAACCAGACCATGGACAATCAAATAGTTCGGCAGAGACAGGAAAACCCATAGACAATTTAACAGTAAGTAGAGTAAGGTAGCGGTAGAGCAATAACTCCTTGGTCACGTAATCTGGTATTGATCGTGTCGGCTACTCTGTACATACAACTATTATTATGTTTAAATTTAGAGATTGATAAATCTATTTTAAAACTAATTTTTTACGCAGCTTCGGCGCAAATTTTGTAGGTCCGTCTGTGACGCATCATTACAGGTCTGATTCTCACTTGTAGACAAACACTTTTGTACGAACTGCAGATTTGTACCGGGTGGGTATGTATTTATTTATTTAACAAAATCCACAGCCCTTATGAATATATAACATTTTTCTTATAGGTATAAGCCGGAAGCTCAGGCCGGAAGCTCAGGTGAGCTTCCGGCCAAAAAACGATAAGATAAGTATAATACACAAAACTATATACCTACTTCACTTATTATGTATCGAGTTTTTTATATAGTTGGCAAGATGACCTCGATGTGTATGACCGGGGATGGTGGGATGCCACAAAAGGCCGGGACAAATGGAAGGACACGGAGGAGGCCTTTGTCCTACAATGGGACACCAAAGGCTAATAAAAAAAATTCCAGCAATATTTATTTATTTACTAGCGGACCGGGTCGCGGCATCGCCCGCTTTCAATCTCACCTTTTAAACCTTCCCTGGACCACTACGAACGCATTTATAGACCTAAACCAGCAAAATCGGCGCCGTCGTTCACGAGTTGCAACTAGACTAACGAACAACAATAGATTTTCATACATTAAATGGTTAGTTGAATGTTTGGCCTATAGGTACCACAATATTTGAAAACTGATGGTTCTTTAAGGAGGCTTTTGTAATAAGTTGAGTTGGTTGTAGGATCGATAGAGACGTGACCGGACTCTCAACGGTATAGCTTTGCGATACAAGTCTATGTGTATAGCTCCATACAGACAGAACAGCTGTTACTGATGTAGATAATGGTACAACGAATAGTTAACAGATTTTTAACACTGAATTAAATCTATAATTTCCTAAAAATTTACTTAAGTGTAAAGTAATTAAAGATTTAGATTTAAAGATTTATGTCATTTTATTTTCATAAATTCCTTAGACAAGTCATAAAAATATATTGAGAGATTAAGGGAAAAGCTTTTGAATCCCTCCATCGTCGTTACGTGTAGGTCCTATAAGAACTTATTGGCTAGCAGATTAAATTAGCATATTAAAAAAAAATACTGGAGATGCCGGGGATCGAACCCGGGGCCTTTCACATGCAAAGCGAACGCTCTACCACTGAGCTACATCCCCTTGTGACTCTATTTACAAAATCATGCTACAAGTAACAGTTATAATAACTTAGTTATGCCTACATGGAAAATAAGTAGGTACAATCTATGTGAATTATAACAGAAGTGGATCGATAATAACTGTTCACAGTTAGATTTTCAAGGTCAGTAGATAAGAACTTAGTAATTTAATCAAATCTTATGAAGAATGGTAACGAGAAATAGATTCTTCTAATTTAACTAAATTTCATCATCATCATTTCAGCCCTTGGACGTCCACTGCTGGACATTTCACAAGGTCTCCCTTCGAATCCAGTTGTTTTGGTCTACCATTCATAGTAAACCCCAATTATACTTACCTACATATTAAAATTAATTGTAATTATATTACCAAATCTTATTGTGTATCTTAGTGTAGATACGTTAGATATTTTTAATCAACAAGGCCGACTCCAAACGAAACAAATCGATTATTTATTTCTATCAAACGAATGCAGCAGGTAACCCCACCTAATCCGGTTATCGCAGAAACTAACATTGAATTGAAACTAATTATATTCGCGTAGTAAATAAAAATACTTAGGTAATAGTTAGAGGTACGTAAAATTGGACCACAGTTTAGTTTTACCGCAGATAATTTTCTTCCACCAAAGTAAGGTAGATATACATAGAAGAAGAAAGAAAGAAATATTTATTTCTCACAAATTATTAAAAACTTTAAAAACTTAATAATAATACACCACTGATAATGTGATAATATACTTACCTACTCTGCTACCAACATTTTTTTTCATCCTATCCTACTAACGAAATTCTCTACAAAAATGCTCAAACTAAACTCAACTTCAAACACCGCTAACGGAATTCCATGCAGATAAATCTACGCGCGGTGTAAAATCAAAATTCAGAATAAAAAGGAATCGCTCGGACGCTGCACAAACGGACGGACGCAAGAAATCATTATTGCGACGGAATCCATACAAATAATTGGCCCGTAAACATGTCTTGGCGGCGTTTGTGCCATGTATATTACTGTAGGGCTGTCAACACAATAATAAGTTTAAATTTGTGACATGCAGTAGGTACACCTTAAGAATACCATTCTTTATTTTATCCTGTTATTGGGACCTTCATCGCCAATTCTAAAAGACAGAAAGGAACGTCGATCTGTGAGTAACACCAACCTGATGACTGGTGATTATATCAAACCTCAAAATATATTAGTGGGTTCTATTGGAGAAACTTATGGATATGAATGTGCCTTTATTTCATACTTCTCCCCAAATCAGCTCATATATAAAATCGAATCGAATATAGTCGCCAGCCAGTTAGATAGTTTGGATTCCTTTTCCGATATTCTAGAAAACGGACTCAAAGTTGGTCCTTTGTGCGTAGTTTGTCAGCTAATGTAACCAGCCTAACTCCGACCAGAAGCTCAGAATCGTCCTGGGGTCATCGCAGGCTTCACGGAGTGAACTCGGCAGTTGGAGGATTTGAATTCGTTCCGCTGTTACTCCCTCGCATTCCAGGACTACGTGGGCAGCTGATTCTTCTTCGCTAAGACACCCTCTACACTACAGAGTGGGCTGTCTGGTGCTTCGATGGTGAATAGATGTTTATGAAAGATATGTGTCCCGTGTTAGTGGCTACCAGGATGCGTAGGTCCGATCTGTTTAGATTAAGTAGAGACCTTAGTCTTGGTGACAATGTTGGCAGTGCTGCCCCAGCCTGTAATTTATTAAGTATTAGGTATATTTATCTAATAATAATTATTAATTTTAACTAGCCGACCGTCAACAGCTTCGTTTGTTTTTTTTCATAAAATATAGCCTATAGCCTTCCTCGATAAATGGACTATCCAGCACTGAAAGAATTTTTTAAATCGGACCAGCGGTTCCGGAGATTAGCGCGTTCAAACAAACAAACAATCAAACAAACTCTTCGGCTTTATATTATTAGTATAGATTTCGTCAAGGGGTACGGTAGACTCGATCGAAACTTTATATGAATAACAAAATTATAAAAATATTGATTTTGTGTCGACAACATTAATCCGCAAAATTCTGATTAGGTATGGAGAATTTCATCAAATTTCACACGAGCGAAGCCGGGTTTTCATCAAGTATATTATATTTTTTCAGTGTTGTTTTGTTGACAACCCTGCTAGGCGCGGATTCCGTTAATGTCGGATCAATAGGTACGTGGAGAGTTTTTCGCCGCGCGCCGAGAGATGGCGTTGCCCGCTCGCCGATGTAATAACTTTACAGGCTTCGATTGATAACTTATACATAGATTTCAAAGATCTATGTTTAATATTTGATAACTTATTCAATTAATATTATTATGATGTAAAATTAAAATAAAACGTAAAAATTTTAACACTAGGAATCGAACCCGTAACCTCTTGCGTCGGATCTACGCCTATTCGCCACCGAGGTTGTAAGGATTATGAAAGTACCTACCTAGTACTTAACTTAATTATTTACAACAATTAATTAAACCTACCTACTTGATAAGATCTTAGTCCCATCTTGTCTATGAGACTTTCCTTCAGGTTTAATTGCCCATCAATAAAACCTATCTGATGGGCCGACCACACATTGTAATTAGTACATTAATTACGTTATTTATAATTAGTTATTGTAATTATTGGTAATTATGTCTTGTGTTGCCCCCTGTTGGAATGCCCGGTGACTGTCTTTTTGTTTGTATCTAAGCTTTGTCTTGTCGATAAAAAATAGATTCATTGAGAACTGGGATAGTCAATCTTGCTTGCGTTTTTTACATTAACTTATTCAAAATAGATCATTCGTAGGTACTTATTAGTATTAAGATTAAGATCATGTGTCAATCTTGTTGGTGGACGTCCAAAGTTGCGTTTGCCGATCTGTGTTCTCCACTCCAGAACTTTACGGCCCCATCGGCCATCCGTTCTCCACGCTATATGGCCTGCCCATTGCCCAAGAACTAATCCGCTGGTTTATTTCGGTGAGCCGCGTTCTTCTACGTATCTCCTTATTTATGATGCGATCCCGTAGAGAACGTTACCTAATACCTACTACAAAATTTTAAGTAATAACCAAGTCTCTGTTTATCTATCTGTTCTCCTTATTTGGGGTAAATGAAGTAGGTAGTAGGTCACTTTATTATACAAATTGTTATGTTTGACGGCTATGCCACGTTAATTTATCACTCCATTAAAGGACATCACCTGACTTGACACTTTGATATATGTTTAAATTATACCTATAGTATGACCACGTTGTGAATGCGTTTAGGACACATGTCAGTTTGACACGTTAGTGATGGGCACAACATAATGAGTTCGTAACCGTTCCTCCAAAATGAACCGCCGGGTTATTTTTAAGATTATTTTCGTTTTAAATTGGCGGAATCATTTAATATTTATATTTTAGTAATTTAAGTGGAAACCGACTGTTTTAGCGTCACAAAATGACGGCCCATAACACCATTTGGGGTTATAATTTTAAACCTAAATATAAAAATGCTACTTTCTTTCGCGCGTTCGGTTTGGTCGTAGTTTTATTTTTATATTTAATAAAATCTTATAGTCCATTATTTTTAAATTCTTAAACATATTATTTTTTAAAAATAACTGTTACAGATAACGATACTGTTGTTGCCTGTTATTTTTAGCACAGCACTACCTACGAATATAAAGCACTGACATAACCTTGTAATAGCGCAATATAGATTTAGAAAAATATTGTTTACCAAGTTATTTTACACTCAGTTTGGCACAAAATTATTAGATTCATTGATTATTGATATAATAATGTAGATTTAATGCTCCTTAATTGTTAAAACGGTAAACAAACAGCAAAAATATTTTTATCGTAACTGCAACGCCATTACAAAGTTACGTTGTCAGTTCAATCGCGATGTGTCAGGAACGCAAAGTCTGAGCGGCTAGAGTATATTGGCTATCTCTTGCCAGTACAAGTGTTTTCAACCGCTATTTGCATGAAAATGCAATATTTGACACCTGTCATATTATCTGCTTGTCATATAATAATTGCCTCAACTTTCCACGCGCACGATCACGCTAAAATACCATAAAGGATGTATCTAATTTGTCGCTTTAATTTCAAATAATATAAAAGACAATAGATACATAGTATGATAACATCTGAACAAACATTGCTGTACTGATTAAAAATGTTACATCACTTAATTATTGTCTTGTATAAGGTAGAGCTACTCTTAAACAGTTGTATTTTGACGTCAATTATCATCATAACGTAATACTACTGCTACAAGGGTTCTATTGGGTTTCCTCAATAGCCGTTTTGGGTTTTTTTTTATTAATAATCACCACGCTTTCCAGGAGTGAGTGAGTTTACTGGTAGGTATAAAATGTAGTTTATTAAGATGTTCCAACAAAATGGGTATAATAGGTAAGTACCTATGTCTTATATGTATTTATTGTGTGCTACACAGCTGTTTTGAATTTGCATAAAAAGGTTTTCATTCATCATCAGCGAAGGTTCATTAGTGGGTACTTGTTCCAGCCATTTCTTGCGCACTTGCATAATGCAGCGCTCCTAAACACCGGATTCCAGATCGCACCTCCACCATAACCTGCACATCTTCGAGAACACATCGACATATTTAATTGTTCCTCTTTTTGCCCAGAACATCGATTAACTCGCCGACTATCCCAATGATCCAGAACCGATTCAGTATCGATCGAGGAATGAAACCAGTACATTGTCATACAAGTAATTGTATATAATTGGTATTTCTTAAGAACAATGACACGAAATTACTGTTTGAAATAATTGCATTACGGTTTTTGCCCGCGAACCTTCGCTTTGACAATCGCCGTATTTAGCCGTTTTGTATCGATCGAAACGAATTGTTTGGATCGCAGGGAGTATTGTTATTTTTCTGTAAATGTCAGATCGCAAGCAAACGGTTTTTGTGCGTTTGTTAAGAGCCTTGTTACTTTTTTGACGTTTTGCGAAATGAGATATTTTATGCACCACGTGACCGGCGCGTCACGCGAATTCTATGAAAAATACTAAATGATCTTGATACTTCGTCGATCTAAAACATACAAATATACTAATAATTATTTTTGATCTGTAGAAAATGGCATCGAATAAATTCCATTTTATTGAGTGGATTTTTTTCAGTTTCATTCTGAAATAATTATTTCATATTAATGTTTTTATTTAATTGATAGGTGTTTAATATATTTTCCTAAATTCAAAATGGCGGATATTTTTATTTCAATATTTGAATCAATTATGTTTTATCTTAATAATATCAATATTTATTTTAAATCTGATTGATTATTTGAAATCAATTAAGTACATAATTTTAAATTAAAACATTCATGATTAATAATTATCTATATAAGAATAAAACTGAAAATAGTCTTATTGAAGTTAAATGTCCTCATTCATCTCATCTTATGGGCTCTGAAATTTGGTGTGTAGGTTTGTAATTAAATGTTTTTTTTTGTCGAATGTTGGGACTTGATGTAAGTTCGAAAGTCTAAATTGAACGGACTAAATACAAATTCTAATTATAACAAAACAAATAAATTATATTATAGATATATAAGTTGCTTGTTTTGTGAGATGGTATATTTGTGTTTGAATAAATAAAAGTTTCGTTAATGAAGGTTTTAAATATGTTTCGGTATTATTTTTGTAGTTTCGAACTTTATATTTATTTTTATATTTATTGGTATCCATTTATCTACATTGTCATAGACAGATGTAGAATATCCATTTATCTACATAATTATGTCATCTATACTAATATTATAAAGAGGAAAGATTTGTTTGTATGTTTGTTTGTTTGTTTGTTTGTTTGTTTGTAATGAATAGGCTCCGAAACTACTGGACCGATTTCAAAAATTCTTTCACCTTTGGAAAGCTACATTATCCCCGAGTAACATAGGCTATATTATATTTTTAAAAAAATTAGGGATCCTTACTAAAACTCCAATAATGTAACATAAGGTGTAAAAAAATTATCTGAAAAATTCCTTACGTCGCGTGCGCTGCGAAAACTATTGATGATAGAACAAAATCATGTACTACGACTTTGCAGAACTCATCATTATCTACAAAAAATGTCGCGACAGCATATGTCTAAATATTATAGTTATGTCACAGTAAGCAGTTTTTTATTCTAAAATATTAATTTATATATGCCGCCTCTTGAAAGGGTCTTCATTTGTACCTTGGTATTAATCCTTATCAAAATAAATTACTTTATATTCAAGACGGCTTTAATACCTTTTTATAACTTTTTGAATTATTCAATTCGGACATTTCATTCGGAAGATATCACGAGTTTAAAAATGCAAGTATTAGAAAAAAGTCTAGAGGTTGTCGCTCACCGCGCTCAGCTAGCCAGCATGCGATGTAGGCTCCATGTAAGCGTCACGGGAGCGTCAGCGGGAGTCAATGTAATGTAATATCCTAATCCTAACATAGGCTAAATTCGATTTCGATGAACTTTAGTATGTAGATAGTTGCAAATAAAAGTATATGGCGAGACGAAGTTCGCGGGGGCTGCTAGTCTTGAATAATTCCCATTATATTTTTATTTTGATAAACTATTTTTTTTTATTTTATTACGAACTTATTGAAAATATTTCATTTATTATATTAAAAAAAAAAAATTAAGGCCTAATCTATCTCGTCAAGAGAGAAGTCCCTATCCCAGCAGTGGGAACGTGAATAGGGGTGTTATTTTATATACAGGGCGTCCCAAAATTATGGGCCATGAAGGGGAAGTACCATATATATCGTTGATAGTGAATTTTGCTCAAAGAAGACTTCATTTTATTTTAAAAAATAAGTAATTTAATTAATTAATTTACAAAAAAAAATGTTTCATGTTTTTTATTTGATTAAAATAATTAATTTCACGTTGTTCCTTTCTTTTAAAATACTATGTTACTTAAGCAGAGTTATTATATTTTAGCTATTCTTTCGATTGGTATCATAAAAATCGAGTATTTTTTTTCTACATGTAAGTCGGTTCGATTCCCAGACAAAGCAAGTAATTTTTAGAAAATCAATGAATGCAGAATTACTAACTTAAAAATAAAATGAAGTCTTGTTTGAGCAAAATTCACTATCTACGATATTTAAGGTACTTCCCCTCCATGGCCCATAACTTTGGGACGCCCTGTATTTATTAGAAAGGTATAGTAAAACCATTTCTAAAATGAACGCCCCTCTACCGAATTCTGTATTTTTTTTTCTGTGTATTCTGTTTTTCTGTATTTCCTCTTACACGTTGAAATCATCACGGTTTTGTGGAGGGAAGTTTATTTTTAGAATGGTTTTTCTATACATATTTAATGTTTACAATAAATAATATATTTATTAGAAAGGTACATTATTTTTTGTTTACATATTGGATACTCGGTAAAAATAAGAACAAAAAATTACGGAATATTTTCTTTGTAATAAATATTATTTATTTATTTATTTATTTACCATGAAGTTATATTGCATAACAGGCATGTCACACAAGATACATTTTATTAGGCATTTTTAATAGGTATTAATAATTAAGTGTCAGGTGCTAGTGCTATCAAACTATGAACTAGAAAATGAACAACTCATGTATTCTTCTACACTATAAAATGGGTTGGATTGTAAAAATAATTTTAATTTGTTTTTAAATATTTGTAAGGGAAGTTGGACCATTTCAAAAGGTAATTTGTTATACATAGCTAATTTTAAGTTTATTCCTTGTTTATAAGCTTTTACGAGTCTTGTTTTAGGTATACTTAGTTTCCATTTATTTCTAGTGTTATAATTATGTAATTGCATTTTCATTGGAAAGTCGTTTTTGTTTTGATGTATTTCTATAAGAGAATTCATAATAAAAACTGATATCACTGTAAGTATTTTAGATTTTTTAAAATAAGCTCTGACAGATGTTAATCTTTGTAAATTGTAAATTATTCTAATAGATCTTTTTTGACAAATTAATACTCTATTTATTTCTGAAGCGTTTCCCCAAATCGTAATGGCATAGCTTATAATAGAATGACAATAAGCGTAGTAAACTGATACCATCGTGTTTCTGTCTACTACTTGTCTAAGTTTGAATAAAGCAAAAAAAAAGTTTGAATAAAAAAAAAAAAAAAAAATTATGGAAATCTATACTACAATTATCAAGCTGAGGAGATTGCTTGTTTATTTGTTTGAACGTGCTACTCAGGAACCGCGGGTCCGATTTAAAATATGATTTCAGTATTGGATAGTAAAATGATCGAAAAAGGCTATAAAACATAAACTAGTAAATAACGTAAAAACGCAAGCGCAGCTGTCGGCGGGTCGGCAAGTTAGTCATAATCTAAAAAAATCATAGGCATAATTACATTTAGTCGTTGGACGGTTTCACCAAAAAAAGTTGCCTTGTTGTTTTTTAATTAGGATAGATAACTTTAGATATGCAATCCACATCCTACAGCATAACCTCCAAATAAATAAGGTTAAACAAGATGACAATGATGTGGTACAATTCTTAGGCCAGCAACAAGTGGTACAATTCTTAGGCCAGCAACAACAACAATTGACCGTTATCAATAAAAATAACAATTGATCGTTATCAACGGATCAACTTATGTCGGTCGTAGTATCGCAATAACACATAAACGCACACTAACAGCGTTTTTACAGCAATTGACAGTCCCACACACTGACATTTTACGAAATATTTCTATATTTTATTCAAGAACAACCGACATAGGTCCGACCTCGACAAGCGCTCGCGCGGTACTAAATCGAAATCGCCGCCGGCATGAAAAAACTACTAAATTATGGTAGTTTTATTTTATTCATAAAAAATTACCAAAACCGTTCTACAAATTAAAATTAATATCATAGTTTAAGCAAATGTTGATAAATATTTTGATATAAATATGACGTCCCATTGATTTAGAACTTCGGAGTTATTGAGGTTTGTTTCGAAGCATTTTCGGTCGATATTAAATTCGGTATATCTTTAGAATAAAAGCATTTAACGAAAATGTACTCTACTCTAAATGAAGAATAGGATATACGTAACATAATAAAAAATAGTTTGATTGCCCATATTCATTAGAATCTACAAATTAGAGCTGAGAAAACAGGTCTTCGAGCGTTTTTTACGAAACATGTATCCGGAGAATGATTATTACTCAATATATAAACAAGTTATCTAAAATGTTTCTTACTACTTTTGTAGAGGAGAAAACGAACTATTATAAAAATGTAATTGTAATATCAAACAACTAACGCAAACCATAGAATTAGGACGAGAAAACCGAACAATTTCGCGATTTCACGTAATAGGCCTCTTAAAGTAAGAAAAACGTAATGGACAATGTTTTGGATGTTCAACATTGCGTGTATCTTACCGCATTTGCTGCTGGTTGATAAGATATCATATTTTAGCTTTTAATTTGTTGCACTTATTATCACCAGCCGTGCCGTGAGCCGTGTTGGCCAAGTGGGAGCACACTCGACTTTGTTTCCGAAGGTCGTGGGTTCAAACCCCGCCTCGCACGTCTGGATTTTTCTTCTGCAAAAATGTATGTGCGCTTCGTAAACACGTGTTCTTACGTTGAAGGCAAACATCGTTAGGAAACCGGCATGTTCTGAGATCTGAGATGTTTATGATGTGCAGAGGATTCAAGAGCTGATTAAAGTCCTTTAAATCAACAAGGATACTACTATAAACTTTACTTTAAACCGTGTGAAAACTTGTAGCAATTTATCAAAAAAAGTCTGTCCTGTTATCCAACATCTAGTCTCTTGATCCAGATGCGAGGTCGATAAAATGAAATCGCAAGTCAATAAGGCTTTTTTACTATGTAGCTTTGAGGTTGGGCATTCTGCTTTTTACGGTGGCTGTTTATGTCAACCCCCCACTCACAAGGGGTTTTTTCCCTTTTATTTAAAGCTTTAATGAATAAGAATATGGTGAGAAAAACTTCGAGATTGATTTAAGGTATCTGTAGATTGAGAGGATAAAATGCAGGTGATTTAAGGGGTGTTCAGGTGTAAGAAAAGTTTGGTATATGTTTCTTGAAGGTTTTCTTATAAAAAATATGATGTTATTTTTATAAACGAGCAAGTGATTAAACTATTAGATACCATATTATGGGCTTTCACAATATTAACCCAAACCTCATATTTCGACGCAAAGCATAAATATAGCCAAAAACCAGACTGTCAATGTATAAATACTTTACAACGCTATAAGTACTGAAAATAAAAAGACAATAACTAAAAATTCGAGTAAAAAATTCAGTTATTCAATAACTACTAAATCGAAAATATATGAGTGCATTGTTTATTGGTTGGAGCTACAGTATATAAATCATTGATTTAAAACCATGGGTACAAAAAACTCCGAGATTCATTAAAAAATTAAACATAATTATACAATATTTTTGTAAATAAGCTGTAGAAGTGTAGACAATAATGACAATTTGTTTTAAAATATATAGGTACAGATTTCCAATAACCCTGTATATTACACATATTGTTGAAACAAGAAATAACACCAAGTACAGAAACAGCGCAGCGTGCTCTAGATTAATCTTCACAATTTATAAACTCTTAACACGTTCGCGGCGTAAAGTGCCGATATGACATAAACTAATGCAAACTTTTCTTTTATGGTGTTTCCATATAGGTTTATAGTTATACGTCTGAAGACTAATGTTTGAAATACAAAAACACTAGTGAGTGTACAAGGATTTTATTATCAAGAAACACACCTTTTCGTACGGTTAAAATTTCGTAATGATATTTACACCCATTAATTATATCGTATGTTGCTATAAAGAAATCTGCGCTAAATTAGGCGCAATTTTTCATAACTTTCTAATTGTATTTAAATTACACTGGAAGTATTTAAATAATATACACCATTTTTAGTTTAGATCCGATATGTATGAATGAATATACCTAAATATATATGTCATAATAATAATGTAAAGGATCCGAAACGCCTCAAGAACGGCTCGATCGATTTGGCTGAAAATTGGTGAATAGAACCAGGAAAAAGACACAGTGTATTTTTTACAGCGGGAAAAAAATATAATGCTTGCAAAGCCGCGTGGCGGAAAGCTAGTTATACATAAAAGGATTTTACATGAATTTTATTGAAGAGCTATATAATTATATAAGAATTACTTGTATTAAAAAATATTTAATTACATAAATGAAAGTGAGAAACACGATACAGCTCGGATTCATCGCATACACTATCTTTGTATGGACAAAATAAGTGACTCGGAACTTCAGGTAAGAAGACGTTTTTCCACTCCACTAACGCTTTGATCCTTTTCTGCAAACGAAACTGGACTTTATATCAACTGCTTTAAATATATAAATCACTTATACTGATGTGACAAACGTGATGATGAAGACTATATTGGATATTGATTTGTAAGTAGGATGTTAGAAGGTTTATATTTGTTTAAAGGTGATATGAGATGTAGCAAAAAAGTAGTGATGATGGAAGTAAGCAGAAACTTATTAAGCCGCTGACTGAGATGCCAATTGGCGTTTGTTTTATTGTATTTGTATTTATAGGTATCGATGAAGAAACTTTGATTTAAAAGATTCCTGGGAGTATGTGGAAGGATTGGGAGTTTTGGAATATTTCGCTGAGTGTTTTTGGCACGGAATATTTTTGATTTCTGCTGTTTGTGTTCGTTTGTTAAATATTCGTTTTACTTTTAGAGTACGCACTTTATTTCTACACTAGCTTTCCACCAGCTTTGACTGCGTTTAAATAACAGAATACATAAACATGGACTTCTGTTTTTCCTTAGGAAAATCTATTGAAACCCGGGTTAAGCCGGGAAATGCTAGCCAGTTATTACAGGTAAATTTAGAGCGTAGCGTTAAAATTTTACTTTCATTAGATTACGGCTTCTATTGTTTTATATTTCATCTTTAGCAAGACTCTCAATTCTTTAAGTAAGCCTCTATCTATATGATAGAATACTAAAATCCTTTTTTTTTTATGAAAATGAAAGAAGTCTTTCAAAAAATTAAGACTTCCATAAGTTTTTAAGAAAAACCATGCTCGTAAAATTAAATCCAACTTTAAACTAGTTTAAAAAAACAATCTTAATCCATTTTAGAACAATTTAAGCCCACCAATAACACATCCTACATCACCAAACGCCTTGCAGAGCTCTAATAATATCTTCAATAAAAAGTTATTTATCATAGCGTGGATTAGAACGTGATTTACGATGTCAAATGGAATGGCATAAGTCGGGGCGCACCATTATACTCGTAGACCTACCCTCGAGGTAGCCATTACCGCGGGCCAGAAAATAGGCGTTAGTTGAATGGTATTTGCGATTTTCTGTTTTATTTTTATGAAATCAAAACATTACAAAATAGTTTGTTGTAACACGAAAATATAAGAAAGATACGTACCAGTTACACATTGGGCGGCCTTATCACTAAAAGCATCTTCATCTCTTCCAGACAACCTTGGGACCGAAAGAGAAACAAGTAAATTTATGCGTGCATTCTAGTTTAAACTTACTTAGTTTATTTAATTTCGTACAATCAAGAGGGCGGGAAAATAGTTAACTTATTTTTAAATCGCATCTACGATGCAGGTAAGTTAGAATACAACTTATCGCAAAGCGACATGAACAACGTGACCAATTATTACCAAACTCGCTAACGGCTAACCTCGTGGCCACACCCGAAGTCCACATGTCACCGTTGCTCAATCTTAATTCACTTTAGTCCAGCATCTTTTTAATAATAACCCCAAAAACTGGACAGTGCTCCCTCGGAGAAAACAATTTGTATTGTTTTTTGTTTCTACTTGCTTTTGATGCTTGAATAAATTGTGTTCGATATTAAATAAAACATGTTTAATTTTTATATAACGCTTAGGATATTATCCCTTCGATCATACCGGAACAAGAACGTCTCCTGGTTCTACGCTACTTTCCCAACAATTCAATCGCAATACTTCCAGAATATTATTTTAGTTTGTAAAACAGGATTTTTGAAAATACAGAAAAAATCATTTAACTTGTTTAAAAAATTGCACATTAATTTCACATTTTTTTTCAGAAAACACCCACCTCGGAGCATTAAAAAGCTTTTTAAAAGGTTGTTTTCCATCAGCAGCGATACGGCACCTAATCGAGGAACGACTTGACAACGCATTGGTATGCGGGCAGCGTCACCAGGTAGGGTGCTTTTTATATTATTATCCAGGGTGCTGGATAGTTCGCGAAGGTATGTTTCAGGAGCTTTTACTTCTATTATCATTTGGAGGATTAAGTATTATTTTGTATTTTCTGTTTTACTAATAAACTGGATTAATTATGAAACATATCTTATTTGTACATTTTTTTTCGCATTAAAGTTGCGAAACAGAACGACGATGCACTTGTTACTCGTCATCTGGTACTTAAACCCCTAAGTCTGTTGGGGTCCGCATCAGTAAACTCAGTAAACTCAGTAAACTCAGTAAACTCATTTATTGCACCATAACGTTACACAATAACATTGGCATGTCTGATAGTGTTACATATTTCTATTTTAATCTAAGCACTATTAACTACAATTAGATGGAAAATTTACAGTTACAATATTCATTAATGTTATAAAAGGGATTACAATTGAAAAAATCTTTTACTTTTGTTTTAAATAGTTGATCAGGAAGTTGCGTTATTTCTAGTGGTAATTTATTATACAGATCTAGTTTCAGACTCTGACCATTCTTATATGTTTTGACTAGTCTAGTTGTAGGTACATGTAGCTTCTCTTTATTTCTTGTGTTATAACTATGTATATTCATTTTCTTAGGCAAATCATCTTTCATTTTATGGACTTCTAATATGGAATTATATATAAACATAGACACAACTGTTTGAATTTTTTTTTTTTTTTAAATAAGCTCTTACTGATGTCCTTCTATTCAAACCATATATAATTCTTATTGACCTCTTCTGGCTAATAAGGACTCTATCTATTTGAGCAGCATTTCCCCATACTGTCACAGCATAGTTTATAATAGAATGGCAGTAGGCATAATATACAGATAATAAGGTATTTTTATCTACTATAGGTTTAAGTTTAAATAGGGCATAGTTGGCACTTGCTAATCTTTTACATACATTTTTAATATGACTTTCAAATGATAGTGTTGAGTCAAGTATACATCCTAGAAATTTCACCTCTTTGGGTTCATCAAGTAAGGTTATTCGTTTTGTATTGTATGAGAGAATTGTGCTTTTATCTGCATTTAGAATAATACCATTAGCTTCAAACCATTCTTTTAATTTTGTTACTACAATGTCACTACGTGTCTTTACCTGCTCTATACTACGATCATTTATACCTACATGGGTATCATCGGCGAACAATGTAACCAACGCCCAGTTCGGTATGCAATTTGGAAGATCGTTAACATAAATTAAAAATAAAACCGGTCCCAATATGGAACCTTGTGGGACGCCTATAACACTTGATTCACTATTGGATTTCACATTATCTATACTGACTACTTGTGTTCGGTTTTGTAGATATGATATCAATATATCAAGTTCTTTGTTTCTAAAGCCATAATATTTTAACTTGTGTATTAGTATATCATGCCTGAGGCAGTCAAATGCTTTGGATAAATCACAGAAAACACTAGAAACTTTATGTGATTTATCCATTGAATCTAATATGAAATTAATTGTTTTGCGAATTGCCATTACTGTTGACTTATTCTTCCTAAATCCAAACTGACATTCATTAAATAATTTGTTTGAATCAAAGTAATCAATAATTCTAGTTTTAATTGCGGTTTCTAACATTTTTGAAAGAACAGGCAGTATGCAAACCGGTCTATAGTTGCCAAGAATACTACTTTCCCCTTTTTTAAATAATGGAATAATTTTGCCAGTTTTCAGGCTATCTGGAAAGACACCTTGTATAATACATTCATTAAATAAGTCCAAAAATAGTGTAAACATTCCATAATTCATAAATATTAATTCTTTCATAGTTTTAGGGTCCATATCATTAATATCTCGGGATAATTTACTTTTAATATTTCGAATTATTTTTTTAAATTCAATTTCAGTTATTAGGGGGAAATGTATTTTTGTCAAGGGTGTATTATGTAGGTATTTGTCATATCTTTGAGGGGTTATATTTAGATTTTCTGTTAAATTACATGCTATATTATTGAAAAATGTATTAAAACTATCAGCTATATTTTTGCTTCCAGTTATTATATCACCATCTAAATTTCTAATTTTATTTATTTTATTATTTCTGTTAGTTGCTTTATTTTGTTGTTCATTTACAATCTTCCATGCTGTAGCTATTTTGTTTTCTGATTTTTTTATTCTCATTGCAATATTAATTTTTTTGGCAGAATGTAACACTTTTCTAAAAATTTTTTTACATGATTTTAATTTTTTTTTTCTATCTGGACACGGGTATAAATTTTGTAATGTTTCTAATTTTTCAATATTGTTACGTGACGTAATAATACCTTTTGTTAATATAGTATTATGCTTGTTATGTCTAATTTTTATTGTTTTAATTGGAAAAGCTACATTATAACAATATTTAAGGTGTTCTAGTGCGGTATTCATTTTAATGTTTACATTATGATTTAAGCTTATGGTATTTTTAATTTCTATCAAATCTTTACAAAATAGGTAATTAAAATAATCCTTATTTATTTGCGATTTTTGTCTTACCATTATACTTCTTACATTGTCATTTTTAGCTTTCCTGTTACATACTATATAATTTAGTGAAATAACGTTATGATCAGATAGTTTACAGTCTAGCACTTCTCCCTTATGAAATTTATTATATTCGTCATTATTTATAATGAAGTTGTCTATACATGTAGCACTATCTCCTTTGGTTCTAGTTGGCTTATCTATTAAAGTAGTACATTTAAAATCATCTAATATTGTCAAAAAATTTCTTACATTTTTCTTATTATATTTATTATTGTTTAGTATGTTAAGATTATAGTCTCCTGCAATAATAAAGTTTTTGTTTTCTTTAGTTAATTTTTCTAATATTTTTGTTAAAATGTCTTCAAATATTAAAAAATCATGATCAGGTCTATACATACAAATTATTATTAGTTTATGATCTCTTAATTCTACTGCTGCTAACTCACAGTTCATTTCAAAACTTAATTTAATCAAATCATACCTAACTTTAAAATTAATGTCATTTTTTAAAAATATAGCTGTTCCGCCGTGTTCAAACAACATTCTATTATAATATGCTCCTAATGTGTATCCTTCTATAGACATAACATTAACTTTTTGTTCATTTGACCATGTTTCTGTTAAACACAAAACATCACATTGGGTGCTCTCCGTTAATAATTCTATTTCTATATATTTGTTCCCTATACTTTGAATATTACTGTGAATAATCTTTAACCATTTATAATTATCTTTTGATTTGTATGAAAATTTTCATTTATGTATTCTTCAGATTTACAATTTATAAATTTCAAACAGGAAGAGCTATTAAAAGAGTAGCTCGCACGTATAATCTCATGTGATAAATTGTTTTGAATTACATAAATGCTATTATTTCTATAATTATAGTTTAAATCTAGGTACATTACATTTTCACACAAAGAGGCCATTCGTGCAATTTCTTTGTTAATTTTATAAATTATCATTATCATGTATTTTATCGTATATCAGTCCTGTCACTAATAATTTAAACTTCCTAGATCCTTTGTGTAGAATGTTTCTTATTGTTCCTATGTATTTTTCTTCATTGTAACTGTCACAATTTCCAATCGATATAACTGCCATGTCGCTACCCCCAAGACATTTTGTTTTTTCATCAAAGTTACGTAGTATTTCATCCTTAGTAGCTCCCGGTTTGCAAACGTTGCTTATATTTATGTTTTCACATAGGTTTTTAATTTTTACTGACAGACCACTTCCCAGTTTATCAGCAAATATCATAATTTTATTTGTGCTTATGTTTTTCTTTTCTTCATAGTATTTTATATGTTCTGTGTTGTTATTTTTCAATTTATCTTGCAGACTTATCCTTAGTTTCATTGATAATTCATTGATTTTATGTTCCAGCTTTTTACTCTCTTTTAATAAGATATTTCTTTCATGTTCCATTCGCTTTAATTTTTTACAAATACATCTTATAGTTTTCTGTTGTGTTTTGTAACTATGTTTTATTTTAATAGATAATTTTATCTTCCTTTTTTGCCTTTTAGATACTCCAGTTGTAGACTTAGGATCAGATTGGGTACACTTGTGCATAGTGGACTTTGTAAGTTTTTGAATCGGGATGTGTGCATTTTGAAGTTTCCCTTTAGGTGTCAAACATTTTTGATTCTGTAATTCCTTAAGTGGGCTTTGTAGGCTTTTAAGAGATTTTATTGTTTTCTGGTTGTTTACAATTTCCCTCTTTAATTCCTGATTTTCCAATGTAAGATTATCCACTTCTTTATTAGCTATTTCAAGATTCTGTGTTACTTGTTCTAGCTGCATTTCAAGTTCTATTATTCGTGAACTGTTTGCAATTGATACATCAGGTAGGCTTCGCATGGATTCATCTTGAATATAGGAGTTGTCCTGTATCGTTTCATTCAAAATCGAAAGGTTGACTTCCGAATTGCATCGACGCATACGCCTTGTTGTTACAAAAGACATTTTTATATTCCAGTTTGATGAATTCGATACGAAAAGATTATAGCGTTTGTCGGTCAACCGTCATTTGATTGTCAACAAAATTTTGTCTAATGTTTTTTATGTGGTTATATTTCAATCCTATTGAAATTGAAGTAAAAACTTATATTAGCTAGTTTATAGCCAGTTTGGTTTAGTTTCTTGTTTATTTCAACACAATTAACGATCTATTGTCGTATTGCAAAACTTTCACTCGTATATTGTTGACAACTTATTTCTCTGTTTGTCGTTAATTTGTACTTCAAATATAACATTTGCAATGATAAGTTAGTGGTTTATCACACGATTGCACTGATTTTAATGCCACAGTAAAGGTATTTAACTATTTTAGATTAATTAATTCTACGGAGATAAAATAATACAATGTCTTCTTCTTCGTTTTTTTTCGCACCTCAGTAAGTCCAGTTAAGTCAGTAAGTCCAAGACATAAGTTATGTCTAAAATGTTGGAGTCTGTCTGTGTCACATAACACTATTCATATGGTGATGTTCTCTCCCTTTATTATTAGTCTCTCTACATTACCGTGCTTATGAAGCTCTGAAGTGGACGCATGTAAACTGCGACAAGTTAAATCACACTTGGACACTGGCTAAATTGTTTTTTTAGCATCAGAGATGTTACCTGCGTGTTTTAACTAAAAACAGCAAGCCATAAACTCAGAAGAAGAAGAAACATTTTAGGCGCTTGCCGGCCTACAGAAGTCAAGATATTAAACCTGGCAGAGTAGTTGGTATTGATCAAGTGCGGGTGGAGCGCACGTGACCTGCCTCCTGAGAAGGTGGCTCCGTCTGCTTGATAGGATATGGAAATTCTTCAGCGATAAACAGTGGATTATGAGGCGAAGTTTTGTAATAGATGTACGTTAAAATAAATAAAATAATGTTTTTAAAAGAAGAATAAGAAAATCTATTTTTTGAGACACATATAAGCCGCGCACTTAAAGAATTGATTTATAAATGGCGTCCGCTCGCATTTCAAATCAATTTTCCATCTGCGCGGGTTATACCGAATATCTTAAAAAATAAAACTATATACCTATAAATAAATATTTTTGGACATTTACACAGCAAAATGTAAAGCCGCGTTTATATTTATCTGACGTGTCGTGTTGTGACGGTATCGGTTTCATACATTTCTTACATACGTCAGAAGCCGTCACAACACACCAAGCTGAATAAATATGATGTTTCATTCACCAACCCACACTTGACCAGCGTGGCCTAATATCTCTCGTCGAGAGAGAGAGAGAGTCCCTGTGTCCCAGTAGTGGGAACGTTAATAGGGGTGATAATGGTACCTTAGTACGTTTTCTTTTCAGCATGTTTTCTTAATTTTTTACCATAAATTGAATTATCCCGTAAAGAACACAAATTTTTTTCCATCTCGCCGTACTTATTTCCGTAGTAGATACAAACTACGCTATAAATATACCTACATGGATTCTACATTGTAATAGAGTTGTTTGTTTCCGTATCCGCACATATCTTATACATTTAGTTGTACCTACTATTACAGCTTAAAGAACTGAAAATTACTATCTTAGTAAATTAGATAATGTTTTGTATTCTAAAGTAACTTACCCATCCATTTGATTTGAAAATTGGATTTAATTTTGACAGTAATTCCATAACAATAATAATAAGCTGAGTTATTTAAGTAACTTTTAATAACGAATAAAGTTAAGATATTTAGCATTATGAATATGAGTTCTCCAATCTCTTATATATAAACACAATTTTAGGTTTCTCATTTGAGCTCTAATCTTGTACGTGCATAAGTAACGTTACGTTTTCACGTACATGTACGTTATTGTGTCCGTTATTTACGTTACACTGCTGGAACACAGGGACATTTTACTTTGCGAGACAGGTTTTTAATATAATATAAGTAACAAAAAAAAGAAATCACGCATAATGTTACAAAAATAAATGTTTACTTGTCTTATTCCGTACCATCCGTACTAGCAGCCCATCCCTAGTGCTCCGGCTCACGTAGGTGCTACGTGACCGGCATGCCTCCGCTGCGGGGGGTGATTAGTAATGAAAAACTTTCCGGATGACGGAACTTCTACGGTATATCTACGGAATAACGTTGTATCTACGGCACACTACGGCATAACGTATACGCGGTGCTGGGAGCTTTATGATTTGAATCTGTTTTATGTTTATTAGATTTGTGAAAACAAGTTAACTAATTTTGAAGGTGGTTTTATGTTCTCGGATTTTCAAGTTTTAGTCATGATATATGTTCAAATCTTCTGTTTCTGTTGAAACATAAACGTTTTAATCCTATCTGGCTACTATGAATGGCCTCTAAATCAAATCAAATCAAATAATTTATGGCTATCATCAGTATTATTTAGGCCATAACCACGTGTCCAGACTGTGTAGTGCCTGCCTAAGAGTAGTACCACTACACTTCCCCATTGAGTCTACAGCGACTAAGAGATTCAAAACCAATAAAGGCCTTTATAAAATATTGCGTAATGTAAAAGACATTTTCAATACGGTTTATATTATATTTATAAAGGTAAGTATATATTTTAAAATGCTATTTCAATTCTATATTTAATACTCCTAATAGGGTTAAGAGTAGGTACGCTAAGATATTTTTATGGCGCTGAGGAATTCTGCAACCCCACAAAGACAGAGGGTAGGTTCGAACCCCGGCTCGGACATGATTTACTACTTTACAACTATGGTTTATTGACTCATTGGCATACTGAAATGATCTTAATTCTAATCTATTGCGTTGAGGAAGTGGAATATTTGACTGTCCACGGTTATTAAAATTATAGGCCTTATTCATATTATAAACGCAGAAGTTTGCGAAAAGTTTGGTGGGTTCATTTTTAAGGAACTCGACCATAAATTAGTTAATGCAAAAATTGCATATTGATGTTACCTTATTTCCTTAAGCCGCTGTTTTGATTCCATACAAATTGACCTTAAATTTCTCACAATCGAATTCGCAAAAATTTACTCAAGGCAGACAATTTTTTATAAAATTGACTAAATATTGTTCAAACATAAAAATAACACATCGGCTTAGAAGGCAATAGCAGCCATAAGAAGAAGTTAATAAACTTCATCTTCATACGCTGCATTAACGTGATTATTGTGAAATCTACGTTTTACATCCTTTACAGTAGTTAATTTTATAAAAACGGAATTAAATTCATGGCAGATTATAGCTTTAAATACACTATTCGTTTCACTTAATGTAGGTACATTGAATATTTATTTCTTAAAGTCCAGTAGGTAAACGACGTATTGTTATCGCGTTATCAATATGAGGGGATGTAGCTCAGTGGTAGAGCGTTCGCTTTGCATGTGAAAGGCCCCGGGTTCGATCCCCGGCATCTCCAACTTTTTTGCTCATTTTTAGGGTTTCTTATTAGTCCTAGGTAGGTAGCTGTTTTTTTGCATAGCTATCAATACTTATTACAATATTTTGTAATGTTCTAAGTTATATTCTTTCGTTGAATATTAAGAGTCCTATAATTTCTAATACTTCTATTAAATTTAGGTATAGTTAAATTTATAAATCAGTTAAATCCCAATTATTGTACTCTTATTTTTTTCTACCGCTCCTACATCTAATAGGTAGGTAAAACTTAAACACATTAAACTCATATATAGCAAACATTGAGTTCGTAGAAATAACTATAACAAATAGATCACAAAAATCTTCTCCAAGTAAAAACAACTTTAATTTGTAATTCTCAATCAAAATACATTGATGGCCCCTAAACTCGAGATCGACGATGTAGCAGTAAAACCACGAAACAAATGAACGCCGCGGTAAAAGTGCGAAATAAGTGCATAGACGAAACCTATGGACCAAGAGCCCGTGATGGCCAGACCTTCCTTTAATTCACAAGCGTGAAAATTCTTTCATGTGTATGTCTAACATAGGTAAGAATAACCCCCAAACATGAAACCTGGATCGTGGTTCCTTTGGGAGATAACAGGTAAAAGGTTGTTATCTCCCAAAGGAACCGCGATCCAGGTTTCATGTTTGGGGGTTATTCTTACCTATGTTAGACATACACATGAAATAATTTTCACGCTTGTGAATTAAAGGAAGGTCTGGCCATCACGGGCTCTTAGGTTACTACGGAATTAGCAATAAAAAACTTTTTTACAATCGCCTCGACATACCACTGGGGGATAGTAAATATTTAATAGTGAGGGCTTGTGGTCAATTGTCGATATCGATAAAGTTATTGCAGGTAAAACCATTAGTTTAAAAACCTCGGGCACCATTATAACGTAGAATACATTATGGAATGAAGAATGGCCATTTTGATTAAATTAATGTTTAAAAGAATTATAATGCGTTGATAATATATGATATTTTATAAAAAAAAAACGCATTAGAATTGTCCAATGTATGTGAAACTTTCTGTAGGATAAGTTATTAAATCAAGATAAAATCAAATAAAATTTTAATATTAAATCATTCAGGTTACCAATAATATAATTGTAATCATTGTCCTATTGAGCCAAGTTATTGATACAGTTGTATTACTATATCGTTATACAATAGCATTCTTGTATGAATCTAACAAAAGTCACATGTAAGTATAGAATCAAATACAGACACCTGCGTAGCTGCTTTATTTATATTTTCAAAAGATGTAATAAAAAATATAAAATATCGACAAAATTGCGATAACAGTAAGTAGGTAGGTACAACTCTATTACCGCCATAATTCTCGGGCGCACTTCATTTGCATTTCTTTATTGGATCGCGGGAAATTGAGAAAAATTTGCTCGCGTTAATTTCTTAGGCTTATTTATAGTTCTTTATTAACATCTTTTAATTGCTCAGATAACTCATTTAATAAACATACCTTAACGTTAAATTCAGTTGATAGTACTATGTTTTCCTATAGTAGGAACTCTAGGAACTAACTTACATAAAAAGTCAAACTAAAAAGGTAGAATTATTAACATTTCGCTTATGAAATCGGAAAAACTATATATTAGCCATACCATAAGTAGGTACCTACCCTTATTTACATTTCCACAGCTGGGATATAGGGACTTTTCTTTTGACGAGACATTAGCCTCACTTAACCATAAAACATTGCAACAACCCAACTAGAAACCTGATTCCCAAATTTATTCTTCAAATACCTACAACCACCTATATTAAATAAGATTAATTCAGATTACATTACAAATCGAGAAATATCGTCGAATTGCCACAAAAAGCCCGCAATCGCGATATTAGTCGATAGATCAGGCGGGGCGCCATACATTGCAGTAATGGCGCGATGTTTCGTACTAGAACCACTAAAACTGAATGTTTCATGGAACTGTCGAGATGTTAACAAATCGCGCTGGATTTCAAACTTACCCCCGCTGGGCATACATGCGACATGGGAAGTTGTATATAGATCAATGTGAATAATTATATGCGATAAGGTTTTGTTAATGAAGAAATTAAACTTAGGTAGGTAATTATTATGCATTTCAACGTTACCTAATAAGTAGGAGATAACGTATGATAACGTTGACAAAAACAGTTTCAAATTCTTGTCTATAACTTTATTCTTAAACGATAAAACAACGCGCGTAGTATTTTTCTACATATCACAATTCAACTTAAATTGTTATATCCTTAAAAAATATTTATGGGGCAACACGTGACCGCACCGCGACAATAAAAAGAAAACTCGCACATTTTTCAAACGGGGAAAATTTATGGGCCCACAATTGAATTTCACACTTGATTTGAGCGGCTCGAAAATCCCGGTTTTCGAATTCGGAACGCATATGTCAAATGCTGGCGGGAAACAGGACACAGGGCGTAATGTTGCCATCTTAGGACGAATCGAAGGGTTGCCATACGTCAAGGAAATAGTAATTTATGGACGCCATACACAAATTGCATTGGAATTGATATATCGGGATGTTTTATATGTAAATGTGGTCCTAAGACGAATGGTTGGCCCAGAAGCGGATGCCTATCGGATGATTTATGTCAGCAATATGCGTCATAGTTTAGTAATAGAGGGACACGGAAATTAATTAAACTATAAGCCATAGTTTCGTAGAACCTACTTTGTCTCTTTCAGCAATAGGTATCTATAAATTTATTTGCATAAAAAATAGGTACAGATAGTTGGTAGGTACCTACCAGTTCTTATTAATGCCTAACAGCTGACTTCACATAATGCAAAAGATTAGTTCGCCTATCATAAAAATATAATTATTTAAACTAATTACATATCTACCACAATTAGCCAGCAATTAGGTAAGGTTCTAAATTGTTCAATTCTTATCCGAAAACCTATCTTTAATTATGAAATGTTAACCGTCTAAAATTTAAAACGTGTAAGTATTATTAGTAGATATCTATTAATTTTGTCGAATAATTTACGTCTACATTTAACAATATTTTCGTAGTCAGAATAGTTTGGTCTGTACACAGACTGTAGGTCCCTTTAGGCTCATCTCCCTTGCGCCTGTGTAAATAATATGTTTTGTACATAATTGACAAAAACTTCTTTTGTTTATATTAAATTTTGAAATCAATTTGAATATGCTAATGCTATCTATTTTTAGTTCAATAATAATTAGGGATTTGATGTTATCATTATGCAATATTGTTGTTTGTCAAAGTTCTCATTTTAGATATTTATTATACTATTCTGATTTGTTATTACTGAGGTGGTTAAGACCTAATTTCAGCACTCTCTGTTTGTTAGTTTAACATCCCATTAAGTAGGAATATTAACAGTCCGTCAATATAGGTACATAAACAGTCCGTCATTAAACATAACGGGATGTTAAACTAACAAACAGAGAGTGGTGAAGATAGGCCTAAAGGTTTCAATCTGCGCAAACAAGCGTTAAAGTTGATTTTCCCGTGGTATATGTGAAGTTTCTCTAAAACCATTACAAGTAATTTTTACGTGAAAGCGTAACAAAATCCATACATACAAACTTTATATTACCAATGTACCTACCTAATAGTTAGCGTTTACAATATTAGTAGGATAAAACAACCATATAGAGGCTTTACAAAACAAGATGGTCAGATGGCTGCTATCATGATGATGACGATTTAAAATAAGTCACAAGACTAATTAAACATTTTATAGGTACCTACATCGGTGCTGGAGTTGATAAATCACGTGAAGTGAAGCCGCCTCGCGGATGACTCATAATGTTATTGAACTCGGTGCTGCCAGCTGTGTGCGCTTGCCAATAATGGTAGAAATTTAGGTAGGGTAATAAATTCTACCATGATCTATGCAATGATGTTTCTATGTCCAAGCACCTATTTAAACGGCAAATTTGTGTATTTGAATTTGCTTAAAGTTAATTTTGTACCTATTCAATTTCTAGGATCAAATCTCCATTGTAAATAATTTAAAACACAATTTGTTCTATAACGAGTAAAAAATACATAAAGCGTCTAGGTCAATGGCTACGGCGTAGAAAGTCGACGCTAATGACAATGACAACCCGCTAATTAATACGCCGTAGATTGTTTTGGCGTCCGTCGCACGCATCTCAATATGATTACGTGCATTTGAATCGACTCAAAAATTATTTGAATTATTATTAAGTATATTATTCAAATAATTATTATTCAATCCAAACAACAACATAAAAATTATGTTTCGTGATTTATTGTTACCATAAAAAAAGATATAAAATTATAATGAATTAATATCATTAGAAAGTAAACATTTAGTTGTTATCATTTCAATATTTTTATGTAACTAAACCAAGTAGTTACCATTATAAACTATAGTCAATTTTATTGTTGGATAGTAGATTCTACCATTCTACAAACTATTCATAAGGAGAAACGGTTTATGATGAGCTGGCAACACCCCAGTAACCATTTATGGTAACGCAGGCGCGGTGTTATCTTAGTAAACAGCAGATCAACTGCGACTGACAAACCAAACCAAATTAAACCTTAAACCCATTTCGAAAATGGATTTTCAAGACAAAGTGGTGATAATAACCGGTGCCAGCTCAGGTATAGGAGCTGCCACAGCTATGCACTTGGCAAAACTCTCCGCAAAACTGGTATTAGTGGCCAGAAACGAGAAAAATGTGAAGAAAATCGCGTTATATTGTGGAAAACTATCAAATGGCGTGCAGAATTTACCAATAGCCGCCGATGTAACATCCGATGAAGACATACAACGCATAATCGACGAAACAACAGGATATTTTGGAAAATTAGACGTTTTGATTAACAATGCAGGCTGCATAGAAATGGGCGGCATTAAAAACTCGTCCATGGAAGCGTACGACAAAGTTATGTCAACAAACTTGCGATCTGTGTACCAACTCACGATGCTATGTGTTCCACACTTGATAGAAACAAAAGGTTGTGTCATAAATACATCGTGCATCGCTAGTACTAAAGCTAGTACACGTTGTTTGTCCTACAACATGTCGAAAGCAGCGTTAGATCAATTCACGAGATGCGTTGCGCTAGAGTTAGCACCAGATGGCGTTAGGGTCAACTCGGTTAACCCTGGATTTGTGAAGACGAATCTCCATAAGGATATTGGCCTGTCGGAAGACCAGTTGGACCATTTTGCTGATAATGTGAAGACGATGTCTCCGTTGAATAAGCCAGTTGAAGGTGACGATGTTGCGTCTCTAATTGCATTTCTGGCGAGTAATCAAGCGAAAACTATAACTGGATCGAATTACGTTATAGATAGTGGCAGTTCTTTGCCTTAATTTATGCAGAAAACTACTTAAGAAATAGTTATAGGATGACTTATTTATTATTCTAAATTCCTAGTTTTGATGTAAATGTGGGTTAGCCATTTATTTATTATTGTATACATCATATTAAATCGAGAGTGTTTAGCCTTGTTTATTTCACAACCTTACGTCCACATTTTTACGCATACATTTTTTATTCAATGATGTTTTCTAATCACGATTTATTACAATTTGTTACGCTTACGAACACCAGGGGTCCAGGTTACTTCTAAAAAATCTTGTCACATTAAATTAAGTCCTGGTTTACCTAAAGGGATACACGAATAAAATAAAAACAAGATTGTAGGAATTACAAAGTTTATAAAATAAAGCAACTTCATAAAAACCAGGCGAACTAGATCAACTGCTGAAGCTGATCTTGTAAATAAGTGATTATCATACTCCACAGATGTACCTAAGCACGCAGGGTCTACTACGACACAACCTAGTTATATTTCTTATTCCTATATCCCGAATTTCCTATAGTTGAATAAGCGTAGGTACCAAACCTTTAAATAGATACTTACAACCTTTTATTCACATAATTATTTAATATATAAAATGAATATTTAGATATATAAATTGTAAAAATTGCAAACTCATTGTAATATTTGTTGAAAGCTTGTTTTCTGAAGATCTGTTTAGGAAATCCTCTATCTCCAAAACTATTCTCGGCATTACCTACTGGAATCAATTTTCAACCTTGCAAACGATAATATCGAATCTGTTTGGATCCGTGGATTAGGGCTAGAATGGATCAAAAGTTATCTAGAACAACGAACTCAATGTGTAGAAATTAAGAAAATAAACAAGAGCAATGAACTTGTTGAATATAGGTCAGCATATCGAACAAATAACCTAGGTGTCCCTCAAGGCAGTGTTCTTGGACCACTTCTATTCTTAGTATACATTAATGACCTACCAAACATAACTGACAATCATTGTACACTTTTTGCAGATGATATTTCCATTGTAATAACAAATGATAATGAAAAAGAACATATAACTGATTTAAATGAAACTGTAAAAAAATGTATTGAATGGCTTAGCAAAAATAATCTTCAAGTTAACTTAACAAAGACTAGATATGTACGATTTTACAATAGAAAACTAAAAGGTAGTAAATATCGTGTTGAATATATTGGTAAAGAAATACAAGAAAGTGACACAGCACTATTTCTAGGCATAAAACTGGATAATGTATGCTCATGGACACCACACATTGAACATATAAAATCTAAAATTAATAGCTTCATATATGCGTTATGGAATTTATCAAATATTTCTGACACCAATACAGCTCTTCTAGCTTACCACGGTTATGTTGCATCTCTTCTGAGATATGGGATTATAATATGGGGTAACTCGGTAGAATCCAAGGCTCTCTTTATAGTGCAAAAAAAATGTCTACGTGCAATATTCAATATGCCACCTTGGGCTCCTTGTTCTCCATTATTTAAAAAATATAAAATTTTAACATTGCCATGTTTATATATATTTGAAATGTGTAAATTTGTAAAGTCGCATATGCATTTATTTGAAACCTTTGAAAAAGTCTATAACTTCAAATCAAGGCATAATGATAGATTAGCTTTACCTGTAATTAAAACTACATTATACAGTCGCAATTGCTATGTAATGGCCATCAAAGTTTATAATAAACTACCAAAAGTTATTAAAGAATTAAAAGCTAACTTATTTAACACAAAACTATTCAATGTACTAATTGACCGAGGGTTCTACACTATAGATGAATACTTAAATTACAAATTTTGACATAATTATGTATTATTATTAATAGTAGATAGTAAATTGACTTTGTGTAAATTAGGTAATAAATATTGAAATTATGAATGTAAATAATTGATTATAATAATGACATAAGTATATAAAATTGATATCATTGTAATAATGCATGTTCATCAAAATGTTCTAAAACTTAATGAAATATTTGTATGCCCACCTGGGCGCGACATGGCTGTACAAAACTATTTATAAGACCATTATGTAACCTATGTTTCATGCAAATAAATATTTATGATTATGATATGATTATGTTTTCTAGAGTAGACTAAAGAGACCCCTGGCGGCAGTTGTAAATTACGATTGTAAATTAAAACAAACGTACAAAAACTAGTGCTGTTTACGGCAATATCTACATTAAGGATCGTCTTTTTGTTTTAAATGAAATATTCATTTAAACTGGTGCGGAAATATTTCGCGTCCGCGATGCCCGTAATACGAATATTTTAAAAGCGGTTGATCATAATTAACTTAGTTATTAGAATAATGAATTGTAACAGCGTGTTGGGCATTTGGCGACTTCAATTTTAAATTGTTAGATTGTTTCCGAGGTTGCTTCATGTTTATAGTACCTACCTAATCCTTAATATTTTTTTTATTACCTTACCTTATATTTTCTCTAAGCTCATTAAATTTTTGGCAAATGGTAATATTTTTACTAAGTCTTTACTTTATAGTCAGGGATCCGTAGTACATGGAAATCAAGTGATTACTAACAAGCTAATTTTTGGTGAGTAGCTTCGTTTCGATGAGACGTCCAAAGATATCCTATACCCAACTCTCGATTGTGGTAGCTAACAGAGATATCAAGGATTAAAAAAATCAAGGATGTAAAACTGGGATAACGGACCACGAAATTTGTAGGACAATATGTTATATCTCAAGATAATCATCTAAATTATATAAAAACATGTTTGTCCTACAAAACCTATGGTCAGGGGGTCGACACTGCCTTGGAACAGAATTTGAATAGTGATAATGTAAACGATAAGTCACTTTATTTCTTTGATGTTAAGTTTTAAATTTGACAAAACAGAGATTAAATAATTGTACATAAAGGCTTGCCAACCAACAGATGCCGAAGTTCTTACTATTCGGTTGGTACTTAGGTTAGGAGTAAAATTGGCCGATTGACGGATTGACTATCATGTCACATTGTCATTTCATTCTGATTTTTCAGTTGTACGTTTTGTTTGAAATTGAGAAAATTAACCAAATTTATTCCGCAATATTGTGCAAAAGTGAAGTCAAAACTAATATTAAAAATTGAACATGCAAAATACAATAGAAGATTCGGATAAAAAAAAATCATACAACAGAAGCTCCAGGAAATGTTCTATTTGTGGTAGACGAAAGATAAGCCCAATATATATTTCTTGCAAAATTTCCTTTGAACCCTAAGTGTTTAATTCAATTTAATTGTATTATTATAGTATACTCATTACCTACTTAATATTATATGCTTGCAAGTTTGAACACATTTACTAGGTAGTTCTAAGAAATGTACCTATTTTGTATTTTAAAATGATGTGTTTTTGCAAATAAACGATTGATTTTATTTGATTTGTATTATTTTCATGGCCTCCTTATTTTAACAAATGTATAGCAATGATTGGTGAATTGGTTAGCATAATTTCTCTGCAAAATATATGAAAAATACAAGTAGCGAGGTCCTGGAGGAGCTTTCAAAAGTTAATACTGTTAGGTTGGCAGCATTGCCTGTCTGAGCGATATTGTCCTTATGTTGGTAATGTTGCGTTTACTCGAGCTCACGTCAAGTGAACTCAATCCAATGTTCTAAGTGCCGTCTCTTAAAACGTAGTGATTATATTCTCTTTGCCTATGGTTTGATCAAAGAGTCCGCCATTTCGAAAATGTATCGAAAACGAGGTCAATTTAAATGATTACTATGATTACTAACCAGCTGATTTTTTGTTGTATACTTAATTAATATATATAAAATCTAACGGACATATTGTCCGACAAATTTCGTGGTCCGTTATCCCGGTTTTACATCCTTGATTTTTTTAATCCTTGATATCTCTGTTAGCTACCACAATCGAGATTTGGGTACTTATAGGATATTTTTAGTCGTCTCATCGAAACGAAGCTACTCACCAAAAATTAGCTTGTTAGTAATCACTTGATTTCCATGTACTACGGATCCCGGCCTATTACTTTGTAACTACTAATTAACCTACTCATTAACACTATCAAGCTTGACTTGTTACAAAATTACCATAACGACAATTTACACCTACAAATGTACCTGCTCATAAAAACTTTTAATTTATGGAAATAGATACGTAGCCATTACAATTTATTCGAAGATCTGATCTTTATTGTTGGACGCCTCGCCGTAACGCTTATTTTTCTGGAGAGCAAAAAATTACGGAATAAATATGCAGTGGATCTCTTGTAGGATGGCTAGTGGTATATGGATCACCGATGCATTCTCCAACCTAACTAAGTAAAGGGTGAACGGAAATTAATGTTTGATTTATCTTGACTTGAGAAAATTTTCTAGGTAATGCGGCTCAGCGAAATGATTCTTGGCCTCCGACACCAAAGACCAAAGAGGTATAAGGTACCTTAGTTATATGATATGACCATCAACCATATTATAGAATTTTGATGGTGAAGAATGTTTTCCATTCTATTGTCGCTTTGTTGGCTATTTGTTCCAACAAAGTTAACCTCTTGTTATTGGAGTAAATGACGCTTGACTTAGCAAGGTCGTGTATAAACATTTCGTGCGTATTTCAAACGGGGATGTAGCTCAGTGGTAGAGCGTTCGCTTTGCATGTGAAAGGCCCCGGGTTCGATCCCCGGCATCTCCAACTTTTTACAATTTTTCGCCACCTACCTAAACTATAGACTGATATAAATCGCTAAACAAAAATATTGTTTGAGTAATTGCAACAAATTATATTCCAACTAAAATTTTACAAAACCAAAACCCAAAGGAGAGATTACAAATACAAAAAATACGTGTGAACCTTTTATTCGTTTACACTTAAAATAATTTACAATTTTTATTTTTCTCGTCATGTAGATTCCGGATAATTTATTAACTCGACCAAAAGGGACATCAATCAGCACACTTTAGATAAACGCTACAGAAGATATTACTATTTACATCGAGATTTATCTTGAACACAAGTCAAGGACATGGTTCTACAACCAGAGACAATCTGTGACTTACCCATTCAAGTTTCGTCACATTATGTCCACAAGTCATATAGCTAGCCCTAAACTAGCAACACTAGGTATTACAATGAACACATGGCAATTAAAAAATTACCTTTACCTATTTATAAGAACTAACGAACTACAAGAGAATAGTCTGACCATTTTACTTTCTATAAAATTTACTGCTAAGCATTTGACAAAAGAATTAAGTTTAAATAAACTTAAGATTTTTATTATATATTTTGAAATACGGAGAAGCCCAAAATGGTCAACCTATAGATCTTATGATACAAGACATCAAGACTTTCAATACTAATTACATTTTGATTCAATCAACAATATTTACTTGTCGGAATCATCCAGATGGATTAAAAATTGTCTATTTTTGTAAGTATATAGCTGTAAGAAATGAAATAGAAACAATAAATGATATTTAGAATTTTAGATGTCTCGAAATCCATGACTAATATAAAAATACTTGGGAAAGAATTTGCAATAAGTTTATTTCTTCTTCAGTGCTTCGTTATACTTTTCAACAGTATTTTTTTCGAATATTACATTCGTAAATAACAGTTTTAATTACACTTTCAGATTGAACAGGTGACAATGTATCCAAATGAGTTTCGTCTTAGACAAAACTAATTACAAATTGTAGGTATTGTTGGTGATTTTAAAGTTGGTTCGCGTAGGAAAACAAACCAGCCTTTAAATTGAAATGGTTTTTTTTTATAATTAGAGTTCTTATAGATTAAAATTTATAAAATTCTTTCTATAAGTAACCCATTTAAATTATTAATGTTTATATTTTAGTTCCATTAAATTTTACGTATTTTTTCTAAAAAATAAACTTTGACATATCATAGGAGTAGGTACATAATACTTTGTAAACATTTATTAATTAGCTTTCCAAATAGAAAAAGAGTACTTAAAATCGCAAAGACAAACAACTCGTTGATCTACCTACAATATTTAAGACACACTAGTAAAAATAGGTAAAATTTAATAAAAATTATATAATTACAATGTGACAAGAATAAAAGTAGAGAGATCAAAAAGTAAAAGAATTTTTTTTCTATTTTAGTACTTACTTTAACTAGTATATTATAACTGTAATATTATATTTAATTACCTATTTGATCGGAAACTCATAGCTTTATTGCATTAATTTAGATTCTATGTTTATTTCGTTTACTATATTCTCAAGACTGGTTTCATTTGTGTATTGACCAAAACTATCGTTTGAAAATTGTAGCAGTGGTATATATAACCCGTAAAATTAAAAATGGGTCTGGGATTTCATAATGATTAGATAAGATAGTAGTAATTAATCTTCTTGTCCAAAATAGTCAGTTAATCCTTTCTAAATGTTATTAAGCTATACGTTAAAAATATAACGAGCGCGCTATTTTAATGTATAAGAAGTTAGGTCCCACGAAACCAACCACATTTATTAATTTTTCGAGTTATAACAAAGGTTTAAACAGTCGGAAAATCGTTTCGACTGTTATAATGAGTATTACATTACATAAGAAATGCTAAGAAATTATAATAAGTACAATAGAGATTCCTGATAAAACATTCACAGATGTTAAACACATCTCAACACGCACACTCACAATTTAAACAAAAATAACCAAAATTATAATTATAGTATTATACTAGGAGTATATGTATATCATATTAGATTTTAACATGAAAATTTGCTATTTTTCGTATTTTGTTAATAATTCCAAACATTAGGAATGTGATGAATTATTGAGCCGAGAATATCATATCGATTGATAATGCACAATAGCCTCAAATTGAAAAGCAATCGATAAAGGCGTTATTATAAGAAATAACACTAAATTGTATACGTAAGAAAATGTTTTTAGACACAGTAGTAAATCTTAAGAAAATAAGCTCTTTACACTGCACGATTTTTACTGTCCATATAAATGTCACAAATATATTTAGACATACACTGTGTCAACTGCTTCACAAGCCAGGCAGGGTGAAATGCAAATGTATACTTAACATTAAACATTATGAAAAGACAAAGATAACTTAATAATAAAATTATTGTCATGTCGGTCCTACCAAAATTTATACAATTTCATAAAAAAACAAATCTCTATTTCGTACAACTAAAACAATTGTGTAGTCCTGAAACTTACATACTTGGTGGGTTTTTAATCGCTTGACAGTTCGGCACAGAAAAACTCAACAAATCGTGGCCAAAGTGTTAGTTTAAAATAATATTCAATTGTAAGTATGTAAATTGCATGTTAAATATTCCATTTGCATTCCACCGTGGCATTCCCCGCTGGCTACCAATCACCGCTGACTGCCAATCACCGCCGGCGTCAATCGCCGCTGGCTGTCAATCGCCGCTGGCTCTCAATCGCGGCTGGGCGTCAATCACCGCCGGCGTCAATCGCCGCTGGCTGTCAATCACCGCCGGCGTCAATCGCCGCTGGCTGTCAATCACCGCCGGCGTCAATCGCCGCTGGCTGTCAATCGCCGCTGGCTCTCAATCGCGGCTGGGCATCAATCACCGCCAGCGTCAATCGCCGCTGGCTGTCAGTCACTGCTGGCTGTCAATCGCGGCTGGGCGTCAATTGCCGCTGGCTGTTAATCACCGCCAGTGTCAATCGCCGCTAGCTGTCGATCGTGACTGGGCGTCAATCACCGCTGGCTGTCAATCGCCACTGGGCATCAATTGGCGCTGGCTGACAATCACCGCTGGCTGTCAATCAGCGCCGGCGCTGGCAGACGCAGACAGCGGCGGCGACGGCGCGTCCACGTCATTCTGCAAGCACCGCCGCACTGGCGTCAATCACCGCCGGCGGCGCTGGCAGACGCAGCGGCGCGCGGGCTAGGCGCGCTCGGCCTCGCCCGCCAGCGAGTGCGCGGACGCAGACAGCGGCGGCGACGGCGCGTCCACGTCATTCTGCAAGCACCGCCGCACTGAGCGCCCCGGCTTGCCGCCAGCACCGACAGAGGCACCGTTATTCACAGCTGTGGCCTATGTTTTCACTGTCTTTGACTTTGCCCATTTTACTCCTGTGGTTTTCGATTTTAATTTTTAGACTTACTTTAGCTATTTTTTATAGCACTTAGACACTTGCTCGACCACAATCTCGCCTGATGGAAGTGTCGGTGTGGCCGAGGATGAATTAAACTGAGGGTCAATTTATACTAGCGCAGTCCAAAAGCATCGACCAAAACTGAACATAACAAATTCAACCTTAACTCCACAGCGTAACGCTCACATTACTTCTGACATTTGAAAAGACGCGCGGCATTCTTCGGAATTCGCGCGACTGCGCGTGACCAACGCTGATTGAGTAATGTGAGCGTTACGCTGTGGAGTTAAGGTTCAATTTGTTATGTTCAGTTTTGGTCGATGCGCTTCGACTCTGTGCTGGTATAAATTGACCCTTAGTTTAATTCATCCTCGGCCACACCGGCACTTACATCAGGCGAGATTGTGGTCGAGCAAGTGTCTAAGTGCTATAAAAAATAGCTATAGTCTTGAAGAGACCCAGATTGTAAATTTGTCATAATGTTGTGGAGCATATTGGGTATTATCCCCAGCTAATAAGTTAATTTAGTTGTTTTCAAACTGTATTTAAGTAAGGTAGTTTATTTCCTTATGATTCTCTCTTTTAATTAAATTATAGAATTTTCATTTTTATTTTGAAGACAGTGAAAACATGTGTTTTTGTTTTATTATTCTTTAAATATGTGCTGTTGTGTGGTATCAAAATAAAAACTTTCATATCAAACCAATATATTTCCAAAAACAGTACAAATTGGACAACAAATTACGTCAACTACATATATCTAGATTAATTTGCAAAAGCGATGAAAAACTATGAATAATGAATTCCCAACTAATAAGTATTAGTGTTTAGTATTACCAAGAATAATATAAGACTTTAGTGCAGTTAAATAAATGATTGATCGATAATTCACAACTATAGTTAATACCACTTAATTTACAATGATTTCCCAGGTTAGCGATGATAAATGTTTTCAACATTGTAAAGTCTTTCTCTTACTCTAAATAAAATAATATCGATTTCAATTCGCAAGACCCCAATAAATTTATGACTACAAATAATGAATTTTGACATCTCTAAATGTATTTTACTACCGTTGAACAGCCATATGTTTACTACCTTGCACAGCACAGCGTGTGAATAAGGGTGCCTTAGTATCCTCATAATGGTTGCAAGCCGAGTTGGTAACTTAGCTGAATACTGACCAAGTAAATGTTACAGGAAAAATCAAGCGAGCATAGTGCATGTTAATTTATTTATATATCATCAAAAAGAAAATATATATAAAAAAACCAGCCTAGTGCCCATGACGTTCCATTGCGGACTACTGGATACTAGATGTTTGTTAAACGTGTTACACGAATGCTCGTTGTGTAAAATGTTACATTACACGAAAAGTCAGTACACAGCATTAGAGTAGTTTTAAGCCAAAGCTATGCAATGTTGCTATGCGTTTGACCAAACGTGGCAACACAGCATAGCTTTGGTGGAAAACTATCCTAAAGCTAAGAAAACACTGAAAATTATGAAATAAGCGAGATATCTATGAATATATCTAGGCATTAGATGAAGAAATAATATTTAGTTAGCAGTGAAAAACCTTTATAAAAACTTCGTGACAAAAGTATTTTTTGTGTATGTTATAATAAAATAAACCAAGTTTTTAAGATAAAATTATAATTAAATGATGAATTTTCTTAAAATATAAAGTTAGTAAGTATATGATTAGCATCCAAGCAGTCAGTAAGCTGTAAACACACTTAATTATTATAATTAGTATTTTAGTAAACCATTAACATGAAATTTAATCTATATTAAAGCAAAAGCAATAAATGTTTAAAATAGTAAGAATTAAATTAAGTTGTTAGTGTTTGATGTCATGCAGTTATGTATGAAATGTATAGTAATAAACATAATACAAATAAATAATAATATACATACTAAAACAAAAACTTATATAAAAACCTAGGCTATGTTGATAAACAATATTATTTACAGGGAGATCTACTACAAATCCTATTATATCCTAGATCAATGGCAGTAACTTTCTAAAACAAATATGACACATAAATAAAGCTATAAAATACAAAATACCTGTTTAGAACCTCGTACGAACCTATGTTTTGAAATATAAATACTTCATTAGTAACACTAGCTTCCAATACATTTAGCAATATACATACAATTTAAAAAACGCTAAAATATAAACGCTACGCATTTTTTCTTTAAACATTGTAAAGGGCATTTATTTAATAAAAAAATCTATAAATTTCTCTCATGCTTCAATTGACAGTCTAATCTTATAGAAATCTATGTAAAAAACGGTTTTTAGCACGTACACCTTCCTAGTTACATATTTACACGGATAACAAGACAATTTTACAACATTTAGTAACTCTCCGTCGGACGTACTAGCTCTAGAACTTGCACAATAACTGTCTAGCTTCAACTGATCAACATGTATTAGCTGTGGATTTAAGACTCAGACTCAAGATTGACGGACATCTATCTGGCTCTATACAAACTGATCTTGTTAGTATATTAGAGGTTTTCATTATTTTAGAGATTAGGCCTTTTCCCCACGCTGCGCTGGCCAAGTGCGGGTTGGTCTAGTTAAGATGACTCAATTAAAAGTAAATAAATTTCTAACTCTCACTTTACACGACGCAACCTTGTGTAAATACCTACTATATGAATTATTAAGAAAATACGTCAAAATAAAATGTGATAACTAAAATTATACCAACTTAAATTCAAACCATCTTACCTATTATTGTTTTAGTAAATAATTTGACGTTCTACATAACACTAATGACACACCAAACCCCCTTTAAAGATGGATTTATCGCAATTTACAAGTATTATAATATAAAAAACAATAATAATTGTTCTAACTGATAGCAGATTTTATACTACAAACAATAGTTAAAAACTCAACTACGAGTATTTAAAGTAGTACCGTTTTCGTATGAATAAGATCCAGAAAGATTTCCCATTTAGTCCGAGTCTGAAGCAAAAACCATAGCTACATCTATCGTTCTATAGTCTATGGCATCGTCACAATGTCTATGTCCGGTTTAGCTGTCTATGGGTCCTGGTTCGATTCCTCGCTACAGACTTACTGTGGGACGCGGTCTTACAACCCAAATACGCTCGTCTCAGCGCTCTAGTTACTTTCCCCTATGGATCAATCGGAGACTTTAATATGGTGTTGATATGTGAAACAGATTGTGATCTTTGAAATTTTACGAGCAGTCAATCAAGAATATGTATAGATAAAATAAACTGTATTAGGTAGGTACAACCAATCGAACAAATAAAGGGAGATTTTCGGAGGATATTCAACACTTTTTTTAAAGTACCTTGTAGTTGTAAGTTTTATAAAAGTAAAAGAATCAGTAATCAGATTTTAACTGACATTAGGAATAAATCGCTGTCCAGCAAACAAATGTTGTTGTACAAAAGTAATATTTAAATATTTATGTTCATTTTCCTGAAGTAAATGCAGTTTCACAATCTGTTTCTTATTACATTCGTCATCTTGAATTCATGCTATGTGTTCAGATAAATGGAAACCGAATTAAATAATGTATTGTATATTGCTCATTTAGTATTCAGCTGAAATAATGAACTGAGACAAAAAAACCTTATACTTGTAAGAAAAAGTGATTTAAAATATGATTGAATTTGATTGAGAGATAAGAATTAATGAGATTCATATTGAAATAAACGGGCAATACACGAACCTTATTTACGTAGACTATTGATCAACCGATTTCGTCCCAGAACGTGGGACATCTTCAGGATCAAGGACACTGCAAGGACACGGATCACGCCCGCTCGCCGGTCCGCAATGCAGTGTCCTTGATCCTGAAGATGTCCCACGTTCTGGGACGAAATTGGTTCTTCAATAGTCTACGTAAATAAGGTTCGTGTATTGCCCGTTTATTTCAATATGAATTTATCAAACCACGACAGTTTTTATAGTAAAATTAATGAGATCTTTATCAGTATGAAGATCTTATGATAATTATTTGAAGATTGTATGCTTGAAAGTTGAAATATCTAAGAATCATGCTGGAAAAACGGAAAAAGGCTCTCACCACACTAATTCCGGTACGATCCTGAAATTCACAACATTCTTACATTCTATCCTATTTCCTCTGTTTATTCCCATTTTATTATTGTATATTTATATTTTTATATTTATTATAGTAAATAAATAGACTTAAACACTAAATGGCAGTTTGGGTTGAATAAATAATCTAATAAAATAAATAACATAATAAATAAATATGATTATGGTATACAATAATTTACATAAATACAGGTATGATAAGGTATTTGCAATCTTTAATTGAAGATTTTCGATGCTTTATCGATTGCAATATTTTTAAACATGAGATTTTTCTAAAGCGTTGATCCATTAAATAAAGATTGCAAATATTTATTTTGTGTAACCCTTTACATGATGGTATTCACTTTAATGTTGTAACTTGTAACTTTGTTTAAACATCTCTCTCGACCCTCATCATCTATATATATAAAAGAAAGTCGTGTTAGTGCCTGAACTTATAACTCGAGAACGGCTGAATAGATTTGGCTGAAAATTGGCAGGGAGGCAGCTTAGAACCGGGGGAAGGACATAGGATACTTTTTACTGCTTTTTTAAAATCTAATATAATGCGGGCGAAGCCGCGGGCGGAAAGCTAGTTGTATTATAAAGTTAGCTTAGTGATGCATGTACAAGTTTCATTTCACATAACACCCCTCATTTAAATACTTCATGGAGTGTTTTGGTTACTTATTACTTACGTGTGTAGTGGTGCGTTATATTTAGAAAAAGTGCGCAAAATTCTAAGTCGCTCCTCAATATCGTTTTCTCAGTATTTGAGGTGACGACAGTATCTAATTTAAAATGGCGAACCAAACTTCAAAAACGGGACAAAACTGCGATTGTGCTATATATACAAAATAAACCATTGCTTTCGTAAATCGCCACATATTAATGAATATTTACAAGGGCTTTAAGAGATAAAGTATTCATAAATGCGTAATTCTTTCAAAAATCAATTTCAACGACAAATTGATTCAGTATATCTATCTATAGTAAATACCATCACATACCCTACCACCGAAGCAGTGCGAGAACCAAAGTGAGAGTCGCAAGTAACGCGCGATAGAGGGCGGTTACCACGTTTATAGTGGTTACGGGCGTTACCGTGGTTACCGTGTTTACAGTGGTTACCATGGTTACGGGGGGCGGGGCTGAGACAGTTACCTTTAGCGGCACGGGCGGGACTTCCAGATGGTATCCGATTTCGCACAGGTTGCGGAGGTGCGCGATGCCTGGAATAAACAAGAATATATTTTTTTTAGATTCTATTTTCAAAATGAATAACGAATCAAAATGTTTTTGTGTGAACTGTAAATTTTTTGACTGAATCTTTTAAAAACAAAACACGTGAATGCTGTTCAGGATCATAAATGGGTATGGTCAAACCCTGGCCTTTACTGTCCCTGCTCAAAGGTTACCCACCGGAATGTCCTAGTGGAAACCATCACAGGACACATAACACTTAACAAATAACCCCTTTCCATCAGAATAACAGCCTGTGCAACGGGTGGTTCGGCAGATACTTGTGGGTGGTTTGGCAGGTACATGGGTACGTAACATGCGCTCCATGGGTACGTAACACGCGCTCCATGGTTACGTAACACGTGCTCCATGGGTACGTATCATGCGCTGCATGGGTACGTAACACGCGCTCCATGGTTACGTAACACGTGCTCCATGGGTACGTAACACGCGCTCCATGGTTACGTAACACGCGCTTTATTGGTACGTAACACGCGCTCCATGGTTACGTAACACGCGCTCCATGGGTACGTAACACGCGCTCCATGGGTACGTAACACGCGCTCCATGGGTACGTAACACGCGCTCCATGGGTACGTAACACGCGCTCCATGGGTACGTAACACGCGCTCCATGGGAACGTAACACGCGCTCCATGGGTACGTTACACGCGCTCCATAGGGGGTACACTACAGATACACACCGGAGTCTCTGCTGCGCTCCATCCTCGTCTCCCAGGCGTCGAACAGGCGGTTGTAGTAGCGCGGCCCGGCGAGGTACGGCAGGTACTTGTGCGTGGTGGCGGAGGGGAACACGCGCTCCATGGGTACGTAACACGCGCTCCATGGGTACACTACAGATACACACCGGAGTCTCTGCTGCGCTCCATCCTCGTCTCCCAGGCGTCGAACAGGCGGTTGTAGTAGCGCGGCCCGGCGAGGTACGGCAGGTACTTGTGCGTGGCGGCGGAGGGGAACACGCGCTCCATGGGTACGTAACACGCGCTCCATGGGTACGTAACACGCGCTCCATGGGTACGTAACACGCGCTCCATGGGTACGTAACACGCGCTCCATGGGTACACTACAGATACACACCGGAGTCTCTGCTGCGCTCCATCCTCGTCTCCCAGGCGTCGAACAGGCGGTTGTAGTAGCGCGGCCCGGCGAGGTACGGCAGGTACTTGTGCGTGGCGGCGGAGGGGAACACGCGCTCCATGGGTACGTAACACGCGCTCCATGGGTACGTAACACGCGCTCCATGGTTACGTAACACGCGCTCCATGGGTACGTAACACGCGCTCCATGGGTACACTACAGATACACACCGGAGTCTCTGCTGCGCTCCATCCTCGTCTCCCAGGCGTCGAACAGGCGGTTGTAGTAGCGCGGCCCGGCGAGGTACGGCAGGTACTTGTGCGTGGCGGCGGAGGGGAACACGCGCTCCATGGGTACGTAACACGCGCTCCATGGGTACGTAACACGCGCTCCATGGTTACGTAACACGCGCTCCATGGGTACGTAACACGCGCTCCATGGGTACACTACAGATACACACCGGAGTCTCTGCTGCGCTCCATCCTCGTCTCCCAGGCGTCGAACAGGCGGTTGTAGTAGCGCGGCCCGGCGAGGTACGGCAGGTACTTGTGCGTGGCGGCGGAGGGGAACACGCGCTCCATGGACCCCACTTGTGTGAGCTCGTCCTCCGCCTGCAGCAGGTGCCGCACGTCGTCCGGAGTCAGGGTCGACAGGATGTCCCGGAGGTACTGGAACAAGTTACACAGTTAGGTTCTGACAAAGACCTCGCGAGCCAAATGCCTCGGGCTGCTTCGGGCACGCGTTTGCTCGGCTGAGCACGTTTCGGCCCGAACCATCTGTTGTCGTTAGCGTCGGCGCACACGAGCCACTCGCCACAGCCACAAACGCCGCCACGAGAAGCCAGAAGCGTGAAGCGTGTGCGGCGAGTCCATATAAAATGTATGAAAATTACAGGAAATATGCCAGTGGCGGCGTTTTGTGGTTAAGAACATTACAGTCCCTCTAAATTAACCCTAGACACATTTCGGTAACTTACCATATCTCTATCTTCCATATTCGTATATATTATATGTTTATCCCTTTCTTCTTTTGACAAGTAAACTGTGTATAATCTGCTATCGTACGGTAATCCAGCCTGAAAAAAAACAATACAACTTTATTTATTTATGTTATAAATGGAAAATCAATAGCTTTACAACAAACAAATTTATTAATGTATCTTTAAATTAAATCTACCATTTGTGTGCACTATAAATTAATTCTCGACACTGGAAGCGATACTAGGCAAAGTAAGATAATGGTGGTAGGCTTGTTGTGTGAATTAGTGGTAACATTACTCACCAGCTTATGCGGTTTATCCTTAGACAACATATCCAGGTTCGTCTTGACGGGCACTTGGAACTGCGCTATGTTGAGTACAGTCGACACCAGAGGGCCCTTCACGTGCTTGTCTAGCGGCGACGCGCTGTGCAGACTCGGAGATATGTTCACCTGGAAATAAAGATAATATATAATTAATAAATATTGCAGGTATGTACGTATAGGTATGTAGGTTATATAACTCTTGTGTTTCAACAGTGTGTAGTATGAAGCAGTACCTCTAAGTCGCAAGATAGATACAGAACCTTATAGTCCTGGCAAATACAATAATCTGTGTTTGAGTGAAGATTAATTTTTCTTTTTTAAATCTGACTTCCATTCAGCCATTATGAGATAATGCTCTGGGGAGGGAATTTTGAATGATGAAAATGATCCCCGCCACCCCCCACCCCCATGAGCAGCCGCGCGCCGCGGTACCAGCACGCACCAGGCACGCAGTGAGAGCCGCGCGCGAGCAGAGCGGAGACGGAGCACGGCGGGACGCTCACTCCTCTTGAAAAAGACCGATTCTTGTCTCGGTCGAAACGTCGGGTGTTTTGTTACACTCCTTAGTTAATACGTGAGTAATTCCCGCTTTTATAAAATGAATGATGAAGGTGATGTAGTGTAGGAGACAGTACCTCCAGCAGCCACGGCTTCAGCTCCTCGTCCAGCAGCACGTCGATGCCGAACAGCTCGTAGCAGTTGTAGCGCGAGGTGATGTAGTGTAGGAGACAGTACCTCCAGCAGCCACGGCTTCAGCTCCTCGTCCAGCAGCACGTCGATGCCGAACAGCTCGTAGCAGTCTGTTGTAGCGCGAGGTGATGTAGTGTAGGAGACAGTACCTCCAGCAGCCACGGCTTCAGCTCCTCGTCCAGCAGCACGTCAATGCCGAACAGCTCGTAGCAGTTGTAGCGCGAGGTGATGTAGTGTAGGAGACAGTACCTCCAGCAGCCACGGCTTCAGCTCCTCGTCCAGCAGCACGTCGATGCCGAACAGCTCGTAGCAGTTGTAGCGCGAGGTGATGTAGTGTAGGAGACAGTACCTCCAGCAGCCACGGCTTCAGCTCCTCGTCCAGCAGCACGTCGATGCCGAACAGCTCGTAGCAGTTGTAGCGCGAGGTGATGTAGTGTAGGAGACAGTACCTCCAGCAGCCACGGCTTCAGCTCCTCGTCCAGCAGCACGTCAATGCCGAACAGCTCGTAGCAGTTGTAGCGCGAGGTGATGTAGTGTAGGAGACAGTACCTCCAGCAGCCACGGCTTCAGCTCCTCGTCCAGCAGCACGTCGATGCCGAACAGCTCGTAGCAGTTGTAGCGCGAGGTGATGTAGTGTAGGAGACAGTACCTCCAGCAGCCACGGCTTCAGCTCCTCGTCCAGCAGCACGTCGATGCCGAACAGCTCGTAGCAGTTGTAGCGCGAGGTGATGTAGTGTAGGAGACAGTACCTCCAGCAGCCACGGCTTCAGCTCCTCGTCCAGCAGCACGTCGATGCCGAACAGCTCGTAGCAGTTGTAGCGCGAGGTGATGTAGTGTAGGAGACAGTACCTCCAGCAGCCACGGCTTCAGCTCCTCGTCCAGCAGCACGTCGATGCCGAACAGCTCGTAGCAGTTGTAGCGCGAGGTGATGTAGTGTAGGAGACAGTACCTCCAGCAGCCACGGCTTCAGCTCCTCGTCCAGCAGCACGTCGATGCCGAACAGCTCGTAGCAGTCTGTTGTAGCGCGAGGTGATGTAGTGTAGGAGACAGTACCTCCAGCAGCCACGGCTTCAGCTCCTCGTCCAGCAGCACGTCGATGCCGAACAGCTCGTAGCAGTTGTAGCGCGAGGTGATGTAGTGTAGGAGACAGTACCTCCAGCAGCCACGGCTTCAGCTCCTCGTCCAGCAGCACGTCGATGCCGAACAGCTCGTAGCAGTTGTAGCGCGAGGTGATGTAGTGTAGGAGACAGTACCTCCAGCAGCCACGGCTTCAGCTCCTCGTCCAGCAGCACGTCGATGCCGAACAGCTCGTAGCAGTTGTAGCGCGAGGTGATGTAGTGTAGGAGACAGTACCTCCAGCAGCCACGGCTTCAGCTCCTCGTCCAGCAGCACGTCAATGCCGAACAGCTCGTAGCAGTTGTAGCGCGAGGTGATGTAGTGTAGGAGACAGTACCTCCAGCAGCCACGGCTTCAGCTCCTCGTCCAGCAGCACGTCGATGCCGAACAGCTCGTAGCAGTTGTAGCGCGAGGTGATGTAGTGTAGGAGACAGTACCTCCAGCAGCCACGGCTTCAGCTCCTCGTCCAGCAGCACGTCGATGCCGAACAGCTCGTAGCAGTTGTAGCGCGAGGTGATGTAGTGTAGGAGACAGTACCTCCAGCAGCCACGGCTTCAGCTCCTCGTCCAGCAGCACGTCGATGCCGAACAGCTCGTAGCAGTCTGTTGTAGCGCGAGGTGATGTAGTGTAGGAGACAGTACCTCCAGCAGCCACGGCTTCAGCTCCTCGTCCAGCAGCACGTCGATGCCGAACAGCTCGTAGCAGTCTGTTGTAGCGCGAGGTGATGTAGTGTAGGAGACAGTACCTCCAGCAGCCACGGCTTCAGCTCCTCGTCCAGCAGCACGTCGATGCCGAACAGCTCGTAGCAGTTGTAGCGCGAGGTGATGTTGGCCTTGGTCAGCGAGCTGATGGACGCCTCGCCCGCGATCAGCGTCTTGATCACGAGGTCCTTGATCGACTCCCACAGTTGGACGGTGTCCACCAGCTTCTCAGTCTTCAGGTAGCTGAACAGGGTCTGTAGTGTCCTACGGGGAAATATTATAATTTATAATACATGAGTGAATTTTACTATAAAAACTGCCGTGGTTTGATAAATTCATATTGAGATAAACGGGCAATACACGTGGGACTTCTTCAAGATCGACGAGGACACTGCAAGGACTCGGATCCCGACCGCTCGTGTCAGCGTAAATACGGTTTATCTCAATATGAACATGGGTGAATTTTTGAGACAGGTCAGAAATAACCATTTTATTTACAGGTATTTTTAAGAATCCATCAAGTTTGAAGATAGTCACTACTGGACCAACGGAGGTTTACCATTTGTGTCCCTCGCAGGAGGCGAAGTCCTCATTAGGCGTGTAGTTCTTGGAGAGGCGGTTGATGGAGTAGTTGGTGAGATGCATGTAGCGGTCGTTCAGCGAACCTAGCTCGTCGTTGTACTTTACTGAAACAAAATATATCCGTTGATTATATGAATATGTCGGGTGAGAGTGAGAAGGAATCAGGTTGGGTGTGACGTCAGTAGCGCTGATATATTGATACTCTCTACGTATATTCGTGTAACTGCCAGATACACACTTATACGTTTGATGAATTTCTGGCATCTACACATGTACTTATCTCTATCTTTATCTCTATAACTTATATATGTATCATTAAAAAAAAGGTCTACTCTAAGTACGTTTTTCTTGGTCATACAACTGAAAATTTCATACTGTTTACATTTTCAAATCTTTAAAAACTGCAAAACACAAATTTGACAGGAGAGCAAATTTGTGTTTTGCAGATACACAATTATACATAGAGTGTGTCAATATGTCAGCAATCAATGTACCTTCTTACAATGTTATTGCGTTTGATGAACTTACCCGAGGCAAATCTAGCTAGTCCGTCCTTATACAGGTAGATCCGTAGCGGGTGCACAGAGGTCACCAGCACATACAGCCTCATGTCGAACTTGTTCCCGTTGATGAGGTAGGGCTTGGCCACGTAGCGCTGCACCACCACGGGCCGCTTCTTGGGGATCTGCGTCCAGCGGGACACCACTTTGATACCTGTGCCTCTTGCTGATGCGGGCTGGAAGGGAATAGTACATTATTATATACAGAATTGCTCGTATGGGGTTTTAATTTAATGGTTACGTTTTGCAATTGTTACATTGTTTATCAAAGTGCATTCAAGCTACTTAAACAAATAAGATTGTCTTGGAGGGATTTCTCTAAATAATTTCTCGTAATAAAAGAGAAACGTCAATGTTTAACTGACGGCTAGCTAAATATTCTAAAAAACAGACTTTTAACTGTAAAATTTCTACTCGAAATAGTAATCACGGCCACAATAAAATTAACTGACAAAAACCCCTCTCTATATTCTAGTTCTACATCTAAAATACATACAGACTTTTTAAACTATCATGGTTTTTAACAATATTAGAACACGAAGCAGGTAACATACCATGATTCAAATGTTTTTGACTACAATCTTCACACGTTTCGAGTTCAAATACTTACAGGTTTAATAATCCACCGCTCATTATTAGCGGCATGTTTCTGCCAGTCGTGCTTCAACAGTTTCATGTCATGCGGCAGCACGTAGGTCTTGGGCATGATGCCGAACTCGTCCTCTCCATACTTGCTGGCCAGCTTCTGAAGGTTCCTCCACAAACGGTCCTTGCGCCCGATTTGGAACGTGCCCGGGAAATGGTTCATCTTCTGCCCGTCTTTGATCGCTCGGAACATCAGGGACTTCATGTGCTTGCCCCATATGCCTATCCATTCTACTGTTTCTGTAAAAGTATAAAAGGTTATCGACGAAGTCATTATTTATTATAAGATTAGAGATCTTTATCTTGAGTTTCAAAAACCTCTTGATATTCAGCTTTCCAAAATACCTCTATTAAAAATTAAGAAATTTTCTTCGAACATATTTGAAACAAACCGTCAATATTGACTTGAAGGTGTGTACGTGACTGAGAGTGGCGTGAGGCGAGCGTCAGTCTGCTATTGTTTATCGTGATTGAAACACGTGTTTAAAGAGAATCAGACATCCTTTGGTTCGAACGGTTCGGTGAATACTGAACGGCGCGCCTCACTCGATGGATGAATGCTCAATGTGTGGACGAAAGCCAATGCCATGGGTTTTTTTCGACGGTTTATCTCGATCGATTGTCCAGTAATAAGTAATCGAGCAATATCGTATGTGAGTACTGAGCTTTAGCGATCATTACATCTCGCAGAAACTTTTGTCAAAACTTTGAGCACTTTCTTTGCTGACCGTACCTTCCTGCGGGCACTCTGCGGTATCACACTCGCTCTTGACCAGCCTGAAGCCGGAGTTGGTGAGCGTCTTCTGCACGACGATCGGCGTGATGGTGGTGAGCTTCCACTTGAGGTGCTTCTGTATGGGCGCGGGCGGACGCAGCGGCGCCGCCTCGTCGTGCGACACGAACCGCACGTACGGCGGCACGCGCGGGAACAGGGACAGGCGCAGGCAGGATGATACACCCGGGGGGATGCTGAGGGGGGATTCTGGAATCAACAAACATACCTTCAATATACAATACAATACAGAAACACTTTATTGTACAACAAAACAATAAGTAGAGATAAACCATTTTTAAAATGAACTCCCCTCCACAAACCGTGATAATATCAACGTGTGAGAGGAAATACTTATTGCATCACTATACTTGTGTGCGTGCTACAACTTTACTGAAAACATTGGCTCATCTGTCTGTCAAAGTGATACCGTTTGCTTATACGTTAATGAACATCCAATGACAAAGATCAATTCAATCGATCAAAAAAGCGATCTCTTCCAGGCAACCTTTGAATGCAAAGAGAGCAAAGAAATTGAAAAAAAATTACGTGAGTATAGATAATACATCGCTGACTTCAATTTCTCGACTTCTTTTTCAAACTCGTTACTCCAAATTTCTCAAAAATACTTTACACAGCATTTTACATCATATTATACAATAACATCATAGAACAAACTGCTATACTAAGTATGTACTGAGTACTAAAGATAGTACTAAAGATAACGTCACAACGTTATCTGTAGTACTACACAACCCACCACAAACTCTTTCAAACTAAATCATAATAATATTATTAACAACCATGATAGTTTAAAATGTTTTTAAATATTGTTTATCCCAGTCTACTGAAATCTATCATCAATGAACCCAACTAAAGTTGAATAAATACAGTACGAATACGTAATGTGCAATAGCACTTCGAATAAATGTTTACAAACAATCTTACGAGTCTCTAGGATCAAACGTAATTTATCAAGTTATTAAATACTTCAAAATACTTGTGACTAATGTCTGTTAACACAAAACAAGTTGTTTTATATAAATCTACTATAATACTTTTTGAAAGGAAATGTAACCTTTGCGTGTGGGTATTGGTTGAAACGGGTGGATCGTATGCAAAGCGGTTAAGAAATCCTTCGTCAAACAATCCTTATTTAGCTGAAGTTTTTCTGGAAACATAAAACTTTTCGATCAATTGCGCTTCTTGGTATCTTTCAATTTTTGCTCTGAGCTTCAAGCAACTCAAAAATGAAGCAAAAAATCGAAAAACCTGGAAATTATTTCATAATAACGGGAACTACTCGATAGCTCGATATTCCCTACGTATATTCGTGTAACTGCCAGATACACACTTGATGTAAGTTTAATGCATTTCAGTTTGATGCATTTTTGACATCTACACATGCCAGTCTATCATTATAACTTACAAAAAAAGTCTACTCTATGTCTACAGTCTGCCAAGAAAGTGGTCTACCAGTTTTAACAAAAGTTTCTGTGCGATGTAATGATAACTTTTCTAACCTTAGGGTGGTAGACAACATTTTTGGCTGACCCTTGTCTTGAAGCCACATTATGTATAAGTGATGATGTAGTGTACCTTTAGAGGGAGCCTTCTTACTGGCAACAGCGTTCCCGTTGATCCTGGGGGTGTGTCCGTTGTTGCCGTTGGACAGTGGCTTGGCGTCCTTGTGCCCGTCTTGGGCCAGCGCCTCAGCCACCGGCACCAGCAGGTCCATCTCCATCTGCCACGGGTCGGGGGACGGCGAGGGACTATGTGAGCTGGAAACAATGTATACATGTTATTAACAAGTCAATTAAGAGGGCAAATATGTAAGGGAGAACCAAGTTATGTATCAATGTTCCAATATTTTCGTGAATTATACTATTCATTAAGAGGAGACGGATCACGGCGTGACGCTAACTCCGCCGGCAAAAGACTGCTCTTGTTGTGGTCGAAACGTCGAGAGTGTTTTAATTCCTGTGTAAATACGCGAGTAATTTCCGTTGTTATAAAATGGAAAGTTATGAATATCATTAACAAGTTAACAACTTACAGATTTATTATTAGAATAGATATAGATAAAAAAAATATATTCCTAACATAAATTTAACCATTGCGAACACTGCTGGCTCATATTTTTTTTATATATGTGTTAGAATAAAGCGAGTGAAGCCGCGGGCGGGTCAGTTAGTAATTTGTAAGTGTATATGTCTTTATTTTACAAATTCTTGTTTGCCTCTTTAACTATGTAATTAACACATAACATGTTCAAAGCAATACCCTTTTCAATACACGCTATAGTTTGACAGACATATATGTCAATGTCATGTCAATCGATACCAACATTACCATATGCAATCGGACTGTCTGACCGTGAAATAACTCGGTGAATGATCTGATTTGAATATCTACATTTAAACATGAAAATATGCCTTAACAATAAAAACTGCACATTTAGATAGCAATATTATTTATAAATATAAAAGAAAGTTGTGTTAGTTACTCGAGAACGGTTGAACAGATTTGGCTGAGAATTGGTGGGGAGGTAGCTTAGATCCAGCCGGAAAATATAATAAGCGGGCGAAGCCGCAGGGCGGAAAGCTAGTAAGTACTACATAATATTAGAAGGCTGAAGAAATTGTTTGTCGTCGACTTCTCCCATTAGTCGGTTTGAGGACATCCCCAGTGATGGGTTGTTATGTTACTATTCCTAGGCCAGCACGAAACAGCTGCAAGTAAGCTAAAGAGGTAAATAAATATAAATATTACTGGACAATTTTACACAGCGACATCTAGCCCCGTGGTAAGCTCGAAGCTTGTGTTACGGGTGCTAGATTTCTGATATACTTAATATAATATACATACCTAGATAGATATTTTTATTAATATAACACCCAGGTAAGGAGGTAAATACATAAATACTTACTCTTCCCCCTCTTCAGCGCCGTCGCAGTCAAGTTTGCTGGTCGTCTTCATGGCTTTGACTTTGGCGGCGACTTTGGGCTTCTTCTTGGCCGACTTGACGGAGCGCTTCGGCGCCACCGCGGTTACGGAGCTCACCGGCAGCGCGGGGCTCACCGCTGGGCATGTGGGCGTGGGCGTGTCTTGGCGGGACTGTGGGCAAGAAGGGATGCATTAGGAAAATTATAAAAACTAACTGTTAAGGGTCAGTATATACAAGGTGTCCCATAATGGTTGCTGTGTGGATTGTCCAGCAATATTTATTTATTTATTTTATTTATGACGCCGAGGCGTGCGTTTTGGCCGCAGCGAGCAGATTACAACGGCGAAGATATAAAAAAACATCGCATTTTCAGATTTTAATAGAATAAAATATCTTTTGTAGTTTTGCTAATCGTTTACAACCCTAGAATGAGACGCGGCTGCGTGTGAGTGAGACAGATACCTATAATAAACCTATAAAGTTTCAAGTCTCTACCACAAGAGGCTTACTTACAATGGAAGATGAGCGTTGTATTGTTAATTCGTTTCATTTCATTTCATTTTGGTGGCCTTATTGGGACACTCTTTAGTTTATTAAGGTTTATATTTTTAAGATTGCTCTGATATTTTTAAGATGTCTTATATAAATGGTTTATCTTTCATCTTTCCTTTACACTTTAGTGGTTTGGACGATATAAGTATTAAAAAAAAAACATCCATATCAAGTGTATGAATCCTATAAGCGTCCAGATTAGGGTTTATGCCCGGGAATTCTCGTCCCGGGAATTCCCGGGAAATCCATAGGACTCGAGCTCGAGAAATTCAGATCGAGAAAAGTCGAGAAATCGAGAATTTTCTTCAATTTCACTCTTTGTCTTTAGCCGCACCTCGGCGGCATCCTTTGTTTGTACCGACCCGGTACAATCAAAGGATGCCGCCCCGACGGAGTCCTTTGTCGGTACTACCCACAAACGACTCGATCCGAGCGGTGCTAGCCTTCGCCACGCGCTAAGCCGCGTTAGTTTTCATTTGTGTTTTAACTCTTGTCGTGAGTGCAGTGTTGTGGTGATGATAAAAATGATTCAGAACTAGGTGAAGTAAACATAAACCAATCAGAACCTGAAACTGACACTTTTGAAGTTGAATTATAAAGGGCGTTTTGAAAAAAGATGAACCAGCAACTGTGGCATTATCAAAATACATCATTAAAAAAGAGTTTTTACTGTTTGAAAAAACTGGCAAACGGTCTCCAAATTTGGAACAATTATACAAAGCACTGATTTCAGTAAGGCCAACATCAACGGAAAATGAAAGAGTATTTTCCATGTCGGGAAATGTTGTCAGCAGAATAAGAAGCCGGTTATCCGACAACGCAATAAATGCTTTGATTTTTCTCAAGGCATATTTTATCAGTCTTGAATCAAAATTTTAGGTAGACTTTTGTGCTTTGATTATTATTGACTTTTTTATTTAATCAGAGTTTATCACAGAGAAGAAAGCTGTTAAAGTTTAAAAATGTTGATTTTATTTAGTTCTCTAAAAAAGAAGAAAAAAAATTGTAATTTGTTTATGTTGCTCAGAGGTTTTGTTGATTATTGACCAATTTTAATAAAATTTATTAAAATTGGTAAATAGTATGACTAGCGATGTTTTTCTTTACTTTTTAATAATAAATGAAAATTTCTCGACGTCCCGAGAATACCCGGGAAATTGAGTTCGAGAATTCTCGAGACCCGAGAAATGAAATACCTCGAGAAACCATAAACCCTAGTCCAGATCTCATAATGTCGGTATTGTATCGACAGACATCGGAATGCGACAACTGAGGGAACACAAACGCGAAGATAAAAATAAATCGCACATGAATCAGAACACGCTTTTAAATATAGGTCAAGCACTTAGCGGACTTGTTACGCATTGCGGTGACTGAAACTTGATTTTACCTGCACCACACAAATATATTTATATTATTAATATACAATATTTCTGTAGTGTAGTGTCTGATTTATGATAGTGATATTCGGATTTAAATACTAGATGGCATAATTATTTCTTTTTACCATAATATGTACCTATTGTATTTATTGACTTGTCCAAGTTATCTTTAGGATTTTATGGAAATAAATGACATAAATCTTTAAATCTATGATTGGTTTGGTTATACGCTTCAACATAGAGTCATAGAGTCGTCATGACTTAGAGGGAGTAAAGAACATTCGACATTGGGTTGAACCAATGATTTTATATAGTATAGATTTGTTACAAGCACGCGCATTGTAAAGACTCAAGAAAAACCCAATTGTAACTTTTAGTTGTCAGTCTGCGTCGAGCACAATCACGAGCTTGACATGCCGCAGGTTATTGTGTCCTTGCTAAAACAAATTTAAAATGCCATCGTGTGTTTCGGAAGTGTACCAATTACGATGCTAAAGTAAACAAAACACAAGGAATCTCGTATCACATGCGAGTATGCAAAGATACTTATATTATTTATTTTTCCAAATAATTATAATAATTGAGGCGCTGACATAGATTAGTTAGTGTAGATGCGAATATTGATGCCGATGTAAATTCGATGTAAATGTAAATTCTGATCGAACATTCAACACATCAGGTACCTATTTTTAATCATCGCGTATATTTGATTAAAACCATAATTCATAAATACACAAATATTCGTCTCCATTCCGCACATAAAAATAACCCCGAATTAAAAAAAAACTTTTAAAGAGACAGAAAATAAATAAGTAAATTAAATCTTTTTGAAGGTATTTAGAAAGTGTATTTTACTAATTTATCATTAATTATTTCAATTTCAATAAATATGATTTACTTTTGTAAGGTGTTTTATTTCTTACCTATTACTGTACATTTCACTCAAGTGTCCACTCTACGAATATAAATGTTAATCTATGAACTAGTAAACATTTGACATCTTATGTCAGTTTTGGTTTCGCGGAACAGATTTCAAACTGCAATTACATGAAGGTAACATATCTATACTATATAAAATCATTGGGTTGAACCCACGCCGTAGAGAAAAGTCATAATCCCATCGTCACAGAAACGTCAGCTCATATTAATATTTTTGTCAACAGTTTAGAACACGCGCTGGAAATGTAATTATAAAGAAAACACCTTGACTAAACGATGGCGTCACGGTACCGAAATATATAAGGTAGATTTATAATAAATGTAAGTGAGCAATAGAGCAGTTTATTATAGTCTTCTGATTATATGTGTTCAGTATCACGTGACCTCGTTATATATTTACAGAACGAATATATAAAAGTAATGGCTTTACCTTAACTTTTAATTTTTAATCTTTGTAGTGTTTTAATTTTTAATCTTTGTAGTGTTTTAATTTTTAATCTTTGTAGTGTGTGTATAAGTGTTTTAGTTAAGTTAATTATACTTCAACAAATAAATAAATAAAAAAAAACATTTCTTTGTACAATTTACAATGTCATGTTACCTGTACAAGACCGTGGCATCTCTGACAGTTTAAAATGAGGTTTCATATTCCTCGCACCTTCAACGGCAAATCAAATGACAAGCGAACTATGCCAAGGACACAGCTTGGGTCAAATTTCTTTAGACTGTGCTTGTGTCAGGTCAATAGGGCATAAATTTGGCTACAGCATATTTTGTACTTAGCATGTTCTAGTTATAGAAACCTTATAATGAGTTCTAACGGTTTTGTAAAGCTTCTAAATCTTTGGTAGTTAATCGTACAATCCGTAGTATAAATTATAACTGCCGACCAGCAGACGATAAAACGTAAGCGAAGCTGTAGGCGGGTTGTCTAGTCTAGTATATTTGTATAGACAAATTAAAAGCAGAACAGAACTAGGTTTGACTATCTGTCTGATTCCATCACCACATCATCGGTGACACTATAATGCAATTTGGCAGAAGATCAATAAGTACCTAAATGATCGAAGTTTTTTAATTTAGAGTTCAGAATATTGCATATAATAAACTACAGAGCTTCCTTCAAGTTTAATAACATTTTGTCTTATATCTTACTAGCCGACCCGCCGAGAGCTTCGCTTGAGTTTTTTACGTTATCTACATAAAGTTTATTAATATAGCCTATAAATATAGCCTTCCTTGATAAATTTACTATCCAACACTGAAATAATTTTTCAATGGGACCAGCGGTTTCTGAGATACGAGCGTTCAAATAAACTCAAAAATATAGATACGTTAAATAAAAAATATAGATACGTTAGTACATATTAGCCCGTACTTTCCAAAGGAAAAAACTCTGTCGATAAGTTATAATGTTTTTCGCTTTAAAGTTATTTAATAAGCTCACCTGATGCAATCCATGTACTTATTAAAATAATATTCACTAGTTATTCAATCTACTTTACACAAAACAAACCCACTTTATTGCTTTGGCGAAATCTTGAACTTGAATTAATTTAAAACATTTCAATAGAGATCACTTTGATACACTAAAGAAACAATATTAAAGAAAATCTAAAACACATCTTGCTGTGTGCCACAATCTCATTGATATAAACACTTATTTCAATTTAATTATTGATTTATTATTACTATCAATAAAATACGTTTTTTAAGTGGATCATCGGCTAGTAGTGATCGCGCGCGCAGATTTGATTGCCCGATTTTGCAGTATTGACATTTGATTCGGATCTATGGAACAACGCCAACTGTGTAACGATTCAACAATCATATAAGAGTTTTTGTAGTATCTGTGACGTCAAAATTATGTCCATAAAATTTTATTACACACCATAATGCTATAAATTTATTTAAGATCAAAAATGTAACGTAAGTGACAAAAATGTATTCATCCTAACAAAAGTAGCCCGTGTGCGTCATCAACTCATAAATAATATTTTTATGTAACAAAACATCAAATAAATTAAAAACATTTGAATGTATAACGCGTCCGTGTTACGCTCATGAAAGTTTGCTCATATTTAAAACGCAATCTAGACGAGATTCAGCACGATAGAACCAGTAACAATAAAATACGAGACGATTGCTTAATAAAGAATTTTCAGGGGCACTTAGTAACTAATAGACTAGAATATTCTAGAATAGGTGTATTCTTTAAGAAAATACTTTCTAAGAATTTACTCGTATTATGATCAATGACTATCAGTTGTTAATACCGAATGATCGATGCACGATGACTTTTAAGAAATAAACATAATGTATCTTCGCCGCCAATTTTATTTTCAAAGCAAATTAATTTACCTATAACCCAACATTTGATTGGTTATTTTTGTATTTGTAAGTTGTAGAGTTGTGCATTTATTATGTTAATAACTATCAGCATCATCACCCCTTTTTACGTTCCCACTGCTAGGGGTCTAGAACACAGGCACTTCTCCAATTTTTAAAAATACACAATAAATATATATAATCGTAATAAATAGTTCAGTAATTCATATCATTAAAAATGTATTTCACTCACCGACTTAGTAAATTTCCTAACAAACTTCTTCAAAAGTTGCATTTCAAATGATAAAGTCCACACTAAAACACTCAACTTATCACTATACAAGTTAAACACCAACTTATAATCGCATACTAGAAAAAAACATCGAACTAGCTAATCAATCTAGATAATGATAAGGATTTAATCACAAAATGACTAAACGCAAACGTGTAGACATCTCGTATAACACTCTTCAAAACGCGATGAGCAGATAATGTCCAATATTCAACACGACCGCGAATCAAGAATTCAAAGTGTGTAAAACTTCCGCAGCTTCGAAATTATGTAAACAGACGACTGAAGCAGTGGCCGTGAAAATGGATTCTGCGCCAAAATAAGATGAGCACGTGTAGTGAAACTAGGTTGCTAAGCGTTGAGGAGGGAGGAATGCACGATAGGTATAAGCGGCCAAGATATAACTATGATGTTGATGACAGATTAGAACCATGTGGGCGGGGCTTTGACTTTGTGGCGATAAAACGATTATAACAGGTACATTTATTGCGTTAAATTTAGAAATTTATTTATAAATATCTGAGTGCAGAATCCGAAGAGTTCACAGTCTAGACATTTCTTTCAATGTTAAAACGTTCTGTTTTGAGTACTTTTCTATGTTTTATCTTATACTGGGTGTAATATTACATAAATATATCTGATAAGTATATTACCCGTTAGTGCTTCTAGCTTGCCACGGGGCTGAATTTAATGTGTGGGTTGTCCAGTAATATTTATTTTATTAAAAAGAAGACAAACGTTTCACGTTTTGCAAAAACTTCCTACTGAATTGGAGACACATATCGAATAGGTATCTATGCTAATAAAGATAAAACTGATAATCCAATAGTTTTCAGTTTCATATTGATGAGCAAATATTATCAGATAGGAGTTAGGCTTTATCTGACATGCTCCAAATAATATTTAATCATGAGATATATATAGCACGCGATATAGCAAGGACAATGAATTAACCGTACAAATCAAATTGCTGCGTGGTGCAAAATATGCTACACCCATCTTTACCCGTCGTTGTCGTCAAGCTATTGTTGGAAAATATATATAAATAATACAATATACCAGAACGCCTGTTAAGCGTGGTATTGAGAGTTAAATTAAGATAGCTACATGTAATATAGGCTGATTATGATGATAAAGACAATTGCAAATTTACACCACCCGTTTATAAATACTACATAAACTTTGTTCCAGCTATTCCAATATAGATCATGCATAATTCAACTCGTTTTCATTGCGGCTACATCGGTATCGCACTGCGCTATTTCGTCCTAGGTTATTAAAGTTTTACAGTTTGCAAGTTTGTGAATCTATTTTTGGATAGTTTTAGTTCCTTATGGTATTCCTTTGTTTAATCACGCGAGGTTGTCGTTAATGCTGCAATTACTCGAACTACGAAGCTATTTTAACTTCGTAATAGTATGCAAAGAAAATTCATTTCCTATTATTTCGATATTAAAGTTGACAATAACTGGCAAAATAAATTTGTTGTTAATATTATTTCCGTACTGTTTTAAATAAGTAATCCAGATATTAGTTTATAAAAAACTACCTATATGTATTCTTCGCAAATTATGAAAACAACACAGATTTTTATCTTGTTCTTTCGCAATGAAAAGAAATATACATAGTATGTATGTTTCTTTTCTGAAAGTGTAATGTGTATGTAACACATAATGTTTAGTAAATACATACAACACATAAAAACAAGCACAACATATTTCAGCGCATTAATTTAATATAACGATTTTATAGAGATTATTACTTCTATTGCCAATTTAGAGCTTCATTTGGATTAATGAACCACAACTCTTATCATATCTAAACACTAAACTATTTTACTCTGATAATTTAAAAGATAAGTTCCATCCATCGTTATGACGTCACTATCACGCACATCTGACGCACATCGTGACGTCAGCAGCAGGCAACCATGATTAAGGGTCTTAACTCCTAATCAGGCGTAAGAATAATCCTATTTTCCAGTTCACAGTTAGGTACATGACATATTAAGTACTTAGTTGACCTATAAAAATGGCCACACCCTGTGATTACTCGATTTTGCCTTGAATTAGATGAGGATATAATTTACTTGAGTCCTTGTTATTAATATGTTTTTTTCACCTTTTAAACCAAAAGCACCTAAATCGTCCCAGCAAGCGGTTCACTCGTGATGGCGTGACCAAGAGAAATAGGGATTTATTTTTATATTATAGATATGTAGCTTAGATGCTGATGTGTCTATATCACAGTGTTGGAAGGTACAGTCATGTTAGTTCTTTGTCATCTGTAGTTTATTTGTGTGTAACCAGTGGTTGAGTCTGTCTTTTAAGCAGTGATATAAAAAAGTATGAGAGATAAACTCACCATAGTATCTTCAGAAGCTTCACCATTGACAGAATTGATGGCAGTAGTCCTCAGCACATGTAGGGTATCCTCAGCGGTGATATTCTTGCCGTTCCGGAGCTTGTATTCTCTCAGTGGTGGGCTCCGGCAGCGGCTGGCCAGGCTGGCTATAGCCGTGCCATATGAGTATCCGGTGCCAGAATTGTCTTTGGCTCGTTTGGTATTTGATAAATACATGAGACGGCTGGAACAATAGATAATAGTTTTTTATTGTTGTGTAATGTTGTGTTATCATAAATAGGCACTAATGTGTAAAATAAAATTTGTTTTAGTTTTACCTCATAATGATATTAAATGTATTTACTTCTTCAAGTATCAAGTTATAACAATCAATACACATGTCTTCATTCGATTTTGACATATGTATTTTGTTTATGACAGTGTTTTTATGTAAAATTGTTCTTTATTTATAGTGTTTACTTTGACCACAAATGAAATAATATATTTTACAAATTTAAGATTACTTTAATGTTTTTTGCTTGATATTTCAAACTAGGGAACAAATAAATTATAATTTCCTTTCAATGAAAAACAAAAATTATTAAACAACATATAAAAAAGCAAATATATGACTGAGAATTTTCTAAAGCTAATAACTAAAGTATAATTTAACATACCCAAAACAGAAAGAATTACCATTTTATCACATAAAAATTTAAATTCACACACTTTATTGTAAAGAACACCTATCAAAGTAAATAATACAGCACAAAAATTTTATCTATCACTTCAGTCAACTTTGAAACACAACCAACCAGATTTAACAGTCTCACACAATTAATCTGGTTTTGATAAGATAGCCTTTAACAAAACATGTGAATAACCTCCAAGCATGTGATGACTTTAACCTACAAACCAAACAAATAGTAAACAATAGAGTGATATATTTTTGTTGCAAAAAAAATGGCAATGTTTAGCAAAATAGCAATGTTGCCAACTATTGATCAGACTGATAAATCTATATGACAACAAGCTTGAAATTTTATGTTTATTTCATTAGAGTAAAAATTATTTGCCATATAAAATTTTATAAACACAATTTTCTATTGAAATACTGAATTATTTAAATACAAATAATCACCTCATTTGTGTAAAGCAGGTTAATCCCCTATTTAAATAAACAAATGGTGAGTTTACCTGTCATAAATAGGAGTTCCAATATGGTAGTTAGTATAATAGTTATCAGACTCGCTAGCAGCTCGCTGTCGCCGGCGGCCTTCCAACACATCCTTAGGGTCCTGATAAGCTTTACTCTTAGGTTTCTTTAGTATGCCAGGAGGCTGCGACTTCGGCCGTGTCGGAGCAGACTGATTGCTGTGATTGAGTATTGATTTCAATGGTTGCTTAGTTGGTACTTCCATCATATGTTGATCCACTTTTTCAAGTAATTCTTCAACTTTAGGCAGTCTGCTTTCTTCTAATTTGGTATTGGATAATGTTGTTACTAAAAGAGGTCTGGTTGGACTGTGTCTGTACAGTTTTGGTTTTCCTGACCTGGGAAATAAAAGTTAATTTGAATAACCAAGATTTCACTTAGCTAAATCTCCATGACTAAATCTGTTTAAGTTAATACATATTGAATGTTTTAATATTCACAGTTCACAACTAAAATCTTTACTAAGTATTTTGACAAAGAAACTCTGTAGAATTGAGTGAAAGGCCAGTGGAATACGAAACCAAAAGGAAGGAAGACCCACAAGTGTTCTAAAGACGATAACGTTATAAAGGTACATACTGGAATTTATTTTGAGACATCACGAAGTCGCCGTTCTCAGCGGGCAGCTTGCACTCGTGGCGGTAGCGACAGGGGCTCCCCTCGGCGCGGTGGGTCGGGAAGTGGGCCCTGCTGGGCTGCGGGGGCCGCGCGCGCTCTCGCGCCTCCGCCGCGCGCACCTCCTTGTAGCCGTGCGCCGAGCGGAGCTCCCTCGCATCCTCGTACGGCGAGCGGTCCAGACCCTCGCTGCGGCAACGCCTCCGCACCACGCGCGCCGGCCCAACCGACCACTCCAACAGAGACCCCAACGAATTGTACTCCTCGAAATCAGCACCGTAACTTGCACTTCCGAACGCACGCCTATCCATATCAAAACCTATACACGACGCATTGTCGATGTAAATGATACAGAATTGTTCACACCGCCTTTATTATAACTATTGCACTGTTAATTTTTATTTATCTCCTGAAATGAAGGAATAACGGCGGTGAACGCGACGCACGACAGGTGACATGACAGAGACAGACCGCTCGGTTCGTCGCCACTGCCAGAGCAGAGTGCTAGGGCGCACAAAACTTTGTCACACAATGGGTGGCGCCAAAACTTTTAGAATATTTACTGTTTGCAATTTAATGATAAATGTATTGATTTTCGTATGGGAGAAAAGAATGACGCAAAAAAAAACTACTACAAACTACAATGCGCTAAGTACCGTTCCACAAGGGGTGTGAGCGAGCGACCAAGATTGGTTAGTTTTTGGTTTTAGTTGGATGCTTGAATTAATTGTAAATTGTTGTAAATGTGTTTATAATTTTTATTTTTGTATTTAACCGTTTATCTAATTTATTAACTAAGTTCAGAATGCAAAATAAGCTCTAATAAACACATTTTCGAAAATGTAAACAAAAATACGGATTGTAAACAACACAGGAAGATAGTTTAAAAAAATGTGACGTCACTCTTCAATGAACAGTGAATGTAACTTTGATGTAACTGACCAATGCCGTCAAAGCTTTGGTTTCATTCAAATGTTAGACTATAGTAAGCTCAAATTCGACCAATCACATAATATTTCCTTGTGCGTTCAAAAATAAAATATTTTGGATGATATGAAAAAAAACATGGAAAGCAAATTTCACTTGTATCATACAATGATTTATACTATATAAAATCATTGGTATCATAAAAATAATATAAAAGTTTCAACATAAGCTCAGGCACGGCATTATAAAATAATGTAACTTGTTGTAAGTATCAACATTTAAATAACCTCAGGTAATTTAATTTTTTAACTAATCAATTTCAAACTCTCTTTTTTTTTGTATTGTATTTATTTATTTTAAAAGAAAATTGAAGGATGTATTTATGTATAATACCTAAGTATATCAATATAGTTGGAATCTATACACCATAGCTCACCCAAGGTCGTATTATTATGCTACACGCATGGACTGAATATACTAAACAGGACTTTGCATAAATGTATTTGCGAAAATGAACCTTACCTAAAATTTTAGGTATTCCAAGGACTGAATCAACTGAATAGTTTGGACGACTTCCTAAGTGGTAAAATGAACCCCCTCCCCCCCTCCCTCTAAAATAAGATATTGATATACTTAGCTAAAATAAATAAGTATAGTAAAACCATTCTAAAAATGAATTCCCCTCCACAAAACCGTGATGATTTCAATGTGTGAGAGGATATACCTACAGAAAAACAGAATACACAGTTAAAAAAATACAGAATTCTGTGGAGGGGCGTTCATTTTAGAAATGGTTTTACTATACCATCATATCTGGCATAAAATAAGAACTCTGAAGTGCGTCGGTCGATTTTTATCAATTCAAGTATAAGTGCACAACAGAATCTGCTTGATGTAATAAAGGAACCTACTAAAAAGAACTGATGTGTAGGCAAAATAAATAAAAGACGTTATTATAGAATCAGTGTTCTTTATACACAGCATTACCCTAACCTTAAAACTACATCCAACGCGTCGATATACTTAAAATAAAATACGAATCTGACTCTCACTAACCTATAGATAATAATCTGTTCCAATAAAAAAACTATTTTGCAAGAATAGGAAACTAATGCGATGTAGAGTAGCCTCTTTCCCTTATGAAAGAAGTTAAATTCGACCGCATAAACAATATAACCGACAATAATTATTTCACAATATAATGTCTACACTACAGAGAAACTTTCACTTGTACAAAAAAAATGGAATTTCGCTTAATTATCTACATTATTATATTAAATTTATTACATGAATGTAAAAGATTGCTATTCACTTGATTTGGCAATTACATACCGATAATTCCCATATTTGATTTTGGTAAAACTAAGTTCACACTATTTTGAGAAATTAAGAATATATAACTTGTATAAAGTGCCATGCAATCACATTTACCAAGGACTGGCAGGGAAAATAATATTACTTGAAGAAACCATATAACTAATTATGATTTCCATGATGACATGCTTATTTACAAATAACTAACTTATAACTAAAGAAAACCCAAGAACATTTCAATAAATCAAATCAATAAGAAAACCATTCAGATATAAACAATTGTGTAGTTCACATTACATTCTCTGTACATAAACAGTCCTACAGATAAACTGCAACAATAAAAATAATCTAATAAATCTAATATAATCGTTCGAGTGTGCTGCGTCTGCACGTATACAGAGTAGAAAAAATATACATTGTAATATACTGTAACAGGGTTGCTTTGTCATAAAACGTATCTTCTGACCATAAACAGTCTACTCATTGTTTGTGACGAAATGAAACTGTTTGCCAAAGAAAAGATCCTTTCGTGAATATCAGCAACCCTCAGTGAGTTCTGCGCTAGCGGCGTGCGTTCGCGTCCTCCGCGGGCGCCGCGTGACACAGGACACTGAGCTTGCTCACAAGCTAGTCGGAACACAAATCTGGAATAAAAACAGTAAATTAGCATCATACGAGATAGTATTTTTAAAATAATTGTATTTATAGACCAGTCCAAGTAATTTTATGGAAATAAATGTCGTAAACTACCTTAGCTGGTGAGCAGCGCTATATTGATCTCCTTGACCATCTTGACGCGGTGCAGCATCTTGGCGAGCGCGGCGCGGCTGAGCGGCTGCGTGGAGTACCACACGGGCGAGTCGGGCACGCACGACCGCTCCGGCTGCAGGTAGAACACGTCGTTGCGCGTGCGGACTGACTCCGGACTGAAATTACACAAGCTAGGTTGTTGTGTGAACTTTTACTTTACAACTTTAACAACACAAGCTTCGAGCTTACCACCCACGGGGCTATTAGTCAGGGATCCGTAGTATATGGAAATCAAGTGATTACTAACAAGCTAATTTTTGGTGAGTAGCTTCGTTTCGATGAGACGTCCAAAGATATCCTATACCCAACTCTCGATTGTGGTAGCTAACAGAGATATCAAGGATTAAAAAATTCAAGGATGTAAAACCGGGATAACGGACCACGAAATTTGTAGGACAATATGTTATATCTCAAGATAATTATCTAAAAACATGTTTGTCCTACAAAACCTATGGTTTGATCAAAGAGTCCGCCATTTCCAAAATGTGTCGAAAACGAGGTCAATTTAAATGATTACTATGATTACTAACCAGCTGATTTTTTGTTGTATACTTAATTAATATTTATAAAATCTAACGGACATATTGTCCGACAAATTTCGTGGTCCGTTATCCCGGTTTTACATCCTTGAATTTTTTAATCCTTGATATCTCTGTTAGCTACCACAATCGAGAGTTGGGTATAGGATATCTTTGGACGTCTCATCGAAACGAAGCTACTCACCAAAAATTAGCTTGTTAGTAATCACTTGATTTCCATGTACTACGGATCCCGGCCTATATATGTTGTATGAATTGTAAAACATTATTTATATTTATTTCTGGAATATAAATATATTATTTGGGCTGAATTAGTATTTATAGAAATAGAAGTCATACCCTAACAATAGACAGATTAAACATATACTGCCAATGTCATAAAAAATCTCAGTCAGGTGGATTCAAAGTTTAATTTATAGCGGTCTGTGACTTAAAAGTCTATCTTGGAATACACACCACAAGCCACATATGATATAAAAAAGATACAAAAAATGAAAACTTACCATTTTGAAATATAAAATTCGTATAATTTGACTGGACATCGAAGAGGGTTTTCTTCATTTTCTTGCTGCTCATATACTTTCTTTTTTCTAGAATTCGCTTCTGCAAAAGTACAACATTTATTATTGTATCATTTATTACGAATGCTCTACATTTGGTTGAAATATATATACATAGTTTATTTTGCCCATTGTCGGACATAGGCCTAATTAGGAAGTAGTTTGGATCCACTATGAACCTATGTAAGGAACTTGATTGATCTTAACCAGTGATTATGACATGTATAGATCCAAAACGTGGTGCTATACCACCAGCCTATTATAGCTATGGAGAGGGCTATGCATATTAATAACTGACTTACCCAAGGCAGACTGTGGCGGGTAGAACCTCAGCAGGACATTCCTGGAGCCGGGGATCTTGGCCTGCCCCGGCTGGTTGGGGTTCCGCTTCCAATGCTTCATTATGTGCGAGAACGATAGCTGCATATGCTCCTCTACGGTCTGGAATAACAGTCATAATTATATACATACTTCAATGAAAGATTTAAGATGTCATTTATTTCCATTAAACCTAATGATCACTTGGACAAGTTGTATAGTGATTATAAATTGTTGAAATGATGAAATATAACATTAATATGGCTTACATTATAACACATTAGCTATCTAAGTGAACCATCAGGAACTTGTATATAAGTTCATCATCATAATTTCTGTCATTGGACGTTCATTGCTGGACATAGGTCTCCCTTAATGACCTACAGGTCTTCTCTATACTTTTATTCAGATGTTTTATATTATAATATAAATAAAAAAGCGGGAGCACACTCGACTTTCATTCCGAAGGTCGTGGGTTCAAACCCCGTCACACACCTCTGATTTTTCTTCTTGGAAAATTATGTGTGCTTTAAAAACACGTGCTCTAACGGTGAAGGCAAACATCGTGAGGAAACCGGCATGTTCTGAGAACTTTGAAAAGTTTGAAGGGCATGTGTCATTCACCAACCCGCACTTGGCCAGCGTGGTGAATTAAGGCCTGATCTCTCTCGTCAAGAGAGAAGTCCCTGTGTCCCAGCAGTGGGAACGTGAATAGGGGTGTTAAGATGATGATGAAATAAAAAAGAATGTGTACTCACGACTAAATTAAAGTGCTTGGTGTTAAAGAACATGAGCGTGGAGAGCAGCACGTGGGGGGAGTGCGCGCCCAGCTGCTTGCTCTCCCACAGGTGCTCCTCCTCCACGCGCGTCACTATGTACTCTGCAAACAACAGTGTTACATATTAATTTTTAATTTATCTGGGTGTTATTATTAACACTATTCTTATAAATAAATAAATATTGCTGGACAATTTTTACACAACGACATCTAGCCCCGTGGTAAGCCCAAAGCTTGTGTTACGGGTGCTAGATTTCTGATATACTTAATATAATATACTCTTACAAGATATTTGCGAGTCGGCGGGGCATTCGGAGCGTGGCTTTTGTGCGAGACGGACGTGTCATAGATAGACATTAAATTTGTAGTTTGTGAATATTGTTACGTCATTGGATAGTTTTGTACGTTTCTAAATAAATATAATTTGTGTTTTATAAGAATACGTACATATATACTTAGATATTTTTTTATTATACATATATAACATTCAGACACCCGGAACAAATATTTGCAGATCATACAAATAGTTGTTCCGAGGTGGGAATCGAACCCGCAACCTCTTGCGTTGCAGGCGGACCTTCGCCCGCTGCGCCACAGAGGTCGTCTATAAATATATTTATAAGTAATGTTTAAAAACCTCACGAATTGTACCTGAAGGGGGCGCTGACTCCGCTACTCAGTTTTTTAAACTTTTGCGGAGTCATCTCACCAAATTATGTACTCGAACCGTAGTTTTATGTCCCCAATAAATATTTTTGCATTGTAAATAAATTTGTAAGTTTGATAATGCTATGTGAATTGTCCATCATATTTACTTATTTATTTGACATTGAATAATTTATTCAAGAATAGATTCTCAGTAACTGCTGGACATAGGCTTCACTTTAAGATATTTAGTAATTTCTTAAGTCTTTAGATGCATGTACCACCATTTATGAGCTATCACTGGTCATATTTTTAATATGATTCTATGATTTGGTTTATGAATATATAAGGTAAACTTACGTGAATCGTTATATAAAACCGAGAATTTTCTGGCGACTTCGTCCAAACAATCCGTAAACTTTTCATAATATGGGTCCGTAAAGATGTTGTCTATCCTACCATTTTCAAAAAGATATTGTTGTATTCCTGTAACAGACAAAAAAAAGATAAAATACGAAAAACAAATGTAAACGTCTGCATAACAAATGTAGACTGAAATTGTACTGTACAAATTATCGCGGTGATTAGTTAATTATCTGACTCATTTTGTTACCCTACGCCTCTTTTCACGGTTTTCATCCTCCGTTTATAATTTAAACGTATGCCTGTCTAACTTAAGAATTATATTTACCGTACAAGAACCTTATATATGAAAAGGTACACCACAACTGAAAATATAAAATACATTGCAAAATGCAGTCACTAAAATCACACGAAGGGTTCCGTACAGTACCTTAGTTTATTTTCTTTGAGAACCCTATCTACTAAATAAAAATAAGTCGGGTTTTCCTTCCTGACCCTATAACTCCACAACGCACCAACCGTTTTCCACAATTTTGCATTCGTTGGAAAGGTCTCGGGCTCCGTGAGGTTTATAGCAAAAATTGCGGGAATGTGTAAAACGCGGGCGTAGCCACAGGGCGGAAAGCTAAGTTATCTATAGGTATAGCTCACCTAAAACCAAATAGTATATCGTATCAGGTGCGTATTCGCTGCCGTTTGGCTTCCGCACTTCCTTCACGAAGAGACAGAGCGAGTAGTTGAGTTCGTCGGCCGTGAGCTGCAGTATCTCCGACTTGAACGGTTTCCGCCGTATCGAGCTCTTCTCTATCTCCGCGTTCTTCGTCATCACCCACTGCTTCCACGCGTTCACGCCGAATGTGTACTGGAAATTATATGCTCATTAGTATTTTGGTTTGTATTTATTTTCCAGCAGTGGGAACGTTAATAAGGGTGATGATGATTACCTTGGCCCTCGAGTGGGAGTCGAACCCACGCCACCCAGTTTAGCTCTGGTTGCGCTAACCACTACGCTATCGAGGGATTACGTAAGAGCTTACGTAAGATTTATCCCATACCTCATATCATCGGTTAAGCACTGATTGCGCCATCTATCAGTTTTGTTAAGAACTAACAAAAACTGAAAGTAACTGACCAATGCCCGCGCCCTCTCATTGGCTCTATGTAACTATTTAAAATTCTACTTATGTATATTTAAGCCGTTGGTTTTCCAAATAAATGTAAATAATGTGTTGTGTGTAATAAAATGATGATGATGATTGCTATAAGTGTATGGTGTACCTTGAGACACATGTTGGCGTCTGGTTTCTCGGCGGGCTCGCGCGGCGGGTCGGGGGGCGGCGGCGGCGGGTCGGCGCGGCGCCGCTTGGAGCGCGAGGGGGCGCGCGCGGCGGCGGCGGGGGGCGGTGGGGCGGCGCGCTTGCGGGGCGCGGAGGAGGCGCGCAGGGCCGCCACCGCGCGCTGCTGCTCCAGCATCATCATGTGGTGGTGCTGCATGCCCTCGCCTTCCAGTCCTGGAGAACAAAAAAACTATAGAGTTTACGCTGGAAATACGGAGTAAGTTCTTCCTTTCACCTAGAGGCTAGAGGATGCATTAAATAGAAGCTTTGAAAACAAAGCAATACTGTATGCTCAGTTTGCCTAGACATAGGCCAAGCATTCGATAGTGCTTAGCAAAAAAACTGCTATTTAAATAATGAAAAGCGTCCTTACTCTTTCTTACTATAATCAATGATAATCATACCTTGGAAAAGAGCAATACAATAAATAACAATTTTTTTTCATGAAATCAAGTCTGGTGTTCCACAGGCAGTATCTTAGGACCAGTGCTGTATATGATCTTCACTTAAGATTTACCATAGAGTTTAGTAATTATTTATTCCCATGGTTCTAAATATCAAGATATCCGAGTCTACCACTCCGTTCTGAGCGACGCGACCAGACCACGCAATCACGGTGTCACGCGGTTCTCTGGCCACGCCCACCGGTCGCGGCATGCGTTAAATGCTCTATTTAAATGTACACTGCTGACCTGATCGCGGTTGTTAAGAACAGATTACTTGGTACCTTACGGGATAAAAATGAAAATCTAACACAATTAATTTAATTAAAATGACTGTAGTGACGAGGAAGCGAACGTTCATTCAGTGCCAGCAACTACATCTGTTGGTATCGCGCACCAACGCGCAATCCTTACTTAATATTATAAATGCGAAAGTAACTCTATCTGTCTGTCTGTCTGTTACGCTTTCACGGCTAAACCTCTGAACCGATTTCGATAAAATTTGGTACAGACAATCTTTAGACCCTGAGAAAGAACATAGGCTACTTTTTATTTCTACGCGGGCGAAGCCGCTGGCGGAAGCTAGTGAAAAATAAAAATGCTTAGTATTTTAGGATTATACGAGGGTGGTCCGATAAGTACTTAGCCTAAAAAAGAAAAACGATCATTTTGGAAAGGTGGCGTTTTATTTCTCAACGTAGTCTCCTTTTAACTCGATACACTTGGTCCAGCGATGCTTCAACTTTTTTATCCCGTCTGAAAAATACTTTTTCTCGAGGTCTGCAAAATAGGCCTCTGTGGCGGCGATGACCTCCTCATTCGACTGAAATTTCTGCCCGACGAGTGATTTCTTCAAGTTTGGAAATAAAAAGTAGTCGCACGGGGCCAAATCTGGAGAATACGGTGGATGGGGCAGCAGTTCGTAGCCCAATTCGATCAATTTGGCCGTGGCGACGGCGGCGGTGTGAGCCGGTGCGTTGTCATGGTGAAAGAGCACTTTTTTCTTCGCCAAATGGGGCCGTTTTTCCGCAATTCGGGGTCGAATCTGCCCAATAATTCGGCATAGTACAGCCCTGTGATCGTTTTGCCCTTCTCAAGGTAGTCGATGAAGATCACACCTTGTGAATCCCAGAAAACGGTGGCCATCACCTTTCCGGCCGATTGGACAGTCTTTGCCTTCTTCGGAGCGCGTTCGCCGGGTGAGGTCCACTGTTTTGACTGTTCCTTGGTCTCTGGCGTGTACCAGTGGATCCATGATTCATCGACGGTCACGAAACGTCGCAGAAACTCCTTCGGATTGCGCTTAAACAGAGTCCAACACTGCTCTGAAGTGGTCTCACGGTTGCGTTTGTTGTCCGGAGTGAGCAAACGCGGCACCCATCGCGCCGACAGCTTTCTCATGCCCAAAATTTCATGCAGGACATGACCCACGCGGTCTTTTGAGATGCCTACTGTCTCAGCTATCTCGCGTACCTTTAATCGGCGGTCTGCCAATACGAGATCGTGGATTTTTGTCACGTTATCCTCCGTAGTAGCCGTTTTCAGGGCACCTGGGCGTGGCTCATCAAAAACCGAAGTGCGACCACGCTGAAACTCCTTAAACCAATTTTGACGGTCGCCATCGAAGGAGAAGAGTCACCGTACACAGCGTCCAAGCGCTCTTTGATTTCGCGGCGCGATTTCCCTTCCAAAAACAAGTCTCGAATCACCGAACGATATTGCTCTTTTTCCATTTTTCTAGAATCCACTGACACGCCCGCTTCCACACGCGCTCAAAAAAAAACTGCGCGTCCGATTCGGTTGAAATTTCTACAGTTACCGTCTAGGAAAATGAACTACCCGATAAAAAAAAAAACTTGCGATAGCGACGCCATCGGGCGTTGAGGCTAAGTACTTATCGGACCACCCTCGTAACTGACCCGGCATCCCCGGATGTGAGCTGGGTGTGATGGTGCTGGCTGTCATGGCTGACTCCAGGTCCACCGGCTGGTCCTCGTACTCCGTGGCCATCTTCAGCGCCATCTGCAGCATGTCTTCGCCAAACGCGTTGTTGCCGTCGATGCCCGCCACAGGACTGAAGCCTTCTTCCGCTGTAATTAAACGTTTAACTATTTATTGGTGTAAAATGACTTATCTGAAGAAGTCCATGTACCCAAGCAGAGGCAACTTAAATAGGGGGAGGGGGGGGGGGGGGGGGTGCTTATGCTGAACGCTTATTAACATGATTTAAAATTAACACTATCAATGCCATTTCACTTTCAAAATTTTCGTGAGTTATACTATTCATTTTGTACAACGGGAATTACTCACGTATTTACATAGGAGTTAAACAACTCTCGACGTTTCGACCACAACTGTTTGACTCCTATGTAAATACGTGAGTAATTCCCGTTGTACAAAATGAATACTATCAATGCCCATGACGCACGGCGGAGCGTGGGAATTGAATGTGTGCTTCAGCTATGTTTCTAATAGGCCGAATTAGAGATTTGTATACCAGGTTTGTCATGATGACTCCACAACGATGTGTATAAATAGAAGTCGACCGTAGTGCGCACTTGATAAAATTATCAGCAGTTATAGTGTAGGTAGGGTGTGTAAATAAGACGCAACATTTGAGAAAAACTAAAATACAAACAAACTGTCTTACCATTATCGTCATCAGTATCAGTTATAGTGTAGGCAGGCAGTTTAAATAAGATGCAACATAAAACTAAAATACAAACAAACGGTCTTACCATTATCGTCATCAGTATCAGTTATAGTGTAGGCAGGCAGTTTAAATAAGATGCAACATAAAACTAAAATACAAACAAACGGTCTTACCATTATCGTCATCAGTATCAGAATCACTCTGATCCTTCTTCTTATCCCCCGCCACCATCTCCGCCATCATCAGCAACTCAGCCTCAAACGGATCCGTCGGCATCTTATCATGGATCTTATTGATCTCCTTCATAATACCCTTCGCTGAATTCCTCGTAGTAGGTATGAACACTGGAGTTGGAACGGGGATGGGTATTGGAATGGGTACGGGGAAGGGGAGAGACCACATGACACAGGGTACTGGGACGTATATTGGTACAGGGATAGGGATGAGTACTCTTCGTTCTAAGCTGGGGTCCGTTTGGCATTCCTTTGTGCACGGATGTGGCCGACAGGATACACCTTTCGATACCATCATGGGTTTGGACATTGTTCCTTTGTTGGCTACTTCTTGTGGTGGTAGGGTTTTAACGATGACGTGATTGTAGATTTTAGGGGGTGGTGGTGGTGGGGGTGTGGGGGCTTTGGGAGGTGGTGGGGGGGTTGCGGGCGCGGCTGGCTCTGGTTCGGGAGGAGGGGCTGGTTGTTGAATCTTCTGTTGGTGTTGCCGTTTTGACTTGCCGCGCGTGGCTGTCGGCATTAGGGGCGGAGGCGCGGCTAGCGATTGTATGTTAGAGATGACCGGCATTGTGGATGTTAGTCCCGTTGACCGTTGAGTTGCTTGTTTTGCTGCAGCTGCAAAGGAAATTGTTGTTAATTCTGAAGTTGAGGCAAATACAAAAAAAGGTATAATGAGTCCCCTAACTGACTAACCATTATTTTTAGCAGTAGTAGCGCTGTATGTCCGCCTAGGCAGGCCAGTGGGCACCGCTTTCTGTTGATCTAGCGCCTCTCCGGGCATGAGGGGAGGGTGCTTTGAATACTGTCCCTGAAAATTAAAAAAGCATTACATTTCTGTATAAAGTAAATTTTAAACTTTGTATACAGCTGGACAGATTCATGACCTGGATTTGTTCAGGTTGGAAGCTTTTTTTTGAGCGTTTGAGAGAACTTGCTAGAACTTAGAGCTAGTATACTAACTTGGAATGCCATAACGCACTGGTACGTGCAGAAGTTCCTCACGGTCGCGTCAGACATCGTGAGGTGATATTGCGCGAGCGACGTTCTCTTGCACATGTCGCATTTTGTTCTGCAAATCATTTACCATTAGTATTTAAAATATATATTATTATATAGATCGCCAAAGACCTTGAGTAAAATAAGTTAAAGGAATTAGGAATATACATATAACTATGTTAGAAAACTGTCAATGTTGTTGCTATTGATAGACAAGATTTATATTATGCCTTGATGTGGTATTTGATAAAATGGAAAAATATCAAATGGATGAGACATTAAACCCGAGTTGTGATACAGATCTGAGCTATAAATTATGCTGATGAAGGAAAAAAAACTAGCTGCTAAGATACAGCGTATTTACCTATATTTTACTACGGGATAGTATGTGTTAAAGACATGAAAAACAGCATTAAAAACTAGAAAACTACAACTTACTTTCTGGAAGAAACAGCATTCACAGACACTTGATAGAGATTCAGACAGTTCAAGGAGCACATCATAACGACTTGTCCGTTCGACTGCACCCTCCGTATCATGTCAAAGTTGTATTTCTTCACTTTGCACCAGTTGCAGGGCACGATGTGGCGCGTGTTGCTGATGTATACGTTCATGCAGGACTTGGAGCAGAAGCAGTTGTGATTAGCGTCGTCGTAGATTGTGAAGCTTTTTGATTCTTTGCGCTCGAAGTATTTCTTGCACCATTTACACTGATCTGTGGAGTTGAGAAAAGTTATGTTTGTGACAAGTTGAAAAATACGTATGTAACGACTAATAATCGTAATGAAAGGGCGTTTACACGTTTTTCGTGCCGTGCGAATGTGCTTGAGGTGTTTTAGTAAAAAAAAATGGCGTGAATGTGAAATCAAATGTATCATCTCTATGATTCTCTAGTAATTAGAATAAAATCGAACGTCGTCTAGCTAGATAATGAATGGATCAACAACAAAAATAAATAAATATTGCTGGACAATTTTACACAACGACATCTAGCCCCTAAAAAGGTTGAACATTATATGACTGATGACGATAAAACATTTCGTAGGCCTATTTCAAAAGTTCCCCAGAACAAAAGTTAGTACAGATACAAAAATAAAACTAACCTGGGAAGATATTGTTGACAAATTTGAAAGCAGCAAAGCAGGGGTCGGAACACAGCCTTTGGGAGATAGTTTCGGTCACTTCCATCTCGATAGAGGTGGCCTTCTCGAGCGAGCACACGGCGCACTTGGCCCACACGGGCTGAGGCGCCGTGTTTTTACTCATCTGGTCGAACTTCTCCATACAAGATTGCGCGCAGAAGTCCTTAAACTGCCCCTTATCCCCCACAGGGGCTAGAAAACCTTGCGTCCCGGCGGATATATCTCTCTGGCAATAGCAGCATATTTTCAACCCTTTTTTGAACTCTTCTAAACAGCTAGAATTGCAGAACTGTCGTATATCGTAGCCGAACCGCACGCAGTACTTTCCTAAGCTCGTGTGCTGGACGAGGTTCTTGCAGTTCGCGCACCTTGAGCCGATTTTATTCTGGAACCTTCCTAAACAAATCTCGTTGCAGAAGTCCATCGTTTCCCAAGTGAGTACTTTATCGTCTATCGTAAGTAATAGCGTGCATTGACTACATTTCCTGTGGAAAGACCTTTCCCGCTCTTCTCTAGCTGCCTGGACCATGGCCGGGGTTTTGGCTTGTATCTTGTAGCCCTCGTCTAAGTATTTATCCGTCGCGTTACTGATCACTTTTAGTTTAAGCATAGGAGTTTTTGGAGGAGGCGCTGCGGCGGGTTTCTTCGCTCTGAGTTTCTTGATGAAGTAGCGCCCGCTCTCTCTTCCGTTGAGGATCTTGATGCAGGGCTGTTCGCACAAGTGGTGAAGTTCGCCGTATCTGAGGAACGAGAATTCGCACTGTTTCACTTTCTCGCATATGAGGCACTTAGCTTCCTTACATTTGATCTGGTCGATGGTGACTCGTATGCGTTTGAAGGCGTATTTGTCTTTCTCGTCCGCCATCATGCCTTCTAAGCAGCCGAGTGAGCAATAGTAGGTGTTATCGCCGTCGAAGTTGTAGTAGAAGTAGCAGGTTTTTTTCTCTTCACATTCGGAGCATACTAGAATTTTGGGTGGTATTTCTTCGATGAGGTATTTTTTCCTGGTGACGGTGTATTTCCCGGGGTACTCGGCTTGGTAGGCCTTGATGCAGGGTTCGTTGCAGACGTAGAGCGTGCGTCCGGCGAGGCTGAAGCGGAAGGAGCAGGGCTGCTCGAGCGCGCACTGGGCGCACGGCCCGTCCACGGGGCAGATCTCCTGGATCACGCTGGGCACTGAGTTCTCGTCGATCTCCACCGGCTCTTCGTGGTCGTTTTCGCTTTCACCTGTCAATGAAGACAATATAAGATTTATTAGGATATATGTATCGGATTATGCTGAAATGTGGTGTCATGCATGTGTGCGTTTTTGTTTTACTTTAATTTTAAGTAGCACGTTTTTTTATAAGTGCCGTGCTATTATACTCAAAGTTACGGGTATTGCATTGAATATATTAGACTAGAACAAAGAGATATATCCGAAATCGAACCAGCGCGCCACAGAGGTAGTCAACCATAAACACAAAAGCTAGTAGTGTATTACTAGTGTATATTATTTCAAAATCATATTATAAAATATCAGAGTATTTAGAAGATAAAACTGCATGGGATGGAATCCGCTCCAATATCTTAAAGAAAAGAACAAACTAACAAATAATTGTACTAAATTCAGATATGAGCTGATTGTTCTTTATGTTTCTCAATTCAGTGCTTAAAAAAACGAAACATATTTTTATGTCAACCTTGTTTCCATTGTTTATTTTATTTAATAATGTGTTGTATTTATTGACTTGTCCAAGTGATCTTTAGGATTTTATGGAAAGAAATGACATAAATCTTTAAATCTTTATATAATCTTACCGCCCGCGCCGTTTTCCTGCGCCGCGCCGTCGCCGGGCGCGGCCGTGTTGCAGTGGGAGGTGTCCTTAGACTCGTCTCTGCTGGCGTCCACCTCCATGGCTATGTGCTCCTGCTTAGGCACCGTTGTTGATGCAGCTGAAATATACAGATTCAATTATACAAAAACGTTTTTTACCCCATAGTTAACATATTATGTGGTAAAATGTATCAAGTGGAACAGACTACCTGAAGAAGTTGTGACAGCTAGCTCTATAAACTGCTTTAAAAACAGACTCGACCACTGGTTACGCACAAATAAACTACACACGACAAGAAATAAACAATGACTGTACCTTCCAGCACTGACATAGTCTGTGCTCGTTCAATTCAATTTACTTTATTTAAACATATCTTAACATTATAAAGCTAATAAAGCACTATGCGGTATTCAAGTTTATCGATACCACTATAAAAACATGACAAACCCCTGAATCACATGAGCTAAACCACAACTGGTAGAGATAATCCATTCTAAAAATGAACTTCCCTCCACAAAACCGTGATAATTTCAACATGTGAGAGGAAATACTTATTGCATCACTATACTTGTGTGCGTGCTACAACTTTACTGTAACATTGGCTCATCTGTCTGTCAAAGTGATACCGTTTGCTTATACGTTAATAAACATCCAATGACAAAGATCAATTTATGTGTGTTGTATCTATACACCTTTTTGCATGTACATGTAACCGCGGTGAAGGGGCGTTCATTTTAAAAATGGTTCATCTCTACTACCAGGTTAAAAAAACAATATGTTAAAGAAACTCACCCGCTTCAGCTTGTTTCCGCTTCTCCGCTAGCACCTTAGCCGCCTCCGCCTTATCAGCCTCTGATATCTCCCGCTCCGTGTCGGGCAGCAGGCACACCTCCTCGTCCGCGCCCGGCTCCTCCAGGCTCTCTGACACGCTGCTCTCTTCTGCTGGAGGATCTTCTACTGCTTCTGAGGAAATATCATATAGACAATATTAATTACCACTGTGACATAGACACATTAGCATCTAATTGCTTGTCTATAAAAATAATAGATGCTGAGTAGCAATAATAAAGCTCTGTTGTGGTCAAACGTCGAGTGTTTTAACTCGTGCAATCCTTGTCATTGGTTACTGACAAGGATTGCACTTCTTCAGGAAGTTCAAGTATTCACCCATTTGTAAAATATGAATTACATATTTCGAATGATAAAGGTTCTTAATTCAACTAAAATTTAAGGCATTTTTGTCAGAATCTTACCGGCAATATCATCATGGTCATGTGCAACATCATTATCATTTGCAGCATCATTATCATCATCGTCATCATCATCCAAGATGTCTGTAGCTGTGGCCTGGTTTTCTGTTGATTTTTCTGTAGTAGGTGTGTCATTGTTGTCCTTCAGTAAGGCGTCGAATGGGTCTAAAGCCTGGGATGAAAACAAATAAAAATCAATGGAAATCATTAAACAGGTTAATATGTGGTTTCCCCTGAGTAAACCTTTTTCCGTTTGAGCATTTTGGCCTATTCTATTGAGAGACAAATTGTTATGTTGTACTAAAAATTCCAGAAAATCATTATTATTATCCTATCCTATGAATCTTGACACACAAATAAACTAAGAGTAGCCTTGAATATAACTTTTGACTAAAATATTTAAGTAATATTCTTAAAGAAATGGTTAATTTTGTAATACTTATGTTGATATTTTTTTTCTATTTGTAGTATGGTGTATCATGCTTATTAAATTACCTGTGATTGGTCTTCTTGTGTATCATCCACAGAAACATTAGGTGCTGATTCAAAATTTGGCTGACTAACATCATCATCTTTGTCCATTTCTGTTGGTTCTTTCTCACTTTCCTGTGTATCATCTTTGTCCATTTCCATTAGTCCTTTCTCACTTTCCAGAGTATCAACTTTGTCCATTTCCGTTGGTTCTTTCTCACTTTCCTGTGTATCATCTTTGTCCATTTCCGTTAGTCCTTTCTCACTTTCCTGAGTATCATCTTTGTCCATTATTGTTGGTTCTTTCTCACTTTCCAGAGTATCATCTTTGTCCATTATTGTTGGTTCTTTCTCACTTTCCTGTGTATCATCTTTGTCCATTTCCGTTGGTTCTTTATCACTTTCCTGTGTGTCTTGACTTGTTGATTCTTGACTATTCTGATCAACAGATTCTGGTTTTAATTTATCTATACTTGTATCTGCTGTATCTTCACCTGGAAAGAGAGTTTGGGAATGAGTAACTAACAAAACAAGAAAATAATGATATCATTTATTCAACTTTTATACCATGATGTTCGGCCTGCATAAAAAAAATTACTTTCTTTCAAACTTATAATCTAGATTGTTAAGGCCAGCTAACTCAACTATTCTTGGAGCAAATTAATGATAAAACAATTAAAAATTGTAATTTTTATCTTAAGAATAAATTTCCTTCATTTTTGTAGTAAGGTACCTCATAACCAAACTTGAAACTCCTACAAGACCACGACAATCAACGCTTGTTTATTTTTGAGTGGAGGAATAATATGAGGAAACGACTAAGAATATGGGTGTAAGTGAGGTAACTATTTAATATTCACTCTATAAAGTGTGTGATAGATGTGCAGGTATATTTGCGAATTTGTGGTTCAAGGAGCTTCTTTGCTGGTGTGTCACTGTAAGTATGTGTACTTCCGTTCGTCCTTGTTCGCGAACATACACTCATGTCTATCAACCACCTTGCAAAATCAAATTTACAGATCGATAGTGAAAATTCAAATAAACTTACTATTTTTCTGCACTTCACTATCAACATCCATTGTACTATCATTTTTATCACCACTAGAACTGTCTTCTACGTGATTTAGAAGTTCACTCGACTTGATATCACTGTCAACATTGTCACCAGCAGCGTCTGGACTTGGTTCAGTCCCGCCCTCGACAGGATTAGGACTCTCGGAAATATCGTCTTTCTCGTCCATTTTCCCAATTGGAAACCACCCCGACAAGTTAATATAGGAGGCTCATCTGAAACAACACACATTTTATCTTATTGAAATACATTGATGGTAAAGCGGTATACCCGGCAATCGTTTATAGGTTATACTACTGCAGAAGAAAGTTATTCGGTGTTTTTATTGACGGGCTGGAGTAAATATTAATCTCAGAATAGAACTATAACATATTCCGTAGTAAACATACATTTTTTGCTGGTAATTAGAGCTGATAAACTGATACCTATTTTATTGCCCGTAACGCCAAAGAAAATGCAAGCAAGCCACACATCCCGCGCTAACTTTGATTTAAGTTTTTAGCTATATGTGGCGATATTTGAGGTGTTATAATTTATTCTTAGGCGGTAAAGAATATACGAGCTTCAGTAAAACACGAAATTTCCTTCGTTTTTGTAGTTTTCTTCAACTAATAGCGTTTGATGGTTTCTTTGTAAGCTGTCCGTAATTATTTAACTTATCACTTTTACATAACTGCACCACAAATAGTTATATCAACATACTTATCAATTCGGAAAATTATCTTGAAGAATTGCATATAAATCACTACTCTACGAATTATTTTCACAAACAAGTTACGAATCACTAGAAGCACAACAAACGACCACCATTTTGGAATTTGGAATCAACTACGCCAAATTGGTGCTTGTAAGAAACGTGAAAAGTACTTCATAATAAACTTGAATTACTTTAAAATTATGCTCGAAACATAGTATTATTTAAAATTTATTTCAATATTGCTTTACATGCAAATTAATATATACTTTTACATAATAAGTTCTCTACACCACAGGAAACACTAGCGATGTGCAGAGTACGGTTTGACTCGATTCCTGCTTTGGACTTGCTTACTCGAAAACTCCGGCTGGACTCGAGTCAGTATTCGAATCCCACATAATAATCATAGGCGGTTATCCCACTGCACCACACCCCGTCGTGCGACGCCGAGCGCGGAGCGGCAGATTTAAACATTGTTTAAAAGTATCTCAATTTATAAACAACACACTGGCTCCGCAGTCCCGCGACAGATTTTATGACTATAGGACGTGTTTATTATGATTCTTAACTTAGTAACGTTTGAAGTTGAAATTTAATTAAAAACCAAATTGAAAGTAAGTATAACTGCAGCAACTTGAATAAGTTTGACCATTTTCTGCGACGATCTACAGCGAAGTAAACATTTGACTTTATTTGGCGCGGGGCCGTCGTACACTACCATCCCGCGCGGAGCAGCAGATGTCACCGATAGATACGGCAGATCTGCGCCTCCGTCGCCGCGAGCGTTATCTCTGTATAAACTGACTCGAGTTAACTCCATTCACCACAACGGCAACTCGGTACATCTCTAGGAAACACTAACATAATTTATTTTAACATGTTGGCTACATGTGATATCATTGACATCTAATTTTAGTCTGTGAAGACGCTTGTTGGCTGTTGGTTATATTCCTTCTTCTGAGGTTGGTTGCTAAAGTGAGATGGAAACACTGAAAAATTATCTGCCAGTGTCAAAATATTATTTGTTCTCGGTTACAAATCCAAAAACAAAAAACGAATATCAAAGCCAATAGAAACAAAGTTAGAAAAAATTGGACGATAGGCAATTGGTTAGATTACACATTCGCCAAATGTAGAGAACAATTACTTTTGACGAGTTGATTTTGACAACCTAGCATGGCGGGGATTTGTTTTTAAATTCGCTTTCTGGTAAATAATGGTTATTTTCAACACCATGGCCGCGAGCTTGACAGCAAAGAAAGAAATAATCTCAATCGCCATTTTGTGACAGAGAATCCCTGAATAATCCTGAAGTTGTATGTTCGATATTGTCAGCGGTAATGTAAGTTGTTATTCCTAGTTTGTAAACAAATAATAAAAATATTTGTTTCTTTTCACTCTACGCTTCAATTTCTTATAACATAGAACTTCCATTCGTATAATTTCCTAACCTTACATAATTTTCTGTGTAAATGCATTCATACATGTTCCATTGTATTTTTCGCGGCGACTTGTCCCACTGAAAGATTTTCTTTACAGAATTCGTGAAAATGTCTGAAAACTTAGCGGGTAGGGCTCCGCTGAATCCAAATGAAGTGGCTAAATCGCTGTATCTGCAGCAGATAGAGCAGGCCACAGATATGAGAGGATTCTTGGCTGAAATGGAAAGGGTCATGAAATCATCAAGTGACAGTGAAGATGAATCTAGCTCCGATGATGGGTCTCCTAAAACCCAGAAGTTGAAAGGAGACCGGTTGGTTAATGGAGTGATGACAACAAGAGAAGGTAAGCTTCTTTTAATTGAATTAGATCACAATACTATTAAATTTGGTGCTGTCGATAAATAATCTGATATTTTTATGCTCATTGTAAAATAATTGTTTATGCTTCCTGTTAAACAAATTGTATATACTCAGGAATTAACTAGATGGCATTAGTCTTCTAAGCTAACATCTATGTATTTTAAAGCATATATATATACAGAATCCATGATTAATTAATTATACTAGTTTTTTTAAAGATTTAATTATGTTATATCTTATGAAATATTCTCAGTTTACATAGTTCTGAATTCTATCAAAAATATACAGTGAAATTGGTGATCTCCTTTTCTGATGTCAGTTGAAAACTTCTGACTCTAGTAATTTAAGCATGATGCAAGATGTCAGTGTTGGCTGTTCCTCCAATAAGATTAAGGTCATAAATGAATATTCCTGGATAATTCACACAGCCACATCTAGCTCTGTGGTAAGCTATAAGTTTGGTAGATAAGGTGCTAGATTTCCGATATACTTAATAGAATATACTCATAATTCTATCAACATTTTTTTTGGCTGTAAAGAAAGGATAAGCCATTTTTATAAAAATAAATATATTGCTGGACAATTCACACAGCAACATCTAGCCCCGTGGCGAGCTCGAAACTTGTGTTACTGGTGCGGAATTTCTGATATACTAATGTAATATACATACATAAATATATATTTTTTATTATAAATAAGGTCAACCGGGGCAAATGCGTGGTATTTCTCGATCACTCCAAGTTAGAGCCACATTGTGATCAAATGTATGGCATTATCCACTTTTTGAAACTGTAGTCCAATATTATGGCTATTTCTGCACAAAGTTCAATCAGCGATATCTTCCCTGGAGCTTTACAGATGTTTCAAATTGACTTTTTATTTTAAATGGGAATTTTAGATGCATTTGCCCCGCTTTGGGAAAATGCGTCTTTATTGAATAAAAACTTTATTGGTAAGTTTTTCGTGATTATAACTAGATATAACTTTATGGTTCAAATTTCTTTGCAATAGTATGATAGTTAAACAAGTCAAAAATAATAATTGACGAATTTAGAGACAATTTAGTAAAAAATGGGGAAATGCGTCTATATTTTGATAGACGCATTAGCCCCCTGTTAAATCCAGATGTTGTCAACATTTTATTTGGGTACAGACAAACTATCAAAACTCAACAAAAGTCTAAAAATAACAAATGTAAGTAATACGATGGGACGATAGTTGACAAATTTCTACGCGTGAGATTTTGATAGAACCGTAGAACAATACAGATTATAACAAAAGACAAATTTGAAGGCTACACCGCATCTTTTTAAAATTAAAGTTAAGTATATTTTGACTTTTGTATATTTTCAAATAATAATTTGACAAAAACGATATAAAAACTTCCATGAGACTAGATTTTATTACATTTAATTTTCATATTAAAATTTGCCGACATAAAAAGGTTGACGATATATGTTTTGGGGGTAAATGCGTCCCACAGTCGCAATCGCCCCATAATTGCAGACGCATTTACCCCAAGAAATTAACCCTAACCTTATTAATGGAAACATTATTATTTCTTTAAATAAAGCTATTTCACTAAAAATAACTGTCTGGGTAGGTAGCCCATAGTTTATTCCTTACAATTATTATTGAATAAAATCAGTTAATTGAAGAAAACTAATGACTAACATGGATTTAGTAACTCGCCTCACGCAGTCAAAAGTTGCTCAGAAACGTGCAATTTTTAAAATAGCCAATTACTCGAATATGTGAACTGCCACGCCATCCGCACGAACTACATGTTGTGTATTTAGTTCAAACAAATGCAACTAGATGACAGAAGTCAACGTATGTTGAACAGTTCTCGAATAAATTCAAAAAGACGCATTTTCCCCATAGACGCATTTAGACTGGTTGACCTTATATAACACTAGATATTTTTTATTATACATATATAACACCCAGACAATCGGAACAAATTTTGGTTACGAGACGGCAATTGAACCCACAACCTCTTGCGTCGCAGGCGGAATTTCGCGGCGGCACAGAGGTCGTCCATTTATTTAGGTATTATGATTCTCAAAGAGACATGACATCCTTGTTACTGTTGACATTCCAGGAGTGTTAAAAAACATGCAAATTAAGTAAATAATATTTCACACGGAAATATCTAGACTTCAGAGAGGCAGTCAGCTCTAACAATGATCCATTAACAGGCAACAGATCTGTATCCCACTACTCACTCACCTCTTAGGTTATTTATTCTATGGACTGCAAAATAAATAAATAATTCTATTCTTTCCAGATCGTTCAAAAGATCGCGCACGTGCATTCAACTTTACCAATGTAGGCAAGGAACGCGAATGGTTAAGAGACATCCTGCTCAACTCCTCGGAGTCTTCTGATGATGAGTCCACCCCCGAGGGTCGTGAGCGTCGCATCAGAAGTATACTGAAGGAGCGGAGAACTGAGCTGAAGTATATTAGGAGGTTTCAAGGAAAGAAGATGGTATGTTGTTAAGATTATATTTGCCTAGGTAGGACACATTGCAATAAAGTTAGGTTTATTTGTGCATATCTGCTGAATGGATAGTTTAATCTCTGTCTTCTCTCTGCGATCAGTTTCACTTTTAACAAATATTTTGCGCGTGTCTTGTCATGTGAAGTGGTTCCTCCAGTAAGGACTCCCCCTTATATGACATATCAATGCTCCAGGTTCTGTTTAAACATAATGTATTTTATCTCAAACGCAGTCTGTTTACATTAATACACTGTCTAATCAACTTAAATTTATTTCAAACTAGCTGACCCGCCCGCAGCTTCGCCCGCTTTCAATCTTACATTTTAAACCTTCCCTGGACTACTACGAACATGGGCCGATTTAGCTGGTTTTGGTCTTGAACCAAAACCAGCTAAATCGGCCCGGCCGTTCCCGAGTTTTAGCGAGACTAACGAACGGCGATTCATTTTTATTTATAAAGATATAATTTATAACATTTCTGTTTTATTAATGTCTTTTTAAATTTTATTGAAAAATTTAAAAATAGCCATTCATAATTCTTTCCAGAAACCAAACTACATGTACTACAGCGCTGGTCTACTATCAACTGTTGACCGCTACGTGCACCCCGAGCGGTCCGCGAGACCCATGCCCTCCTCGCGGGGCCGCAGGGGGCGCCCCCCCAGCGAGCGGGGGGCGCGGGCCGAGCGCGGCCGGGGGGACAGGAAGACAAGGGGCCCCTACAAGCCGAGGAGGGGGCGCGTCAAGGACGGACCCAGTACTAGCGCTGATGCGGTAAATAAATGTCTAAATACTCACTCACTATACAATACAAAACACTTTAATTTATCAATCAATTAATGAACTCTTTATTGTACTTATAAAAATAAAACAAAATTAAAAAAAACTTTTAAAAAATGTACAAGGGGCGGCTTTATCGCTGAGAGCGATCTCTTCCAGGCAACCGTAGCGGCGTTTATTGTACACCAAGAACAAAACACTCAAAAAGAGTTACACGTACAATGAGCGGCTTTATCGTTAAAGAGCGATGCACTCACTCCTCCAGATGAAGATTTCTTTATGTATTGTCGAAACTTTGATTTGTTAATTTCTCAGATTAATTTTGTGTTTGAAACACACAAAAAAAAAGCTGAATACATTATGAATGAATTTTGTATACAGAACATAGGATAAATGATTACTGCAGAACACCTATACATACATTTGATTACCAGGTTATGATACAATTATAACCCGGGCATGCCGCAGCGCGTAGCTTGTATTGTATACCTATTGTTTATTTATAGAATGTACAAGATGGAATGTTGGACTGGGAAGAACAACTGCACACCATTAAGATGGAAGAAGACGATGGGTTCATGTTCAACGCAATGCCGGCCGATAAACCGGAGAAGGTGCCTGGCGTGAGGTGAGATTTAATACAATAATAATAAATTAAATTAAACTCTAAAGTTTTTTCTTAAAATAAAGAGTTTGAGACATGATTAATTTTCAAAGATTCAGTGATCCAAAGTGTATGTAAGTGTAATATGTAAGTTGACCAATAAATTACTATCTATCTTATTACTTAGAAAATGGTATGGGAAAAATTACAAGATCACAACGTAACCTTGGTCCTCGAGTGAGAGTCGAACTCACGCCACCCAGTATAGCCCTGGTTGCGCTAACCACAACGCTATCGAGGAGTTACGTTTTCCATTATTTATTTATTTAGAACTTAAATAACAAATAGTGGCTATGTATCTATCTATCATTGCAGAGGTCGCAAGAAGCTGTCCGAGAAGAACACTCCGGAAGCCCTGACAGCCATGCGGCGGCGCCACTGGCAGGTGGTGGTCAAGAAGGACCTGGGCAAGGTGCAGCGCGCGCGCGCCAACGCGCACAAGGAGGCCGTGCTGCAGAGCAAGCGCCTCGCCACCGCCTGCGCCAAGCACTGGAGGAACCAAGCTAGTCAGGTGATACCAGTAGCACTCTCTAACAGCCATGCGGCGGCGCCACTGGCAGGTGGTGGTCAAGAAGGACCTGGGCAAGGTGCAGCGCGCGCGCGCCAACGCGCACAAGGAGGCCGTGCTGCAGAGCAAGCGCCTCGCCACCGCCTGCGCCAAGCACTGGAGGAACCAAGCTAGTCAGGTGATACCAGTAGCACTCTCTAACAGCCATGCGGCGGCGCCACTGGCAGGTGGTGGTCAAGAAGGACCTGGGCAAGGTGCAGCGCGCGCGCGCCAACGCGCACAAGGAGGCCGTGCTGCAGAGCAAGCGCCTCGCCACCGCCTGCGCCAAGCACTGGAGGAACCAAGCTAGTCAGGTGATACCAGTAGCACTCTCTAACAGCCATGCGGCGGCGCCACTGGCAGGTGGTGGTCAAGAAGGACCTGGGCAAGGTGCAGCGCGCGCGCGCCAACGCGCACAAGGAGGCCGTGCTGCAGAGCAAGCGCCTCGCCACCGCCTGCGCCAAGCACTGGAGGAACCAAGCTAGTCAGGTGATACCAGTAGCACTCTCTAACAGCCATGCGGCGGCGCCACTGGCAGGTGGTGGTCAAGAAGGACCTGGGCAAGGTGCAGCGCGCGCGCGCCAACGCGCACAAGGAGGCCGTGCTGCAGAGCAAGCGCCTCGCCACCGCCTGCGCCAAGCACTGGAGGAACCAAGCTAGTCAGGTGATACCAGTAGCACTCTCTAACAGCCATGCGGCGGCGCCACTGGCAGGTGGTGGTCAAGAAGGACCTGGGCAAGGTGCAGCGCGCGCGCGCCAACGCGCACAAGGAGGCCGTGCTGCAGAGCAAGCGCCTCGCCACCGCCTGCGCCAAGCACTGGAGGAACCAAGCTAGTCAGGTGATACCAGTAGCACTCTCTAACAGCCATGCGGCGGCGCCACTGGCAGGTGGTGGTCAAGAAGGACCTGGGCAAGGTGCAGCGCGCGCGCGCCAACGCGCACAAGGAGGCCGTGCTGCAGAGCAAGCGCCTCGCCACCGCCTGCGCCAAGCACTGGAGGAACCAAGCTAGTCAGGTGATACCAGTAGCACTCTCTAACAGCCATGCGGCGGCGCCACTGGCAGGTGGTGGTCAAGAAGGACCTGGGCAAGGTGCAGCGCGCGCGCGCCAACGCGCACAAGGAGGCCGTGCTGCAGAGCAAGCGCCTCGCCACCGCCTGCGCCAAGCACTGGAGGAACCAAGCTAGTCAGGTGATACCAGTAGCACTCTCTAACAGCCATGCGGCGGCGCCACTGGCAGGTGGTGGTCAAGAAGGACCTGGGCAAGGTGCAGCGCGCGCGCGCCAACGCGCACAAGGAGGCCGTGCTGCAGAGCAAGCGCCTCGCCACCGCCTGCGCCAAGCACTGGAGGAACCAAGCTAGTCAGGTGATACCAGTAGCACTCTCTAACAGCCATGCGGCGGCGCCACTGGCAGGTGGTGGTCAAGAAGGACCTGGGCAAGGTGCAGCGCGCGCGCGCCAACGCGCACAAGGAGGCCGTGCTGCAGAGCAAGCGCCTCGCCACCGCCTGCGCCAAGCACTGGAGGAACCAAGCTAGTCAGGTGATACCAGTAGCACTCTCTAACAGCCATGCGGCGGCGCCACTGGCAGGTGGTGGTCAAGAAGGACCTGGGCAAGGTGCAGCGCGCGCGCGCCAACGCGCACAAGGAGGCCGTGCTGCAGAGCAAGCGCCTCGCCACCGCCTGCGCCAAGCACTGGAGGAACCAAGCTAGTCAGGTGATACCAGTAGCACTCTCTAACAGCCATGCGGCGGCGCCACTGGCAGGTGGTGGTCAAGAAGGACCTGGGCAAGGTGCAGCGCGCGCGCGCCAACGCGCACAAGGAGGCCGTGCTGCAGAGCAAGCGCCTCGCCACCGCCTGCGCCAAGCACTGGAGGAACCAAGCTAGTCAGGTGATACCAGTAGCACTCACTAACAGCCATGCGGCGGCGCCACTGGCAGGTGGTGGTCAAGAAGGACCTGGGCAAGGTGCAGCGCGCGCGCGCCAACGCGCACAAGGAGGCCGTGCTGCAGAGCAAGCGCCTCGCCACCGCCTGCGCCAAGCACTGGAGGAACCAAGCTAGTCAGGTGATACCAGTAGCACTCTCTAACAGCCATGCGGCGGCGCCACTGGCAGGTGGTGGTCAAGAAGGACCTGGGCAAGGTGCAGCGCGCGCGCGCCAACGCGCACAAGGAGGCCGTGCTGCAGAGCAAGCGCCTCGCCACCGCCTGCGCCAAGCACTGGAGGAACCAAGCTAGTCAGGTGATACCAGTAGCACTCTCTAACAGCCATGCGGCGGCGCCACTGGCAGGTGGTGGTCAAGAAGGACCTGGGCAAGGTGCAGCGCGCGCGCGCCAACGCGCACAAGGAGGCCGTGCTGCAGAGCAAGCGCCTCGCCACCGCCTGCGCCAAGCACTGGAGGAACCAAGCTAGTCAGGTGATACCAGTAGCACTCTCTAACAGCCATGCGGCGGCGCCACTGGCAGGTGGTGGTCAAGAAGGACCTGGGCAAGGTGCAGCGCGCGCGCGCCAACGCGCACAAGGAGGCCGTGCTGCAGAGCAAGCGCCTCGCCACCGCCTGCGCCAAGCACTGGAGGAACCAAGCTAGTCAGGTGATACCAGTAGCACTCTCTAACAGCCATGCGGCGGCGCCACTGGCAGGTGGTGGTCAAGAAGGACCTGGGCAAGGTGCAGCGCGCGCGCGCCAACGCGCACAAGGAGGCCGTGCTGCAGAGCAAGCGCCTCGCCACCGCCTGCGCCAAGCACTGGAGGAACCAAGCTAGTCAGGTGATACCAGTAGCACTCTCTAACAGCCATGCGGCGGCGCCACTGGCAGGTGGTGGTCAAGAAGGACCTGGGCAAGGTGCAGCGCGCGCGCGCCAACGCGCACAAGGAGGCCGTGCTGCAGAGCAAGCGCCTCGCCACCGCCTGCGCCAAGCACTGGAGGAACCAAGCTAGTCAGGTGATACCAGTAGCACTCTCTAACAGCCATGCGGCGGCGCCACTGGCAGGTGGTGGTCAAGAAGGACCTGGGCAAGGTGCAGCGCGCGCGCGCCAACGCGCACAAGGAGGCCGTGCTGCAGAGCAAGCGCCTCGCCACCGCCTGCGCCAAGCACTGGAGGAACCAAGCTAGTCAGGTGATACCAGTAGCACTCTCTAACAGCCATGCGGCGGCGCCACTGGCAGGTGGTGGTCAAGAAGGACCTGGGCAAGGTGCAGCGCGCGCGCGCCAACGCGCACAAGGAGGCCGTGCTGCAGAGCAAGCGCCTCGCCACCGCCTGCGCCAAGCACTGGAGGAACCAAGCTAGTCAGGTGATACCAGTAGCACTCACTAACAGCCATGCGGCGGCGCCACTGGCAGGTGGTGGTCAAGAAGGACCTGGGCAAGGTGCAGCGCGCGCGCGCCAACGCGCACAAGGAGGCCGTGCTGCAGAGCAAGCGCCTCGCCACCGCCTGCGCCAAGCACTGGAGGAACCAAGCTAGTCAGGTGATACCAGTAGCACTCTCTAACAGCCATGCGGCGGCGCCACTGGCAGGTGGTGGTCAAGAAGGACCTGGGCAAGGTGCAGCGCGCGCGCGCCAACGCGCACAAGGAGGCCGTGCTGCAGAGCAAGCGCCTCGCCACCGCCTGCGCCAAGCACTGGAGGAACCAAGCTAGTCAGGTGATACCAGTAGCACTCTCTAACAGCCATGCGGCGGCGCCACTGGCAGGTGGTGGTCAAGAAGGACCTGGGCAAGGTGCAGCGCGCGCGCGCCAACGCGCACAAGGAGGCCGTGCTGCAGAGCAAGCGCCTCGCCACCGCCTGCGCCAAGCACTGGAGGAACCAAGCTAGTCAGGTGATACCAGTAGCACTCTCTAACAGCCATGCGGCGGCGCCACTGGCAGGTGGTGGTCAAGAAGGACCTGGGCAAGGTGCAGCGCGCGCGCGCCAACGCGCACAAGGAGGCCGTGCTGCAGAGCAAGCGCCTCGCCACCGCCTGCGCCAAGCACTGGAGGAACCAAGCTAGTCAGGTGATACCAGTAGCACTCTCTAACAGCCATGCGGCGGCGCCACTGGCAGGTGGTGGTCAAGAAGGACCTGGGCAAGGTGCAGCGCGCGCGCGCCAACGCGCACAAGGAGGCCGTGCTGCAGAGCAAGCGCCTCGCCACCGCCTGCGCCAAGCACTGGAGGAACCAAGCTAGTCAGGTGATACCAGTAGCACTCTCTAACAGCCATGCGGCGGCGCCACTGGCAGGTGGTGGTCAAGAAGGACCTGGGCAAGGTGCAGCGCGCGCGCGCCAACGCGCACAAGGAGGCCGTGCTGCAGAGCAAGCGCCTCGCCACCGCCTGCGCCAAGCACTGGAGGAACCAAGCTAGTCAGGTGATACCAGTAGCACTCTCTAACAGCCATGCGGCGGCGCCACTGGCAGGTGGTGGTCAAGAAGGACCTGGGCAAGGTGCAGCGCGCGCGCGCCAACGCGCACAAGGAGGCCGTGCTGCAGAGCAAGCGCCTCGCCACCGCCTGCGCCAAGCACTGGAGGAACCAAGCTAGTCAGGTGATACCAGTAGCACTCTCTAACAGCCATGCGGCGGCGCCACTGGCAGGTGGTGGTCAAGAAGGACCTGGGCAAGGTGCAGCGCGCGCGCGCCAACGCGCACAAGGAGGCCGTGCTGCAGAGCAAGCGCCTCGCCACCGCCTGCGCCAAGCACTGGAGGAACCAAGCTAGTCAGGTGATACCAGTAGCACTCTCTAACAGCCATGCGGCGGCGCCACTGGCAGGTGGTGGTCAAGAAGGACCTGGGCAAGGTGCAGCGCGCGCGCGCCAACGCGCACAAGGAGGCCGTGCTGCAGAGCAAGCGCCTCGCCACCGCCTGCGCCAAGCACTGGAGGAACCAAGCTAGTCAGGTGATACCAGTAGCACTCTCTAACAGCCATGCGGCGGCGCCACTGGCAGGTGGTGGTCAAGAAGGACCTGGGCAAGGTGCAGCGCGCGCGCGCCAACGCGCACAAGGAGGCCGTGCTGCAGAGCAAGCGCCTCGCCACCGCCTGCGCCAAGCACTGGAGGAACCAAGCTAGTCAGGTGATACCAGTAGCACTCTCTAACAGCCATGCGGCGGCGCCACTGGCAGGTGGTGGTCAAGAAGGACCTGGGCAAGGTGCAGCGCGCGCGCGCCAACGCGCACAAGGAGGCCGTGCTGCAGAGCAAGCGCCTCGCCACCGCCTGCGCCAAGCACTGGAGGAACCAAGCTAGTCAGGTGATACCAGTAGCACTCTCTAACAGCCATGCGGCGGCGCCACTGGCAGGTGGTGGTCAAGAAGGACCTGGGCAAGGTGCAGCGCGCGCGCGCCAACGCGCACAAGGAGGCCGTGCTGCAGAGCAAGCGCCTCGCCACCGCCTGCGCCAAGCACTGGAGGAACCAAGCTAGTCAGGTGATACCAGTAGCACTCTCTAACAGCCATGCGGCGGCGCCACTGGCAGGTGGTGGTCAAGAAGGACCTGGGCAAGGTGCAGCGCGCGCGCGCCAACGCGCACAAGGAGGCCGTGCTGCAGAGCAAGCGCCTCGCCACCGCCTGCGCCAAGCACTGGAGGAACCAAGCTAGTCAGGTGATACCAGTAGCACTCTCTAACAGCCATGCGGCGGCGCCACTGGCAGGTGGTGGTCAAGAAGGACCTGGGCAAGGTGCAGCGCGCGCGCGCCAACGCGCACAAGGAGGCCGTGCTGCAGAGCAAGCGCCTCGCCACCGCCTGCGCCAAGCACTGGAGGAACCAAGCTAGTCAGGTGATACCAGTAGCACTCTCTAACAGCCATGCGGCGGCGCCACTGGCAGGTGGTGGTCAAGAAGGACCTGGGCAAGGTGCAGCGCGCGCGCGCCAACGCGCACAAGGAGGCCGTGCTGCAGAGCAAGCGCCTCGCCACCGCCTGCGCCAAGCACTGGAGGAACCAAGCTAGTCAGGTGATACCAGTAGCACTCTCTAACAGCCATGCGGCGGCGCCACTGGCAGGTGGTGGTCAAGAAGGACCTGGGCAAGGTGCAGCGCGCGCGCGCCAACGCGCACAAGGAGGCCGTGCTGCAGAGCAAGCGCCTCGCCACCGCCTGCGCCAAGCACTGGAGGAACCAAGCTAGTCAGGTGATACCAGTAGCACTCTCTAACAGCCATGCGGCGGCGCCACTGGCAGGTGGTGGTCAAGAAGGACCTGGGCAAGGTGCAGCGCGCGCGCGCCAACGCGCACAAGGAGGCCGTGCTGCAGAGCAAGCGCCTCGCCACCGCCTGCGCCAAGCACTGGAGGAACCAAGCTAGTCAGGTGATACCAGTAGCACTCTCTAACAGCCATGCGGCGGCGCCACTGGCAGGTGGTGGTCAAGAAGGACCTGGGCAAGGTGCAGCGCGCGCGCGCCAACGCGCACAAGGAGGCCGTGCTGCAGAGCAAGCGCCTCGCCACCGCCTGCGCCAAGCACTGGAGGAACCAAGCTAGTCAGGTGATACCAGTAGCACTCTCTAACAGCCATGCGGCGGCGCCACTGGCAGGTGGTGGTCAAGAAGGACCTGGGCAAGGTGCAGCGCGCGCGCGCCAACGCGCACAAGGAGGCCGTGCTGCAGAGCAAGCGCCTCGCCACCGCCTGCGCCAAGCACTGGAGGAACCAAGCTAGTCAGGTGATACCAGTAGCACTCTCTAACAGCCATGCGGCGGCGCCACTGGCAGGTGGTGGTCAAGAAGGACCTGGGCAAGGTGCAGCGCGCGCGCGCCAACGCGCACAAGGAGGCCGTGCTGCAGAGCAAGCGCCTCGCCACCGCCTGCGCCAAGCACTGGAGGAACCAAGCTAGTCAGGTGATACCAGTAGCACTCTCTAACAGCCATGCGGCGGCGCCACTGGCAGGTGGTGGTCAAGAAGGACCTGGGCAAGGTGCAGCGCGCGCGCGCCAACGCGCACAAGGAGGCCGTGCTGCAGAGCAAGCGCCTCGCCACCGCCTGCGCCAAGCACTGGAGGAACCAAGCTAGTCAGGTGATACCAGTAGCACTCTCTAACAGCCATGCGGCGGCGCCACTGGCAGGTGGTGGTCAAGAAGGACCTGGGCAAGGTGCAGCGCGCGCGCGCCAACGCGCACAAGGAGGCCGTGCTGCAGAGCAAGCGCCTCGCCACCGCCTGCGCCAAGCACTGGAGGAACCAAGCTAGTCAGGTGATACCAGTAGCACTCTCTAACAGCCATGCGGCGGCGCCACTGGCAGGTGGTGGTCAAGAAGGACCTGGGCAAGGTGCAGCGCGCGCGCGCCAACGCGCACAAGGAGGCCGTGCTGCAGAGCAAGCGCCTCGCCACCGCCTGCGCCAAGCACTGGAGGAACCAAGCTAGTCAGGTGATACCAGTAGCACTCTCTAACAGCCATGCGGCGGCGCCACTGGCAGGTGGTGGTCAAGAAGGACCTGGGCAAGGTGCAGCGCGCGCGCGCCAACGCGCACAAGGAGGCCGTGCTGCAGAGCAAGCGCCTCGCCACCGCCTGCGCCAAGCACTGGAGGAACCAAGCTAGTCAGGTGATACCAGTAGCACTCTCTAACAGCCATGCGGCGGCGCCACTGGCAGGTGGTGGTCAAGAAGGACCTGGGCAAGGTGCAGCGCGCGCGCGCCAACGCGCACAAGGAGGCCGTGCTGCAGAGCAAGCGCCTCGCCACCGCCTGCGCCAAGCACTGGAGGAACCAAGCTAGTCAGGTGATACCAGTAGCACTCTCTAACAGCCATGCGGCGGCGCCACTGGCAGGTGGTGGTCAAGAAGGACCTGGGCAAGGTGCAGCGCGCGCGCGCCAACGCGCACAAGGAGGCCGTGCTGCAGAGCAAGCGCCTCGCCACCGCCTGCGCCAAGCACTGGAGGAACCAAGCTAGTCAGGTGATACCAGTAGCACTCTCTAACAGCCATGCGGCGGCGCCACTGGCAGGTGGTGGTCAAGAAGGACCTGGGCAAGGTGCAGCGCGCGCGCGCCAACGCGCACAAGGAGGCCGTGCTGCAGAGCAAGCGCCTCGCCACCGCCTGCGCCAAGCACTGGAGGAACCAAGCTAGTCAGGTGATACCAGTAGCACTCTCTAACAGCCATGCGGCGGCGCCACTGGCAGGTGGTGGTCAAGAAGGACCTGGGCAAGGTGCAGCGCGCGCGCGCCAACGCGCACAAGGAGGCCGTGCTGCAGAGCAAGCGCCTCGCCACCGCCTGCGCCAAGCACTGGAGGAACCAAGCTAGTCAGGTGATACCAGTAGCACTCTCTAACAGCCATGCGGCGGCGCCACTGGCAGGTGGTGGTCAAGAAGGACCTGGGCAAGGTGCAGCGCGCGCGCGCCAACGCGCACAAGGAGGCCGTGCTGCAGAGCAAGCGCCTCGCCACCGCCTGCGCCAAGCACTGGAGGAACCAAGCTAGTCAGGTGATACCAGTAGCACTCTCTAACAGCCATGCGGCGGCGCCACTGGCAGGTGGTGGTCAAGAAGGACCTGGGCAAGGTGCAGCGCGCGCGCGCCAACGCGCACAAGGAGGCCGTGCTGCAGAGCAAGCGCCTCGCCACCGCCTGCGCCAAGCACTGGAGGAACCAAGCTAGTCAGGTGATACCAGTAGCACTCTCTAACAGCCATGCGGCGGCGCCACTGGCAGGTGGTGGTCAAGAAGGACCTGGGCAAGGTGCAGCGCGCGCGCGCCAACGCGCACAAGGAGGCCGTGCTGCAGAGCAAGCGCCTCGCCACCGCCTGCGCCAAGCACTGGAGGAACCAAGCTAGTCAGGTGATACCAGTAGCACTCTCTAACAGCCATGCGGCGGCGCCACTGGCAGGTGGTGGTCAAGAAGGACCTGGGCAAGGTGCAGCGCGCGCGCGCCAACGCGCACAAGGAGGCCGTGCTGCAGAGCAAGCGCCTCGCCACCGCCTGCGCCAAGCACTGGAGGAACCAAGCTAGTCAGGTGATACCAGTAGCACTCTCTAACAGCCATGCGGCGGCGCCACTGGCAGGTGGTGGTCAAGAAGGACCTGGGCAAGGTGCAGCGCGCGCGCGCCAACGCGCACAAGGAGGCCGTGCTGCAGAGCAAGCGCCTCGCCACCGCCTGCGCCAAGCACTGGAGGAACCAAGCTAGTCAGGTGATACCAGTAGCACTCTCTAACAGCCATGCGGCGGCGCCACTGGCAGGTGGTGGTCAAGAAGGACCTGGGCAAGGTGCAGCGCGCGCGCGCCAACGCGCACAAGGAGGCCGTGCTGCAGAGCAAGCGCCTCGCCACCGCCTGCGCCAAGCACTGGAGGAACCAAGCTAGTCAGGTGATACCAGTAGCACTCTCTAACAGCCATGCGGCGGCGCCACTGGCAGGTGGTGGTCAAGAAGGACCTGGGCAAGGTGCAGCGCGCGCGCGCCAACGCGCACAAGGAGGCCGTGCTGCAGAGCAAGCGCCTCGCCACCGCCTGCGCCAAGCACTGGAGGAACCAAGCTAGTCAGGTGATACCAGTAGCACTCTCTAACAGCCATGCGGCGGCGCCACTGGCAGGTGGTGGTCAAGAAGGACCTGGGCAAGGTGCAGCGCGCGCGCGCCAACGCGCACAAGGAGGCCGTGCTGCAGAGCAAGCGCCTCGCCACCGCCTGCGCCAAGCACTGGAGGAACCAAGCTAGTCAGGTGATACCAGTAGCACTCTCTAACAGCCATGCGGCGGCGCCACTGGCAGGTGGTGGTCAAGAAGGACCTGGGCAAGGTGCAGCGCGCGCGCGCCAACGCGCACAAGGAGGCCGTGCTGCAGAGCAAGCGCCTCGCCACCGCCTGCGCCAAGCACTGGAGGAACCAAGCTAGTCAGGTGATACCAGTAGCACTCTCTAACAGCCATGCGGCGGCGCCACTGGCAGGTGGTGGTCAAGAAGGACCTGGGCAAGGTGCAGCGCGCGCGCGCCAACGCGCACAAGGAGGCCGTGCTGCAGAGCAAGCGCCTCGCCACCGCCTGCGCCAAGCACTGGAGGAACCAAGCTAGTCAGGTGATACCAGTAGCACTCTCTAACAGCCATGCGGCGGCGCCACTGGCAGGTGGTGGTCAAGAAGGACCTGGGCAAGGTGCAGCGCGCGCGCGCCAACGCGCACAAGGAGGCCGTGCTGCAGAGCAAGCGCCTCGCCACCGCCTGCGCCAAGCACTGGAGGAACCAAGCTAGTCAGGTGATACCAGTAGCACTCTCTAACAGCCATGCGGCGGCGCCACTGGCAGGTGGTGGTCAAGAAGGACCTGGGCAAGGTGCAGCGCGCGCGCGCCAACGCGCACAAGGAGGCCGTGCTGCAGAGCAAGCGCCTCGCCACCGCCTGCGCCAAGCACTGGAGGAACCAAGCTAGTCAGGTGATACCAGTAGCACTCTCTAACAGCCATGCGGCGGCGCCACTGGCAGGTGGTGGTCAAGAAGGACCTGGGCAAGGTGCAGCGCGCGCGCGCCAACGCGCACAAGGAGGCCGTGCTGCAGAGCAAGCGCCTCGCCACCGCCTGCGCCAAGCACTGGAGGAACCAAGCTAGTCAGGTGATACCAGTAGCACTCTCTAACAGCCATGCGGCGGCGCCACTGGCAGGTGGTGGTCAAGAAGGACCTGGGCAAGGTGCAGCGCGCGCGCGCCAACGCGCACAAGGAGGCCGTGCTGCAGAGCAAGCGCCTCGCCACCGCCTGCGCCAAGCACTGGAGGAACCAAGCTAGTCAGGTGATACCAGTAGCACTCTCTAACAGCCATGCGGCGGCGCCACTGGCAGGTGGTGGTCAAGAAGGACCTGGGCAAGGTGCAGCGCGCGCGCGCCAACGCGCACAAGGAGGCCGTGCTGCAGAGCAAGCGCCTCGCCACCGCCTGCGCCAAGCACTGGAGGAACCAAGCTAGTCAGGTGATACCAGTAGCACTCTCTAACAGCCATGCGGCGGCGCCACTGGCAGGTGGTGGTCAAGAAGGACCTGGGCAAGGTGCAGCGCGCGCGCGCCAACGCGCACAAGGAGGCCGTGCTGCAGAGCAAGCGCCTCGCCACCGCCTGCGCCAAGCACTGGAGGAACCAAGCTAGTCAGGTGATACCAGTAGCACTCTCTAACAGCCATGCGGCGGCGCCACTGGCAGGTGGTGGTCAAGAAGGACCTGGGCAAGGTGCAGCGCGCGCGCGCCAACGCGCACAAGGAGGCCGTGCTGCAGAGCAAGCGCCTCGCCACCGCCTGCGCCAAGCACTGGAGGAACCAAGCTAGTCAGGTGATACCAGTAGCACTCTCTAACAGCCATGCGGCGGCGCCACTGGCAGGTGGTGGTCAAGAAGGACCTGGGCAAGGTGCAGCGCGCGCGCGCCAACGCGCACAAGGAGGCCGTGCTGCAGAGCAAGCGCCTCGCCACCGCCTGCGCCAAGCACTGGAGGAACCAAGCTAGTCAGGTGATACCAGTAGCACTCTCTAACAGCCATGCGGCGGCGCCACTGGCAGGTGGTGGTCAAGAAGGACCTGGGCAAGGTGCAGCGCGCGCGCGCCAACGCGCACAAGGAGGCCGTGCTGCAGAGCAAGCGCCTCGCCACCGCCTGCGCCAAGCACTGGAGGAACCAAGCTAGTCAGGTGATACCAGTAGCACTCTCTAACAGCCATGCGGCGGCGCCACTGGCAGGTGGTGGTCAAGAAGGACCTGGGCAAGGTGCAGCGCGCGCGCGCCAACGCGCACAAGGAGGCCGTGCTGCAGAGCAAGCGCCTCGCCACCGCCTGCGCCAAGCACTGGAGGAACCAAGCTAGTCAGGTGATACCAGTAGCACTCTCTAACAGCCATGCGGCGGCGCCACTGGCAGGTGGTGGTCAAGAAGGACCTGGGCAAGGTGCAGCGCGCGCGCGCCAACGCGCACAAGGAGGCCGTGCTGCAGAGCAAGCGCCTCGCCACCGCCTGCGCCAAGCACTGGAGGAACCAAGCTAGTCAGGTGATACCAGTAGCACTCTCTAACAGCCATGCGGCGGCGCCACTGGCAGGTGGTGGTCAAGAAGGACCTGGGCAAGGTGCAGCGCGCGCGCGCCAACGCGCACAAGGAGGCCGTGCTGCAGAGCAAGCGCCTCGCCACCGCCTGCGCCAAGCACTGGAGGAACCAAGCTAGTCAGGTGATACCAGTAGCACTCTCTAACAGCCATGCGGCGGCGCCACTGGCAGGTGGTGGTCAAGAAGGACCTGGGCAAGGTGCAGCGCGCGCGCGCCAACGCGCACAAGGAGGCCGTGCTGCAGAGCAAGCGCCTCGCCACCGCCTGCGCCAAGCACTGGAGGAACCAAGCTAGTCAGGTGATACCAGTAGCACTCTCTAACAGCCATGCGGCGGCGCCACTGGCAGGTGGTGGTCAAGAAGGACCTGGGCAAGGTGCAGCGCGCGCGCGCCAACGCGCACAAGGAGGCCGTGCTGCAGAGCAAGCGCCTCGCCACCGCCTGCGCCAAGCACTGGAGGAACCAAGCTAGTCAGGTGATACCAGTAGCACTCTCTAACAGCCATGCGGCGGCGCCACTGGCAGGTGGTGGTCAAGAAGGACCTGGGCAAGGTGCAGCGCGCGCGCGCCAACGCGCACAAGGAGGCCGTGCTGCAGAGCAAGCGCCTCGCCACCGCCTGCGCCAAGCACTGGAGGAACCAAGCTAGTCAGGTGATACCAGTAGCACTCTCTAACAGCCATGCGGCGGCGCCACTGGCAGGTGGTGGTCAAGAAGGACCTGGGCAAGGTGCAGCGCGCGCGCGCCAACGCGCACAAGGAGGCCGTGCTGCAGAGCAAGCGCCTCGCCACCGCCTGCGCCAAGCACTGGAGGAACCAAGCTAGTCAGGTGATACCAGTAGCACTCTCTAACAGCCATGCGGCGGCGCCACTGGCAGGTGGTGGTCAAGAAGGACCTGGGCAAGGTGCAGCGCGCGCGCGCCAACGCGCACAAGGAGGCCGTGCTGCAGAGCAAGCGCCTCGCCACCGCCTGCGCCAAGCACTGGAGGAACCAAGCTAGTCAGGTGATACCAGTAGCACTCTCTAACAGCCATGCGGCGGCGCCACTGGCAGGTGGTGGTCAAGAAGGACCTGGGCAAGGTGCAGCGCGCGCGCGCCAACGCGCACAAGGAGGCCGTGCTGCAGAGCAAGCGCCTCGCCACCGCCTGCGCCAAGCACTGGAGGAACCAAGCTAGTCAGGTGATACCAGTAGCACTCTCTAACAGCCATGCGGCGGCGCCACTGGCAGGTGGTGGTCAAGAAGGACCTGGGCAAGGTGCAGCGCGCGCGCGCCAACGCGCACAAGGAGGCCGTGCTGCAGAGCAAGCGCCTCGCCACCGCCTGCGCCAAGCACTGGAGGAACCAAGCTAGTCAGGTGATACCAGTAGCACTCTCTAACAGCCATGCGGCGGCGCCACTGGCAGGTGGTGGTCAAGAAGGACCTGGGCAAGGTGCAGCGCGCGCGCGCCAACGCGCACAAGGAGGCCGTGCTGCAGAGCAAGCGCCTCGCCACCGCCTGCGCCAAGCACTGGAGGAACCAAGCTAGTCAGGTGATACCAGTAGCACTCTCTAACAGCCATGCGGCGGCGCCACTGGCAGGTGGTGGTCAAGAAGGACCTGGGCAAGGTGCAGCGCGCGCGCGCCAACGCGCACAAGGAGGCCGTGCTGCAGAGCAAGCGCCTCGCCACCGCCTGCGCCAAGCACTGGAGGAACCAAGCTAGTCAGGTGATACCAGTAGCACTCTCTAACAGCCATGCGGCGGCGCCACTGGCAGGTGGTGGTCAAGAAGGACCAGGGCAAGGTGCAGCGCGCGCGCGCCAACGCGCACAAGGAGGCCGTGCTGCAGAGCAAGCGCCTCGCCACCGCCTGCGCCAAGCACTGGAGGAACCAAGCTAGTCAGGTGATACCAGTAGCACTCTCTAACAGCCATGCGGCGGCGCCACTGGCAGGTGGTGGTCAAGAAGGACCTGGGCAAGGTGCAGCGCGCGCGCGCCAACGCGCACAAGGAGGCCGTGCTGCAGAGCAAGCGCCTCGCCACCGCCTGCGCCAAGCACTGGAGGAACCAAGCTAGTCAGGTGATACCAGTAGCACTCTCTAACAGCCATGCGGCGGCGCCACTGGCAGGTGGTGGTCAAGAAGGACCTGGGCAAGGTGCAGCGCGCGCGCGCCAACGCGCACAAGGAGGCCGTGCTGCAGAGCAAGCGCCTCGCCACCGCCTGCGCCAAGCACTGGAGGAACCAAGCTAGTCAGGTGATACCAGTAGCACTCTCTAACAGCCATGCGGCGGCGCCACTGGCAGGTGGTGGTCAAGAAGGACCTGGGCAAGGTGCAGCGCGCGCGCGCCAACGCGCACAAGGAGGCCGTGCTGCAGAGCAAGCGCCTCGCCACCGCCTGCGCCAAGCACTGGAGGAACCAAGCTAGTCAGGTGATACCAGTAGCACTCTCTAACAGCCATGCGGCGGCGCCACTGGCAGGTGGTGGTCAAGAAGGACCTGGGCAAGGTGCAGCGCGCGCGCGCCAACGCGCACAAGGAGGCCGTGCTGCAGAGCAAGCGCCTCGCCACCGCCTGCGCCAAGCACTGGAGGAACCAAGCTAGTCAGGTGATACCAGTAGCACTCTCTAACAGCCATGCGGCGGCGCCACTGGCAGGTGGTGGTCAAGAAGGACCTGGGCAAGGTGCAGCGCGCGCGCGCCAACGCGCACAAGGAGGCCGTGCTGCAGAGCAAGCGCCTCGCCACCGCCTGCGCCAAGCACTGGAGGAACCAAGCCAGTCAGGTGATACGAGTAGCTCTCTCCCTCTGTATTAGGGGCAATTTATACTAGTGCAGAGTCGAAGCGCATCAACCAAACTGAACATAACAAATTCAACCTTAACTCCACTGAATTCAGTTTACATTAACCTAATGTAATATTTTTTACAGTCCCAAAAGAACATGAAAGAAACTATATGGAGATGCAAACGTCTGAGTCGAGAGATGCAGACCTACTGGAAGAGGTACGATCGAGCAGAGAAGGACGCTCGCAGGAGAATGGAGAAAGAGGCAGAGGAACAGAGGAAGGTAATGTTCTGTCTCTTTCTTTAACTATTTAGGTGTAAATTTATCTGTATTTCTAGAGATGAGTGTTTAAAGATTAAACGAAGGGGGATTGAAAATATTTAATTAAACCCTCTCTTCCCACAGATGGACGTAGAACTGATGGAAGCGAAGCGGCAACGTCGCAAGTTGAACTTCCTCATCACGCAGACGGAGTTGTATGCGCATTTCATGCAGCGCAAGGCGCACGGCGCGGGGGCCGAGGGGGACAGTGGGGCGGACCAGATACTGCGGCATTTGGACGAGGACGTGGACCCGCGGCTGGCCTCTATCGACGTGTATGATAGGTGAGACGTGTATGATAGGCGCACGGCGAGGGGGGCGAGGGGGACATCTGGGCCTCTGGGGGGCCCCGCTGTGAAAATTTCCCACCTACTGGGATAAAACGGATTTTCTATAAATTATAAAAATTAAAAGTTAACCAAAAAACGATAAATTTATTGTTCTTGTATATTAATAATGTTTTACAGCGAGGCTATGAAAGCACAAGCCTCGAGGAACGCGCGAGAAGCCTTCAGGGCGGAGCGCGCGCGGACGCAGCTCTTCGACTCTCTGACCGGCGTCGGCGACGTCGAGGTAACTGAACATAATATCATCGTAACAACCCTTTACACGCCTCATTCGTCAGGTCAGGGGTCTCCCCAATATAATCTATGTAGAGGAATTTGGTATAATCGCCACATTGGTTTGGTGATTGCAGTGGGTTGACAGGAATATTGCTGCCAGTCTTAGGGTATACAAACCTCTTGAAGAGTTTGTTTGTTGGTCTTGCGCTAATCTCTGGAAACACTGGTCCGAATTGAAGGATGATGACTAAATGATTTTCTTGGCAACATGTATTTGAGTTTTTTTATTATTTATAATATCCCTAAATTAATAATATCTCTAGGTGGAAGGTGAGGTGGAAATCGAGGAGGAAGTGGTGGAGGAGCCTCGCCGCGGAGATTACGAGCAGCCGTCGATATTCAAAGGCACGCTGAAGGGCTACCAGCTCAAAGGCATGAACTGGCTCGCCAACTTGTACGATCAGGTCAGTTAAGATAAGATAAGATAATTCTTTATCGAACACACCAATAATCAATAATTACATAGGAACTTAAAAGCTACAAAACGTATGCGTAATGGGCGATCTTATTGCTTAAAGCAATTTCTTCCAGACAACCTGAGGATGGAAAGAAAAACTGCAGAATAGATACATCATTCACTAAATGTTGCTGTATTCATTGTCTTGGAATATTTACTTTTAGTTATTAAATAATTATTAACTGCAATAGTTTATTTTAATTTCTCTCGTTAGTTACATAATTCAAAATTGAACAAAATGTTTATATCTCTCCCTGAATTTAACAATGAAAGTTCCCATGCATTATCATTGAAATAGTCTGAAATTTTATTGTTTTCGTATATTCGCAGGGTATCAGCGGTATCCTAGCCGACGAGATGGGCCTCGGCAAGACGGTGCAGTGCATCGCGTTCCTGTGCCACGTGGCGGAGACGCTGCGCGTGTGGGGCCCCTTCCTCGTGGTGTCGCCGGCCTCCACGCTGCACAACTGGCAGCAGGAGCTGGAGCGGTTCGCGCCGCACTTCAAAGTGGTCAGTGTGCGAGACACTCTGTATATATATACAGGGTGTATGGGTGTCATGGTACACCTTGTATAGATGTACAGGGGGGACTGGGTGTCATGATACACCTTGTATAGATATACACGGGGGTATGAGTGGAACGATACACCTTGTATAGATATACAGGTTGTATCGTTATGTGGGTAGAAAAATAACATTTTTATTTTAGGAAACGGACCTGTACGAAAATGGTCCGCCATAGTTCGAAATTGTTCATCTATGATGCTACTCAGTATTTTCACGCATTGCATTGATATTTCCAGGTTCCGTACTGGGGTAGTCCCTCAGAACGCAAGATCCTGCGTCAGTTCTGGGAGCGGCGCGACCTGCACACGCGCCAGGCCGCCTTCCACGTCTGCATCACATCCTATCAGATCATCGTGTCCGATCTCAAGGTAGTAATAAATAAATATTGCTGGACAATTCACACAGCTACATCTAGCTCCGTGGTAAGCTCGATGCTTGTGTTACGGGTGCTGGATTTCTGATATACTTAATTTAATATTCATACATAGATATTTTTTCCCAGACACTCTGAACAAATATGTATCTGCAGATCGTTCAAATTTTTGTTCCGAGGTGGAAATCGAACCCGCAACCTCCTGCGTCAAAGAGGGCGTCAAATCAGTTCATTCATCATAATCATAATCATGTCTAATGTCTAATGGATCCCTTAAATATTTAAAGATTGAAAACTAGAGGATTGCGTTATGAGCTCGAATATATCCCATAACTGATATCTCAGTTAAACAGTGATAGCGACATCTATCAGTTGTACAAAGAACTAGATGGTAGAGGAGGGAATGATTTGTTGTTGCAGTACCTGAACCGCGTGTCCTGGCAGTACGTGATCCTGGACGAGGCGCAGGCCATCAAGAGCTCCAACAGCATGCGCTGGAAACAGCTGCTCGGCTTCAGCTGTCGGAACAGGCTGCTGCTGTCCGGTAAGTATCTGTATATGTTGCAGTACCTGAACCGCGTGTCCTGGCAGTACGTGATCCTGGACGAGGCGCAGGCCATCAAGAGCTCCAACAGCATGCGCTGGAAACAGCTGCTCGGCTTCAGCTGTCGGAACAGGCTGCTGCTGTCCGGTAAGTATCTGTATATGTTGCAGTACCTGAACCGCGTGTCCTGGCAGTACGTGATCCTGGACGAGGCGCAGGCCATCAAGAGCTCCAACAGCATGCGCTGGAAACAGCTGCTCGGCTTCAGCTGTCGGAACAGGCTGCTGCTGTCCGGTAAGTATCTGTATATGTTGCAGTACCTGAACCGCGTGTCCTGGCAGTACGTGATCCTGGACGAGGCGCAGGCCATCAAGAGCTCCAACAGCATGCGCTGGAAACAGCTGCTCGGCTTCAGCTGTCGGAACAGGCTGCTGCTGTCCGGTAAGTATCTGTATATGTTGCAGTACCTGAACCGCGTGTCCTGGCAGTACGTGATCCTGGACGAGGCGCAGGCCATCAAGAGCTCCAACAGCATGCGCTGGAAACAGCTGCTCGGCTTCAGCTGTCGGAACAGGCTGCTGCTGTCCGGTAAGTATCTGTATATGTTGCAGTACCTGAACCGCGTGTCCTGGCAGTACGTGATCCTGGACGAGGCGCAGGCCATCAAGAGCTCCAACAGCATGCGCTGGAAACAGCTGCTCGGCTTCAGCTGTCGGAACAGGCTGCTGCTGTCCGGTAAGTATCTGTATATGTTGCAGTACCTGAACCGCGTGTCCTGGCAGTACGTGATCCTGGACGAGGCGCAGGCCATCAAGAGCTCCAACAGCATGCGCTGGAAACAGCTGCTCGGCTTCAGCTGTCGGAACAGGCTGCTGCTGTCCGGTAAGTATCTGTATATGTTGCAGTACCTGAACCGCGTGTCCTGGCAGTACGTGATCCTGGACGAGGCGCAGGCCATCAAGAGCTCCAACAGCATGCGCTGGAAACAGCTGCTCGGCTTCAGCTGTCGGAACAGGCTGCTGCTGTCCGGTAAGTATCTGTATATGTTGCAGTACCTGAACCGCGTGTCCTGGCAGTACGTGATCCTGGACGAGGCGCAGGCCATCAAGAGCTCCAACAGCATGCGCTGGAAACAGCTGCTCGGCTTCAGCTGTCGGAACAGGCTGCTGCTGTCCGGTAAGTATCTGTATATGTTGCAGTACCTGAACCGCGTGTCCTGGCAGTACGTGATCCTGGACGAGGCGCAGGCCATCAAGAGCTCCAACAGCATGCGCTGGAAACAGCTGCTCGGCTTCAGCTGTCGGAACAGGCTGCTGCTGTCCGGTAAGTATCTGTATATGTTGCAGTACCTGAACCGCGTGTCCTGGCAGTACGTGATCCTGGACGAGGCGCAGGCCATCAAGAGCTCCAACAGCATGCGCTGGAAACAGCTGCTCGGCTTCAGCTGTCGGAACAGGCTGCTGCTGTCCGGTAAACTACAATACTTCTACAATTAAAATGGTCATATACAATGATTAAATGTTAGTCCATAGTGTTAGATAGTAATCATTGTTATGTGTGGGAATAAATAAATAAATTAAAATGTTAATAAATAATTATATATTTAAGCTCAAAGCTTGTGGTGCAGATGTGAGCATTTCTTTTGTCCGAAATAGTCTACCTGCCAATTAACCAAATTTGATGTCAACCGTGATGTCAACCTTTCCACTGTATATTATTATTTATTTATTTATATAAGGCACAGCCAACATCACATTATTACAGATCACATAAATACAAATTATATTTTAATGTTAATAACGTATCGTATTTATTGCCATGCCCGAGTTATCTTTAGGATTTTAAGGATATAAATGACATAAATCTTTAAAAAATCTTTGACCAATATTGACAATAACCATAAATAAATTATAATTCCAGGAACGCCCATACAGAACAGCATGGCGGAGCTGTGGGCGCTGCTACACTTCATAATGCCGACGCTGTTCGACTCGCACGACGAGTTCAACGAGTGGTTCTCCAAGGACATCGAGAGCCACGCAGAGAACAAGACTATGATGGACGAGAGTCAGTACAACAATAAAGCTCAGTACTCACATACAGAATTACTCGATAGATTAAATCGAAGACGAGTTTTTTTTTGTGTTCTGCTTTTATCTGCAATCAGTCGTTTGACTATAAGCAGATTTGTTGAGCTTGGTTGAAGACGAGTAAAAATCAACGTGTGGACTGCAAAACTCACTCTCAACTCTGTAAGTTTTGCGGTCCACACGTTGATTTTTACTCGACTTTGATTAAAACTATCGAGTAATACCGTGTGTGAAATGAAATGAATTAGGTATTTTATTTTTTGTTAAATAAAATAATTCATTTCATTAATTCATTTCATTTCATTTATGTGAGTACTGAGCTTAATCATTAGAAATATACACAGTGTGTACCAAAGGTCAATGGACCGAGTAAGTACATCAATAATAATTAGTTAATTGACGACCTCTGTGGCGCAGCGGGCGACGGTCTGCCTGCGACGCATGAGGTTACGGGTTCGATTCCCGTGTCGAGACAAAAATTTGTACGAACTACAGATATTTGTTCTGGATGTCTGGGTGTTGTATGTATGTATATAACTCATGAAATTTTTTATAGGTGAAATATTTATTTATTTTATTTATTGTCCGTTTCCAGAGCACCTGTCTCGCCTGCACATGATCCTGAAGCCGTTCATGTTGCGGCGCGTCAAGAAGGACGTGGAGAACGAGCTGTCGGACAAGATCGAGATCATGGTGCACTGTCCGCTCACCATACGGCAGAAACTGCTTTATATCGGTTAGTATATTTGTTATATTTAAAAAATATAAAAAATACAGTCAGTGATGTTTTAAATTCAATATGGATCACCATAATGACATATTCAGTCCGAACAAACACTTAAATATAATCTATATATATAAAAGAAAGTCGTGTTATTGCCTGAACTTATAACTCGAGAACGGCTGAACCGATTTGCCTGAAAATTGGCAGGGGGGTAGTTTAGAGCCAGGAGAAGGACATAGGATACTTTTTATCTTTCGCGGGAAAATCTTATACAACGCGGGCGAAGCCGCGGGCGGAAAGCTAGTGATGTATAAATAAATACATTACAAATAACTTTATTGTAACACCAACAATATACAGGACAATATATAAGAGAAAAAGATACATAACAGTGACACAATGGGCGGCCTTATCACTAACAGCAATCTCTTCCAAACAACCTTGCAAAATAAAAAATAATAGAATAAAAACATTTATTTTATCAGCCTATGAACACGGGGGAGTTCTTTGCCCTACATTGGGACACCATAGACTGAATTAGAATATTATTGAATTATTTTTTTACAAAATCTTACAATTTACATACACGATTATCTATCTACCAATACCTTAGAGCCAATTACGGATTTACATTATTTAATTTATATTTTTAGACTAATCATTAATATGTTTGTAGCGTTAAAGAAGAAGATCAAGATAGAAGACTTGCTGAACGTGTCTATCGGCTCAGAAACCGGACACAACGTCGACAAGAACTTCACGTCGAACCTCATGAACCTAGTCATGCAGTTTAGGAAGGTATGTAGACGATGATTAAATAAATATAAAATAAAATAAATATTGCTGGACAAATTCACACACATCTAGCCCCGTGATAAGCTTGTGTTACGGGTGCTAGATTTCTGATATACTTAATAGAATATACACTTGTGGTCATACAATTAAGAACGATTTGAATTTATAGAACATTTTTATTTTAATCTTCTCATACACCGAGATGTGTACCTTCTGAGAAACAACTTATTATGTTAAAAAATAGCCATACTAATGGAGCAGAGTGTCTTATAGAGTAAACAATAAAATCGATTACTATTTTTCTCAAATTTTTATTTTACCGAAATGAGACACTCTCTAATAGTAATGAAGCTGGACATATAATTAAGAACGATTTATTTAACTGCTGGAAAATTGTTTTATATGGCACTTACATTAAATCTAAATCACAATAATATGCAGTGCAGAAAATTTTAAAAGTAATTTAATACCTACATTTTAAACTAAATTAAGGGTTTACAGCATATCCACGGCCTTTAAACACTGCTTTACACCTGCGAGGCATAACCTATTAATTTTTGATATTTCGCAAGATAAATACGGTTCCATTCTTTTAAAAAAGCGTCGTAGGTACAGCTCTCCTGTGTTCCCACACTCTGTATTTGAATACTTTTTCTTTATTTTAAATTACAGATTCTCTATTGGCTCTAGATTTAGATTGTTAGCTTGTCAGTCTAAGATAGAAAACCACGAAAGCACACCCAAATTTTCGCATTTCCACCACCATGCTTTTATGTAACTTTCGAGTACTTAGGGTTGAATGCTATATTCGGAAGACGTAGAAAATATCGTTTTCCATCAGAACACACCCTAGTTATTTTCGTTTCGTTAGAAAAAAATAATTTTTTTTCACTGTCGCAAAGTCCAGTTTTCATACTTTCTCTCAAGTGCAAGGTGATTTTGACTATAGCAAAGTTTCAACATGGGTACCTTCCTTGATATCCTTCCGTGCGATTTTTCTTTTACCATACGTCTTCAAACAGTGCGTGCTGAGATAGCTAAAGGCTAGTTTTCACCAAAATATTCTTGTCTCAGCACATTGGACCCATTAATGAGTTTTGTAGCCCATACGAATGATGTTTTGGTCATCTCGAGGAGTTGTTTTTCTCTGTTTAGGTACATGTGGAACACTCCGTAGAAGTATGTGATACGAAGTAAAATGCTCAAAAGCGTCGAAAACCATCGTTTTTTAACATTACAGATGGTTGTCTATCTTTTTATAATACCAATTCTTCAAGCGAAGTTTTACTTTTGTGCCGGTGTCCTACCCTGTGTTGATAGATCAAAAGCTTTATTTTTTTTCACTAAGCAATGCCTTTTTATCTTTTACAGCACTAAATATTGCCAAAATTATACAAACAGCTAAAATTTCAACCGCGTTTTCTGTTTAAATTATAAAAAAGGAGTTAACGATTAAGCGTTCTTAATTATATGACCAACCAGTAAATAGGAATACTATGTTTTGAAGTAGTGTAAAAAAATTACAATTTATTTTTAGCTAACTATTGTATACCAATAAGCACTGTGATATTACAGAAACGTTTTACAATAATGAGATAAATAAAATAAATTACATGCAAATAGTTTTTCGACTTAGTTCGAGAAAATCTTCCCTAAAAAACAGCGTTCTTAATTATGTGACCACCAGTGTACATACATAGATAGATATTTTTTATTATACAAATAAAAAACCCAGACACCCGGAACAAATATTACTTAAAATAATAAACATTTTTTTTTAATAATGGAGGGGGGGGGGGGGGCGCTGTATCCGCTACTCAGTTTCTAATCTTTTGCGGAGTCATCTCACAAAATTATGTACTCTAACCATTGTTTTGTATCCAATAAATATTTTTGAATTTAGAATAATATGACACACACATCACATTGTTCCAGGTGTGCAACCACCCGGAGCTGTTCGAGCGGCGCGACGTCCGCTCCCCTCTCTCCTGGCACGTGGACGACTACCACATACCCAAGATAGTCGCCGAAGAGGCCGTCCTCGTCCGCTGTCTCCCCTCCCGCCGACACCTGCTATACAACACACTGTCCATACTCACGCCGAGCTATGTGCAGCGCAGTGTGGACGAGGGGGGCTGCTTCGGCTTCTGTCCACTGGTGGGGCTGTCGCCCATGGAGCTGTATAGGGTCATGCTGTGTGGCTGGCTGTATGCGTAAGTATCTAGAATCTACACCTGCTATACAACACACTGTCCATACTCACGCCGAGCTATGTGCAGCGCAGTGTGGACGAGGGGGGCTGCTTCGGCTTCTGTCCACTGGTGGGGCTGTCGCCCATGGAGCTGTATAGGGTCATGCTGTGTGGCTGGCTGTATGCGTAAGTATCTAGAATCTACACCTGCTATACAACACACTGTCCATACTCACGCCGAGCTATGTGCAGCGCAGTGTGGACGAGGGGGGCTGCTTCGGCTTCTGTCCACTGGTGGGGATGTCGCCCATGGAGCTGTATAGGGTCATGCTGTGCGGGTGGCTGTATGCGTAAGTATCTAGAATCTACACCTGCTATACAACACACTGTCCATACTCACGCCGAGCTATGTGCAGCGCAGTGTGGACGAGGGGGGCTGCTTCGGCTTCTGTCCACTGGTGGGGCTGTCGCCCATGGAGCTGTATAGGGTCATGCTGTGTGGCTGGCTGTATGCGTAAGTATCTAGAATCTACACCTGCTATACAACACACTGTCCATACTCACGCCGAGCTATGTGCAGCGCAGTGTGGACGAGGGGGGCTGCTTCGGCTTCTGTCCACTGGTGGGGCTGTCGCCCATGGAGCTGTATAGGGTCATGCTGTGTGGCTGGCTGTATGCGTAAGTATCTAGAATCTACACCTGCTATACAACACACTGTCCATACTCACGCCGAGCTATGTGCAGCGCAGTGTGGACGAGGGGGGCTGCTTCGGCTTCTGTCCACTGGTGGGGCTGTCGCCCATGGAGCTGTATAGGGTCATGCTGTGTGGCTGGCTGTATGCGTAAGTATCTAGAATCTACACCTGCTATACAACACACTGTCCATACTCACGCCGAGCTATGTGCAGCGCAGTGTGGACGAGGGGGGCTGCTTCGGCTTCTGTCCACTGGTGGGGCTGTCGCCCATGGAGCTGTATAGGGTCATGCTGTGTGGCTGGCTGTATGCGTAAGTATCTAGAATCTACACCTGCTATACAACACACTGTCCATACTCACGCCGAGCTATGTGCAGCGCAGTGTGGACGAGGGGGGCTGCTTCGGCTTCTGTCCACTGGTGGGGCTGTCGCCCATGGAGCTGTATAGGGTCATGCTGTGTGGCTGGCTGTATGCGTAAGTATCTAGAATCTACACCTGCTATACAACACACTGTCCATACTCACGCCGAGCTATGTGCAGCGCAGTGTGGACGAGGGGGGCTGCTTCGGCTTCTGTCCACTGGTGGGGCTGTCGCCCATGGAGCTGTATAGGGTCATGCTGTGTGGCTGGCTGTATGCGTAAGTATCTAGAATCTACACCTGCTATACAACACACTGTCCATACTCACGCCGAGCTATGTGCAGCGCAGTGTGGACGAGGGGGGCTGCTTCGGCTTCTGTCCACTGGTGGGGCTGTCGCCCATGGAGCTGTATAGGGTCATGCTGTGTGGCTGGCTGTATGCGTAAGTATCTAGAATCTACACCTGCTATACAACACACTGTCCATACTCACGCCGAGCTATGTGCAGCGCAGTGTGGACGAGGGGGGCTGCTTCGGCTTCTGTCCACTGGTGGGGCTGTCGCCCATGGAGCTGTATAGGGTCATGCTGTGTGGCTGGCTGTATGCGTAAGTATCTAGAATCTACACCTGCTATACAACACACTGTCCATACTCACGCCGAGCTATGTGCAGCGCAGTGTGGACGAGGGGGGCTGCTTCGGCTTCTGTCCACTGGTGGGGCTGTCGCCCATGGAGCTGTATAGGGTCATGCTGTGTGGCTGGCTGTATGCGTAAGTATCTAGAATCTACACCTGCTATACAACACACTGTCCATACTCACGCCGAGCTATGTGCAGCGCAGTGTGGACGAGGGGGGCTGCTTCGGCTTCTGTCCACTGGTGGGGCTGTCGCCCATGGAGCTGTATAGGGTCATGCTGTGTGGCTGGCTGTATGCGTAAGTATCTAGAATCTACACCTGCTATACAACACACTGTCCATACTCACGCCGAGCTATGTGCAGCGCAGTGTGGACGAGGGGGGCTGCTTCGGCTTCTGTCCACTGGTGGGGCTGTCGCCCATGGAGCTGTATAGGGTCATGCTGTGTGGCTGGCTGTATGCGTAAGTATCTAGAATCTACACCTGCTATACAACACACTGTCCATACTCACGCCGAGCTATGTGCAGCGCAGTGTGGACGAGGGGGGCTGCTTCGGCTTCTGTCCACTGGTGGGGCTGTCGCCCATGGAGCTGTATAGGGTCATGCTGTGTGGCTGGCTGTATGCGTAAGTATCTAGAATCTACACCTGCTATACAACACACTGTCCATACTCACGCCGAGCTATGTGCAGCGCAGTGTGGACGAGGGGGGCTGCTTCGGCTTCTGTCCACTGGTGGGGCTGTCGCCCATGGAGCTGTATAGGGTCATGCTGTGTGGCTGGCTGTATGCGTAAGTATCTAGAATCTACACCTGCTATACAACACACTGTCCATACTCACGCCGAGCTATGTGCAGCGCAGTGTGGACGAGGGGGGCTGCTTCGGCTTCTGTCCACTGGTGGGGCTGTCGCCCATGGAGCTGTATAGGGTCATGCTGTGTGGCTGGCTGTATGCGTAAGTATCTAGAATCTACACCTGCTATACAACACACTGTCCATACTCACGCCGAGCTATGTGCAGCGCAGTGTGGACGAGGGGGGCTGCTTCGGCTTCTGTCCACTGGTGGGGCTGTCGCCCATGGAGCTGTATAGGGTCATGCTGTGTGGCTGGCTGTATGCGTAAGTATCTAGAATCTACACCTGCTATACAACACACTGTCCATACTCACGCCGAGCTATGTGCAGCGCAGTGTGGACGAGGGGGGCTGCTTCGGCTTCTGTCCACTGGTGGGGCTGTCGCCCATGGAGCTGTATAGGGTCATGCTGTGTGGCTGGCTGTATGCGTAAGTATCTAGAATCTACACCTGCTATACAACACACTGTCCATACTCACGCCGAGCTATGTGCAGCGCAGTGTGGACGAGGGGGGCTGCTTCGGCTTCTGTCCACTGGTGGGGCTGTCGCCCATGGAGCTGTATAGGGTCATGCTGTGTGGCTGGCTGTATGCGTAAGTATCTAGAATCTACACCTGCTATACAACACACTGTCCATACTCACGCCGAGCTATGTGCAGCGCAGTGTGGACGAGGGGGGCTGCTTCGGCTTCTGTCCACTGGTGGGGCTGTCGCCCATGGAGCTGTATAGGGTCATGCTGTGTGGCTGGCTGTATGCGTAAGTATCTAGAATCTACACCTGCTATACAACACACTGTCCATACTCACGCCGAGCTATGTGCAGCGCAGTGTGGACGAGGGGGGCTGCTTCGGCTTCTGTCCACTGGTGGGGCTGTCGCCCATGGAGCTGTATAGGGTCATGCTGTGCGGCTGGCTGTATGCGTAAGTATCTAGGTCATCGGCGGACGTCCACTGCTAGACACAGGCTATTAATGAATTCCAGTCGTTTCGGTCGGATGCGAGTTTCATCCACCGTGAACCAGCTAATAATAAATGTGAAACGGTGAAATAGCTAATGTTAAGCCAGTATCTAGGTACTTATTAGATAATAAATAAATATTTCTGGTCAATTCACACAATATCTAGCCCCTTCCTAGCGATAACTAAGTATTTAAAGACAAAATCCTTTCAGAATCCATCACATCGAAGATTCCTTAGTCCACTACGACCGTCTTCGTCACCGCGAACTGTGGTGGTTCTCAGAGAAGGACGCGGATACATCTCGCGCGTATGAGAGAGTGAGACAGAGAGATATGCTGTTAGTCTGCCCCGATGGCGATGTTTTGAAGCAGAGGAAGGAAGATGGGTTGATGTGGAGAGATCTACTGTTTACGGATGCGTTGTGGGTTAGTGGTAAGTGTGTCAGAATAGGAATTATAAATTAACTAGATAAAAATCCGGCTTGACGAAATGAAATTTGACGAAATTCTCCATAATCCAGACTTTGCGGATATAATTATAAACTCAAAATCAATATTTTTTTTATGTTTTGTCATTGATATAAGGTTTCGATTGACCCTTTAATTAAATATATATTACCTACATAATTTCTTGAAACTGATAATCACAGCATTTACTTTTGTTGTTTAAAGTTTAATTCAGCTGATAATAAATTGTCTTTTTATAGGTGGTCCGTTCTATACATTTGCGGATCACACGCTGCATCACATGGCTGAAACGATGGAGCACCGCGTTATGAGAGCGAAGCATTTGAAATCAAAGGGAGAGGTGAGTTTATATGTGAAAAAGATTAACTAATTATCTTATTATGATTAATCCCAATCCCAAATTATATTGTTTTTTTTAGATCTATTTTCGCTAGGTATATTATTTATTTATTTATTATTACTAGGAATTTATTTATTTATTATTAGGAATAACCTATGTTTTTTTTTACCTAGTAGGCCTACCTTTTGCCACATCGTGGCCGTTGGCTGTGACTACTTTATCTAACTAACCTATCGCTATAATTTTGCGATAACATTTTAATCAAACAAACAATACAATTTATATTACTTAAACCAAGGGAAAATTAAATGATTATTCCCTTAGAATAACCTATGTTATGGTTTTAAATAAAGTGACTCGTTTTGTTATCAGTTATGGCAGTCAGCGGAGCAGCCCGGCCCATCCACCGAGTCCCCAGCGGACCTAATCTCCGAGTTCCCGCACGTGGAGCGCGCGCCCGTGCGGCTGCCGCTGACGCCGACGCCGCTGCCGCAGTGGCTCGTAGCCACGCAGCCCAAGGTTACTGAGAATATAATGAATTTCTCATATATTGATTTTTTATAGATGAAGAGTATTTGATTGATAGATGTTGTAGGACACCTTGCCAAAGTATAAATATCGCAGGTTACGGTGGTCAGTAGACATGTTATCATAAAATGTTTTGATGAACACAATCAATGCCCATGCTCGTCCGTATTTCCTAACAACACTGCTCTGCCTTGCTCAGACAATGAATGGATTAATGATGGCCTTGCCATCTGCCTTGAATTCTGCGTGAGCGCGGGCGACTAGCAAAACTCCAGTCAGACGGTTACATACCGCGCCGTCGCCGCTGCCGACAGAGACTTAATATCAGCTGTTTCTTCCTCCCCAGGCCAAAACGAACACGCGAGCACCATTCGCCGTGTCCCGCTCCTTCGCGTACCACGTGACCCGCCACAACCACTGCGAAAACGCCCTGGGCAGCCACACCCTGGCCCGGCTCGCCGACTGCGCCCGGCCCGCGCCCGGCTGGGCCCACATCCAGGTTCCAGGTCAGTGTGCCACGTGACCCGCCACAACCACACAGAGAACGCCCTGGGCAGCCGCACGCTGGCCCGAATAGTGAAACACTCCAACATTGCCACCGAGGGTAATTTTGCCCGAAGACCAATTTGTAAGCAAAACTTTTAATAGCAAAAATATTTGAATACTATGGTAACATTTATTGACTTTGGTAGAAAAAAGGTTATGTGTTTAGCACCACTGTCTATTGGATGTAACGCTAAAGTCACTCAGTAACTTGTTGGAACTCGACAAAGACAGAGTGTATTTTTGCGGGCAAATTTTGGTGAAAATTCGAAAGTGGATTGTGCGTGATGGAGTAAACACAGATGAGTTTAATATATATTATGTTGTACAAAAAACTTAAGGTATATTATAACGTTATTGTCATTGATGCAGCTCTTGTATAACTAAAGTTGGTGGGCAAAGTTATCTAGTATTTTTGCGATCTACTATTGACAACATTGCCCGCAGTCAAAATAAGCTTAGGGTTGACACATCCGAGTTTTTTATTTTGCTTATTATTATTATCTTGATTATTTAGAAAATTTATTTTTATTATTTCTGAAAAGCAAGAACAAATCTCGAATTCGTCAAAGAAAGTCAAGACGAAAGATTGGAACCAGAATGTATTAAAAATAACACGGAATAAATGTTAATACTTGCATGTGAATCTGTTGAATCAAACATGTTACTCAAAAGTTTTTAAATAATTCAATAGAAGATAATCTTGTTTTTTTATTAACATAAAAATAAATAAAAAAGTCAAGAACAGTTTACTGAGATGTACCAACCCTATCACTTTACTAGGTTTACAAGGTCAGAAGATATCATAACGCATATTGTTTCAAATTAATGGTGACGTAGACATGGACTACTATTAAGCTAAGTTTGTGAGAAGATAACCACTCTGGCATAAAAAAAATCATATCACTTTTTGTGAACCATGCCTTTAAAAGTTTAAAATCTAAAAAATCTAATATCTCCACAAATATCGAAAATCAAAGGACATTCAAATGGGTAAAATTGACGTGCGAAAACCACCCTTATATTATGAATAACTTGGTTTAAAGCAGAGAGCAGTTTGCTCCGTGGTAAAGCACCATTCTGACCATTACAAGCAATCTACTTTGTAAAACAGTTTACGGCGTTTTTAACTAGATGTCGCTAGTAAAAACGTGCGAGCTCTGACTCGCGCTATCGAAGCGTTGCGGGTTCTAACTTGGGTTGTTTCGAGAACCTTTACTATTCGAAACCGTGCATAATTTAACGGTGAAGGAAAACATTAAGTCTTTTTGTACACGAATCTGCTAGCTTGCACGAATCGTGTTTATTAAAATTGGAAGCTCTCGCCCTCAGGTCTATATATCTGTTTCAGATACAGAGACAGGAGAAAAAATCTATTTATAAAAAACATGGTATGTTTACATACCCGTTTCATGTTCAAATAAATTATTTAATTTCTATTGGTGCACCATGTATTAATATTATTATTAGCTGACTATTAAAATTAGTTCGCGGAGCTAAATTGTCATCAAACTGAAAATCAGTTAAATTGTTCAAAACGTATTTATAATCCAAAACTATTCACATAGGTTTAAGGTCTCTGACAAAAGAATAATTATACAATAGTCCTAAACAAAGTGCTCCAAATATATATATTATTTAAGTAGGTAATTAAAACTACCGTAATATAAATAATGTTTCAAAATGTGGACAATTTTACACAGCGACATCTAGCCCCGTGGTAAGCTCGATATTATCTAGTAAGATTGATAGATAGATTGATTGATTGGTTGGTTGATTGATTGTCAGATAAGAACCAGTTGGTGAGCGACGCGGGCAAGCTGACGGTGCTGGACTCGCTGCTGAAGCGGCTGAAGGCGCGCGGACACCGCGTGCTCATATACAGCCAGATGACCAAGATGATCGACTTGTTGGAAGTCAGTATACAAACAAATACACATCCACATAATGTCTATATTTATTTTATTTATTTAATTCAGGCACAGCCAACAGCACATAATTACATAGTATTTGTAAATGGTATTTTAATTCAGTCTTTTTTCTGTAACATGTGCCTATAATAGGCTAGCACAACATTAATTATTATAACATTGACATATAAATCTATAAAAATAAGTATTAAATTAAAAAAAAAAATTAATTAGTAATGAGAAAGAAAAAAATAATTTATAATTTAAAATTTTAAATAGATTAAGAATTACTTAACTATAAGGAGGTCTTAGAATTAATCAATAAAATTAAGTACCTATATATAAATATTTGATTTTGCATTTACATAATCAGGTCATTTATTTATGTAATAAACTAATTGTTATGCAAGAGCGGGACCTTCTAGCACAGATTTTTAAATAAATCTAAAAGAGGGTCTCTCTCTACAATTATCACCCATGTAAAATTACTAAGTTACTGAATAAATGCATATTTTTTTGTATCTATGCAGCTTGTAAACCGAACATAGTGAAAAGGTCACTGACTCAGCATTGAGTTGGTTACCAGTACAGATACTAGCAACCAACGCTGATCTTCCGCCAGTACCTACCATTTTCTCTGACACTACGGACAAATGACTAAACAAACAAATCGTTACTACAAAAAAAAATGCCGGACAATTCACACAGCAACATCTAGACCACCTAGATAGAAAATGTCCTTCCCCGGCACTAATATAATATAACCTTCCTCGATAGATATACTATCCAACACTAAAATTATATTTCAATTCGGATCAGCGGTTCTTGAATTTGGGAAATAAACATTTCGAGGAATGGGACACAGGATAGGCTGTTTAAATTCTTTAGTTATAATAAGACGTGAGATCCAAACATAATATAACGAGGACGAAGTCGTGGGCTCAGCTAGTTATATATGTTTATATGTATTTTGCAGGAGTACATGTGGCATCGTAAACACAAATACATGCGGTTGGATGGCTCCAGTAAAATATCCGCACGACGAGACATGGTCGCTGATTTCCAGGTATATTATAATATTTAATTTATGTACATATATTATTACATCAACTCGTAATACACTTCTAGGCCGGGTTAGTTAGTTAGTTAGTTAGAATGGCTCAGTTTTCCGCATTTAGACTCAAAGGCGGTCCATTATGCGTGATGAGATTTGCTAGTACAACCAGCCTAACTCCGTCCAAAAGCACAGAATCCTCCTGGGGTCTTCACAGGCTTCACGGAGTGACCTCGGGGTTTTGAGGATTTGTTGACGTTGTTCTGATACTCCCTCGCATTCCAGGATTACGTGGGCAGCAGTTTCTTCTTCACTAAGACATCCTCTACAAAGGGGGCTGTCCGTAGATCCGATGGTGTGTAAGTGTTTGTTCAGGGTTATATGTCCAGTGATAGTAGCTATCAGGACTCGTAGATCCGTTCTTTTTAGGTTCATCAGGCGTCTAGTTAGCCTCGGGTTGAGCTCTGGCAGTGCCTTTTTGGTTTGTCTACATTCTGTTAGATGTTGCCAGCGTTCGTTATGCAGATCTCTTGTTCTTGTTCTTATCCACGAGCGCAGTTGTGTGAATGGCAGCGGTAGGAACGGTTGAGGACCTACTATAGTTCGTCCCGATCCCTTCCTTGCCAGTTCATCAGCTGCGTCGTTGCCAAGTGATCCGCTGTGTCCTTTAATCCATTGTAAGTTTATCACGTTGTCCTGTGATATTGCTTCCAATGCAAGGTGACATTCGTTGACTAGCCTCGAGTTGCATTCTCTGCCTCCTAAGGCCGTGAGTATAGCAGCACTGTCGGAGAGGATTCGGATTTCAAGTCCTATGACTTGTCTCCTCTTGATCGCTCTCGCTGCTTCAGTTATTGCTACACATTCGCATTGAAATATGGAGCTATGTTCGCCAAGTGTTATTGATATGTTCATATTTAGATCCAATGAATGGACACCCGCTCCTGTGCCAGTTTTGGTTTTGGAGCCGTCTGTATAGATTCTCATCTCTTTGGTGCCCGATTCATCTTTCGGATCTTCAAATAATTGTATGTTATAATGTTTTTCTTGGATCGGTATTTTTGACATAAGGTCACATGGGGCAGCTATGAGTGGCTGGTAGTTTACCGCGCTATCAAGTATGCGCGCATGCGCACTCGTAGTTTTTCCCCACATACCGAGGTTGTTTAATCTGAGAGCTGACATAGTAGCCTCCTGTTGTATTTGTTGGTCAAGTGGTGCTAGGTCTAGAATTATTTCAAGAGCAGCAGCCGGTGTCGTTCGCATACAACCCGTGATAGCGGCGCATACCATTCTTTGGAAACGCTGCAGCTTCACTCGGGCTGTGCTTAGTTCTGTTCTGGTCCACCAGACTATGGATCCATACGTAATGGTGGGCCTTATTACAGCAGTGTAGAGCCACTTGGTTACTCTTGGCGAGAGTCCCCATGTTTTTCCAAGCATTCTGCTGCATTGGTAGAAGGTGGCACAAGCCCTACTTAACTTGAAGTCAAGGTGCTTGTTCCATAGAAGCTTGTTATCAAGTATGACCCCAAGATATTTAACTTCATTTGTTAGATTCAGTGTTGTATCAAAAAGTTTGGGCAGCTTGAGCTGCCCCGTATTGCGTTTGTTTGTGAACATAATGAGTTCTGTTTTGGCAGGGTTAACCGAGAGATCGTGCTCATTGCACCAGTTCTCAATGGTTCTGAAGGCATTCCTGATATTATCACATAGTGTGCTTTCAAAGCAGCCGGTCGCAAGAATAGCGAGGTCATCCGCATATCCTATTGTTACGACACCCCGGCCATTGAGCTTTCTAATCAGCTCATCTACCACTATGTTCCAGAGTAGTGGAGAGAGAACACCACCCTGTGGACATCCTTTCGCCACAATGCCTCGAGTTGTTTTGTTGATGGTAACTTGTATTGCTCTAAATTTGAGCATATTGTTGATCCATTCTGCCAGTGTAGGTGCCACGCCGTATTTTGTCAGCGCTTTATTTATACTGGCGAATTTTGTTTTGTCAAAAGCCCCTTCTATGTCTATAAATGCACCAAGAGTTGGTTGCTTTGACGTCAATCCTGCTCCTATTCGAGATACTATTTGGTGTAGGGCGGATTCTGTTGATTTACCTTTACTGTAGGCGTGTTGTTGGGGATGTAACGGTGTTTGGCTAAGTGTGTTTTCTCGTATCTCTCTGTCACAAAGCCTTTCAAGTGTTTTTAGAAGAAATGACGTAAGACTTATGGGTCGGTATGACTTTGGTTCTGTGTAGTCACTTCTTCCAGGTTTCGGAATGAATACCACTTTAACTTCCCTCCAATGCCTGGGTACGTATTTAAAAGCAATGCATGCTCTAAATAGGTGTACTAGGTGCTCGGCAAGTGCCTCACTGCACCATCTGAGCATCCCCGGAAATATGCCATCCAGACCAGGTGATTTGAAGGGAAGAAAGCTGTTTATTGCCCATATGACCTTTTCTTTGTTGATCATGTTTAGGGCTGTGGTCCAGTCTTGTTCATTAGCGATGTATTCAACCTGTTCTTCCCATTGGTTGCTGTCTGTTACACAACATCCAGGGAAGTGTGTGTTCAGGAGAACTTCGCTTGTTTCGGTGTCTGTTTTAGTCAAGGTATTGTCAGGTCTCTTCAGGCATCCGAGTGTGCGTTCAAGGTCTTTGGAGAGAAGACCTCTCACTCTTGCCGCCTGACTAGTGTTGTCTATAGTTGTGCAGAATTTCCTCCAGCTATTCGTACTCTTGTGACGGATACGACTTTTGTAGGTATTTCTGGCTTTTTGGTATTTATCCCAGTCTGCTTTTTGACGGGTGTTTATTGCTCTGTTGAACAATCTCCTTACTTTGCTTCGGTGTTTTTGCAGTTCAGGTCCCCACCATTGTCGTTTCTGTCCTTGTTTGGGCATAACGAGCGGGCAGGATTGTTCGTAGCTGTTAATTAAAAGTAATGTAAGTTTGTTAGTATAGGTTTCTATTTCACCTAGCGGTAGATTGTTAGTTCTGGTACCTAGACTTGCAAGTTCTGATTTAACTATTTTTAGAAATTTAGCTTTGTCAGTCTTACGTGGGCAGCGTCTAGGTTGCGTTGGTGGAAGTGTCATCTGTAGGTTAAATCGGATCCATCTATGGTCTGAACACGACGCCTCGTCGGACACGTGCCAGTCCGTGATGAAGCTAGAAACCTGTTCTGTACAAAGTGTTAGGTCTATTATTGTTTGGGCTCTTGCGTTGACAAATGTCGGTGCGGAGCCTTTGTTAAGGAGTAAGAGGTTAGTAGTAACAAGATAGTTTACCAGTTCTTCTCCACGGTCGTTACACTTAGCGCTGCACCATAGTGTGTGGTGCGCGTTGGAATCTGTGCCGATGATGAGTTCCAGCTTCTCCCTCTCGCAGTACTCGATGAGTGACATCAGTTCCGGTGTTGGTATCGCCTCGTCGTCGCTTGGAAGATAGGCGGATGCTAGGACTATTTGCTGTGTGTTATCATTGGGAGATAGAAACAGTCTAGCAGCGGTTAGGTCTCTGGAACAGAGGTCAGTTATGAGTAGAGTTTGAACTTTTTTCGGAACAACAATGCAAGTTCTAGGATTGCTTACAGTGGTGTTCAGAAGAAGTTTGCTTTCTGAAGTTCTCAGACCGCAGATTTGGCTTTTCCTGATCCATGGTTCTTGGATCAAGGCCACGGTACTGGGTACTTCTTCCAGCGCTCTGCGTAGCGATGCAGAGGCAGTGATGCTGTGCTGGAGGTTCGCTTGAATGATTGGTATTGGGGTTTTTGGGATTTGGGGTATGGTTTGGGTCTGGGTGTTGGGTAGGTTTTGGGATGGGTCTTGGGTGGGCAGGGGGGTGGTTTTGGGGATGGGTAATGTTGGGTCAGATTGTTTAGAAGTGCTTAATGGGGGAGGAGTCCAGACAACTGTCACTGACGTCACTCCCCTCAACGTCGAGAAAGCACTCCTCGGTAGGGGTTGAAGGTCCCTGGACTTCCATCTGGTCTAGCCTCTTTTGGATCTGGGTCGGGGCTAGGGAAGTGGGGGCAGAACTGGGACCAGCTTTGGGTTCTGTTAGGCCAAGCTGGGGTCCAGGGTCCTGGTGGTGTGGTTGCGTTGCAGCGGCATCCTCGCTGGGCTCATTGGCTTCATCATCCCCCAGTATCCTGAGGTAGATGTTACCGAAGAGCCAGTAAATGCGACGCTCATTCTGCTTCGCCTTTTCAACGTCAGCCTCAGGAACGCGGAGCACCAGGTGGGTTCCAGGAACACCCTTCTGCACCTGTTGCTCAACGCGGATCGGTTTCCACGAGTTGACGTTGAGGTTCGGGTTTTGAGCCGCCAGAATCCGGCGCAATCCATCCGCCTGCTCATGAGAGGGAACGAATAGACCGCACAGGATTCTTCGCTGGAGTTCCTTTTGCCTTAGAAGGGCAAGTTTTGTTCCAGCGATTGGCGACTCGAGTTGGTCGATCTGACTTTGGAGATACTCCAACGAAAATTCGTCCTCGCACCAAAGTTTGAGGACGCCATCGTACAGGTGCGCACGGCCACGGAAACGGACTTTCGAGGCTCGGGCCGTGGTGAGCGGGTCAAGGAGTTCCTTGACAAACCTGGCTTCCATGGCCTCGCGAATTTCCGCGGCCTGCTCCTCTGTCAGGTCTTGGTAGGGTTCAACCGTTACAGCCATCATCAGATCGTTCAAAGGAACCTGTGCTGCTGCTTGACTGTAAGAGCCCCTAGTTTTCTGTGAAGATCCCGTCTTTGGACGTTTACTGTCACCTGTCGGTGTGGTAGTGTCCTCAGGACGGGATCGCTTGGAGCTCGTGGGTTGAACCGTGTTGGTGGTGATGTTGGGAGTAACTCGGGCTTTCGCTGCCTGCTTACCTGAACGCCTCCCTCTGGGTTTAGACGGAGTAGGCCTGTTCAGAGTTCCACCGGCACCCGACGTTGGCGCTGCTTCAAGCTTCGCCGGCATCGGGGCCTCACCAGCAGGACGAGTCCCGCTTGGTTCATTGGCAATGCCAGTGGTTTTCCGAACCACCTTTGTCTTCACCTTTTGGGAAGGCGCTACCTTCAGCTGTATAGGCTTTTTGCCCTTTTTCTTGTTTTTCCCCTTTCGGGGTCCAACAAGATTCCAGCTAGGCCCAGCTACCGGTATCGCTGCCCTAAGGGCAGAGAGTTCGATGACCGAATCCTTCGGTGCTGCCTTGTTTGGCGCTCCGGTTTTGGATTCAGTCATGGTGTTCCGACTTGGCGCTTCCAAGGATGCAGCCTTAGACGGGTTGTTCCGAATTGGCGCTTCCAAGGATGCAGCCCTAGACGGGTTAATCCGACTTGGCGCTTCCGAAGATGCAGCCCTAGACGGATTGTTGGGGTTTGGCGCTTCATACGATGCAGCCGAAAGAGTGTTAGACCGGTGCGCTTCCGAAGATGCAGCTCCAGTCGAGGTGTTGGGTGTTGTTTCTCTTGAGTTTGCCATAGTGTTAACGAAAGTTACTTCATCCTCCAGCGGGCCTCGCCCATCACAGAGCCCTACGAGGGAGCGCCGTGTGTCAGTATGTTACCGCACACTAACGCCAAGGTTGCCGCAGAGGGTATAGGTCCCTTGCACGTCAACAAGACGAGACGCCACGTTGCGAGAGAAGTCTAAGGCTTCCTAGAGCCAAGAGTAACTCTAGAAGTAGCCCTAGGTTCCGCGCTACGCCGTCTGCCTGCCTTCGAGCAGGAAACCTCGCCTAGTGACCCGAACCGAACCAGTACCTTGGCGGGGTACCTTATCAGTATACCTAGCAGTCGTCACCAACAGCCGATTGATCCTTGCTGGCTACTCAGTCTACACAGAAAGCAGGGCCAAAGAGGGCGTGTTGTGGTCACCAAACAAAATTCACCGGTCTGATGATCCCCTCAGCCCTCCAGGATCCCTTTATCCTGCTTACGGGACGCCACGCACGGCACAAACACGTGGGAGGCTTTTTCTATCTGGCCCCATCGCCAAACCTGCCTGAAATAAACCTCAAATTCATGACAGTCCCCTTACAATCAAAAACCCCTTTTGTGATGATGAGGAGAGCGACTGTGAAGCACCCGCTTTCCTCTTGCGCCCCGGATCGTTTAGCATCTGCAGCTGATGTACGTCCCCGGAGTCACGCCAACGACCGGAACTACGCCCCTGCCGTCTCCAACCGAGGTTGGAGATGACCGGTTCGCCGCACCCGTCGCAGGCTTGACGCCGACGACCTACATTATGGCGGTCACATATAGTGGCTGCAGAAGGTCCCAGGGAGGACGGCGTGGACGTTGATCACTTGGACTGGCTAGAGTCTGCTTGATGGTAAATGTGTCCCGCCAAGGTGACACAGCAGACGGTCAATAGTATCTGGGAAGAATGCCTGTCCTCATCACATTCGACAGGCATTCAGCCCGACCATTCTCTAGCTTCCCCCCCCCCTTCCCCCCCCCGGCCCTTCTAGGCCGGGTAATAGGTGGACTTTTAAAATTATAAAGAGGCAGTTTGAAGTTTTTTATACAAAAGACATAACAAATATTAACAATAAAAATGAAAAACAAAAATTACATAGAAATAAAAAAATAAGTGTGATCATTAAAATGTGTCTCTTGGTATATAAATCTCTTAGTTATATTAAATATGTTTTCAGGCGAGAACAGATATCTTCGTATTTCTTCTGTCGACGCGAGCCGGCGGGCTGGGTATCAACTTGACCGCCGCCGATACGGTAAGAATTAAAATAAAGTAATATTAACTAACAGTTATGTGACCAAGTAATATTGTATTCCGATTAACCTTAATTTTATAAATTTGGGCATGGGTATCCCAAAACCTGAGTGACCGAAGCCCCCTATTATTGTTCAGGAGTGAGTGAGTGAGTTATTTGTTAACCGGTCTTGTTCGGTCAGTTCATTCACGCGAGCAGAGAGGAGACGGAGCACGGCGGGACGCTCACTTCTGAAAAAGAGTGCTCTTGTTGTGGTCGAAACGTCGAGAGTCATATTGAGATAAACGGGCAGGCGTGTTCCGTGTCCTTGCAGTGTTTGGACCTGAAGAAGTTCACGTTTAGGGACGAAATTGTTGACCAAATTCAGCGTAAAATGGTTCGTGGATTGCCCGTTTATCTCACCACGACAGTATTTATAGTGTCTTTATGTTGTCTTTCAGGTTATTTTCTACGATTCTGACTGGAACCCCACGGTGGACCAGCAGGCGATGGACCGCGCGCACCGCCTCGGACAGACCAAGCAGGTGACGGTGTACCGGCTCATCTGCCAGGGGACCATCGAGGAACGCATCATGGAGCGCGCCAGGGAGAAGAGCGAGGTACTGTGCCTTACCACCAGCTCACATTACACCACTCCCACTGGAACCCCACGGTGGACCAGCAGGCGATGGACCGCGCGCACCGCCTCGGACAGACCAAGCAGGTGACGGTGTACCGGCTCATCTGCCAGGGGACCATCGAGGAACGCATCATGGAGCGCGCCAGGGAGAAGAGCGAGGTACTGTGCCTTACCACCAGCTCACATTACACCACTCCCACTGGAACCCCACGGTGGACCAGCAGGCGATGGACCGCGCGCACCGCCTCGGACAGACCAAGCAGGTGACGGTGTACCGGCTCATCTGCCAGGGGACCATCGAGGAACGCATCATGGAGCGCGCCAGGGAGAAGAGCGAGGTACTGTGCCTTACCACCAGCTCACATTACACCACTCCCACTGGAACCCCACGGTGGACCAGCAGGCGATGGACCGCGCGCACCGCCTCGGACAGACCAAGCAGGTGACGGTGTACCGGCTCATCTGCCAGGGGACCATCGAGGAACGCATCATGGAGCGCGCCAGGGAGAAGAGCGAGGTACTGTGCCTTACCACCAGCTCACATTACACCACTCCCACTGGAACCCCACGGTGGACCAGCAGGCGATGGACCGCGCGCACCGCCTCGGACAGACCAAGCAGGTGACGGTGTACCGGCTCATCTGCCAGGGGACCATCGAGGAACGCATCATGGAGCGCGCCAGGGAGAAGAGCGAGGTACTGTGCCTTACCACCAGCTCACATTACACCACTCCCACTGGAACCCCACGGTGGACCAGCAGGCGATGGACCGCGCGCACCGCCTCGGACAGACCAAGCAGGTGACGGTGTACCGGCTCATCTGCCAGGGGACCATCGAGGAACGCATCATGGAGCGCGCCAGGGAGAAGAGCGAGGTACTGTGCCTTACCACCAGCTCACATTACACCACTCCCACTGGAACCCCACGGTGGACCAGCAGGCGATGGACCGCGCGCACCGCCTCGGACAGACCAAGCAGGTGACGGTGTACCGGCTCATCTGCCAGGGGACCATCGAGGAACGCATCATGGAGCGCGCCAGGGAGAAGAGCGAGGTACTGTGCCTTACCACCAGCTCACATTACACCACTCCCACTGGAACCCCACGGTGGACCAGCAGGCGATGGACCGCGCGCACCGCCTCGGACAGACCAAGCAGGTGACGGTGTACCGGCTCATCTGCCAGGGGACCATCGAGGAACGCATCATGGAGCGCGCCAGGGAGAAGAGCGAGGTACTGTGCCTTACCACCAGCTCACATTACACCACTCCCACTGGAACCCCACGGTGGACCAGCAGGCGATGGACCGCGCGCACCGCCTCGGACAGACCAAGCAGGTGACGGTGTACCGGCTCATCTGCCAGGGGACCATCGAGGAACGCATCATGGAGCGCGCCAGGGAGAAGAGCGAGGTACTGTGCCTTACCACCAGCTCACATTACACCACTCCCACTGGAACCCCACGGTGGACCAGCAGGCGATGGACCGCGCGCACCGCCTCGGACAGACCAAGCAGGTGACGGTGTACCGGCTCATCTGCCAGGGGACCATCGAGGAACGCATCATGGAGCGCGCCAGGGAGAAGAGCGAGGTACTGTGCCTTACCACCAGCTCACATTACACCACTCCCACTGGAACCCCACGGTGGACCAGCAGGCGATGGACCGCGCGCACCGCCTCGGACAGACCAAGCAGGTGACGGTGTACCGGCTCATCTGCCAGGGGACCATCGAGGAACGCATCATGGAGCGCGCCAGGGAGAAGAGCGAGGTACTGTGCCTTACCACCAGCTCACATTACACCACTCCCACTGGAACCCCACGGTGGACCAGCAGGCGATGGACCGCGCGCACCGCCTCGGACAGACCAAGCAGGTGACGGTGTACCGGCTCATCTGCCAGGGGACCATCGAGGAACGCATCATGGAGCGCGCCAGGGAGAAGAGCGAGGTACTGTGCCTTACCACCAGCTCACATTACACCACTCCCACTGGAACCCCACGGTGGACCAGCAGGCGATGGACCGCGCGCACCGCCTCGGACAGACCAAGCAGGTGACGGTGTACCGGCTCATCTGCCAGGGGACCATCGAGGAACGCATCATGGAGCGCGCCAGGGAGAAGAGCGAGGTACTGTGCCTTACCACCAGCTCACATTACACCACTCCCACTGGAACCCCACGGTGGACCAGCAGGCGATGGACCGCGCGCACCGCCTCGGACAGACCAAGCAGGTGACGGTGTACCGGCTCATCTGCCAGGGGACCATCGAGGAACGCATCATGGAGCGCGCCAGGGAGAAGAGCGAGGTACTGTGCCTTACCACCAGCTCACATTACACCACTCCCACTGGAACCCCACGGTGGACCAGCAGGCGATGGACCGCGCGCACCGCCTCGGACAGACCAAGCAGGTGACGGTGTACCGGCTCATCTGCCAGGGGACCATCGAGGAACGCATCATGGAGCGCGCCAGGGAGAAGAGCGAGGTACTGTGCCTTACCACCAGCTCACATTACACCACTCCCACTGGAACCCCACGGTGGACCAGCAGGCGATGGACCGCGCGCACCGCCTCGGACAGACCAAGCAGGTGACGGTGTACCGGCTCATCTGCCAGGGGACCATCGAGGAACGCATCATGGAGCGCGCCAGGGAGAAGAGCGAGGTACTGTGCCTTACCACCAGCTCACATTACACCACTCCCACTGGAACCCCACGGTGGACCAGCAGGCGATGGACCGCGCGCACCGCCTCGGACAGACCAAGCAGGTGACGGTGTACCGGCTCATCTGCCAGGGGACCATCGAGGAACGCATCATGGAGCGCGCCAGGGAGAAGAGCGAGGTACTGTGCCTTACCACCAGCTCACATTACACCACTCCCACTGGAACCCCACGGTGGACCAGCAGGCGATGGACCGCGCGCACCGCCTCGGACAGACCAAGCAGGTGACGGTGTACCGGCTCATCTGCCAGGGGACCATCGAGGAACGCATCATGGAGCGCGCCAGGGAGAAGAGCGAGGTACTGTGCCTTACCACCAGCTCACATTACACCACTCCCACTGGAACCCCACGGTGGACCAGCAGGCGATGGACCGCGCGCACCGCCTCGGACAGACCAAGCAGGTGACGGTGTACCGGCTCATCTGCCAGGGGACCATCGAGGAACGCATCATGGAGCGCGCCAGGGAGAAGAGCGAGGTACTGTGCCTTACCACCAGCTCACATTACACCACTCCCACTGGAACCCCACGGTGGACCAGCAGGCGATGGACCGCGCGCACCGCCTCGGACAGACCAAGCAGGTGACGGTGTACCGGCTCATCTGCCAGGGGACCATCGAGGAACGCATCATGGAGCGCGCCAGGGAGAAGAGCGAGGTACTGTGCCTTACCACCAGCTCACATTACACCACTCCCACTGGAACCCCACGGTGGACCAGCAGGCGATGGACCGCGCGCACCGCCTCGGACAGACCAAGCAGGTGACGGTGTACCGGCTCATCTGCCAGGGGACCATCGAGGAACGCATCATGGAGCGCGCCAGGGAGAAGAGCGAGGTACTGTGCCTTACCACCAGCTCACATTACACCACTCCCACTGGAACCCCACGGTGGACCAGCAGGCGATGGACCGCGCGCACCGCCTCGGACAGACCAAGCAGGTGACGGTGTACCGGCTCATCTGCCAGGGGACCATCGAGGAACGCATCATGGAGCGCGCCAGGGAGAAGAGCGAGGTACCCTGCCGATGGACCGCATCCGCCAGGGGTCTAACCACGGAGCAAATACATAGAGGAGACGGCCTAAGCAACTGTGCACAGTGATTTTCAACTAGGTCCTGACGTCATAATACGCGTGGCCTAGCTCAGTCTACTGTTGACGTTCGTCCTGTGCACATCCGGTGTCAACAAGACAGGGTGTAATTAGAATCCAATCTCATAAATGGAAAGTTGGAACTTTTACATCATTAATAATCATTAAATATTAGTGTTTCTTTATTAGTCATTCACATCCATACATCACCTGAAAATAATTGACTTTCATAAACATTTCTTCTTTAATAAAATAGTACCTATCACTATTTCGATAAAAAATATGCATCAAGATGGGTCACTTAATAAATAGAAACAAAATACTTTCTATAACACAATGCAACGGATACACCGAACATTCTGAGTACGTCCCTGATGACTGTCACCTGTGACATCTATTATCAAGTAGTTAAACTACGTAGCAAGCAGTTTTGCTTTTGACCGGTAGATGGAAAGGACAAAAGTGGGCGGGATCTAACACCATAGCACCCCCTCACCCCGCAAATTGTCACGCGTTGTTTCATAAGAAAATCTGATTACAACATCTCCTCTCTATATCTGCTCTGTGGGTCTAATAAATAATATATATTTTATTCAGACAAATTAGATCCACATTACATGACATACATACAAACATACAAAGTACAATTAAGACATTAATACCGATTGAGGACCTCAATCGGTATTAATTTTATTTTATTTATTTTGGGAAACAAGAAGCTTAATACAAACAATTGAACACAGCTTATGGGTACACTTAAGCTATAGACAATGTCTCAATTTGAGGTGCAAATTAAGGAGCGTATGACTGTACTATATGTAATATGAGCATTGAGCATTTAAAAAAAAAACATTGCCGAATGTTAACATTTAAAAATATTAAGAAGAAAGTTATCAGCTTAAACTTCCAATATGCCAGATTTCACCCCATTTATAAATATAATGGTATAAGTACATGTGAATTATTTTAAGTTATCTGATTTCTATTACAGATCCAACGAATGGTGATAAGCGGCGGCAACTTCAAGATAGATTCGTTGAAGCCTAAAGAAGTGGTGTCATTACTTCTCGATGACGAGGAAATTGAGCTCAAATGTACGTATTTACGTACTTGCTTAGACCTTATATACCAGAGATGAATTTATAAATAAAAATGACTAGACAATAAAAAAAATTAAAAGTACGCGTATTTACGGTGATAAACCAGCGAAAAAGCTCATCAAGCCACAAGTTCGCAAACTTACTAGCACGTCTACCACCCACTTAAGTTTTCCATTAATTTTCTATTTATTTTCTTGTTAAGTTTGTAAAGTCTAAGTTTTCACAGTCCAAGTTGTAACAATTGATTTTGTCGATAGATCGCCAGAAATCTGAAGAGAAAAAGCGGGAAGAAAGAGAACGGAAGAGAAAGATTGGTTTGCCGACTCAGGTTCGTAGTTTACAAAAATTTTATGGAATTTAACAAAAAAAACCATTTCTTTTCCCGTAAAGAAGTGGTACATTGAGCCAAGAAAGTGGTCTACCAGTTTTGACAAAAGTTTCTGCGAGATGTAAAGATCGCTAAGGTTGACTTTTCTAACAAAATTTTCTAACATTAACTGACGTTCAAACAATCTCAACCGTAGGGTGGTAGACCACATTTTTGGCTGACTGTACCTAAACGTTAAAGCCTCGAGCAGACCGGATGCCTATACGTCTACGCTTACGTGTACGTATACGCATCCGGTCTGCTCGAGGCTTAAGGAATTTTTATGGATTATTTTTTTTAATATTCACCCTGTTCCGTTAAGTAAAACTGAAGATATTAAGTTGTGTATTGTATTTCCCCAGGCACCAGCACCGGCGGTGTCCACGCCGGAGTCGAAGCGTTCTCGCGACTCCGCGTCCGAGCCCGCCAGTCCACTACGCATCGACGACGACGATGACAACCTCGCAGACACGTCCGCTGCCTCTAACTGTACGTATTAACCACCAATGGTCCTGTAAGAAGACAATGAACCGTTGATGATATTATTTATTCAATTTTATTCCTATCTATTCATTTTATAAAACGGGAATTACTCACGTATTTACACAGGAGTTAAACAACTCTCGACGTTTCGACCACAACAAGAGCAGTCTTTATCAGGAGGAGTGAGCGTCCCGCCGTGCCCCGTCTCCTAACAGGTCGCGCGCGCGGTTCGGTCGAAACATGAGTTTGTGCAAACTTAACTCTACTTAAATTAGGGCTTTATTATAAGTATTACTTAGTTCGGAGTACTCTCTGAAGCACTGTCTGCAGATGTACAGGCCGTACTTGCGGATAAGCCCATTCTTGTTGGAGCAGGCATTCTATAATGATTTAACACGTCGACAGCGTTCTCTCCGCGCGTGCAGCCCGGCGCGTGGAGCGTGAAGCGCGGCGCGCGCGGGGCCCGCCGCGGCCGACCGCGCGGCGCACGGCATGCGCCCCCCCGCCGCGCCTCCCCGCCCCCGCCACTGCCCTTGCCCGCCGCCATACCCGCGGGTATGTACAGCCACCGCGCATCTTAACGTAGCTTAGCACGTTACCTGTGTATGACCCATCGGTGGGGCATATCGAAGTTCAAATCAAGGTCCATGAGTTTGAAGAGGATAGGAGGCGGGAACTGGACTTTAAACGTGATCAGCTTAAAACTAGAGGACATTCTAGCATACCATATAATTTTGTCAACGGTATCCTGACATGTTCTCACTGTTCTTTTACATTTAACAGCAAAATTGGATATATTTGTCATGTTAGAGCTAAACATCCCGATTTACAATATTTCAAGTAACAGAGTATAAAGCCAGTCACAGTAGCCGAAAACGGCTAGGTAACCATTATATAACGAAGTTCAGGCTATACGTGCATGACACACATATGGGTCATTTATACTTACCCAATTTTTTTTTATTTAACCTATGTTGTCTTATTATTCTTAACCTATTTCGCCAGATTTCGCGATTTTTTAAGATCATAATAATACCCTAATATAATATCAAAAAAGCATTTGCTCGTAGGGAGTCGACTCCATAATTTTGGCTGCAAAGGGAACATGTTAATGTAATCTAATGGAGAGCCTTATTTGATTCCAGGAACTCTCCTAGAGACCGAGTCCCTGCTGGACCCGGCGCCGGAGGTGTTGCGGGGGCGGCGGGGACGCGGCCGGCCCCGCAGCGCCGCCCCCCGCGCGCCCCCCTCGCGCCGTCCCCGCCGCCCCAAGGACCCGCTAAGGGTGCCCCTCGCGCCGCCCCCCGAGTAGAACGTACCTAGTGGGAGAGAAGGTTGGGAAGGGGGCAGTGTAAGAGTGTAAAAGTGTAAATACGATACGGACTCTGTGATTGGCGGTCAGCGCTTAATAGTCAGTTTTATATCGGCAGGTGCATGTTATGTAATATGTTTAGCTGCTCTGATTGGCATGTTTTATTGTTGTTGGTTATTCGAGCGGATTGGCTGAATGTGAACACTTAAATATTTAGGACAATCCAGTGGAAGAAGCTGAGTGTATACCATTAATAGGACTCCATTCATTCCGGATATTAAAATGAATGTTGCAATTTAAAATAATTAAATAATATTTATCTTAATCGAGTAGGGTACCTATGTTCTGAAAAAACATATTTTTATTTCGTGACTAGAATGTAAATAATTTGTGTTCTAACATCTGTTTTAAATTCAGTAGAGTTGTGTTGTGTTGTATTAAAATAAAGTAAATCAATCAAATATTTCCTCATCACTTACTACATTTTATGTGTTTATATAGCTATAATATTTTTATCTGTTCACTAATAAACAATTTTGAATCAAAATGATTAGATGAAATAATAATAAATATAAAAACATTATCTTGTGCCATTCAATGAACTTTTTAATTAAGTAGATTATAATTATTTGTAAATATGTAATTACACTGTAGGTATGTTAGTGTGTAATTTAGTTGAGTATGATTGGTACATAATTGTGTATTTTTTTAAATATTCATTTATACTTATCTAAATTTTATCCTTATAGCAAGAGAGCTAATTTATTTATTTAAATTTTTAGTAAAATCATTCCTATTTAATTGGAGTACATAACTTAACTACCTATTTATATATTAAAAAATATATTTGTTCGTTATTCTTATTATTTACATGATACTTCTACCTGATTAAATTAACGATTTTAGTTATGCCTCAACTTTATGTATCAATCAACATGTGAAATGAATGATGAAAAAAATATTATTTGTATAAAGTTCCCGTTTTTAAGTAGATGAAATAAAAGGATACATAAATAATAACCATTTTATTATTTGCCTATAGTTTAGTGGAGTATTCTTATTTTGGCAACGTCTTGGTCTTGACATATAAAAAAATTGGTTTGATTTGCTTCGTTCGGTAATAGAGTTCGGTAGAGATTTCGTAATTGTACCTACGTACTTTTACTAAGACAAAATAAACGTAAGTACATACTTATAATAATTATATAATTTTACGAAATTACAATAAAATCGTTGGTTTCACTTTCAAGAAGATCTACCTAGTAATTTCTTAATGTGTTTAAATCGATGATGATTTTGATGCTTGAAAGGCAAGGGGACTTAATGCAGGGGTGCCTAAAGCTAAATCGAAGCTAAGCGTCGAATGAAGGATGGTTTTACAAGCTTGAAGACTTGTCAGTTGGGATTAGGATATACCTTTTTTAAATTATGAGAGAGGTTCCCAAAGTTTTGTTATAATCTCAACATTTTAACAGAAGGACTGATAAGTTATTTGGGTCGAATCTAAAGCGTCGTAATATAGCGATAACCTATTTTATACGATTTGATCCTTGGCAAGTTCTCATATTATCATCATCATCATAACAACACATACGTCTCATTACTGATGACAGGTGAAGAACTTTATTTCCATAGAAACAACGATTTACATGGACACGTCAGAAATAACTTATAACTAAATAAAACAAATATAACTCGTCTTACATTTAAATTTTACCCTTTCTAGAAGAATATAGATTATTTTGTTATAGATTATTGTTGTACAATAAATAGTTTAAAAAAATATTTAACTTTAAAGTTTGAGAACCATCACCACCGTTAACATATCACTTGCGCGAAACGAAAGATGCGAGTATCCGTTATTTTTTACGTTGCTTAAAAAACCGTATCATGTAACGCACGTGTCGTTCTAAAATAACGCGGGAAACGTGTTTTTCATTACGTGACGATTTTGTTATGACTAAAATTATTTATGTTTTTTGTTAGGAAGGACAATTTTAGATGGTGTAAAAGATATGTAAGGATGTAATCTATACGTTTTCATAACATCATCATCATTCGCCACAAGTTCGCGAACTTACTCGCATGTCTATCACCCACTTTAAAGTTTCGCGACTCTAGGTACCTACAGTAGGTATAGATACCTAAATAAAACGTCGGAATGGTATATAAAATAAAGACGATAAAGACCCGTTTATACTTCGTAAGTTTCCCTATAAACTCCAAAGAAAAATCATCTCTATCTTAAAAACACATTTCAATAGTCTGTCTAGGAAGTAGGTCGTCACTTGTCAGACGTCAGCGGGCAGCCTCATTACTTATAATGTTGATGTACGGATTCACTTATATTATCCATTCGTCTCTCAAAGCAATTGACATACTGACCTTTTTAGCAAAGAAGTAGGAACATTATGTTTTGATAATTCTAAAATACCTAAAGAACAATAAAAGGCTTTAGACTTGAGTACCTTGATGAATGATAGGCGAAGCTGGAAATAGCCGACCAGTCCTGAAGACCAGCAGTATTCAGCGTCAAAAGGTATGTGCCAAGGACTTCCGCCTACAGATAGTTATTATCTATTAATGAACACGAAAACTTTGGCTATATAAATCTATTTATTAGTGTTTCAAGACTAAACTATATTTCCGATAAACGATGATAGATGGCGCCACAGCAATAATCTTTCCACATGCAACGTGCAGAAAACTGCGACAAAACTGAATTCCAATTTCAAAGTTTCATTACATTTTGCCATCGAGCAGCATTCGAATTTAAATTCGTATCTGTCATAAAGCGCGGACACGCTATGTCTGGAAAGTTTGTTTTACTCGTAATCCAAAAATTATAAGAACTATGTGACTGGAGACTAAATATACGGAACCCTATTATTAAGCTACCAAACAAAGCTTTATGAAAAAACCAAATTAAGCTTGTGTTACGGGTGATAGATTTCTGATAATACTTATTAGAATATACATACATTTAGATAGTTTAATTATACATAAAATATAACACCCAGATACTCGGAACAAATATTTGCAGATAATAGATACAAATTGTTGTTCCGAGGTAAGTATATAAATATCTACAATATCTCTGTAAACAAACTAACTTACTCCATGACCGACCCTTACAGATTAAATATTTCATAATAGTATAGGTAGATTCACTTCACAAAGTCAACTAAGTAATCCCTATGCATTTTTGATTCGTCCATTAGCTTGCCGGTTGTTTTTTGCTTCTTTTGCTACGTTCCATCTATTTCAGTATTTTTTGCGCGACTAGAGTTTCTGAACTTTTCTGCAGTCACTGACAGTTCAATTAGTAGTCAGTACAAAAATAAATCAGTTACTCATGAAATAGAGTAGATTTATGTTGTAGGTAGGTAGGTACTGAAAGTTTTTATTCTAAGATATGTGGTTTTGGGTGTATTTATATATTTAATTTATTTTTGATTATCCAACAGCGATACAGAATGGTAAGATCCATGCCTTTCTACTATGAGTTACCACTAAGTAGGTATCTCGTCAAGGTTTTTTTTAATAATCTAGACATTCGCGTCTAGTCTGTGATAATCTTTACGCAACACTCACACATAGCCAATACGGCTCTTATTCGACAGCAAGGACGTCCGGGTTAGCCTCGTGCTGAAGGAGGTAGATCTCTATGTTCTTGTCTTGCAGCCTATGAAGGCGACGCGCAGCGACGGTGGTAAATACTTGTAATTTCATGAATAATAGGTATACTTACCTATTTACCATATAAATTTGTGATTGCAACGTAAATTTGCATCTTTATACATATTGGTAGTATAACGGTAACATTTCTTTAGTAATGGTAGTTATGGTAATGTATTTCGCTGTACGTTAGCATTTTGTAACATTCGGTTACCAAACAAGGTAGGTACAATAAACTTCTCGACAGCAACAAGCGTGGAAGATTTAGCAATATAAATTGTAAGAGTTGCGATGTGAGAATAAGAGTGCTTTTTCATCATAGCAATGATATAAATAAATATTTCTGGACATTCACACAGCAACATCTTCATAGGTAAGTATATCTCGTTCTAAGCTCGAAGCTTGTTACGAATGCTAGATTTCTGAAGAAAAAATTCCATATGGAGTATTGATTTAACTAATATGAATAAATCACCTATTCAGAATCTCCACTCGAGTATCACTAACGGTCGTTTTTTCCCCCAAATGACATAACGACAGACATTTCCGACAAGCGGGAGGAATGCGCTTGCGCATCCAATGGGGTGCGAAAGTGTAGTGAAGATAAATCGTTCGTGTGACCTCAGTTTTTGTTTTCCTCTAATGATCGCTTTTTGCCGACGTGGAAACTATTAATGGGGCGTTGGGTATGCAAACTAGGTGCGGCAGGCGGGTTTACTCATCTATTTTTGAGAGGGAGTATTTAAACCCGATCAGCTTCATGGTTTGCAGGTTTATTTTTCTACTGAGTTTTAATTGATTGATTGATACCTAGGTACTTTTACAGAAACTCTTAAGTTCAGTAGGTACTTACATACGGTATTAGGTACTCGATAGTTTTACTCGAAGTCAAGTAAAAATAAACGTGTGCACCGCATAAGTCACTATCAACTCTATGAGTTTTGCAGTCCACACGTTGATTTTTACTCGACTTCGAGTAAAACTATCGAGTAATACCGTAGTCCGTATGTGAGTAGGTACTGAGCTTTAGACTCGAAGACGAAATTGTTTTGGATTTTTTTAGGTAGGTACATTATGGAATGACCACTTTTCACATGTCATATTTTTACGATAAGTTCCAGTAAACACACACGGTATTCACAAACTGCATCTCAATGTAGCGTGAAATATTAAGATAATTACTCAACTGTCAAAAATGTAAAATTAAATAATATTAACTTATGAATGTCATTAAACATTGACACTCATAAGTTAATATTATTTAATTGTCAATGTTTAAATATGCAAATTATCGTCTCGTCAAGGATCCCGTCAAATACTCCGGACCTTGACCTAAGACAATTTAGTGAGTATTTCGACACGCTAACTCGTCTAGGTTTCACCATAAGTGGATATTTATGTAAATAAACTTAAAAGGTAAATTACTGGTAGGTAATTATCCACTAAACTTTGGCCATATAACACAAAGCTATAATTATCATAAACTAGCTGCCCCCGCGAACTTCGTCTCGCCATATACTTTTACAGGGTGTCCTAATGTCTAATTTCTAAAATAAGAGGATGATAAGGCTAATAAAAATACATAATGTACATTAGCACAAAAACTACCAACGAAAATTGATTTGAACGAAATCTATCTTATAGTTTTTTTTATAATACGTCATAAACTATTTCATATAAACAATTGCTGCGGAAGCCTACATGGGCGAGTCCGACTCGCACTTGGCCACTTTTTATTTACTATCATAAAAGTGAATCAATCTTAAACGATAGCCATATACCTACTTTCGGTTAAAGACTTTATTTTAGTAGGTACTGACTGAGTCCCCGTACCAAAGCATGATGCCTTACCGAACGGGCTGGTTTATTTCGGTACTTACATTTTTAAACTCTAATATCTTTCGAATGGAATGTCTGAATTGAATAATTTAAAAAGTTTTATAGAGATATTGAAATATTCGTAATTACAATGTAATTTATTTTGATAATTTTTTATTTGAAAATACAAATATGGAGCTTTTCCTTGCGGCGGCATAAAAATTAATTATATTGAAAATTAAAACACTTATTGTGACATAACTATAATAGATAGATATATGCTGTCGCGACATTTTTTGTAGGTATTAATGTGTTCTACAAAATTGTAGTACATTGTATATTTCTAAAATGAATACTTTTCGCAGCGCATGCGATATAAGGATTTTATTTTACATCCTGGGTTACATATTTGGGTTTTCCGTACGGATCCCTACTTTTTTGAAAATGTAATATAGCCTATAACCTTCCTCGATAAATGGACTATCAAACACTGAAAGAATTTTTTAAATCGGACCAGCGGTTCCTGAGATTAGCGCGTTCAAACAAACAAACAAACAAACAAACAAACAATCAAACTCTTCCGCTTTATAATATTAGTATAGATAAGAATAAAATAATTTTTCATAGATTAGTAGAACAAGCTTCTTTTTAAATCTATATAATAAATAATGTGTAGTATAATCTACATACGAATTTGAATTGAAATTGGTCCGGTAGTTTAAGATCGCATTCGCTTTTTAAAGGTTTAAGGTTTTTAACTTATCTCTGGTTTGTTTCTATAGAAACTTTAAACTTATCTATGGATATGTTGATCAAAATTCGAAATGAAATATGCAATTTTTCAATAAAATATATTACTTACTTTACAAACTAATAATTTCCTTAATCCCTAATGATATCACACCAAACCCTTAACCTTAACCTCTTATTCGTTCTCGAAGAACTCCTCAGTCAAAGGCACATGCGATATCTGGTCGTATGTATACGTATCGAAGAACCGCTGGGTGACATTCATGGCGTAGTCTATCGCATAGTCGAGAATAGGCCCCCCAAACTCACTTGCGAATGTTTGAGCATCAGAGTTTAGGACGTTGAGAATCTGCGCACCTGGAATAGAAGTAATTATTTACATTTCGACATTATGATGCCAAATATTTTTCATTGTTATGCTTTACTGACAAATCTGAATCAATCAATCAATAGTTCTCGAATAGAGACCACGAACACGAATCGGATAACGCAGCATTGGACGTCCACCAACAAGGTGGACAGATGATTTGGTGAAGGCGGTTGGCTCGCGGTGGATGCAGGCCGCGAGCGACCGTAATGACTGGAAGTCATAAAGGGAGCTTAACTTTGTAACTAGACAAAGTACCTAACTCCATATATCTAATATTCTTTTTACTAGTGCGGTGAAACCACAACCGCAAAAACATCATCGTTGAAAAACAAATTAAGACATCCTGTTCTAGAGATAAATATACAAAGTGACCTTGTATTCAACATTATCTAAGAACATTATAAAATAATGTAGATGCATAAACGTAATGTAGGTACATTATATAACAAAGGTTCATCAAAATATTTCTGTGTAAGCAATTATTGTATCTAGCTAGACAATACTGAATACGAATCCGACAACATTAGCAAAAACTCTGTCAAATTACTTTGTGACAAAATGAATGTAAAAAACCATGGGAATATTTATATTTCTTTGCAACTAGGAAATTAAGTACCTAGTTATTAATAATGACAACTTTGGAACCCGGAAAAACACCTCTCTTATTACGAGACATTCGATTTTTCTTATTTCATTACATCCTGAATGTATTACCAAAGAAGTTTCCTAAATTCATATTTACCTATATAAACTGGCAATCCCCGTAGTTTTTTTACGTTGAATTCGTCAACAGTTTCGTCCCAAAACGAGGGACGTTGGTTCGTTTTTTGAGTGCACTGCGGACCAGCAAGCGGTCATAATCCGTGTCATTGCAGTTTTTGGTCCTGAAGAAGTCCCACGTTTTGGGACAAAACTGTTGACCAACGTAAAAAGGTTCGTGGATTCCCCATTTATCTCAATATGATTTCATCAAACCACGATAGTTTTTAACGTACATTTTCTTAAGAAACGCAGGCATTAGACCAGAAGTTCTTGTATACAGTGCTTTGCTTATACATGGTGAGATTCAGCTTGTGAGATTTACATTGCTGAAGAGTTTGTTTGTTTTAAAGGAGGAAACTTACTGATGCCAGGGTTCCCTCTAATAAGGTTGGTGAGGTTGAGCTTGAGACTGGTTCCGTAGTCAGCCTTGTACTTGTAGGAGTTGATCTTGTAGTGGCCCTCGCCGGCCGCGTTCTTCACAACCCTCTCCACCACCTCGAGGCGGATGTGCTGGTTCCCTGGTAATATTTACGTGATAAAGTCTAGTTATATTAATGTACTAGCCTAGAGTATCTTTAGTGTACCTAACTATAAACCCTAACATATAAAATCGATGCCGAGATTATGGAAATATTTGCCGTACCTACCTTAGGGTGATAGAGTTATCGGTTCAAAGATTCTTCAACTTGTTCAAAGAAATAACGTCTTTCTTTCATATTAGGAGATATTTTAATACACGAACCTTTTCTACGCTTTCTTGGTCGCAGCGCGGCTGAATCAATTTTGCTTTCCATCTGATGACCGTTATTCGACGTCTCTCATTTTCCGCAGAATCTAGATGTAATCTAGGTATACTTACATATCTTGACTTTAGCAGAGCCCTCGGTGTCCAGGTTGAAGAGCAGCAAGCGGCCCAGCAGACTGTACACTCCGCGGATCGTGAAGTTGCAGTGCATATCGAAGATGAAGGTTCGGATCTCGCGCCGGGATCTAGGGTTAAAGAACATTCATCATAAATGTGGATAACGCCAATGCTCTTACTTGTGCAATATTCTCTTTCCAACCCAAGATTGCCTGGAAGAGATTGCTTTTAGTGCTTTTCACTTAGGTGAGTCACTTTGGTAGTTCATTTTACAGCAATTTCAAAGCGGACAAATTGACGTTAACTTTCTCACGATCGAGTTCGTAAAAAAACAGATACTTGACTTGACACAAAGATGTAAGTAAACAATAAGGTTAATTTAAATAGGTAAGGTTAATTTTGTTTTGTTTGTATTTACTTTTATCGCTTCACATTTAGTGCAAGGTAAATTACTTTAGTTTACTATTTTAAGGGCCTACTGCAAGGTAAGGTTGCACATAAAGTTAATAATCTTGTTTAACGTTTTAATAATGCTTTACCGTCATATTTAAGTGTTTAACAGATGAAGAAAAGAGTTGTTTACACGCTAATTTATCTTAACTATGCGCTCATGTATGCTCTATAGAATCTTTAGTATATCGCGTTAGGTGCTAGCTTGTCCGCCCTATTTTGTCCGCGTTATAATAAATTTTTCGGCCGGTGAAGTTAGTTGGCATTCAAATTATCTCTCTATAAAATTTTATTAAAATCGATTCTGTGATTTTGCCGGTAAAAAGACGGATACACACATACACTTTCCATTTATATCTAATATTAAGTTTTAAATATAAGAATGGCTACGGGTGGTGTTAATATAATACAAATAGTATTATATATACATACATACATAATATTAAAGAATAATGAATAGATCTGTACGGATAGTGGTAAAGCGCAGCCTGGGCTAAACTGGAAAGAGTGGGTTCGACTTCCACTCAAGAACCTAAGTTACATTGCGATCTTGAAATTTGTCAAGTTTACTTAGAAAGCTTCTATTTTACTAAGTATTTATTTTAATTTTTTTAATTAGGTACATAAATAAAATAACAGTGAAGCTCTTGTCGTGGTCGAAACGTCGAGAGTGTTTACACTCCCTTGTAAAAATTTGACATGTCTAAGTGCTTTATATAAGTTTAAAGATGAATAAATGAGTATTATGAGTATTACTCCTTAGCTAAGTGATACGTGAGTAATTCCCGTTTTTATCATATTAACAGTAAAGATCTTCAAATATAGAGTTAGCAAATAAACTTACGAGACTTTATTAGGCACACACGAGCTAAGACCTGTCAGCTTAGCATTATGGAAGGTCATCTGCAAGTTCCCGGGGAGCAGGATGCTCACGTTTTTGTCCAGCACCAGCGGGTCTAGGGCCGGGATATCGGCTTCCGGGATTCCCTTCACGATTCCCGGGATAGCGTCCAGGGTCGCCTTCGTGAAGCATTCGTCCGTCAGCTCTTTGCATGGGTGGATGTAGTCCGCTGCAAGATTAAATATGTTTTTTTGTATTTCAGCCATAGTTGTCCCACCGAAGGGCAGAGGCTTCTTTATGGAAGGTCATGATGTGCCATGTGTCATGATATTGTGCTATTGGGCACCAAATTATTAGTCCACAAAATAAACTGTAATGTTTTATGTGAATAAAAACATTTTCAACTTTTTTCGTTCCAGCAATATTTATATACCTACATAATATATTTTTAACAACAATATCTTAATTCTTAAAAACTTAATTCTTACTTATTAGATTTATTATTGTGATATATAAATACTTAAGAATTTTAAAACTTACAAATTAAGTTAAAAAGTTTGAATTGTGAAACGTGTAATTTTTTTTTTTCTAACTTTATCAGAGATGTAAAACTTACGCAACGGTATTAATTGCAGGGTTCCGTAGACACAGAAGCACATCACAATGACAAAACACAGCTGAGTCTCCATCTTTTGTAATTTAACACTTCTTTTATTAATCAAAATTAGGACTTCAAAAAACTTTGCTTATAAAAAATTTGTGCAAATAATTGTTTGGTATATTTTGAGTAGATAGATATAACGTTTTTTTTGCAAGATAATTTGGTATATTTTATATAGATTTCCGCATGCACTGTTTTTGGAAAAATGTAGAGTCCACAGATTTTAATTCTTATAAACACAATTTCAAATGAATCGCGATGTATAAACACCCCTTTTAGGGGTTTACCCAGGAAACTTAATAAATACTTTTTGTATCTTGTGCTAGATTTGGAAGCGTGTAGACTTGTCCAATCGTTTCGTTGGTGTGAGGCAAGTGTGCCAGTAAGGTGTAGCAATACCTAGCTTGCGGTAAGGGAGCTGACTTTAGGATCGAGCGGTCTTCAAGGATTTAAGCCGCGGTCTTGACTGCGCGACTTTGAGGCTAAGAGAATGGCTAAAAGACTGCTGGGAATAGATTTGTATTTTTAGCTTGGTCATTGGTTGACTTGTTTGTTTTGATAACTTCAAAGTTCAATTCAATTTAAAATGGAGATTTTGATTATTTTTTGTTTTGGAGCATTTTCAACGGCACAGTTTAATTTCATACCTTAATTGGTACCTGACCCGTAGATATAGTTATTCTCAAAATTCCTTATTTTTTTGTTTTAATTCGAGCAATAATTATTAAGTGAACCTTAAGTGAAAATAAAAATATTTAAGGAATATACTTTTGCAGATTACGTCTTAATATGTTCTAGATGTTGCTGTGTGAATTGTCCATTTATTGAATCATGTCAAATAGTGAAAGTTCCTAAGGCCTAAGTTGGTACTTTTAGGTTCTAACAAAATCACTCTTGTGAAACACACCCTTAAAGTTTAGTAAACATGAACTCTGCCTGCTAATCATCCATGGTTGGTGTCAGTTATTTATGCGTCTAGAAGTCGTCAAGCTATTTATGACTATACGTCGTCAAGTAATTATACAGTTATATCGTCAATGCTTCTATTTCTAGGAACATATGCAACAGGCATTCCTCTGACAGATTTATAAAAGATAATAATAATACATATAAGTGCTCGTAGCATATAAAAAAAATCAATTTGAGAACTGATGAACCTTTTCGTTCTGTGACTGTACTCTACATGATTTTAGTCTAAATATTGAGCCTTTTTTATGATTAATAAATGAGTTAAAAGTTGCTGGATACCTAAATTCTACATTTTAATAAAGTAGGTAAGTTCTTCATTCTATTTTTTTTAATAAAAGAAAACAACTCGATGTTTTATTTCCATTCGGGATTCAAATATTTCTTGGCGCGAGTTTCAATGCGTTGCAATTTCAAAGAGTAACCATGACCCGTTCAGTCTATTAACTGCGGTTATTTACATAATTGCGTGAGAGAATCCATTTATAAAGCTTTTTCCCTGATAATGTCATCAATGGTCAATCAATCAACCATTGAACCTAAATGGTCCATGGACCAACTTATTTAACGGTCGCCGAACACTAATACCTATTGTACTTATTACAAGAACCAATACACAATTTTACTTGTATAAAACTTTAAATGTTATTATTGTCTGAATATCCAAGATATTATGTACCATAAGTTACACAATTTCAGTCAATGATTTATAAAACTTTTACTCATAATTCAAATTCAACGAAATATTCACATAAAAGTACCTATTATCTGTCAGTTAAGTATAACCAAAAAAGTGGCCAAGTGCGTGTCGGACTCGCCCATGTAGGCTTCCGCAGCAATTGTTTATATGAAATAGTTTATGACGTATTATAAAAAAACTACTTGATAGATTTCGTTCAAACCAATTTTCGTTGTTAGTTTTAATGGTTATCTGCAATATATATTTTTTCTAGATTTATCATCCTCTTATTTTAGAAATTAGAGGGGGGGGGGGGACACTCTGTTTTCCACTTTGGAAGAGTCTCGCGTCCAAACTATTAAGTTAAGAATTAAATAATGTTAGAAACATTATTATGATTTTTGAAGACCTATTCAACACACACACACACGTATGGGTTCGATTAAAAAAAAGTTTTTAAGTTTCAGTCCTATGCATGGGGACCCCCAAATGTAATTAAATTTTTTTCAATTTTTTTATGAAATCTCCGTGCGGTTCACGGAATATATCTACTTACCGAATTTCAGCTTTATAGCTCTTATAGTTTCGGAGAAAAACGGCTGTGACATACGGACGGACGGACGGACAGACGGACAGACGGACAGACGGACGGACGGACATGACGAATCTATAAGGGTTCCGTTTTTGCCATTTGGCTACGGAACCCTAAAAAGCAACAGTCAGTTGACCTTGCAGTAATTGAGTTATTCAAACTTCAAACAGACGGACAGTCAGACAGACACAGTTAGCCCCATGGGAACCAGCGAATGGACCTGTATCTAATATGAATACTGATTGTCTGTCATTGATATCGAGATAATTAGTCGACTTTGAGAATTAGGTACGTATTTCAATAGACAATTTTTATGCCCAGTGTGCCAGACATATGAATAACACCACCCCATTCTTTTCGCGTGTCATCAAAGCCACGGCATAATACAAATATAATATACATCTTTGTAGTGTAGTGTAGACAGACATTACCCGTAAGACAATCTTCAAGCTTCGAAAAATATTTATTTTATTATGATATTATTCCTGCAGACGTTATTAAATTATAACAAACTAGATCTCAATTTAATTTTTTAATTTTCTAAATTAGAGCTATTAGTCAGGGATCCGTAGTACATGGAAATCAAGTGATTACTAACAAGCTAATTTTTGGTGAGTAGCTTCGTTTCGATGAGACGTCCAAAGATATCCTATACCCAACTCTCGATTGTGGTAGCTAACAGAGATATCAAGGATTAAAAAAATCAAGGATGTAAAACTGGGATAACGGACCACGAAATTTGTAGGACAATATGTTATATCTCAAGATAATTATCTAAATTATATAAAAACATGTTTGTCCTACAAAACCTATGGTTTGATCAAAGAGTCCGCCGTTTCGAAAATGTATCGAAAACGAGGTCAATTTAAATGATTACTATGATTACTAACCAGCTGATTTTTTGTTGTATACTTAATTAATATATATAAAATCTAACGGGCATATTGTCCGACAAATTTCGTGGTCCGTTATCCCGGTTTTACATCCTTGATTTTTTTAATCCTTGATATCTCTGTTAGCTACCACAATCGAGATTTGGGTATAGGATATTTTTAGTTGTCTCATCGAAACGAAGCTACTCACCAAAAATTAGCTTGTTAGTAATCACTTGATTTCCATGTACTACGGATCCCGGCCTATATCACTAATTTAGAAAATTAAAAAATCAGAGTAACTCAGTCGTAAAGCTGAGATAGAATGTACAGTCGGCGTAATTACGTAACGCATATGCGCGCAGCGATGCAACCCGTGGGCATGCGCAATAGTTCGATGTGGATAAATATTGCACGCGGTAATGTCTGAATTAACAAACCGGGTCGCTGATCAAGATGATTTTTTTACATAAATAAATATTGCTGGACATTGAGTTACGGGTGCTAGATTTATGATTATACTTAATACAATAAAGATACATAGAACGATATTTTTCTCCGTGATTTTTACTATACATATAAAACACCCAGACACTCGAAACAATTATTTAAAGATCGTAATTTTTTTGTTCCAAGGCGGGAATCGAACCGGCAACAAGTCTACCAATAAACTTGTTTTCTACTCTGTAAACAATGTTACTAAATAAATAATTCATTTATTTATTGTTATTTATTTCCTCGAAAATCGAGCTTTTCAACTGTGTCTTTCCAAATGAATTACGCCTTATAAACCTCATAGAGCAACACCTTTTGCTTGTTGTCTTTTGCCAACAAGGAGGTTTTAAGGTAATTATTGTACGCATCAGCTGTTTTAAAATACTTTTAAAGATCCATTTATTTTGGGTATTTACATTTCTAGGAAAATATGAAAACCACGTAAAAACCTACATCTATTTGATTCCACCATAAACCCAAGACTTCTCTAGTACCTTTTGGCATGGGGTATTACGTAGCATCACCTTTATTAGGTACCACAGTCATGTTTATCGCCATTTGCTAATAAATAGTGTTTTTATAACAATATATAAATGTTTTTTGTGAACTGTAATGGAATTTGTTTTATTCTTTTCGTTAAATATATCATTATCTCGGAACGATCCTACGTAAAAAAAAAGAAAAATGTTGGCGCCAAGAGCAGTCGTCGCTGAACTATTTAAACTTGGAACAACAGACTATTAGAGCATTGCCATAGACAGCTATTTCAGTAGTGTGGCATCTCGTTCTATTTTTGAACAAAACAGTCCTTTGATAGAAAGTTGTCCGTGAAAACGGTTTTATCGTTTTCAGAACGTTCAAAATTATGGAGAAAGTTTTTTCTAGGTTTTAGATGACGAAGTTAAGTTCGTTGTTTAGAAAGAAAAGAGAAACGTTTATTTGAGACACAACAAGGAGATTATACAAAAGATAAATAAAATAAATTAGTTCAAAAAGGTTTTGTAATGTCTATTAAAAAAAATAAAACTTGCAGTGTTCGTCCTGCAGATGTCCCAAATTTTAGGACGAAACAGGCAAATCCAACTCGAAAAAGATTTGAGGATTTTGCGTGAATGAGTCCCTCCATAATCCATCCACAAGAACTTTCACGTTAATTTTGTAAGTTTAGGTGTTGTTATTGCTACTCAACACTAGGTGGCGCTACGAGAATCTCACGCACTCAGTTTTCCATGTTAAGCTTGATCACTGATGTTATTATGTTATGTTAGTATTATACCACTAAAACAAGGAAGTGTTCAATAAATTTAAATTATGCTATAATATTGATAGAGTGCTCTCGAATTCTAAGCCATTTTACCAATACTCTTCATCAATATGGATCAACCGTAAATCTTGATAGATAGATAGATAAATCACAAAACTATACTCTTCTCAACTACCATTATAAACCATTATTTACCATTATTATTATTAGTTATAAATCATGTTCTTATAAATTATGTTCTTAAAAAAGTATTTTTTTATAATATGAAATTGTAGTTAAGGTTTCTTCATGAGACGTCACAACTTCACAAGAATGTTTAGCGTTAAAAAGGTTCCCTTTTATTCCAATATAATTGTAAATAATGAATTAGAATTAAAGTACTGCCTTGATCATCTTTACCAAGCGTATGCGTATTAGTTTGTCATTTTAAATTTTCTTTTTCATAGTCGTAATTTTTGGCACAACAAATCACGCATTCAACCAAGACCTAAATCATCTGAGGAGGTCGTGTTATCAAACCTATTTGGTTCATCACGTGCTGGTTAGTTATTTGTCTGTGGGCGAGGTAAGTGCTGCCCCCTGCTGGGCGTGGGAAAGCCCCACGTGAGACCACCGCGATCAGAGCTAGATTGCTTATTTGGAGGTGCTGATTTTGGACCTAGTTTTTAGGTTTTATAGTTAGTACCTGTTATTGTTGTAATTGATAATGTTACCTAATTTTGATGAATAGCACTCCATATTCTATGTCAAATATAAAAAATACTAGTGAAAGAATTACTTCGATACATCAATTAGTTTCCGATTTAGAAGTAAAACAAGTTGTAACCGTACGACGCGAGCCGCCGGTTACGGTGTGACGTCATAGTGCAGCACGATCAGTCTGTTTTACTCAGTCCGCTTGCATTTGCTTGTTATTGTGACGTAACTATAATAGTTAGAAATATGCTGTCGCGACATTTTTTGTAGATATTAATGTGTTCTACAAAATTGTAGTACATTGTATATTTCTAAAATGAATACTTTTCGCAGCGCATGCGATATAAGTTTTTTTTTTTACATCTTGGGTGACATATTTGGGTTTTCCGTGCGGATCCCTACTTTTTTTGAAAATATAATATAGCTTATAACCTTTCTCGATAAATGGACTATCCAACACTGAAAGAATTTTTGAAATCGGACCAGCGGTTTCTGAGATTAGCGCGTTCAAACAAAAAAAGAAACTCGTCAGCTTTATAATATTAGTATAGATAGTATAGATAGGTATAAGTATAGAAGCGCATAAACAAGTTTTAAATCAAAATAAACGGCCTCACGCATATTGTAAGTAAAATAAATACAAATAAAAGTGGCCAAGTGCGAGTCGGACTCGCCCATGCAGGCTTCCGCAGCAATTGTTTATATGAAATAGTTTATGACGTACTATAAAAAAACTACTTCATAGATTTCGTTCAAACCAATTTTCGTTGTTAGTTTTTATGGTTATGTACAATATATATTTTTCTAGATTTATCATCTTCTTATTTTAGAAACTAGAGGGGGGGGGGACACTCTGTTTTGCACTTTGGAAGAGTCTTACGTGTAAACTATTGAGTTTAAAATTAAATGGTTTTAGAAATATTGTTATGATTTTTAAAGACCTATTCATAGATAACCCGTCGTATGGGTCCGATTAAAAAAAAGTTTTTAAGTTTCAGTCCTATGTATGGGGACCCCCAAATGTAATTTTTTTTTCAATTTTTGGCCACTTTTATTTGTATTTATTTTACTTACAATATGCGTGAGGCCGTTTATTTTGATTTAAAACTTGTTTATGCGCTTCTATACTTATACCTATCTATACTATCTATACTAATATTATAAAGCTGACGAGTTTCTTTTTTTGTTTGAACGCGCTAATCTCAGAAACCGCTGGTCCGATTTCAAAAATTCTTTCAGTGTTGGATAGTCCATTTATCGAGGAAGGTTATAAGCTATATTATATTTTCAAAAAAAGTAGGGATCCGCACGGAAAACCCAAATATGTCACCCAAGATGTAAAAAAAAAATCTTATATCGCATGCGCTGCGAAAAGTATTCATTTTAGAAATATACAATGTACTACAATTTTGTAGAACACATTAATATCTACAAAAAATGTCGCGACAGCATATTTCTAACTATTATAGTTACGTCACAATAACAAGCGAATGCAAGCGGACTGAGTGAAACAGACTGATCGTGCTGCACTATGACGTCACAAGCGCTCATGTGACTGTTAGCGCGACTCGATATTTTTCGAAACTTTGAATGCCTATAAAATCAAAACTACTAGGTACTTTTTAACTAAACAAAAACTAGTGTATTTGTATACACGCAGGCTTTACTGATACAACATTTCAAGCGATTTGGCATACCTAGTAACTTTACTTATTACCATCGTTTCAGTAGAACTAGGAAGGTACTTCAGTTTTATTTATTTCCTAACAAAATTTGAATTGTATTAAAACTATATAGGTAGTTCTGTAGGTAGGTAGGTACTTATTTATTAGTTAACATAAAGTTCAGATCATATTCGAAAAACACAAAAATAAATCAATTCCTTTTTGTGTTTTCAGGACTCTATCCGGTTAGCGTTATGTGATAACTACTTATATAAATAAATACATTTAGATTTAGGCTCTTTCGAATATGCCTGCTTGCTTATGATGGACGTACCTGTTTTGAAGGTACAGTCAATGACAAAATTATCTACTATCGACTTTTGTTAATTCTTTTAGTTTAGATTCTGTTGGATAATTTTTCAGTGCTCTGTCCCAGTAAAAACATTTTTATATTGTGAAAAATCGAAGAAGGTACCTGTCTACGTATTTTTAAAAGGCAATTTCAAAGCCACCTGACCTGACTATTAAATCTTTGTCGAAACTGTGATAGACCCATAGAGTAGATTTTTTTCAGCATCGAATAGAGATCCTGGACTGTTTACGGATAATCGGGACACAAGCGGTCAAGGTTGCGGGGTCAACGCCCCGCGAAAACAAGATGGCTGACTGACTGTTTTTGTCAAGCGAATTCGAACATGTGCGCCTTTTGTTTTTGAAATATAGCCGATATTTTTAATTAGGGAATCGCTTACATGTCGAGACATGTCGTTTTTGTAATATCAATATGTATGAATGGGATTGGGGACGTGTCCTGACTGTTAGGAGCGATTGTTTTTGGTTTTGATGTTTTATCGATTTCGAATTGGTTTGGTTTCAGTGAATGAATCGATTTAGAGTTTTTGTTTATGCAGCTGATTTGTTGAGAGATAAAAGTGTTTATAAATAAACTCTAACCTAAATAACCTAGGACCTAGATAGCCTAATTATGACGACTAAATATACATAGGTTAAGACATAGACTTAACCTAACCTAACCTAACGACTTACACTTTGATTTTAATAATTAAATACCTACCTACATACCTACTAATAACATTTAAATTTCAATCCTTGGTCTTATAAAAACCATAATCTAAGTATATCATACTTAAGTAGTAGTTACGTTAAATAAAGACAAACAAATGCCCAACGTGTGACAAAACATTTCATTCGATAATTTATGGAAGCAATACCAACACTGAAATACAATTAAAAGCGCCATCTGCTGTATAAATCTCCCAAATTTATGATTGGATAAAAATAAAAACGATTTATTATCGGATAAAAATAAAACAATTTATTATTCGTGTAAATAACATGACAATAGTGCGTTTTGGAGGGATTGTGCAAATGTTAAGACGAGGGACTGGTACGATTGTCACGTTCTTAGGGTGCATTCGTAAATTAACAGATTATAACGTTACAAAGAAACAGTATGATTGTCGATTTTAATTTTGCTTAGTCATGCGTATTTGAAATAAGAACTTTATAACTAAAAAGATAAATTTTATGAGATTACTTGGGATTGCAAAATGGTGTTAAGATTGTATTTAATAATTCACAATTTTTAGGAGCTCTACAGTTACTAAAGTTTTGCTTTCATATGCTTTGTTGATCTATGAGAAATATTGCTGGACAATACTAGCACAACCTTGCCCCGTGATAAGCTCGAAGCTTATGTTATGATATACTTAGTAGATAGATGTTTTAGACATAGATACAAGAAGAGCAAATCAGTGCAAATACTAAGCAAATAGGACAATCTTGAAATTATAAATAGTTCTAAAAGTTATAGCAAATCACACTTATGTGGCAATATAAGTACCTATGAGCTTTCATTCCATGCATTGCGAATTGTATCGAATAACACTATGATCTTTAATATCTTTAAAGTAATAATCACAGCTGTCAAACCTCTAAAATGACGTTTCAATCTGAGCTGTCAATAGTTGCGCTCACGCATGCCATTTCAAACGATAATCCGTACAATAAGGAATACGTCACGTATTTACGCCCTCTATGGTATAATATTGGACACGCAATATTTTTTGTTCTATAGTTAAAGGACATTGTAATTTTATTTAAGCTGACTGTACCTATACGGGATTTCGCAGTATTAATTTGGTGTTGACTGTGCTTTTAGGAGTATCCGTATTAATTCAATGAGACTGTAAGTACCCGTTTGTTGCAGAGTATTGCTTTAACTCTAAAAAAAAGAAAATTAAATAAGAAATAATGCTAAGACAAAAAAAATCTGGTGTTGGGTTTATCTTATGCATAATAGTTAACTTAATCCATTTGGGGTAAAATGCAGTTCGAAATGTTAGTCAATTACTAAACCTTTTATAAATACCTATAAGTCCCAAATGTCGCGTTGCCTAGGTACTATTAAATGCATATTTTATTTTATATATTTATTTAAGTTTGATTCGTGCATGATGATGATGGTTCTGGCGCAGGCGTGACTTCGGAGGCAGCTATCGAAGGAGCCCTGAATAATGTAAAACGATTCGACCCTATAAACAATTTTGTGAAATAAATTCTACGAGCGATATAGCACGGGTGTGTAGAATTGTCATCCTCGTGCATCCAACATATTCCTTGACTATTTACACGACACGGGATTGCGGGTTCGATTCCCGGTGGTAAAAATATTTTTATCCCCTTCAGATAAGATGATCAGATTGTTTTGGGTTGTATAACGCGTGTTCTCTTTTGTTTTCCCGCGAGATGACGAATAACCCATAAGTGTAAGATATAAAAAAATAACCATCTATATGCAGTATTAAGTATCTAGGTATAATCCAGATTCCTGTAACACATACGTGCTTAACATCGAACTAGAATTGTGAATTAATTGTTGTTAAATCGGAATTTCCATCCCATTCCAGGAATATTTATTTATATTTATAATACAAGGCCCTTTTCCTCGCCTTTCTGTGTTCTCACCGTTTAGACCTTAAGTTTCTAAGATTAACGTGTTCAACCAAACAAACTTAAACTTTTCGTACAAATCATAATTACGAGAGCGAAGTATAATGTATGATTGTTACGTCACAAACACCAATCCTCAGTTCACATAGTACAGTGGAATCCCGACAGATAGCATCGACAGAGGTCTTAGACACGAGTGTGGCTCTGTTCCTTCCAGCAGACTCCTAGACTATACAAAGTAGTCACTATAAAGGTTCATTTCTCCAGACATTATTGTAAACTAAAACCGTCCAAAATTCCATTGGGTTTTGTCAAATCGACTAATTATCATCATGTTTACAACTTATATTATGTATAGTCCTAGATTCTGCACGGATCTCCCAAATAGAACCCATTAGGCATAATCATTCTCTTGCCAGGCGTGTTTGGTGTTTGTGACCGCACGAGAGAGATTTTGTTTTTGTAAAATTATCAAGAATATATTATATCAGTCCAGCAATATTTATTAATTACATTAATTTACTATGTAAATATTTCAAATAAGATTCGTAGATTTGATTCTTAAAATACAAACACATACATAAAAGTGTTTCAATTAAATTATTAAATTAGTATGAAAACATAGATGGTACATACAAAACTCTACCACTTTTTCACCAACTAATTCAATATTCAAAAAAGCTTAGCGACATAATTATTTAAACTCAAAAATAGAATTCCTATGTTCTATTTTTGAATTGCGGCGAAAGTGCAACCAATGTAAAAAGAAGATTAGAGATGCTACCAAATTATTTGTTTTTGAGTGTGAATAATCGAGTTTTTCGACAGTTTGCGGTATCTCTCATGTTTTTTTAATGTAAAACCTTTTTTCCCTAAGTTTTAAGTAAAACTAATGTTTTGGCATTACTTGTGAATAATTTGACTGCGCAGCTGCGACGAGTGAGTTTTGTTTTTACAAACACTCGTTTTTAATGGTGATGTAAGTAGAACAAATTGGTACAAAACGTGTGGATTTGAAATACTCAGATAAGTTTTATTAATTTGAAAGTTATTTTTGTTGTAAATGTGGTTTGCTAGAGACCCTTCATGAAAAATGTGGCATTTTTTATAATTCCATACCAAATTTAACTGCTTGTTGACAAATATGACTCACACATTAATATGTTGTTAAAATAGGTACTAATTGAGTTCACTTAAAATTTTAGTTAAGTAGGTAATTATATTTCATCATTTATTTCAAAGACCGATGCATAAGACTCATACTAACATTAACAAAATACTTAACTATCGTGCAAACATAACTTTCACTACAATTAACCGTCAAAATCGTCAAAAGAGGTTTCTAGTTCTAGTTCAAATGTGGTTACCATAAACAAGCCATAAAGGGAAATCAGACATGTCACATAACCACCTAATTACTGTCATGACAGCGTGACAGTAAATCTACGAGAGTACAGTTGGTGGTAATAAACACCGCAGTAATTGGTGACTGCCATAAATCGGCCTTCTTTGTGAATTGGAGCGGTTTTTACACTATCAGCGCCCAAGACGCACATACGTAACTACAGCTGCACCTTTGAGATCGTTAAAGTATCTACTGTTACTAACGGTTAAGAGAAATTAATTATTTTTGTTCATAGATTGTCCACGGCATCACATTTTGTATGCCATGCCATGCTGGCTTAACAGTTGCTGATGTTGTATAAATATGAGATGTTATAATAAACACAGGTACTTATAAGACCATACCATTGTGACTGGTATTTTAGTCCACTCCCAAGACCATTAGGTACAATTAAAAAAAATCCAGTTAAAAACAGGAAATAAAAGAGTCATGGAGATTATTTAGCTTACAGTACCAGAAAAATCAAGGTAATTAATTACTATAAGTCTAGACTAGACAAATGATGTGCCACATTACAATCTAACCTAGGTATCTCAAAGATTGAGCGCCTAGATTTTTTTTACGAAAATCCGTATCCCATAATTCCTAATGATCTGTTGACAGCTAACATGTGTTACTTACCCTTGACGGATGCCACACCTAATTACTAAAATCTCACCAAAACCTCTCTACAATTCTACCATTATTTTCTAAATTTTATGCGAAATTTAACTTTATTTTAATGATAGTAAGGTCTTCAAGTACTTTAGTGTAAGTTGGTAGAATTTTAAAAGGATGTTGTCCGTATAGATTCTTGCAGTGTCTTAATTAGGTTAGATTTCTATAAATAAGAATTTCTGTTTCTTCTTTAATTTATGTCTTTATTTTCTGTGTTATTTTCATAATTTAATTATTTGGAATTCTAATTACTGTCTTACAGTCTTCAATGGACAACTGTTTTACGCGGTATATAACTTGCCCATAGACAATCAGTTACCTTCGTTATACCTTAATATAATTTCTGATTAGATCACGAAGAAAACAGATTTTTAATGCAAAATTTAAATACAAAATACATCCTTCCCTTATAAAAGACGAACACAAACACCGAAATCGGCTTCTCAAAGAAATGTTTAATTTATACATGTTTACAATAATAGAAAAACAATTTAATATCAATAACCGCACGCACTCACGAAGTAAAGGCACGAGCACACTGTCGTGGCCACGTGTGTCGCGTGCCTTATTGTTCGTGTCGTGACGCTTGGACTATATGCGTCCGAAAATGAAATTAAATTAATGCGCGCGAGATTAAACTAACTAGAAAAATATAGTAAGATTAGTACCTGTCATCATTACCACCCTTTTCCTGACTATTTCAATTAAATTAGACCAAGGAAAAAATCCTAAAATGCCAGATATTTTATTTGACACTACGTAACCACATTGAATCTCCACCCGTATCAGTATCATAATGTTATCTAAAGCTAATACGAGTGTTTTCACCATAGCCTGATTAGCACAAACTACTTTTTTATTGCAAAATAAAACTTTCGGATCTTAGATAGGCATTACATTGTTGCTGATGGATGTTGGTCGTACAAGACGGGAATTTGCAAACAATGCTTATGTTGAAAGATAGATAAAATATTTGAACATGAAACGGATAACATAATTATGATTTAAATAAGTTAACACTTAAATCATTGTAACATAACTAGACTGTTTAAAAGAGGATAGAAAATATATTAAAATAATTAAAAAGAAAACGCATGCATGTAGTCCGCCTACCTTTTAGTTATCAATATGTAAATTAAAGTATTTAATTTAAATAAAAATAGCCTTCGGCGAGTCAAAGGTTAAGGTTGTGAGCTTTTAGGTTTGTAATTACTTTCTATGATGTAATTTTTAACAGTAAACAGTTTTATTTAAATAACTCCGTTAAGCATACGGTACAAACATGAATCCGAATGATAATGGAAACGCAAAATAACTTTTTTTAGGTTACATATTTAATATGGGTTATTATTATTACATTTATCACATTTATTTAATATGGGTTCATGATAGACTCTAAACTAGTTATTATATCTTATGTAACTCAAAAATACTATTATTTAACTATAAATATAATTTATTACCCTTGATATGCCATCTATGTATACCTATCTTCAACTAGCTCCTTAAGAATTATTATTATATTATGTAGTATGGATATAGAACATAATCATTACTACGTTATGAATTTATTATTATGATGAAATATGGAGTTAGCTAACGGAGGAAGCTAGTGCATGTGATCTGAAATTTATTGGTCTCACGAGCTTAATTCACAGCATTATCTGCTACATTATAGGGTAGAGGCAAAATATGTGAAAATAAATGATTTAGTTGTTTATTTATTTTATTTTATTTTATTCATTCGGAAAGCATACAGATTACAATGACTACGTGAAAAACAATATTTATTATTTTATTATTTTGTGATTATTTTATTCAAAAAAAAAAAAAAATTCATATTTATAATGTGACTTCAACAACGCTTCGATAGAAAGGTAGGTAATTATTGTATAAAGTGAATTATGTAATTATGTAAAAGGTTTTTGAAATCTTTTACTTATTTTAAACACATAATACACAATTTACACTAGGAATTATTCGCAGATCCTACAAATCAATTAAGTACCAATATTAACTACGAGTATCTACTCGTATCTCAGATCGGACTATACTCAACCGTACCACAATGGTAGTCAAGTAATATAATGTAACATGCAATTACACTAAGGCCTATCTACCATGTGCAACGACCTATAAAACAAAACCTTTATTTAATTACTAACTTTATGATGGATTTTCCCACGAGAAGTCATGTTTTCGCGGTAAAGAGCAAAGTTTCGATATCATCATGATTATAATCAGCCCATATTACATTTGACATCCTTTCCCTATCATTGGGGGATTACCTATCATGATCCTATCCAGATCTTAGAGCATAATAGGTCCATATATAATAGTGTTCCACCAAACCACAAACTCTTGAGCCTTAGATATATTATTAATATTTTTCTATAGCTAAACATAATATATACATATTTATGTTGAAACTAGTGATAAGAATGATATTGGTATATTTGGGTTAATAAAAAGCCGTGATGTCAAACATTTGACGTTAACCTTTGGGATTAATGTGATTCAAAGTGAGGAATTTTTAATCTTACACTAATGTCACCTACATCTTTAACAAGAGACATCCAACACATAATTACCACCCATTTCTATTCATGACCGTTTTATCGATATCGATGAGTACCAATTTGATCGATAACTTACAACACTAGCAGAGTAAGGGCATGGCCAAAATACTGAATTATCCTGAGTTTCTAAGGGTGGCTAGATATTGATAACACGGGGCTATATATTGCTGTATTACTTGTCCAGAAATACATATCTATACTAATAATAAATCTGTAAGGGTCGATCATGGAGTACGTTAGTTTGATTTCAGATTATAATTCATTTGTATTTTTTTTAGTTTTTGTGATCTGAATTTTTGGAGCATGCTGTATGTATATGATTTCATATTATGTATATATGAAATCATATACATACAGCATGTTCCAAAAATTCTCTACCTTCTCAAACTCACAAAACTACACTCCGTTTGGCGTGACTGTGACTCCTGCTTCATAATTAGGTTTAACGAGCCAGGTCGTTACCTAGTGTGTTAGTAGCCTAATGCTTTCGTGTGTAATGAAACCAAAAGGGGTAAAAATAAACCCAACCAAAGGGGGTTGGGTTAATTGCGTTGTCTGGGAAAGAAAGAATATAATTGCATCAAATTTGGTGTTGCTGGCTGTAATGTAACCTTAATTAAAATATCAAAATCTTACCTAAGATTCTTAGTATATTTCATATACCTACTCAGAATCCTAATGCCTTAGTAAAATAGGTTCCATACCAGTTATAATGTCCTTATATATTTTAGTTATTGTAGTTTTATGAATTATTAGCGCTTTGAGTGTATAATTATTTACTTTTTTATTATATTTTTTGTTAAATGCTAAATAATTAAAAATGGCAATACTATTCCATTATACCTGTAGGGTTAAATTAATAATTATTTTATTTTCGGAGTATTTATGTAGTGATATCTCAAATACCCAAGATATTTTTGTATTTTGGTCTATATAGATTGCACTAGACTTAATAAGAAGGTATGTATTATTTTAATATATATTTTCTATAGTAACAAAGTCTGCCCGGACATCATTAATACTGTAATGTTCGTATATCGGAAGCCACAATTGCCCACTCAAAGCTCAAAGGCCTATTGAGATGTCAAACCACTACAAAAAAAACTGACATTTGCAACAGTAGTGTTCTGTCATTGTGGCCAACAATTGGTCAAATGGCCAAGGTGTATTGCATGAATTGCACAGCGCAATATGGTGTTGCCAGCGTTTTTTTGTTTTGTTGCACATTTACTGCAAGCTTGCTGCAGCTTGACTCAGGAAACGCTTGATTGATTGATGGCTTGATCATTTAATTCGTGTTTAAAAGTGATATCAAGCTTGCTTCCTTTTTTTTTGCTCGACTGCACGAAGAAAAGGAGTAAAAGGAGAAAAGTTTATTATCTAACTTAAGCAAAGTTGTCAGAAACTGAAATTAAAAATTCTCTGGCTACAATTTACATAGGATAATTTGATGGTGGAATTTATATCGCCCTAGGAATATATATCTTAGTCATGCAGAACATTTTTCTTATTTCAATATAATAGATAAATATAAACATTATTATGAACAATACTTTCTACTTTCTAGAATCTAGGAAATTCAACTAATTTTGAGTAATCATTAATTTTGTTATAGAAGTTAGATGCACGTTTCATAAGTTAATATGAAATTTTAATAAGTTAATGTTTTTTTTAACAAAAAGTAATTCTAAATAACTTCTATAAAAATAGAATACACAATACTCACTCGATACGATAACTTAACGAAAAAAATATTCCAGTAGGACGCCTGCAACGTTAACCCATAAATCCTCAAACAAAACAACCTATTCCGAAAGCACATGTCACCATAGACAAGGTAACAATCAAACCGCAATTCGAAGGCTCTATTATCACCTAGGCCGGAAGTGACACGACATGTGTGTCGGCAAAGGGTTGATCCTTGTCCGTTGTCCAATTTGTAGAAAAAACACTAGTGTTGCATCCTCGATTGGTGACAGAGAGGTAATCAGGACATCATGATTTTTATTTAGATAACTTAGATCCATAAATTAATTACATTTTAGACTCATAGACTCATCAGATAAACGGTTAATACACGACCCTTATTTACGTTGACTTTTGATTTACCGTTTCGTCCCAGAACGTGGTACTTCTTAAGGATTAAGGACACTGCAAGGACACGGATCACGACCGCTCGCCCATTTATCTCAATATGAATTTATCAAACCACGACAGTTTTTATACATTTTAGACATTAAAGAAAGAAAGAAAAAGAAAGAATTACTTTATTGTACACCATTATATAATAAAATAACATAAATAATAACTATCTAGATACAAAATATGATAATGGGACAATTGGCGGCCTTATCGCTAAAAGCGATCTCTTCCAGGTAACCTTTGGATGTTGTAAAAAATATAATTGTCACGACTTCCATACCGATCTAGTGTTCATGTTTTGAAATAAATACTAATATCAATTATATCAATTAATTATATTTAATAAAAAAAATCGCTTAATATGAAATAAGTAGATACAAATACTTATGATTTGTCTATGTCAACACAAGGCGAGTCCTCCCCTGCAATAGTTAGTGCGTCGTGTAGCACGTTGCGTTACGGGTGCCACGTGCTCACGCGCATGCTAATACGAGCCCGATGCGCACGCGCCGACGCACCTTGGTTTACGCATTTATTGGTAAACACTCGGTCTATGATCGACAAATATTGTTTTGAAATTGAAAAAAAATAATCTTTATTAATAATTTCGTCAAGGGGTACGGTAGACTCGATCGAAACCTTATATACTTATGAACTTATGGACTTGTCCAAATGATCTTTAGGATTTTTGAGTCGACAACATAATTATCCGCAAAATTCGGATTATGGAGAATTACGTCAAAATCCGAGCCAAGCCAGGTTTTTATCTAGTGTATTTATAAACTCACTTTAATCATCAAACATGTCTTAATTGAGAATGGTCGCATAATTTTACGTTCGCAAAATGATTGTCCGAGCTCGCCCCAAAGTGGTTGTGTTCTCAAAATTGAGTATAGGGTGGCACGGGCTTAATGCTGTTGAGCAATGACAAAAAAGAGATCTTGATCATGTTGATGAATGTGTTATGCAAAACTGAAGCATTAAAATCATTTTGAATAGTTGTTTTTTTTTAATATAAATATGGAATACTTTAAGGTTGAGTGGTCCAACCTAAGAATAAGTATCGTTCAAGAGATCTAGGGCTCAAAATATCTACTTGGTATTGTTTTATGTCATCATCATCGTATAAGAATATATTTACTACTTACTTTATACTCGTAATCGTAAACTCCTCGGAGTTTACGATTAAAAAAAATAAGTATAAAGTAAGTAAGTAAGTACGAGTATGGTACCACCCCTCACATCCCTCGGGATGTGAGGGGTGGTACCATTCTTAGATCAGCACCACACCACCATTTCACGTTGGGCTGCCATATAGCGGGGAGAACGGATGGCCGATGGGGCCAAAAAGTTCTCGAGTGGAGACCACGGATCAAGGGAGGCATATGGCCAGCAGTGGACGTCCGATGGCTGAAATTATGACTAGGAATCGAGCTTCTTATTTCCTGCATAACGCCATCCATAAATTCCCGAAAGGGTTTAACTCTTGCTCACCCCATCTTGGAATAACGACAATCTGTCAAAAACCGTTGGTCAGTATCTTTTGTGTGGAATTACGTTTCAGTTGGGGCGACATAATAGGGGTGGAATTAGTATGCATAACTGTTTCTTTAATAATCTCATAATTTTGTAAGAAATATTTATGTTTAGGTGTTTTCAGTTTGAGCCGTGTTGGCTAAGTCTGATTCATTGTGAAAGTGTGGGTTTAAACCCCACCAAGCACCTATGGATTTTTCTTCTAGAAAAATGTATGCGTTTTAAAACACGTGCCATATTCGTGAAGGCAAACATCGTGTGGAAACCGGCATATACTGAGTATTTTGAAAAGTTTGTCTTATCTCTCACGTCAAGAGAGAAGTCCCTGTATCCCAGCAGTGGGAACGTAAATAAGGGTAATGATGATGATTATGTTACATTATTTTTCAAATAGTAGTATACCTTACCAGTAAATAGCATCAATAAAACGTCCCTCCTCCATGACAAAAGGTACTCGAACGTAGCTCTAAATGCTGAACGATTTCTCGTAAAACTCGGCTCATTATCTTTACGGACGGACGTAACTGCGTTATTACAGTATAATGCACGCGATGCAGCTCATCATCATAACAGCCCATATCCCACTGCTGGGCACAAGCCGATGTTGGCTTATCAAAATTTAGCTTATCATATGAATACCTATAAAATCTGCGTTAGTAAATTACTAGTATAATTAAAATAAAAGCTTAACATCAATGTAAACCAAAAGATGTTTCATCTTCTACGGGCTTTTGGTATGAATTCTGTACTTACTTATGATAGTAGTTCTTCTACTCACCACAAGATGGCGCTAGCTGTCATTGAATTAACTGTTAACCAAGCCACATGAATGAATGAGTAACTACAACGCATTACAATTTAATGTCATTTTTAATTACAGTTTCACATAACTGTATCACGCATTATTTTGTAAAATGCTCTTTAGGCCTAAATTGCTCTGTTTTCATACTCATTCGTTTCTTGCGATTTACAACTCTATTTGAAAATTATAAAGACGATTTTCGATTGTGTTTTTTTGATAATTGTGAGAGTTGTTATAAATAGAACGGTAATTTTCATGATTAGAAGGTTTAAGTGCTTTGTGAAATGCTAAAGTGAGACATTTAGTTATAATTATTTACGGAATAATACGAAATTAACTCGGCAGGTAACTCTTTCATCTCTATTTGCCACTTTTTATTGAAGAATATAAGAACTTGCGCCTTTTAGTATCGTTGATTGACTTTACACGTAATTTTCGAGAAAGTAAACATTTGCCTTTATTTTTAACAAAGTCAAACTCCGTAAAACCTCGAGTTTACCTCTTGCGTTACGGTGCGGAAAAAACATTAATCATCATAATTTTTCAGTTATTTTCCGTCTCACTACTATCTACTACCTATACAGACCTATAATTCCTTGGGGAAATTGGTATAATCACCAAGATTATCAAACAACTTAGCGATCTGAGTTAAGAAAAACAAATCTCATTATTTATCTACTCACTTATAATGTAAAGATGGATACAGCCAGACAGAACAAATCTTTCTCTACCTGATAACAATCACAACGCCCTTATCACTGATACTAGTAATTAAACAGTGGCGCAGGCCGGAAGTGATAACAGCCGGATGTGCGCCACGCCCCTTAAGGGCTAGGGAATAGGGATAACTGAAATTATATTAATAACTTTATTAAGACATGGGAGAATCATTTGATGCATAAACTTAAAAAATAACGATTGTACAGAAAATACTCAAATAAAATTTCGTTAGACGTCGAGTATTATTGTAGGTATTAGTATAGTATTATGGTCTATGTTCGAACTTATAGGCCGGGATCCGTAGTACATGAAAATCAAGTGATTACTAACAAGCTAATAAATGTCGGACAATAATGTCCCTTAGATTTTATAAATATGAATTAAGTATACAACAAAAAATCAGCTGGTTAGTAATCATAGTAATCATTTAAATTGACCTCGTTTTCGACACATTTTGGAAATGGCGGACTCTTTGATCAAACCATAGGTTTTGTAGGACAAACATGTTTTTATATAATTTAGATAATTATCTTGAGATATAACATATTGTCCTACAAATTTCGTGGTCCGTTATCCCGGTTTTACATCCTTGAATTTTTTAATCCTTGATATCTCTGTTAGCTACCACAATCGAGAGTTGTCTACAAATTTCGTGGTCCGTTATCCCGGTTTTACATCCTTGAATTTTTTAATCCTTGATATCTCTGTTAGCTACCACAATCGAGAGTTGGGTATAGGATATCTTTGGACGTCTCATCGAAACGAAGCTACTCACCAAAAATTAGCTTGTTAGTAATCACTTGATTTCCATGTACTACGGATCCCTGACTATTAGCTTAAAAGTGTTGTTTATATTAAACTAGACAATACGCTCTCAGTTTCGCCCGCTTTATTCCTATGTTTTCTTAACCTTTAAACCTTTCCTGGGCTACTACGACTATTATAAACCAAAAGCACAGAAAAAGGCCGAGATGTTCTTGAATTTTAAAATTACAATTAAAAGTGGCATTAATTTTTATTTATCGCATTTAAATGAAATAAGGCTATTAAGAGCCTTCAGAAAATATGTCATTAATATCTTGGCCTATAAGGCACCCATAATACTTATCACAACGGGCACGGGTCTCCTCAAAAGAACCCACTGTAGGTCAAGAAGGTTAAGGGATTTTATATAAATATTATTATAAGCTCGGCCTATTTTACCCGTACCTGTGAGTCTCTATATAGATAATACGTACTATTTAAGTAGGTTCATTCTGTTTTTGAGTTTCTCCGAATTGTACCAAAACACAGACATACGCATGTTCCCATGTTTACCCTCTTATCAGTTAACGTTATCAGTCTGCTAAAATTTATCTAACATGTCCGGTACAAGTGACTTGTGCAAGTTAAATCAGACTGTTAATTTGAGGCCTCAAATAATCAAATCAACCCATTTAATCAATCGGTCAAGGTATTGTTGTTACATAACATATATACAGACGAAGCGGTGAATAAAAACGTTGTCTAGGTTTAAGCTTTTTTGATAAATCGACAAACTTGCACACACAGTTATTTATTTTTACAGTCTTTGAGAAACTTAGAGCTAAAAATAAGTCTTAAAATTATAATAGTATGCAGTTACAAACATCATACTGTAATTATTTAATACTGTAATTTGGTAAAATATTTTACTGAGAAAATAAACATTTTTACCGGCTATTAAATTTGAAGGTCTGAATATCGATCCAAGGTTTTTAAAATATGTATATTGTTTGTAAGAAACCTATAATAAAATGGCTCCATTTAATTTTTTTTTAATTTTCTAACTTAACATAAAATCAGACAACGTTATTTAAGTTGTAGTTTGGTACTACCGAGGTAATTCATATTTGTTTGGCTCATTTCAAGAAAAAATCAGCATATCTACAGAGTGGAACGCAAATAAATGATCAAGCCTAGATTATTTAACACCCTGTAAGTTTATGATGATGTTATCATATTCGCAACTTGTCGTAAGTATACGTATAAGTATAAGCTACAACTAAAATAAGCTACAACTATTGTATATAGTCTGTTTAATATAATCAAATTATATATTAAGTAGTTAAGGAATTTACCTCATAAGATGAATATTTATACACAAGGTCCCTTGAAGTAGGTTCTTACTGCATATAATACTAAAATAAAGGATATCTTTAGATTACGATTATATTCTCAATTAAACAAATGCCTAATAGGCCGGGATCCGTAGTACATGGAAATCAAGTGATTACTAACAAGCTAATTTTTGGTGAGTAGCTTCGTTTCGATGAGACGTCCAAAGATATCCTATACCCAAATCTCGATTGTGGTAGCTAACAGAGATATCAAGGATTAAAAAATTCAAGGATGTAAAACCGGGATAACGGACCACGAAATTTGTCGGACAATATGTCCGTTAGATTTTATAAATATTAATTAAGTATACAACAAAAAATCAGCTGGTTAGTAATCATAGTAATCATTTAAATTGACCTCGTTTTCGACACATTTTGGAAATGGCGGACTCTTTGATCAAACCATAGGTTTTGTAGGACAAACATGTTTTTATATAATTTAGATAATTATCTTGAGATATAACATATTGTCCTACAAATTTCGTGGTCCGTTATCCCGGTTTTACATCCTTGAATTTTTTAATCCTTGATATCTCTGTTAGCTACCACAATCGTGAGTTGGGTATAGGATATCTTTGGACGTCTCATCTAAACGAAGCTACTCACCAAAAATTAGCTTGTTAGTAATCACTTGATTTCCAGAGTGGGTCCCATTTGTTCCGTGGAACATGACGTCACGGAACAATTTGAGAAAATATTTTCCCAATTTGTACCACGGAACATTTGATACTTTTTTGTTTCAAATTGTTCCACGGAACAAACTATAAAAACTTCTTAGTTATAATAGCATAAACTTCTTGAAGTTGATATGTAGTACTGGCCACTCGAGAATGATTTGTCTTATAGTCCGGGATCCGTAGAACATGGTAATCACTTGATTACTATCAAGCTAATTTTTGGTGAGTAGCTTCGTTTCGATGAGACGCCCAAAAATATCCTATACCCAACTCTCGATTGTGGTAGCTAACAGAGATATCAAGGATTAAATAAATGAAGGATGTAGGACCGGTTACTCAAAGACCCCGGGACTGATTTGAAAAATATTTTTTTAGATTGATAGAGTATAGTTTCCAGGTGGTCCCCTAGCAAAACTGCATTTCGTGGTAGTTTTCGAACGCCAAAAGTTTGTTTTCTTTCAAGTTAAATCTAAAGAAACATCTGATAAATATGCAAAAAATTCTATCTCTGTGATGGATGATGACCATTTTCTAACTTTGTAATTAATATTAATGAAAAAATTCTAAACTAACCTAACTTGTATTTATATCCTGGAAATATGTATTGTTGTAAGAAAGAACAAAGAATTCTTCCAGGTCTACTCCCGCCCTCAAAATCTTCGCCCCCATATAGTAAACTCGATATCCCATTTTCTAAACTTAAGCTTTTTCACTCAGGAACACACGCCATGTCAACCAAAATTTATAACCATATCCCTCAAAGTATTAAGAATATAACAAACATATTTAAATTTAAAATAAAATAGTGGCCAAGTGCGAGTCGGTTATGTACAATATATATTTTTTCTAGATTTATCATCCTCTTATTTTAGAAATTAGAGGGGGGGGGGGGACACTCTGTTTTCCACTTTGGAAGAGTCTCACGTCCAAACTATTAAGTTTAGAATTAAATGGTGTTAGAAACATTGTTATGATTTTTGAAGACCTATTCATAGATACCCATAGATATTCATAGATACACGTATGGGTTCGATTAAAAAAAAGTTTTTAAGTTTCTGTTCTTAGTATGGGGACCCCCAAATGTAATTGTTTTTTTTTTTCAATATTTTTGAAATCTTAGTGCGGTTTACGGAATACATCTACTTACCAAATTTCAGCTTTATAGCTTTTATAGTTTCGGAGAAAAATTGCTGTGACATACGGACGGACGGACGGACGGACATGACGAATCTATAAGGGTTCCGTTTTTGCCATTTGGCTACGGAACCCTAAAAATGTTAAAAATATATCTTACCACAAATAGCTTCTATTCCCTTCAAGATTTTTTTGATAACTAAGTTTCTCTTTTTTTTGATGTAAATATTGTAAATTAAACTCTTATTTATATTGTTACTTAAATTGTAGGATGGTATATTCTATTTTGCTTAGATATAAGTAGGTACCTTTTTTTATTAGATATAATATTAAAAATTACTTAGATATAAGTTAATTTTTTATACATAACTTGTTGACCCCGCTCGGCTTCGCCCGTATTTTTGTTTTTTTTTCACCTTTAAAACCTTCCCGGGACTATTACGAACATTTCAAGACCAAAACCAGCTCAATCGGCCCAGCCGTTCTGGAGTTTTAGCGAGACTAACGAACGGCGATTCATTTTTATTTATATAGATAATGTATAAAAAAATTTATAGATGCTATAAAAGAAATATTGTTATGCATATGACTTTATATTGTAATGCCCTTCCTGGGCTCATGTTGATAAGTACTTTAATAAATTTTTTAAGACCTTTGTAAACACATGAAAACAATAAATTACTTTGACTTTGACTTTTAAATAAATATTTCTTTCTTTCTTTATTTCAAAATATTCACATGAAAAATTTTTCACATTAAGAGATCATCTAACACTAAAAGGGATAAAATAAATAACTTAATGTGTTGTTTAGGAGCACCGATATAAACTGATGTTGTTCCTAGTTTTATGATTTTTAACTTTTTAATTTGGAGTAGGTTCTATTTTTTATATAAATTATTTGATAGTGAAACTGCTCCTGGTATTAACGTCAGTGATTAGTGTCATTCACGTCATAGCTAGCTTACCATCATGGAACAATTTGGGAAAAGCTATTCTCATTTAGTTCCATGCAGTCACAGACAAATAAAAACAGGAGCAAAAGCTAGTATGTAGTTCCGTGGTACAAATTGGGAAAATATTTTCTCAAATTGTTCCGTGACGTCATGTTCCACGGAACAAATGGGACCTACTCGATTTCCATGTACTACGGATCCCTGACTATAATTATACAATGCAAACAAACAAATCAATGAATAACCCGAATAAACTTATCAAACGTTTTGACTTGAGCTATGTTTAGTAAATAAGCTGGTTTATCAGATAACAATCTAAATTTAAGTTAGGTTTTAGTTTAATTCATTTTCAACGAATTTAATGCTTAATTCGTTAAAAAACTTAATATTGCAGTATAATCAGTTTAATCCAGCTATTACAATTCTAAAAAAAGTTGTTACTTACCTACTCTTTCTGAATATATTTTACGACGGTAAAATCCAATATACCGCGAAAAAGCCACGGAAAGCTAGTCTATAAAGATAATAAAGTCAGGGGCGGAATAATAGTTTAAAAAGCCTGTCATCGTACCGAACAATGGCGGATTGAGTTGTCTATGTATTTGGGCAGCTGTGCCATAGACAATATTTGCCATGCAAGTTTTACACCACACAGTACCTAGTGATGTTAGCGGTAAAGACGGATTTTTCTATGCATAAAACATTGTCTATTTGTGTATGGTGTTGGATAACTGGGAGAAAAGCTGATTTTCGACTTTCATTCCGAAGGGCTTATGTTCAAATCCCGACTTGCACATTTTGATTTTTTTCTTGAATTGATGTGCTCTTTAAACTTGTGCTTAAACGGTGAATGCAAACATCGCGAGTAAAAGTTTATAGGACATTCTAAATTCAATAACCCGCACTTGACTTGAATTAAAATAAAAGTTCATAGGTAGTTTTAGCCGGATATGGTTAACATCTCTACTGTTTGATTTATTCCGTTATTGTGTTAAACTAACACTATCTTAATAGAGAGCTCACTCATTAATTATGTTTGTAGTTATGAAACCGAAGTAATGTAACAATACTTTAGAACTATTGTATGGGTTCTATTCCTACTCGAATTCCGATTCGAACTTACTGCAGTTCTTTATGTAAGTACATAAAAAAAAGTATTTTTTAACATGTAACAATTACAAAGGTAACAATTATTAATAATCATATCAATTGAGTAGTATAGTTTTAACAACATTGTTTTGGCAAACTAGTATTTCCAGCGCTGAATATAACAACTGTTTATTTTACATAAATATAGTTAGCGCTGTATCGCTTTATATTAATTACAATTTAGGCCTCTTGCGCAGCGTAAAGCGCATTTATCAAGTGCGTTGAGATGTGTGAAGACGATGCTAGGGATGCAACCTGTCGATGAAGTATTATCGATACGTTTAAGGCTACAGATTCATGACTACGTGAAACATGAACTTACCTAGTTTATAAATGACCTTGTTTACACATAACTAGTACCTACCTCCTAGTAGATAAATAACTATTAACGCGAAACTGTTAATGTTCATACTAATATCCTTTGTTATTTATTTATTACATTTGGAAAGCCATCAGCTACAAGTGTTATCTTAAAATCTATAATTGTTATAAAGGATTCTTTAAAACAAGGTAGGTATATTAGTATGAACTTTAATTCCATTTTAATCAAGATTTTATGTCCATTGATCTATCGATATCACCATCAGAAACCACGTCAAACATCGATATCCAATCATCGACAACAGCACAGCTCTACCCTGCATCTGTGTCAGATGTTCGGCAGGTGGCGCGCAGGTGGACTCCTTACTAGGCGTACAACATTCCCGCCAAAATCACTCGACCATTCCAGAAGCTTCTACCAGCTCCTATCAGCTTCTACAAAGCACAAGGACCAAGGAATGATATTACAACTTTCCCGATAAAAATCACTCAGCCATTCCAGAAGCTTCTACCATCATCTACCAAGCACGATCACCAAAGGAACCATAGATTGGTGAAAGACGTAGCGGTGGATACAGTCCTCTTTGGTTCAGTGGATTTCTGGTCGATGAAATTAAAAACTTTCAAACTTCGAATGTGGTCGAAGCTTCCTATCGATATAATTAGGGATGTGATGACCCAAACTATAATTACGATACTTTTTACTTTTTTTTCAAAACACTCATCCGGAGGCCGGCTGATCCACGATGTTTATTAATTCTAAATTAGTTTCTATAGTTTTAAGGTAAGCATTTATATTTAATTTTGATAGAGTAACTTAAACAAAAAAATAGGTAGGTCTACTTCTATGCCAGCTGGGCTTAGCGGCTTTGCCCGAATTTTACTGTTTCAAAAATTAGCCGTGTGGTTAGGCCTTAGAAGAGTACCAGTCGTTCTTATACTCGGGTGTCATCTTCCCGTCTAGTTGATTTATTATTTGTCCCAATTGCCATATGAATACGAAACGAAAATGTAAGAAATCTTTTAAAAAAATCAGTTACTGTTCGTTAGTATCGCTAAAACTAGAGAGCGGCTGGACCGATTTGGCTAAATCACCATTAAGCAAACTTATCCGTTAGAAGTTCAGAGAAGGTTTAAAAGGTGAGAAAAATATAGAAAGCGATGGAGTCGCGGACGGGTCAGCTAGTAATAAACATAAAATTTTGTTATTATATGAAAAACTAATAATGTAGGTGTTTATTTGCAAAACCTAGGCAGATCAGATCTTAAGTATTAAAATAATCTTCATTTAAAGGTCAACTACTTTACCGTCATTTAATAGTTATCTATAAAGTTAGGTAACTAAATACCTAATATTAACTTGATTCATCGTTAAGTACCGAGTAGTAGCCGTGTTGGCTAAGTGGGAGCACACTCCACTTTAATCCCGAAGGTCGTGGGTTCATACCCGGCAGCAAACATCTGATTTTTCTCTAAAAAACTACGTGTGCTTTAAAAACACGTGCTCTAGCGATGAAGGCAAAACATCGTAAGGTTTGTTTGTAATCATGGTCATTCACCAACCCGCACTTGGCCAGCGTGGTAAATTAAGGCCTTATCTCTTTCGTCAAGAGAGAAGTCTCTGTGTCCCAGAAGTGGTAATATAAATAGGGGTGATTATTAATGTATCTCTGAGACACAAATACAATTTAATCATACGTGGAAATCTAGATCATTTATGGTTATAACCTACGTCATACTTTCACCTTGAACCGTTGCGTCGGCGCATCAATTGTAACAATGATACGGTTTGTAACAGTACCTTGTTTTTTTCTTACAAATATCAGTAAAGACCTCTCGATTCCAAGATGTCGACTGGATGCATTTACACCGAAGAAATAAGATTAAAAAAAAACACAAACTAAGCTTAATGTATGTAAGACTTTGTGAGAGAAAATAAAGTTTTATTTTTATTTAAAATACTAAAGATTGTGATTATGAATGATTAAACTGAGGTCGGAAAACTAATATGTAATAGTTTACGTGCAATTTTAAATAATTCTATGAATCTGTAAAAATAAAACTACGTAAACTTTATAAAACAATTAAAATTAACCTACTGATTTATAATATCTTAATTTCAATTGTTTATTTTAAATCTAACATAGCTTTCGTCCTGGGCTTTCATCAATTTAAACTAAAAAGAAATTATTTAGAAGGGGTAATATTCTTACAAAATGTTACATTTATGTGTAAATGCGAGACAAATTGTTTTACAAATTCACTTCGGAATGCTTGCCACAACTGCTGGCTATAAAATGGCTTCTTTTAAATATTTATCCAATATTTGAACAGAACGAAATTGTGTAAAGTACAAAGTAAATTGATACTTTGTACATTTACATCGATTCCAATGAAACCTTCTGGATGTTTCCAATATTTATGTTCTTATTTACTTATTTTATAGGTTTTATGTTTTATCAACTAGACATTATACCTGTTTATTTCATAACGGGCAGCTTGAAATAAATATAGGTCATTGCTGTGAAATAAAGTTTAACAGATCTTGTAAAAAGTTATTTAAAATTAGTTTGGTATTCCAAAAAAGGATTGGAACGACGTGAGTAACCAAAGTATTCGATATTTGAATGTCTCCGAAATCAAAGCGCGGTAACTCAACAAGGCGTGGGAAAAAGGCCTCCTGTTCGGAGTTCTTTTTTCAAATCCTCATTGTAGATTACACCTGCTACCCATTCGCAGCTTTCGTTAAAAAAATCAGAGCTCGACCAACCTATACCTCGAATATTCTTTATGGGTATTTATTTTTAAAGTAGTCGTGAGATACTCGGTATACTACGATTATTAAGTGGTAGAATCACGATGGAGCTCGTCTTTTTTCATTCGGTGCATCACGAACGATGACGGGTTATTGATCATTATAGACATCATAACGCTGACCAGTTTTTTTCTCAACAAAGAACTCTCGACGATTACTCCTCAAATTAAATTGGTCGGGTAATTTAGAGTAGATGACTCTACGAAAAACAATGTTTGAAAAAAGAACCTACCGCGTACGTATTGACCGTGTAATTTATGTAAAAAAGCTTGGAAATTAAGCTTTCAATTCAGTCTGGCTGGCTGTCAAATTGACCTTAACACTGTCACGTAGCGAAATACAATCGGTTGCGGGTAAAAACCGTACAAACCGGATATTTTTCTTGTCCACGCTATTGAAGTGCTTAGAGTTTGTGTATGCCTTTTTACCTCTGTTATGCCACCGTGGTAGAAATAACAATCACTAGTACTTCCGTTGTGTTTTCTTTTTAATTGGAACGATGATTTGAATATTTAATTTGGAATGTAGTTGATGCATCAATCTTGGTAACAGCTTCTTTAGAGAAGCGCGTTTTTGTTGAATAACCATCAACTTATGAATCTTTTAAATTTTATTTGTATAATATAAGATACCTACAACTGTTACTCATGTCGCGTATTCTTGATCAAGGTACTGCTTGAATGCCACAGAAACGTTGAATAAAAACCGTATCCCCATAGTTTACGTCAATAATTTCAGTTTCAATATCAAAATATTTTTTTTGAGATACTCAGTTATTGTTGAGAAAACTATGCCTACTTAATTAAAGCGCATACTAAACATAACAATAAATTAATTCGTTTTATTCCCCTTTCCAGATAATACAATTAACTAACTAAATTATTGCGTCTTCCTATCAAAGCGATCTACCAAACCATAGATTTAAAAAACCCTTGTCCTTGACACTAGAAATTAAAACGCACCCGTCGTTTCGACTGCATTTAAATTGACATTATCGGAGCGATAAGAATTAGGTGTCGAATATTTACGAGAACTCAGTCCATATACGGCGCAAGCGCGTGCACCGGCCGCCATTACCGACGATCACATTCCATTTACAAAATTGGAATTTAATGTAAACGACCGGCATCGATACCGATAGTTGTGTTTGTCGCATCACTATTATGAACTCTTATCGACACGTCACTTTTTAATCTATGGTTATTTTGTGTTTGTGTACTTATGTACATATATTTATGTAATTATAAGTATTATCTTTACTTAAATACCTAGTTTTGTTGACGTATTAATTGTAGATATGTTTATTGTCCTGTATTTTAAGTTCCAATCTAGAAAAAGGATCTTACTTTTTCATTAAATACTTAGACATTTAATTAATAAACGTAATAATGTTAAGTTATATTTATAAGATCGTTATAATGGTATACCTAAACATCAAGTATTTAGGTGTTTTTTTACTATATTATAATTATTTTAAGTACTCAAAAAGTCAAATGATTCTATTAAAGGTACTCAATACTAAAAATCAACTATTGCTTTTAAGTTATACAAATCACATATTTTAGATGATTTTAAGTATACAATGAGCAAGATCGAACACTTAAAAGTTGAAATAGCTTACCTATTTTGTACAGTCCGCAGCATAAAAGCACTATTAAGAACCTATAAAAGTAGCTCGTTTATTTTATTAGCATTCAACACCATTCAAGCCCACAAACAAACATGACAAGTAACATTCCACTTCTCATCTCAAACGCTAATTAAAACGAGACAAAAACTTAAAGCTGAAGGAAGTCTGCGAATTCGAATCCAACCTGCAAGCGTTCCATCCGGTAACGTGCAGGCGTTTCCGTATCCGCCGGATGTAGGATTCGGCGGGCTTTGCGCATTGTGTCGCGTCCTGCTTAGCGCGGTGCATTCTGACCTTGGCCATAGATAAAAGAGAGGGTGTATTGTAGATTTGACATTGACAGTTTGATTCGATCGATAGCTGGATTTTATCTTACAGGTATCTTGTGGCAGGTGATGAAATTATTTTCTCACGGTAAAAGTTGCAGTAGTTTGTAGTTGTCGCGCATCGTCATTCCATATCTTCTGTCTATCGGTCTTTTTCTATGGGAAATATAAATTATAACTGTCTTTTGAGGATTTGCTCTGAGTCTTGTTTTAAGTGATATAAATGTATAAACTCGGAATTATAAATAACAGAAAATATCGTCATATGTACTTACAGATATAAGTAGGTATCTACTTGTATTAAAATTTTATATGTTCCATAAAATATTTATTTTGTAAATAATTTTTTATATAATTTCTGGTTTACAATTACAATGATATTTGTTTGGCTTGAGCCTACTAAATCTTCCATTCATCTTGTTAGTCCAACACTTCTTGGTAATTTTGTTTATTTTCAGAACCATCGATAATACAAATTTCTCTTTATGAAAAGAACACTACTCCAATTACCTGTCGAACAGAAAACAGCTTCACTGAATTTCTACTATACGCCGCTCTCCTCGGCAATCTGATCTGGAATCAAAGATTCTAAGCCTTACAAGAAAACAGAAGGTGCAGGCAGATGCTAGATGCCAACAAAGCACTTGTAGAACGTTCGAAGCACCATGTGCACAGAATTAAACCATTTTTTCCACCATATTTGCATCTAAGTGACACATGTCGTCTCAAGGCCCAAAAAATCGGGGATTTACTGAAAAAATCCGTACAAAAAAGGATTTTTACAAAAAAATATATACAAAAAATACGACAGATGTACCAAAAAGCACGTGCCCATCTGCCAAAATCTTCTGAGGAGCCAACAAAGAAATAGATTTAGAAAAAACGCTCTAAGAACCAAACTGCGATCGATCAACGCGTGCGCACGCAGCTGGTCGACGCTGATTGGTCGAAGGAGTTTGAATTTGGAACTTCCGGACAATAGCTTGATAAGGAATATGACTTACGGTTTGTGCTGTTACATTGATTTTCTATAGAATTGATACTTTGTGAAAAGATCGGCGGTTATAAACGAACTCGTCAGGCATGTCTTCTTTCATAGAGCTCCAGCAGCAGAACAATTAAACACCAATTCTGGACATTATATTAGATTTTCCCGCGGTAAAAGTCCGTACTATTTCCGGCATTTGAACTATAATTTGGGTTTAAGTTTTGCCTAACCCACGACGGACAAACAGATTAACTTCTGCATTTATACATAATATGATATGGTTTCAAGTAAACATAGATTAAATATCATTTCCATAAAAAACAAGCGCAAATAAACTCCAATTTCTAATGATAATGGATAAAGAAAGTGATTCCGTTGTTTCCGATCGTCATTTCCAACTTTCATTCGTCAATCATTAACGATATCGATTCGTAATGATTAATCATCGATTATCGTGTGAAAAACAATTCATAAACAATTACGGTTGAAAGTTTTTAAAATAATTGAATTATTAATAGTTATTAATTAGGTACATCAAAATAATGAACATACCGACTAAGATATGGGCTTAGAGTCGCAAATACGTTCTCCATTAGCAAGAAGTGCTTCTTAGTTTAACAAGGTAATTTGAAATAGACCGGCTTAATACGAATTGTTTATAAACAATTACGTTTAAAAGTTTTTGTCTAAAATAATTGAATTATTTATAGTTATTAATTGATTAAAATATATGAAAACAATGAACATACCTACTAATTATAGGTAGATATGGGCTAGGGATGAATTATATTAGACCGGGACGGGGCCGGGCCGGGGCGTGACCGTGCCCCGACCGGGCCCCGGTCGGGGCACGTTACATACATTTTATATGAACCAGTTTATATTACACCGTGTATGATCCGTGTCCCGTCCGGGCCGGTGTAATAGAAACTGGCCACGGTCACGTCCCGGCCCGGCCCCGTCCCGGCCTAATATAATTCATCCCTTAGAGTCGCAAAGATATATTCATTAACAAGAAGTTTATACAAGTTAGTTTATAACTTAGTTATTCCATAACTTAGTTTATACAAGGTTTTTAAGAAAAAGACCGTCGCAATACGAATCTCGCGGGTTGTGGTTGCATTTCCAATAACTCTGTATATTTTTATTATGGTGAATTACGGCTAATCTGAGAAGTCCCTGTACCCCAGCAGTGGGAACGTTATAGGGAAAATCAAAAGCATTTAAATCATTGTATGTGATTATGTGACCCGCATCGTATTCTAATAATTATTGTATGTATTGCTTGTTTAACCCATAAACACGGCGCCCATATTTTATTGATTGTTCGAAAACTCAATCTGATTAAATGCCATAAAATCTTATTTCGTCGGGAATCCATCTATAACTTCGATAACTGAATATTAATAGTTCCCACTCAAATTATAAAAAAACCCAAGATCTTTTCCCATAGAGCCTCTGGTACCTGGTAGAATACGGCAGCTGTCTATGGTATCTTTTCTCTCTTTTTTACGCAAATCTAGTTACTATTTCTGTCCTTTTCAAGATAAGAACGAATCTTGAGATGTTAAAAACATTTAATATGAAGCCTTTGGAAGGATAGTAAGTACCTACTTTTGAAGTTTTAACAAAGGTTTTGTACGTTCTGAAGGTTTTTAAGAAAAAGTTAAGATTAAAGAACAGATGTTCAAAGGTTTTTTAATCGTGCATGTAGGCTCTAAAATCACGTAGAGATTAAAAAATAGTTTTTACTAGCTGCTGTTTGCGGCTTTGCCTGCGTTTTATCCTTACTATCCTTACTAATATTATAAAGGCGAAAGTAACTCTGTCTGTCTGTCTGTCTGTCTGTTACGCTTTCACGGCTAAACCTCTGAACCGATTTTGATGAAATTTGGTACAGACAATCTTTAGACCCTGAGAAAGAACATAGGCTACTTTTTTTTCTACGCGGGCGAAGCCGCTGGCGGAAGCTAGTAGATTATAACGCGGGAATCAGTTCTTAATAATTAATTATCTATCAATTTCAAGTGGATCGAAAAATGAATGAAACCGGAAATGGTACAAATCATTTAAAAGTTATGTTTTCTAGATACCATTTATATATTATCACATTATATTTGAATACCAGGATAAAATCTGTAACAATACTTGTGATTAATTGATTCATTTAATCACCCACATCTCCTTAACGGAAGATGGCGTGACAATCGACACTTTTGTACGGCGATTTTGAAAACGTTATATTTTTAACTACAAATAGCGCGTGGACCGATTAACTGGCACGCGACCGCTTAGGGTACCATTAATGGAAAGAAAACGCTGAAAATTCTAGAACCTCGAACCCTACCTAAGGAGCTTACCTTGGCATGGCAGCCGGCGGTTAGAATGGATTTTCAATATTATCTAAATCAAATTAATTAAATCAAATTAAATATTATCTGTGTTGTATTAGAGCTGTGTTGGCTAAGTGTACTCTCGAGTTTCATTCCGAAGGTTCAAATCCCGCAGCGCACCTCTGGATTATAATTCTTGAAAAAGTATGTGCGTACACACGTGCTCTTACGGTGAAGGCAAACATCGTGAGAAAACCAGCACGTCCTGAGAACTTTGAAAAGTGACATTCACCAACCCCTCTCAAATTGGATGGAGTGATGTACGTAGAGTCACTCCATCAACTTACTTATTAAATAATTTGTATGACACGATTTTACTAACTTGGGCTTATAAATTAATAACATGGATCAACTGTGCTTGGCGACGATTCGGACGTTTTATTCGCCCAAGTTTTGACCTAATTGTCACTTTTAAGTTTTTATAAATTTTATAATCTGAAAATTAATTTTAAAAATGTCGACGGAACCCTATTACTATTTATTAACGTAAGGCAAGCAATTGTTTCTTAACCGATTCGCTCTGCATTTCATGTGATCTTAACGATAATCGTTTATTACATGTAACGTTATTGGGGCCGATTACAAATATCTGCTTTAATTTTATTTTTTTACTTCATAATCATTATTTTTATCTTATTATTAAATTAAGTCACAATGATAATAGCTTCTTCGAAATAGCTTGAAAGATTTTTATCGTGAACACGTGCACCAGCATCAGTGAAAGAAAATATCGTGAGGAAACGTATATGACAACTATGCCTTAGCATTCCTTCCATCTATAGTTGGATTCTATGACTCCACATTATCTGTCATCAACTGTCAATATTAATAATTCTATTCAATATTTTTCCTTTCAATATTTCTGTATAAAATCTTGAAGATTCCCACTGAATTTTAAGTATAGTTGGCGAATTGCATCATGGCACAATCGATGTCAGATATGATCATAACGTCTTATATTGTACATGTACCATAATTGGTTAATTTGCCGAGAAAGGACTAAAGAGGAAAAAACATATTTAATCTCTAGTTAAGTCATTCATCGATTTAAAATAACAAGTAAGTATATTGATATCATTAAATTTATATAATATCAATATACTTACTTACTTGTTCCAATAATTTTTTCAAATTTTAGAATGTCGACTTTGGGAAGTTAATATTAGCTAAACGCAAGTACCCGTACACCGTATAGGTATATGTTTATCCAATAAATGATCGTATAATCTAAATCGTTTTAAAATGTGCCAAAGCAATATCCGAAATGTTAAACGTTCCAAAGGTTTTCGCAATTGCATTTTTTTTCTCATTTTTTGCAACAGCCAGGTAAAACCTTCGAAACATGTGGGATGTCCTTTCCCACGCTTGCGCAAAAGAAGAATAGGTTTTTTAATCGAAAAAAAATTGCAAATTCCCAAACACGTGTGGAATGAAAGCCTGAGATCAGCTGTTAGTGTAAGTAAATATTCAAATTATTCTCGCCCTTATGTCTCTAGAAATAACATCTATTTTAACCCGCTGTTGCCTATCAGCTGATTTTAATTTTCCATAGAAAAATGTTCCTTAGCTTTAGCTACGTAAGATTCAAATTTTTATGTTCATGATAACACTCAGAACAGATTCAGAGAAAAAGAAAACATAGGTGGCCACAAATAAGATTTCATTTTCAGTACCTAGCACTAAAGTTTGATACAATAAATTGATTTCTTTACGGTATCTTTCAAGATTTGTTTGATGAATATGACAGAAAAAGTTGCATAAATAGATGATCTCTATAGCTTCTAGGTATGCACGTGTCACGTGTTCACAGAATAGGATCGATTTAATATGGAGTTTACAAAACCTTTGACATTTAATTCAGAAGGAATCTTTAGCTAGGGATTATTCAATAGAATAAGTCTTCATGCAAAAGAATTAGAAAGTTTTGGGACAAAGAATTTCTGGGTATTTCCCATTTTAGTATTCTGACGGCAATATTCATGAAAAAATCTTTAGGTTGAACAGTTCGTACCGGGAAAACAGAATGAATTGTATGACAAATGTAGTAAGAAACAAAATTACAAGAACCTACAATAAGTTTTGATCAAAATAATTATTATTCTTACAATCCATTAGTATAACGTCTGTTATATTTTTTTAGCTTATGTAAAACACAAAGTTCATCATAAACTTTTTGCAGTAATTTATTTAGTAATTCAATTCAATTAAAATGAATAAATTAATTAATGTCATACATTCTACAACTTCCATTTACAAACAAAACAGCAATATGAATCCTAAAACAGTCCAGGTGCTACCGAGCAAGTAACCAAATAAGTCTTTCACAAACGCAATCTCTTCGCAAACAATCTCCAAACAATGGGACAATGCAAGGACGATTTTAGTTCACTCTATTAAAACGCCATTAATCTTGGCCCAACTTATCTTTTACCAAACACCTCTAAATAACACTCTTATTGGAACAGAAATAAGGTTTAATGTATACATGATACAACACTAAATGCGTTTGTCCATACGTCGTTGTGATAGGGTATATATTCCTGGGGAGAATTTCGTTGCAAGTAAGGTTGTTTGCAAATGACAGTCGTATCGCAATGCATCCAATACCTTCCGTTCTGGACGGATTTGCGTATAACGGGACGATTTACATGACAATGCGTAAGTGGATAGGTTATGGTTCACCCTTTGGTATACAATGTCTTCAGGTGTCCCGAAGATAATAAGATATGTGGGTATCATACTAAGAAAAGGATCCTTTTAATTTGAAGACCGTTATTTACAAGGCTGTTTTTGTTGGATATAACTGTTTATATCCAACATATAATTATATAACCTCCAATATAATCTAGATAGATACCTAGAAATATAGATATATGCTGCTGCCTATATCCTAGTAAATAATACAATAAATCTCTCTTGGTTGGTGACATTTGATGGGATGATACTATTTCTAGGCCCGCACCACACGGCACGTAGAAGTGGCAAGGTTAATAAAGGAGTATAAAACTTCCTTTAACTAAACTTCGGATTACAAACATATGACATCACTGATTTAAATCATATGGAATGAGGTAAAGCGCCATGGTACATACCTTATACGGCCTTCTAATCATGAGAAAATGCAACAGAAGTAATAATTCTCGGTATAGAGGGATTTTTATGAGCAATTCATATTATTTATGATTCAATATGCAGTTTATCTTGTTAATCATTGTTTAGATTATAATTAAACTCAACATAATGGTAGTCGTATGTAGGAACTAGGTTATTATTAAGATTGTAAGCTTCTAATTACGAGTAGTAAATACAAGAAACATATTAAGAAAAAAAAATGCTGGACATTTCACACAGCAACTAGCCCCGTGGTAAACTCGAAGCTTGTGTTACGGGTTCTAGATTTCTGATATACCTAATAGAATTATAAACGTACATAGATATATAATTGTCATCACATTACTATTCAGAGTAAAATAAATATAAAAAGCTTCATTTGTTGCTGTAAGATGTGCATAAATTAAAGTTTACATGATAAATATTGACCTTATCAAATTAATCTAAAGCTATTATATTTATTTATAAGGAGCTGTCCTTATAAATGTCTCCATAATAAATTTTCGTCAAATAAACTGATTTCTTCCCCATAAATCGGATCGACCACAATAAGTTCTCAGCCACAACAATTGATTGTTGACCGAAGTTATCGATTACTGATCTTATGAACCATTGTCAGTAAGGATGGGGAGAAAAAAATTGTCTATGGCTTGCTAACGGTAATGCTTTGTGCATTCTTATTTTGAATGGTTTAATGGAAAATGGAGGGTCATTATCTATGCGCATCTTTACTTAAAACTCTATAATGCTTTTGTACAAACCTCGCTTCAATACTTACGTAGAATTAATTCCTACGCAACTACTTGCATAACTATTCTCTTATTTTTTTTTGATTAAATACATAACATAAGTACCCAACTATTTAGTTTTATGAATAAACCGGCTTTTTTGTGTTTGTATTTCTGTAATTACACAATAATGTTTAGGATTAAATAATGTTGCCAATGGATCCAAAATGTAATTTACTTATAATTTGACTGAGTAACTAGGTTTACTTTATATTTCGAACGTTCAAATCAAATCAAATCAAAACATTTATTTGCAACATTTCAAGAATGTAACATCTGCTTTCACATGCTATTGCAAAATCTAAACGCATTATACGTGACTAAACAAAAAGGCGCAAGAAATGTGTGCCAAATCAAGGAAACCGCAAGACGGCTGCGCTTCCAAAACATTAACGTTCTATATTTAAAAATCAAAAAAAGAAATGCACCAGATGCAAAGCAGGTACCAGCCAGCATCATGTTGCAAATTATATAACCCATCCAAATTCAAAAGTCACTTTAACTTTGGAAGAGTTCAAGGAATGGGGACTTTTGAATTTGGAAAGGTAGTCAAACACAGCTTGCTCGACAGCTGGTAAGTTACGGAAGGTAGAAAAAGTAGCGCGTGCTATGAAAAAAATATGCGGGCACAAGTTGAAAGCTATTCTACCGGGCTTAGAAAAAAAAAGAAAAAATATCTCTGGTGCATGTGATTTCCGCGAATGGTGTGAAATGTATTTTTAGATTGGCGACGGCGACGCGACAGATGTTTTGAATCTTAAAATCTGAATGCTTGAGAAACACTATTAGCTTATTTCGAGATCATTTTGAAACAATGCAATTAAGTATATGACTTAAAATGCAGTCTGGTAAATTGATAGAAAATTAAAAAATAACAAACATTACGCCTTACCTACTTACATCTTATTGTACATCTGAAAAAGAATAAGTAGGTTTACCTATAGATTTGCTGATCGTGAATATTTTTCATTTTATTTTATTCCGATAATATACAGTTATAATAAATTAAAAACTAAGAATTACAAGTTTACAAGTTTTAAAATATTTTATTTTTTACTTTATAAGTAAATTAATAGCTCTTGTATTTCGATGGCTTTACAATGGGGAGATTGAACTCTGTTATGTAACATTATCGTCCCCAATTATTTTATTTTCCAAAAACAATTATCCGGAAGCGATAGAAAGACACGTGGGTACTTGTGGACCACACACCGAGAACTTCAACTAAGAAAATTATTAGGGTTTCGCATAAATAAACAAAAAAACTTGGTTCCGGAAGTTCTCAGATGTACCTACCTAAACTATTTTTAGTGGTAAAATGTTATTTAAATTTTTTAAGATTTTTTATAAACACGATTTAAGAAATTTATCATCTCATTTTCCCTACGGATGTCTAGTTCCACTCATCTAATACTCCTTCTCTAAACACGAAAGTTTGTTATTGCTAGATGTTAGTTACTTGACACAAAAACTATTTTAAACAGCCTTCATTAAATTATCTCAAACAGAACAACACCTTTACCGAAAGCCCAGCTTGTGAGTTCATAAATTAACGGAACCCCTAAAAGCACAGAAAACCCCAACTTACCCTATCATCATTTATTTAGTAAACAAAGGGTAAGAGGGGTAATACGGGCGCCGAATCAGATAGCACAAGTGATGGCATCCTGATTGTCTGCGCATGGGCAAGCTGTAGCCAATTATAGACTGGGCTAATTCTAGAACGCTATAGAATACTATATGTATAACTAACATCAGAACTTGATTGATAATATTGACGTGTTCAAGTTCTTTGTGATACGGACTTATAAATCAATTACTTTAGAATTTTAGATAATACTCGCTCAATGGTTCCTATCCATCCCAATCAATAGTTCCTATCCATCCAAAGGTTGCCTGGAAGAGAAGCCTTATCGCTTTTAGCGATAAGGCCGCCAATTTTACAATAAGTTCAGTTTGTTTTCTTATATATATTATTTTGTTTATTTAAGTGTACAATAAAGTTATTATCTATCTGACTAATAATACTATATGACTATATCTATCTAATAAGTAAAAATAAAAAATTAAACTTTTAAATAATACATAATAATACGAATAAATAAATAACAAATAGGCTACTTAATACTGCGGGACAATTAATTTAAATGCGCGCAAAGTGGGGGACGGAAAGCTTATATTTAAAAGACCACAAATCAACAAATCATTAACTGTGCCAATCGGAGTCGAACCTGCGACTAAGAATTCGTAACTGATTAATTAAACAGGAATCCTGTACTTTTATTTTAATTGAGCTGCGCGAGAGTTTTACGTTCCGTTACACAGGTGCGCAAGGGCAACATACTCTTGTCTTGTCTCTGAATGATTTATAAATAAAATATTTATTTATTTCTCTCACAAAACCAGTACTACTACTTTGTAGTAAATTAAATAAATAGACAATTTTAAAGACAGTACTGAGTCGTTGTGAGAGACTGGTACCTGATGTAGGTTCTAAAAGAACCTGAATTACAGGGGTTAAATAATTTAATAATTTAATGACGACCTCTGTGGCGTAGCGGGCTAAGTCCGCCTGCAATACTGGACTAGAGGTTGCGGGTTCGAATTAAATCGGATCAGATCGGAACAAAATTGTACGTTCAGTATAAATTTGTTACGGGTGATCTGTGTGTTTTATAAAATGTCTAGAAATCTTGCATCCGTAACACAAGCTTCGAGCTTAGTACCACTGGGCCTAGATTTTGCTGTGTGAATTGCAATATCTATGTATTTAATTATTTGAGCTTTCTGCCATCAGATCTATCCGCGTAAAATATTTTTTAAAGCTTTTTATACCTATATCTAATCATAATCACCACGCTGGCCAAGTGTGGGTTGGTGATGACACATTTCCTCAATTTTTTTAAAGTTTGCAGAACATGCCGTTTCCTCACGATGTTTGCCTTCACTGTTTTATGAAGAAAATTAGACATGCTCTGCGGCGTCACAGGCGGCGTTTTAACCCAAGACCTTCGGAATGAAAGTCAAGTGTGCTACCAGCCACAGGTATCTTATACACATTAGATTTAGTCTAAATCATTAAATCGATATTTCTATAATTGTGTTATTTCATCAGCTCAGGAACGACAATATATTCACTGAATTATTTATCCGACTCCTTATATGAACAGACAGCATGCCAGTTCCTTATTCTGTAATACAATAACAAAATCAGATGGTGTTTTAGAATGTCGGCCTAGCAGCACAATTTACATGCCAACAATCTAAGAAAACATTCTACATCATTAAAATAACCTATTTAACGTCCCAATTCGGGGCGCAATCCTCCCTTATATACTGTCCCTAAATCTATAATCCACTAGACCCTCAGCTTCGCTTGCATTTTTTACGTTATCTACATACATATCGAAAATCTCTGTAGCGCAGCGGGCGAAGGTTTAAATGCGACGCAGGAGGTTGTGTGTTCGTTTCCCGTTTCGGAACAAAAAATTTAAGTATATAAGTATCTAATATAAGAAGCGAAGCTATCGAAACAACGATGTATTTGTTAAACCGGTTTATAACACCGATATATACGATATATAACGATGTATTTTTTTAACCTTACGTTTAAGATTTAGAACTATATGCTGATATTTTTATTTTCTTATCACGTACATTCGGGTCTCTAAAATCAATATTTTTGTATTTCACTAGGAAATTGCTAATTGTGAAGATTGCTATTGTTATTTTAGGGAACTGTTGCAGGTACAGTAGCTTCTTTCATTAACTCTGCATCTGTACTTGCATCTGCCTATCCGTGGACATAGTACATAGTAAATAACAGTAGTTCAACTTGTTTCGTGAATTTGATTATGCTCATTCCAATAGTTGTTTACGGTATGAAATTAAATTTAGATAAAGATCAATAAGACGTTTATTTATGTTTATGTTGAATATGTCGGTAAATTCTAGATACTATTTGAATCCTGCTTTTAGCTTACAATATTATTATGATGATCTTTTAATTACAACAACTCTAAACTCTATAATTGAACACGTTTTTGGTTTTGAAGGCTAAGCTTAGTTAATTAATTTAGCGATAGTGTAAATTATTACAGTACATGGATAAAAAATGCTTATAATTTTGACGACACTCACTGGAATAAATAAAGTGTTTGACTATTCTGAGATCGGGAACATAGCGGGGTGTGATGTTATTTACAATTTTGAAATGTTATAATTGAAATGTACAAAAATGTGTTTTATCTATGTGTGTTAGTAGGTTCCTATTTGTTATATATTTTCAAATTCTTATTAGGACTAAGTTTTGTCTAATGCACCAATGTGCGCTACTGCATTTATATACTACGGTCCATAACCAACAAAAAACATCCTTTTTTGAAAAAAAATCAATCCTTTTCAACCCCTTCTAGACATTTTAAGCTACTGGTGCATGACAGAGGCTAAATGAAACTTCTTGGTGCGAATGATTGATTTGTTTATTTTTAAAAGGGGTAGCTTTGGAAGTAGTTATCGAAACGTAATCCTGTTAGTTGTCAATAACCCCCCATAGACTAACGTTCATTCTTTCCGGCTTATCCCGTGTACAGATAAGCGACGGGATGAAATAAAACACGACTTGAAGGGTCGCGGTGTTATAATACCGTCATTCTTTCCGCTATTGCACATACACTGGCGTTCATTCCGTAAGGATTGTACATTCCGGCAGGAACGAACGTTAGTCTATGGGTAGCTAATGTGCTTCGTAATGCCAAAAAAGGAAAAAACACGGTTAGATTAACTGGTACCCTGGCGTGTATATAGAACATTAGTAGATTTACTGCTAATATTGTGTAGGTAAATAAGTCACATGTGGGAACAATAGAACTAATTTAAATGAAGCTATGTTACTTGTCTGTGCCTATATTGAATATCCTCTAAAATATTTAATTCTGGCGAATTACAATTGAAAATTTCGGTTACTCTTAGTTTAAGGAATCCTTTTTCCGGAATTGGACTCAAAGTCCTATGTGCGTGTTATATTTTTTTAATAATTAGAAATGTATATTTTTAGTCTTTACTTTCGATTATCTCGTTAAAAAAAGATCGTGCAATGGCGAGTAAATGATTACTCACCATTTTAAAACTATCATGCTTAGAATCGTCCATTGCTCATACTAAAGTATTTAGAACCAGTTATTCACGCAAAATATTTTATTTGTAAATACGGAAATTCCGGAGTAAAAATAAAACTTGATCGGAACTTCCGGTAACAAGAATTCACCTACGAAGATGCATACGACTAGTATTGAAGTTTTGCCAAATATTTAGGACTAGCTTTCCGCCCTGGGGCTTCGCCCGCGTTTTACACTTTCCCGCAATTTTCTTTGCTATAATATAGCCTATGTTACTCGGGGATAATGTAGCTTTCCTAAGGTGAAAGAATTTTTGAAATCGGTCCAGTTGTTTCTGAGCCTATTCATTACAAACAAACAAACAAACAAATCTTTCCTCTTTATAGTATTATTATAATTATAATTATAATATATATAAGTATAGATTTCACAATAATGTTTGTAAGTATATTAAATTATGTAGTTATTATAGTTAATTAATATGGTATAAAATAAGTTAATACAGTACCGTAAAACACTCCAACATTGCCCACATTTTTCGAATAATTACAATTTTTGTTATTTTTTTGTATGGGGACACAAGTATTTTCTATTAGCATCTGCAACTATAGGATATTTTGCATGTATTATTTTATAAGATTTTGTTATTCGTCAATATTAAATCAAGTATTTTATTATTTTTAAAGGCGGGCAATGTTATCTCGACTTATTGCCAACATTGCCCGCGTTGATTTTTGACGCAAATATCTCCTCTCCGGCCTCTAATCAGCTGACAGCAAAACCTGTACAAGAATTCTGACCAAAACTGGCCTTTACTTTAAAACTAAAGCGAATCCATGACAGGTTTCCTACCAAAATCCATGTTAGGCTAGTTGGGCAAAATTACCCTGACCTTGTTAGCATTTTCCATACAATTCGCTTTTCGCCTTTAGTAAAGTGATAGGGTTGGTACATCTCAGTAAACTGTTCTTGACTTTTTATTTCTTTTTATGTGAATAAAAAAACAAGATTATCTTCTATTGAATTATTTAAAAAACTTTTGAGTTACATGTTTGATTCAACAGATTCACATGCAAGTATTAACATTTATTCCGTGTTATTTTTAATACATTCTGGTTCCAATCTTTCGTCTGGACTTTCTTTGACGAATTCGAGATTTTGTTCTTGCTTTTAAGAAATAATAAAAATAAATTATCTAAATAATCAAGATAATAATAATTAGCAAAAAAAAAAAACTCGGATGTGTCAACCCTAAGCTTATTTTGACTGCGGGCAATGTTGTCAATAGTAGATCGCAAAAATACCAGATAACTTTGCCCACCATTATAACTTGAGTTATACAAGAGCTGCATCAATGACAATAAAGTTATAATAATACCTTAAGTTTTTTGTACAACATAATATAAATTAAACTCATCTGTGTTTTCTCCATCACGCACAATCCACTTTTGAATTTTCACCAAAATTTGCCCGCAAAAATACACTCTGTCTTTGACGAGTTCCAACAAGTTACTGAGTGACTTTAGCGTTACATCCAATAGACAGTGGTGCTAAACACAAAACCTATTTTCTACCAAAGTCAATAAATGTCACCATAGTATTCAGATATTTTTGCTATTAAAAGTTTTGCTTAAAAATTGGTCTTCGGGCAAAATTACCCTCGGTGGCAATGTTGGAGTGTTTTACGGTAGTTATTTTGGGTATGTAAGCTTTGTTAGTGTAAGAACCGTGTTGGCTGAGTGGGAGCACACTCGACTTACATTCCGAAGGACTTGGGTTCAACCCCGCCGCGCAACTCTGGATTTATCTTCTTGGAAACTTGGAATGTTATCAAAACTTTAAAAAGTCTAAAGGAAATTTGACATTCAACAATGATTTCTCTCGTCAAGAGAGAAGTCCCTGTGTTCTAGCAATGGTAGTGTAGATAAGAGTGGTGATGATGATAATACTCAGTTGTCTATTTAAACAAAAACTTTTAATGCTTAAAGATCTTGTTTTTATGTTTATTTGTAGGTAATAATACATTTTACATTGATTAAAACCCACAGCAACTATATTATTATCTCTAAACGTGAAATGAAATGCCGAATCTTATCTCAAGTTAATGTTTTAAGGCACCTGCTTTTTGCATTAGCTTTTTATATTGCAAGGTGTTCTGTATTTTGGACATTAGATTCTGACATATCTGAGTTTTGGACGCGCTAAGCCAGCAGGTGAAATTAAAAAGTAAATTGATTCCAAATTTAAATTTAAAAGCGTGTTCCGGGTAGGTGATATTTAAAGAGGTTTTATTTAAGATGTAATTATTTGCGATATAATGACTGATTGTAAAATCTTGGAAATTAATTATATCGTATAAATTGAGATGGTTAACGTAAAAATTTTCGTGGATTTTCCGTTTATCCGAAAGATGTATAATTTCATGAAAGAATAAGTAGCTTATTTTAAATTTTTATAGATATCTCTCTTGCCAATTGTTCCATTATCATATTTTATACCTACTTATAAAATACGTTATTTTATTAATGGTGTACAATAAAGTAATTTTTTCTTTCTCTCTTCAAAATCTTTCTTATTAATTAAGCTAGGTTTAAAGAAAGAAAGAAATAATTACTTTATTATACACCATTAAAACAATAACATAAAAGGTAGGTAAATATGATAATGAGAAAATTGGCGGCCTTATCGCTAAAAGCGATATCTCCCAGGCAACCTTTGGATAATTTAAATTGAGAACAATAGATGTTACAGCAGGTAAAGTCCACCAATACTAGGAAGTCCCGTATTGCGCGTACTTGCCGGCGCGGCAGGTGACGCGTGCGCAGCTGCCGCCAAGGTTAGCGTCCCGTGCCGCTAGTGACGGGCTGTGTAAGGATTATTGTTTTTTGACAGGATTCGAAATATAAATATTGCTGGACAATTCACTTAGCGACATCTAGCTCCGTGGTTAGGTCGAAGCTTGTGATACTGGTGCTAGATTTCTGATATCTTCTTACTATATAAAAATAAGTCAGGTTTTCCTTCCTGATGTAACTCCAGAACGCACGAACCGATTTCTTCGGATTTTATATACGTTGAAAAGGTCTCGGGCTCCGTGAGATTTATAGAATGGCCGGAAAGCGTAAAACGCGGGCGAAGCTGAAATGAAATGAAATGAAAAGTTTATTTCAGTAACTTAATATCTACTTTGTCTACATAACATTAAGACCCCCTTTTAAGTAATAATAATACTTGTGTTAGGGGAATCTTGCTCTTCCCGTTATAGCTTGTTTAAGTTACTTTTAATACATACTTAATTACTAAATTTCTAATGTGCTTTTATACTTGTTTAATTAAACTAAATTCGTACGAATATACATATATAAATCCTACATTTCTAACAATATTATGCATTATACAAAAAAATACTAAATCCAGTTAATTTGAATCTTAAGATATCAAATTGTGCATGTACTTTTGAAGTGTTTGATTTTGTGTGAGAGAATGTCCTATTGTCTTGTCAGGTGTGTGTGCCATGATCTTATGAAGATAATGGGATTGCGGATAATCAGCTTGCTAGCAAAGCTTCTGTTTCCTCGTAACAGCTACAGGGCGGAAACGGAAAGCTAGTTCTTAATTTAATATACATAGATAGATATTTTTTACTATACATATAGAACACCCAGACATCCGAAACAAATATTAAAGTAAGTATATAAATAAGTCGAGTTGATAATAATACGTCTTATATAAATAAACGTAGGTACATAGGTAATATGTAACCTAGGCGGACCGCTAGTATTAGAAAAATCGGGAAATATACGAAACATTTTAAACATTGGATTTGGTCAAATGTTTGCTCTGCGGAACTGCGATAACATTATCTGCGGTATTTATTGCGGAAAAGGCAAACATACAAACTTTCACGTCAATAACAATATCACTTCCATTACGAAACACAAGTACCAACCTACAAAATGTAGCATTGAAACTTGTACACGCGTCGCCAACATTCCAGACCATAAACAACTAGGTAGCTTGATCTATTTATATCCTTGTCCCATCACTAGCGGGCACGTGGCGCGATATGTCCCGATGACCACATGGGCTGGACGCGTGGCTTGGGATATATAGATCTGGTGCTTAAACACATTATTGTATAGAAACATTTTTGGTAAAGATATATCGAAAATAAACTAAACACATTAACGTAGTTGTAACTTTGAGTCGTATTTAGACTTAAAAAATAATTATTTCACACACTTTTAGATAAGTAATATTTTCTATATTTGTAAGCAAAATAATTTACCTTTCTAGGATAACGTTTTTATAAGAAATTTCTTAAATTTTGATTTGAACTTTTATTGATCTTATGAGAATAAACTCTAAACTGATATTTGTCGATTAAATTCCTGTAGTTATTAATTACTATTTATATCTAGGACACAATAATAAAGGTGCTTATGCATTATGAGCCTCATTTAAGATGTTTATGATTATTTTATTTTAAATTTATCTATCTTAATATACAAAAGAACGTCGTGTTAGTAGAAAGCTAGCTAAAAATTGTATAAGACCAGAAGAAGGAGACATATGCTATTTACAGAAGAGCGACAAGCTAGTTTATTATAAAGCCTCATTCACACCGTGCAGTATTTCCCGTGAGCAAGTAGTTATATAACTAAGACGTTCCCATAAGGCACGTCGTTAGCGCGACCAGTCGCCAGAACGAGCAGGAAGTCGCCGCTTTATGCGCTCTCAACTGGAGCGGACGTTCACTCCGTCTCCTTGTCTCTGGCTCTTGGGGCCTTGGGGCCTTGGGGCCCTGGGGCTTTGGGTCCTTGAGGCCCTGGTGTTTTAGGTTAAGAAGACAGGATATGAAAGACAAAGAATGATATAACAGTGTGGCCTTGGGGTCTTGAGGCCTTGGGGCCTTGGGGTTAAGGAGACAGGATATGAAAGACATAAAGAAAGAAAATAACAGGTTGGTTGTTATCTACGTATTATAAGACGTATCTATCTGTGTATGTATATCATAATAAGTATATCAGAAATCTAGCACCCGTAATACAAGCTTCGAGCTTACCACGGGTCTAAATGTTGTTTTGGGAATTGTCCAGCAATATTGAAATCTATTTAAATCTAGGCATTGTAACCAGATTACAAAAATTAAACATACTAAACATTATGAAAAGATAAAGTGAAAAACTACCTACTGAATATACAGAATACCAGGACATCATCACAGCATTCGATAATCGACAATAATATAGATCGCAATAATATCTGACATGATTAAAATACACCAATCATCAACATCCTATCTTTCTAACTAATCTCACAACCCGACAGACCAACTATTATTATAATGTTATTATAACATCAATATAATAAAGATGTAAGCGTTATACAGGGTGTTTAGGGAAAAGGCTGTTAGTTTTGACCTACCGTCGTCTATTGATACTTTATTGTTAGTTAATCTGTAAATTAAAAGCGGGTACTATCATAGATAAAGGTCGATAAATAAATTATTAAAAGAAAACCAGTATTTGAAACGCATAGATAAGTTCAAACAATTTATTTAATAAATAGCCCACCCGCCGATAGCTTAGCTTGCGTTTTTTTACTTATCTTTATTAGATAGAATAAAATTGTACCGCCTACAATGCAATACTAATTTTTTTAATCGATTTACGGTTCCAGGCATTAGCACGTTCAAACAAACATACATAGAAACTCTTATTAAGTATAGATTTTGTCAAGATCTTCCGAATATAATCAAATAAATATCTTTGATGAATTTAATTCCTGTCTTAATCAGAATTTGTAAAAACACTTTTGAGCACAAGCGTCCATTGATCGCTAAATTGAGCAGCCGTAGCTAAAAACTGATAAAAAGATGAAACAGAGATACTGTCACAGTCAACTTTTGTACGTAAACACCTTTATTTCGAACAAAAGCACTGTTATGACAGGCAGCTGCGAGATTAGATAAACGAGAGCATACTTATGTTTCACTGGGTCTTTATTTGTTATATCTGTGGCAACTTAGTATTGGCAGAAACCTACCGTTTTTATATTTTACTGCCTAGTGCTTACATCTCAAAAGAAAACTAAAATAATAAAAATACATTACAGAGGATTACCTAGTTATTTTGAAAGAATTTATTTATTTTATCAGAAAATGACGATACATTTACAATAATTTTAAGACTTAAAAATTAGAATAAATAAACGTGTGGCGTGTATGTGTATCTTAACTCACTATTTTATAGGACCATGTTTTTTATTTACATTAAGTATTTATTTATTTATTCTAGTATTTATATTTAGATTCTATAATATTCAATATATTTTATTTAAACATGTTCATACTTCCATATTTCATCTGTTTACACTTACTGTCCACACCTCTCACTCTGTTCTTACTTACACCTTTTATATTGTCTTTCTTGTTCTACCCTCAACTTTTCATTTATTTATCGTGATGGTTCTATAACGTTTGCAGTCAGTCGCCTGGAATCTCTCTTAAACCGTAATTACGATTATTACCTTGTTTTGTGTTATACCTGCCATTCTCTTGTGTTTGTGACTATAGTGATTTTATGTTGTATTCTTGACTTTTTTTTTTATATACCTACCCTCTATTACTGTCATTAAATGAACAGTACCCGTGATCCGTCTAATATTAATTGTTGTGTGAATGGAATATACCTGGCAAATTGGACATACGAACTATTATTCACCACTAACTATCTTCCCATATGCTACAACTGGTGACGTGATCTCGAAGAACTCTAAGAAGAGACTGTATCAAGGGCTCGCATATTTGGCGGCTTTCCAAATTGGTGTGAAGTATAAAGTATAAATGATTTCAGAAGAATTCACTGGAGATATTCTAGCGCCAATTCGACTATGGGCACTTCGCTATGTATAAATACATTTCCTGCTGGTTACTAACTGAAGCTTCTTGCATCCCATTCGGCCTGTCGTACAGCGGACAGAAATTTCGAGGCCTTGCGCCCCCACAAGGGGGACAGAAGGAAAACAGATTTTAGCAAGTTCCCACATTACATCGAAAATTTTAACTGCAACGCCAACCACTGTGCCACTGATTTTTGTGTTCAAACGCCACCGCTTCCTAGATAACAAGAACGCCAGCCAAATTCTTGCAATGATCTTCTTAGCCGCCTGGCGCGGGACACAATCCGGTTACTACTCCACATTCTTCAACGAATTCATAATTATGATAATGGAGGAAGAACTTCAGAGTATTCTTGCTAAAACTAAGCAATGGGACGCCTGCAATAATGTAAGCTTTTCCGCTTTTGTTGTTTCGAGAGCGCAACCAAATTCCAACACCTACAACATCACTGCGCCGAGTAGGTATGTCTAGAAACGCCTCCGCTTCCTAGGAAACAAGAGGCCATGTTCTTCCTAGCCGCCTGGCACGGGAAACAATCCGGATATGACGCCACAATATTCAACGTACAATATATTTGTTTTTTATTTGTAAAAATTGGACATGTCTAAGTGCTTTATATAAGTTTAAAGATGAATAAATGAGTATTATGAGTATTATTAACGAGTTTATAATAATGGAGTTGGAGAGAAAACTTAAGAGAATTTTCGCAAAAAATTATGCTGTATCATTACATATACCACCAAAAAGTGATAGTAAAGATTACATGCATTTATTTAATATTATTGAATCAATTTGTGTTACTAACAATGTACTAGTGGTCGGTGGTTTTAATTTGCCCTCATGTAGCGTGGAAATAAATATGTGGGGCAACTTCATCGGACGGTGTGTGCTGAACGTGGTAAATAAGGATCAACACGATCGTCTTCATGGGGTGGAGTCTGGTGCCCATCACGTTGAAGACGTTCTCCAAATGGTGGCTGTACAAAAGCCTTTGGTTCTTTGAATTTCTTCTTAGCCGCCTGGAATGGAACACAATCAGGATACTATGCCTCATTCTTCAACGAGTTTATAATAATGGTTATGGAGAGAGAGAGCTTGAGATAAATTTTCACCAAATCAAAGTATTTATGTGGGGCAACTTTTTCGGACGGTGTGTGCTGTACAGTCCTTAAGGCTTACACGATCGTCTTCATGGGCTGGATGGCTGGAGTCTGTTCAATGGGGTAAAAAACTGTGTTTCAAACTGTCGGCCCCAAAGACACTAGCCTTGCTGGTTACCAGGAGTACTGGGTACTATTTACCTGATCTCAAGGTTGATAATATGAGCTTGGAGTTTGGGTTAAGTCTGAAAGTTTTGTGGCTAACCATTGATAGGTTGTTGAATTTCCGTTGACACCTAGAATTTATAAAAAAGGAAGCTATCGAATTTTATAAAATTGTATCAAGAGCAGCCGGTGCACAGTGGGGATTAAAAACAGAAATAAAATAATTATTTACGTAGCTGAACTGCTGAGCTGAGAAGAAATGAAAGCAATTTCGAGGCCCCACAATGCGCCCCCACAAGGGGGACAGAAGGAAAAGAGTTTTTAGTGCAACCAAGTTCCAACATTACATCGAATGTTTTAACTGCAACACAAACCAATGCCGACTATGTCTACAAACGTCTCCGGTTCTTATGAAACAAAAACGCCACCCAGTCTTCCATCTTGCCATATTCTTCTTAGCTGCCTGGACAGTGGCGGATTTACCAGTAGACCAAGTAAGCCAGTGCCTAGGGCGGCAGATTTAGGGGGGCGGCAAATTTAGCTTATTTTTTTTTACAGATTTTTTTTATAATTATCCGTGTACCTACACAATCCATATATGTATAAGTAAACAATTAATAAACACACTGTAATATATACTTAGGTAGGTACTTATAGTCTATCTTTGTTTCTGCGAAAACAGAATTTGGAGCATAATTTATCCAAACTTGGATATAACACTTCGCATGGCTCTGTGCACACCAGTGGCAAATTGTTCAGGCTTTTCTTGCTTAAACGGGTTAAAAACTATTTACGATCTACTTTAAGCCAAGAATAGCTTAATGCTTTATCTTTTTTGTGCATAGAGTCAGAACTTAAAAATATTTCATACGACGATATAATTGATGATTTTGAAAATTTAAAATCTCCCTAGAAAATAATGTAAAACTTATTTGATCTCATTGTCTGTCACCATTAACTGATTGTTAACATGTTTTATTAGAAATGGTTTAAGTCCGGTAAAATCAGACAGAAAAATAGAGGCAAGGTTACATTAATTCGCACCTCGCTGAAAATTGGCATAAATATTGGGAACCCTATAACAAACAATTTATCAAAAGTCCACATGACTACCAGGTGTGGAAAAAAAGTTATTCAATGTCAAATGTTCAAAAAATCAGTTTTTTGTAAATATCTAATTTTTTGCTACTTGTATTTGTAACAATAATTTAGAAGACAAAATTCTCTACTAATTTTGTTTAAAAAAATTGTCATACGGTTAACCGTTTTCGAGATAGAGGGCGGAGAACGCGCCGTGCCTCCGAGGAATTGAGAAATTCTCAGGTTGAATTGGGCAGGTGCTAAAATTGTCATGATTGGTTCCAGAAAATCGTTTCGTATTGCCCAACCCCATACAAATTTCCCCTGAAGTGATGCTATAACCGCGCGCGCTCTCCGCTCTCTATCTCGAAAACGGTTCACCGCATGAAAGTTTTTTGTAAACATAATTTGTAGAGAATTTTGACTTCTACAATATTGTTACAAATACAAGTAGCAAAAACCCCATAGGAAATTAGATATTTACAAAAAACTGATTTTTACAACATTTGACCTTGAATAATTTTTTTTCCACGCCTGTGGACCATGTTTTGGATTTTTGACAATTTTTTTGTAATAAAGTTCCCAACATTTGTGCCAATTTTCAGCAAGGTGCGAATTAATGTAACCTTGAATGTCTATTTTGACCGGGCTAGTTCATAATCATACTAATAACGGGATTAAACTAACGTAGAAAAAAAAATTCAAAAGTCAGTAGGGGCGGCAAAAATTTAATGGCCTACTAGCGGCAAGTTTGTAAATCCGCCACTGTGCCTGGAGCGGTACACAGCCGGATACTACGCCACATTCTTCAACGATTCTTTTACGATGGTACGAATGGAGAGAGAACTTGAGACAATTTTTGCGAAACAAATCTGTATCATACATGTGGGGCAACTTCTTCACACGGTGTGTGCTGTACGAGGTCCTAAAGACCTACACAATTGTCTTCATGGAATGGTCTGGTGCCCATAATGTTGAAGACATTCTACAAAATTCTACAATTTAGAAAGAAAAATCAAAAGAAAATCATAACAATTTTTTTTTATTTAAATATCATAGCCTATATTAGTTAGAAAAGTTTAATAAACGGTGGCTGGTTTACAAAAACCTTTGGCTCCCTGGATTTTTGTTCTATCTGCCGTGGCCGTTTGTGTACCTACAAGAAAAAAGGCTATTAAGAAGCTTCAGTTGGAACCGGTGATAAAGAAAAATAATTGAGAAGATATTACGCCTCTTGTATTTGTGTTTTAAACTTTTTAATTTACCATAAATTCATATTTATTTATTTATATTAAAATTCCCCTGCATTAATTCTAGTAATTTATTTGTACGACTGTATGTAATACAAGTATGAACCGCATACATAAAAGTATGACAATATTTTATTTTATTTCGCGTGATAATTGCACATGCATAATGAACCCAACAGGACCAATATACCAACCCAGTCTCCACGCCATAAATCATCCACAAAACACAAACTGTGAGCTGCCCATTTGATAGATATTCCCCTCAACCATCCTGGGCTCCTTATACCACATTATTCTGACTACAACTTGGCCGCGGTGATCTAAGGTATCAAATGCCTTATTGAAATCGAAATAAACGAAACACTAAATTTATTATAAGGTTAATTATTTCCAACATCTACAAATTCAGTCAACACCGTAGTTCTGCTGTGGTTTAGCTCTTTTATTATATTTTGATATTTGTCCAACTGATATTTTTCTTATATTTTATCAATTATATTCAGAATTCATATTGGTCAATAACTTGAAAAATTGTTATGAGACCCCAGTTTATAGATAGGTTTGATTATTGCTTTTGGCCATCTGATATTTTATTTCGGACATGTTCTTGTGGTACTCGTATTCAGGTCCTCTTTCATACAGTTTAATTTAGATTGTTCATTCGAGTGCATGGCTCCCATTTGTTTTCCCAAAAGCAACCAAGTTATCTTGGATTGCATCGGCATTACAACAAGATACGTTTTGTCTTCTTGGCATATTCCCACGTTCAAGGCTGCTAGCTATTTCTTCCTCGCTTCTTTTCTTTCTCAAACGATAATTAATTAATCCAGATGTCGTTAGATGCAAAAAGAAATGTTAGTAGCCAGCAGGATATATATTTATTATATAGAGCGAAGTGCCCATAGGAGCTAGAATATCGAGTTCTCAGTAAATTTCTCCGACAATACTTGATGTGTTGTTAACCTGTTGAAAAAAATTAAATCTTCCTCGATAAATTTTAATAGGATTATCCAATTTTAACAAAGCAGACCACTGTAGTAGTAGAAATGCAATTATCAATTACGACAGGCGAATCGGATACAAGATTTTGCTTCAGTTAGAAGCCAGCAGGATATCTATTTGGAGTTTTGGACAGAGTGAAGTGTTCCCATAACCCACAGTAGAATTGGCGCTAAAATATTGAGGTCTCCGTAAATTCCTCCGACATCATATTTTATTTATTTATAAAGCCTTTTAGCCAGGGCGTGGCTTCTCGACTCGGGAACTCATCCAGCATTTTCTAATTGTTTCTCTCTGAGGCAATTGGAAACCATAGACCAGCCGTCTGTTTAGTATCATTGGACCATAGATGTAAATAGTTAGATACGCCCCTACACCAATAACTGTGTGATTGTCTTTGACATAAATTTACATCTTTGCATTGGACCTCTTTTCTGCCTAGGTACCTACCTCATTTTCTTTTTGCTTTGACTCTTGCTGTCCAATATGTAACAATTTTTGTCCATTTCTTTATGATTTCTCTGACCATATGACCTATCCATCTCCATTTTAGGAGTTTTGTTTACCGACATCATATACTATAAGCGGAACACTGTTACACCAATTTGGAATGCCACCAAATAAGCAAGCCCTTGATAAAGTCTCTTCTGCGTGTTCCGATCACGTCACCAGTTGTAGCGTATGGTATGGTTTTCGATGGTTTGTGGTGAATAAAAGATTTAATGTCCAAATCACCATGTTTATTCCATTCACACAAAAATTCTGGTTTATGATCATTTATTTTTTAAAAGAATTACAATTTCGCTTATGAGATAACTTGGCATGCACTTATAAATAGGACAGAATACGTATTTAAAAGTTAACATTATTTACAAATAAACAACAACCGAAAATAATATTTTATAAATAGTGAGGGTATTTTAAAAATATTTGCAAAGCAGACAGAAATTACAGAACTTGTTCCTTGACCCTGAATAACATGGAGTAAGCCAGAACACATGAGGTATTTTCGCGATGTTTTGTTAGTATTCAAATGGTTTACCTACTTATATTATTTAATTTTCTTATATGATAGAATCATAAGGACAGAATACGTATTCAAAAGTTAATATTATTTACAAACAAGCAAATATAATTTACAACTAATTAACTCAAATAAACAACAAACGAAAATATATTTTTTTAATTTTAAAATAGTGAGGGTAGTTTAAAAATATTTGCAAAGCAGACAGAAATGACAGAACTTGCTCCTTAACGCTCAATAACATGAAGTAGGCGAGATCAGATGCGGTATTTTCGCGATGTTTTTTTGTATACAAATGGTGTATTAATTTATTTTTCTTTCATGACATGTGAAATAAATTTATCTATTTATTTAATTTTTTAAAGTTTATTTTATCGTTAAATGTTTTCATTTTGTCTTATTAGGTAAGTACCTATTGACATAATAATTATTAACGTTTTATCGTTGTTAGTTATATGGAATTTTAAAACAGCCTGTATACAGGGTGTCCCAAAGTTATGGGCCATGGAGGGGAAGTACCTTAAATATCGTAGATAGTGAATTTTGCTCAAAGAAGACTTCATTTTATTTTTAAAAGTAAGTAATTCTGCATTCATAGATTTTCTAAAAATTACTTGCTTTGTCTGGGAATCGAACCGACTTACATGTGGAAAAAAATTACTCTACTTTTATGATACCAATCGAAAGAATAGCTAAAACATAATAACTTTGCTTGAGTAACATAGTATTTTAAAAGAAAGGAACAACATAAAATAATTGAGTCAAGGTCAAATGATCGAGTTGCAAACAGAATTGTGCCATATCACATTGAGTGTTCACCATAAAATGATTAGAAAATCAACAGGCAGCCGGGTCACAAGAAGATTGGCGAAGATGCTTAAGACAAGAGGGATCACATTTTGAGCATTTAATTAATTAATTTACAAAAATTAAATATTTCATGTTTTTTATTTGATTAAAATAATTTATTTCACGTTGTTCCTTTCTTTTTAAATACTATGTTACTTAAGCAGAGTTATTATTTTTTAGTTATTCTTTCGATTGGTATCATAAAAGTGAAGTAATTTTTTTTTCCACATGTGAGTCGGTTCGATTCCCAGACAAAGCAAGTAATTTTTAGAAAATCTATGAATGCAGAATTACTTACTTTTAAAAATAAAATGAAGTCTTCTTTGAGCAAAATTCACTATCTACGATATTTAAGGTACTTCCCCTCCATGGCCCATAACTTTGGGACACCCTGTATATAAGATGGCCGGATAAAACAATCGTGATCCGCGAATTGACAAACGCGTCAAAATTTCGACACGGTCGCGTATTACAGAGGTAAACTATGTGAGAAAATGATTCTATCTCTAAAATAGTTGTGAGTTAAATTACAAGGTTTAATATACTGTGTAATTGGTAAGGTACTGTTTTTCTCAATTACTACATTATATGTTATATGAATATTTAAAATATTTATAAAAATATATAAAATATTTAAAATATTAAAATAAAATATTTATATTTAATAGACATTACCTAAATAAATAATTGTAAACATTTTTGACGAGTCATACTTGTACACTGAAATAGTATTTAAGAATGTATGTACCTATTGTTTAAGTGTTTTCTTGTATGACAATAAATGATCTATCTATCTATCTATGATTTTCCCAATAATGTTAAGTTAATTAAGGGTGTGTCGTTTAGGCCCACGAATAGTACCACGTCATCCTTAACCGCGCTTATTTATATTCCCACTGCTGGGGCACTTGTTTTAAAGCACAATAATTTTTCAAGAAGAAAAAATGAGCTTGGGCATTGAATATGCTACATTAACATTATCTGTGCCCATGATACGCACTCGTATCTATGGCACGGTGTGGCTTCGGCAAGGAGATAGGATATAAGCTCACGATTTTATATCAATGATGGGATAATACTGTTTTAAACACCGCAGCACAAAACATATGCGTCAGTTAAATTGGAAAGCGTAAATAGAAAAGGATCTTACTAGACACTTGACCATCAACCTGTCCTAGGTAATACGTCTTATTAACGCTAAATCATCTAGAAATATACGGTACATTGGCTCTTGGCTCCAACGAATAAAACAAAATTTAAATAAACGTCAAAGAACAAAACTATGAAAGACATCCTTCTCAAGATTACGATTTAACGTAAATCAGTTGCGCAAGTTTATCAGAAGATGGCGTCACTTATACGTCATAATCGCCATCTTGGAATGTTGTTTTGAAAACAGAACACAATAAGATTTCAGGATGTTCACAAATAAACATTGGTAGTAAACAGTTGAGATATGTAAGGTATGGTAAACATTGGTTATTTCATAAATAAATGCATTTGTAATGTAGATAATATTATAAAATACAGTCGTATTGTTAGAACCTCCTCGATTTTTAAAGTCGGTCAAAAAGGACTTAACATTTAGGTACCTACATTAAACAGGTATAAACCTCAATATGATATTTTAAATAATATAAAGAAACCATTTAAACAAAAGTAAAATTTACAATTAATTTCAAAGACATAAGTCTGAATTTAATTATATGTTTCAATAATTTTAAGGTCTGTATGATCTAACCCAAAAATTCGTACTTACAACTAAAATAACTAAATAAGTTTTGCCTGTGATTTTGCCTTTGGTATATTTTTATAATAATAAATAAGGTACCGACTGAATTGGAGTTTTCTATGTTACCTATAAAAAACGATTCATGTGCAAATAGATTAATCTTTGTAAATAATATACATAATTGATATTGTTATAAAAAAAAATTGTTGGTAATGGTCCACTGCTTTTCAAATATTTAATTTAACTTCCTAATTAAAAACATACAAACATACAATTTCTGCGTATTATATTCATAATCACAAAAACGTAACATTTAAAAGGATGGCATTAAGCGCGTTTTAATAAGTCAATGTTTTTATAGCGTCTGTCACCGCGATGTATAATTAGGCGGTCTTATAGCCAATGATGTGTGGAGGTCACAAGATATCCTTAGATCTTATCTGGATTTATGTTGTTTTGATTGTGAATTTAATAATGTTATTTTATGAAAAGGACATGTTTTATGAATGTGTGGGTAGGCGGTAGGTGGTTAGAGGTTTTATTACTTGGATTATTGATAAAGTATGTTATTTTTAAGCCATATTTAACCACCATGGTTATCACTCATATTTACGCTCCCACTGTTGGGACACAGAGACATCTCTCTTGACGATAGAGATTAAGCCTTAATTCACCACGCTGGCCAAGTGCGGGTTTATGAAAGACTCAATGACCTCTAAACTTTATGCTCACGATATTTGTCTTCACCGTTAGATTAAAATAAAAACACATACATTTTCAAGACGTGCGCGGCGGGGTCTGAACACACGACCTCGTGCACTCTCAATACAACACGGCCAACATTAACCTCTTATTTCTATTTAAATAAAAAAATCTTGAAATAATCAATAATAAAGTTTGAATTGCAATGCCCAAAAGACACCGGCATTAGAAGTCCGACGGCTTATATGGTGAAAACTTTATTTCATTTCAATAAATAAACTTAAATAAATCCAGTTTTATATCTACACTAAATATCGTATCGTAAATACCTTGGATCTAAAAACAATCAATTCTAGAACTAATATAGATCATCAATTTCTACAAAAAATGCTTCTTGGAACAAACTGGAACCATCAATATTAAAATAATAACCAATCCAATTATTTATGTAAACCATAAAAATTTATTTGCAGAATAAAAATTGAATATTGTGAAAGCAACTCCAAACTAATTCGAATCACAATCGTTTTTACCAATAAAATAAAATGGTAAGAACAAATAAACCAATAAAAATGACGTAGTGTATGTCGGTAAGGAAAGCATAACGAATAATAATGCAATGAAAGTTTCGAAATGGCCGAACTAAGGAGAAACAGACAAACAATAATAATCTATGGTATATCTTTATAATCTGTGGTATGGTTATCATAGCTTCATAATGTATGGTCATTTAATTTCGTGTGGTTGGTACGTGTTGGTGTTGTGAAGACGTTGTTCGAGTTTCAAAATCTTGATCGTGGCTTTGATCTGTGTTTTTGGTGGTCGATTGGATTTTTGACCGAAATTAAGAAAAAGAATTTCATATAATTACTTAACAATTTATTTTACAAATACACAGAAATAGTATGTATTTCTTCTTTTATTATCTTATTAACCGACAAAAAAAATACGTTCTCAAATCGAGTTTATTTATTTACTTACTAGCTTTCCGCCCGCGGCTTCGCCCGCATTATATTAGATTTTAAAAAAGCAGTAAAAAGTATCCTATGTCCTTCCCCCGGTTCTAAGCTGCCTCCCTGCCAATTTTCAGCCAAATCTATTCAGCCGTTCTCGAGTTATAAGTTCAGGCACTAACACGACTTTCTTTTATATATATAGATTTACCTGAGAACTAACAAACGGGTGAACCGATTTGGTGGATGATCCTTTTTAGGTAGATAAATGGCAAAAACGGATAGATTCGAGCTGTCCGTATGTCACAAGCACTTATATCAATTTAAAAGATGACTCTTCCCGTGGTCTGAAAAAAAATGTTTCAGTTTGTTGATATCCTTTAAGAATCAACTATACCTAAATAGCATACCTACTTAAATACTAGAAGAATCCGTCCTTAAGTACGTCCCGTCTAGGTCATAGATAATATGAATTGAACTGTAAGAGCGATGAACTTTGGCGTGGTTCAAAGTTGTACTTCTGATCTGTGGCAGTATTTTTCAGCAATGAAAGATTATAGAAGATAAGACTCTATGGTTTATTTCAATGTTTATGTCAGTTAAGGTCTTTTTCTTGCACGTGTTTTACGTGAAATAGATATTATTAGTTAGGGTAACACACAGATATATACCACCAGATACCTCATAACAGGCGACGACCGCGCGCCAAACATATGGTTAAACCAACCATATGTAAAGCCCCGCCTCGAAACACGGCTTTAGTTGCGACCAAGTGTCAGACCCGTGAACTTCATATACATTTCTATAGTCTAACGCAAGTGAAGAGGTCAGCTTATAATGGCTACTCGTACGAAGGACGTTCACTTGTCTCTTTTCCGCATTGCGCTTATTGCATTCGTTGTCCTTCTCGGCGAAAGCACGTGTAACGTTAGTGTTGTAAATTCTAATCGATATCGTTAAAAATGATAGACGACGTATATAAGCGGGTTTCTCGGTATTATTGTATTTAAAAATAAATAAGTTATCAATAAACCGTTTAAATATGTTTATAGAGTACTTACTCAGTAATATGAATTATTAGTGATACATTTTTCTAATATTATTTTTTAATTTTTAAGTTCTACAGATTTGTGTATTCCAAAAATAAATACATATCTACCTACCTACATGATGCTATTTTCATTTTCATATGAAATTTTAAAACGAATAATCGAAATTAATTATCGACAAATTCGTTCAATGTTCCCAACCCGCGACCTAAGTGCGACCTTGAAATAGCCAATCACAACGCCTTTGTTCCAGTCCCCGCAACCCGCGCCTTCCTCCAATTTCGGTGCGTTTGAATCGGAACAAAAGTATTATAAAGGGGCATCTAGTGGGGGTTATCTGTGGGGTAACATAACATAAAATATAAAAATTTAGCCATGTTGGCTGTGGGGTAGCACAATCGAGTTTCATTTCGAAGGTCGCTGGTTCAAACTCCGCCGCGTACCTCGTAGATTTTTCTTCATTAAATCTGTGCATTAAAACTCTTAACGTGCTCTATCGGCGAAGGAAAACACCGTGAGGAATACGGCATGTTTTGAGAATTTTGACATGTTTGTGAATTTTTACATGTTCGAAGAAAATGACATTCACAATCACAACACACAACAACGCACAGAAGACCCAATCTCCCTCGTCAAGAGTAAAGTCCCTGTGTCCCAACATTGGGCACGTAAATAGAGCTGATTTAATTATAACCAAAATCCGTTAAACATCTGTGTATTTTATTATTATAAATTGTTGTTTGTTCGTCATGAAATGTCACGGATAGAACACGATGCCTCTGCCCTTTAATAACTAAACTAATAAAATATCTAACTGCAGTTTTTATCTTTGCGTGACTGGATAACAAGTAACAAACAATTGACTAACGAGTGAACTAAATAATAAAAAGATAATGATTGTGTGACAGCTCAGTTTTAATTAAGCTATTCATTTAATTAGTTACGTGTATAGCCTTTTTACATCGAACGCAATGTATCAATTCAGTCTTTAGTAAACGTTAAAGGTTGCCGGCGATTTTCCACAAAAAAAAATATAATAGCGTCCCGCCCGGGTAAATTAAAGGTAATGTTAAAATATGATAATTATACATAACCTAACTTTTTAATTACTTATTATCAACCAAAATATTTACTAATAGGTTCAGATTTTAATAGGGTGTTATTAATAAATAACACCGCATCAAAATGTGTTCATCTAATAAATTAAATATCTGTAAGTACATACCTACTGTATTTTTACAGCCTGTTAAGCGGGCTGATTGCACCAAATCCTATTAATGGGTTCTGTTAGAAAGACCCATGCCCAGTGGAACGTATATAGTTATTATGATGATGAGAAGACATGTCTAGTTTATGCTAGCGATGTCACCCCGCCCTGCACGGTCGCCATAAATCTACTACTATTGTTGGCCTCACGATCTCTTTTGGATCTACGAGTATGACGCAATTCCATTTTTAAACAGTTCAAATCATTACTGAAACTGTTTGAAAATAGAATGGCATTAATTGTTTTAGATTTTAGTAATGAAGGGATTTAAATATCGAAACTGAATTTCGTCACGGTTTGTGTTTCTGTGGATAATAATGTTTTGTCTATGAATTTTCTATTGGCAAAACGGCTAAGCGTTATTACGCAAAGTGGAGAATAGATAAAATTTGGTACAAAAATGTTTATGTACCCAAAAGGGACTTATTAGCACTTTTTACTGCTGGAAAATATTATAAATCTAGAGAGCTGAAGAGTTTTGTATGATTGTTTGTTTGAACGCGCTCTTAGATCGCGATCTTAGAAACCGCTGGTCCGATTTGGAAAATTATATTTCAATGAAAGGCGCTTGATTAACCAAGACAAATCACTGCATAACTATTTACAAAATAAAGAGAACGTTACATATTTATAACAAACCCATACGAATGAAATCGTGAGAAACGATTCGCAATAATAAAAATGTCACTGCAAATCCGTTAAGAATGCGCAACACTAGACCCCAGAGCAACAAATTGTAAGCCTTATCTCAACGGAATAGAGCTTAGAATAGTATAGTTGGTATCTGTAATAGTGATGTATTGATTTAATATGGTTTATTATCGATTACACGCGCTAATTTAGTTGTTCGATGTCGATTGCCGAGATTCCTATTAGTCAGGGATCCGTAGTACATGGAAATCAAGTGATTACTAACAAGCTAATTTTTGGTGAGTAGCTTCGTTTCGATGAGACGTCCAAAGATATCCTATACCCAACTCTCGATTGTGGTAGCTAACAGAGATATCAAGGATTAAAAAATTCAAGGATGTAAAACCGGGATAACGGACCACGAAAATTGTAGGACAATATGTTATATCTCAAGATAATTATCTAAATTATATAAAAACATGTTTGTCCTACAAAACCTATGGTTTGATCAAAGAGTCCGCCATTTCCAAAATGTGTCGAAAACGAGATCAATTTAAATGATTACTATGATTACTAACCAGCTGATTTTTTGTTGTATACTTAATTAATATTTATAAAATCTAACGGACATATTGTCCGACAAATTTCGTGGTCCGTTATCCCGGTTTTACAACCTTGAATTTTTTAATCCTTGATATCTCTGTTAGCTACCACAATCGAGAGTTGGGTATAGGATATCTTTGGACGTCTCATCGAAACGAAGCTACTCACCAAAAATTAGCTTGTTAGTAATCACTTGATTTCCATGTACTACGGATCCCGGCCTATATGGGTGGAAATTATTTACTTGTATTGTATAATGAAGTTGGAGGTAGGTTAATAACTTTAGTTACAATACCATAGAGAAATCAAAGACAGCTTCTATTCCGTTGGTCCTTTATGACTTATAGAATGATTCATAAATCTATGAAGATAAAGAATTAATTGAATAACTGTGTAGGTAGGTACTATTTAGGTCTCAAAATAAGATTTAGTAATCAACAGCCTGCCCACTTTTAGCGTACTACAATATTTGGTTACTGTTTCTTATAGCATTGATTATATTGATACAATTCTCGTGTTAAGGGTATAAAAGCGACGACTAAGAGATTTATCAAGGTAGGTACTCACTGTATCACTGATTATAGGACATTACGGTTGTCATAATACAAATGTTATATCATCATAAACTCATGATCACATAGTTTTATATTAAGAAAATCATGTCATGAATAAAAATGTATGTCATAAATCATTTCAACTCCACCTTTCGCCTTAAGTGTGGACATTGCTATCATATAATTTTCATCAGTCATTCCGTGTCACTAGTACCGCCATCTGTCGAAATTGAACACTTAATTTTCGAAGAGCGAAAAAGATTGTTTTTTAATGTATATTGCCAGCTTTCAAAATGATTTCAAAGGTAATTTGCAGTTTTGCATTTTTTTTATTCCATCTCACTTACCGATGAAGCAGTTTTCAACAGATCACCCCTACCTTGTTGGTGGACGTCCGACGCTGCATTTGCTGGTCCGCGTCCTTCATTCGAGAACTTTTGGACCCCATCGATCATCTCCTGCCTGACATATAGACCAAGAGCCTGTGATGGCCAGACGGGCTCTTAGGTTAATACAGAGCCACTTGAAAGAAAATAAAATTAGATGAAAATATGGAAAGAAATTAAAATATTTTACTAGCCACGACAATTCAATTATCTACCTACCTACATATTCTTATGCGGGCCGATTATCTCGGGAGGAATTTCCGATTACAATATACATAGTTTTTGGGGATCCAAGTATCTTTCTAAAATAACGTTATACGAACCAATGTAAACCTATTTAGCAATAGATTAGTTCACTTTTTCACACAAAAATGTAATGACACTGTGATTTATTATCAACCCTGTCCTTGGTAAGCAAATTGGTCAATTTTAGAGCTAAATTGGTCAGAAACAGGCAAACCGTGTAATTTTATATAGTTTTATTCTTTACGAAACTTGGCGACTATGAACTTATCATTTTATAATGGTTTTTATTGTCATTAACTTTACGTCGAAGTAATTTGTTTATTGATCTTGACCCTTTTGTCATGATAGAGGCTTCCTTTAATTTGTTCTATGGAAGGTCGGCAGATTTATAAACACCATAAAAGTCATTAGAAGTAAGAATATTTTTTTAAAGGTGAAGGTTTAAAAGACTAACTATTGCAATACTTTTAACGATTAATTAATAGTGTAATTGTAAATTCTATAGAAGTAATTTAGTTTTTAGTAATTTACTTTGTCTCAGTATCATGAGCAAGGATTATAGAGTAAAAAAACTTCGCTTTACCTTAATGAAATAATAATGTTACGCTACTTTGTAACTCGTTTTAATAAGATTCATCTGACTTTTAATTTTGTGTCTATATTTTTATAATATTTAGTTAGCTCGGTAAGTGTGGTTATGCCAAATCTCCTAAGACCAATAGTGGGTTCTGTTGAGGAGACTCGTGAGGTATGCGATATATTATGCTTATGATAATTACTAAGTAAAACAAAATTTAGCTGTTGCTTTTGCATCCAATCTCGGCAAATTAAAACATTGGTAAAAAATGGTTCAAAACAATAAATGAACACTTCAAAGCAGATGTAATATGATTAATAGCGTGACTTTTTAATGGATTTCCGAAAAATATTTCCGATTTTTACCGTAAAAAATGAACCATGTGGTCCTCTGCCGTACTGTCATGTCACCTTTGTAAAGATTGAAACGTTTTGATACTTGCCAACTTGAAAACCATTTGAGATATAGGTACAACATTAAAAAATAAAACAATATAAACTAAAGAGTGTCCCAATAAGGCCACCAACTTAGCATTTGTTGCATTGCTATTGTCAAATTATGATGTTACCTATTTATTAACTCGCGTAGGTATTATATTATTTATTTCTGATATAGTTTTGCTAAGCAAAATACTTTTAAATTTAACGCACAAATATTGTGGTACTTATAACTTCTATATCAAACAGAAAAATTAAAAGTCGACATTACAAACTACGCGAAGAACGCGTTAAAGTATCAAAACATCACAATCCATCCACACGCATCACTCGAAATGTATTCGAATTCCATATCGACGGTGGAAAGGAAAAACCCTTGAAGCGACAATTTTCAAACTTTACAGGAGAGCCGATCAAAGTTTTTATTTTCCGAAAATAAATCATAAAAAATTTGAGTTTGAAGTTAGAGCGACAGGAAAAAAAACAGTTTCTTTATTTTTTATTTACTACCTTACTATTAAACTTCGAAAAATATACAACCATGATTAATTGATTTAGGCGTCGCTTAATTATTTAACGGTGAATACAGCGGACGGAAAAACGCATTAAATGCAACTTGAGTATTCTGACAAACGCAAGGAAAAACACATTAAGCGACAAGCTATGTATGATTTAACTAGGAGGTAAAATAACTGAAGCGTATCGAGCATAACATACAGGGTTCCGGAAAAACCAGTTAAGTAAGAAAATCATAGTATGCTCAGTACAATAAAAACACGTTATGCGCTAGCTATGTAGTAATTTAAAGCTATGTTTTTAACTGAAGTCCCTACTTTGTTTCCCAAAGATACCAAAAAAAACAAGAATATTTAATACAATAGTCTTTTATTTATTAAAAAATTAATGGTATTAGGTTTAAATATTAAACTTAGAATTAAACTTATTAACCTATTAAATTTTATGAAGTCTAAGATAAGAACTATAAATTCTGTATCACAATTATTACCAATCACTACCTATTTCAGTCTTATGACATAATCAACATTGCTAACACAATAAGTAAAATCTTCAAAACAAAAAACAATTAAGCATAATTAAATAATTAATAGGAACATTAAAATCACATGCTATCAAAATTTAAGGATTCCAAACCTTAAATTTAAAAAAAAAAAAAACTTTAAAACAAATATTAAGGATATATGAAACGTTGGAACGTTAACACAATAAGTAAAATCTTCAAAACAAAAAACAATTAAGCATTAAATAATTAATAGGAACATTCAAATCACTATTCTTATAAAACTGTTTTACAATTTGTGAAGTTGTAGCTCCGATTATAGGATTCTTCTTCAGCATCAGGTAACATGGAGTATTTAACAGCCATTATGCTGAGATTTGACTTTTTAAAAGTAACAATCCTCAATTTGCTTATCTTTCCTGTCAAGTTTCCTCGAAAGTATTTATCGGAAAACTCATCATACCCTTGAAAGTCTGTATGATCTAAATAGTGAACGTTGTATGGCCTAGGTTCTTTTGACATGTCCGCCCATTTTAAATATTTTATTTTAAAACTACATCTTCCGGTCCATTGTATAAACTGCAATAAAAAAAACAGAAAAGTTCATAATTAAACAACTACGTAAATTAAGAAATAGGGGTACATCTCCGCAAACTTAATAAATAAATGCTGTACATTCCAAACATCATCATCTAACCCCAAGCTAAGCAGAACTTGTGTTATGGTGTGATGGCTGATGTACATGTACAAATGCCCAGAACACCCGGAATAAATATTTCCACATCGTAAAAACATTTGCACTTGTCCAAGTCGGAAATCGAACCCGCAACCTCCTGCGTCGCAGGCGGTTCTTCACCCAGCCGTTCCATATCAGTCGTTACTATAACAGAAGCACACAACATCAAAAGATCGAGCGATCAAATAATAATACATAAATAGCTACTCAATAAGATTGTGATTCTACCTGATTGTTAATAAAGTAGGTAATAACTTTGTTAAATTTATTAATTTCATTTCGATTTACAATAAAACAAAAACACTTAAGTATTTACAGGTAAGAAGTACTTACATTTACTAAAACACGCACTCTCTGTGGCCGCTGTTCGCGATGCGATGAAACGTGACGGTTCATCGATGAATGAAGCGCCACGTCACGAGCAATATCCTTATATAGGTGACGCCTTTTACACAAAAGAGACCGAATTTCATTGCTTGTAGCGACAAGACTTGTTTTGAATGGTTAATTTAAATACATAGTATCGTAAATAATACTTACTTTAACCGACTATCGTCTTCATTTATGAAGTCAGCGTAATTAAATTAACCGACGATTCGGGAACAAAAGACGATGTCGGTTAATTTAAATATTTATGTGGTATTTTTGTCTATGTTTACTTTAACCGACACCACTGCTTTTTACAGCGATTGTCGAAATAACTGAAATCCATAATATTTTATAACAATCATGCAGGAAAAACGCATGAACTCCATGATACAGATATAAGGTAAGCAAGGAAAAACAAATGTAGCGACCGGGCACCAACGCAATAGGAGTAAGCAAAAACAACTTCAGTGTTTAAAATAGGATTTCATATGGTGAAGAAAAACAATTTAAGTAACCTATAAGATTTGAAACAAAAAAGGAAAAATACATCAAATAACAATCTAACTATATAGTCGGTACTTCAAGCGGTAAATGAACCAAAATTGCTAAAATTCTTTGTCACTTCATTTAGCGTCTGAAAAAATTGAGCCTAAAAGTGCCATTACTTGAAGCGACACCAAAGTGGTCAGATCGCCACGAAACCAAGACCAATCGACGCAGAAAAATTCACTGATTTCAAATATGTATAAATGTCATTTTCGACCAAAGTGTCGCTTCAAGTGTTTTTCCTTTCCACCGTCGATATGTTCATTTTTTAACGCCACAGGCTCTCTTTTGACATTTTAAAAATAAATCTTCACATTGCTAATTGCAAAAAATGGAATTTGACCCAAAACCCGCATTGCCAGCATAATAGTGCGTATGCATCTGGTCTGGTACAGGAACTATCACGATATACCTTCGGCGATAAAAAGTCAATGAGGATTATCAACATAGGTACATCTATACTCATGTGAAATAACATATAATATGTATCATGAAATGTTGATAAACTTTGATAAATTAAAGATATAAAAAAACTTAAGAGTTTGTTTGATTGGTTGTTTGTTTGCTAAACGGGCTTCAGGAGCTAATCAGAGGAGAATATTTCAGTGTTAGATAGTATGTAAATTTATAACGATGGTTATGATAAAAAAAAATACAAAGCAATTGTCTATGGTAAAAAAAACTTTTACCACGTGCCAAAGAGTTCAAGCTCAGGTGACAGTCATTTCACTATCAATAAAATCTTACAAATAATCTTTTTTATTACAACTGAACAGGAAATAAAATTTCAATCTCCAACAAGGACCAATGTTTCATGACTGCTTAATTTCTTTGAAGCATTCGTAATTTTGTACTGGATTTGTTGAAACTGGGTTCAAGTTATACTGGTTTTTATTTTATTGTAAGTTTATAAGGAGTTCCGATTTGTCCTATTGATGTAAAAGTACTTTTGGTGCATAATTCGTTGAAACACGTGCGAGTGAAGAATGATTTAGTTTTTATTCCTGTGATTTGGATGTAGAGTGGATAAGACTAAATATAAGTTAGCTATTTATATAGACTCTTAGTTGGTGATATTATTCTACATTTTTATTGTATTTTGAACCTATTTTCAAATGACACATTCAAACTTTGAAAAGTTCCTCAATTATTATTATTATTATAAGTACTTATTTTCAAAGCGCACATGAACATTTCTAAGAAGAAAATCCAAAGGGGGCGGGATTTGAATCCACTACCTTCGGAATGAAAGTCGAGTGTGCTCCCACTTAGCCGACGTGGTCTTAGTTCTTATGTTGATAGCAGTAAACTTGTCAAAAATCAATAAATTATGATTGGGTCATATCCATAACCTTCTTACCTAGAAGGTACCAACCTAATGAAACCCAATACCAACTTGCCGACCCGCCTGCACTTCCTCCCGTAGACTATAGAGCGTTAGAAGGAACACAGACAAAAACATTCGAATATGGAACATCCTTGGCAGCTGCATCGGCACGTGCTGATAACGATTGAAGGACTATTGATAACAATTCAAAGAGGGTCTGGAATGTTCTTAGAAATAGGATTGGTTTATAAATATCATACTTTATTGATATACTCGTACCTAACTAGTTATGTGCGTTTACTTTGACAATGGACTTTCCCGTAGCAATGAGGAAGTTTCGAGACTCAAGGACCATTGTTTTGTTCTGATCTATCCTTTTTCGTACACTATAATAACCTTCTGGGTATTTATCATAATAGATTCGTTTTTATATGTAATCGTATACACATTTATGTAATACAATCTATGAAAATCTATGTTTTGAGTTAGTAAAATTTTGTTATTTTTAACATCATCGGTTTTTTATGCTTACTAATTAAAGAGATAAGATTTCTAAAGATAATTTGTATAAGCTCATCGCTATAGAATATCATGAAATTGGCCAGATAATCTCCATTCAAATAACGAGCGATTACTCACGGCCATTTCACTTTCTAAGCCATTCAAATTCATGCAAACACTCTCTGGTCATTACAATTTATTTTATTTAACTTGTTCATTTACATATACGTTAATAAATAAACATTGAAATAAAATATTTTTTTGAATGTGTTTTAAAAATAGTAGTCAATAATATAAATAACACATCATAAAAATATGTTTGTGTAGGTATTTAAGGACAGGCGTTCAACGAATATATACATCGGAAAAGATATATTTCCCCAGAAAAAAAATATTTACGTTCCTAATTCTTACAATAATTATTAAAACTTCAATAAAATATAATCGAATTAACACGCTACCAACTCCATTGAAAATCTCCAATTACCAAATCATATAATTATGATCAATTTGTAACAAAACTTCGTCGATTATGACTCATCACAATTTCGTTCAGGATCGTTTATATCGTGAAAAAAATGAACTGTCATGTTCTAAAATTGGCGCTACATTTTTAAAAAGGATAAAAAATTAACCCTTTGCAAGACATCACCGTTTGAAAGTACTCGCAAACCTATAATTAGTTTAAGCCATATGCAGAACTCAAAAAATCTTTGTTTTTTTCCCTAAAGAAGAGTAAAAAGTTTGTTTTCTAAAATAGATTCTAAATGCAACATATACATGGTGAAGACATTTCTTTATTTTTTGATTATTTTATTTTTATTTTGGTGCAAGAAATCTAGCACCCGTAAAAAAAGCTAAAGCTAAGCGTAAAGCTTCGAGCTTATCACGGGGCTCTAGATATTGCTGCGTGAATTGTCCGGCAATACTTATTTATTTATTATGTTTATTATAGATAAGCTTGTAATTTTTATAATACTTATTTCCTATTTTAATGACAGATAATAACTATAATAACGATTACTCAAAATAATTTATATTCTTTTATTTTATAGAGTAGCCCGTAGGTACTTTATCCATTAACTACATTTTATTTTCAAACAAAAATAAGTTACGCCTAACAAGGTTTATTTTTATAGGTACCTTAGGATAAATCAACACACTAAACATTAAAACAAATAAGTATATAAATAAAAGTTAACATTATGTTTTATCGTTATTGAAATAAACAAATAAATTACCTCAACAATAACACCCTGTATTCAATAAAGCAGATAATAAGGGCTTGATTTTCCGAAGGGTTACAAAAAGTATGTTACTTGGCCAGGTGTTGCCAGCGTCTTACCGGATATCTCCTGCATGTGTCTTCAACCCTACTGCGATGGCGGAAACAGGCAACCCTGGTTTAAAAAACAACCCTTTATATTATTTTTATGATGAGGCAACGCAGTGTTAAAGATTTGTCTAATGAAGAGAGTTAAAAATAAATATTGGTTAGTGGTGAAAGATATCATTTATATATAGAATTTGTTTTAGATTGTCTTATTTTTTGTTCTGGTATTTATTTATCAAAATATTTTTCCTTGTATAAAAAAGTGGGCTTTATGCCAAACAAAACTTCGGTAAATAAATTCGGAAATTTTTTTTGTGCAATCTGCAGATATTTGTTCTGGGTGTTATATAATGTAGATATTATAAAAAAAATATCTATCTATGTATGCATAATATATTAAGTACCTATATCAGAAATCTAGCTCCCGTATCATAAGCTTTGAGCTTACCACGGCACTAAATGTTGCGGTGTGATTTGTCCAGCAATATTTATTTAATAATATTTGACATTTTTGCACACCAACACCTATCTTACGCACTATGTGGCCTTTCCGGTTCTAAATAAACAAATTCTTTAACTCGGTATTATGTATTCGATCTCATTAACGAATCAAATACATTCAAGTTTTCTCATAAAGCTGAGTGGATGTGTAATAAAGTGTCATCATCATCACTCTAGACGGCGTGAGTTCAGGGGTCAGTTTGTGCATTAATCTGAGTATAACTGTACTTTATGATTGCACACAAGGGCACAATTTATACAGGTTTATACGCCTATAACTACTTAAACATAAGCCGGTTTTATATGCGTTGATTTTCCCGTGAATGTATATTTTCATTGGTAAAACAGCTTTTCTTTATAAAAGGAATTCGGACCTCATTTGGATTATTATTTGACTAACTAACTTATGCCTAAAACCTAACCAACACCATTTAATTTAAAGTAGTTATCTATGAATTAGGACTAATTTTGTAGACCAATTTTAATGGAAAATTGTATAATAACTGATTGTTTATAATAACTACATTTGAATCAGATTTCAAACCTACATCGTACACGCCTATGTTTTCTACAAAATTGATATATTTTTGTGAAAAAACCCATAAATTAAAATATTACCCCAATAATTGTGATTACATACACCATAGAGTAAAGAAACAGGTGGAATGCACTATGAACGATGACTCATAGATACAAAGATTCGTTTTTGAAAAAGTAATATATTGTCTGTGGTTAATTTGACATAGACAGATGCTGTCTCGCTAATGGAAGGTTGGAGAAAGTGTTTTGCACTCTGACCTGCTACGGAATGTACGGTCAGTTGAATAAGGACATCATAGACGGAATCATCTCAGGCATTTCCTGTATAAAATAAGCAACACTATTTACGTTCCCTCTGCTGAGACATAGGGATTTCTCTCATGTTGAGAGAGATATATTATAACTGGCTGATTCTATACCTAACTAAAGGATGATGTAGCGATATTATTTCTCTCTCTTTCTTTCTCTCTCTTCAGTTTAACTATTATATATATGTTGATGTGTATCAACATATAAAAACACAGAAGTTTGTTTTTCTTTTTAAAGGCGAAACTTACTGATAATATTACCTATTATTGAAACGAGCAATAATATCTTACGCTGACTGTACCATGGACAGAATGGCTGCAATTGTAAAGATGATACTTGCTTTTAACAAGTTAAACGGTTGTCTACCTTCAACTTATTTGATTATTTGCCTACGATAATGCAATTTTTCTTAACCGCAATTAACATAACAAAAAAAGAGCCGTCATAATTTTAATCTACGTAAGTTCAGAATTAATTTAACTCGTAATTTAACTAGACTAGACTATGTTAACTAGAAGTTGAAAAACTCTAGATTTCAAAGATTAATTCCCGAACAATTTAGTTGTTATTATTATAACATTATTTGCTATTAATATTCATCTGACCATAAAAAAAAAAAATTATATTATCTACACATTTTAATAAATATAAAATGTTTCGTAAACACAAAATGATCAAAAACACAAATCAAAAATAAAGGGATGCGCCATTTGGCGAAAATCTTCGCAACTTCCGGCCACATTGGCCAGTTTCCGGTTGGCTGGCCCCCTTAAATCAATTCAACAGGTGGACTGAAGGTGCACAAACCACGATTCTGTTGTTTATGGTACCGAATAGTAGGATTATTTTGGGGGAGTAAAAATATTGAAATTGGGAGTTAAAAAATACATACTTATGGCTGAGGAGTTTGTTTTTAAAACGTATTAACCTCGGGAACTACTTGCAGGATTTTGATGTTTTACTTGCATTAGATAATAAAATAAATTTATTAAGTAACTTTTTCCGCGGAAATGGATGATTCATCAGGAAAATTATGAAAATGCTGGACAGACTAGAATATTATATTGAAGAAAAATTTACAATATACTGTTTAGAGATTCTTATTCCGAGATAACAAGATATTTCAGCGCTAATCAAAAATATATTAAAAATAAATTATACCTTTGTTTTCTAATTAAGTTAATATAGAATGCCTTTTTTGAAACAAGACCTTTTCTTTTAAAAACCTAATTCTGGATACCTATACTTTGCATTCTCTACGACTCTATTTTGGACAGGCTGTCCATTGTAAATTTTTCATTCATTACTACTTATTATTAATTTTAATAATTATAATTATGTATACCACACCACTATCAGTAACCATTATGTCGGGCCTGGTTTCAACTCATAACAGCATTTGGTGGAAATCTTCGCGAAACTTCCGGAGGGCGAATAAATAAGGTCATTTCAACTTAAATCACGCTAACAGGTGGTAAGGGCCTGTGGGGGGACGTTTAACTGATTGTTTATGTAACGTTGTCTCTGCGATTATACTTATAGGGTAGAATTACCTACTTTCTTCGTGTTTCGGAATAAAAAAACTTGATACTTAGATTAATTTATATTATATGTAGGTATCTCATATAAGTGAAATGTGTTTATTTGTGGATAGAGTTCTTTAAACTGTCTAATCTTCTAATACTTGTGATTTCCTCCTCGGCTTTGTCCGCAAGAAAGAGGATTTTATCGCGATGTTTTATTAACTTAAATCGTTTTCAGATTAAAGTTTTAGGAGTTAAAATTTTCAGCCAAGTTCGTTCAAGTTAAAAACCGTCAACTTTTTGTTTCGAACATTCAGATTACTTTTACCCTACCAGTATATTTCTATTAAAAAGTTGATAAGTAGAAATAATCTGAAACAGCTGAACATATTTAGCTTAAAATAAACAGTGCTGTTCACCCTTTCTACCCCTTTAAACGTAAATCATAATTTGAAAAGGGTGTGATTACCCTTTGATTTGTGTTGTGGAACAAATTGGATATATACATATGTTATAAGTAATCTAAGTTAGAAAATGTACCTATATCATAAAAATAGGTCGTTTAAAATAACATTATAATAGCGAAATTCAATGCTTTATTATGAAGATATGGAATAATAATTTGAGTAGTCTATATTTTACAGTGGGAGAAATTCTTCTGTACCGTAGTACTTATGTACTGTGTAGTAGAATTAATTTAAATATGGACTAAATAAGGTATCGAAAACAGTATTAGTCACGTTTTGTGGACTTTCACAAAGCTAATAGTCACTAATTAAATTATGAATTAATAAAAATTGTTTATGATGATGAATGTCTACGATTTTTTATTAATCGGCTATGCTGCACAGTTTTTACACTAAAATCGATCTAAAGGTCAACAACCCCGCTATCTGACAGCGATCTATCAAAGATACGTTAAGACAACACGGTCTGTTTGTCTGTTTGTCCTCCGCGCTCCCACGGGAGACAGGATGCAAGATTGGGATAAATAGGAATTCGCTGATGGGACAAAAAAGGACACAAATGTTAGCAATGGGACACTTAGCTGGTGTAAATTTCCGGGTCTTCCTAAAGCTGACTGTACATTGTAAAGACATTTTATTTGTGTAAGTTTATATAACGCCGTATCAGCCCAGTTAAGGGGATACTTGACTTTTTCTTTATACGATTCTAATTATTGAATCTCGATAAATGTGCTCTATAAACTGGTAATTTTAGCGTGAAAGAAAATAATGCTGAAAATATAACACATATTTTTATGGAAAACAATAACGACAAACCCCTAACATAATTCGTTTTAGAGTAATTTTAAATAAAAGATATATTATTATATTGATAACATATCAACAATTATCGTTTTAATTCGTGTTTCTTATATGATCGTATTTATATAAAAGCTCAAATCGCCTAAGCACATGTTGTTCCCAGACTTAAATCTGAACGTTTAACAAAAACTAAGACCAATCTAACTTAAATTCAACTTATGGCATATATTTGATCCCAGGAACATATCGCTCATTGAATACAAAACAGCCACAAATCAGAAACCTCATTTTTTACAGGAGAGCCAAAACAAAATTTAAATTTTTGATTATTTTATTCTTGACTTGAATTTTTTAATTTTTTGATTATTTTATTCTTGACAAATTTACTAATTCTTTTAATTTCAATTTAATTCCGACATTTAAATTTAAATTTATTGGTTTTTATTTTATTGATTTTTTCTAAATTTATTGTAATTTCTTTGTACCTACTATTATTATCTGATTTATTTTTATTTTTAAGTGTTTGCATTAACCATGTAACTGTGTATATGGCCTTGTAAGTGGCTGAAATAAATGATTTTTAATTTTAATTTTTAATTTTTTAAAAAATGATTTTTTGAAAAAAATACTGTTTTTATTTTTATATTTTATGATGTTTATATATCATTATTTTCCTTGTTTTTTGCTCTATTTTTTTAAATAATGACCACTGTGATAGCATTCTTCCAACCTTAGAAAACCTACAAAAGCCCTTTTTGCATTCAAAATTTGAACCAATGTTAGGGTGATTTTCCCAAAAAATTAAACAAATAATAAATGTAACATGCTTTTTTGATGTTTTACTAGGTAAATAACTATAAAAAATAAATAACTCTCAGTATATCTAAAAAGATTATAAACTATTCAAACGAGTAACACAAAACTGGATATTGGTTTATCGTTTTATTTTAAAAAAAACGCGGTATCAATTTTACCCAATCTAAAATATTCATAGGAACAACGTTATACTTCAAAAACTATAAACACAAATCTAAAATTTAATTGCTGAAAGCTTAACATTAAAAGGTATGAAATAAGGCTTAATTAGTAAAATATTAATACATTTATTAAATTATTATTAAATCACAGCCTGTATGGCTAAAATCACAAAAGTAATATCTATTTATTTTTTTGTTGGCCGCTGCTATTGCTGAAATATCACATTCTTGAATTTGTTCAGAGTTGATAACGGGCCGGTTTTGTATGCTTTCTTATTATTCATTAGAATGGCCAACTGCCATGCTCATAATTAATTTTGCTCTGCTATTCATTCTGAAAATAAACTATTTAATGATTATGATTATGTACTTCCAAAACAATCATAAATTGTTACTTTGGGTGCAGATTTATGTGGTGCGAAGTTTCCGTGAAAACTATTATAACCGTGAATACTACGCAATTTATTTATAAGTAATGAAGTTAAATTACTTTGAAAATATAAAAGTTTGAACCAACCTAACAATTATGAGGTGCTAAACGGTTACCGATAACTGTATGAACTTAAACTCTATCAAGTAAATGTTATTTTAAAGTAAATAAACATTACAAATTTGAAAACATGCCGTTTAGCTGTACATAATTAATATTACCTCTATAATAATTCAATACAAAAAGTACACATTTGTAAATATGGTATCACTTTATTTCATTATTGGAACGCAAAATGTACGTTTTCCAAAATATGGCTCTGTTAAATAAAAAATCAGAATGTACTTACTTGAAATTGGAATGCAAAACGGACGCATTTCAAAAAGTGCCCCTTTTGCACAGAACGCTGAATTAAATTTCGGGTCTTTTTTCGAGTTGTGGCAGTTTTGTTCTGAAGTTTGTGCGTAAGTCAGCCCAATACAAAAAGGGCGGTTGATCAGTTTTACGTCAAAATGAGCGAAAATGACTGGTGTCTTCAGCAAAACGTAAAGTACTGCAGCTTTAGACCCCAATTTTGAAATAAAACGATTTTCGAAAAATTTTGATTTATGGCTGTTTTGTATTCAATGAGCGATATGATAGTCAGTTGTAGGGCAGGTGGCGCGCAATCTGGGCTTGTGGGAACGAGAGAGATAGTATTAGAAAGAGATAGTGGCCTCTTTCCGTTTCCGCTTTTTAGAACATCTGCACCTTGACAGATTTGAAAGATTCTCAAGAAAGATACAACTTCTTGAGACCGTTTTTGGTTGTGGATCATATTTGTCATTATCATCTGTAAATGCATCTTATAAACCTTCCTATCCTATTTACTACATGCCTTTATTTCTATTTTACATCGAGTTTGTCTGAACATAAGTCACTTTTAGAATTGTTGGTTCAAAACACCAAAACCTCGTAGTAATCCCATACCAAAATAAACGTTGCACTGCATGTACCTACGTAAGAATTAAGGTTCTGTGTATTCTGCCAAAAGTCTGATAGTGGTCGAGTTAGAAAAATAATTTGCTGGTTTTGTACTAAGCCGAATTTTTTTTGTGTATTTTTATGAATGTATAAAAGAAAAAGAACATTAACCTTAAGCTATAAAAGCTATACGATATCCCAAGTGATACGAGTATGCTGTTCCGGATTTTCACATCATAAAATCTAAGTGCTTCCTCTTCGTTCTAGACTTAAACTATAGTTTATTTAGTAGCTGGTAGTTTTTATTAGATTTAACCAAATAAAAATTATGATTGCGAAAATTCACTAGACTGTTGTTATGTAAATCATACAATTATTTTTATTTTATTTCAACCGAAGTCACTTTGGAATAGTAATTCTATAATTTATTGTCTTGTTGATAATCCTAACATAGAAAATATTAAACAACCTGTAACTTAATATTTTTGACGTTATAATTTGATCGAAGTTTCCATGTTACTAACTTGTTTTGTAACTCAATTTGTTTTAATGTTTTAGACATTAACTTATTGAATTTTCTAATAATGTTAGACAACGCCAGAACTGTGTACGAGTAAGTTATCTAAAAATACCCACAAGATGCATGGTGCGTGTTACACATAAATCATATACACCTATACAAAGAGTTACTTACCTTCTTACGCGGTGGGTTATTCTGTACACTACATCATTATCATCAGTACCTACAATCCATGTTCCTATCACTAGCCCCGAATTCCTAAAAAATTGATATTGTATGTATATAATTAATTGTGTAATGATTTATCAATTGCAATTTCTGTTATCTTAATAATTTATGAAATAGGTTAATTAAATGCCGTGGAAAATTATTATAATTAATAAATATACTTATAAAGTTTCCATGAAATGATTCACAGATGATGTGAGATGATGTTTAACGAATCGTTATCTAATCGACATCAGTCAATGGCGCGTTAAAACGACTCCGCTTTGAATGAAGTTGATTGTGCCTTGATTGATGGGAGCTTTGTTGGCAGGTAGCCATACGTTAAATTACAAGCTTTGGTTTAACATACTGAAGCTTTATTTCATCATCAGTGTTTCTACATTCACATTGATGTAACCCGGTGTTATGAGCAGCCTATTTACGTTCCCACTGGTGGGACACAAGGACTCTTGAAAAGAGAGATTAGGTTTTAATTGAGCGCGTCGGCTAAGTAAAGCGCGAATTGGTGAACCGTTAAACCTTATTAGTGCATGATATTTTTTGTTTTTCTAACTAAAAAGAACCCCATACTAATAAATATATCCAACAAGTAAATAAATCAGTGTATAGTGAATTATATTTAGTTGGACAATCACACATCAACATTTAGCCCCGTTACAGGTTCTTTAGATAGATATATGATTTGCACTACATATAGATATATATTTTATTTGATTTTGATTTGTAAATAACACAATTGAACGCAATGGTTAATACTAAATCCTCTTACTTTGACTAACATTGAAACGCTTTGAAAATAAATCGATGTGCCGTTCAGAATAAGCCCCGATCACAATTTATTTTTAAGTAACCCTTTTATAAGAGAATCGGTTCATTAAGAACGGGTTTTTATGTTTCTATTTAAATTTAGAGCACCATATGTGGACAACATTGTTTCAGGAAGTTAAAAAATCTAATGTCATGGCTGCACTTCCGTTAAACGTTTGGTAAAAAAATTAAAGAGTATAAATATCTAAGTCTATTGGTTGTAGGTATTTAGTAAGTATTGTCTGGCAATATTTATTTATTTTATTAGTTAAATTGGAAGAGATAAAACCAACCATATATGAAGATTTCATTATATTTTCAATCATGACTTTAATTGTCTCTCTTATATGTACAGCTTTTTTCGTATCATAATCATTTATTTATAAGAACGTCAACATAATCGAGCAACCAAAAGGAAATAAGCTTCAGCCCCTCAAAAGTATTGATGAAAATCGCTGGAAAATTCTTTAAGTAAGGAAGAAAAACAACTACTTAAATCAAATTGCCTGCGTGGCGCTGGCATAAGAAAAAAAAACTACAATATTATCTACAGTGGTTGTCGTCAAACAGAATTAGGTTAATTATATCAGTAGACGTAGGTACCATATATATCTTGATCCATGAACCTAATGTACCAACTTACGGCGATCTAACTCGCCTGGTTAGAGATGGTGATTATTTAAAACCACAAACTAACATAGGTTCTATCTCTTACCTATGCCCAGTAATAATGAACGATTAATGAGTTAATATGTTAAAATATTCGCCATATTTACGCCGCTAGCTATCAGCTAGTGATATTTGCGTTGTCAGTTCCATCGATATCAATAAAAACTCAGGTCTAAGATCCCAGAAACATGACACCGTTAGAAATGAAGCGGCTAATCGCTTCCCACCCTCGCAGGTATCGCCAATTGTATAAACAGCCGGATACAGGATCTTGTCGTATCGGGACGTAATACAGAATGCTTTACATTGCTGGATATAATTTAGCAAAAGTTCTTCTTTTCTAAAGAAGAAGAAAATATTATAATATATATTTTTTATTATTCTTTCAGCATCACTGAAAGCCCTGAAAAAAAAACACCGTATAGTCTTAGAAAAAATAATATTTTTATAAATTTTAATTTTTAATCCACTAAAAAAACACAAAACTATTATGACGAGAGAAGTCAATTTCCAAACTGTCGACGTACATGCATAGAAATATTGTAAATATTTATTTTACGGTAAATTATGGAATAATTAATTATATTTAATAATAATTACGCTTGATTTAAAATTATAAATAAAATAAAATAAAATTGATTTATTTCGGACAACTTAATCCATATTATGTTGTTAGTAGCACACAAAAATACAAGTAGAGTTGTTAGTAGGTACACTATATATATATTAACACTGACAAATAATTAAATACGTCTAAGCTTTATCGTAAAACCAGCAATGTACACAACCAAGAAATTGTCACAATCACAATTCCTATGCGATTTTCGTTAACTTTCTCATTGTGAGCACAAGTGGGCAGCACACAGGTCGAGTTACAAGTGATATATCCATACTCGGTCCATATCCGGTCCATATCCGTTTATCCGGAGAAAGAACTCCGGATACGCAACGAAAGTCAGGGAAGCAGATGTTAAGCTTCCGATCTTCAGTTCCGAAATGATCCCACGGTACGAAAAGGAGGGTGTGGTTTTTTAGAGAACCTACAATCGTTTAACAGGTGGTTTTCTAGTGATTAAAAAAATATGGTTTTATAGGTAGAGATAGCACCAATCTTTATGAACTACTTTCTGACCCGGCCCGCGGTTTCACCGGCTTTATTCTCATATCTTCTCACCTTTTAATATTAAAATTTGAAAAACAAAAGCACCACAATCGGCCAAGCCGTTCTTGAGTTGAAATGTTTTTATTTTAACACTGGTGGGAGACAGAGACTCCTCTCGAGAGAATCAAACGAACAACCTCTAACTCCGCAAGCAGACATTCGTCCGCTGTGTCACAAGGTAAAATTCGATGTTTTCATAAAATATCTACTATAACTATTTATAAAATCCCAATTTTTTACGACGGCTTTAGATAAAGCCGCCCATTGTGTCACTGTTATGTATCTGTTTCTCTTATGTATTGTCCTGTATATACATTTATTGGTGTTACAATAAAGCTATTTGTATTGTATTGTATCTGTAAAGTAATTATGAATCTCGTAAGCATAGCCGCTAGTTCAACAAATCCTTCTATTATCTACAACAATTAAATCATTTAAACAGTACACAAATTCACACGGAAGGTTAATAGCCTCATTAGATGTAATTAGATGACGACCTCCGAAATGTAACGAGAGCTTGCCTTTCTATGTTTGTTTAACAACTGTGTTTACCTGCATTGATTATGCAGTTGAGTGTACTTACAAAGAATATGGGAATAGATAAGACAGTGAATGAATCGATTTATAAAACTTTAAACAAAATTATTATAAGTAGCATCTTATGCTTTCAAAGCTTTGTGACTTGCACATTATTTATTATTTTTTGCTTGATTTGCGTAAATTATATAAGTACTTACGTAACAATTTATTTAAATATATTTTTTGAACTTTAACTTTGATTTTGCATCATTAAGGCCAAGTGATTAAAAACTAATAAGTTCACAGGGAGAAAATAGAACTATTATTAGTCCCTACATTGCAATAACTTAATTGACATTATAGTGATGTATCTAATATAAATTCTTGTAAAGTCAATGTAAAATTCCGATCGGCAGTAGCGAGATTAAGAAGACTAGATATAAATGCATTAACAATTTATGTAACGGCTTCGGCTCGAGCCCTCAGACTATCGCAACAGCGAATAAATAAGATTACACCATGTCCAAATCCCATCGAAAACGGTTCAGCCGTCTATTTAATCCAAGACACGGGCTAATTTGAATCAATTATGGAAGTCAGAGGTCACTACTAACAAATATTTGGAACTCATACAAATGAATATATTTTAACGAGAATAATTTTATGGTATGTATGGTTTGGTGTTTACCGCTATGAAGTGACCGAATGTATTTATCAAAATCTATTTATTGGTGGCAAGACAGAGTTGATATCTTAGACTGCTGTTCCATTTTGATGGTTTTTTGCATTAAGTATTTTGTCGATTTTACCGAAGCGTCGTAACATTACAAGACAATATTTTTGGTTACGACGACATCAAATATAGGAATTTCCTGAATTTTTTTAATTCGTCAGAAACAGCGCACTGGTCTAATTTGAAAAATTATTTCAGTGTTGGCTAGTACATGAATCGAGGAAGGCTATAGGCTAAATAAATTATATTTAAACTAAATAAATAAATAAATATTGCTGGACAATTTTACACAACGACATCTAGCCCCGTGGTAAACTATATGTACATTGATAGAAAAAAACGCAACCAAAGCTATCGGCAGGTCGGCTAGTAATAATTGATATTAAAGAAGCATCTGAATTATAAAAAATCTACCATTTTAATTCACTTCATACTAGCGATATAGGTTCTCGAGTGGAGACGACGGATCGGAAAACGCAGCGTTGGATGTCCACCAACATGGTGGACAGATGATTTGGTGAAGGCGGTAGGTTCGCGGTGGATGCAGGCCGCGAGCTACCTGGCTCTATGGTATGGTACCTGGCTGGCCTAATGACTGGAAGTCATATAGGGAGGCCTATGTCCAGCAGTGGACGTCCAATGGCTGAGATGATGATGATGATACTATCTATATAAAGCCTACGAGACGCCGAGCCGCCATAACGGAACTCCAAAACACACTTATAAAATAATTTACTCGGAATATCAATTCTGTTAGAAATATAGCAACTTTATGCTAAGTTGTAATCTTTGAACTGTAGACATTCCTAACTAACGCGGAAGTACGTCCGTTAATCGCGTTAACTTCTACGGATTCTGTTTTTATTTGATTTTGTGGATTAATTTCATTGCTTGTGTTTATGATGTTGGGATGTAAATTGGTAGATTTATAACTAGCGTACTTAATACGACACTAATATTGGTGTATCTGTATAACTCTTAGGTTTTAGGACTTGACACACAACTTTTCCGAGTGTTATGGGTTCGATTCCCGTTACATACAATAATTGTATTCTTCAGTCAAACAATTTCTTATATTGTGTTGCTGATTTAAGAATAGTACCACCTTATAATATATCTAAAGCGACTAAAGGATTAAAACACCAGAAGACTGCCAGCGGATATGTTTTGTTAACTGTACCTACTTACCAACTTAACACTATCTGTGCCCATGACTCACGCTCGTATGTACTAGGCGGTGTGGCGGCGGCGAACCTCTGCGATCTGCACCGCTTATCTAGGGCATTGAATGTGTTTAGGGTTGTTATTGATACTTACCTATAATGTTTTATAATAATTGATGTGACAATTTGATATTATATTATCCGTCTTTTACAGTTATTCCTCTATTTCATACGTTCCACTAATGTTTGTTTAATAAAGGTATAATTATTTATAAAACGTATATCAATTCTGTCAGCTAGCTTATTAAGTTTAATCATTACCTAATGGCGTATCAATACAACATGATATATCAGTGTAAATAAGCATTGCATAAAATCCGCCGCTAGCTGTGGAATAGTAAAACAGATGATTGATAACGCGGTAGAGGCTAAGACGAGAACGAAAGCATATTGTGGATATGACATTGTAATTAGATTCATCATTATCATTTATTTACGTTCCCACTGATGCGACACATGTAGTTTCAGGAATGAGAACTGAAAATAACATTAAATATTTTGAAATAATTCAAAATCTTTAATGTTATTTTTGAATGCATTTTATAAATTTTATTAGAGTCACGTCTTTTCTTGCTATGTTATTAGTTTTGTTAAATTTGACATTATAAAGTAAAATATGGTTAATCTAGTACATCCTTATGCATAGACGCTACAGGTTTTGATTGTGTCTTGTATGCATAGATAGATATTTATGGCCTCTTTCTTATTTCCCGCGAAAACTTCTAAACTCATAGTAAAGTAGTCTTAAACTACAGAAATTACATACATCATAACGCGGGCGAAGCTGGGGGCAGTAGGATAACAATTTTATTGATATAATGATACTAACTAACTACAATACGAGCAGTGGGTTTTGTGATATAAATTGCTCCAGTCTTATCCACATTAACCCAACCACGGCTCACCAACAGGTCTTGCCCGTACACTGCCCATCCAATTACCATATCCACTTTCTCTATGCAACCATGTTGTGATGGCCGAGTCCTCGTGGTAACTAGTCATTTGTCACAAACTGGTGTCATCGTTTATGTCTTACGTCACTGAATTCGGGATGCCTTTGTGTTCTGATTTATACATAAACATAAATTAGATCAATGCTGGACAATTAACACAGCAGTATCTAGCCCCGTGGTAAGCTCGAAGCTTGTGTTACGGATACTAGATAATCTTATATACTTAATAGATTATACATACATTGATTTAACATAAGAGAACACCTTGGCATCCGAAATAAATATCTGCAGATCGTACAAATTTTAGCTCAGAGGCGGGAATCGAACCTACAACCTTCTGTTGCGCCACAAAGATCGTCCTCTTACACTATGCAACCATGTTTTAATTACCAACTCCTTGTGGTAACGACTCATTTGTCATTTGTCACAGACTGGTGTCATCGTAGATGTCTTACGTCATTGAATTCGGGATGCTTTTGTGTTCTGATTTATGTTACACTTACGGGCTTAATGATTGAATGAGATTAGTCGGTGTTTATATTAAACAAAGTATAGTTTAAGTGTTTATGACAATGATGCGTTTATGGGTCAATTAAGAATGTTTAATTGATATTTATAGTTTTGATACGTATCTGTATAACTCCTAGGTTTTAGGAGCTGGTTCGAATCCCAGTATTCCATTTTCAAGTGATAAAGATGAACACCAGTATTTATCAATATTGACAAAGAATTCAAATCTATTAAATCAACACGCTGATTAATATTTTACACTGATGATAGACTTCGTGCAACTATGTGATGCAACTGCCAATTAATACCGAAAATAAATAAAATGTGCGAAACGATGCATAGTGTTACAACTTCCAATCCGTGAGAATTTAAGAATTAATGAATGGAATGAGGTCAATCGGACATTACTTTAAGCTGGCAATGTCATCAGCACAAACCATAGAGTATCTACTTATTTAAATAAATTTTGCTGGACAATTCACACAGCGACATCCAGCCTCGTGGTAACTCGGAGCTTGTATTACGGATGCTAGATTTTTGATAAGTCTACTAAATGGAATATAATAACGGGTGTCCCAACAAGAACGCACGATTTAAATTTGGCGCCATTTTTGTATTTTAGTGCTGGCAACCCTAAAAAATATACTATTTGACGGCTGAATGTTTAAGGTTTGTAAAAATGGCGGGTTATATAAAAGATCAACGCGTTTTTATTATTAAACAATATTTCAAAAGTAATGAAAGTTTAGCGCATACAGTTCGGAGCTCGATATTGCGACATGATAACAAAGTTTTTTCTAGCCGAATTAGAGGATATTGATGTGGAAGCAATGTGGTTTCAACAAGACGGGGCCACTTGCCACACAGACAGAGAAACGATGCAATTACTGCATGAAACATTTCCTAGTCGTGTGATCTCTCGATTTGGTGGCCCCCTAATTCTTGCGATTTAACACCATTAGACTTTTTTCTTTGGGGTTTTTTGAAGTCGATGGTTTACGCGAATAAGCCGACGACGACTCAAGCCTTAAAAGAGGAAATTGGACGCTGCATTAATGAAATACCGCAGCATTTATGCAAAACGGTCATTGAAAATTTCATTAAAAGATCGCGTGTGTGCCAGCAAAGCCGCGGCGGTCATCTGCCCGATATGTTGTTCCATACATAACCTCATTCTGTCTACTTTACGATTTAATAAAGTTACACGATTTTTTTTTAAATTATCTGTGTTTTATTTAAAATTTAAATCTTGCGTTCTTGTTGGGACACCCTTTATATAATAAAATTTTTGTCCCAAGCCTTTTCACCTCTTGCGTCGCAGGCGTGACTTTCGCTATAATATGACTTATAATATTAGTAAGGATAATTTAAGATAAGCATAGAAGTAAGTACCTGAGCTATAAAATGTACCGGTACAAATACAACTTGACAGATTTAACGTTAGGTTTATGTATTAGTACAAAAAATTTACTGCCTAACTGTTTTCCGATTGTAAATTCGTTTCTTAAAAGGATTGTTGATTAAATATTACTTCAAGTTTAGTTTATGTATTTTGTCGTAATTAACAAAACGGGAATTTCGTTCTAACCGGTTTTTTACGTAAAATCTAGTATTTAAATATTAGATCTAAATTTGTATATTGGTCCGGGATCCGTAGTACATTAGAATCAAGTGATTACTAACAAGCTAATTTTTCGTGAGTAGCTTAATTTTAATGAGACGCCCAAAAATATCCTATACTCAACTTTTGATTGTGGTAGCTAACAGAGATATCGAGGATTAAATATGTCGATTTGATGATCCAAAAAAATTTATTACTAACCGGTTGTTTTTTAGTTATATCGTAAGATAATGATCTAAATTATATGAAAAAATATTTGTCCTACAAAACCTATGGTTTGATCAAAGAGTCCCCCATTTCCAAAATGTATCGAAAACGAGGTCAAAATAAATGATTACTAACCAGCTGATTTTTTGTTGTATACTTAATTAATATTTATAAAATCTAAATGACATAATTGTCCTACAAATTTCGTGGTACGTTATCCCGGTCCTACGGTCCAAAGTTGTAGTACACATCCTTGATGTAAAAATAATTACTATCAAGCTGAATTTTCGTGAATAGCTTGATTTCGATGAGACGCCCAAAAATATCCTATATCCAACTCTCAATTGTGGTAGCTAACAGAGATATCAAGGATTAAATATGTCGATTTGATGATCCAAAAAAGTTGATTACTAACCGGTTGTTTTTTGGTTTTATCGTAAGATAATGATCTAAATTATATGAAAAAATATTTGTCCTACAAAACCTATGGTTTGATCAAAGAGTCCTCCCTTTCCAAAATGTATCTAAAACTAGGTCACAATAGATTATTACCAACCAGTCATAATAACTTATTTTTAGGGTCCCATAACCAAATGGCAAAAACGGAACCTTTATAGATTCGTCATGTCGTCCGTCCGTCCGTCTGTCCGTCCGTACCTTAGACCTTAGCGGTGCGAACTATAAAGGTGGATGAGAATCGCATAGTGCGAGATATATCCAGTTATCCACTAAATACGGGTTATAATTCGCCGTGCGTCTGCTTGTCCTGGAGTGGAAAGGAGATGGTGGAATCAGGTCATTAAGTATGTTCTAGTCATGTAGGTGGTTTATTTTTTAATATCGAACAAACTCCTTAGCTTTATAATTATTGCTGTTACCCACGACTTTGTCTGCGTCATTTTCTGATATTATTTTAGACAATTTAGTTTTTAATAATAATTATTTTAATACTTCTGCGTAGCGCGTTCAAACAAACTCTTCAGCTTTATAATATTCAAATAAGTATAGTTGTATAAATACTTAATAACTACAATATTTTTTTACCTGGATAACTATAAAATAAAGTTATTTAAATTTAAAAAAATCACTATCTTATCCATAATCACAAAAAGAACTCACTTCCGTGGGATCGAACTCGGTGACGCACAGTCGCCGAGTTTGATCCTTGCCATTACGCCAACTGAGTAGATGCGAAAACTGACGAAATATGTCTTTGATATAATTACAAATTATATTTTATTGCGGGTGTGTTGTTACACTGACGCCGACTTAACTTTCTATGTTACAAATAGGCAAACTTAAAAATTACAATTCTTGTCGGACTAGCGATACATACCTGTTTTTTTGTAGGACATTGTTACATTTGGGCAAGGAACACACTAACCTATTCTGTAATATATTTGTCCTACAGTTACTAATGAGATAAATTGTCTTGTGGTATTAACAATGTCTAGGCGTAGGACCGGGATAACGTACCACGAAATTTGTAGGACAATATGTCAGTTAGATTTTATAAATATTAATTAAGTATACAACAAAAAATCAGCTGGTTAGTAATCATTTATTTTGACCTCGTTTTCGATACATTTTGGAAATGGGGGACTCTTTGATCAAACCATAGGTTTTGTAGGACAAATATTTTTTCATATAATTTAGATCATTATCTTACGATATAACTAAAAAACAACCGGTTAGTAATAAATTTTTTTGGATCATCAAATCGACATATTTAATCCTCGATATCTCTGTTAGCTACCACAATCAAAAGTTGAGTATAGGATATTTTTGGGCGTCTCATTAAAATTAAGCTACTCACGAAAAATTAGCTTGTTAGTAATCACTTGATTCCAATGTACTACGGATCCCGGACTATATGTTAAATGACTACATATTTCTAGTTTTGTTGGAAGATGCGCCTAATTTATAGTTGATTATGTAGAGCAAGTATTTATGTTAATTAAAAAAAGTGTTAAATACTCAGCTATTTTATCGACATTGTCAATAAATCTATATGTATGTTCAAAGTATAATTATATTCATTTTTGTAAACTTATTTAAATTGATTCAAATTATCTTGATAGTTTAAGTAAACTTTTAACGAAGAAAACACAAAGTTTTCAGAGCATGCTGGTTACCTCACGATGTTTGTTGCACGTTAAAAACCGTAAAAGCTCACGTGAATTTCAAGAGGAGAACCTTTGGAATGAATGTCGATTGTGTTCCTACTTAGCAAACAGTGTTTTTCGTGTTCTATAATTGTAACCCTTACGACTACATGAGTTGGAATGATTGTATTGAATGAAATGAACGAATGAATGGTATCTTTCTTGACTTTACCTTATGTGTATGTTTAACCATCTGTAAACAATGGAGTGTTGCCAGCGAAATTTGAATATTTCACGCGTTTGTGTACCCATGCGTGGTTAAGACAGGAAGTAGAATCCTTTATTTAAATGAATACCCTCATTTCAAGGTGCAGTCGGTCAAGGTGAATAACTTTGAGGATTTATGGCGATGGAATGGGAGCTTTTTTTAATGTTTAGCTACATTGTATCTTTTATCTTTATAATTTAAACCGTGTTAGCTAAGTTTGAGTACAATCGGCTTTTATTCCGAAATCCCGAAACGTACCTCTGGATTTTTCATATTGAAAAATTATGTACGCTTTACACGCTTTACGCTTTACTTGAAACACGTAGATAAAGGTGAAGGTAAACATTGTGAGAAAACAGGCATGTTCCCCTCCCAAAAGTCCTTGTGTCCATTATTTGGTCGAAATATGTCTTGATAATGATAACACCGTATAAATAAAGGATCTCGAGACTTGTAGAATAAACATTTTTTTCAAAACTATACATTATACAACTATACTTAATATATAAACAGTTGCTTCAATTATTTACAAAACATATTTAGTACATATCAATATGTTAATCATCATAAATATTTCAAACGGATAATTATTATAACGGAATTATTAAACTCCCGTCAAAATAGCGACACCTGCCGTCAAATGAAGGAATAATTAGAAAACTTATTCAACCATTCTACTTTCAAACCATAAATTATCTTTTGTTTCTAACTTTAAAATTGGAACGGCATTTGTTTTATTGGCGTTTATTGGCTACTTGTTTCTAGTGATGATGGTTTTTTTTGTAATTAAACTAGTAATTTTACTGTTATATTTTACTTGTAAAAATAGGGGTTATCAAAATTGTATAGATTCAGATACACAAATTGGACATCTATACTTTAATATTATAAAGCTGATGAGTTTGTTTGATTGATTGCTTGTTTTTTTGTTTGAACGTGCTAATCTCAATAACTGAAAAAATATTTCAATGTTGGATACTAAGGTATATGTAGATAACGGAAAAACGCAAGCGAAGCTGTCGGCGGGTCGGCTAGTCGATTAAAGGATTTGACTTTGTAATTCAAAATCACCTATTTTAACAGAAAACTGAATGAAAAATTGTGTTATTTGAAATCTAAGTTAGTAAAGGGTGTCCCAACAAGAACGCACGATTTAAATTTTAAATAAAACACAGATAATTTAAAAAAAAATCGTGTAACTTTATTATATCGTAAAGTAGACAGAATGAGGTTATGTATGGAACAACATATCGGGCAGATGACCGCCGCGGCTTTGCTGGCACACACGCGATCTTTTAATGAAATTTTCAATGACCGTTTTGCATAAATGCTGCGGTATTTCATTAATGCAGCGTCCAATTTCCTCTTTTAAGGCTTGAGTCGTCGTCGGCTTATTCGCGTAAACCATCGACTTCAAAAAACCCCAAAGAAAAAAGTCTAATGGTGTTAAATCGCAAGAATTAGGGGGCCACCAAATCGAGAGATCACACGACTAGGAAATGTTTCATGCAGTAATTGCATAGTTTCTCTGTCTGTGTGGCAAGTGGCCCCGTCTTGTTGAAACCACATTGCTTCCAAATCAATATCCTCTAATTCGGCTAGAAAAAACTTTGTTATCATGTCGCAATATCGAGCTCCGAACTGTATGCGCTAAACTTTCATTACTTTTGAAATATTGTTTAATAATAAAAACGCGTTGATCTTTTATATAACCCGCCATTTTTACAAACCTTAAACATTCAGCCGTCAAATAGTATATTTTTTAGGGTTGCCAGCACTAAAATACAAAAATGGCGCCAAATTTAAATCGTGCGTTCTTGTTGGGACACCCGTTATAAGTCTTTAACCAATTTATGCTACGTGAAATTGTTGGCCTCCTGATTACGATGCGCTTGCGCAGGGTTGCCACTGGCCTACATTTACAGTACAAAAACAATTTTAAACCCTAATACTTTATCCCAAAGCTGAAATTCCTATGCTATTGGCACAAAAAATTTTAATTTTCTTGTTTTATTCAACCCTGTTAATCAAACGCGATCGATTTTATGCTTTAAGGTGATAGAAATATGGTTGTTTTTTTATTCGGTTCTGCTTGAGAGACTCCGTCTTAAGGGTATATTCTGACCGCATGCGATATTGTATCGGGTTTTATGGCGAGGGGGTTATTAAGGTAGTTTCAAGTCGTTGGTTCGGACGTTATTTTATGATATCTGTCCAACGGATGTCATTATAATGACAATGGAGAGGGTGAAATCTTTGTTTTTTTTTATCTAATTGACGGAACATGCTGATGACTTGAAGATTGGTGACTTTTGAATAATATAATTATTATATTTTTTTCTTATCATAAGACCATCATACCGGTGATACTGTTAAAACTGTCGTGGTTTGATAAATTATTTTTTTATTAATAAGTTTTATATCACGTAAATTATGTACATTTTCAAAAGTACTTATATATCAGAAATATGGCACACGTAATACAAGCTTCGAGACGAATCTGTCACTCGTAATACAAACTTCGAGCTTACCACGAGGCCAAATATTGCTGTGTGGAAGAAATAGATTTGTCCAACAATATTCATTTATTTTAACTTGAAACGGGAAATATACTATGATTTAAAAATTGTTAAAAACCATGGTAGTTTAAAAGTAAAATAAATTTAATTAAATGCGGATCGTAGTGCCCTCATAACACACACGTAACATTATTACTATATAACACTAAAGTAGGTATGTATAGTAAAACCATTCTAAAAATGAACTCCCCTCCACAAAACCGTGATGATTTCAACGTGTGAGAGGAAATACAGAAAAACAGAATACACAGAAAAAAAAATTCAGAATTCGGTAGAGGGGCGTTCATTTTAGAAATGGTTTTACTATACCTGAGTGTATATTTACTTAACATATCGAAGGTTACCGTCAATCGGTCACTCGATTAACTTTCTGATGGAAGATGCTTGATAGATAGGCACGGCTGCTGCAGTCGTGACCGCATTGTGAAACTAGATTGGACTAGAACATATGGCTTTGCGCTGTTTACGGACCTGTCAAATTAATTGTTCACGTTATATTAGATAATCGTACAGTAATTGCAAGATCACAACGTAACCTTCGTCATCGAGTGTGAGTCGAACCCATTCCTTACCATTTTTTTATTTTCCATGCCATCTTCTACTATTTAGAAAGCTTACGTGTCAATCACTATATAGATCTATAATAAATAAAAGTAATTATTCACTTACCAAGATACATACAATACATATAGGTTTATAAAAAAATCCTTATTTTAATAAAGTGAATTTGCATTTTTTGCATTTTTGTTTACATCAAAACTAATGAACACATTTAGAAAATTCTTTATCAAAATACTTAAACCAAGGTTCGGAAAACAGTTTAAAACACCGAGAAATTCTGGTTATATAACAGCGTAACTGGATATTAAATAAACTGAAACTATAAACATATAATGACGTATGTGTATGTCTGTATGTTATCGGGCCAGGGATCGCTAATCGTCAGCTAACGAACCTCAATAAGCTTTATTCACATGAATATTCATTATTTGAAGACCACAGTCCAAATTATTTCATATAACTTGTGCACTTTAATATTGTTTTTATTTTAGTGTAACATATTATTATAGGTAAGTATAATAAACATTATTTATATCAAACACTTACTTGAAAACGCATATTTCATTCATTGTGGTTGTCATGTGTTTTGTACATTAAATAAATAAATATTTATACTGAAATCGCGAAGAATAGACAAACTGTAATCATAATCAGTTAAGTGCAATTTTATGCCTTCGTTCATAATAACCTTAATAAAAAGCTTAAATGCATCGAACATATTAATCTTAGACAAAATAATAGATATGAACAACAGCAGTAACTTTAAATTATATAAGTAAGTCAATGTTATTCAAGACACTAGGTATACATATAGTTTCTGTTATATAATTATGAAAAAATAATAAAGCAGCCAAGTCCATTTTGTCTATGGTTAAGCTCATTAAATCATAAATACTTTGTCTGATATAAATAACTTCAGAACTTTGTATGATGTTAATAGGTCGGTTGTTGTTTAATTGCCCACTCGTGGGATAGTGGGACGATAGTATCTTAATCATATTATTTTCAGAAGCCAGACTTTTTTAATTTAAATTTTATGGTTTAACGAGTATTTCCGTCCGTTTATACACATTTTGTTGAAGCTTTGATCCAAAGAATCCAAACCATTAAAAAAATTAATATAACGTCATACTATTGAGCACGGGTATCCCCAATAGAACCTATTATAAACTTTGGGGGACTTACTATAATTAACAAGTTACCATGCGTGTAAGTGGTCGCATATAGTACCTAACACCGCTGCTGCCCATTGTCTGGTATATTATATAAAATCCTGCACAAGAAATTGGGTGATACTGTACTTAGGCCTGCACCATATGGCATAATAATTTAAATACCTATTGGATTAGCACCTCTTAACATTCTCTCGTAAATAACCCTGTTTCAAGATAGTAGGTTCAGCAATATTTAATTAGTAAAACATATACTTAGTTTAGTTTATCTAGAATCTAGTGTTTTGCAATGATCCTAAGTTATGTAGCTTGCAATAATTCGAACAGGTCGGCTAAAGAGCATCGTCTACTCTCACGATAACCCCGAAATTAACATCATTGAATGAACGCTATATTTTAGGTACTTAATTAATCTGATAATTAAGTAAAATATGGTTCATTCAGTAAAAGATTAATTTTGGTATTAAACATTACACAAAATTGCCATTTATAATGTATTTCCACCATACAGTTTTGTAAAAATGGCTACTAAGGAACCTCTCATAATTCTCACAAAATTTGAATAGTTATTTTTCGTTACTTTAATTTGTTTTGTCTAAAACTTTGAAAGTGATTACTTCAAGAGGTCTACTTACTTTAAGGGGATTGCAAAAATTTCTAAAATGCACTACCATTTACCCTCGAATTAAGCGCACGCCAATTTCATTGTTATCTGGTGAAAAATCAGCAGTTTTCGAGTAAAAGTACCAACTAAACACGTGCTCAAGGCCTTGAAAATTAAATGACAGACGCGATTTAGTGGTAGGGGAGGCACTACTTAGCCTCACTTTAGCACGTGCAAAGATTATTCTAGACCGAGTGCTTTTTAGGGTATCTTTTTAGGTTTTTAGGGATAAGTTTTTAATAGTAGTTAAAATAATTCACAAATTTTTGCCAACGAATTAACATTGCCATTCAAAGTGGCAATCCCGCCAGCGTTGACAGAATAGAATTTTAAAATATAAATTTAATGTAAATGCTTTAAAGTACAAATAGCAACAAAAAATTCTTCCTATATTTAAGATATTCAAAAATTTAAAAAATCACTCTTACAAGATAAAATAACATATGAATAAATCATTTAAAATAAGTAATAATATTCAAACGCATACCCTTTTTGCAGACCCTACACTCCAAATGACACCTGGATAAAAATCTGAACAGCACTTTTCCAAGAGACACTTCCGACTCTCCTCTACAAAGGGGAGATAGGGCTATTGGTGAAATATTTCAGATGATTTCCACAGATAAAGGAAGTCACTCTTCACTCTACTATTAGGGGTGAAATTTAACAGAACTAAGGGGTTTATTAGGGTGAATAAGAGTTCGTTAGACAGCCTTAAAGGGTAGAGTGGTTTAGAAGGGTGCTCGCACGTTTTAACGCGTGGCTAAGTAATTATGTGAAGGAACGCTTCGTAAGCACTTAGAAGTCTAGGCGGAATAATTCATGTGTGTACGTGATACACCTTTGAAGAGTGAATCGAGAAATAAGCAATATAATTGCTGGAAAAATTCACACAGCAACATGTAGCTCCGTGGTAAGCTCGAAGCTTGTGCTTGTCCGATAATATGTCCCAGACACTTAAAACAATTAATTGGAGATTTGCTTCCGAGGCGGGAATCGAGCCCGCAACCTCTTACTTCGCAGAAAGTCAGAAGGTACAAAGTTGTGCATTTAACACAACAGTATTTGGAGAATTTATTCTTGTATTATTTTTTAATAGGTACCTATACCTATACTATAAACTATATACAACTACTAGTTGTAATAGTAGTTTATTCTTCTTATTCTTACTATAGTTTATTACTAGTGTATTCTTACATAATTATAAAACAATAAAAATACAAAAATAAATAATTTAATTTTAGGTATTTATTATTAATTCAGACGAAGCCACGAGCGTAGGTATCTCGATTTAATTACGTAAAGACTGCGCATAGATAGGTACACTGCAGTAATGTGTGCGCAAGCGCAAGGTTGCTGCTAATGATAATGACTGTTACAAGGTAAATCACGTCCCATCACTAGAGTAGTTCTATTGAATCGATATTTTTATGTAATATCGACCAATTAAAAGTATAGAGATTTAAAAAATTATAGTTACCTATATTTGATCGAAGGTGTACTAGGGTATTTTCAAACAAGTGAGACTTCATCATCCCTATTTACGTTCCAACTGCTGGGACACAGTGACTTCTATCTTGACAAAAGAGATAAGGCCTTTATGATTGAATGATATGTTCAAACTTTACTAAATTTTAATTAAAAAATAATTGCGGCTTAAAACAAAAAATATCTCAAGTGGCTAAAGTTTTCAATGTTACAGAAATGTTCAATCGATGTCGATAAAAATATCATCGATATTGTAAACTCTAGCTCGCAAAACAGATCTCACGGTTCCTTTGGTGATGTGATGATGACTCACACAGTAAGATGATATAAAATGTAAAGATATTAATGTTTATTTTATATTTATATCGTTTAATTACATCCTTTCCGTGTCTTCTGTAACAATTATGAATGAAAAAAACATTCGTTATGTACCTGTTTATATTTTTTATAATTTATGAACACAAAAATTTAAATAAGATTTTAAATATTTTTAATTTACTTAAACTCAAAACTTGTGATCATCATCATCACCCCTATTTACGTTCCCACTGCTGGGACACAGGAACTTCTCTTCACGAGAGATATTAGGCCTAACATAATAATTGGTGACATAATACAAATAAACATAATACCTACAAAGTCAATTAAATAGTTAGGTATATTTATTTATGAACCATTCCGAACTCTTGAGTTATGTTAATCGCGAAAGTTGAATAAATAAACAACAATTGTCATAGATCCCTTTCATAATTATTTACGAAACTTTAGACAAATAAACAATAGAAATAAACAATGCGATGAAATGGAGTCTGTAAGAATGCTTGTTTACTGACGAAAGAAATAATAAACATTTGATTGACATTACCTCTGCAAAACAAAATTCTTGTCTATGATCTAATTTTTTAAACAAACGGGCATCTTTAGTCATAATTTTGCAATTTATCTTTATAAGATTGTACTTGATAGGTACGATTTACGATTTTATTAAAGATATTTTATGCTAAGAGTAGAGTAGTAGGGGACCAATACTATTTCTATTAATTATGTTCCTTAGTAGGTATTAAGTCTACGACAATTTTTGTTTACTTCTAGATTACCTACTTTTCGTCTAATTATTTACTGCTATGAATAAAATGATAGTAATTTAGGAAAAATATTATATAAGTACTAATCTAGGTCTAATCAAAACCTTTGACAAAGCTGCTTACAAAATACTTACAAGAAACGACCACTTAACATAAACCGTCCTGTCTTAAAAGAGATATTTGAGAAGATACTCCATTCCTATCACAGAATGTACACACGACAATAAAAGAAAATTGCTTTCCTATTGCATTGTTTTAACTGCCTCTAAATAACTAGGCGAATGGCTACTCCACTACAGTGAGGTTATATTCGTCTCTTTCAGTTATATGCCCAAGTATCACGTTAGAAAAGGATAGATGGTTTTGGAGAAGTGTTTTTCAAGTATGTTTAAAGCAATTGGCGATTTCCTCTATTAAGTAAGCATGCAAGATTTTAGATAAAGTTGTTGGTACAAAACATTTTGACGGTGAAGATGGGATAGATTAGTGAATAGTTGTGTTTATAGCACTTTTGATAAGATATATTGACCTTATTTTCTATTGGGGTAGAGACGGATGTTGCGTATATTGGTTAAAAGCGAACTTGTGTTGTAAAAATGTAGAGGAGTATATTATAAAAGGGTTTACTTTGTTGTATGAAGTTTCCAGGTAAATGTTTTATGGACGTTATAATTATTATTCAGTGTACGACATTTTTATATGGCGACCCTAATTTTCACAGCAGTAAAAGTTTTAATTCAATTTTAAGTTAATTTTGAAACTACAGAACACTGGCAGGTTATGCTTCATTTCATCGTCTCGACAAGAACTATTTCCCACTTCTGGGCACAGGTCTCTCCAATAGAACCTGTTATTTTAGTCTTAGGGGATTTGGTATAATCTTCACGATTACCAAATAAAGGCGACGTCAAGAATTTTATTCCTGTATAAACACAATGATTTACATGGACACGTCAGAAAAAAACTTAAGTATACCTAACTAAAATAGTTAGGTAAATAGTTACCCAACTTTTTAGGAATTCAACATTATAAGAATTCACCATTTTGCGAAACTAAATATATCCAACATTTTGGGAAAGTCAACATTTCGGGATTCCAACATTTTAGGAATTCAACATTTTGAACCTGGATGATAATTTATTAGTATTAGTAGAGTAGGTAAGTACTCATAAAATAAATCGTGAATTCCATTAAACTAGGTCTTACATTTTTACTATAGAAATAATTTTTCCTTGGGTGTTCGCTTCAGTGTTTTCATGCTGAGGTTAAGAAGCGATTAGAACAACATAGCTCTTATCTCTGTGTAAGTTTTACGGCGGCTTGATGCTACCCATCTTCTGGTATATAAATTTCCGAGTCGGTTTTCAGTCAAGTAGATAATATTCGTTAAAAAAGTTTTTCACCGGTCAATCATTTTTTCATCATTGGCACGCTCCGTTAATTGTTGATTCATTATCAACCCTTCCTCAAAGGGTTGTGTTGATCATTAAGGCAGATGCATGATTTTTGGTCAAGCATCGCTTTAATTCCGTATTGTGATCGTAATTGCTTCGCTTTTGTATCGCAACAGCTGGTTCACGATTAATTGGTTTAAAAAGGGAAAGGTTTAATTAGGATAGGTGCTTTTTTGTGAATAAACTTATTACATTGTTTCATGACATTTGTAGATAAATACATTTCATTATGTTGCAACTGCTACAGAATATGAATTATACTTTTGGCTGACGTGTGAGTTGTTCTGCGAGCATCGTCAGTCGCCTTTGCTGTCCCATTCATTCATTTTTAACCTATATTCGTAAGTGGACAATAAATCTACTTAATTTAGAAGCCTCGTTAATTATCCCCCATCTCCTAAACAATTTCTGGAAATTTCATGGAAAATCTCACTTATTTGTGATTAAATCCACCTCTTAGTACATATATTGCGTAGGTACCTTTACATTGCGTTAGGTATGCAAGGACGTGTGGCAGGTAGTTGAGCTAATAATTATAAAAATGTGTTATTAAGAGATACAATGTTTCGTATCGGATGTTTTTAAATGGAGTAATGAAAACTTATTTTAAATTGAGTAAAGGAAAAACCTATCGATATGCCAGTATATAAGTACTTACATTATCGTTATACGATGAAAGCAAAATCGACTAGAGAATGCCAAAACTGCGATCAGAAATCGCGAGCAAATCTTATTAATACATCTTTACCTGTAGTAAAAGCGTTACTATTGGTAAATACGTTGATTATAAAACAATACTTTCAACTCCTAGCTATGTATGTAAATACCCACCTAGTATTTAACCCTTACATGCGCAATCACGATAAACTTTCACTCAACACATGTCGTTCAAGGGTGCACGTGTCCTGCTAGTTTCCGATTTATACTTCCGTCAACTTATAATCAATTATAGTCACTCCAAAAAAGTCCCCTCAGTACTTGCAAGCCGATGAAAAAGAGGGCATTTTATTACAACGGGAATTACTCTTCATCATCATCATATCAGCTATAGGACGTCTACTGGACATTAAACCTTTATGATTTCAAATTGTATCTACTGTTTTTCTTTCATTATATGTATATAAAACACTAAATTTTTTCACGAATTAAAATCCAGTGGTGAGCGTTGTTTTTCAAGTGTGCTTCCGTACCTATTTAATAAGGCTTTTCACATAGGTACTTACTTATTTAACTTGCAATAACTTTGCTTCAAGTCATTTTGGTATTTGGGAATTCATTGAAATTCATTCTCACGCTTTCAAAATGAAAACCGAAGGTCTTGAAAAATGATAATGTAATTAAAAAGGTACAAATAATTATGAATTTTAATATACCTACCGTTTTTTTTTAAATTGTACAACCCCAGATTGAAATAAATACATTTATTTTGCGCATATATAAATACACACTATACACAGGTTAACAGGCATACACATACATTACTACGAGCACAGCTTGTTGAAAAATAACCCTATGATTCATGATGATATGATGAGTAATAGCAACAATGTTAGAATTAAATAATAGTAATTCCAACATGGCGGACATTCCTGAAAGATCCGTAGTCCGGAACATCGGTAAGCACCGCTAGCGCCCCACGCGGAAATAAAGAGAAACGTGTCAAATTGAGGGGAAAATTGCACTAGTGACGCCACCTGACTTGCATTACTGCGCACTCGAGGATGGAATCCGTATACCTAAGTGTTTATGGAGCTGGCTAGGGGGAAGTGGCGCTCTTGTTTCTGTATTGTTATTTAGTTTTTTTAGTTAGAAACAACAGTTTGTGCATTAGATACGGTTGCACAATATTCAACTTAAAACTACAAAAATTAATAATAACATTGATTAAAATATTTATTAATGTCATAAAAACATTTTTCTTATAACCTTCTATGATATACGATATAAATATATACCGCCTGAAAACTTAACCTAATCATAATACGACACAAGTATTGAATAGTTACTTTTGCATTTGCCATCCAAAAGATCTTATTCAGTCCTCTTTCAATTACCTTTCTTTTGTTTTCGAATTTTAAAAACAAGTGGGCTACTAGCTCATCATATTGGTCAAATCTGTTATTAGAGCCTAGTGCAGTAGGCTTTTGTGAAATAGACCATTTGATGTCATCGGTTCAACTCTAGTTATACTATCGAACATAATCATACTCGTAAGTCTTGGACCAATACCCAAGTTAGACTAATTGTTTTTAGTATAACTTGTCGCTAACTGCAATAAAATCCATTATAACTCGAAAAACTCTATTAAAAGTCCGGAAAAGCCGGAAAAAATAGTAAAAACATTTTTTATAAAAAACCGACTTTTAACTGCAAAAAATTGAGTTTTTTGTAGGGATTTAAAGCTTGTATGGTTTTCAACTATTGTCAAAAACTCGACCACAATGGGACTAAATTAAAAAAAAAAGAAATCACTAATAAGTGAGACTAGATTAGACAACTGAAACATTACTTAGTCTTGTAATTTTACAATCCAATTTTCTAATTACACCCGTAAGACAAGCTTCGAGCTTATCACGGGGCTAGTAGATGAGTCAGATATATAAATAATACAGTTGTCGTGATAACCTTCTATTTTTTTAAGTTGGTATAATAAATCCTTGTGTTGGACTTAGGCTGCGCAAGCGCCGCGCTGTAACGGGCGTCGCGGTCCGCTGCGCACTTTCCTCAGATCCTCAGATACATGATAGCATTGTCTAACTGATTATAATTAAATGGATACCTCATGCTGTGACACAAATGGAGCTAAATGCTCCCAAATTTACTGTGATTAATGGCTTTAATTTATGGTTTGTCTAAAACTAGTTCAATTGATCATTATAAGCTTGCGAATTTCTTTCGTTTTAAGTTTAACTTAGTATAAGTACTTAAGGTTCTATGTTGACCTTAGTATAACATTGAAGTATACCTACCTACCTATAGGTAAGTTATAAATTTGTCAAGTATTTGTTCATATATTTTGTTCATAAATGATATAGTAACAAAAAATTAAACACGTTAAGTTCAATTTAAATAAAGAACTCAATTATTACCATACTAACTCCAGACAATGTTACGCTTGAACGCAAACTTTTTTAATAAATCAAAGACAATATGTAACCTTAGACATTCAAATCATCCTCACAAAAGATTTCCTTTGCCACGTGCTCACCCAAAATACCTTGGTACATCATCCTGCCAACATATCACAGAGATATAGTAGATCCAAAGGTCAGGATAAGCTGGTGAAATCTAAGCTATGTGGTTGCCCGTTCCGCTTGTAGTCCGATATATGATTCTACCATAGAATATAGAGTATAGTTTGACCTACGAAAGAATGGTCTATGGTTAGAACAGGACTGTGTTTGTACACCGTTTGTGTACCAGAAGAGAATACGTTGTTCGATAAAATGAAGGAAGATGTATACGATTGCTGTTTTTGTGGTGTACAGTGAATGAATTTGGTGGTTTTGAATGAAACCGGCTTCAAAAGTCAAAGTTACATTGTTGTGTGTAAATTATGCAGATGTTTTAACTCATTCTACTTTAAAGTTTATAATATTAAGACAAGTTTTACGCTAAAATGACATTAAATACATCTGATCACATATACGTTCCCACTGCACACTTCTCCCTTGACGAGAGAGCTGCTGGCCAAGTGCGGGTTGGTAAATGACACATTATAATTAAAGGTTCTCTGAAAATGCCGGTTTACAAATCGTTTTCAAACGTTGTTGCTTGTCCGTTGTGTGAGTACGTGTTTTAAAGAGCATATACATTTTCTAGAAGAAAAATCCAGAGGTTTGAACCCACGACCTCAGAATGAAATGCAAGTGTGTTACCACTTAGCCAACATGGCTCTTGGCAACATGATAAGAAAAAATTATTAGTACAAAATTAGATTTTTTTTATTGATGATAGGATAGACCCTTGCTTGACCACAATCTCACCTGAAGGTAAGTATTGATGTGGCCGAAGATGGATCGCAATGGTTCTAGAAGGTACCATCCACTCTTGTCTTGTAGGGACCCAGATTATAAGTTATAGTATTACGTATGTTACAAGTAAAGCTCCAAGAGCTCCAACTTCCAAGACATGCGCACGCGTCGCTAACAGCGTGACGCGTTCCGGCGCGTGCGCACCCTCGGCCGGTGCGGCCACGAGCCGACATAGTGTACAACCACCCTTATTTACTTGGGTGGTTTTGAGGGTCAGTTTACGAAATTTTAAGTTTGTTAGATCAAAAATACCCGCGTTTTAAGCGGGGTATACTATTCCAGTAGATCCTGCGGAAAGAGTTTTGGGAGTTTTGTAAGAGTGAAATTCTGGTGTATGATATTAGGTAAGTATGTAGGTACTCTATAATATGTAGTTCTTTAAAATTGGTTAAGAAGTTCTCTCGTGAACATAAAGATAAATTATATCATAACATCCATTTACAATAGTCATACCAAATAGATAACTTATTTGTAAGTTGCAGGAATGGAAAATTTATGTTATTAATTCATGATTTGAAAACATGTATAAGGTATGTACCTACATAAAAAGATCATGTTATTCCATGGTAAAAAAACGCAATACGTCATAGCATAAATATTACTCATTTGTAAGTTGCAGGAATGGAAAATTCATGTTCATTCATGATTTGAATATTTAAAGTTACATAAAAAGATAATGTTATTCCATGGTAAAAAAAAACTAACTTCCTTTTCCATGTATTTGCCTGCAATAAGTCGCAAATACACCACACATTATAAAAACAAGTAATTTAAAGTGTTATTCAAATCCAAAAGTGACACTGAAATTCCTCAGTGTAATTACAACATGGCCACCCAGTTCTCAAAAATATATAAATTACGTCACATTTCGCTTGAAAAAGCTCATTTCTGATATCTTCATCAGGATGCACGAAGACGTGGCCACGCCTTGCCTTGATTAGTGGATAGTTTTGAGTATTCAACCAAAAGGAGTCGACACGCTTATTAATAGCGATACCATTGTTGTTTTATTCGTTTAACCACGAGTAAATTAAACAAACATTGTATAGCTAAATCAAACAATAGTTTAATTTTGTGTAAGTTATTTCTTAATTTATCTTCTTATTTAAAACATGTTTTGGGCATACCATGTTAAAATTTTGTTAAGATTGACAGGTAAAAACTTTGGCATTGAAACCACCTTTTATTCAATTAATATTTTCTGTGTGCAATAATGTATTGTTTAAGAAGTAATCAAAAAATTCTTTATAATTTCCCATACATGCGCATTATTGTCTTACATACGAGCGTCGGTCATATATCCTGTCGATTTAAGACAGAGGGGACGCCCAGTATTTGCCACTCCTGTGTTAGGTTCTCTAAGATGAATATCCATCGGACAGCTTAATATTTGAGGTAATTATGAAAACCTGTAGGTGCAAGGTGGGCTGTGGTCTGGTTAATGAATTGAACCTAAATTAACCGGGAATGAAACGCCACAAACATTTTGTTTAAACACTAGGTAGTTTTATTTGTATGGATGATGATAAGGTCTTTTATATCATGTTTTATTTAGACGAACAAGCCACAGAGAACTACAATCATGCATGGTCTTAATTTATTTTTAATTTTGACTGGCAATAAATAGTGTATGATTGAATGCTCTGGTAGCACAATCTATTGCTTCAACCATGTTTTACCATCAGACTACAGGTAAATTGATTGACAAAGAATAAATAATTATTACTGATGACTAAAAACATAAGACCATAAATAAAGTCATATTACATTGTCAGTCACAAGTCAGAAAGCTCTACAGTACAATTAAAGACAGTTACACATACTCTGCGCACGCGCCACGTTAGCGTGACGCGTTACGCTCTTGGGCATAGACACAGGTCATAGTGCAGGTGGCTTTGATCATACCATAGAGAATAGAGGGAAAGAAACATGATAATTTTAAGCTACAATCATGCATGGTCTTAATTTAATTTATAATTGTGACTGTAAATAAATAGGTAGTGAATGTTTGAATGCTCTGGTAGCAGAATCTATTTTTTCAAACCATGTCTTACCAACTGAGTTTAGGTATTGTACATTGATTGACAAAGAATAAATTATTATTGCAGACAACTACAAACATAAATAAGTCATAATGATTCGGCTTAGCATGAAGGTTCCTATTTTAAACCAAATAGGTGCCCGTACGAACAATCAAACGTAAAAATAGGTTGCATATACGCCTATATGGTTTGTTTTGATAACGATAATACAAAAATGCATAAAGTTAATTAATTTACATCTAAGTCAGTAGTTATTATTTCCTAAGCTTAAGATAATAAGATAAGATTTTTATCAATGGAAAATAGCGTTGTTTCATAATTACCATTGTTTTCCAATGGGAAGAATGTCTTAACTAACCTTGAATGCGATTACAGTATTATAACCATTTAACACCTAATTAAAATAGATATACAAAGTCGACCTCTGTGGCGCAGCGAAGATCCGCTTGCGACACAACGGGTTTGATTCCCGCCTAGGAACAAAATATTGTACGATCTGCAGATATTCTGATCAGATCTGATCAGATCTGCAGTATGTTATTATATAAGAAATCTAGCAACCTGTAATGCAAGCTTCGAGCTTATTACGGGGCTAGATGTTGCTGTGAATTGTCCAGCAATACCTATTTATTTTTTTATTATTTGTATTGCGATCACCAATCAAAGCTTACATGGCCGAACATTACGGGACGTATGTGGAATAATACATTTTTTGCTGTACTTACTTACCTTCACATTGAAAATTACACTATCGTATCTATGCGTAAAAAGTATTTTGTATCATTTTAAATGATGTCCAACAGGACATCAATCAATCAATATTTTATAAAACTAACAAGTTTTATAAATAATAAAATGTAATATGGGTTTTTAAATAATGTTATATTTATATTTTGTGTGGATGTAAAAACCCTATTTGAATGATCACGTCGCGTCGTATCACAGTTAGAAGAACTGTCCTTTAGGCTTTATATTAGTTTAAATAATTGTCGTATAAATTACCGCATTAGGCCCAAGGTCTATAGGCTAAGTCCACACAATAATGGGACTTAAACTGTGAAAAGTTTATTGTGCAAGAACAATGTATCTCAAACTTTTAAGCCAGTGCTGACACCAATAAGTATATACTTACCTATAGAATAATTATATAAACTGCAAAATATACAAATAAATTTAAGAGTAGTGAAATAACTTTAAAAACGATAGTTTCTTTTACAATATGTTTTTTATGGGCTAGATTTTGCTGTTTTAATTGTCCAACTATATTTATTTATTTATATTTTTACTCTACATCGTAACGAAACAAGGTTCTTTAAACAAATCAGGCAAAATTAGACCTTAATTTATAACTTTGTATTTCGTGAAGATTATTTTTAAACATAGGATCATAGAAAACAATAAAAATCAATAAGTTTACAGAAAGGGTCGAAAACGAAGCTATGTCCGACATTAAAAAATAAGGATTTCTGGTTGATTCGATATTTAGTATTTTTTATTAATAGCTTAAACATCACTGTACTTGAGACTCTCAGTCCAGATCCAGCTATTTGCATTTAAACTGAGTTTAAACTAAGCGTAAGATTAAACAAGATATCACTCCTATTAGCGGCAAATTGCTCGCATGATGTGCATCGGATTGACCTTCGAGATAAACTGTTATGTCAAGTTTGTCTGTTTATTGCTAAACAAACTGACAGCGGTGTGGTGCCTACCTAAGAATGTTACCACCCAATCTGTACACGCCGGTGTCATCAAAACCAGAAAAAAGGATTCAGTATTTACTCGATTTAATGAACAAAGTTTAACCGAAGTCAGCAATCGATTTAAACTATCACAAACTTTTGAGACCAGACCAGGTTTGAGCCTCACATGACCATAGACCATAAACTTAGCCAGACCAATTACAGTCGTAAAAATATTTGAGGTTTATTCCACACTCGTGTCTAATCATTATTGCTGAGTATATCAAATTGGACCACAAATCAGACACCTCGGAATTATTCAATGATTCATAACATTTCTATATTTCCATCGCATTCCTAATAGAATCGATTTTTCAATGTCCCGTCATGCTTTTGATTTTAGATGTGTAAGTTCTGGAATAATTTAGAATTAACAAGGAATTTGATTGGGTCTAGTAAAATATTATGGAGCGTGATCCAGTTTTTTTACAAACAAACAAGATGGACAAATGGACTTGTCAAATCTGCCTGTTCACGGTGGACGCAAGCTGCATCCGTAATACCTGAAAATTAAAACGCACATAAATTTTTAATAAGAAACATTTTTTATCAAAATTACGGTGTCTGTACTATTTAGAAGACTCAGATACTCAGGCAAAAATCTGACTCACTGTGACTCAGATTTTTGCCTCTCAGAACGGGGCATATGTTTTGGGTTGATAAAAAAAAATTGGTAAAATAATATTGGGTAGAAAAATCTTGGGTCGAACGGGTAAGCACTCACCAGAGGTGTGCGGCGGAGTTGGAACCCACGTCATTCGGAATTAAAATCATTTGTGGCTCCCACTTAGCCAACACGGCTACACGAACTAGAGATTGTTTCTCTTCAATCCCACCAACACACATGTACCTCTTTATAACATTAGTAGGTATATCAAACATTTTGAGTAGAATTCTAATCCTAGTTGGTAAGTTAGCGTTCTAGTTCTGAGCTACGTGACTTGTGAAGAGATGTTGGTTAGCTGAAGGTAATTGGCGAGACCTGGTCGGCATCGTAATGTGGGGGAGTCACCTCTCAAGGTCAGGTCACGGGCGAATAGATACGAATTTCAAATTGCTTGGGTTATTTGTGTAAAAAGGTGTTTGAGAAGTTCTATATTCTCTGATTCTACCAATGTTTGCTAAGTTTCTATACTAGTACTACTTCTTTTTTTATTTATAAGTGAGTTCTAAATATTAGAAAATTGTATAGGTTACGTTGCGATCTTATAATTTTTCAGGAAAAATAAAAAACCGAGTTCAGTAAAACGGACATCCAAAAAAGCTATATGCTGAAAGTCAACTCAATATAAGCGCCCGATTTCCTCACAATGTTATCCAACAATCTTAGAAAGCATTAGATCTTTGGGTTTAAACCTGGTATTTCTTAGAGATTTACTAACCAACCACTTTGAATACATTACAACTATAAATACGTCTCAAGGACCATGTAGAGATTTATAGAGCCACCCCTGTATTAAAAGCTTACATATTCATTTTCATAATAATCATCTTAGCAGTATTATAATAATAATAATAATAAAGCCTTTTATTTCGATAACCAAAAAGTATTCTTATATCTAGTATGTTATTAAATCTAACTAGGTGATTAGTATTAAGTTCTTAATGTAGGTATTTCATAGTGTTGGTATATGAACCCCTAATTGTAGGGTATAGGCCTCCTCCAGGTTTTTCCATCTGTTTCTATCTTGGGCTACTTCGATCCAGTTTCTTCCAGCTTGTTTTTGAATGTCGTCGGCCCATCGTTTTCGTGGCCGTCCTGCGTTTCTTTTTCCTTGTGGGCCGGGCCATTTCGTGCTTGTTAGTGTCCAGCGTTGGTCTGTGCACCTTGCCACATGTCCAGCCCATTGCCATTTTAGTTTCAGCGCTTGATGAAGTGCATCTGTTAATTTTGTTCTGCGGCGTATTTCTTGACATTTCACTTTTTGTATTTTTCTTAGGTTTAGTATGCTCCTCTCCATGGCTCTCTGACAGGTACTCCAGCTAAAATTCAACTCAGAAGAAATGTATATAATACAAGCATATGCTCCAACAAACGATGCAAAGGAAGACGAAATAGAAAAGTTCTACCAAACATTACAAAAAGCTCATAGTCTAATAGAAAGCGACAAAAAATTAATAGTAATGGGAGACTTTAACGCAAAAATAGGACAACCAAAAGAAAATGAAAAATTGATTACGGGAAAATATGGCTACGGAAAAAGAAACAGAAGAGGAGAGAAATTAATTCAATATGCCCTAGAGCACAAACTTTCTATCATGAACACTTATTTTAAGAAGAAAAACAGTCAAAAATGGACTTGGCAGTCACCGGACCAAAAGACTAAGAACGAAGTCGATTTTATTATGTTTACCTGTCCCAAAAACGTTACCAATATAGATATAATTAACAATATAGAATTTCCATCAGATCATCGACTAGTAAGAGCAACAATTCATTTAAAAGAGTACAGAAAAAGTAGAAGAAGCTTTAAAGACGCTACACTATCTCTAAAAACAGACAACGAAATAAATTCATACCTCTCTAATTTAAACAGAAATATCACCAACCACAAAAATAGCGACAAGGATGACATACAAACAATCTACGATGAATTTGAAGCCTGCATAAGAAACAGCATAAAACCAGAAACAACAACAAAAAGCGATGATAAAGTTTGCAAATTTTTTAGCGACACCACGAAACAACTAATCAAAAAGAGAACAGAGCTTTTGAAAACTAAACACAGATCTCAAGACATGAAAAAGGAACTAACAAATATATTTAAAAAAACAAGTAAGTCAATAAAACACGACTACAACAAACATAGACAAAACATAATTAAAACAAGCCTAATACAAAATAGAAGCGCGAAAAAAGCTTATAAACAACTGCTTACTCATACGGACTGGATACAAAGCTTAAATAAGGGCTCTGCCAAAACCAGATCGAGAAAGGACATAATATCATGCGCAACTGATTTCTACAAAGAGCTTTATGCGAAACCAATAGACGCACCACATACACAAGAACCTGAAATATGTGAGTATCCCTTGACCATCAATAACAACAATATATACATAACAGAAGATGAAGTTTTGAACCATATTAAAAAACTTAAACAAGAGAAAAGCCCCGGACCAGACAATCTAAAAAACGAGATGCTGAAGATTGGAGTGGCACACCTTATTAAACCTCTGACGCGAATATTCAACATGGTAATACAAACACAGAAAATACCAGAACAATGGCATAAATCAGATATTATACTGCTATACAAAAAAGGTAACCCGCTCGATATCGCCAATTATCGCCCAATAAGTCTGCTCTCGTGTGTATACAAACTATTTACGATGATAATACACAATAGAATCAGTCCACTAATAGATAGCATGCAACCCGTAGAGCAAGCAGGTTTTCGTTCAGGGTTCTCCACAATAGACCATATACATACCATGGAACAAATTATTGAAAAGTATGTAGAACTTAACAAATACCTATATATAGGGTTCATTGACTACACAAAAGCTTTCGATAGCATTTATCACGATAATATATGGAAGGCTTTAAAAAACTGCAACATCAGTCCACAAATTATAGAAACTCTCAAAAATATATACTCACATAATGTAAGTAGAGTCAAACTTGAAGCAAGAGGCGACGAGATAAAAATAGATAGAGGAGTTAGACAGGGCGACCCGTTGTCTCCTAAACTCTTTATAGCAGTCCTACAACAGATATTCAGCGAACTAAACTGGATCAACGAAGGCGTCTTAGTAAACGGCAGACGGCTCAGCCATCTTAGATTCGCTGATGACATAGCAGTCTTCGCCGAAAGTCGTACAACTCTGCAAAAGATGATAAATCAATTAAATACTGAAAGCGGTAAAGTCGGCCTACACATGAACCTCACTAAAACAAAAATAATGACAAACCACAAAAAAGAAACAATAAGGTTAGATGAGGTCGAACTAGAATATGTGAACCAATACATTTATTTAGGAAAACAAGTCTCATTCTCTAGCACGAACCATGAAGAAGAGGTAAAAAGACGAGTTACGATGAGCTGGAACAAATACTGGGCACATAAAGAAATTCTTAAAGGTAAGTATGATCTACATTTTAAAAAAACCGTGATGGATACTTGTATTCTACCTTGCTTGACATACGGCTCTCAAACATGGACTCTGACCAACAAAAAGCAAAAACAAAATCACAACCTGTCTTAGCAGTATTACCCATCGTTATTTTTTGAGGCAGAATGTTTTGAATTTCCTGATAATTTGGGACAAATCGCTTCGCTAACACTTTGAACCTGATTTTTTATCAATATTTAGTCTCAAAACATAAGTAAAATTTAACCATATTAATTTCAAAGAGGATGATTGCACATCGTTACTTAATTTAATTAGTTACTTAATATATTATTTAATTAGATATAAAAACACTATATTTGTATACTTACTAATTTTTTTTAAATATAATGTATTAAATTTAATATAATACATATTAGTAGGAAAAGGGCATGAAATTGATTAATTTCCAGTCGTCAGTATGAAAACAGAAAAAACTTATTTTAGGAAATTGCTAATTATAAAAGTCATGAAATGTGGTAAATAAAATAATTCAATCATTATTGTAGTATCTATTCATTTATCAATTATACAATACTTCAAGGGCGGCGCTATCGCAGGCTTACTCATCTAATAATGAAATCGAGAGGTTATGACGTCATACTCGTACTATTATATTATAGTATATTATATACGTATTGGTAGAACAGTGCAATTTAGGCATTTAGTCGATAGCCAGAGGCGAGCGTGGGTCGCCTTGTGACATACGCAAATTACCGTAGTATATATACATTATCATCATAGGCCTTAAGTATGTTTAGTATAAATAGGTCTTTAGTTTATACGACATGGATCCGATATCGGTACGACAACGACACTAAATGTCGTCTTTGCAATAATGTTTTTTGTTACGGTGTTAATAGTTTTACAAAAACTTATTGCCAAAATAAGAACACTTAGATGTCGTTGGTATAATACCTTTATTTCAAGATAATAAATACTGTAATAGTTTTATTTTATTTTAGTGCATGATTAAAACAAGCAACCTTTTTGCATAAGAAATATGATTGTGGTTAGATATATTTTATTTTTTCATTTTTATCGTTATAGGTTCATAGAGCTCATGATACAGTTTATGAAGTAGGATTTCTTGATTTAGTATTTGCTTACAAATATATTATATTTGACTATTTTATTTACGTTTTTAATATTTATTATTATTTATAACTCTCCATTTAGGATTTTAATGTGTAAAATTAAATATTAGAAAAACAAAAAAATGCAACAAGAGCTATGCAGGTGCATGTGTGAGAGTTCTAAAACATAATTTCCATACATCCCTCAATTATAATTTTAACCTTTACAAGTAGATGAGATTTACAACAAATAGGTTATTTCCTGTTAACAAGAGTTAAACTTAACAAGGTTTAAGAGGCTTCTAGCTTAACAAAGCATTAAACAGCTCTACATAACTCTCAATGTTCTTATAAACAAAAATAACACGTTAGAACATTTCAAAATTAAACTGATGAGTCATTCTTCTTAATTCTCAATGGCTCAGTTTAAGTACGTTAAATCCAGTTTAAACATGATGGCAACTTTGACCTGTAATGCACTAAATGTACCTTGCCTTTTTTCTTACTCAAATTAAAATGAATTTGGTGATTCCGTAAGCATAATAAGCAATCGTTTAACGCCTTCTTTAAACAATTAAAATTAATTAGCGTTTTGTACTTATCATCAATATTTACCGCTACTTACCATAAACAACAGAGAGAGGACCTAAAATCCTTCGCAGAAGATTCGAAATACGAATTTCAATGGCGTCTAGTAGCGATTCCAAATTTGAATTCAATGCTCGGTGCATTTGAGTCCGTTTTGTGTGATGTCTCACCTGATGATACGGACCTTCAGGTTATTATGCGCTGTAGGATGGGGAACTTAAGGTTTAATTTAACTTGGATAATGCAGTAGGTTTTAATAATAACCAGTTTGAAGCCGCCGTGGGAACGAGTGGATATGCGAGGTATAATCGCCGTCGGACGAACCTGCAATAGTCCAATTTCGCAGCCTTTTACTAACATTTGTAGCCAGTTTTTTGAAAAACCCGTTTGGAAATTGGACTTTTTTGAGTTATTGGCTCAGTTATTGGTTTGCGTTTCATTCATCTTCGATTTGAATTTCGAGCTATCGTTCATTTACTTTTCAAAGATATGAAAGTCGATGTTATGTTTGTAATTGGAATCTGGAACAGTTATAAATCTTGTTGGAAAAGCTGACACGTTGACGAATTCTTATTCCTTTTTCAAATGTAGGTAATACTTTAATGATATCATAAGCTAAAAACTAGACAACTTTTTGTCTACGGCTTAGCATAAGGTAGGTACCTACTCGTATATATAGGTGACAGATAGATTTCCGGGCAGTTAATGTAGCTATTCTGGTGTTAAGGCATTATTCTGAAGTAAAGTAAGGTTGGTTAGTTTTTGCGTGAATGAATAGCATATATTTTTTTTATTCTTTCGCTAGATTTAGATCTTAAAATAAGAAAATTTGCAACTTACAGATTGCGCTTCCGTTCTCGAAAACGTCTAAGAACATTATGATGCAATAATTATATTACGCATTTTAATCATCAAATAGTTTTTGTGCTTATTAAACAATGCTCGAAGATACAATCTATTGATCAAGGAAGTATACAAGGTTGGATGAACAAAAACCGATCCTGTACCCACTTTCTTAGTTAATATCATAAGTGGGCCTTGAATTGATTTTGTATCGTCCATTTTGTAAATATCTGTACTCGTTAAGATTTAACAGGTTTAGTATTTTTATTTTTCACTTCATGTATGTAAGCGTATTTAGTTTTACTTAACGATATATATAGGTAATATCAAAGAACATTATTTTAAAACCTCAGATGATAAAATGAATATGGAAGTATAGTGAAACTGCAGTGAAGCAAACAAACGAAATAGCTTATTTATTTACTAAAGGTGGATGACCTATTTGGCGTATCATTATATAGCCCATCTTGTCCCGCTAAAGGATATTGATTTCAAGAGAACGCATTGTAGATCAAGGAACCAAATCCCTAACTATGTGGTATAATCACCAAACCTAAAAGACACACCAATTACGCATATATATCTCTAATATGTAATCTCATTTATAACATTTCTGAAACTATATAAAAACCTTCTGTAACCTACCATTTATATTAGTAATTAAAGTTTAAACAAATATCCGCCAGATGGCGCCGATCGGTGCTTAAAACAGGTACCAATAGATTTACTTTGTAGAAAACCACTTACAAATATTTTCACGTATCGAAGATCTCTCATGAGTCAAGAAGTAAAGTTACTAGAACATTCCTCCCACATTAGGTACCTAGCTAGGTATCTCGTTTGTGATTGGCTAAAAGGTACAGACGATGAGAGTTTACACAAACACTCATGTTTGTGGGCACACACAAAATGTCACGTACAGACTAAATGTCTCTATTAAATCTCACAGGTTTGGCCCAGGGTCGGACTATATACACACGCACTCAGTCACTATTGTCAATTTGACCCCTGTGCGCGACGGGCGAAGGTCCGCGACGCAAGAGGTTTCAGGTTCGATTCTCGCCTCGGAACAAAAATTTTGTGGGATCAGAAAAGTTTATCAGAAATCCAGCATCTTTAACACAACCTTCGAAACTTGAATAACAATACACACAGGAAAACAAGAATTGGTACATATTATATTGATGAAATTCCATCCAAAATACCTAAATATTTGTATTAAACATTGTATAATGTAGTAATGTTAATGTAGAGAAATAAGACAGAGAGATAAACCAACATTTTGGGTATGTTAAAAGTAATTGATACATACAAATTCAATTTGAAATATAATTCTTGTTTTCCTCTGGAATAGTTATTTTAATAGTCTTGCTTCTAAATCTCATTGCTATTTAATATGTCAAGGAATAAAAAACTCTTAACTATTACTACATGTGTAGTTCAACCTACTCTCGTATGTAAACAGGTGCTTAACTCCTCAAACACAAGTTTACTGACATCCATAATATTTTATTCCAATACACTGCTGAGTTTCTTTACTACAATACCAATATAACCGCATTAATCCAGCAATGGTCAATATAACTGGATTGCGCAACGTAACAGAATAAATTATAGTCAGTACGCTATTAGTCATTTCGTTTAGAAACTTTTTGGTAAGCTCGAAATATAGATAAAACATTTCACCACTTTGTGTTGAAATACTTTATTAAAAAACTGATGGCGGTTTTATAAGTTTAGCGAAAGGGCATAAGTGGAAATATGACATTTGAATAAGCCTAATATTTATATTTATTTATTACTAGGCGACCCGCTTAAAGCTTCACCTGCGTTTTTAACGTTATCAATCTACATAATGACAGTTGATATCATTGATAGCCTTCCTTGATAAATGTAGATACTATTCAACACCGAAATATTTTTTCAAATCTGCGCAGCGGTTTCTGACATTAGCGCGTTCAAACAAACAAACTCTTCAGCTTTATAATATAACTATAGACTAATACAGACTGATATGATGATGATGATAATAACTAGCCAACGCGTCAAAACAATACCATCCAAACACCATGAACTTTAACTCATTTTTTGCGCCAGACCAATTAACTACAGCCTTTAGTCATTTAAACTAAAGCTTTAATCCAATGTTTAGAGGTCGAGAGGTAATTGCACTGAATATTACGTTTATAATTTTATTTTATTGTCGTCAAGGTAAGTGTCGCGATTATACAATTCCTCAAATATACGTGTTATGGGTTTTATTAGGTAGACCCGTGCCCGTGTGACGTAATGGGTTTACTTGTATTACAGAATTAACAAATATATTTTTTAATATCGTGGTTATAAATTAAGATATTTACTGATGTTTTCAAAAGTGGGGCCGAAAAGTTCTCGAGTGGAGACCACGAATCGGAAAACGCAGCGTTAGACGTCCACCAACAAGGTGGACAAATTATTAGGTGAATGCAGTTGGCTCGCGACCGTAATGACTGGAAGTCATGGGAGGCCTTTGTCCAGCAGTGGACGTCCAGTGGCGGAAATGATGATGATGCTGATGACAAAATTTCTAGGAAATGACCCGCGTAATTATCTAGTCACTTTCACGTAAAGTTTACGATGCCATGGGAAAAATCACCATTTATGTCCAATACCATAGACATCTAGATTTACACGTCCGCTTGAAACGTACTGGAGGTTTCATTTTGACAACGAAAGTGACATCTATAATTACTCATAATTGGTTACGATAATCAGGTAGATAAACGTTTAATCTATACTAATATTAATGAAGAGTTTGTTTGATTGGTTGTTTATGTGTTTGTTTGTTCGAATAGGATAGACCAACAGAAATAGGACTTCAAATAATTTCTGAGCAAATTTTGATTTCCTGATATCATAACCAAAGATCTCTTTTATCATGCCTAATCTTTTTTATTGATATACAATTATCAGTTCACAATTTAAAGGATGAATAAACTCAAAATGTACACGTTTTTGCCATTACCCTCATTAAATTATCGAAAATCATCAATGTTTTTAATAATTTATCCATTAAGCACATAAAATTATTTGATTCGTCCGTCTGTACCGGTTCCTGTTTGATATTCTAGTTAGAATATTTTATGATTGAATTTAAAATCTTACTTCCGGTAATCAGTTAATTGCTAACAAAATCTGTAACTATATAAAGTTTGTGGGTTTTAGATGACATACATCCTGCTTAAAATTATACATTTTACGTGTAGTTCTACTTTATTATTCGTAAACAAATACTTAAGATTAATGTAATTTACCTCGTTTAGTTCTAATTTTACGATAGGTTATCATTAAACACTAAATATGTGTACATAAGGATTCTTTTTAAAAACGGAACCCTTAAAATCACTTTGTTGTCCGTCTTTCTGTCTGTTATTCTTAGTTAAAAAAAACACAATCGGGTGGCATAAATAAAGTTTTCATCAAATACATTTTCAGCATCTATCATGACTTGCGAAAAACACCAAAAATATTAGCAAACAAATTGGCGGCATATCGCTAGACACGCTCTAAATTTAAAAATACTTTTACAGATTTATAATTATTTATATCATTCCAATAAGAAAGATTCTGGTAGTAGATAACTACAAATCAAATGTTTTATGTAATAAATCAGTCTGGCAAACAGACTGTTTTAATTTATGTGTAATGAGATCATGCCAATTTTGTTTAAATTGAAAATTATTGAGTCGTAACTCAAAATTACTAAATCCTATTTTTTTATGCAACGAAATGTTGGTAAGATCAAAAATCAAATCTAGTACTATCTAAAAATCTAGATATTTTAGAACATGTGACATTTTAATAACTACAAGAAAAATAAGAAACTATTGACATAATATGTAAATAAATATAATAAGACAATACACAGCAACCACTCGGAAGCTTTTATAGGTAGATACGTTATAGATATCTGAAATTATACGAATAAAACTTTAATCTCTAATTTATGCTACGTCAGCCTTTGTAACATATAAGATAAGATCCTTCCCCTAAAGCACGTTTATAAAGCGCAAAAAATATAATATTTCAAGAGGTGGTAATGCGGGATTTGAACCTGTATAATAGTAGCATAAGCTTAGGCACGTACATATTTACGTTCCCGCTGCTGAGATAAAGGGATTATTACTGTCTTGACGAGAGGATAGTTTAAAAGCCTTAATTCACTACACTGGCCAAGTGTGCGTACGTTGCTATAACGTTGTAGAATACATAAATAAAATACTCAATATTCTAAAATACACGTTTTGAATTCAACCACCTTTATATTGTAGTACAATGTCAGGTGTACAGTGTTTTCGTGCCTTTAAATTCATTACTCAAAACGTTACATTACACTTAACATAACAAAACAAATTGTTACTTTACCCAGAGAAAATAAAGTTTATAATCCAATGAGCTTTCGAGAAAAATACCGGTGTTGTAAAACATAGTTCGTAGAATAAGGTCGTATGTAGCTTTTTTGTATTGATACATTATGTCGTTTTTAGACTAAGGAGTATTGGCATCTGTCTTAAGAAACGAAAATTCGCAATGATCTTGATGCGCAGCTGCTGTCGCCTGTAACATTTGGTACGTGCCGAGAAAGACAGAAAAAAACAACATGTTGTCTATGAACTGCTCATATTTTATGTCATGTTGTAAATGCTTTTAATTTCGTTTGTTTTTTAAATGCTTACGTGTTCGTTTTGTGACTCTAGTGTACCTACTGGACATAACTAAATGTAAGACTAGTGCTGGCTTTTGTACGGTTAATTTATCGGCATTTGAAAGTCTATACAAATACAATGTTTCAAAGCTTTTCTCTTTATTGCCTACGCATACGTAGTTATATTTATTATTGTTAAGAAATTTTGCTAAAATCTTTGGATTTAGTCAAAGGTAATCTGTTTCCGATAAAAACGTCACAGGCATCGGTGTCCCAAATAGATTTAGGTTTACAGTTTCTGACCTAGTATTAATCCTCTAGCTAGATCATAATTATATTTCTTTAAATAAATGTCTTGTTTACTTTTGATATTGTTAAGTATAAATTGTAATAACAACTAATAGACCAAGAGCCCGTGATGGCCAGACCTTCCTTTAATTCACAAGCGTGAAAATTCTTTCATGTGTATGTCTAACATAGGTAAGAATAACCCCCAAACATGAAACCTGGATCGCGGTTCCTTTGGGAGATAACAACCTTTTACCTGTTATCTCCCAAAGGAACCACGATCCAGGTTTCATGTTTGGGGGTTATTCTTACCTATGTTAGACATACACATGAAAGAATTTTCACGCTTGTGAATTAAAGGAAGGTCTGGCCAGACCGGGCTCTTAGTATAGACTAATAACCTGTGATGGCCAGACCTTCCTTTAATTCTGAAGCGTGAAAATTATTTTATGTGTATGTCTAACATAGGTAAGAATAACCCCCAAACATGAAACCTGGATCGTGGTTCCTTTGGGAGATAACAGGTAAAAGGTTGTTATCTCCCAAAGGAACCGCGATCCAGGTTTCATGTTTGGGGGTTATTCTTACCTATGTTAGACATACACATGAAAGAATTTTCACGCTTGTGAATTAAAGGAAGGTCTGGCCATCACGGGCTCTTAGGTTATAATTTTAGATCTCGTCAATTTCAATTTGACAGTTTACAAGATCTAAGTACCGTTATTTTGTCAATGTTTTAGTATTCATTTAACCGTGACAGTCGCCATTTAATACGTTTGTAATCAAATCATTCCGCAAGTGTCATAGAACATTCTAGTGTCATATTACAAAAACTTTCTTGCTTTTTTGTCAATTAAAAAAAACTACAACGCCATCATCGACAGTCATCATCCCAGTAAGCAGGTAGTTAGGTACACTACTTTCTTACCATAGACAATAATATAGGTACGTAAAAAATCTCTATCCCCTTCATATATCGGACCATAACAAACTAAAGGAAATGAACTGACCAAAACTCAAGACAGACAGCTGTATCTTCCTACCTGGAGCCAGCACATGCCTTTCTTTAGAAAAAAAATCCATAAAGGTTACGAAAACTGTGAGAAACACATCTGCTTGTTTGCTATCATACAGAACCAAGGGAAAATAGTCCTTACATTGTGGTGAGAGAGCTGAGAATCGTGTGGTTCTATGTTTGTTTTGGCGATATTATGTATCTTCGGTTGCGCTCGCACATCGTCGGCTTGCTTCGGGCGCGTGGCGGACTTATAGCCCCGAGGAAAAGTCAACTTGAATTTAATTGGGCCCGTTATGTTTAAGGGCGAATATGGGCAGTTGATGCGCTATCCATCTTGTTTGACCTTGGATAAAATGGACCGTAGGTTGTTCGCTACATTGTGATCAGTAGATTGACTACTTATCTGACAGTTTCGAAATATAGCGCATGGGCTATGGCCAAGTCTATGGACTTCCAGTTGTACCATTGAAAACTTGTGGTGTTTGTGGTTTTGACCAAATCATTAACACTTCTTACCCTGAGTAGGCACTGATTATAAATACCAATCATAAATATAGTAGTTGGCTATCTTACATACATGAAGATTATCATCACAAATCAAATCCTTATTAACGAACTAATTGAATACTTAATTAAAACTTTTATGTTTAAATGTTCCTTTGTCGTGTTTTCAGAATTATGGTTTAAAAATAATGTCATTGTGAATCTTCAATTACTCACCTAATTTTATAACATTTGCAAAATCTCATGAGTTTAACAAAACAGTTGTTTATTTAGCAGACGTTCAATCAAAGCTCATAAAAAAGTAATTAGATAATGTTTGTTTACACTAATCTGACCCGATTCCTTTTTAACACCAAACACAAAAAGTTTATATATCATGGAAAACAGAGTATTGGGTTAGTCTTTTAAAAATAGGTAGTAGTAACAAATATTTAAAAAATAATTAAATTAATAGTGATTGTAAGGAGAATGGAAGTTTTTTTAATAAATTAAAGTAAAGACCTTATTATACATAAATTTCCATTAAAATGTCTTTTCTACTCAATAACTTGTACTACATAACTTATACGAAAAAAAATTCAAAGAAAATATCAAAGAGCAGATCGTTAAGTATTATGAATACGAAACTAATCTGGAATAAAGATAAGAATATTTCGTGGCAGAATATAATAGCCAACAAAACGCATACAAAACATCAAAAATAAAGGACCGCAGAACAGATGCAGATGAGGTGTTATCACAAAAGCACCTAACGGGCTTCCACACATCTGCTGATCTGCCATTGAACTGTCCAAGGCAGACGAGGTAGCGGTGAACGGGTTAAAACATCCCCACTTTTATCTAAACGTATCATATTAAACAGTTTTATATATTATTTTTATTGAATTAATTACATCTTTCATTACTGGTCACACCTTACATCAGAGATGTTACACGTTAACATCGGTTTCTAAGTTCGAACAAACTCTTCAGCTTTATAATATAGTAGATATTCTGTGCACTGACTGTACCAACTACTACACTATCGGCCGTAAAATTGCCATTCACATACCTAATAGCTTTTCATTCAAATATATTTTCTAATGAAACGCCACGACAACTTAAAAATAATTTCGTCAATGTCAGTAGTTAGGTATGCATCATGTCACAGCGTCTGGGTATTCTAATGTATAATAAAAAAATAAATCTATGTTTGTATATTATATTCAGTTACATAGATAGCTGTGTAAATTATCCAGCATTATTATTATTATATATTATTTTATGTCAACCTATAAAGCAATTTCCTTCGCTATCTCACCTGTTATCCTGTTGTCGCACTTGGACCACACGTAAACAGTTGAAGACATATCGAAAGGGTTGGGAACTTGCGAGATCACAAGGTGTACCAAGGAGACAAGTTGGAAAGGTGGCCAGCGCCAAAAACTCAATTATCATTACATCGTCTGTGGGAATAAAGATGTGGGCGGAAAGTATCAAATCGGAAACGTACTGTTATATTGACTTCCGTCAAGTAACCTGGCGCCATTTTGAGAAATTATTTTGCTCTGATTTTAATCTTTTATGTCTTATTTATTGTTGGACTAGATTAAACAGTATCTACTCCAATTCCAAATTGATTATTGAATTCGACAATTCTGTTACTATTTTTTATTTATGATTATTTGGATTTACCTGGTAATTAAGATACAAAGTACATAGAATATCAATACGAATGAATATAGTTGAGTTAGGTAACTACTTTTAGTGATTCATCTATGATAAATCAATTCAATGCAGCTGAGTTAAAAAAAAATGTAAAATAATGAATTCAAATATCTCTATTTCTTATTCTATCCTATTGGATACCAACGTATGCAAACCATTCAATCACATTCGAAGCCATCTGCCTGTCTGTAACTTGATAAATTGCCTACAAACGACAAAATAGTCAAAAAACTGCCAAAAAACAAAGCACACTCCACACTAATCACTTACTGCCGATTTTTAAGAACGGATGTATGATCCGAACGGAAATTGGCACCTTTTTAAACAAACCTATTTAGTAAACCAGAAATAACACTGACGATCGTAATACATTGACATAGAGTATACATTCATTTTTGATTTTCGAATGTTAGTGAATAGAATGTTATGTTCCGTCAAATTCAAAATTAAAAATGTAAAAAGTTTGTTCTTCCGAGGTAAGTAGGTCAAGTTTTTGCTATCAACTTTATGCAGATGTGTGGTTTTTTACTTTTAAAAAGACGCGTTGTGAAGCAGCTGTGTATTAGACCTTGAAGACGTTTGGAAGAAAAAACTAAACACCTTTGCCTAGCGTCCATGAGGATGCAATGCTTGGTTTTTTATGATATCTGTCTGTTTGACTCAAGGCGTCGCGTCAGGCATCCTAAAATATATTTAATTATGTTCCTGTTAGTTTCTTTAATTATCTTTAAAATACCTATGAGATCTTTCGTCACAATGAGTTAAGTTCTCACACAAAAAAATAAGGAAATAAGCTACCTTAATACAAAACAATTAATAAAATAATAAAATGCAATGCTTTAGAGATTCACAAAGTTTTCGGTAGCAACATTTTAAGGACAATTAACTTGCAATTTTGAACCCACGAGAAAATTGATATAATCGCAAATTGTCAGGTTGGCACCGGAAGTCATGAGACGGCGCCATTAAACTTCACTTTATTACCCTTAACCCATTCACTGCCTGACATACTGGTGAGTGCATCATGAGCACTGAAGTTAAATATTTTTTCTAAGTCATTTTTCTGAATCATTAAATTTCATCATAATCATTATTTCAAAAAATTACGAGTAAATTAGCTTTTATGACCTATGACAAACCTTCTAAAGCAATAGTAATTTGTAACTAACATTAAAAAATTGCAATACATTCTAGGATTAAAATCTTAAGCATTTATGAACACACGTACACTTAATTATTTTTAATCAGAATTATAAACTAGATGCCATTTCCAACCAGTAGCCATAATCTGTTTTATGAAATATGACGATATATAGTATTTCACAACGATTCACGGAAATTTCGTCTTTAATATCTTTACAAAAAGCACCAACTTTAAGTAACCAATCTTTTTAAAATTCGTGTATAATCTAAATTACATATCAAACAGTTTCCAAACTGACACTTTAAAAAAATACATGAGGTCTTATCTAAATGGTGTAGTAATTAAAGGAATTATGAATGGTTTTGAGAGGAACAATTTTAGGGTAGAACGTACACCTTTTTACAGCAGGTGATGGACGAACTACAGCTATATGCCGGAGCCCAAAGAATTTCAAAATGCTAATTAAAATATGGAGACATTATTATAATAAAATTATCCAATTGGTAATTATTTGTCACAGTTGGTAAACACATTATGTAATTATAACTTAGTTTAATTAATTAAGTTGAATTGTTATTTAATAATTTATGTTTTCTATCTTACTCGCAATATGTTCCCCTTTTTAATCTTTCTCTGGACTATTTAAAAAAATCCAAAACTAAAATCACATAAATCGGCACAACTTATCGAGTTTTAGCGAGACTAACGAAAAGGTTGTAAGAAATTTATTTTTTTGTTATAAATCAAATTACTACAATCTCTAAAGCGCTTTTTTCTACAATTAAAAAGGAAATAAATTATTGTAGAACTTTTAACATTAAATTAATTACCCAACCATTGATCTTGTTACACCGTATGTTAAGCACGAGCAACGGTTTCATTTTCTTATTTTAAAATTAAATTACTTCGAAAACATTTTCGCCATTTTGTCAGCATCTGTTTAGCAGTTGCAGTTTAAACTTCGAATTTATTTGCTTAATGTTTATATCCGTTATTATAAAGTAGCATTTTAATTACGAAGTTGATTAATATTATATTATTCATCTTATAAATAGGGTGATTTATCACAAATGTTCAGTCTATCAAACAGTACATGATGGATCCTTTAGTTTAAAAAAATATTAGCGTGTGTTGGTTAAGGTACGAGTAGATAAGAATTTTGGAAAAATGATTTGCGATGTTAAAAAAATATCAATTTTGCGGTGAAATTCTTAAATGGCGAACAAAACCTCATAGAAGGCTATGCTTTACTTTTAAACACATTTTTTTTTTAACTTAAGACATTTCTTATGGAGATAGTTTGCCTTAAATTTTCAGTAAAAACGCAAGCGAAAATGTCAGCTAGTCTAGGATTGTCGCGTGGCGCTAACATACATAATGTGTATAAGGGTTTACATTGTTTGGCCTAAAGGCTTCCATTGTAAACAAATAACCAACATAATATACAAATAACCAATATAAAAGTGAAATCGATAAATTATATCACACATGGCAACGGGCAAAAAATATTGATAAACAATAAACATGACCTTTTACTTTTTACTTTACTTTACTAATGATATTTACATAAAGATGCGTGGCTGACATTTTGAACTGGCAACCGGCTCATGGCTTGAGTTTTGTCCGAATGTTTCGAATACTTATATACCTGATCTATCTTTCCCAACAAAAACATAATACAGTATTTATTGTTTATTAAATTGTTTATATTTGTTCAATATAGCGCCAATATACTTTGGAATGTTCCGGACTTTTTTGAATAGTGTAGGGTGGATATTCGTGCATAATAATCATCTTCAAACTCTTCTGAACAATAATTTTATTTAGATGTTTATATTATTAATTTACTACCCAAAGTTTCTCAACACAACAACTCGACACATATTTTCTAATTGAACCAAATAGAGACACAACTTACAACACAAAACCAAATTATCTACATAGTGCTAACTTTACTCATGTCATCGTTGCATTTAGCACTAATATAGGTCAATAGTATAGTTGCCGCATTGACTTTTCAGGTCTCTACTTCCGGTTGTTTTGGCGGAAACCAAAACACAGTTTCATTATAACAAAATCGTGGGAAATCACAAGCTTAATTTAAAGTATTTAAGAATGCATCGAATGCATTAAATCAACTATTGATTTAACGGATTAAAAAGAAATGTGGAAGATAAAATCAGTGGAATATTTGGTATTGAAATTTATAAACGCAGGTAATCATTCGTTTTCATTATGTCATTATTGACGGCTAGCTATGTATTCCCACATTTCTACAAGATATCAATATAAAAAAGCCTTAAATAAAAATCATTTTCCCGCGGGAAGAAATATTTGCTTGCGATATACTTAAATTAACCAGTGTTATTTAGGATTACCGAAATAGCCAAGCGGAATAGCGTGTAGGAAAGACGGCAGTTAGGGCCGAAAAGTTCTGGAATGGAGATTGCGGATCGATAAGCGCAGCATCGGACGTCCATCAACAAAATTAGCTAGAAGCCGCTTCGCTTCGTAGTTAAAATACGGCTTTACGGCAAATACACCAGAATAAATTAAGTATTTTAAATAATGTAGGTATTCTGGTTTCTTCGATAAATAGGTATCAAATCTTAATTGTTGGCTCGTGTTGAAATATTTTATATTCTATTATTATTGCTCGGAAACACACTTCTTCTGCAAAAAAATTTAGCATGCATAAATAAAATTTGTAGGTATTAGTATTAATAAATGTTAATTTAAAGTTGATTGGGATGTATGATGATGAGACTTTATCCATAATTATGCCACGTTTTTCGTACGTTAAGCACGAGCCAAGCTAATTAAGTATAAAAATTAAGTATAAGTATAAATATCGCAAAGAAACCATAGTTTATAAGTGGGAGCACACTCAAATTTCAATGTGGTCATAGGTTCAAACCCCGCCAAGCACCTCTAATTTTTTATTCGTGAAAAATATGACTTTAAGGTTGCAAAGGCAAACGGCGTTAAAAACTTAAGAGGCAAATATCGTAAGGAACAAGCATGTTTCGATAACTTTGAATAATTTGAGACTAATAACAAACAATTCATAAGATGAGTACCTATGAAGTAGATTTCTAAAGATTATCTCAAAAACACTACTGAATTAAAAAATGAATTTCAATTTATTTATTCATTAACATTAACAGAATTATCCTGAACATAGCTTACAGTAAAAATTTTAGAAATTTATTGTTATAAAAAATTATAGAACTTAATTTACTTGGGCTACTAAATCTAAAAATCTATTATAGAGTCCAATAAAGATCCCCTAACTAGGGCAATAATTATCGCTACCATAGACATCCCTTCACACCTACCAGGTAAACGTGCCCATCGCCAGATGCTATTATAAATCTCTCGTCTATTGTCTATGGCCTTTTTAGATATTACTGGACACATGGTGCCAGCAGATGGTCTATATCTTATGGTTTCTTAGAAGTTAATGATTTCGATGTTTAAGCCAAAAATATAGAGCTCGGGTGATTATAGTTTTACCTTCTCTTTCTCTCCTAAAATGCTAAAATATTCTAGAAACCCTGAATTTCATAGTCATTATGTTTTTAAAATATCTTGATTAAGCAAACAGGTTTTACAATAATCTTACTACTAGTACCTGAATATATTAATAAATAATTATATTTTTACAATAATGAAAGTCTAATCGCGGTTAATTAATAAAATTATGAAATAGAAGACGACTTTTCTGTCACACTTCATTTAAATTTAGACCAAAATATACGATTATATCAGCGTTCGAATTTTAAATTCAATTTGCTTTCATTCTGAATTGTTTCTATTCCCGATTAAGCAACATTATTTCAATGTAGGTGTCCGATTAAGTAAATAAAGCAAGCAAACACGATGGTTTCATAAAGCGTCAGATAATCTTTATTTAGAGGTAACTGCATACCTATAAACTCACAACCGGTCGTCGGTAATCAAGGTTGAAGACAGAAAAGATTTATAATCAGGTCTTGACTCTGATACCCGACTTTGCGATCCCATCTTCCTACTTGTATGTTTTTTTTTAATCTAGGCCCAATTTTATGTGTTGTCTATGTTTTATTTATGTTTAATATGAATTTACAATAAAATAAATATGCATAGTAATACTAGTAATGATATTTATTTATATATTTATTTATTTATATCATCTCAACATTCATATTTATTATTATCTAAAAATCATTTATAAACTCATTTATGGGGATCCTAACAGAAATGCATAGACATTTAAAATAAGTTTATTACGATACATAGAAGTTTTAATTAAGTCTCAAAGTTCAGTAGCCTGTTCTGGACTTGTAATGTAAATTTATTGAAAGCATATTTTATTATAATGTCGAATTGTATCACTAAAGATTAAGATATTGCATAAACTTAATTTAACACTGGCTCTTTTATTTAACTTTATCCTTGTATTATATACTTCTGTGAGAATGTAGATAGTAAGTATAGTAATATTATGTACCTTATGTAAATAAATATAAAATCTTATAAATATAAAAGATAAATATAGGGTTATATTGAAGTAAAGGTATTTTATTAATTTTATTCCATATGCATAATTGAATTTTTTCGAGTGCGATTTTTAAAGCTATATTTAATGTGTTGCTTTTAATACTTGACTGGAGGATTCCTATACTAACACTCGAAGAATTTACGTCTGTCTATCTAGCAGGACACAAACAAAGTATATTATTAGAAGATATTTAAATTCATCCTCACTAATGACTTTACCACGTGCGTGTATAATTTTTATTCAAAACATTCGTCTTCCAAAGTCGGTGCCCCATACTCGCGTCCACTACAGATTTCTAATATAATTTGTTTTTATTACGTTTATATTAACTAGCACGGTTTCCGAAAATATTTATTGTAGTGTATTTTATGATGCTTCCTATATTCATGTTGGTGCTTTTCTGGTCTGTTATTTTTGAGTCTGTGATTTAAATTGTCTTGCGTCAAAACTAGAATAATCTCGGAATTAATGTCTAAATTATGACGATAGGTCAACGGTGAATATAGTAGAAGTAGATAGTAATATTAAATGCCTTTACGCTGCGAAGAAGTTAGTGAACGGGACAGCAACAAATAAAACTTTAGCTAAATCTGTGTAAAATGTAGGCTTACAAAAACAGATATTTATTAGAATCGAATTAAAAAATATTTATTTAAGGAGGTCAAAACTAAAATTCGCCAGTAAAAATAGCAAAAGTCCTGGCGTTACTAATCGCAAATTTGGAACACTTTTGTATACCTATTTACTTAAATTGAATTCAGCCTAATGTGTTAATTATTTAAAATAATAATTTATAACTAAGAGTATTAGAATAGAGCCTTTAAGATTATTCCGTGTCACATACCTACACAGCCAAACAAAGGTAATCAGATATTTGCTTCATTTGCATCTTGCAATTGATGTCCCGGATGCTAGCTCCAAAGCACAGAGTATGCACGAAGATCGAGTCACAGAGTATAAATGTCGTCATTGTAAACAAACCATAGACTAGACGTGAAGCTAGGTCAGGTGAAGGCAGCTGTAAATGGAATTTGCGTGCCATTCGCCCCTCGCTTTGAGCTACTATGAAACGATAGGTTTATTAATGAGACTTTTTATAATTAGCCTGTTTATTTTTTATTATCCACTGCTGGCATCACTAGGATAGTGTAAGTATAAAACTGGATAAGAACTTTTTCATTACACTAGACTAGAGCCTTGTTTGTCTTTAAAAAAAACTTAGACCCGAACGTATAAACTCTTTCTATTTTGTTTATTGAAGAAACCGTTATGGATTACTTTTTATCTTATGATGGCAAAAATTAAATATGCGTTTAATTTTTTATGGATGATGAAATAGGTGGAAGATAACATACATCACAATATCCAGAACGCATTTTACCTCATGAAAGACCTCTACTCGCGAGAAAACCATTATTACACGGGCAAAGCCACGAGTCAGCTATTACTATCCAGCTTTCCAAACATCAGTTTAATATTAATTACATACTTTCTGAGTAGCCCACACAAAAGCTTCCTTCACGGATTTAGGCATTCGCATTTGGAATGTGTAAATTGTTATTCGAAATTCGAAATCCAGAAGCATTTCAGGTTTGGAGACCTCGCTTTACTGAACTGAAAGTAGCTTCAACTAACCTTTATATGAGTATTCTAATCCGTAGAGTAGGATAGTAAAGCTTGTTGAACATTTTGAAACCATGGTATGAATTAATTCTATCGTTTATTTAAAAAACCTAATATTTTTTTGTTAGCTATACTTACCTAAAAGACTTATTTACAAGAGTAAAGGTTATTCCACTTATAAATTCGATAAAAATAAACGAATTTGCGTGTTTGGAATACGTCAATAATAATCCATAGATCGTAAGCGCAAGATGACAATAACCAAACTCCATATCAAGTAGGTACTAATATAACAATTTCACTGATGTCTGCGTAGTTTTTAAAATACATAAATTACGAATAGGCAAATAACACTCTCCTAAGTAAATATGTAGCGCATTGAACCATACATTACATTTCTACACATAAATTATTACCTAACTCATGTAAATCATGGCATCCTGAAATCTAAAAGAATGTTTTAGGTTTCAGCAAATGACCTAGAATGACCTATACCATAGGTTACTATAAAAGTAAAAATAATCTAGCTCAAAAACAATTATGAGCGTTCAAAAAAGCAAACAACTTCGAAAAAGTGACATTTGACAAAAAGATAGCGCTAATGCTAATACTTACTTGAGATTTACGCGGATTTTCACTTATATTACCATCGTAATATAACCACAATATAGCTATCATCTCTAGACCCATCGTAGGTAATATAACCAAAATAGTAAGCTATCTCTACATCCACGCCTAGATACGTTCGTGAGTCGCAGTCGTGAATAGCACAGGAGCGGTGTCAGTTGACCCTATCGGCACCGGCCTTAAAGGTCGCGATACTTCACGGCAAATCCGACCCTGCACCTACTGAACACAGGCTATAATAGCTTGAACTCGCTCGTGGAATGTGCATGGTGTATGCTCTTTTATGAAGATGGCTGAGCTGGGTTTGTTTGGAAAAAGTTTATGTTTCGTTGGAGTTTGATGAATTGTGAAGTTAGCTCAGAACTGCCGGGTAAAGTCATTGCGTTTTGTATTTGTATTTTTTTTCACCGTAGGTACACTTTGATACACGTTAAGAAATGGCATTGGAATAACATGTTTCTTGTTAATAGAACCTTATTTCAGCCTTTATTAGACTTTTCTTTCGTTAATTCTTATTTTCGTAACTACTTACATTCCATTTTACCTGAAGTAGGCAGGAAAAAATCTTCAAAAAAGTTCGGCTATAATCTGCAACTACTAACAAAACAACATTCAACTTTATACCATCTGCAGTAAAACAAATGAGAATCTATTTTCAAAATTCAGATTCGGAATTCTACATAACAAAATCAATAGTGTCTATGTCAGATAATGCTCAAACAATAGCGCATCTGGACACCTGGATGCACTAATAACTGACATCTGCACCAATCCATTCTTGGATTGGTGGTATTAGACAACAATACTTGGCTGTTTTAATACTTTGCACGTGCGTTTATTGTTTCGAGTTCTTTTCCCATAATTTCATAATTCGAAGTTTTGAAAATACAAGTAAGAACTAGTTAAAACTAGAATGTTTGTATCGATCGACGTAACAGTTTCAATGAGAGTATTTATTATTTGTGTTTTTATTTTCCCGAAGTATGTAGTATAATGTGCTCTCTATGTTTCTCTAGATTTTTAGATGGATGAACCTAAAACTAATTATTTTTAAACTTTAATTATTTTTGAAACTTAATACGAAAATCTAAAAAAATACCATCTGGTCTACTAAAAGCATATGAATTTAGAAACCTCATAATAAGCCACCTGAGCCCAGATGCAAGGCGAGCGGCGCGCGCGCACTCCATTCCGGCGACAGGTTGCTGAGGCTGTGGCGTATGGCCTCTTTACTTGCAATTCTAAATACCTACCTACATAATTAAGGAATGTTGAATAGTATTTGTTCATAGAAGGTTTAGCCATCTATAGCAAATATTAAGACTATTATTAATCACCTATTGTACACTTTTAGGTATTTAGTACACATATTTTACTAAAGGTGTTTAATTATACAAAACATTAAATATTAACATCGGATACCATACATAATTTAAACGTATTATTTTTAAAATAAGTACTCATTTAGATTAATTACATAATCAATGTTTAATTAACGTTAATTTGAAGAAGCAGATGTCTACAGCTTTCTTATCACATACTGTAAGATTAAACATAATTTAATTTCAAAGAATAATCAATAAAACAGAATAAAACAAGTGCCTAGCGTGCAGCGCGGTAATAAATATCTCTGAATAAATAATAAGTTTATTTTTCTCATCATAGACCTACGTACATCTGCACATAGTAACGATGCTGTTCCAATTGTAAATGATTATCTATTTCTATATCCACGTTTTATAAGTCATCGCATTCTTTTTTCGAACGCGTAGAACGTGACCGTAATTGAAATTAAATCGAATCGAACATTGTCAAAATGTAAGCTAATTTAGAACCATAGACAAGCCTTTTTTCCATCATTTTTAGTGTACTTTTTTGTAAAATCTTGTGATTCCAACGTGGTTCTATTGTAGGTTATATGACTCCATTACTATTTCCTGAACGTTAAAAGTCAAGGGTTACCCATCCGTGAATCATTGCAAAGTCATTCCAACTGGCAAATTATTCACATTATAAATCTCACGGTGATTCATAGATTTGTAATCGATAATTGTATATTTATTTGTTACGCTTAATATTTTGTAAATTATTTATATTTTATGATTATGAATCAGCATTCCATTAACTTAAAATAAAAGAAGAAGTTAAATTAATTATTAACATGCACAGCTTGAACTATCAAATTTATTTAAACCTGTATATTAAAGAAAATGTTATGCTTCTTTTTACCGCGGGAAAATATAAAAATCCATAACGTAAATAATAAAATAATAACGTGTTGTTACCAACTAGACTAGTCTATACTATATATAAGTCATACCTACTACTATCGAATCTGCGCCCCTGACTTGCCGACCAGAGAACTAAATTATCAATTTTACGCCCGTGCTTGTGAAAAATAATAATGACTTTAGTGTTTCTTTCCTTGTAAATAAGTTGTTGCAAATTATTCATAGGTGGCCTTTTGAAATCAAAGTAATTTGATAAATCTAGGGCGTGTTAAAAAAAGGGTTTTGTCGTCAAATGACAGTTAAATCACTTCACTCGCTGCCGTTTATATTTTTTACTTATATCTATTGTATGTGTCGGATTTAGATACGGTTTTTTTAAATAGGTAGAGTGATAAATGTGGTAGGTTTATATGTATTGCGCACACAGTGAGAATCTAGGCTATTCTAGAAACTATTCCCGTTTCCGCAGTCACAACAAGGAAAAAAACTAACAATAATTAGAAAAAAAGATTTTTTTTTATTTAAATCATTGTCTTCCCGATTCCGAAGTCCTATCAAGGCAATTAACAATAATTAAAAAATATAAATACTTATAAGTTTTTTTTATAATATTTTTAGGGATAAATACAGACACTCGACTTCACTCGAGCTAACCTCAATCGTGCAGCGTGGCACATGCTCCCGCGCAGCACTCCATAGATATTACAGTTACACACACTTTGCATAAACATCACAAATGCATGACTCGTGCTTGCCGATTCGTAGATTTCACTGTAAATGCATGGGAAAGTTAAAAAAAACGAACAGGATATTAGGATTTTAGGTTTAAGGTGAATGTACTAGTTAGGTTTATACAGTTAACTGGCAAACCCCTGTGTCATTGGTCATACAATTTATTTTATTCAATTCGGTGCAGACGTTTAAGAGGAGTTCACTGACATACACACGTCAGTATAATTATATTCAAAGATATGTAAATACGATAATTAATTATACAATGACCATTTATATTATTGAATACTGACTGTATAGGTCACCCATATCTTTTTCGATTACCACATATTCTATTTCTACATAAAAGTAACCTTTATCGTTGACGTTACAATTAATTCTAAATACTATCTTTATTAAGATTTATCCCAATCTGAACGAATACTAATATATCCTAATAAAATAAATTAAATTTATTTAATAAATTAATTATTCGGTTTTTAGAAAAAATATATTTAAAGCCCTCGCAAATACCGCTATTTTCCCAGACTCAAAACACTGTTGCGGTTTTCAACGTAGATATAAAATGCCTTCGGAATTAATTCAAAATACAAATATAGAACAAAGGAAGGTCGGTCACAGACAAAAGACCCCGCTAGCTCGGTGACGTATCCGCAGTTGAAAAGATTTCAACGCGCTCCAAATGACATTTTCATTCATATTATTTTGACATTTTAATTACATTTATATTATTAAGAGTAATTGTATGACTGTGTTTAAGAAAACTATACAAAAAATCATGTGACAAGTTTTTTATTGAATTATAATTATAATTACATTTAATTATAACAACATCCATCGTTACTAATATTATAATTTAATTATCTTTCACAATTGACATTTACTTCCAAACCTGTCACTCTGAGTATAACCCGTACATAAACAAGGCCATTCCAAATTCAAATCCCTATCACCAGTAATACGTACCTACCTACTACGCCATCTGTCAAAAAAATATAAACGAAATCAGGCTCTGGTGTTATACAAATAAGGTAGAAAGTTATTAAAATGTCCGAAACGCAATATGTCGAATGCCGATTTGAATCCTGCGGCTAATATATTAGCGGTCACAAAAATCACCTGTTCTTATACACCTGTTCCCTGCAATCACATCTGACCACGACAATAAAGCAAAAACCAACTCTAACGCAACTAAAATAAGGACAAAAGTCCTAAAGAAAGTAAACATTTTTTTACGACAATCAAAAGACGATCGAAGTATCAATAGAGTCGCAAAAAAATTTTGTTCGTTTTTTGACCTGTCTGACGTAAGATGTCATCCGTGCGATGGCCGTTCTAAATTTAAACTTGATCATCGTGCTTTGTATTCTGTAAATAGATAATAGAGGTAAGTACTTAAGTACAACAACAACACTATCAGTGCCCATGACACATTCTATCTACACCGTGGTAACGGACGCAGCTCCGCAGAGGCCGGGCGGTGAACGTGTTACGTACTAAAGTTACATCGAAACAAGACACGTGGAGTTTTACAATCAATCGTTATTTAATTGGGTTACGTTACTCGTCCATAAATTAAATTAATTTATGTGTTGCCATTTACAGGGATAATGAAGTGAGTTGGACTTGTTTAGGAATTGAATCTGCTAATGAAAAGAAACTCCGCGTGGTAAGTTAACAGGACTTGTTTACACAATTTTACACAAAAATAATCGACGTCTATTTCTCAGATTTTAAATCGTGAATCAATAATATGTATATATTGAATTTTTTTTAAAGTTATGTCATTTAATAATTACGAGTAAGTATTATGTTAAATTATTTAAATCGACTGTTTTCAGTCGAGCTTTTTGACTGAAAACTCTGTAAAAAATTATATGTACCTACTCGAAAATTACAAAAATAAACACAATGCAATAAATTGGTTATTATCTAATAAATAATGTAAATGTATTAGATAATTAGACATAATAATTTAAATAAATGATAGTAAAGAGGAGTTCTATTTCCGAACATCAAAAGTGACCAAACGCGTCGTGAAAGCCGTCAGACGTCCGACGCCGAAGATGACCCTACAGCGGAAAGGAAAGCGCTTCTAACCATCCGACAGTAATTATAAGACCTAAATGACGGCGAAAGTTCTAGAATATCTAGAACCTTTCGAATTAACGTAATGGGTTATCAATACCTACTCACGGATTGACTGAAAAAAGACCTATGCCCCTTACTAGAGAAGGTCATGTCCAACAGTGGGCATAGAATCATCATCATTTCAGCAATAGAACGTCCACTGCTGGTCCTAGGTTCCGTACAACGGTCGGGCACTGAAGTGGCAGCTTTGATCAGATCATCTTGTTGGTGGACGTCCGACGCTGCGTTTCATCTACTTAATAAATTAAATATCTATAATGGGCTGCGATAGCAAGACTAGCATGAATATCATAAATACCTGAAGAGAATTCAGGTCTTGAACCTAAAAATACTCTATTCCTATTTAATTGTTATAAGATTTTTTTTATCATTACTAATTTTAAAATTATTATAAAAGCGTTGTCTTAGAAAGAAACCTTTCAGTACAGTCTCGCACAAAAACGTTTCCAAAGGTACTCGTAAGTAAAAAAGTGTTTTCATATTGAATCGACTTTGTTTCTATAGAACGTTGTAAAACAATCTCCAGCGCCCAATAAATATATTACGGTTATCAATAACATATCGACCAATTAGACTGATCGGAGGTCCGTTTGGAAGAATATTTTATAATTCGAGGCTTAATTTATGTATCAACTCGATAGATGTGATAGCAGTACTTTTTATATAAATGCCTATTTATTTTGTCAATAAGTGACAACTCAAATTTAAATTTGAATTAAGAATGAAACGTCGTCATCATAACGCAGACTACTTCCACTAAGTAAGTCAATTATTATAAAGCTCAGTACTCACATACGGTATTACTCGATCGTTTTACTCAAAGTCAAGTAAAAATCAACGTGTGGACCGCAAAACTCACAGGGTTGACAGTGACTTTTGCGGTTCACACGTTAATTTTACACGACATCGAGTTAAACTATCGAGTAATGCCGTATGTGAGTACTGAGCTTTATATCAAAAAATGGATTTAATGTACGGAACCTTCTAAATCCCGGGTTAATGACACGGTCATCGACCAGCCCCAATCACAGCATATCTAGCACACGTACCAATTACTACATTAATAGCTAAAGCGTGTCTTACGTCTGTCGGTACGCGGTAAAGCACGCGAGAGCATTCGCGACGGTCTGATTTGACGGGATTTACAGAATTATCGGATATCGATTATAATATTGAATGAAATCGATCAACGATTTTATGGTACGGTTTTGAACCGTGTTAATGTGGTTCTTTTGTCAATTTGAAATCAGGTGGGGTTTATAATAGTAAGGCGTAACCAACTTGAATTTAGCCAGCGTGGTGAATTAAGGACTTATCTCTCTCGTCGAGAGAGAAGTCCCTGTATCCCAGCAGTGGGAACGTAAATAGAGTTGCTCATGCTAGATGAGTCGAGATATAACGTGATGGATAATGCTTATTTTTTTATTATGTTTCATACGCTATATTGCTTACTGTCGCATTTTGTAATTCCTTAACAAATTACATTATTTTATTTCTATATTTATTTTGATAACCATAACCAATTTTTTTCATGTTATACAATATTTGAAAATGAAATGAAATTTTTTTTCATGTTATACAAATATGAAAAAAGCGGGGTCTTACCTTTTCTGGACGTGCTGGTCAGAAGGGAGCATTCAGGACACTTGGGGTTCTCGGTTTATCGTAAACCAACCCATACGGATAGGTACCTTAGAGCTGATTCACACCATCACCCAGCACATCTTGCGTCTGTACCTCGCACGTTGATAAATAGAGCTCTAAGACTGTGCGATCCGCAGTATCTTAACGCGGAACTACAACATGTTAGAGGTGTGTTGGAGAGAAATGGGTACAGCTGGAGGCATAGCCGCCGTATTGCGGATTCTTCAGTGAAGAAGACAACTTTGTCTGTCGAGAGAGCGGTTACATACTTACCATTTGTAAAAGGATTAACGGATAAAATAGGCCGTTTATTAAGAGATAGGTACAACATAAGGTCTATTTTCCGTCCATGTACACAATTGAGGCACTTAATACGCTCTCCGAAAGATAGGGTTCCATTGGAGGTGCCAGGAGTTTACATGGTTCCGTGTGATTGTGGGAAGTGTTACATAGGTGAAACCAAAAGAAACGTTTCCACGAGACTCACCGAACATATTCGCGCGATGAAGAACGTAGACACGGACAGCTCGGCATTAGCAGAACACTGCATTGAAGGAGGGCCGGCGCATTATGTCCGGTTTGACAGAGCCCGGGTTTTATCTAGGGAAAAGTTCTTTGTCCCTAGAAAAATCCGAGAGGCGATAGAAATCGGACGACGCCCGAATTTCAATAGAGACAGTGGATGGAATTTGCCGTCGGCTTGGAAACCGTGTTTACGTGAAGTCTTCGGGAACGACGCGGAGCCTATGACGGATAGTGTCAGCTCGGTGTGTTTACATGTTTCTGAAGTAACAGAGGAAGAGACTTCGCAAGCCACCACTACCCAACGCGCTGTATCACCCCCTCCCGCTCACCCCCCGCCCCGCCAGGAGCTGTCGGCGCGCGCGCAACGCGCCGCGCGCCGCAGTGCATTGCGGACCGGCGAGCGTTCGTGATCCGTGTCCTTGCAGTGTCCTTGATCCTGAAGATGTCCCACGTTATGGGACGAAACGGTTGATCAATAGTCTACGTAAATAAGGTTCGTGTATTGCCCGTTTATTTCAATATGAATATTTGAAAATGTTTCATATAAACATTACAGAAATGCGAAGTCTAGAACATTGATACAATACCACCAATTCTTTTCTCCCAACCTGAAACATATTCGCTTACCTCCCGGTCATAAAAACCGAATGTATTTTTCCGTTTTAATATCTAAGTAACGCGAACACCGTGAGTACGATTCGTCACAAGCCGTAAAATCTATTTCATTTAACTACACGGTATCATAACATAAACTTATGTGACTCTGGGTATCGAAATATGGTATGTCACAGTGGCAAATGTTATACCTGGGTCAGTTCGTAATATAGTATAATTACATTTTTACTAAGGCAATGTAGACGATTTAGTATGATTGACGCAGGTTTTTCTAAAGCTTTCAACGTGTTGGTAAACTTTTTTGACCGAAAGACAGCGGTTTGTGTTTTGAGTGTTTAAAAATAAGTCTTAATAAGTACACCACGGTTTAAAATGAAAGAAATAATGTGAAAAAACATGTAGTAAGTATTGCGTAGGTTTAAACCACAAAATAATATAAAAAAAGATACGGGATTGAGGCATCCTACATAGACAAAAGATACTGAATCTTTGGTTACAATAAGATAACAATGTAAATAAGAAAAAATCTCAAAATCACCTGACACTATTAATACTTATTACTAGACTGAAAGTAATATTGTGAGTGATCCAGCTTAATAGTATAACGCTGTGCACCAGTAAAGTTGCATTCCAAGACACGGTCGCAATATATTACCCTAAATTGGATTTGGAGAATTCGTATTATTACATGTATCTAGCTAATTGTCGTTTAGACTGTGGCAATATTTAACACTTTTCAGGCGCTATTTGGCCAGAGCTGGCATGTTGCCAAATTTCCGACTTTTGTTGCAAACCGTACAGTCCGCTGTGAACTATAAACTATATTAATATAGATTCATTGTAAGATACAAATGCGCTTATTTTAAAGATTTAAAGTTTTTAAACATTTTAAAGATTTATTTAACGATTTCAACTAACTTGTAGAAAATTAAATTTTACTTACAAATATTATTATGTAGTTATTGTAACGAATTAATTACACAGTAAGATATTTTATATACTGTAGGTATTGGTCTAGTGGAAAAATGAAAAATGCTCTGCCTGAGTGTTAGGTTCAATTCAAATATGAAAGTTGTAAGTACCTAGGTATTTAAATAGTAATTTTAAGATGTACTTACAGCAAAATGTATTCGCTAAAAATCTAATAAGCAAGTCAATCATCATGAGACGTGTAAAAACGTGTTAATAAATTTCGCATCGCCTTTCAAAATAAGCGTCTAAACCTAACGGTGCTCACATTTAGGCACTAGCTTTAAATAATATACAACATACACTAGTTTTATAGACTCGTTTACAAACTCACCTACCAAGCAAGCTTTTGGTAACAAATAGAATGATCGGAATAAACTACGCGAGCTTTTGGTATTGGGAGTAATACCAAAAGCTCGCGTAGCTTTTTTACTATTTATTTTTGTTAATAAAACTTAGGTCGTGACTGATTTTAATGTAATAAGATGTTTGAATTTTTATACGAATACAATACTTACCTATATACTTCAGCGTACGTACGTATACATACAGGTGATTGTGCTATACCTAGGTACAAAACGTAATGGAAAAAAATCAATGAAAACGTAGATATTACAGGCGTATATATTGAGGTCACATTTTATAACTTTTGCGACCCCATCGTTCATTATGTAATCTATTATTCTCAATAAATTAAATTGTATTTGAAGATATTACAACCTCGATTTTAGAGGTTAATTTTACTACATAAATAATAAACATACAAACTCACAGCTAATCTGCAAGTCGCTGGTAGCCTGGCCGGAGCCGTTTCTGTGTCACATCAAATTATTCAGCTCATTTAAATTCCATCATATCAAACCAGACAGAAAGTCGCCGATAGAGGCTTATTGGTCGCTTTTACCTCGAACTTTATATATATTTCTTAATACTGTCTCCGTGGTGCAGTTGAAGGTAAGCTTGCGTGAAAGATAGCGGGTTCTATTCTTGCTGAGGGGTAACAGGTATTTTGTTGAATTGTGCCAAACATTAAAACAAGGCAAAATACGACGGAAATAGGCTGATTTCAGTCAGTAAGTCATCATCATGTCTCCCTAAATTACTTGGGTTTTTCCAATAGAGATCTTGGGAGATTTGGTATAATCTCCATTCTTACCTTTGGTAATATCAGTTAGTTGTTACAGAAAACAGGAAACGTTGGATAAATTAAGTCGGCATGTCAATATTTATTCAAATTAAATTTCGAACAATAGAATAAAAAATAATTGCACTCGGCGATATCACGTTCGAAATTTAACCGTAACTTTTTAAAACTCAAAAAGTTTCAACGTAAGAAAGTTATCCGTGCTAGGCAACTGTAGATATCTATCGTATGGAACTTGTACACAGGTGACCCTAGGTCGTACTTTCTACGCAGTAATTAATAGGCCTATCCGGTGATGATGATGACAGGACAGGTTTAGGAGATAAGGATACTAGCTTCTGAACCGTACGATTTCCTACGATTTTAAATCTGCGCTTTAATTATCTTTTAAAGAAAAATCCGACTGTGAACCTGGACAGGACATAGATAAAAATAAACTTAAACATAATTTACTAAATTAATTGATTAACTCCTTCAACAATAGACAGCTGTTATTGTATCAGAAAACAACGCTTTTTAATAGTAGGAAAATCTCTTTATCAACTCCAGAAAGCCGATTTAAAAATATGTGCACTAAATAATTCATAATCGAATACTGTTAGATTAAAAGAATTATCACTTCGCCCAACCGATTATGTCAAGAATAATTGAATAAAACAATAATAACTATCTAAACGGCTACATGAGTGAGCAAACGACATTTCAAGAACGAAGAATAAGCATTAATAGATATCTAAACCTAATTAAACCTCTCGGATGGCGTTTCGAAGTATAAATTAATATAAAACGCCTACTAGGTTAATAATTAAAGCTAAGCGCGCGCTTTAAGTGGCAGTTATCTCTGTACTGATGGTACCAACTGGCGACTCGGCATTTATTGGGTTAAAACACTCATTTTTGTTACATTCAGGTACACCGAATTAAAGAAGAAATAGTTGATTTCTAATAAGAAAACTAATACAATATACAATGGTATATAGGTACATAGATACCTACCAATACCATAGGTACCAAATTTGAATTTGGCGCTTTGAAACTCATGCTCTAACGGTAAAGGCAAACACCGTAAGGAAACTGGCATGGTTTTGAAAAGTTTGACCTTCACCAACCTGCACTTGGCCAGCGAAGTGAATTAAGGCTAATGTCTCTCGTCAAGTGAGAAGTCTCTGTGTCCCAGCAGTAGGAACGTAAATAGGAGAACATTTTGGAAATAATAAATATAACACACGCAGTCTCTCGTCTGCGCTGCTGTTAATGCATTTCTTAAAATAAATTCTTAAATAATGTAAAGATACTTAAGTTAAGAAACACCTGTCCACTTCAATTTTAGCATTTTATCGCAATTTTGGAGTTGTCTTTATCGTTTCGGGACTTCTGCTTTGAATGGTAAGTTTTCAAAAATTTTCAAGTGTTTGTTTTTATCTAATTTATTTATAGGACCTTTACAGATTATGTCGGTTCTGAAAAGAATATTTTCAAGTGTCACGAATACGAAAACAACATGGTTTTATTATAATAACTTAGCCAATAGGATTCATAAAGAAAAAAATCTTTCAGTTGCTTATCTTTTTTTATAACTGGAAATGTTCATGAAAAATGTCCAGCAGTGGACGTCCGCTGAAATGCTGCTTATCTACATATTTATAATAATTATACCTATTTACGTTCCCACTGCTGGGACATAGGGACATCTCTCTTGACGAGAGAGAATCTTAATTCAACACGCTGCTGGCCCGGTGCGGTTTGTGAATGTTACACGTCCTTTAAACTTTTCAAAGTTGTCAGCATATACTGGTTTCCTCGCGATGTTTGCCTTCACCGTTAGAGCACGTGTTTTAATACGTATTTTACATGTTTTATTATCCTAATCCAAAAAAAGGTACCCCCGATATCCAAATCTTGCAATAATTTTTATTATATATTAATTTTATTATAAATTAGTTTAAGTAAAATAATTACGACAGACCGTCAAATGTTCATCCATTAGAGGAAACAGTAATGGCCAAATCACAGTCAAGACCCTTCAAAACTGTAATATATCATACTTCATTATTCAAATTATGTGCAAGTTTCTATAATTAACTGGATTTGATTTCATGTTTATGCCGGATTCTAGTAATTATAAGTTCGTTAAAATATAATATAATACGATTTATATGCGTTGAGATGAAACAGCAAAGTGGATTATATCTATTATAGATATAAAAGAAAGTCGTGTTAGTTACGCTATTGGATAACGCAAGAACGACTGCACCGATTCAGCTGATAATTTGCGGAGAGGACATACTTTTTGACAGCAGGAAAATATAATAACAAAAGTGAAGCCGCGGGGCGGTAAGTCAAATATTTTACAAAACTACCTTAAACGTTATGCCAATATTGGGACATAGTATTATTATGTTATGGGTTAACCTGAATCCCCGTTAGGGGGGATTGTGGGAATATCACAAAAATATGACAAGTGCATGCAAAACAAACAAAAAAAAATATGTAGTTATAGAAAAGAAAAAACTAAAATAACGACACGGCTCAAGATTCGAAAACCCAATAAGTAATTATAAAAAATGTCAATCACTATGCCAAAAGTTACAGCCTCTTGCTAATTAAACAGTCATTTATAACAAAATAAGGATTATACGAAGAACCTATAATTAGGTTCATTAGGACACGCGATTAGCACCCAATACCTGGATCGCGAAACAAAAGATTGCATTTTTAGTTAATGACGTCATTATCCAATTTTGGATGAGATTTACAGTTAATCTCAGATTTTGGGATAGCCAATTAACAATTTACATTTAGAACGTATAAGCTGTATGTCGTTCCAGTTTGTTAATTTGTTATGATCAGAAATATATTAATTAATATAATTTGACAATAAAATGCATCTAACTCCGTGGTAAGCTTGAAGCTTGTGTTATGGATGCGAAATACCTACTAAGATATATTTATTTTTATAAAAAAACCTAAAACGACCGGAAGAAATATTTTCGGACCGTAAAATTTTTGTCACGGAGCGTGAATTGAATCCGCAACCTATTGCGTCGCAGGTGGACCTTCGCCCGCGACGCCACAGACGTCGTTATAACATTAAATTTATGTTTGCATTATTTATAGGTACCTATAAAAATTCAATAAACAGTTTAAGCGGATGAACATCATGTTTGTATTGTGTTTATGCAAGTGCTTACGTAACATCGTATGCGTACGCGCAGCCTCGGAGAAATGAGATGATCACATTCATAATTAGAATAGTTTGACCCGAACTTTGATCTATCTCGCATTCTTGAAGAACTATAATAAATGTGAATAAATATTTATAAGTATTGGTTGTATATTATAAAAACATTATAAAACGTAACATTAATGCGTAACTTTAAATGTTTTTTTTTTTATTTTACATGTTAGTAGTTCTTTAAGTCTATATAGATATATGCGTACGCATAAAACTAATCATTATTCGGTATTAGGTACCTATAGACCAAGAGCCTGTGATGGCCAGACCTTCCTTTAATTCACAAGCGTGAAAATTCTTTCATGTGTATGTCTAACATAGGTAAGAATAACCCCCAAACATGAAACCTGGATCGCGGTTCCTTTGGGAGATAACAGGTAAAAGGTTGTTATCTCTACCTATGTTAGACATACACATGAAAGAATTTTCACGCTTGTGAATTAAAGGAAGGTCTGGCCATCACGGGCTCTTAGGTTACTACTGTTGAGGTAAAATTCAATTTTCAATTTCGAATCTTCACAGAATCCACCTCTATTGCTATGTAATAAGTTTCACATTCCATTTGCAATATTCCTCAGTTTTCGCAAGAATGTAACTTTGACGTTAGTAATATCGTCATAGAGTATCAGTATGTAGAAAGGTACTTGTGAGAAATGTCGTGCGTATTTTGTTGACAATTATGTACCTACAGCTACACAGGTATGGTAACTTGGAGTTAAACAATGTTGGTAAGAAAGCATGCTGCATGGGTTTCTCAACCGATTCACGGGAATATCTATAAGTTGAACTTGTTTAATAAAGTTTAGAATGTTAGGTTTGATGAATCTATAATAGAACATGACACGGCTAACATACCATGATCGTTTAAAAAGTTATACCTATTTATAATTCTAATTGGAAACATTTGTCGCATAATGAACATTACCATTATTGTGAATTTGTGTATATTTTCCTACTTATTTTCTTTAGATACAACCGATTTTATTAGGAGGGTTCAAAGGCTTCCACTTAACTCCCCAAGATCTCCCATTACCGAATGGTTAAATCTCTATATATCGAATATAATAAAAATGAATCGCCGTTCGTTAGTCTCGCTAAAACTCGAGAACGGCCGGGCCGATTGAGCTGGTTTTGGTCTTGAAATGTTCGTAGTAGTCCAGGGAAGGTTTTAGAGAAAACTATAGAAAGCGGGCGAAGCCGCGGGCGGGTCAACTAGTATCGAATAATGCTCTATGATTCATCTATTATTGAGTAAGGCATTCTACTAAAGTTCTCGAGAGAAGGCCACGGATCGGCAATCGTAGCGTCAGACGTCTACCAACAAGATGACAGATTATCTTGCAGAAGCTGCCGGTTTTCGGTGGATGTAAGTTGCATCCGACCGTAATAGGTAACTGGAAGTCATATAGGGAGGCCTATGTCCAGCAGTGGACGTCCGATGGCTGAAATGATGAAGGCATTCTACTACCTATTATATGTATTGTTCAACCGTTCAACCATGATCGGTAGGTAAATTTGCGTGCTAAGTTATACACAATTAGTTTATCTAACGGATCAGTAGATACTTAAGTAAGAAGCACAAATTTAATGTAAAATTAAGTTCTTTGTTATCAGTGTAAACTTGACATGAATTCAGATTCTTTATCATTGCACGCGTCAATTACCCTACCCAGCGTGTTTTTACAGAATTTATAATGATGGTTCCGTACAAATACCTACCTACTAGGTAATGCAAGAACTGCCAAACAACTCAAATAATAATGTTTACATTGGAGTCTACGGTACTGCGAACAGTATTGCTTCGAATGGTCGAATGGTCTTCGCGAACCGCACGTACTATAATTCTAAATATCAACGGGGTGGCCAACTCCTATGTCATCGAGTTATTACCAATGGAACTGGGCTTAACTGTGTAAGCGATGGAAAAACTAATACAGTTAAAGGAAACCAAGAAAATGAGGAGGAAGAGAAATACGTGAACAGAACGGCCAAAAGTCTGAACCTTGCTGAGGTTTTTTAAACAAAGGAAATTGGAAACCAAAGATACACATGCGGCCTAAAGCAACATTTCCAAAATGGCACACTTGGACAAAGTGTCACCGCTGTAGATGCCCTGACAGTCATGAGGCAGAAACAACAGGACAACGTGGAAGATAACCGGGAAGATCTGGGCCTGATACTAAATCGAGAACACAGTATAAAGGACGTAGCTCAAAGACTGATCAGCCAGTTTTGTCCGAAATCAGATAAGCCGTTGAGGGTCTCAGAAATGGCTGGGATAGTTTCCAAAGCCAAAAAGGAGTTGGCTAGATCACAGTCAAAAGAAGTCCTTAAATCTCCAACAATAAAAAAATGTAACAAACGACTTGAAATAAAAGTCTCAGAAAACGACATACATTGGGAAGAGCTACGGAAAGTGTGTCTCACTAGAGAATTCCATCCCTGTGATCTCGACATAATATCACATTTAATGGTGTGACACTAACTCATCAACACTATCACCAGTGCAAAAACTTTCACGAAATTCAATCTATAATAATTTACAAAGTAATATGCGTTCCAAAGTAATATCGAATGGTCTTTACGCGAACCACACGTATACTTTTAAATATCAACGGGGTTATTACCAATGGAACTGGGCCTAACTGTGCAAGCAATGGAAACACTAATACAGCTAATGGAAATGGGAACCAAGAAAGGAGGAGGAGGAGAAATACGTGAACAGAACGGTCATAAGTCTGAACCTTGCTGAGGTTTTAAACGATAGAAATTGGAAACCAAATATACACATGCGGCCTAAAGCAACATTTCCAAAATGGCACGCTTGGACAAAGTGTCACCGCTGTAGATGCCCTAACAGTCATGAGGCAGAAACAACAGGACAACTTGAAGATAACCGGGAAGATCTAGGCCTAATACTTAATCGTGAACTCAGTATAAAGGACGTAGCTCAAAGACTGACCAGCCAGTTTTGTCCGACGTCAGATAAGCCGTCGAGGGTCTCGAAAATGGCTGGGATAGTTTCCAAAGCCAAAAAGGAGTTGGCTAGATCACAGTCAAAAGAAGTCCTTAAATCACCAAAAGTAAAAATCTAACAAACGACTTGAAATTAAAGTATCAGAAAACGACATACATTGGGAAGAGCTACGGAAAGTGTCTCAATAGAGAATTCCCTGTGATCTCGACTTATTTGATTTAATGTGTGACGCTAAATCATCAACACAACAACACTATCACCAAAGTACAATTAAAACCACGTATAGTAAAGCCTCTTTTTAAGAAAGGTGACAGATCCGACCCGAATAATTATAGACCTATGACAATTGTCCCCATAATTCCTAAGATATTTGAGAAAGCCATGTTAAATAGGTTAAATTGTTTCTTAGACAAGTATAAAACTCTTCATAATGATCAATATGGATTTCGGAAAAGGAGTTCTACATCACTCGCCTGCTTTAGTTTAGTAAATTTTATTACCGAGAATATTAATAATACATATAAACACCATTATGACTTGTTTCATGGATTTAGGCAAGGCATTTGATTGCGTTAATCATGAGAGACTATTAGACAAATTAGAATTTCATGGCATACATCTGATGATCTGATTGATTGTCAAATGTTTTTATAGCGTTAAGGAGTATTATTAATTTTAAGTAAATTATTATGTTTGTTTTAACTGCGTATTTATTAATATATTATTTACGATTTTTATTTAATATAACTATTTTTATACTAAGTATAGCGTTTTGACATAAATTAGGATTTCCATATCCGCTTGCGGGTTGAATACATTTGACAAGTACTTTAAGATTTTGTCACAATATTTTATAATGTATTTTGCGAATAAATGATTTGATTTGATTTGACCAGTGCAACAACTTTCACGAAATTCATATCAATAATAATTTCCGAAGTAATATGCGTTCCACTGATTTCGATAGCACGCGCAGATTCCATCATCTCATATGTAACTCTAATTAGATTTACTTGAAACTTCAGTTTTAAGACCTTGTTTCCTAATTCAGGTATATTTTTTTTCTATGCCACGGTCTTTTGGGTGTGTTACACAGGTGTGGTATTAATGTAGATATCCTTTGTTGAAGCATTATTGGTTTTCAGCACGCGAGTTTACTCTTTGGCATTTTGTCTTTGATTCCAGTTTTGTACTTATTATTTATTGGTGACATACACACATGACATGTACTATTTTGTCATTTAACCATTCTTGGTAAGGTATGAGAAGTAAGCAAAAGTTTAATTTGGTTATTATAGAAAATCGATCGATCTAACTTGGGCCATTTTACCCCGCTGTACTGCACAGTGTTCCGTAAAGAAATTAAGTTGTGGACTAGTGTATCTACCTACTAATCAATAAAGTTACCTGTGGCAACTAACTTGAGGTCGTTTAGAATATACTTATATATTTTTTTATTATAATGATATTATTTACATGACAATAACGTTAACAACTGTCGGTAATTAAGGTAACAGTATACCTATTCGTGCTTTAATTGTTTATGAACATTATTCAATTAAGATTAGGTAGGTATGTATACTTTTGTTGGTGTAGCTTTAGTGAATAAATAAAAACCTAGGTACTTACTAAAACTTATTTCAATACCTAAGTGTAGGTACCTAGGTATGTAGGTAGGTGCACTCTCCCTAATCAGTAAACATACTAAGGTTCGTAATATTTTATTTAAATAATTTGTTAAGTTCCTAATTAAATTCACTATCCGGAAACCACGCGTGCAATGCCGCGGGCAACAGCTAGTAGCTCAATTAATACTAATACTAACTTTCAAAATTATCAAAATCATTCCGTGATGGCAATGATTATTGCATCCTTGCTTCGAGCGAAAGCATTATGAATCTGATTAAAATTTTATTGAGTTGGCAGCTGCCGATAATTGGGCCGAATTGGGGAGATTTACACAAAATTTGCATCCCAACGGAAGCTTGTTCGTCACGCGATAGTGGGCTGTTACCTTTACTCGTGAGTACCTATCTATGTATGAGTTGTACGGGTTAGTTGCGTTTCGTGCGTCGTCCGTTTTGCGTAAACAACCTAGTAAGTGGCGTTTCGTGCGCTTTTTATTGCGGCTAAAAAAATGACAGATTCGTTTGTAGATTGTAGATTCGTTTGACCGACCTGAGTTTCTAAGTTTTAAGAAACTAGAAAACAAACATGCCATGTCGGATGACTTTATGTAGGTACATTACATACTTACCTATCATGTGTAAGCAATCGTCGATACCTCGCTAAAAACGATGATACCGACGGTATCTACCTGGTAGGTACCTCTACCTATCTATCAATAAAACCTACGTAAAATTGAGCTTTATCGTATTAAAACACCTATGATAGTAATGAATTACCTACTTACCTAGCCTAGACCTTAAAGTATAGGTAGATCGGTGTTTAGGTACCTATCTAATAACATTATGTAATAATAAGTGGGTACCGCCGACATACTTACGTACCTAGTGGTAAACTGTTTACTTACGTCCGAATCATCTTCGAAGTTTTTACAAAGGGGCACGTGTTCTCGCGTTTAGCGCGGTGTTTTCCGTGTATTTTCTGGTCGGGTGGTCCGCGCGGTGCGGGCGCGGGGCGCGGGGCGGGGGCGCCGGCAGATGCGCCGCGCAGCGCCATCTCTCGGCCGAGCGGCCGCCAGGTGCGCGGGCCGCCGCCGCCCGCCGGCCCTCCCCTCACTCAGTCTGCCGCCGCGCGCCGAGCCGAGCGCACGTCCCACCGGCCCGCAATCACACACACACGCGACGCGCGCGATTCGAATAGTGCACGATCTCGCGACCGGTTCGACGCCGATGAGCTGACGACTCGTTACTTGTGCCGTGTGACTTAGTGAAAACAGTGTTCTATCGATGGATTACCGCTGTTCCTGGTGATTGAGCCGGGCTAGCCTTTTGCCCCGGCGCCGCCAGCATGCGCTCCCAGGCGCTGCTGTTAGCCCTGCTAGGGTTTCTGCCCCAGGTACAGTGCTGTTTACAGTGCGCGTGTAGCCCAAAGAGAGTATTGTGAGGTCGGCTGAGTTCCCACGACGCTAGCCTAGGCAGTCGTCCTGGATACAGCCTAGGAGCCGCGTCGTGACCCGCTCGGTGCCTGTGTGTGTCGGTTTGCCGAGCAAACACAGGCACCTAGTTGTGAAGAAAGTCAGGTTTTAAGAGCGACCGGCGCGGGGTCAGCCGGGTCGACGCGAGCCTCTTCGCTTTAAAATTAGATGCATTCCGAGGCTTCGTCGCAGTCGACGAATAGTTTCAGTCGGGTATTTCAGGGTTAGGTTAGTAGTCCGGTCTAGTTTTGCACAGCGTTTATTGTCCGTGGCTAATCGTGTCGTAAACTCGCGTAAACAAACAGAGAGATCTCTATGTAGGCTTACTCAGATATGTAAATATCGATGTGTGTTTAGGTATGTGCTTAGACCAATGTAGGTACTTTTATCTTGGATGAAATCGTATCTAATCCATCCGCGTTACACTAGGTATAGGTATTTAAACAACCGTTTTATACGAGTTTATGTAAGTAAGTACAAGACACCCTAACATAGTTGAGAATACCTAAAGTTAAGGGTCGTCGCCCGCTCCCGGTCAAGGTTAAAGGGAATCAAACTTTTCATGATCTCGTGTTTCTCACGATATTTTATTACACTCACTTTACAGTTTATGGGGATAAAGTTAATTATTTGCCTCGTTAAGTCCGAAGGAAACGAATCAATCAATCCTTTCCCAAGATAAATATTTATTCAGTCACTAGTTAGCTCGAGACGCGTTGCATGATTCACCAACATCGATGCAGCGATACCTACTTTCCCAATAGTTACCGCGCGCTGCGATTTCCTAACTAAACGTAGGAAGATTATCTGCAAACATTCTTGACTTTACCGAACCAAAACTCACATCTCTGCTAAATAAATAGGTTCCTCTGTTGATACAACACTAATAGGTACTTACAAAGTTTGGTGAATTATAGTGTTGTGCACAATAAAATGTCAAAATAGTGCCGACAATGTCGACAGTTAAAAAATCGATATTATTCACCGGGTAGCATTGTTCTCCCGCATAATTTACCGACTTTAGTCGAGGGTAGTGTACCCTGCGTTTGCGCATTGAGATTAATACCAATAGGGTCACCACACCTTGTTAAATGCACACGCGAAATTTACCGTTACTTTAATGCATGCCATGTTGGACTTACACATCTGTTCGAGTCTTGAAATATAAGTTTCTACATGTTAAATGTTAACTTATTTATGTGGTTTATTTTATTGTTAATAAATAGACGACAGACAAGCAAGTGTATGTAAGTTGGTATCTATGGGGACTTATGAACTAGAACCAGTCTTGATTTTAGTTTAGCATCTTTAAGCGTTTTTACGCCCGTCAAGTTAATTAACCATAACAGCATCAGACCAGAACACTTGTAAAGCCACTTCGTAACTGGGTGTCTATTGAGATATTTTTAGCATGCATCTGTGTGCTTCAGTTTTCAATACACATTATGAATGGAGGCTCGTTGTTTTACAAAAAACGGTATACGCAAGGGACAGGTTTGTCCTCCCTCAGGCGACTACGTGACAAGCCGCGTGCATTGATGTAATTGTCCCACACCGGCCGACTCGACTCTTCATCGATATCGATACATCCGCAGGAATAATGCCCGCACTCTTAATTTTTTCTCAAGTTGCCACTACCAAACAGCACTGGCCCTCGCGATTCGAAATTCGAAAACAATCGCATGATCGCTCGACCATCTTCGTCGGAAGCGGCGGAAACACGTCTGCCCCAAAACCGCAGCATTATAATTTCCAATTTCAAATAAACACGATGAAGGTTACTTTTGTTTGTAATTTCTTGGGAGGATAAAGATTATTAAATTGATTGTATACTTTATTGGTCTGTATATGGTTGGTAGGTACTTGTTTAATTCTAGTTTTTCTTATTTTTACAATGTTGTCAGTTCTCAGAGGTAAAGTTATACATTCTCGATTACGGTTGGCGTCTAGCTGTCGCATAACTAGGACATAGCATGTCATAGCTCGCATGGAACGTTAGTTGTGCGTGTATGATTGCGTTACAATTTGTGATATAATCGATATATTTCATATTTAGGTGTGTTAGTGTACTAGTTGCGCCTGGACATTCGAAGAACATAACTTGTCCGATCACATGATCATTAATTATGTTTATATAGCATTGAACGTCAACAGCGGGATAAAACCGAGTATAAATATGTACCCTAATGGTTGTCAATGCTATGTCGCGTGGTAACCCTGGCCGACTCAAACATTGCTCTGGGCAGGTGTGCCATGTTTTTAATGGCGACTCCTAAACATCTGCTTTTTCACAATTTACTCGTACACGAATTCCAATAACCCCGATTCTGAAGGTTAACTGTTATATACATTTCACTATTTTTCTAATTAATTTAGGTACTTGAGTAGTTAATAAGATTAGGTAATTTGTGAATAGAATTTTTGCGTTTCGTCTTAATTTTTCCGAAACTTTCAAAGCTGTCGTATTCTTCACACAATTTCCATTTCACAATGCTACAATAATAATTCCTCATATGTCATAGCAATGAGCATTTAAGTATGTGAAACTCCCTAACTATAGACTCTTTAAAATTCTGTTATAATTTAGTCCATTGTCCAAAAACTTCGTTCTATGAGAACTGCAATTATGCAGTACGAAATCTGTATAATCGTCTAGTTTTAACCGCTTAACTATGAGAAAAACGGTAAGAGTTTCGACGTATTGTATCTCATACAAAACCTAATGGTTCAATTGTACAATCGATCCGACTTTATCAGTAGTGTCGCTCATTTGACGTCTTTGACAAATGGATGCATTCAATCCTCCGTGTCACAACACTAATGTCGCTATTGTCAAAGTAATTTATCTCATTAAGAACATAAGCCACCATTAAAGTTGATTTAGTTTTTTTATCGCCAATGCCGGACGTTTAATTGAATCCCGATGTAAAAAGCAACATGGCTGCCAGGATCATTGATCAGATTACGCAATGCTGCCAAACTGGATGCAGGAGGAAGTCAATTTAATGTTTTATTGATTTTTATTGCTATACTGAACTTTTTATCAACTGTATGTGATATAAAATCCAAAGACAATTTTGTTTCGTAATAATGGAGCTTTCGAAATTTGAATATCGAATGGTGCGAAGCGTAATTTAGTCAGTAACCTTCTAATTGAGATTCCATTGTTAGTGTTGTCAGTGCAAATTATAAAGCCTCGGATTGGGTAAATGTGCCGATTGGTCTCAAGTCGAGTCGCGTGGGAGGACAATGCTTCAAGCATTGCTTAGAGATGAGTACCACCTGTGGGATGAAAGTTAAGGCCGTTACTTGACAGATACGAATGCTAAGTTACACTCAAATTAAGTAATTACATGTGGGTGGATTTCAAGAACTTCGTATCTTAATTTACCTAAACGATATTCATATTGTATTTGAAGAGTCGTCGTAGAATGTAGCTATGTTTCATCATGTTGCGATGCGTAATGAAGATTGCTTTGCTTGCAAATTGAAAATAATAACAGCTACATCTCGGCTAACGTATCATTTGGCTAAAATGCACGGTATTAACAGTGCACACTGTAGGTTAGGTACGCCACATTTACATAATGTATCCTATTCGCAATTGCCCACATTTATCAAGAAATCCGCTTGAAAAATAATTAGATGGGGTTTGATGATACCTGTAGGATGTATCTTATTTTAATGTCCGCTGTAAAGGAAGTAATAGAAAGTACTTTATTATGTTCCGGCTCCACTGCTAAGAGGTTCACACGTAGTAATCCCAATAGCAATTGAAGCCAGAAGATCTGGTTTACGATACGTACACGACTCTTGGATCATAGTCGGTACAACGCACGAAATCTCGATTCCCTTGTGCAACGCTTAAATAACCGCAAAATACCTTATTATGCGCTTTCCATATAAGTTCCAGGCAATCTACAGGCCTATTACCTCTGCTCATGATTCTCCGTTAATTTCGAATTCCACTAGATGTATGTTCCTTTTGTGCAGTTGCAGCTGTCTGCGTTTACACAAAGGATCGCAACTTTTGTCGCCCGAATATCGGTACGCTTAAGACGCTCTTTTATTTGCCACCAAAGACATTCCGTGAAACGGAACGCCCTTTGTAGCTGGCAACCCGTAGCGAGAATACAATACTAACATTGAAGCTAACTTCTCTGTAGCCAGGTCAGAAAACCAATTAGCAACGAGGCTCAGTCGTCAGCTGCTAAAGGACAGGCTCAATAATTTTTTCATATTTTAAATTCAGAGTGTGGCCGTTCTATTTTTAAATTATGAACATCTTTACGGCATGTGTACGATACTGGCCGAAAATACAGAAATGGAAAAAATAAATCATACGCTTTATTCCAAATATAAATACAGAGAATTGATGCAGATCGTCGCGGCGCTATTAAAAGACTCTTTGGGAATTTATTTTAACACATTTCGCGTGTGTTATAACGGGAGATGAAAAACATTCCCCTGTTTCATTATTAATGTTATTTTTAGGCAGGCGCTCAACCTGCTGGAGTGTTTACTGTCGGTTCACTTACATACAATGCCGTTCACATGATTACTCCGTATCTCAATCTCGCTGAGGACTAAAACACCATAATTACACCCATAGTCATCCAGTAAGTGGCCACAAATCAACTTGACAAAGCAATTCGCCTAAATATCTTTTGATCGTGATTCTGGTGTTATTAAAAATATTAATGCTACACGATATATTAACTGAAATGGTATTGCGAGATGGTCGATTAGGTATTCAAATCAATTTGGACGGTTTTGTTGGCGGCGCAATTAATGTTACGTGCCAGTACTTTCCTTCGTGTACAAAAAGTTGAATGTTCACGATTCTTGCGGCGTCCGATGCATTAGACGTGAAGTCGTATATAACGCGTAATTGATTACTGACATTCGGATTATGAATAAAAACGTTCTCATCATTCTTCCTTTAAAAATATAAAAGTATATCGAACGCTGATTGAACAAATCCATAGACAATCGATTTTTTCCGACCGACTTATTCCTTTTTCGAATGCAGTCTGCTCATCAATCAGGCTGGCGTCAAATCCGCCCGAAGACATAATAAAACTTACGTTCGGTAGTCCAGTAAGTATTATTTAATTGTTGGTTTGTTCTATCCCCGGGCGAGTGTTGTCGGTCTCACGTTTTAAATTTCATTTAACTTAATTTGTTCTTTCAATGACATGTATTATGTTGTTTACGAACTTTGAAAGTAAAAGTCAGCTTGTTAAAGTTGACAGCTGTCAGACGACATGTTAGGGTGACATCCGCGTCAAAAATAGGTAGGATCACAATTGGACTGAGTTAGGTAATTGATTAATTATGGTTAAAAATGGTTAGCTACGTAAGCTACTCCTTCTGTAAACAAAAGTACAAAAAAGGGGATGTTTAGAGTGGAATCGTTTTTTACCCATTTTTTTGGTTCCGTTCCTACCTGACAACCACGTGGATGTGTGAAGTGATGTGTTCCTTCTCTTTCCATTACTAGGTGTTAGAGCGAGATGCAAATTCGCGATCAGCCCCCGTAGAGGAAGTTGGTTGAAATCTGGTGTAGTTTTTACCACAGCTCTGTTTTAAAACGGGGGTAAAGTTTTGACATCGTGACAGACATACCGGCTCTGTTACCAGATAAAACTCAATTTGAATGGTCCATTGTTTTCCTTATCTGTGTATAAAAACTCCGTTTTGCGTGGGAAAGGCTTAATATTTGTTCGGAGCATCTTAATTTGTTGATTCACACAAGTAAACCGGGCTTGTTAACATTCAAATCATGCCTAAAGCCGAATGAAAGCAGTAAAGCTTTATTGTAAGTAATTTATTATGAGGCTAAACAACTAATCAATTTCAGATTGGAAGTGGGACGGAAACGTTTGTATTTTATTTCATGAAGACCGCCGCACGTATTAATACCGGTAATGATTTGCCGAGACACGCCGCCATAACATAATACCACTTCCTTCCGATACCTTATAATGCCGTCTGGAATATTTCTTCCGAAAACAAGGGTAAAATCAAGGGACAAATATCGAATAAACCTTTGGGCTCGCTATAATGAGTAACACCCTAATGCAAAAGTCTTCAAACTTGTTGACCCCACATAATGCGACCAACTGCACATTCCTCTTACAAGGGTTGTACGCGCTCTGGAGGGCAACAAAAACTCTTTTATTATTATTCATAAATAAAAATGAATTCAACTCGTTTCGTTGACGAGTGTATCCATCAACGAAGTTGGATCACATTTTTTCATCTATCAGTAGCCCTGGCAACATCGGATCGTTTAAAACAAAGCGGGGGGCCGTCGATATTGACAGTTCGATTTACAAAAATATGAATTGTTTGCCGCTTTCGACTGTTCCAAGTTTAATTCAGGTTAGGGGTGTCAACGCGTGTGGGGCACGCAACCCCATTTTTAAACGACCTACATTGTCTGTCCAGTAGGACCGTTAATGTCTCGGCAGGATCGATCGTTCGGACAGTTGTGCAAATAGTCTGAGGATTACATCTTGGGGCGACGAAAGCTGTGCAGTCATGTTTACTTTGTCCCGAATCAATGATATATTGGCCTAATCCATGTCCCTTTATTTATCTTGCGCAAACTGATATTCATTTTTTCTTTTCAGGTGCTGACGTCTGGTTCCTTCGAACTTAGGATAAAAAGTTTTACGAACTCATTGGGTAGGTTAAGTAGTGGCCAGTGCTGTGATGGTTCCTCAAATAGTGACGCGTCGTGTTTGGCGCCATGTAGGACTAAATTCCGAGTGTGCCTCAAGATTTACCAAGCGAAGATTGACACAACGTCACCGTGCACTTTCGGTGACATCACAACCCCCGTGCTTGGGGGAAACTCCCTGGGTGTGCCAAACCACCACGTGGAAGGATTCAGCAAATCCATCGTCTTCCCCTTCAACTTCACGTGGCCGGTAAGTTCACTTCAGCCTTGAATTCGTACATTAATTTTGTAGCTATAAAATCAATACCTCGTAAAATAAACATTAAGTAGCAGCAACCCTACATCAATAAATCAACTCCACGTTACCGACATTCAAATTCCAATAATCCACAGGTAGTGAAGCATCTGAACGTAAATAGTGAAAAGAAATTAAGGGATTCTATATTCAAATTTGACAGAAGCGATGACGATAAGAATAGTCGAATCGAGTAACTCGATGGTTTAACGAGCGACCGCGTGGGTACAGCGCTCAATGGCTCATTTTTAATTAATTACGGACGAAGTAGCTTCGGTCATACATATACCGGCCGTGTGTTATTAGAAGTAGTTAGGCTGAGCCGTGCTCGTTCTCATCTCGATTAGAGCTCAAAGGCCGCTCGGGATCGTGATTCGATATTGTAATTACCGGCTTATTTACAAGGATAACGGACATCTTAATTGGACCATAGCTCTTGCGATTTCGTCGTCAATTGTTTACACAGCAATGTAGCCGGCTCGAGTGCTATTTGTATTTTATTTAGCGGGCCGCTTCAAATGTCGAGTCTCGTAATGTTTGAGTAAACAGAGCCCGCTCGGACTGACCATCTGGAGAAAACGTAACATTTGGCCTCTCGCCGCGTGACTAGTTTTTTTTTAATTTGGGAATAGGAACCATAGACGAAAAGTTTTTGAGATGGATGTGCGTCCGGCAACCGCTATCCATTCCATACGAATTGGCGCTAAATTGACACTTCCTGTTTAATTTCACGTGGCTCTATTGGTAGACATGTGTTGACATGCGATCAATTGAGCGAAAGTTATCTAAGTATCGCGTTTTGGTTATTGACAGGTTGACAGCAGAATTTGGTGCCATATGTGGTATATCCATACGGCTCTATCCCATGTCCACATGTCGGATTTTTTTAATCCTATGTCAGATCATGCCCTTCAGGTATCCTCAAGCCGCCTATTACGCCTACATTATTTAAAACTCGATGAAATTAAATAAAGTTCGAAACTTTTAAAACGTAATAGACAAAAATAGTCTATGTTTTCCATAGATAAACAAGGTAGTTACACGAACGTAGCTATCATGTGTCGGAGGATTGCACTCCAGTGCTTACCGGTTACGGCACGGTCGGCTGCTTCGCATTTAAATACAATCTTCCCCTAGCATTTGAAGTTTTTTCTTGTAATGAGGTCATCGCCGGGCGAATCGCGAGCCATATCGTACCATATAACTATAGCTACGTAATGTGTTGTATGGGCACATCGTTCCGCTTGCTGGCTTCAGGTGAATGTCTGACCAAGAAAGCTCATTTCATCATCAACTTCTAATTTATTCACATTAATTTCACCCAGTGTCGTATATTTCATTTGTTTTGTAATATTTTGACTGCACATTCATATTTCAAAATTGGAATACTCCTCTTTTTCCTTTGTCGTGAATTCTAATATTAAAATACAAATTATATAGACTCATCGATTTAAGTAATTCCCCGTGCTACGATTTTTGAAATTGGAATAAGTTTAGTAACGATAAATTCGTTCGGGAACGTATTTACAAAACGCCCTCAATTCGAATGACATTACAGTTTTACTCATCGATTTGATGACCACAATATTTTGTAACTCGACGCTGCAAGCTACACGGTGTAACCCTAAACGCAACTGCATCCGAACCTTATCTGATCCCATGTGAAATAAATCCGAGGCTACAGATGTGACCCGCGATTGTGGGTCATATTATTAATACTCACTGCATTGGTCGGTAATATTATGTACCTGTAAAGCCTCAGAACGCTCAACTATGTAGGCATGTTCCACATAGAATCATAAAAAGTCACGATCTTATCCTAATCTGTGAGCGAAGTAACAAGCACTTGAATTGTGAAAGGATCATTAGTATTCCGCTCGCCTCGATTTCATTTATTTTTCTTAAACATTGCTTTGTAAATCCCAGGTTTTATATTGTACTCCGTTAGTCCGGATGTCACAAAGGTTAAGTTCTTTATACATTCCCATGCGATTTAGTCACAACTTTCTTACCTTCATCGTGTCGTATGAAGCTTTGCTAGACCGGATTATTACCGTGTACGTATTATGCAGAAAGGTCGTTGGTACGCTCCCTTAATTCTAGGGTTGTACCATTCACTCCCATTCATGCATTCTACCGTTACTCTGTCGTTTTAATTAGAAAAAATAGCATACACCTGCTTATTTTGAAATGTCAATGTGTGCATGCCGATTGGTTAAAGCACGCGTTGGATCGACGTGAGTGACCGTGAACTTTGTCTATAACCGCAGAAGATCCGTCTTACCTCTATTGTTTATCTCCCATTGTCGGAATGATCGAGTATAAACGTTGTTTTCGTAGCTAATTCGACCTGTCGGGAGCACGCATCAGACCTGTCATTTCGGACCGCAATGGAATTTCATAAGTCGTCCTATAAAAACATATCTCAAGTGTTTTTATTGCGGGGAATTCGGTATGCATATTTGCCTTTTTTGTTTAAATAAACCCTTGAGTTAATCCTTAACTGCTAACTTAACCCAGACCGACATAACTGACGTTTTTATGTCGTAAAGTTTTAGTGACATTGTAATGGCAATGTCTAATTCGGTGTCTTATTTCGTCGTGAGCTATAAAACTGACGTTTAATGGATAGCTTCTGTCTGCTACTTCCCTTGTTATTTTATAAATCGTTAAATCGAGATGTCCATGAAATTGTGTTTAGATAAAACTAATTAAAATTCATTTTGCAAGTATCGCTACATAAATGATTTCTCCGGAAAGAATAATTTTCACCTACAGTGAAATTACACCCAGTTTCGTTTGTTACCGTGAGAGAGACGAGTTAACTTAATTAAGGTTAATTAATACAAAACCTCAGCTTTTATAGTTCTTATCCCGTGTCCAGCGAAGCGTAGGCTAGCCACAATAAATCAGATTCTGATAAAAACAACACAAGAAACAACACAAAAGGTCTCGATCCGTAGCAATTGGAATTCAATGTATTTGTTTAATACTTAAATCACTTGTAGCTTTAAAAAACCAAAGGGATTTTAAAATGCGTAAAGCTTTTAATGTATTCGTGTCGCTTTGTGAAACACACGTCTTTATGTGCCCACAAGTAGAATAAGCAACAGCGTAACTAATTCTAGAGATTGTTAGTTATTTTGCATGTTTCGTAAAATAGTTTCACGCTCTAATAACTTAAATGAAAGTATGGAATCTTCACATTCTTGTTGAGACACGGCAGTAAAAGACGCGAGCTTTCAAAGTTGTCTATGAATTCGAAATTTGAAATTGCAGGTGCGGTGTGCTTCGTAGAAATTAGCGTGTCGTCGACTTTTGGTTCTAATTTCAAAACGGTACACGCGCTCCGCTTTGACTGTCATGCCATTGTCATGTTATCGTGAGAAATGTCACCGTCAGCCGTCAAACAGCATCGAAGCACCTAGAGTAATTAAAAATCCATCGCCGTAATCAAAATAAAGGCGGGACGATAATTATGTTCGAGTCGTAATCGCTTACCCGCATTATTATTCGTTGTATGTGCTCATTACATAAGATTCCACTTTGAAAAACTTGAACCTTCCAATGGATCGTCGGTTATTGCTTAGGTGTGACAGGGCAGCCTCGTATTACCTATCTACTTTGTTAAATGTTTATGTGACACACAAAAACAATATGATAACTTAGTTATGTTCAATGTTTGCACTAAGTAATTAATTTTATGTCCCACCTTTAAATTAGTTAATAATTATTTTAGAGTCCAGAAAGGGCTAAGTGCTCGTCTCGGCTCCATTCATGCACTTACGGCTACGAAACACGACACCGAAGCTATAGACTATAGAGTCCGCCATAGTCAAGTGACTTCCGTCTATGGTTTTTTCACGAGAGCTCTTATAATTTCCTTTATTCCAATCCGCTCGCGCCGGTATCCTCTTAAAATACCTACCCTCACATCCGTTCTTTTAATACCGCTACGGAATGTCTTCGATTTTGTGCCTTGGCTTTTATCTCTCTTCCCGGCAATTAAAGTTTAAACTCCAACAAAAAGCATCTCGAATGAGATTCCACGTAAAAGTAATTTCACATGTGCCATTACAATACCGCTTGTAACGCGATTTCATAAGCTTCAAAATTAAACAATCGGAGCGTGTATAATTACTGTTGCATTGTTCGGAGCCAGTGCACAGGTATTCAGCAACCTATCAATTATGTGGATTCCCTACTCGATCCTAAATAAACAGGCGAATGCGGTTGCTGAAACAACAAACCATGGACAATGTTTTCGTAAGATTAGTCATAGTCGACACGATAAAAATAATAAGCTCATCAAGAGAATGAATAGACAATAAAAGCTCAGCTTGTTATTACAGTTCGGAGGCGAGCGCTAAGAAAACACTCCTTTTAAAACGAACGCTCTTTTACGGTCAGATTCTGACAGTTTAACTGCGCCTCTCCACGTTTACGGCAGCTAATAAAATTGTTCAAAAGATACCGATTTTATAATAGTAGCCGAAATCCGCGTATTACTTTTTCATAATGCCCGATGATTGATGTCAATCAATATGCATAGTTTTCACAGTAACGGCACAGATTCGTCGCATTCTAAATTTAATCTTGTGAAGTTTTACATTCTATTTTCGATTACGGTTTTAACCGCAATTTCGAGATTCTAGAGGACAACAATCAGCGCGTCTTTTTCGTATGTCGTGAAATAACTCTTTGAATATCTATGAACGCTAAATCTATACCCGTGCAGACATTGATTTTATGGGACTGAACATAATTTAATCAATGTATACTCACTTAAATTAATTTAGAGCGGATGGATTTCATAGTTTCTCAGTGAGTAAGTAAGGGACTAGTTCTCACGACTAACCACCAACCTGTGAGCTCTCAAATCTGCAGCGAATTCTTGGCGTTCCAGTATTCATCACACGCGTGCTTCTAGGAACCATGAGTCGCTTGCTTTCGTTCACGGGAATATATCGCTATTATTTAGTATGCGTGTAGCTTACTGTATATACTCTGTAGTGACCAACCTCTACGCTGTGGTCACTTAGCCTGTGGATATGAATACGCTAAACGCGAATCGTATGGGCATAGGCACCAAGGGAAAATACAATTGATTTATTTATTTATTTATTTAATTTAGGCACAGCCAACAGCACACAATTACACATCACTTGTAAACGGTATTATACTCAGTCTTTTAACTGTAACATGTGCCTATAATAGGCCAGCACAACAATGATTAATAACATTGACATATAAAACTATAAAACTAAGTATTAAATTAAATAAAATTAAAATTAATTAGTAATGAGAAAGAAAAAATTAATGAGAAAGAAAAAACAATAATAATAATAAATTATAACTAAAAATTTTAAATAAGATAAAGAATGTCCATAAATATAAGGAGGTCTTACAATTAATCAATGTCACGATTTGTTGTGTGCTGAAAATGTTTCAGCACTGTTTGTTTGAATTCAAATATGTTATCACTGAAGATGTCCAAATTAGGAAGCTGTTTAATAATGTAGTTATATTGGTTACAAAGTTGAATAATAGGGGCTCGTATTCCAATGTTAGTTTTACAGAATGGTGTGTTAAATATCTTATTAATTGGTTGTCTAGGAATTCTAGTGGGGACAGATAAACCAATGTTATCAAGAATGTCACTACAGTCGGTTTTTCTGTTAACTACTTTATGTAAAAATGTTAACTGTTGTGTGATCCGTCGGTTATAGAGCGAATGCATGTTAAAATAATTAAGTCGTTGTAAGTAAGGAGATCTATGTGAGATTTGTGGAGATATGTAAGCCAGATGACGATTAGGATTTGTCATAAAAGTAGAGTTCTTAGTAAAATTTGAAATTTTGTCAGCAGTTAGGTAATCCACCTGGCAATATAAATTTTGCACAAACCATTACGTATAAAATTTTGTGCAGCATAAGTTTTTATGGGTTTTTTATTGGTGTTATGAGTTATAAAACAAATCTCTGTTTTTTAGTGTGAATCTATTACCTACTCATTGATGTCATAAGTATGCCACAAGATATTCAAATAGGATGTAAAACAACCTTTAAGATAATATTAACGAATCAAGTCGAGACTTGTATGGTACGTAGAGAATACGGCCGAAGAGGCTTGTTTGTTTTTAATTTTTAAACTTTTAGTGCGGTTTCGGTTTCATTTCAACCCTTCTCAGGCTTATCAGAAATCAGAAATTAGTTAAGTTTTATTTTTAATTCTTACTCATTCAAATCGCTCTGTTGTTTATGGCCGACATTTTCATTTTTCGAATTCCGAATGAAACGGGCGACGGATGCCGGCGTTCCATGTGAAATCAAAGGTAGCCATTTTTTTCACTTCGATATAAAGTCCCGAATTCTTCATTCGCCCGCCTTTTTGCCATTTGTAATTGAGGGCAATAAATTTTTTCTTGATTCCGTTCCGTACACAGGACAGGTCGTTAGCGGTTGTAAATGTCAAAATAAGTCTTATTTTTATTCAGAACGTACCGCTAGCCATACTTTTTGCATAAGATAAGACTCATGTTTCAACATATTGTAATTCTAAGAAAAACTGTAAATATGTAATTACTCTAGCTCTACCAAATGCCTCGGCTACCCATTTTATAGATATAATTTAGCACTCAAATTAATTCGACTAAATAAGCATTATTAGTAGGTAGGTAGATACTTTACCTTGCTTGATTTTTCATCTAATTTGCTGCTTCCTTTTGTATGAAACAATTATAATTTATTTTAGGTCTTCGACCTTCATAATAACTTTCGACGTGAAACGAAAACAAACGGCTCTGAAACGAGCTAATGTTGAACAAGATGTCAGTCGCTCGTTTCGTTCTTGTTAAAGCCCAAAAAATAATATGTCAGAACTAATACTCAACTCGTTGGAATACTTCCAAATGCTTCCATTAAATTGTAATAATATAATGCACCGCTTACAACCATTACTTACAGATAAAAGATAGCCGTTGCCGTCTTTAGAAATATTCTATGTAATAACATTCCTTTTTTGAATGCAAACAAAGGATTTCTCTCGTTAAACAATTCGAATTTCGAACGTCATAGGTCACATGGAGCGCGAGGTCGCATTGCTTTGAGAACGTCTCACTTTTGTTTATGCTCCGGCATGCTTGAACCATACTACAAGACTAAATAGCAAGTAAATACTACCTCCATTCCATAGAGTCACACATTCTAATATAACAGGGTTATAGACAACGTGTGGTCACAGTTAGACGTCAAACTGTTTAACATTCTAACAGAATGCACATTGTCGCCAATAAAATGTTAGCCTCGTTTTTTCTTGTGAAAATTTGTACAGGAAGTGTCCTGTTCGCACGGTGTTACAACATTTAAAGTCATTTTATGCATAAATTAAAAGTTTTGCGAGTCCTTTTCGGGTATGATTCATCGGGTCAACGCGCCAAGCAATCAACCTCCAAAATAGAAGATAAAAATAATTAAAAGCACTGTAATAAAATAAGCAAGAAAAAACAAGTTACATGTTAGACGTCCATTATATTTGCATATCTCGTTAATTTGACGTATTGTTGAGAGGCGTAAATTTTATACCGATCGGGATCGAAATACCAATTTAATTTACCTCGGTCCTTATTTTTATGTAAAAACACATTTTAAAACAACGATACAGAGTTGATTTTATAACCGCGAGTAAATCTGGGGTTTGAAAATGTAACCTGTTCAATGTTACCACACGGCAAAGTGTGAAATATGAAATCACGATTCTTCACTGTTTGTGTTCCAAATATTCTCTCCTTTCGAAACGCAGTGTTCCAAAATCGAACGACTCCGATGACTTTTTTTTTAATTTTAAATACTGGTTCGGTGATGACGATCATAGACGATTTCATGTTCCATTTTCGAATACCTAGTTCAGAGTAATAAAAAATCCACGGTGTTCGCCAGAATGGTCGTTGAATCACCCTGAATAAATACTTTTGTAGGTATCGTATCGCTATTGACCGCGATGGTGGTACCTACCGACCTTGTTCTATTTTGTTACTTCACGAAGCGTTGAGAAAAATATTGTTACCTTTTATATTTACAAAACTATTTGCTTTCAAAAGCGGTGTAGCACTAATCAGCTTAGAGCAACAAATAGTTAAACATCTGCTGCAATTGTCAAACAATAGTCTTAAAACACGTGGTGACCATCACCTGAGCCTTTTTGTTCGAAATCCCAAACACATGGTCAAGAAATAAGTATCGAGGGTCCGTTCCCACGAATTCATCCTTACTGCAATACTGGTCTCACTAATTAATAACAAAATGTCGGATTCAGATATGGAAGTAGCCTCTTTAGGAACCCTCGTAAAACGATTATCAAATCATTCCCCGTGTTCGAAACTCGAATCTCATGATATCACTCTTGGTTTCTTTTTCATCGCATCGGATTTAACACGTGAAGAATTTAACTTCTCTAATTCTCTTTTTGAATAACCAGTCTGTTTTATCTATTTGGAGGGATGTTCTTATTTCAACTGGCATTTTTTTATTTACTTTACTGAATGAAGTAGATACTCTAACGCATGATATTATTGACTATGAAAACACTTATTTGAAAATAGAACTTAGACATAGTGTATAGAATAACAGCATTCGCATAAACTATAGGCAAAACAGCAATTGGATTCATAACTATAGGTATAAGTTGACACGTTCATAAACTACACACGTACGCTTACGTCGACTGCTTTTTATGGGCTGGAGAGTCACTGTCGTGGGAACCATTGACATATACTATACAGCTGACCGAAATGCGTTCTACTTCATCAACAAATCTCGCGAACTTACCATATTAGTGCTGATAATAATATGCGCCTCTTAAGGCTTTATGGTCGCGATAAGTACTAAATTCTTTAGTTTTTATTAGCTAATATACGTTTTATGGATTCGTTTCCTTATTATCGGAGTTTATCAAATTTATGAAGTACCCAATTCGTGATTTACAATATTTCGTTAAGATCATGTAGATTAAGTACGACAAAATATAATAAGTAATGACAGTCATTATCATCTTGTCATGATAATATAAACCTATCTATTCACCAAAATGCGTGGCTATACTAATTTCAAAATCATTCTCAACATCTAAATTCGATAAAAGTACAAAACGTAACGAAAGTTTAATTACGAGATTGTAAACAGAAAGAGATAGAGCATATGTTTTTGTCAGTGTGTGAATCGTTTTCTCGTATTGATTTCCATCGACAATAATCATTGTTTTAAACGTGTATCAGTTCCTATGCAAATTGGTCATTGTTTCATGCAAATTGAGTTTTCATTCATGACTTAATAAGCGACATCTGTCAGGAAAATCTATGAATCACTCTCTTAAGACTGAAGTGATCAAACGATGAATTAATTAAGCTGTGACCCTTTATATCCGGCAGCTGCTAAGGCACATGCTTTTTGTAATTATAATACTTACATCGTCCTTTTGATTCCATTCACTCATTCAGCACGTTCACTTAGAATCATTCTTTAGACTCCTTTCAAAAGTTCTAAAAACCTGTGTCGGTCTTTTCATATCCTCAATGTTCTTTGTCGTTCCAATTTCGAATTTTATTTGCATTATTTCCTTTCCGGAACACGTTGAATTATCGAATTTATCAGAAAAAATGATTCTTCCTGTCATTATTACCTGTATGTGTAGTTATTTTTTAATAAACTGGATATAATCTCATGCTATAATGAATACTTTTGTTTGATATTTAAACATTTTGATATCTTTCCATGACCATGACTTATAATACAATTTTTGCATGTCGAACCAACTTGCCTCGCCCATTGATAACCAAAAGGCGCCCTAAAGCTGTTGACACCAGCTTATCAAATTTTAATCTACCTACTGCCGTTTCGCCTTATGTCAATAAAACATGTCAATAACTTTATCTTTATTTAGATAACTTACAAAATGAGTCAAGTTCTATTCAACGTCACGATTTCAAGTGATCTCATTGGTGTGATTGTAGAATGGAGAGATGCTATTGGTCAAACATTGATCACGTGATAGATAATGTTCTGTTACCAGATTGCTACTTGATTTTTGTTGTGCTTTTACATTTTGAACAGTCTTTCTAGTAGGTAATCTAGTGAAGATGCAATAACCATCGTCATCAACACTTATTAACCCTCTACTTAGGTACATAACCACGTACAGAAATTTGATGACTATACCAAATACGAAAAACGTATATTAGGTTCTGTTGAGGAGACCCGTGCCCAGTTCGAGAACAAAATATGGGTTCTTATGTAACCCAATCATGTTGTATCAAACCTAAAATTACTCAATCTCAAGTTCACGCAATGAGACTACTCACAAACAATCGTAGTAAACCAAAAAAAAATTGAAACCGGCCAATACACATCACCTAGCAAATACAACTTTACGATCGCACACTAAAACTTCTCGTTCTTATTTCAAAGAATCTCATTATGACTAACGCCAACGCTTAAAATTTATTCCGACTAGTAAGTGCTTAAAAAGTGCCGGTTTTATGAAAACAACGTTTTAACTTTTTACGGAGATAGCAAACGCTTTTGCATACTTTGATCTTGTTGCATTACCATCCATCTACGGAACGCTAAAGGATTCTTTGATTTTTTATCTTCAAAGTCTAGCACATACTTGATTATTTTTTACTATTCAAAATTGTTGTGAGTTTGTGTAACTAAGCACTTGCCTGCATGTTTGTAATAAATTAAAATAAAATTTCTACCTATAATGTGTATTAATATTTTGCTTCTGTATTTCAGGGTACCTTCTCGCTGATAGTCGAAGCGTGGCACGACTCGAACGAGACGTCAAGATCGGACGGTAAGTTTTACATCCGATACGACTTTATATCTTATAGTGTTTATATATCTAGGTAATTGCATTGATCAGTTAAATTGGACGACAAATGTGGCGTTAATGCAAATACGCTAAAGACATGCGCAAGTAAATTTAGCTCGTGATTGCTCTTGCGCGCAGTAATTGTCATGTGTCTAGGTGCCGGTCAACGGCCATAAGAATACATTAGAACATTTCTACTAAATTTTCGTCCTACAGAAGGCTGAGTTTATTAGAATAGCTCATCGGAAATCAACTCACGCGCAGCCCGGCGTGCCCCGAACGCCAATCGCCCGCGCCATGGGAACATTTCTGTGTTCCACGATATGATAATATAAGCATTCAAATATACATACTGTCCGTTAAATGCACGATAAACACCCAGAATTACAGTGAAACCTAATGCGGGCGGCTCGTGACCTACGTGACTCGAATTACACATTTTCATGAACATTTTTGTCATCTCAATCCTGTCGCACTACAATTCTAAATTCAAAACGCGATAATCCAATCACGCCTTTAACACGCAGCAAACTTCGATACTCAAATTGATAAAAATAAAGCGAATAAACATTCAGTCATTTTATTTCGTAGAATGACCATTCTATATTCAAAACGTAATCATTCACTCAAGTAGCCACAATAATAACGATAATTCGACGTTCAAATGCGGTTTAAAATAACGAAAACGTCTTCAAAATCGGTTATAATGCGGTAACGGTTAATCGCAATCCCAAACCGCGTAATCACCGGAACGGCATGTGCTCCAGTATTAGATTATTATCATATTACGATCGATTGCTAGTTCTATCTGACGATGTCACGAGTGCCCTAACCTAACCGCCAATAAAGAATCGACTTTGCATGATACGATTGCGTGACCGAAAAAATGAATCTAAACCATAAATACATCGGTAAGACCGCTTAGACACGACAGACAAGCATCGGTTTTCTGCACTCCATTAACAATTATCGAGCACTTTGCAAGCATCGAACCGGCGACCTTAGCGCATTAACCGCTATACGCCCGCGGCCGTCGGGCAGTAAAACAAAAATGGCCGACACAACCGCCCATTTCTTAATGAGATTCTGGTCCCGCTGCACTCTGACCGACATAATTACTACTCCTGACCGAATAACGAAAAAAACAGTGATTTACTTACAAGATTTAGAGATACCTACACCGGTTTACCGAAAATCATTAGTCCCGAATAGCTGAGCATACCGCGGGAGCGATGGGCGTTGCTCACTACCGAGAAATGGTACAGAAATCTAATCAAGCATAATAACAGGTTGCGTTTGTTCGGGTTAATGCTTTATTAAATCATTCGGTGCGTCTTGGCAGCTGCATCGCAGACGAAGCCGAGATGAATGGCGAAAACCATGCATCATAGATCATGCGACAACTAAAGTACAAATGCAAACAATGGGCGATTCTTGCCCTTCCTTGGAAGTCATGCCCGGGGCGCGCACCTGGTCAGCCCGAAGTTGTTTACTCTGGACGCTTGTTCCTAAAGGTATACTTATTTACACAATCTTTCGTCGTAGGGCTTGAGGGGTAAAAAATCTCGGTCCGGAAGGCTCGATTTATGATGTAACAACGCAGGAAGTTTTGTCGACAGATGCTAAGCATGTGCCCTAAGTGGGCACACTTCCACTATCCTGTTTCTTTGTTTTAACATCGACGCCATCATTAAGTAAATTTCGTCTTGTCTTCAGCTTGTTTTCTGTAACTGTAACTAAAAGCTACTGGTCCGAAAAACGCAATCTCTCAACGCTTTTATTGTAGATGTCCACTTACCGTTGTTTATGAACCGGACTCTTGAAATACTCGATTTGGAGTGGACAGTTTTATAAACAAAAGTCTCGTGAAGAGGTTCGTTCCCACAGTAGAAGACAGGTGTCAGGAAGGGAACATGGTCGTTTTCGATTTCGTTCGAGACCCAGATCACTAATTACCTCTCGGATCCAGTTCCAATCTAGTCGCATAATGAGGAGCGCATCCGGTGGCGATATCCATCGATCAACGCGAACCGAAATCTTTCACAAAACATCCCAAATCGTCCGTTATATACCATCGTATTATCTGTTCTTTCGCTTTCTTTGTTTCTGTCTCGTCTTGTTTTATTTGTATTGACCTCTGGGATCGTAATTACATGGCTCGGCATCGGCGGAACACGTACCGTTCCACTCGTCCTAAACGGGTTATTTATTTGTGAATCGGTATTACATTAATAGACCGGGTACACCCTCATTTAATATCGTTACGGCGTTGAATTAGGATGATGGCTGTAATTTCGTTTCTTTCCGAAGTTTCGACGACTCGAGTAATAATAGAAGACAAAAACGCCCGGCAATTTTCCGTCCAATTGCCTTTGTAGGGCTGCTGTGATTTCTAGACGGGGTATATCGCGGGAGCACTTATTGCGCGCTGGCAACCCTGGTAACCCTGCCAAGCACGGTTGCCATAACTCTCGAAGCACTGCTTTTAAATTGCGCTCGCGCATCTTTCCCACACCATTTTTCTAATTCCCTACTCCCTTTATTCTCTGGAAATGTTTATCTAATTGTCTATAGTCGATAGTATAAAGAATGTTGGTATTAAATTTAATATTTATTGGTTGTTGGGTATTGCATGCGCATTGCAGCCTTTTACTTTACGATGTAGCATCGGAATGGGGGCCAGATCGAAATAAATTGATACCCGTCGACTGATTGTATTTTCGTTAGGTTGGTACACGGCATGCGTTTTATCTCCTAGATTTATTGGACAGATATAATCACTGTAAGCCTACACCGTAGCGTCTTACAAATAATATCGCTTTAAATGATATTTACCATTCTATTTCGAGTTAAGTTCGCTATTTCGTCATTCTGAAACAGTGTTCAGTAAATAAACGGATTTAAAACTAATGTCTGTGATTGGAATTCCTCGCTCATCGTCGGTAGTGGCATACACTGCCCGTCTCGGACAAAAGGAGCGATGTAACATGCGCCTCGAAATTAGTCAGGTTTTTATATACCTTTTAATTTTGTTCGCGTCTGGTTTAATTTTATCCTCAGTCAGGATTACCGGCTTAGGAATGTATCCATCGATGCAATAAGAGTAAAAACTATGCCGAGAAATAAATAAAAGTAGACGGGTTGCCGAGATTTCTACCCTAGGGTTACCTACCGCGTAAAAACGCGCACGCCGACATCTTGAATCGAATCTAGACTCCTTGCTGTTGTCGTTGTTCTTTATTCAAACTGAGTTGCAGATCTATGAGCTGTTTCATCTAGTTTACGTGTTTTTGTGTCAACCCTAAGGGGCATTTCTCGGTGATGAATGGAGTGTCGTTTTTAAATCAATGCAGCGGTTCCCATGCTGGTTTTTGCAGTTTTATGTAACGATCAGGACTAGTTTATAGATAACTTTTATAGGAATGCTAGGCGCCGGGCTAAATGAAAACAGTTATTGTATTTGTCTGGTAATCTTTGTTAGTCATCGTTTTTCTATGGTATAGTTTTATAATGTACACATCATTATAATTCATCGTAATTACTTCCCACTGCTAGACAAGGGTCTTTCCAATGAAACTTTTATAGGTGTTAGTAGAATTCGAATACTCATTATGCTTTCTTAATTTAATAATTAGATTTTATTAGAATAATATGAAATCTGATATACTTACTGTAATTAAATGATTAATTAATAATTTAGAAAAAAAAAGCTCTATGTCCCCCAATAAGTCCAAATCATCAAAAAAAATCGGTCAAACATTCTCTCTGGTCATTATGATAAATCGGTAAAAAGCATCAAGCGCCCGAATGAAGTGATTCCGACAATAGGATCTCACGGTCCAATGCGGGCGTCAAATGTCCAATTTACCTTCCACCCTTTCTCACGGCAGTAAACAAATGTTTATTAATCGTGACAAATCTGTGGATTCCTTGCCGGGGCATTCCTGGTTGAGCATTACTGTGTCAATATTTATTATGTACTATTTCAATGTATTGCTTAATGTGTGGCGTAGTGTTAAGTCTAGAATAAATGGTCTTAAATATAATTGTTTGACATAAACACAGTTACTTAATAATTTTCGTATTTATTTAAAATATTTAATAACGATTGCTGAAAATTATTCTAAAGTATTAAAACCTATAATTTATCCTGTCACAATCACAATAGTAAAATTAATTTACAATATAGCTTTGAACATAATGTACAAACCTCCAAAGTTGTTTTTCTTATTGTTCTGTCATACAATGTAGTACGGAGGGTAATTGTATAAAATTGAAAAGATCTTACTTTAACGTTTGGGTAGTTCTTTCTTTGAATAATTTTACGCAAGTATAATAGTTCACCATTGTCCATTAACTTCTCTATATCGCACTTCAAGTACCTGTTCCATTGTAATTCAATTCCAAATTTAAAAGCATCTCAAAAAAGTCAACATCAAAAAGTTTTATCTCAAGCGATAAAAAAAATCATTTACTCTCGTCGGGTAACAAGCTTTAATTAGTCCAACGACCATTTAACTCGAAACTTATTAATTTTAAGATGTTAATCAGTTAGAACATTACGTGGTTTATTTTAGTGTTTTCGGAGGTAGCTAACATCAGATATAGTTTTGACCTTTTTGTACCAAATGCGTCATAAGGTACTTATACCTGGGAACGTTTTAACACGTGAAACACAGATATGGTTATGTTTATTGCAAACAATTAACAATCGTCATTATAATAAATTATAATGAATACAAAAACCTTGACGTTTTTGCATCATACAACTGACGATCTGTATTTCCAAATCTAAAACCAACTAAAACTATAAATATACTGAACAATTCACACAACTACATGCCTCGCGGCTCAATGATGCTTAAGTTACCGGTTATTGATTGCTGATTAACTTAATCTATTAGTTAATACTTCTAGATTAAAAAAAAGCATTTCAGATTATACGAACATTGGTACCTCCGCGAAAATCAAACCCGCAACAAACTCCCGTAGACCAAGCAGGCCTTTCTCGCTGCGCCCTTTTATATGTATTAACACTATCTGTGCCCATGACATGCTCGTATGTGCATAAATATATATTCTTTATCCCGTGCCCAGTGAGACTACATAAACATATAGGTTCATACGATGATAATGAAAACGATATTCCTTTCCAGACATGTTAATAGCCCGCATGACGAAGCAGAGTGTGGCGGACGTCGGCGGACCCTGGGTGGACGAAGAACAGCGATGGCCGACCACCCAACTGAAGCTGTCCTACCGCGTCACCTGCAGTCCTAACTACTACGGCCCTGGCTGCAAGGTCTTCTGCAGGCCTATGGACAGCTTCTTCGGGCATTACACCTGCTCGCAAACTGGCGCCATCGTCTGCAACCAGGGCTGGACGGGAGAATATTGCACTAAACGTAAGTTCACATTGCTTTGCGATACCCCCCGTAAGCGTTGAAGCCTCGACGACTCTTTCGGTACCCTCACAAGGGGGCCTGAAAGAAGAGGCACACAGTCGTTTGCGATTTCAGATCTTTGATTTGCAATATTGTGACTGAAAAAGGGTCAATTTATCCTTGTGTTATTTCATTTCACATTCCATAGCCTCGAAAGTCAGATAGAAAGTCAAGAGCACTAGATTAAAATGGCCAAAATAATGATAATAGTCGTCCCAATTAAGTTCATCCTCATTAAACGTGTGACAATTCTGAGCTCGACATCCTCTGCCAGCATAGAGACACGTAATGCCGTAATTATAATTCATCGACACGCCCTACTAACATTTTTTACGTAATAAAAATAGCTGACGCGCGCTCGTGTCTTTTTGCCATCCTTTTGCTAATGTCCGAGCAAGGGTGCGAATGCTTATTTCCAAGTTTAAAATTAGAACGCCCGCTGTCTATGGCATGGAATATAGAATATTCTAGAAATAGTTTTGTACAAGATACAGGAAATAAAATGTCAGCCAGTGTGTTTATTTAATAAGTTATTTGTTTTTTAGTGGCGTGTTTCTAATCATAACTTTGTATCGATCATCAAAGGTGTACATTCGCCATACGTGAGATCATTTACTTGGCTTTATATGGATAATATATTTACAGTTGTTGCGCATTTATAAACGATTATTTGTTGTATTCCTCTTTTTACTTTCACGGTTGCACGATTAGCCATGGGTCTTTATTTTTATGCAAATAATGAGTGTTTTACATGTATTAAGAAGTTTAAAACTGTCACAGAAAATAGTTACTCTTTAAAATAACTTTACTTACATAAATTTTATTTTAAAGTCACAGTTAAATACTTAAATTAATGACTAATCTCAAAATCATTTTTCAATGGTTTTAAAACAGTTAAATTAAGGAATAATGAAATAAATGTTAAATTTTATTCCGGAAAATACGTAATACGATTGATGAAACAAAATTATGAAATGTAATTGTCCACGGTACATTAATTTTGCCCGTTAATTAAAATTAATGTAATTATTTATTCATACCTCTATTACAAAGGAACAAACTAAATACGTTATTCAAAAGTTTAAGTACCCATTTAAAAGTATTTCTTTTATAATGGAGTGTCAAAGAACCCATAAAACAAAACTCGTGAGAATAATCTGATTGTGATTGTAATTAATTGATATGATACCAAATAATACCAAAATACTGCAAATAAAAAAACTTAATTACATACTTGAGTAGCTACTTACTTTAATTTATTATAATGAAAAAAGTTATCATAAAACAAAATAGACAACGATTAAAGAGTACCGAAATACCTAGCTCATTTATTAAGAACAGACCAAAGACGTAATTAAGTAGAAAAAAAAAATTGTCTATGGAAACAAAGATGGCATCCATTGAATGCCGTCAGTTTTCGACCGTGCGACCGCCCGTGTTGTCACATATAGGAAAACAAACATGCTTAAGATATTATCTTTGAACCAGCATTCACTTTCCATTCTGAAAGACTATCAGTAAATCATTTATTACCTTTTTACTTCATCCATTGAAAATACAAGCGCAAAATATGAATTATTTATCATTACTGTGATTCATTAAATTTTTCTTGAATTTATTCTTAGCAACACGAAAAAAATAACAAGCTTTGATTATAAATTTTATTGCAAATTTTACGGCTATATTACACTGCTACAAGTTCTCAACTAAAACAAAACCCACAAACGAATATCAAGGTGAAACCAAAGCTTTTGTACAAGACGCTCAAATCACTTGTACTTCACAACTATCAATAACAACTCAAAACAATTAACCTAAACAGTAAACAACTAATTTACTAAACTGTGTGGTCCGCGAACAAAGAAACATCTCCATCGCTTTATAATCAATCAGAACGTCATATGTGGCGTATGGCAGTGTATTGAAACAAAGGTAAAGATGCATTGTGGCTTGAGCGGATGTCAGCCGCAATCTCAGCCCCACCTGCCGACGTTCCCACACTCCGGCGCCGCAAAAAACGCGCCCGAGCGAGACGGAGATACCCCCGCCTCTCTCGCTCTAGCACCAGGGCTGCCGCGGCTACACTTGACGAAACAAATCACGATTTTCTGGTAAAGATGTAACGTGTGAAACAACAGAATATTTTCTTTAGATTGTCTAAGTATACTTATTAATCAGATTTGGAATCGAACTATCGATTTATGCTAAGATTTCGTATTAGCTTTTTACACAAACAAATTGAAAGTGTGTATTTAACTGTTTATAGAAATTACCGATCAACAATAGTTCAGCTTGAATAGCTTAACGAAAATTCTAAATAGAAAGTTTCAATATCAAAACACGCTGCCCTAAAAACTAAAGCCATTAACAGCAAAACGGTACATACAAAACCGACCTAATAGGAATACCATTAACGCTGAAAAATAAAAGTCCTTAACGTCTATAAGTAAACGCCACACGCACAATCCGGGTCGAGAACACCATGACCGTGTCACGGCGAATCTGGTGAAACGGGACCCGGTTCCGAGAACTTTAACAATCCCGAATTTTGCATGTTCCAAAGCATTATCCCTCCGGTAATGATAGGGCAAATAAAGACCCTTTACGAAGGTTAATTTCATCTAATTGTAACTGCAATATTGTTCTCACGATGCCTTCTGTGCTTAGCTGCCAGGTTTTCGGAACAGATGCGGATTAAACTTTCGCAAATTGTTCTTTTTGCTTCGTTTTATCTCGATCGGAAATTGCTCTTTCGTTGTAAACTTTAAGAATTATTTTCTGTATTATCTTACTACGTCTAATTGAATATCTTCTTAAGATCGAAGTATTTTTCCATGGCCATTTTGAAGCCTTGAAACGCTGCGGCATTCTTTCATCAGAAATCAATATTGATAAATGAATAGCCCAACACAACTCACTTAGGATCCCAAATTGGTTTTGAAGTGTAATTTTTACTACCGATCTCGAGAGTCTGATAACGTCAAGATGTATTCTGTACTTGTCTTTGATCTATCTTTAGACGCATTTGCTTTACTCTTAAGAAGCTGCTGTTCGAATCCCAGCCATGGACTTGAACACTTAAATGGTAGCAGTTGAAATGCCAGCTATTATTTCTACATAGAACCGTTGTTTTTATTTGCCTCATACAAAAAAATGCACTACAGTTTAATGCAACAGTTACCACAGAAACAAGATTAAGTTAGGATTAAAATCCATCAATAATAAATTTTCTTTATATTAAACCCGTTTTACGTCTTATTGCAATGTAACAGCGTTCACTATGCAACTGCGCTGTAATAACAAGGGTAGGTTTTAATGAACCATTAATTTTAACTACTAATTCAGAACTTGAAAACGATGAGTTTAAACAGCATTTTATCGAAGTATAAGTATGCGAAGGATTATGTTTTCAATTTCCTGGTCGCCGAAATAAATCGGCGGAATGGCGAGATGTATCTGGCAATCTGCAGAATGGAACAGATAAGCCGATTTGCGAATTTGCCAGTGAGTTAGGGGGATTTCGCCCGCTCGCGCTTAAACCCTTAATCCAGGGAATCCTCGTCTATTTAGAGCAGGGATTGCTCCGTCTGAGCCTCACTAATACAGTGTACACTTGCGTTCATTTCCTAGTTTTGATACTCAGCCGGCTGCATTAGGAAGTTCAAAATGGCGGGCGTCTAGTATTTTTCTAGTTAGGGGAACAGTAACGGTCGAGCGACGGTTATGCTCCCCGCTCTATCTTCCCCTTTGTATTCGCTCCGATAACTTGCGTTTGCGCACCCGACCGATACGACTTGTACCACGCCAAACACCTTTTCTACGTTTGAAGTACAATGCCGAGTCGCTTTTGAAACTCGTTTCGTGTTCGCTTGCAACCCGCAATGGACTTTCAACTGCCTGTAGCGAACAAACTTTCAATGCAGTTACATCAGCTAACACGTAAATCATAAAGTTAACGATGCGCATTATAATCCATTAACTTCAAACTTATTATATAGCTAATTATCTTTTCCAACGAATTTAATTTTAAACTTGTACGGGAAGTTATGCGAGTTTCTAGATATCAATACTATACATGCAAGCTGCGCAGTGCCGGATTAGCCACGTAGCAAGTGTAGCAAATGCTACGGGCCCCGCGCATTGGAGGGCCCCGCGCTCAAATAGGTATTTCGTAATACCTATTTGAGCGGCGAACCGAGCCGACCCGAACTGCGCTCATGGCTATTTCCACCTCACCTCTATCACGAATTCACGAAAAACGTTGGTATCAAAATCAACAACCATAATTTGAAATTGTACCACATTTTTTAAATTGAGCGCTAGCCACACAAACGTTATGTGTTGTATGTACTACTTGCACTGCTCACTAAACGCTAAATTTGCCCATAATAAACCCAGAAAAGTTTATTTATTAGTCCAGTCAAATTAGCATTTCACCTCGGAATTTGAGATACCCAGCTGTAATCCTGTAAATACTTGGATATTGACACTAGACCAGGGTTTTTAACTTTTCAAAGGAAAAAAATAGTAGTAGGATGAAACCCATTAGAAAAGGAGAGAAATATGACAAATATTAAAGGAAAAATAAATTACGGTCGATCGGAGTTCGGGAAGTGGGAGGGGGTGGGCTTTTAAGGGGAGAAAATGGTTTATCTCGATTTGCGGTGAAACTACTTGTCTTATGAAAAAAAATTATATGGCAAAGTTGTAGGTAATAAAACGATCTACAACTTTTAATTCAGAACTTTTTTACATAACGTCAAAATGTATGTGAAAAATTCAAAAAACTAAGTTTTTGGTTTTTTATTTCTATCTTTTTCAAAAACATTTTATTTTCTACGAAATTTGGTGAAAACTTACCTTTTTATGCCCCAAACATACTATAATTTATTTGATTAAAAATATTAATTTTTTCACCTTATTTTGACTTAATTACTAAAAACATTGACTAATTTTCAATCGAAAATTCACGTGTCAAAATATTAGCTTTTTTATAAAAATCGGTGTGCTGTTTGTTCATTGAAATCTTTATTTTTTGATGGTTAAGAAAAATATATACATTACTATAGTAAATTTTCTCAGAAAATGCAAAACACCGAAACAAAATTTGTATCATTATGTACAATTGCATCATAAAAATGTGATTTTTGCAATTTTTATTTCATATAATTGCTTATAATCCAACTTATTGCACATTATACAAACAGATTATTATATTATTTTTATTATTATATAGTCTGAAAAGACAAAATCACATTTTTGTGATGCAATTGTACCTAATGATACAAATTTTTGTTTCGGTTTTGTGCATTTTCTGAGAATATTTACTATCGTAATGTATATATTTTTTTTAACTATCAAAAAATAGAGATTTCAATGAACATAAAGCACACCGACTTTTATAAAAAAGCTAATATTTTGACACGTGAATTTTCGATTGAAAATTAGTCTATATTTTTGAAAATTAAGTCAAAATAAGGTGAAAACAATAATATTTTCAATCAAATAAATCAAAGTTTATTTAGGACATAAATAGGTAAGTTTTCACCAAACTTCGTAGAAAAATAACAATTTTTGAAAAAGATACATAAAAAAAACAAAAAACTTGGTTATTTGAATTTTTCACATAAGTTTTGACGTTATGTATAAAAGTTGTGAATTAAAAGTTGTAGATCGTTTTATTACCTACAACTTTGCTATATAACTTTTTTTCATAGGACTAGTAGTTTCACCGCAAATCGAGATAAACCATTTTCTCCCCTTAAAAGCCCACCCCCTCCCACTTCCCGAACTCAGATCGACCGTAATTTATTTTTCCTTTCATCTTTACCATATTCCCCTCCTTTTCTAATGGGTTTCATCCTACTACTATTTTTTTCCGTTTTTGACCATTTTTGGTCTAAAAGCACTGGTCTACACTACACCCTAAAAGTTGTATAAAAACCTACCGATGTTCGCAACCATTAAAATTTCAAGATATTCTATTATATTCTCTGGACCTAACAATTTTCATCCTCAAATGAGAGGATTTCTCAAATGAGAGAATTCCTCAAATGAGATAATTCCTCAACCCCATCAGAGGCAGCGGATGACCTGAAGTGATGCTGTGACCGCGCGCTCTCCGCCATCTATCTCGAAAACGGTTCACCGTATGAAAAATTTTTGTGAACATTATTTGTAGAGAATTTTGTATTCTACAATATTCACAATGATATAAATAGAAAAAAACACATAGGAAATGAGATATTTACAAAAAAACTATTTTTGCGGTCTTTGACCTTGAAATTTTAATGGTTGCGAACACCCTACGATCGGTAGGTTGAGACAACTTTTAGGGTGTCAATATATAAATATTTACAGACTTACAGCTGGGTATCTCGAATTCCGAGATTCTTACCTATTTTGAGCTAAAATGACTTGACTATAACAGTTTTGTTTTCTATACTAATATTATAAAGAGGAAAGATTTGTTTGTTTGTTTGTAAGGAATAGGCTCCGAAACTACTGGACCGATTTCAAAAATTCTTTCACCTTTTGAAAGCTTCATTATCCCCGAGTAACATAGGCTATATTATAGCAAAGCAAATTGCGGGAAAGTGTAAAACGCGGGCGAAGCCGCAGGGCGGAAAGCTATATTTAATACCCTAAATTTGAGAACCGATAGCAAACCAAGGGCCCCTTGACAGAATTTGCTACAGGCCCCGCGCTGGCTTAATCCGGCACTGAAGCTGCGTAAAATCTCAGCGAGTCAAACGAATGGACCCGTGACCTCGCTAACGATCCTCTTTGTACCTGCGCTTTGCGAAAAGTGCCAACACTTCCGTGTGTTTACTCATTTACTAACCTTTTGTGAGATGACAATGCTAACGAATGTTTTCTTTTTGTTACAGCGCAATGCCGCGCGGGCTGCGACCCGAACCACAGCCACTGCAACAAGCCGGACGAATGCATGTGAGTGTCCACTTCACACGTACCCTCTAACTTCTCAGACAATACTCCCCTTTGTGTGACTCATTAGCCGTGATGATTCTGACGTATAATTGTATTGCAGCTGTCATTCCGGTTGGGTGGGCGAGCTGTGCGACCAGTGCGAGCGGCACCCGGGCTGCATGCACGGCACCTGCAGCCGCCCCTGGGACTGCATCTGCGAGGAGGGCTGGGGCGGCCTGTTCTGCAACCAGGACCTCAACTACTGCACCAACCACAAGCCCTGCCAGCACGGCGGCACCTGCCACAACACCGGCCAGGGCAGCTACACGTGCGTGTGTCCCGCCGAGTACACCGGCCCCAACTGCGAGAGGAGTCTGCACTCGTGCGCCGTGCGGCCCTGCCTCAACGGCGGCGCCTGCGTGCCGGACGAGGGCGGGGAGCTGGCGTGCGCCTGTCCGCCGGGCTACGAGGGCGCGCGCTGCGAGACCCGCCGGCTCACCTGCGCCGACCGGCCCTGCCAGCACGGCGGCGTGTGCGAGCCGCGCGCCGCCGGCGGCTACGTCTGCGTCTGTCCGCTCGGCTTCGGCGGCACCGACTGCGCGCTGGAGGCCGACCCCTGCGCCGCCTCGCCCTGCCGGAACGGCGCCACCTGCTCGCGCGCCGGAGACGGATTCAAATGCACCTGCAGAAACGGATTCAGAGGGAACCGCTGCGAGATCGACATCGACGACTGCGCGGGAGTGATCTGCGAGCACGGAGGGACTTGTGTGGACCTGGTGGACGGGCAGCGCTGCCAGTGCGCGCCGGGGTTCCTCGGGGCGCGCTGCGAGACGCGCGTCGACCTCTGCCTCGCCAAGCCCTGCGCCAACGGCGGCGAGTGCCACATCATGGACAACGACTACGAGTGCCGCTGCGCCGCCGGCTTCGCGGGCAAGGACTGCAGCGTAGACGTGGACGAGTGCGCCTCCTTCCCCTGCCGGAACGGAGGCAGCTGCCGCGACCGCGTCGACGACTTCCACTGCGCGTGTCTGCACGGCTGGAGCGGGAAGACGTGCACGGTGTCACTCGCGGAGCTGGAGTCGCGGCGCGCCGGGGACCACCTGCGGCGCGTGGGCGGGGAGGGGGGGGGAGGGGGAGGCGCTGCCGGCGGGGCGGCTGGCGTGGATCGTGGGTGTGGGGGCGACGGTACCGGCGCTGGTGCTGCTGGCGCTGGGCGCGCTGGCGTGCGTGCGGCGACGGCGCAAGCGGCTGGCGAGCGAGGCGGACGCGGAGGCGCGCGCGCAGAACGCGCAGAACGCGGGCGGTCACGTGATACGTAACACGTGGGGCAAGTGCGAGGCGCCGGCGCCCGAGTGCCAGAATGCGCACAACGCGGCGGCCGAGGAGTGCAAGCGCAAGACGCTCAACACGGAGAACGCGCGCCTGCTCGCCGCGCTCGACCCGCGCCTCTCCAGGCTCTCCGCCGACTCCGCCTACTGCGCCAACAGGTAACTAACTAGGAATACTAGCTTGTCTAACTATAGGTTCAACTTAACCGGGAGTTTCTTTTGGTCAGAAAATTCCTTATGACTACCTGGCTGTGTTATACTTGAACTATTTTAAAACTAATCCAAATATTAACGTATTACAACTATTAAAATATTTTTTAATAGCAGAATTATTACATTTTCGTTTATAATATCAGTCATCATTATCTCATTCAATAGAAATACTCTGAAACCAGTATTATTGTCCAAAAATGCAATAATTTAAATGCTTATTTAAATGTATATAAGTATATTAACGTATTTTTCTTTGTTTCCAGCGATACGTCGCTAGTGAAGCGCGGTCTCGAAGGCGGAGGGGTGTACGTGCTGGACGACCACTGCTTGCCGCCCACGTTCGCGACGCAAGTGTAGTGAACAGACTCTTATTTATTGCTAGTGGACGCTCGCGCCATCGGCTGTGGCCTTGTAAATATAGTCATAATTGTAAAGTGACTTTGTATAGACTAGGTTAAGCGTTTGATGTATTTATTTTAGCGTTTTTGCCTGACGTGTAAATAGGAGGCGAGGCGCTTTTGTCCTGCGTTGTGCGTACCTCGGGGATCGATATACTGTTCTTTTAAATTACTATTTTTATATCTTATCGAACTGTATAATACATTTTTCTACAGTAAATTGAATAGAAACAATCTTTATTACTTACAACAAAATCGACCATCATGTATTGATTCTTCTTCTTGATTCTAGCTTTTATCTTCCTTTTCTTTGTATCTCAATAAATTTACACGTTTTAAAGAAAATCTTAAAAAGCAGTAATGAAATATATACAAAATTTTAAGAAAAAATACCTAAAATTTTGTGCATTTCACATTTCGTATTTTTCGTGAGGCAAATCTGACCCCGGGGTGGGACCGTGCGCTCAAGGACAGTGGATGGACTCGTCCACATCGATCTCTATAGGCAACGTTAGCCCGGTCCCCTCTCGTCAAACAACGGTACCGGCCCAACATCCATCTAGTTCCTACTTACCCCTCTCTACTCTATTCCTCTACTTTACTCTACATACTTCCAACTTTATTCCAGACGTTATTGTATTTGACTAAATCATTTATCGTTTTGTAATATCAGACAACAACCTGTTGTAATTTATATGTAGTTCTGTGTTTGTCTGGAATTTAGTTGGGATTCTGTAGATCTCTGTATTTCGGATGTGTCGGGTCGCGCGCCGTTAGTGGACTGACAGACCCGATATAGACTCGCCTTGTGCGTTCAAAATTTAATCTAATCTAAGTTCTGATTGACTTATTTTGTTCCTATGATTTTATTATGTTAAAATCTGTTGATTTTTCTGAAAATTGACACTGATTTTTTCCGTCCATACGTTGTGTATGGCGTACCGATTGGTACTTGGTCTGGGTATGTCGGTTACACACTGTTCCTGTTAATGAGAATTATTCCTTCCACTAAGGTGTTATTCTCTCTCACAAAATCAACACACTGCTAAATAAGTCCATAGGTTTACTGTACTTATAAGTAACAAGTTTCGAAAGCTAAGTCATTTTGTATAAAACAATTAAGTTTTAGTTTTAAGTATATTTCCATAATGTAGAGTGCTTACGGTCAACAGGCAACATAGGACTTTCCATTGTTTTAACTTATTTATTAATAGGTTGTCGTCGGATTGATTGTTCTTGATATAACACACTTTTGATACAAATTGTGTTGTATCGATGTGATCAATTTATGGAATAATTTATGTGAAATTGCTTTTTTATAAACTTGTAGATAGTTATTGGATAAGACATTCTCTTATGTTGCCTCTGTACTCAAGTGTGGTTAAACTAAAAGATTAATGGACAAAATTTACTATAGAACTATAATTAATAGACTGATCCTAAATGTTATGTAATGTAAGAGTGAGGGAAACTAGCCGAATGAGCGCAGTCGATGTTATAATAGTTTTTGTACTTAATTGATTGCAGAATAATTCAACTTTCATTTTTCTTTTTGAGAATTTTAATTAGCCTATTATGATTCCCATTCCTGACAATAAAATGACAGTATTTTATAATTAATTTATACATTTATCATTGTGAATTTTTATTGAAATCATGTTTATTTTTATAATATAAGTTTATGATTGACCTATGAATGATTCAAAATTGACTACTTTAGTGTATCGTATCATTGTTTTTTTAAAATCATTGATGTATTTGACCGATTTGTGAGTATACTGAAGGATATAAATTAAATCATTCCATTTCTTAGGTTAACTTTGATTCTTATTTTTAATTCTCTATTTTCTTATGTTTATTTTGCATGCGTGTCCAGTGATTATTTTCGTATATTTTTGATATCCTTGAGGGATTATATCTGTCTGTACCGCTGCCTTTTGGTATATTCACAACTTCATACAAATGTATTTCAAAAGAAAAATGAAAGCAACTTTCAATAGAGGGAAGTAATAAATATTCCATAGTTTTTATCCGTAATAAAAGTCATAATATTGTAATGATTTTGCGGTGATATGCAAACGAGCAAGGGAGCGAATGGATAAAATGTTAATAAACAATTGTTTACAAAAGATTACACAATGCATTTTATTTAAATTAACCCCGAAACTATATAGGCCCATTTTAAATAAACTACTAGATACCTAGGTACCGATGCAGTCGTTGAAGTTAGCAGAGCATGAATAAAACGAGTTCTGTTAGCATGCAAGCAGGTTTAGTTAGGCTAATTAGTTCGTTTTAATACTGTAGTCTAATAGTATTTTATGCAACAGTTCTGAGAATCAAACAAATCTGTCTTTTGAAGATCAACTTAAACCTGTGATAGAGGAATCTTAGGTACCGGTCTAAAAATAGTACTAGGGACAGCAAAGTCGTTCTGTGTACTAACTGTACTAGGCCAAATTAGGAACCTAGCTCCCTCTGATACAGTAGTTCAACTGAGTAGTTCAACTCAACTAGTTATACAAATAATACAACACTATCATTTGTCCAACTACAAAAAATACAAGTAAATCCCCTAGGTCCTTCCTAGAATCTTGAATTCTTATAATTATGGATTCGTCGACTGTTTATTATCAATTATTATTACATATTTATTATCAACGCAAAAAAACGGATCAAAAACATTATCCATAGGAACGATTAGGTACATTCTGAATGTACAAATGAAGCTGCTTAATGGAGAAAGCATCGTTATTTTTAGGAAAGTTGCGTTATTCATATTGAAATAGGTAGGTAACCTACCAGGATATCAGAAACAAAGAAGAAGTGTTTTTTCAAAGCAACTATATTCTCTGGAACATTTCTGTTATAAATTTTACAGCTATCATAAAACTTTAACCTCTTATAAGAATGTATTCCCGGTAGGTTTGGCTAAAATATTACCGGTAGGTAACCTACCAGGATATCAGAAACAAAGAAGAAGTGTTTTTTCAAAGCAACTATATTCTCTGGAACATTTCTGTTATAAATTTTACAGCTATCATAAAACTTTAACCTCTTATAAGAATGTATTCCCGGTAGGTTTGGCTAAAATATTACCGGTAGGTAACCTACCAGGATATCAGAAACAAAGAAGAAGTGTTTTTTCAAAGCAACTATATTCTCTGGAACATTTCTGTTATAAATTTTACAGCTATCATAAAACTTTAACCTCTTATAAGAATGTATTCCCGGTAGGTTTGGCTAAAATATTACCGGTAGGTAACCTACCAGGATATCAGAAACAAAGAAGAAGTGTTTTTTCAAAGCAACTATATTCTCTGGAACATTTCTGTTATAAATTTTACAGCTATCATAAAACTTTAACCTCTTATAAGAATGTATTCCCGGTAGGTTTGGCTAAAATATTACCGGTAGGTAACCTACCAGGATATCAGAAACAAAGAAGAAGTGTTTTTTCAAAGCAACTATATTCTCTGGAACATTTCTGTTATAAATTTTACATCTATCATAAAACTTTAACCTCTTATAAGAATGTATTCCTGGTAGGTTTGGCTAAAATATTACCGGTAGGTAACCTACCAGGATATCAGAAACAAAGAAGAAGTGTTTTTTCAAAGCAACTATATTCTCTGGAACATTTCTGTTATAAATTTTACAGCTATCTTAAAACTTTAACCTCTTATAAGAATGTATTCCTGGTAGGTTTGGCTAAAATATTACCGGTAGGTAACCTACCAGGATATCAGAAACAAAGAAGAAGTGTTTTTTCAAAGCAACTATACTACTCAAAACAAAATAAGGGCCACGCGCGTATTTTTGTTTTGAGACAATTTTTTGCTGACTTTCGATGGGAGAATATTTTTTTGTGAATGCCATTATGTTCTCAAGTGTCTAATTAACGATTACAATGAAGCACTAGGGATATTAGTGTTGACGGTATGGTAAACAATGTTGATGTCTTAAATATCGTGAATTGGGTAGAGTTTTCTTTCTTTTATGATTTGATTTCAGATTAGTTTAACACAAGTCTACTGACAACTACGGTTGTTTTTGTGAGTTAAACGTGTAATTTCATCATTTGACCGTAAAATGCCAAGAGTTTGATGCCATTTGGACAAAGTTACTGCTACCAAAGCCGTAACGATGAATGAGGCTGGTCGGTCACAACTTTCTGTGGCTTTACAGCTGGGATGTTCGAGAAGGGCTATCCAAAACCTTTGGAACCGATATCAGGAGACCGGGAGTGTATCCCGGCGTCGTGGTTCTGGAAGATTTTGTGCTACCACTGACCAGGAAGACCGGTACGTGCGAGTTACTGCGCGACGTGATCGTAATGTGACAGCGCGCGCATTACAAAACCGATTACGCCGGACTACTGGTACACTTGTCAGCGACCAGATGATTAGGAATCGTTTGCACAAAGACCAGCAACGCTAACGAAGGCCTGTAAACCACACTAAACTGACCGGGACTCATGGTGCAGATCGATTCAGGTTGCACGTCTACATCTTGAATGGGGCACAAATTAATGGCGTAAGGTGCTTTTTACGGATGAGTGTAAGGTGAAGTTTTCAATTGACGATCAGCGTATGCGAGTGTGGAGAAGACGCGGAGAAAGATTTTTTGATCCTTTCATTCACGACAGGGCAGGTATGGTGGTCCCAATGTCATGGTCTGGGGCGGGATCAGTTTACAATGTAAAACTGACCTTGTTTTTCTGAATGAGGGCACTGTGACATCTTAGAGTTACATCGAACGGGTTGTCAGGCCATATGTCATCCCATTTTCACAACGAGTGGTGGACGGTTTCATCCTGATGCAGGATAATGCACGAACTCACACAGCTCGGGCAACCAGCTCTATTTTGGAGGAAGCCAATATTTAGGTTATGGCATGGCCTGCGAACAATCCTGACCTGAATCCAATTAAACACCTTTGGGACCAATTAAAACGCAGAGTCCGGGCAGCTGTAGAGGATGTGCACTACCAGCAACAGTTGATTGAATTGCTGAAAAGGTGCTGGGAGGATATCCCAAAGTTAAACATCCGCCATCTCAATAAGAGCATGCCAACGAGGCTTCAAGAATGTGTTTTGGAAAGGGGAGGATATACCCCATAATAAAAAATTTAAAAGCGAACAACTAAGCTCTGGGTTTAGTCTACAATCTTATGCTATTGTTAAGTGTAAACAGCCATAAAAAGTCCTAAATCTCAAAAACATCCTAAGATTAAGTATTTTATGTCGAAATGCATTAAAATTCATGAAATTTAATTAAAAAAAAACATTATTTTGTTAAATTTAAAACAAAAGGAGCAAAAAAACCCAAAGAAAAAAAAATAATCGGAAAATTAGTGGTGGCCCTTATTTTGTTTTGAGTAGTATATATTCTCTGGAACATTTCTGTTATAAATTTTACAGCTATCATAAAACTTTAACCTCTTATAAGAATGTATTCCCGGTAGGTTTGGCTAAAATATTACCGGTAGGTAACCTACCAGGATATCAGAAACAAAGAAGAAGTGTTTTTTCAAAGCAACTATATTCTCTGGAACATTTCTGTTATAAATTTTACAGCTATCATAAAACTTTAACCTCTTATAAGAATGTATTCCCGGTAGGTTTGGCTAAAATATTACCGGTAGGTAACCTACCAGGATATCAGAAACAAAGAAGAAGTGTTTTTTCAAAGCAACTATAATCTCTGGAATATTTCTGTTATACATTTTACAGCTATCATAAAACTTTAACCTCTTATAAGAATGTATTCCTGGTAGGTTTGGCTAAAATATTACCGGTAGGTACCAGGATAACAGAAACAAAGAAGAAGTGTTTTTTCAAAGCAACTATATTCTCTGTAACATTTCTGTTATAAATTTTAAAGCTATCATAAAACTTTAACCTCTAAGAATGTATTCCTGGTAGTTTTGGCTAAAACATTACCTTATTTTTTAAAATACCTAATTAAAAGTTATTTTATTTACCTCTATACTATATGTTTTTCACTCGTGAAAATTTCGCAACTCCAAATATGTAGTAAACTGAAGTACCGACCTACTTAGCAGAACCGACATTTTTGGAATTGATAATAAACAGTCGAATCCATTTTAATAAGAATTCAAGATTCTATAGGAAGGACACCCAGGGGATTTGCTTGTATTTTTTGTAGTTGGACAAATGATAGTGTTGTATTATTTGTACAACTAGTTGAACTACTGTATCAGATGGACCTAGCTACCAATTATCACCACCGCGCCTGTTATGCGTACAGTGATCAGGTCCATGCAGTCCACCAGAATCCCCCAGGGAACAGAGTGCATCAGGATCCCCTGATGGTAAATGTATTTAAAGTTGTTTATACACTACAGTTCTACTGATATGCACATGCAAAACATAGATTTGTTTGCTTTGATTGGCCGTCAACGCCCCGATGCAAACAAATCTATGTTTTGCATGTGCATATCAGTAGAACTGTAGTGTATAAACAACTTTAGGATATGTACATTTACCATCAGGGGATCCTGATGAATTCTGTTCCCTGGGGGTTTCTGGTGGACTGCATGATCAGATCATACGAAATCCCCAAGAGTAAAAAAAACAATATTCATCACTTAATTATTTATTTGGTTAGTCATAAATTCACTATTTACAAAATACCTCGTCTTATATTTCATGAAACTACAAAATCTGTCACGAGTTTAGCCAGCCCAAATTTATATTACTCCCTAGTTAAACTAACTATGTAACAATGTAGCTAACGTACATTACGTACACACATCATGTTCAAACATCATTCATGTTAAAATATTATACTTTGACCGAGACCAAGCTTTTACCTGACAATTAATTCATCTGTGAGATAAAAAATGTAAGTGCATTAAATCTAATGTAACTTCAATGATAGCATTAGGTACTATCAAACTATCTACTGGCAAAGAACAGCCTAAAATTCACATAAACTTATGCATTGAAGTCACTTCCTTACTTCTAACTTAGCCTAATTTTATTTAAATCATTTTAGTCGCCACTGCGAGGCGAGCGGTCATTGCTAGCGCGGTCTTTCTTCGCTGTGCCGTTTTGCTGCGGTGACCCAGAGCGGGACCGAGACCGGTCGCGGGATCCGGAGCGAGAGCGGGACCGAGACCGAGAACGAGAGCGAGACTTGGATTTGGGACGCTCGTCGCGCTTCACCGAGGCTTCCTTGCTTCGTGAACGAGACCTCTCCCTGTAAAATGGACAATGTTTTATAAACATGCACATGAAACTTGATAAATAGACTTGCTGGATTATCTTGGTTGATTTATATATTATCAGATAGTAATTTATCATCAAGGTATTCAGCCCCGAAAGATGGTTGAAAATGGTATCATCATTTTACTTAATGGCTCACTGTAAAAAAATAGTTTGTTTAAAAACATCCGATTAAGATTAAACTTATGCGAATAATGTATTCATGCAACACGAAATGTTACGATTTACAAATGGCTCACCTCTTGTCGACAGGCGCTCTTCGGATGCAAATAAAATGGAAAAAAGAGTTATAAACAAATTGTGCGATCAATGATATGAACACAAGTAAATTTTGATAGTAACTTTATGCCAATGGGTTTGATTAGCCAGAGCGTATCTGGTATGTCAGGCGATAGAGCTTCTGTGAGTTTGGATACTGTTCTGTGTAAATATGTAAAATAGCTCCCGATTGTTAGCATTAAGCGGTGGAATAAAATGAGATGAATTATTGTTTAGCGAGTTGTGTTCGGTTGTGAGACAGAACAGTACCCTAAGTAAGCGGTATCGCCGTCTGTATTGACAGCACATAACTCACTTGGACTGTGCCTTGGGCGAGCGTGAGGCGGAGCGGGCGTGGTGCGGGGACTTGGAGCGCGACCTGCGGGGAGAGGGGGACCGGCGGGCGGAGCGCGAGCGGCTGCGCTCCTTCGACGCGCTGCGAGCCCTGACCGGCCGCAACGGTTTAGTGCTACACTAGCTAACTAGCTATTGTGGATGCAAGGTTGTACTACAGCTCTAGGATATAAGGTTTCCCAGTGACGCCCGAAATAAAACGTTAGTTTTTTTTTATTCAACAATTCTAACAGCCATCTGTAGCATTGTACGGGGCTATAGGTTGCCGTGCAAATTATCCAGCAATTTATTTTATTGGTCCCCAGGTTTAGCACAAAAAATATCCCATCTAAATACAGATAATACTAATGCTGCATCGTCTAAATACCACAACATCCACAATAATCTATAATACACTTACAAGCTTAGCTAAAATTTCAAGATGTAATTTTAAAATTTTAGCTAAGCACTTATAAGAATAATCCATCTGTAAAGCAATCTTTTATATAATTTTACAGATACATTAGTATACCATCTAATTTTAAGCTTTAGTGACTAGCAATTACTTACGATTGCAAGTTTTGCTCTGCACAAGACTTTACACACCTAGCAATAAATACTAGGTTAATATTCCAAACATGCTAAGTGTAGAATACTACTGACTTTCTAATACAGACATGCAAGCATTGATAAAGGACAGTTAAGTTTTTATGAACAACAGGTAATTATAATGGCAAATATAGAATAATATAGAAAAGCCATATTTCAACTCAGCCACAGTTTTAAGTCTCAAATTCTAATTAGGATTTAAGTAAATTAATATGATCAGTCTATTCAATAGTGGAATTAAAAATTTGAAGCAACTAAGAAAAACTAGTTCAGGCTTTACATTACATATTAAATTGAAAGGCATGTAAACTTCAAGTTTCTACCATCCTAAAGCCCAGGGCTATAGTTTATCTTTTAGCAATAGGATAACTTACTTGGAGCGGGATCTAGAACGGGATTTAGCCGCCGGCGACTTGCTCTTCGGGCGGGATTTGGAACGGGAGCGGCTGAAATAATAAATTTTACATTAAATTGGGTTTTAATTTATTTTCTAGAGTTGTAAGGGATTAATAACATCAGTTGGAAATTTATCATCAAGGTATTCAGCCCCGAAAGATGGTAAAGATAGTATCATCATAAAAGTGTCTGAAGTATGATTTTATTGCATGTGCAGTATGCTCCATCTCACAATATCAAATATGCGTAGATGTATTTTCTGTGGGTACTTTCTAAAAATCTTTGTAGGTGAAGGACATGTGACATCACCACACTTGGCCAACGAGGTGAATTAGGGCCTAATCTCTCTAGCCAATGTGGTGAATTAAAGCCTAATCTCTCAAGCCAATGTGGTGAATTAAAGCCTAATCTCTCTAGCCAATGTGGTGAATCAAGGCCTAATCTTTCTCGTCAATGTGGTGAATTAGGGCCTAATCTCTCTAGCCAATGTGGTGAATTAAAGCCTAATCTCCCTAGCCAATGTGGCGAATCAAGGCCTATTCCCTCTAGTCAACGTGTCCCATCAGTGAGAACGTAAATAGGTGTTATGTATCATACCTGGAGCGGCTACGACGGCGCTCCCGTGAGCGGCTGCGGCTGCGGCTGGAGGAGGAGCGCGAGCGGCGGCGCGCGGAGCGGCGGTCCTCCACGAGCCGGATGCGGCGCCCGTTCAGTTATGTATCATACCTGGAGCGGCTACGACGGCGCTCCCGTGAGCGGCTGCGACTGCGGCTGGAGGAGGAGCGCGAGCGGCGGCGCGCGGAGCGGCGGTCCTCCACGAGCCGGATGCGGCGCCCGTTCAGTTATGTATCATACCTGGAGCGGCTACGACGGCGCTCCCGTGAGCGGCTGCGACTGCGGCTGGAGGAGGAGCGCGAGCGGCGGCGCGCGGAGCGGCGGTCCTCCACGAGCCGGATGCGGCGCCCGTTCAGTTATGTATCATACCTGGAGCGGCTACGACGGCGCTCCCGTGAGCGGCTGCGACTGCGGCTGGAGGAGGAGCGCGAGCGGCGGCGCGCGGAGCGGCGGTCCTCCACGAGCCGGATGCGGCGCCCGTTCAGTTCCGTGCCGTCCAGTTTCTCGATGGCCGCGCGCATGTCCGAGTGAGACGCGAACTCCACCACGCTGGAATACACACAGATAGATGCCTTAGTTTGTGGCTAGGTTATCTATAACAAACTCACTTTTGTGATGTCATCAGTTATGAAGTTATCATCAAGGTATTCAGCCCCGAAAGATGGTAAAGATATAGTATCATCATAAACTTAGGAATTATATTATTACTACGCGTACAAACTAGCAATCGATTAAATTAATAATCATAAAAGTTATGTAGCTTACCCTTCATTCCTATGCTGCTTGTGCGCGTCAGCATAAGTAACTTCGCCGGCTTGACGCATGTAATCTTTCAAATCCTGCAAACCAAAGCTCATGTCAAATATCACGTTGTAAATAAGAAGAAAATCCTGTTGATAGAAGACATCAGAGTTAGATTTATCATCAAGGTATTCAGCCCCGAAAGATGGTAAAAAAACGATATCATCATGTAAAATTGACCTTTCAGTCTGTTTGCAAGTAAGAATGAGTGAGAATTTTATGTTTATACAGCGGATTTAAATGCGGTAACCTATCGGTGGTCTTGTTTCCAAAAGTAACGACTCCAAAGAATATTCACCATCAATGGCGTGTCATGTCCGGTAAGATCCAGCAGTCAGCGTCAATGAAAATGGAAAATTCTTCACTAGAGTTCGTTCTCTAAGGTCTGTCATCCTTCCTCATAGGTGCGTGCCCTCTTCTGAATATAGCCTCGTCACTCATAGTTATTGGTTTTGGTATCCTCTATTGCCAAAATATGCGTTAAAATGTGCGTTGTACCATTTTATAACAATCCGCTCTCCTTCATGTTCCATTTAGGGTGTCCCGAAATAACTCTGAATGTGGCATGTGCTTTGAGCGTACGCTCGTCTCATATTGGAATTAGGTCAATCAGATTTAGTGTCTCAATCTTTCACAGTAGTCTGTGTCAATGATTCTCTCCAATCCTTAATTTTCCTTGGCTGCCATCTAGGTCACTCTGTTTCCAATGCCGTGTCCATCTCGTATGCGATTACTTGGGTGCAAATAAAATCTGTAGTCCCCTTGTTTATCATATCGTATTCGCTCCGCTACCTCATCACAGAAATGGCTCCAAATCCTGTTGTCCAGATCCTCGCTTCTCCTCAAATCCTCAAAAAATCGTCTATTTTCAAACAAAGACCCCGTAAACAAATCACCGCATGCAAAACGCTGCACAAACTGTAAACTGATCATAATGCCCACAAGGTACTATGCTAGCTTAAGTGGGCCAGAACTTAGGCAATGAAATAAATAAAATGGGAGATTACGTAATGGCTTCGCAGTGTGCCCCCTGACTTTACCTGCGCCTGCGGGGTCCGGGGGTGGTTGGTCGGTGGGTCTGGTCGGGCGGTTGGTGGGCACTGGTCGAGGCCGGGTCCGTGACGTCACACCTCCCTCGAACGATACCTCCTAACATCGCCATTGTCACATCTCACATCGCGATACATCGGGGACTCAGGGCACGGTACGCCACCTTCTGTTGTTTTTAAAAATTAATCTATAAGCTCTCAAATTATTTTGTACAGTGTTATAGTTTAAATAATGTATGGATAATTATTTGACTGTGTTAACATTACAAAATTGACTACTGACTGAATTACAAAAATGTTTCTTTTTTATTAGTAAACCAGAATGTGTGAATATCCGATTTTAGCGTCCGCGTCGTTTGGAAGGTGGGTGAGGTCCACTTCTATTGAATCATCTCCTCATTTGCAGCCATTGCAATCTGTGCTTTGGATTCTTCATGCTTCTGCCAAGTTAGTCCGTGTGGTGTTGCCATTGCCATGCCCAGTTCCCTCGATTGTGTTGCCCTGTCCAACGAGAGGCCAGTCCAGAGGTGTCCAGAGGTGACCAGAGAATGCCGTGTGCCGTGTGGGAGTCCGGCCCGCGCCCTTAGGTGGTGGACCCTGGATGATGATGCGATGATGAAGGCGCCGGAGTCGGCTGATCTCTTACCTGCCAGCTAATGCGGCTTGACAGATTTTCCACAGTTAGACGGTACTCGGTGCGTGTTGGCGGTCCGTATCTGGAAATTACATTATTTTAGGAAAAGTTCTTTAGCGCGCATGTATAAGGACAACTGTCGTTATGCTCAAGTTTTCTAACGTTTTTACGAGCTGATTGTGGTCCTTACATATTGCGACTTTTTTACTTTTTTCAGTTAAAAGGAAAGGGACAGATAATTTAACTCAAAGTGCAACTAATAATAATTGTGATTAACCTTGAATTGTTTTAAAATTATACACATCAACTGATTTTTTGCTAATTCATGCTTACTAATGTAGGTGAAGATAAAACTACTTCAAGGCCTTCTGTAACGCAACAAAATAAATAACGAAATGACAAGCTAATGTGAATGAGGTGGAGTAAAGGTCATTATTTATCGCGTGAAAATCACAATAATACGTATGAGCAAACAAAGGCTAAATGTGATAAGTTAATTGTTTTATCATTAAAAACTATTGATTTTATTTAGGAGAAAGGACGAATCCATAAGACCTACATTTTTCATTTAAAGATAATTTTAGTCCCATTGAAAACTAAAACGATTTTTAGATATCATTATAGGGATCAAATTTTTAACTACATTAAATTGCATGCTGTGTTTACTACAAATTACTCAGAAGCATGCCTAGAAAACACTCAAACGTCCACTAATCATACAATTCTAGCCGTGTATACAAAAAGCACAATACATCATCCCTAAATCATTAGGGAGAACCCAGAAGACGTTTCTGTGAAATACAGGCTAGATATGCCTCAAATAACGTCTTCGGGCTAGTTATGATGTAGGAATGACAGACACAGTGAAAGGGGTATTTGCAATATGTAATGTATACAGACGTTTCACGGCGCGGCGCAGGACGTCTTGACGATCCAGAATCGCTGCTCCGCGCGCCATTTAAAATGTTGAATGAATGTTACCGATACGGCAATTCGAACATGTGGACAGAAAAACGGCACTAGATAAGATGGTGGTATGTGCTTTGTGAGTTGTTACATGGTTGATACTATTCGTCATATCCAGTATTTCGAACTATTGTAAATCTTTGCAACTAATTGTTGTGCTTTCTAATTGATGATTCAAAACACTGGCATTGACTAATAGACTTAGTATTTAATTCAATTTGATAGAAGGGGTTAGTTCTATTATCTAGGCCAGATTTTTTATAGTAATAAGGTAGAGCAAACATTAACTTTTTTTAGCTGTATTGTATGTATTTGAAGAATGTCTGTCAATTTGAGCAAGCACAGGATGAATATTTTATTTATATGTTTATACAATGCTGTACTTGGAAATGTCACTAAAGGATTAATTAACACTAAGTGTTCTATATCATGATATACTACAAATTGAGGACAAAAGTCACTTGGCAACTGACAAACAATACTAAGAGAAAGTTTTCAAGTTCACTTTTGGTAATAATAGGATTGGGACACAAGCTTTCTATTTTCAATAGTATATTTCTGAAATGATTATAATGATATGGCTTCTTTCAGTATCATGGCGAAAATAACATGAAATTTTGTAATAGTTGTATTTATGACAACTAAGTAGTAATAGTACTAATGAGATCTACACAAGTGAAACCTATACAATGGGCAATATTAAAATGTCTTAGCAAGGGAGAAATGCTGAAAAACATACACTTAAAATGCTGCGAAAATAAACTCATGATGAGTATTTATTTACGCAGATGTAAAGGATATACAGGGGCAAAGTTTATTTATATTTAATAAGACTTAAATATTTTACAGTTTAAAGATTTTTCTCTTATTGTTTTACTGACACTTTGCCTCTGTACAAAAACTGTACTATGCGTCGAAACTCGAGAACCAAATACTTTAAATCAAGTAGGTTAAGTATTAGGTTTGTCTTTGAGTTCTCAATATTAATCAAACAGTAGGCACTTGAGATTTCTATGAGATAACATAATGTATGTAGATTCACCAACATCAACATGACATTTAATTTTATAAAATAAAATTTCAACCATTAATTTTCTCAAAGTGAAACAATGAACTCAAAGCTTATTTAATGCATAAGTTAAAGTTAACCCAAATATTTTATCATGTTTTGACAAAAACATAGAGTTTATTATCTTATCTTACACAAATCATTATATTTTTTAGAACGCTAAGATATGCTCTACTCAAATCATTATATTTTTTAGAATGTTAAGATATACTTATAGTTATTTTACAGTAGATTTCCTTCTGCCATCTATTCCTTGATCAAAAGAAAAATCTCAGTAGCCTGACCGATATAAATATTTGATCCTACTGTATTGGTTCTCGAGTTTCGCTTATATTGGTTACAGACTGTTCGGGCCTGTTGGCGCGGCGCGGGGGCGGCGGCTGGTCGCGCGCGCGCCAGCGGTCGGAGCCCCTGGGGTTGCCGCGCGCGCGCTCCACCGACACCCTGCGACAAGCGGGCACGAGACAGGCATGAGACACTCACTCGTAACGCGAGCGGCCGCGGTCCCGCTCAGAGAAGCGCTCGCGGCGGTAGCGGTCCGCGCTGCGGTCGATGCCGCGCGCCGGCTCCACCACCACCCTGTGTATACCGGTTCGGTTAGCACTGCCTGCTTGCCACACTTGCCAGGATTGACTCGGGGGATTTTATTCTGAGCGGGGGACCATGCTATGGGTATATTGGTATGGCTATACTATGGGTATATTGGTATGGCTATACTATGGGGAACCTGCATTGGCATCTAGGCCCTAACCAGCTCCTTAATGTAACGGATTAGGATTTTGGTTGTTTACTGTGTCTTTCCATTTGTTGGTTCTGGGAAATTTATCCTTACGGTTTCCTTGTGTAAGGTTTTGGACTGATTATGTAATCGAATGCTATTTTATATGGCCAAACATTATGCAGTGTGCCACCCTACAATTAGTTGTTCTATGCATTATAATGTCTTACTGCGATCACTAAGCTGACTAGTAAGTATGGTGGTACCAAATCCCCCAAAACCTATTAGTTTCTATCAGGTAGAACATCTATCTATTCTATTTAAAATGAATAACTCTGAAGTTGTTTTCCTTTATCTGTAATTTAGAGAACTGTAATGCAAGGATTTGTAAGTTCAGAGACTATTGGAGGGTATTAGAGTCAACTGGCAAGCTGCTAGTAAAAAAAATATTCAAATTGTTCAAAGCACAAAAATTAAAATTTTGAAATGAATTATTGTGAGGCAATGCCAAACCAAACACTTCACCATCTAGACATAGTTCATACATCATACACACAATGCCTCACAACTTTATCATACAAGTACATTTTATTGAATTTCTTATCTTCACACATTTAAGTGGAGCCGGCTTGATAAGATACATATTTATTAACTGAAAATAAAATGTGTAATATGTCTAAAATTACTTTCAAGGTTTTTATATTTGAAAATACTCAATCAACTAGGGTGAATAGGAAGAAATAATATAAGGTACATTGCCATCAGCTGTTTCAAAGCATTAATATTATTGACTGATATTTCAATGTTATCCCTATTCACCCAATATACTGTTGCAAGAAAAACTAAAGTTGTAATAAAGGTCTTACCTTTCTCCAAGCAGTTCTTTGCCATTGAGTTCATATACTGCATCATCTGCGTCTCTATAATCTTCGAACTCCTGCAAATAAATGTATGATTGATTATACATCACTTCAGGATATTCGGATACCAAGGTTCCTAATTTTTTTTGTAGATAAAGCACATGTGAAGATATTTTTAATTTCAAGATATTAAACATAAATCAAATAAATTAATTAATACATATCTTCACAAGTTGGAAATAAAGGAATACTTACCACAAATCCATAGCCATTCTTGATGAGCACATCATTGATGCGGCCAATGCCTCTGAAGAATCTCTCCAGGTCTTTATCCCGGACGCCATGGGGCAGACCGCCCACATACACTCTTGAACCCCTCATCTCAACTAACCTACAAGTAAATACTAACATCAATAACAATTCAACTTACCACAAATCCATATCCATTTTTGATCAATACATCTTTAATTCTCCCGAATCCTTTGAAGAATTTCTCCAAATCTCTATCTCTCACACCGAAAGGCAGACCGCCTACGTAGACTCTTGACCCCACCATGGTCTACCTACAAGAATACGCAAACTCAGATCCAGGATCCTACAAAACCCTGGTAATGCCAAATGCGTTTCCCGCCTATTTCTTAGTGGTGGAAGACATCACCTACCTACTGCGTCTGGAGATCTACATAGGGTGAGAAACGGATCATACAATACGAAATGACTAGAGATGATGCTTCAATTGCCGATTATCGAGTGGCAAAGCGTGTTGTCTAAAAGTAACCAACCGTCTACCAAAACAATTGATGCAGTCTAGTAATTCCAATAATACTAATAACAAAAAATGTACCTACGTAATAACTTACCTAGTAGCTTTCAATTGAAGAAAGGCAATAAAAATTTTGAAGGCAAAATTAATACACGCGTGTTTTGCAAGCGTCTCCGATGACAGAGCGCAAGCTTATTTTATCAATATGGCGGACAATGCGGCCCGAGTTTCATTCGGCGGGTTTCTTTAGGTAACAATAACGTTAATAAGTAGCACTTACCACAAACCAACAATGAATACGGTGCTCTACAATGTTTTGCACAAATTATCACTATGATTACAAATAATAATAGTGATTTTAAACAAATAATGAGAAATTATACGGACACGTGCGCAATTTCTCCTTTGCTTCCGTCCGTCAAGGAAAAGGAAGCGAGCGAGCGAGCGACGCAACGGCACGGCAACGCTAGCTAGCACGCACGCTGCTAGAGTAGGGCAAGTTTATGAAGGAAGATTGTATAAAATCGACTATCTTTGATAAATCGCGTTGTCTAAACACTTTAAATATTCGGCAATATAAATATTATACATCGCTCTATAATTATAATATTTTTATTTTGTCTATTTTTAATTAATAACATACAACACAGTTAACAATGAATATTTTAGGGATATCAAGGTGTCTCAAGGCCATGCCACATGGAGGGAAAGTATCCTAAAAATTAAGCTGGAACAAGACCATTATTTGAATTAAAAAAAACATATTATATTGCATTCATAGTTAATTAAATAATTACATGGTTCAACCGGGAATCAAACCCGTAGAACCCCAGCAAAATATTATCTTATAGCTTTATGATAATTATTTTAGATGGTGCTGTGTGGTGAATTATCCAGCATTTTGATTTCGGTATGATTTGGTATCATGCCGATCGAAAGATGGTAAGGATTATTTTTTGCTTAATACCATAGTATCAGAACTAAAAGAAAGACCACAAATTTCTAATTTTAAATCCAAAATCAATCAATTTATTAAATGATGTGGGCTGGGTGAAAGCATTTATACAACAAATAGCTACGTTGCAGAATTAACTTATCTTAAAATAACTTATAATAATGTGTATAATTAAGTACTGTAATTATATATTAGTAAAATTTGCATCAAAAAACATTGGATCAATGATTTTATATAGTATAGATTTGTTACAAGCACGCGCATTGTAAAGACTCAAAGAAAACCCAATTGTAACTTTTAGTTGTCAGTCTGCGTCGAGCGCAATCACGAGCTTGACATGCCGCAGGTTATTGTGTCCTTGCTAAAACAAATTAAAAATGCCATCGTGTGTGTTTCGGAAGTGTACCAATTACGATGCTAAAGTAAACAAAACACAAGGAATCTCGTATCACATGCGAGTATGCAAAGATACTTAGATTAGGTATTTATTTTTCCAAATAATTATAATAATTGAGGCGCGGACATAGATTAGTTAGTGTAGATGCGAATATTGATGGCGATGTAAATTCGATGTAAATGTAAATTCTGATCGAACATTCAACACATTAGGTAAGTACCTACCTATTTTTAATCATCGCGTACATTTGATTAAAACCATAATTCATAAATAAATACACAAATATTCGTCTCCATTCCGCACATAAAAATAACCCCGAATTAAAAAAACTTTTAAAGAGACAGAAAATAAATAAATTAAATCTTTTTGAAGGTATGTATTTAGAAAGTGTATTTTACTAATTTATCATTAATTATTTCAATTTCAATAAATATGATTTACTTTTGAAAGGTGTTTTATTTCTTACCTATTACTATACATTTCACTCAAGTGTCCACTCTACGAATATAAATGTTACTCTATGAACTAGTAAACATTTGACATCTTATGTCAATTTTGGATTCGCGGAACAGATTTCAAACTGCAATTACATGAAGGTAACATATCTGCTATACTATATAAAATCATTGCATTGGATACACTCTTTTCTATGTATGTTTTAATCGATCGACTATGTGTCGATTTTTTTCCATCCCTAGCACAACCCTAGAAACAGCGGCAAACGGAAATGCGAACGAATGAGTGAACAAAATTAGCAAATGTGAAACGTGTCTTGGCGATTAAATATAGTGTTGCCAACGAATTTTGGAGCCTCCCGCAATAATTGTCAGTGTAAATTTTTGAACAATACCTAGTTTTATTTAAATAATGTAATGCCAATATCACCACGTGACCACAAGTTTTACTATTAATATAATATAAAGGTTGTTTTCAGAGATATTGTGTTTATTATTATAGGTTTTTTTCTCTGTATCTGTATGTTCCGCCATAACTCTTAAACCAATGATCCAAATTTTATTATTTGATATTACTTACTTACATTTAGTGGTCTGGGACACAGGATAGGCTATTTAAATTCTTGCTACAAAAAAAGTACAACAGAAAAACACAGTTACCAGAAAAGTAGAACAGGAACTTACAGAAATATTGTAATGAAACAACACATTAAATCAATTATTTTATTTCCATTCCAAAAGCCAACATGCCTTATGATTACGTTTACATCCCTTCATTAAATGCATACTACAGTTATGTCCTAGTCTTCATTCTACTTTTAGTTAAGAGCTAAACTGAGACTCTTACGACAAAACCATTGACACCTACTCGCGACTTCAGGCGTATTGAAACTGAACGTCTCAAACAAAATCGATATGATATGATATGATGCCAAATGCACAATACTGAGCAATGTCAGAAATTGTGGAATTATATAAAAAAATTAGTTTCAATGATTTTGTCAGTAATTCTCAGAGAAATATGACACACTAGGCGCAAATCTGCGAATGCAATTTAGGTATTATTTTATTTTAAAGTCGTCCTTTCGCTGTGGTTTTAAAACAAAGGGTAAAACAACCAAAATTTATTACTTCAATATATTAAAGTCTTGAAAAATAATTGTACATAACAAACCACAGAGAAAGTTCTCGAAGTTAATCTAAATTAATTTTATTTTTAACAGCAACACACTACACTCATTCCAGGCAGTTTTTACATTTTGCTGTATCAATATCAAAGGCAAGTTATGTAATTGAACAATTTACGATCAAAATAGCAATTAAAGATTTAAAAATTCACATTTAAGTAGGTACTTTAATGTTTTACCAAGGCAAAGTAGGTCCTTATTATTGATGTAGGTATACTGAAATTATATATTATGGATTCTAATGCGTAGGTACGCCATAAGCCTCACTCAAATTTTTTTGAGTAGGGGGTCTACTGTTTCTCTTTTTTTTAATAAATTTATAAAATCGAAATAGCATCAGAGCGCCATTTATAAACTCTGATTCATTTTGAACATTCATGGTTCGTATAATAAATCTATGATTACTATAAAGATCGTGAGTAAACCGCGTGATAGATATTTTTAATATATTGATCCGAACTTATTAATCGTATTTTGACTTTATAAATAGAGGGAAAACTTACCAATTTTCTCACAATGACATGCTTAATTTTAATGGAATCTACCTATGGATCATGGTACAGGTAGGCACTGGAGTAAAATTTTTCATCTACCTATATTCATTATTTTTTACTGTAAGATTAGTTTTAAAACAAGTGATACCATAGAGATGTAGACCAAGGGTCCAATTCATTTATATAATGTCTCAGTCAAATGTAGGATACTTGATTTTTATTGATAAAAAAGTTTAATTTTAAAAAAATATTTAGATCTTTCCTTTATATTTAGGACCATGATCATAGGTACATTTTAAATAATTGATTAAAAGTTCTCATTGAAACAAAAAATAACAATATTTATCATTTCTACCAAGTATTGTAACTATACATATAAGATATTATTATTTAATGGTTATAAAAGTATTGCTTGGCAATTACCATAATCGGCACATATAAAATTGAAATAAATATTATAATTTTAATATGTCATCATTTTAAATACCTAAGTACTTATTCATAATATTAAATGGCTTTCATCGTTGTCATACAAATATTTAACCATTTATAAAACAAAAATATCGAAGTGATAAAATAACAGAACAAATTTGCGTTAAACATTTAAAAAAATGTTAAGACAATTAATAGTTCAAAATTAAATGAATATGAACTAAAAAATATTATACATTCTAATTTTACAACTTGTTAAAACATCAGAAATTAGACATGAATCTCTTGTATATTTTTCGTGATAAGGTTTTATAACAAGTTCATAAAATTAGAATTACAGACTTAGTAGTCTCGAATATGTCACCATCAGTCTTACAATACGCAAAAGTTTTTTAAGGCCACGCTTTCTTTTCAAAAATATAGTAGAAAAAGGCCCATGTAATAATTTACATCAATGTGTTTATTTCGAGAAATACTATTTATGAAGTTTCCATAGAACAATGAAAGATCTTAGTATCATACTTGAAATAATTTCGTTCACACACATACACACTTACACACCTATTTTATGTAACCTAATAAATACTTGTACTAAAATAGGCATGCTTCTAAACTACGTTCAAATTCAAACTAACTAAATGTCAAATTGTTAGTAACTTAGAACCTAACAAACTAACTAGTTTGAACTGCATCTGATACAGATGTTTGATGTTTATATTATTTGAACTCTTTGCTGAGCAATCTATTACACTTGATAGGTCTTTTTAAATGCTTTCAATATAATGTGTAACTATTCAAAGTCTACATCACGCATGTTCCTATTGTTTTTTGTTAAATTATTATCAAAATCACTGCAGTGATTTTTTCAAAAATTACTTTTAATTTCTTGTATCGTGGATACATAACGTTATGTTAGTAAAATGTCAACACCCGAACACACTGTCAAAACATCAAACAATTCATATTTCCGTTAGTTAATAAAATTATTGCTTCTAGGCAAAAATTGGTCTCGGCTAATCCATATCTCTATTCCATCCATTGCAAAAGCAAAATACCCAAAAGTCATTATCGTGAGGTTCTAACAACCTACAAATTGCATTTTGCAGTAAGTTACATCTAACAGCTATTTTGAATAGCCAAATCCGTGCTAATAACAGAGAATTGTCTCTGTATAAGTGTCATGTCACCTAACTGTCAACGTCAAATAGACATAGTTTCATTCGGTCATTGCCAAATTTAAATTGGCGGGAAACCCGCTTTTTCACCGTTCTAAACACGCGTCTATTGTCGTTGGTTTCAGACGGGCGGTGGTCCGCGGACATAGCGTAGCTGCGGGGTGAGTGTTTGTGCTAGTGAGTTGAGTGCGTCGCAGCAGCGTGGGCGTTCGACGAGCCAGGCTGCTAGTAGTAAGGCGACGAGGCACAGTTGTATGGGGATAGACGATCGCATGACGCGCCAGAGCCAGCCGCCGCGCGGGCTGTAGTCCGGGTCTCCTGCGCCGGTTTTACGTTTGCCTGCTACTGCTGTTATGGTTTGGTCCCTGCGACAAGAATATGGTTAAAATAAATATGTTTGTTTGTAATGATTTGATTTAACACGGAATATTTTACTAAGTATCGTTGGTCTGTAAAAAATCTAAGTATTTTAGATCATCAGTTGTTCAACTAAGTTGCTATACATTTCCTTGAAGTTAAAGTGTATGTGGAGTTCTAATTTAACTGATGACGGGAAATTAATAGACAAATGAAATAAAGAATGAATATATATAAATGAAAAAAACTAGGTACCTATGTGTTTTTTATTTTGTGTAAATATTAAAAAAGAACTTACTTGACTTCATCTATCTTAAGATCTGGAATGCTTTGCTCAACCAGAGCTCTGCAGGACTCTTGTAGAGTGCGAACCTCGTTTTCAGTTTGCTCCATACGCTGAAGAAAATATTACACACAATTAAATTAAATATTGACACTTTAGAACTTGTTATAACTATGATAAATAAACACTGGGCACAAAGTTTTGGGCAATTTGGGCATTGCTGAATTTGGCTATTAATTATTATAGTGGCAACATATAAATGATGTTCTGTTCATTCATTCGTGTGTAATATTAGAAAGTATAGGTAAATCTAGGGAAAATACTATATAATGTGTTTTTTTATATTATATGGCATATTTTAAATCTATTTTACCTTGGTAATAGCCCTATGAGCGGGTGAGTTCGGGGCTAAGGCTGCCTGCAGACGACGCGCCAGCTCCCTCAAGGCAGTAAGTCGCCGAGCCCGACGCCCCGCGCCGTCTGAATCTCCGTCAGAAATGCCTGAGTCTGACAGAGAGTCGCAGGTTGAGCTGCCCTGTAAGGAGAAAGAAAACTATTATAAATGAAAAAATATAAAATTAATTTGTATACTTACCTATATTATGTAGGTAGGTAGTGATGCTAAGTTTCATAGATGTCAAAATGGGAGCCATTGTACGAAGTATACAATGAATGAATGATTAAATGTAAACTAAATTTAGAGGAGTTCTGTTGATGTTTTGTATAATAAAATGATCTGTACCTTCTTCTTGTCGACAAGTGAAGCCGCGAGCTGTCGTATCTGGTCAACAACCTCGTTCTGTTCGCCCGCGGTGCGCTCGCGCAGGGACTCCAGCGTCGCGAGGTCGCCGCGCAGGGCTCCTTGTAGCTCCCGGAGAGCGCCTTCCCATTCTGCCCAAGCGCATATCGCCTTCTCGAGGGAGAGGAGTTCTGTTGATGTTCTGGATAACGGATGAGAGCATTAGTATTAGTATAACAACTCATGGACGAAGTAGTTATTGAGGAATGGCATTTTTGTACCTCGTAAAGTCAGCTCTTTTTACAATAAAATATAAGTAGTAAAATACACGTGTACATGGTACTTATACAGTCTCCTGTACCTAACTATCTAGGTACTTATGCACTGTGAAAAATATGATTACAAAAAATATACCGGCATATATGTATAGGAACCTATTGTTTAAATATTTTCCTCAGTTTAAAGATAAAAATTGAGTTGGGAAGCATGAAATAAACGTCTATATAGAAGGAACACATTTCTGAATCGATGTATTTTTAATTTTGTAATTTTCTGTTATAGTATACAAATAAATCTTATAATTCTTATTATTAACTAAAATTATTAAGTATATTCCAAAAACTGCAGCAATCGTTGGCAACACCCACCTGTTATGCGCGTCATCCCACGCCGAGTGCAAAGCCGCCAAGTCTGTGGCCAGCCCGGTGTCATCCGCGTCCGCATCACCGAGTGAACGCTTCACTGACACGTCCAGCTTCAAGATGGACACTTTGCATTCAAGAAGACGGGACATGCGCTCCTGAAATAATAAACGGTTATTTAGAATAGCGAAAAATATGCAAAATGACTGTATATAAGCAGTGTTTCCTAATATTAAACATAAGGTAAGTTTAATAGGAAAGGAAACACATGAACTTAACCTTGATGTAAAAATGGGCGGCAAATTGTATTGTTGAATGAATGAATGATTGAAAGTCTGTAAACTTTAGGTATTTTTAACTTGGTCGGCCAAAAATTTAGCAAAGATAAATCGGTTTTTTCCATTTTCTTTTCCGTTTTGACACAATTTTGAGTAGATTTATTATAACAAGAATTGTTCCAAAAAGAATATTCCTCGTTTGCCACAAATCAATTACTTATTTATTATTATAGGTAAGTCATAGCAGAGGATATTAACTAAATAAAGCGGAAATGTCACAAGGGCATATCATGTTGGTATGTCTTTGTACAGCCTGAGGCTTAATTGCCTTACATACAGAAATGTCAAGGTTAGGATGTGGGTTTTAAAATGTAAGGTCAATATAGTAATTATTGTCCCTTCTAAGTATCCACTGAATATGGTGCCTAACCTTGGCTTATATATTGCTTTAGTTTGTTGTACCTACCTAACCAAATCTACAAAAAGTAGTCCAAGTAGTCTCTCGGGGCGCGGAGCTGCAGCGAGTCCAGCACCTCCGGGTGGTGCTGGAGGCCGCGGAGCACGCGCGCCACGTACTTCACCAGATAATCATCATCACAATAAGGATCTTCCAAACTGCTGCCACCACGCAAACTGCGCAGGACCATCTCGCTATGTTGTTACCTTCAGCTCCTCGATCCTGCGATGCAGCTGCGCGCGCGTGTGCGGCTGCAGCGCGCAGTCCCCCGGCTCGCACACGTCGTCCAGTGTCTCCCGGAGCGCGGCCATCTCGCGCCGCAGTCTCCGCGCTCCGCCGCGCCGCGTGGCCGCCGCACGGAGCGCTGACCATCTTGCTATGTTGTTACCTTCAGCTCCTCGATCCTGCGATGCAGCTGCGCGCGCGTGTGCGGCTGCAGCGCGCAGTCCCCCGGCTCGCACACGTCGTCCAGTGTCTCCCGGAGCGCGGCCATCTCGCGCCGCAGTCTCCGCGCTCCGCCGCGCCGCGTGGCCGCCGCACGGAGCGCTGACCATCTTGCTATGTTGTTACCTTCAGCTCCTCGATCCTGCGATGCAGCTGCGCGCGCGTGTGCGGCTGCAGCGCGCAGTCCCCCGGCTCGCACACGTCGTCCAGTGTCTCCCGGAGCGCGGCCATCTCGCGCCGCAGTCTCCGCGCTCCGCCGCGCCGCGTGGCCGCCGCACGGAGCGCTGACCATCTTGCTATGTTGTTACCTTCAGCTCCTCGATCCTGCGATGCAGCTGCGCGCGCGTGTGCGGCTGCAGCGCGCAGTCCCCCGGCTCGCACACGTCGTCCAGTGTCTCCCGGAGCGCGGCCATCTCGCGCCGCAGTCTCCGCGCTCCGCCGCGCCGCGTGGCCGCCGCACGGAGCGCTGACCATCTTGCTATGTTGTTACCTTCAGCTCCTCGATCCTGCGATGCAGCTGCGCGCGCGTGTGCGGCTGCAGCGCGCAGTCCCCCGGCTCGCACACGTCGTCCAGTGTCTCCCGGAGCGCGGCCATCTCGCGCCGCAGTCTCCGCGCTCCGCCGCGCCGCGTGGCCGCCGCACGGAGCGCTGACCATCTCGCTATGTTGTTACCTTCAGCTCCTCGATCCTGCGATGCAGCTGCGCGCGCGTGTGCGTCTGCAGCGCGCAGTCCCCCGGCTCGCACACGTCGTCCAGTGTCTCCCGGAGCGCGGCCATCTCGCGCCGCAGTCTCCGCGCTCCGCCGCGCCGCGTGGCCGCCGCACGGAGCGCTGACCATCTTGCTATGTTGTTACCTTCAGCTCCTCGATCCTGCGATGCAGCTGCGCGCGCGTGTGCGGCTGCAGCGCGCAGTCCCCCGGCTCGCACACGTCGTCCAGTGTCTCCCGGAGCGCGGCCATCTCGCGCCGCAGTCTCCGCGCTCCGCCGCGCCGCGTGGCCGCCGCACGGAGCGCTGACCATCTCGCTATGTTGTTACCTTCAGCTCCTCGATCCTGCGATGCAGCTGCGCGCGCGTGTGCGGCTGCAGCGCGCAGTCCCCCGGCTCGCACACGTCGTCCAGTGTCTCCCGGAGCGCGGCCATCTCGCGCCGCAGTCTCCGCGCTCCGCCGCGCCGCGTGGCCGCCGCACGGAGCGCTGACCATCTTGCTATGTTGTTACCTTCAGCTCCTCGATCCTGCGATGCAGCTGCGCGCGCGTGTGCGGCTGCAGCGCGCAGTCCCCCGGCTCGCACACGTCGTCCAGTGTCTCCCGGAGCGCGGCCATCTCGCGCCGCAGTCTCCGCGCTCCGCCGCGCCGCGTGGCCGCCGCACGGAGCGCTGACCATCTTGCTATGTTGTTACCTTCAGCTCCTCGATCCTGCGATGCAGCTGCGCGCGTGTGTGCGGCTGCAGCGCGCAGTCCCCCGGCTCGCACACGTCGTCCAGTGTCTCCCGGAGCGCGGCCATCTCGCGCCGCAGTCTCCGCGCTCCGCCGCGCCGCGTGGCCGCCGCACGGAGCGCTGACCATCTTGCTATGTTGTTACCTTCAGCTCCTCGATCCTGCGATGCAGCTGCGCGCGCGTGTGCGGCTGCAGCGCGCAGTCCCCCGGCTCGCACACGTCGTCCAGTGTCTCCCGGAGCGCGGCCATCTCGCGCCGCAGTCTCCGCGCTCCGCCGCGCCGCGTGGCCGCCGCACGGAGCGCTGACCATCTTGCTATGTTGTTACCTTCAGCTCCTCGATCCTGCGATGCAGCTGCGCGCGCGTGTGCGGCTGCAGCGCGCAGTCCCCCGGCTCGCACACGTCGTCCAGTGTCTCCCGGAGCGCGGCCATCTCGCGCCGCAGTCTCCGCGCTCCGCCGCGCCGCGTGGCCGCCGCACGGAGCGCTGACCATCTTGCTATGTTGTTACCTTCAGCTCCTCGATCCTGCGATGCAGCTGCGCGCGCGTGTGCGGCTGCAGCGCGCAGTCCCCCGGCTCGCACACGTCGTCCAGTGTCTCCCGGAGCGCGGCCATCTCGCGCCGCAGTCTCCGCGCTCCGCCGCGCCGCGTGGCCGCCGCACGGAGCGCTGACCATCTTGCTATGTTGTTACCTTCAGCTCCTCGATCCTGCGATGCAGCTGCGCGCGCGTGTGCGGCTGCAGCGCGCAGTCCCCCGGCTCGCACACGTCGTCCAGTGTCTCCCGGAGCGCGGCCATCTCGCGCCGCAGTCTCCGCGCTCCGCCGCGCCGCGTGGCCGCCGCACGGAGCGCTGACCATCTTGCTATGTTGTTACCTTCAGCTCCTCGATCCTGCGATGCAGCTGCGCGCGCGTGTGCGGCTGCAGCGCGCAGTCCCCCGGCTCGCACACGTCGTCCAGTGTCTCCCGGAGCGCGGCCATCTCGCGCCGCAGTCTCCGCGCTCCGCCGCGCCGCGTGGCCGCCGCACGGAGCGCTGACCATCTCGCTATGTTGTTACCTTCAGCTCCTCGATCCTGCGATGCAGCTGCGCGCGCGTGTGCGGCTGCAGCGCGCAGTCCCCCGGCTCGCACACGTCGTCCAGTGTCTCCCGGAGCGCGGCCATCTCGCGCCGCAGTCTCCGCGCTCCGCCGCGCCGCGTGGCCGCCGCACGGAGCGCTGACCATCTTGCTATGTTGTTACCTTCAGCTCCTCGATCCTGCGATGCAGCTGCGCGCGCGTGTGCGGCTGCAGCGCGCAGTCCCCCGGCTCGCACACGTCGTCCAGTGTCTCCCGGAGCGCGGCCATCTCGCGCCGCAGTCTCCGCGCTCCGCCGCGCCGCGTGGCCGCCGCACGGAGCGCTGACCATCTCGCTATGTTGTTACCTTCAGCTCCTCGATCCTGCGATGCAGCTGCGCGCGCGTGTGCGGCTGCAGCGCGCAGTCCCCCGGCTCGCACACGTCGTCCAGTGTCTCCCGGAGCGCGGCCATCTCGCGCCGCAGTCTCCGCGCTCCGCCGCGCCGCGTGGCCGCCGCACGGAGCGCTGACCATCTCGCTATGTTGTTACCTTCAGCTCCTCGATCCTGCGATGCAGCTGCGCGCGCGTGTGCGGCTGCAGCGCGCAGTCCCCCGGCTCGCACACGTCGTCCAGTGTCTCCCGGAGCGCGGCCATCTCGCGCCGCAGTCTCCGCGCTCCGCCGCGCCGCGTGGCCGCCGCACGGAGCGCTGACCATCTTGCTATGTTGTTACCTTCAGCTCCTCGATCCTGCGATGCAGCTGCGCGCGCGTGTGCGGCTGCAGCGCGCAGTCCCCCGGCTCGCACACGTCGTCCAGTGTCTCCCGGAGCGCGGCCATCTCGCGCCGCAGTCTCCGCGCTCCGCCGCGCCGCGTGGCCGCCGCACGGAGCGCTGACCATCTTGCTATGTTGTTACCTTCAGCTCCTCGATCCTGCGATGCAGCTGCGCGCGCGTGTGCGGCTGCAGCGCGCAGTCCCCCGGCTCGCACACGTCGTCCAGTGTCTCCCGGAGCGCGGCCATCTCGCGCCGCAGTCTCCGCGCTCCGCCGCGCCGCGTGGCCGCCGCACGGAGCGCTGACCATCTCGCTGACACAGCTGGAACAAGCGAGACGCTATGTGAGAAACAACGACAACTCATATTTGAACATGAAGCGGGTAATATACCATGATTAAAATGTTTTTGAGTTTTCCGATACTTCGACTATTTTCGACATTGTTGCAAGCGCCGTTTTCACGGACAGACTCATTTTGTTTTGTAATTTTATGTATTTTATGGAAAAATAAATGATTTGTGTCATTGTTTTTGTTTGTTTGACATTTACAATCTAGCTAAACCCGGTAAAATTAGCCCAAGTGGTTTTGATTATACATTTGATACGTAAAAAACGTATTAAAAGTGGTTTTGATTCTGTTACTAAATATCTGATGTATAGGTAAAGTTTTCAGTTGTTTTCGCGTAAATGAGTAGGTAACCAAAATTCTATCCATGCATACCTACTAACTCTCGCCTTTATAGGTAATATTAGTAGAACGCGGAGATCAAATCATATGCATGCGAATCAACGGAGAAATTATATTATGGAATAAGAGTAAAACCAAATTCAGTTGTGGTTACAAAACTGTAACAGAAACAAATCTTCCGTATATTTATATAGCGAAGAGCTAAAAGTACAATTTGTTTACCATGATGCGCTTGTAAGTAGGACAGCCAATAATACTACTGGGTTAATGGGCTGTGAAAATGTCAGGTACCTAGGTGAACTATACCGCTCTGCTAGAGTAAAACCTTTCCTACTTGATGCAAAACCAGGTAAAGGGCAACGTAACAATTGCACGGATTCATATTTTATCGTTTGTAAGAAATCTGACGTAGGTAAGTAATTGTTTATATCACATCATTATAAACATAGCGAAAAGTTATAATAATTCAATTACAGTTAAATCCTCAAACATTATTATTACATTATTAGTTAATTTAAATTGAGCAAAACTTTTCGTTTGTTTTGATACTACCAGAACGACCAAGATAATCGTAGAAAATTCCAATAAAAAAGTAGAAGAAGAACAAACAGCTCTCACATATAAAGATGTTTTTCCCGTTGATTGTTAATTCATGAAAACTTGTTATATAAAAGAGTTAAGATAACGACGTAAACGAAGAAGAAAGTAATGTTATTTCAAGTTTTGTTGTGACACTAATACACATTAACACCAAGGATTTTGAAAGTGGTATAACATGTTTATAAGCAGCTAATGAACTTCCAAGCGAAGATGTCTATTTAAAGAAGGAAAATATTAGCTCAGAAATAACGAGGAAACGAAATAGTAGATGACACGTTTAAAAATAACTAACTCCTACCCCAAAGTATAACACCGTATTGCAATGTGAATCGTGTTTACGATTTTGGATTTGCTTTTATGTAAATTTGACTATACCAAGGTACTCTTTACACAGCACCTTTTGATATAATATTATGCTCTAGGTACATTTTAATAAGTAATAGTAGGTAATAAAGAACATGGTAAGAGTAGTGTATAAATACCAATTTATCCAAGGCTTATTAGGTTCTACATACCCTGTTACGTTTGCTTTGATGACAATATTAGCACCCAAAAAAACCAGAGCATTAAATATAAGTACCTATCTCTGCACATTGTATTTTGTGTACGTACAAAGTTATAATCAAAGAGATCATTTACAGAAGGAAACTATAAAATCTGATATAGAGTTAAATACCACTTATGGAGAATCAAATCCGGTTGCAAAGGAAACGTTTTCTATATCAACTGGTAATCTAGCACCGGTACTGACTAACGGATATTATATATTAATCCCTGATTTAAGATATATATCGTGCAAATTGCGATAATTTCTTAACAGTGCTAAGTTTTTTGAGTGTTTTTCAATAAATTACATCTCGGATTTTTGTTGGGACACTGTCTGTATCTTATATGAGATAATAAATATAAGCGAGTGATATTATGCTATAAGACTATGAATAAATATGATAATGTTCATACAATTTTGGATGGAGTGGGTGATAATAAATAATAATAGATCGCATTCCTGTTACGCAGTAATAATCAACTAGTCAAGGTAAACTTATAATTTCTTATAAATTCAACGTGAATGGAGACGTTGAAATCGTCTACCACAAAGTAAAGAAAGTCTCATTAGTAAACAAGCACAATCGTCAGGCAAAACACGTGTTGAATAGACGGTCTTTGATGACCGTATCGATCTTATACACAATGAATTATTTATTAATCATATGAAGTTCTGTTGAACTATCAATTTTGTACTCGTAAAATAAACTACAATAGGCTCTGACGAGAAATCGTCAAGACAATAACACAGACGTAATTGGACAAGATCCTAAAATCTATACCTATATAGATACTAATATTCTATAACAATATGCTCAGGAGCCTATGGCTCATATTATACTGGTAGTGTACAGTATAATATGATCCATAGGCTTTTACGTCAAATAAACAACTTATTACTTTAAAAAAAAATGCTTATTATAATATTTAAATAACGTAAAAACGCAAGCGAAGCTGCCGACGCAACCGTGATTTCTTGATCTGTGTTATGTAGAGAATAAGATTCTCCCATAAATAACCCTTATCTTACCCCAAAGTTGGTATTTTGTCTAGCCGTAAGGAGAGCTATTTCGGCAGAGTAGCATCTTAAATGTCAACTCCATGAACTTGCCTTTGCTAGAGACGTACCTAATAGCTCGTAATTCTGCTAATAAAGTGAGAGTCAACGCACTTGCATTTCGCAAATAACCAGACATGTGTGCTGTCTAGTTGGAAATAGAACACGCGTGGAACATCTGATGTAGGATGCTTCCTGCATATAACAACTTAATTGACTTGAGCGAAAATTTTAAAAATTATATGAATTGAATTTATCATATTTGGAACCTATATTCCAAATATGATAAATTCAATAACTTCGATTAGTGCAACTAGTTTAGATACCTAATTATTTTTATAAATTAAGTTTTTGAGGACATTTTTTTAGCATATTTTGTTGCTCGGTTAATCTATTTTCTCTCCCTCAGACTCAGAGTAACAATTTAGTCTTACGTATATCTACGTAATATCACCATCACCAGACAATATAAAAATCTATGTACTTTTACAAATCAAGAACCGCTGAATCGATTGGGATTATTTGGGATAAAAGCGGCATGGCAGAGAGCTAGTTATTAATGTTTGCTTAAAACCAACAGTTCTTAATTTATGATTCAGATCGGATAAAACCTTCGGAAGCGGACGAAAACAATGCACAGTTTCAAATTGCGATCATTTCGCGTTCCGATACCGTCAGAAAACAATTGGTGATCCGAGGAGGTCGTCAGTCAAACACGAGCCATTACTGCATCCGACCGACTGTGTGAAATGGAACGGAAAACGGATGAATGGCGATTGTGCGAGCGAATCCAGTTTGGAGCTAAAGGATGGCATTCCTTCCCTTGATTGATGTTATGTTAAACATTTCTAAGGGAATGGATGTGAAGAATTTGGGCTGAGTTCAAACAACTTAAATGCTTGAAAAGTTATATTATTGTTATTCTATGAATTTTAGGAAGCCATTAACGAACAAAGAATAAGTATGTACCAAAGCATTCCAATTTTAAAACGGTTCAACAATTAAAGCGTTCCTTGTGATAATACTACCAATTAAGACGGCTAAAAAAGACCCCGTTTTTTGGATAAAATTCTCAACTGTGCTTTCAAAATATAAAACCACTCACATATACGGTGGTTTAACTGGTTACGACACGCGACATTCTCACATCCTTCGGTGAAAGCAAATAAATTGTACCTAAAGTGACTCTTTAAGTACATACATACTTACACATACACAACCGTATGCGTGTGTTGGGTCCTGGTTTATTCACATGGTACTTATATTTATAGCTATCCACGTACCAATTTACTTTCATTTAATGTTAAAATAAATACAACGTCACTTATATAATGCCAAGTAATAGTCATCAAAATCAAAATTCCAGCCGATTTAGCACATACAGCGACAAATAAACCTCGTACTTGAAAGGAGGATTTTCTCCCTGCTTTTTTTTAATACAATCGGTAGTTTTCACATCACAGCTTATCTCTATGAAGGCTTAGTCCAGTCAGGGTGGGCCATCCCGCCTTGTGTTGCTGATTAACTAAGCTTATGCCATATCAAAGGATTATCTTCTACTCTCCACATTGTCCTCTTTTGCACTATCACAATGCTAATATTAATACATGTATTATTAGATACATTGCTAATATTATGCAATGTATCTTTAGCAAGGCTTTAAATTGCGCAAATATTGTGGGTGTGTTGAGTGAAGGAAGATTTTAATTATAGTTCCTATCTAACAAGTTATAATTACAAGGATTTATTATATCAATTAAATGGTGATTTGAATTGAGATTTATAGGACAAATAAGTCGTTAGTTGTACAGTTATGCGTGATAGAGAGGTTTATAAGGTTATCATCCTAATTCCCAATGTTAAATGTTAAACATTTTAACAAGCATTAATTACATAGATACCAGCTCACATTTGAATGTTAGGTTGGTTAGGTACCTATAACAATGACCGAATTCGCAAACCTAAGGTTAATGCTCCCAATGCCAATGCATCATTAAAAATAACTGTTGAATAAGACTTATTAGGTGAACAGTTTGAAATTTTGCCGACAAATGATAATGTTGCTTTTTAGACATTTTGAGATGTTAAAACTGGTATTTAGCTTATAAATGCAGGTAATAGTCCATGTACTTTCAAGGAGTTAGTTGATCTAAATGGCCTTGTAGTAAAAAACGTAGGAAGTCAAAGTAAAATTAATTTCTCGTTATGATAAAAATATAAAATGTATTTAAAAACTATATTATTGACATTACCTGGGTAAGGCGGAATATATTCAGTGCAAACATCCATTACGGAACTGTCAACTCGAAACTAAGTCCAAAATGACACGATATCAGTATCACTCACTTCTCTACAGCAGTAAAACGGTAGACTGCAAAAGCAACAACTATTATTCGAAAGTGCACCTATTGTGTAGACAATAAGACACCATTTGCAACTGTTGTTTCATAGGCTTGCAAATAAGGTGTGATTAAAGGAAATCTAACGGTAACAAACCTAGACTGACAGGATTAAAGTAAAATGAACCTTCAATACTTAGACTTACAGACGATTCAAAGACTAGAATAATCAACAGCAGGCTAATAATGGTTCTTGCGTCTTGGAAGTTAAATTTGAATTTCAATAGATGCAAGACCTAGACAGAAACATTGAAAAATAAAATAGTAAAATGCACCGTAATGCAATGAAATTAAGGTCTGGAACAGTTGCAGTGACACAGTATGACGAATAAAGGTGACCTCGATGTATTACTGAGAACGATTGTAGATCTCAAAGATCTTTATGATATTGATGTGTTCTACATTAAAAGAACGGTTAGTTTAAATTGCGAAACTCAAATGATGCTCAACAATGCATTAATACATACAAAATATACAAATTTAGTATGAAAAAAAATAAAGAACAATGCTACAGCTCAACACCAGCAGTAGAAAATAATAACCGTTATAAATATAAAAAATAAGAAAATACTAAACACACAATTAAACACATCTCACTACCCAAAAGGCAAACTTTATACTAAATGAATGAAATTTTATACAAAATGGTTATAGGCAATGAAACAGCTGATATGGATTATTGTGCTAATAGTAGGCTATCGTTAGCAAGTGACCTCGCCCCGAGACTAGTTAATAAGTCGTTTGGCCTTGCTAGGTATTGTACGATAACAGTTATCGATGGAGATGTAGTAACAAAACATGTTTTATGGGATTTTAAATTTGCCGTAATGCATTTTAAATTCGATAAGGAGTATGCGCTATGCATGTTCAGATATTGAATTTCAAGTGTCTTTTGAATTTGAAGGATTGTTAGGATAATAAGAACTGTAAAATTAATGGTAGTTTTTAGCTAGTTTACCTATGTTTTCATTTAACTTTTTATGAAAGGTGCGACCGGTCGGGTATGAATTAATTTATTTTAATAATGATAAAAGACGTTTTAGAATCAAACATTGATGTCACCATCAATCATTTCATTAAAAGATTCAACCCATCTGCTTTCGTGAAGAATCTCTCAAGTACCATACATAATTCAATTAATTTAGAGATTGACATGTCAATTTGAATAATGCTTGACTTATGATGACCAATTGAAAAACCGTCAGATCCAATCAAACCCAAGTTAATAAAATAAACATTGATTTTAATACAAAGACGCACTATATCTCTAATGAACGCAAACAAAACAGGTAATAAAGGTAAAAAAAGAACGAAAGTAAAGGATATCCGTAAATAAGTTGGTTTGAAAGAAAACAGTATATGTACTTCGATTTCCAAAAAGTCGTTGACTGTTTAAACAATCGTAACCCACACCGGAAACTGTTGCGTGAATCAAATAATTAATTGTGTAACGAATTGAATCACGTAATGTTACAGTGAATAAAATTATAGTCATTATGGTAAAGTGAGACAATAGACAGATAAAAAAGTGTAATTATGCAAAGACGACTAAATAATACCTATCGAGTAAATGTAATATACTCAATCGAACTTATAATTTCGATATCAAGCGATTAATCATCATAATTTCGATGATGAAATATTTTATTCGCTTGACAATATTCTTTCTGTCAATGTTCTATTTTATAGAGAAGAAATTATTAAGCGTAAGAACTACTAGTAAAAACTAAAAATAATGAAAATGTTTATTATTTTTGTCTGTCGTTTGTAGAGTTTAGATTAGTTTACTAGTAAACAGCTAAAACACAAACCGGTTGCTTACACAATATTTTTGTCTTTAGCCACCTTTCAACAGCAGCAGAATCAGCCAATAAAAAGTTATTTCAGCGTGGACCATCTGTCAATTTCTGCCAAGACTTGCGCAAGAGTTCGTTGCATCATCGCAAAGATAATCAGCGGTAGCAATGAAAGTACAGGGTAATAATAGTTGATTTAAGGCTGACTGTCTTTAAGTCTAACCTAGAAAGGCTATTCTGCGATGTCTGATGATTCATAATCACTCCTATTTATGTCTTGGACACAGGGACTTCTCTCTTGACGAGAGAGATTAGGTCTTAATTCACTAAGCGATTTGGTGAATGACAGACGCCCTTCAAACGTTTCAAAGTTCTCAGAACATCCCGGTTTTCTCACGATGTTTGCCTTCACCATTAGAACACAGTGTTTTTATAGCACATAATTTTTCAAGAGGAAAAATCAGAGGTGCATGGCAGGTATGAACATTCGGAATGAAAGTCGAGTGTGCTCCCACTTAGCCAACACGGCTCTCTATCTATAGGCAAAGCAAGAAGTTTTTCTAGATCTTTAAGGAAGTTGCGAATATTACGCTGTTTAGAAAACATCTAGTTGGTAGTGAATGCGTGGGGGATCCGTGTAGGCGAAGTCGACTATAAGTCAGGTCAAATACCATCTATTATAGATTCTATGCTTGGTTATAAGAGGCCTCGAGTCTATGCCAACGGTCTTAGATCATTAATGTTCATGGTACTTAAATTATTTAATGTTAATGTCACTCCTACTCCTGGAACCCACAGGATTATTTACAATCTTTACGAGTGATTATACTGTTAGAACAACTTACAATTTATACAAACTGATTGGAACCCGAAGTTACCTACATGAAAATTTGAGGAGTACTATAAGGGAAAATCGGAAAAGAGATCCATTTAGCTTTAACTTAGCCAGTAGAAATTACAGAAGTATAACATATTATAAAGTAAGTTCCAGGAAGAAACCTACAAAAGCAAAGTATCAGATGCACATAAACAAAAAGCAGTGATTCTACACAATGCGCATAAGCATTAACCCGCGTTATGTAGTAACACATCTATCGCTCTGTGACGTAAAGTGGAAAGTTAGGTTTTCACTCACTTTTCCACCATTTTGCGGAATTTCATTTTGATTTGTAAGTTCGCAGCCCTTTAGTGCCTCGTCTTTGTATCGTCTCTGTGTGGTTCATAAATCATGTGTCTATTTTCGACGGGGCTTTAAAATGGCATAGCACATAAGAACCTCTCGTTCGAAGATATTTACCAAGTTCATGCCACACACTTCTTAACTTACATTAAGTTTGAGAATGTTGTTGGCTGTTTTTTAAAAAGAAAATCTTAAGGTAGGTACATTATTTTCTGATTGTAATACCACAACCACAACGCACAAGTCCTCCAAGAAGTCAGTTAAAAATAAGTCCTATATCAATAAATAGAAGTGTGCGACCGGCAAACAGTTTTTCCACCAATCCTCCAATGCACCACTGTTTATAAAACAAATATAAGTGTACAAATATAAGATATCGTAGTAAATCAAACTTACCAATTTCCTCGCTTATATTCGTTGATGTAGCTAACACACTCATATTTGTAAAGAAACTTACAAAGACACCATCACAAAACTACAGTTTTTACTTTTCCATAAACTATAGGAACTGAACAATGATGTAACTAAAGTCGTAATATAACATATTACTGGCAATTTGTAGTACCTAATGATGGATTAGAAAGTGTTGGATGACCACGTTTACGCGTATAAATAATTTGATGCTATTTTGCTGGATTTATATGAATTTGATGAAAACTTATTAAATAGGAATGAAGTAAACTAACTAGAAATTGTATTATAAATTTTGTTGCGTTGCTTCCGTTTTTTTATTAGCCTGTCTAGGAAGACTAAGCAAGACTTTCATTTGTTAGATAATTTTCTAAGAAGAAACTTAAGGCAACGCTATCGATATGAAAGATTGGTTTATTATTACCTATAACTTGTAATGGAATACTATAAAAGTTAATTAATATTTAAAGTTAAGCTTTTTAAGGCCATAAAATGAAATAGAAACACTGCTCCTACGTGGACTTTTACTATAAACAACTTTAAAAATAAACTAATGTCTTAATGTGCGAATAAAATATTTGAAAACAAGACACCGGACCGGATGTCCCAAATAATATGGGACACGACAAGACATCTAATACAGATGAAATATAATAACTAACAGTAACAGGATGAAGATCTACACAGAAAGCATGCTCAAAATGTATTTTATAAATTGTTGAGAACGGCAAGTTCTATAAATTTAACCAAAATATAGCTACAGAAAAAAATGATTTTAGATGCTGGAATGAGGATTACCTATGTCAACAGCAGTATATTAAGTAATGTTAATCTATACATACCTAGTAATATTATAAAGCTAAAGAGTTTGAACGCGTTACCCGATTAAAAAAAATATTTTAGTAATTTCAATACATAGTCATAAACGATAGCTTAAACAGAATCAGATTACAACAATCGATAGAAAACCATAAAGAATTCCTAGCGGTACATGAACTAGAATGTCCGGTCCCATAACCCGTTAGCTGGGTTTAATTAGTAAATTAATCTTTACATCGCTTGTAATAGAGGGTATAATGGCTAGATGAGCGATTAACCCAGGCATACTGTGTCAGGGAATTGTATGGGAGAGTCTCAGGGCGCGATAAATGATAACGTGTATGAACTAGATTATAGACGTAGATTAACACGAATTCTGTAACCTAAAGATATTTAACTTTTTAATCTATCATGGTTTTTTACTCAGTGTCTCATTTACCCGTTTCGTGTTCTAATATTGGCGCTTGTAACAGTGCCGAAATATCGGGAAACTTAAAAACATTTGAATCATGGTATGTTATCCGATTCGTTTACTAATACCTAAAGATTTGTCTTTAAAAGGGCTAAAACAATTCTGTCCAGCAGTCTTTGTCTAGTGCATTTTGCCACCAGTCTTCCCAGAAGTCGAGTAGGTTGTTTAGCAAGCACTATCATACCAGACCTCTTCCTCGACTTCATATCGGGCTCCAGACTGTAGTGGAAAATGCCCACCTTTCTGTGTGCATAAGACGGACGTGGCCTGCCATAAACAGTTAGGTAAGGATGGCAACTCAATAGAACACATTATTATTTATAGGGTTTGGCTTGGAAAATCGGTAATCACTACGCTTAGCAAATTATAACACAAGGCACAAGGTAAAATGTGCATTAGAGTGGAAGTGAAAATATCAAATCACATGTGGCAGAGCGAGACAAATCCACTTTCCACGGTTCAACGTTAATGTTACACATTAAAGAAGGCCACAGAAATGTGTAGCACATAATGTGACAGATTTGACAGCATTACATTTTTACATTGGAAAAGTTTAAATACGTAGTAAAAAAGTAAAGTAAAAGTTCAATTAGGTACTTGACATAAAAGTAATTTTTGTACAGGAAAATTTACCAATATGGTTTTAATTAGTTACTTTTATATGCGATAAGTAGGTAATGGGACGTGACCTAAGATAAAGCATGAGTAACACAAAAATAGCTATATATAGCAATATATCTTATAGGTGCGTCTCAGGTGATCTCATAGCAAGGGAGTAACGACACTTACGAATAACTTAAATAAAATTAAATATTGACTAAATATGACAACGAATAAAATCTTAGTTACAAACTGAGCTATTATTGTTTTACATAAAAAAACATAATTATGTTTTCTTACGTTTCAAAATATCGCATTGCACTAATTTTGTTTGAATTAAATTAAAAAAAGTTTTTATCTACTCATTAATTTTGTAATAGTTGAAAAGAAACGAAATTTAAACTTAACTACGATAAATTAACCACAAAAGAAACTTGTCTATCTGTCACGCTTTCACGACCGACTCAATGGCTAAATATCTTTTCGAAGCTTTTCCAGATAAATACTTGCATTAAGTATCTAATATAATTATAAGATATAAAACAATAGTATCGATTTTTTTACCCAATCGTAATCTATATATACATGAGCCTAATGATGATGATGATGCTAGTCTTTACCTTATCTACAGGTGATTCGATATGTTTATTATCAAACACTTCCATTGCATAACATCAAAAATGATGGCTTTCATGTACTTTTAACGGAGTAAATGTTAATACTTTCACACGTAGGTACACAAGTCGTGGGTGAAACGCCTTTACAGACATTTTAGAGATAATTAGAAAAAAAAAATTATAGCATTTTGCTAGTGTGAGTTTAGGTAGTACCTATATAAAACAATTTTTTGTCAAAAACAAAAAAACATAATCAACAAAATTGAAATTATTTATCGAAGTGCAAAGTAAAATGAGATATTACATAATATCAATTTCCGATGAATCATGTAATCACAAATTTAATCAAGTCCAATGATTCTAGGTCATAGAACGGGGACACCATTACCTACTTGTAGTACCTAGTTTATTATAAGATCTTGTATATAACATCATGATCATTATGTAATTTTAATTATAAGATCAATCGTTGTCAGAAATGTTCCCTCTATTCAGGCAAAAATTTGTTTACATACATAGACACAGATTAGGTTTAATTTGGGTTACTAATGGTTCTATAAACAGTACCTATTATATTTATGTAGCCATAGTTCTGTATGTACCTATCTAAGTACTTAAGAAAATGATGCCAAAAAATTAACTTCGATTGGTAGTGAAAGCAACGCCTACGCTGTTTGTAAACAATAAACGAACCTATGCACTTATAATAATGTGTAGGTTGATATTACACTTAATACATTTAGCGTGGTATCTGCCGGTGACGGTGACGATAGTAAATTTATCAACCGTGCAATGTCTTCATATATAATATTTGCACTTTATCGTACATGAAGAGTATAATTATGCAAATGATTACAACTACTTACATAGGTACCTATTATGTAATTGATAAATATGCATATTAAATATAAGTGTCTATTAATATGTTGGTGTTTTCTATGTATAATCAAAAATATACATTTGTATGTATAATCTATGAAGTGTATCAGAAATCTAGCAGTCGTAACACAAGCTTCCAGCTTACCACGGGGCTAATTGTTGCTGTGTGTATTATCCAGCAATATTTATTTAATAGTCCAACCATTTAATAATTATTTAACCCAATTTAAATTGTAAATAGGTAGAATAAAGAGGAAGTCTGTAATGAACAGTTGGCAAACAGACTATTTCATACCGACACATCAAGGTTAAAATTGCGAAAACATTTTACCAACACGGCAACTCAGACATTAAAAACAGAAACTATGTATTCCAATACAGCAGCGATCCTTAATTTCGAACTGCGAATGCAATTGTAACAATAGCGAAAGTTTATACACAGATCGTAATAAAGTCCTTCTTAAATTATTCAAAACCACTCGTGCACATCCAACATTTTCTCAACAAAAGACAGCAAATAATAAAAAAAAATTACAGCTTTGGTTACAAAAACTCAGTTCACTATAGTATCGTAATTTTTCGTAAACGATAACGCGACTACGAAACACGTCCGATTGAAACGAAGCGGTTTATTTACTGAGCTGCTCCTACCTCGCTAGCTACGTAGCTACGAAAATAATCTACAGCGCTTTCTGTTCCAAGTAATGTTCAGCGCAAAAGCGCTTTAGAAACAGAAATGATAGAACTGCTTATATTGAACCAATAAAACGATTTGAAAGATTCAGATAAAAAAAATTTACCTGTACCTAGCATAAATTTAATTTGTTTATGCTAAAAAAAGCCACTGTATTGCAAGTAGCAACATATACTGACTGCATAGGTATATGTAGGCTTAATCAACACAAGGAGAATGAAAAACGAATAATGGTAATTAATCCAAGCAGACAAAGGCATGACGAAATCGAATTGTATATTCAATGGAAAACGAAATTTATTCGATATTTCGCAATTTAAAAGCGACACATTTTGATAATTCTGGAAGGCTAGTCTTAAAAATAGGCTATTTTGTTATTCTGTTCTGGCGAAATAGAATTTAGATAACCACTTAGGTTACCATCTAAATTCAATATGGACAGGCTAATGTTTAAGAATGAGGCAATGTAGAAATGGATCCGATATTTTCAATAAAGACTTGATATTATTTAAATGTTACAACTAAACTAACAATTTTAGGTTTAATCAGCACGTAGATGTGTACCTAATAGTTTTAGTGCGAATGCCAAAGAATGCACTGGTGGCCATTTTGCAATAGTCAGTCATAGACTAAATAAATAATAGGTTTGACACTTTAACCTTGTATTGTACTGACGTCAAATTCAGACGTAGGTAAGTCAATAATGAACATTGAACGCTTGCTATGAAAGTATCTACATCATTTATACATGCTATTGTTTTGTTGAGATGAACATGGTTTTTGTTTCGTAATATAAGATAATGTCAGGGCTAGGCAAAGATACAGATGAGCAGAGAATTAAACTACATTTTTGTCTATTGCTAATTGAAGATATTCCGGGGGTAAAGATTACAATTATAAAAACATACGTAAACGTTTGTTTAATGTTATTAATTTTTAACATTAAATTATTATCAATTATTTAATGTTAAAATAATAGAACACACAACAAGAAATTTTCCAAATAAAGAATTCTGATTACGGTTTGAACTGTTTTTATGTACCTACTTGATATTTTATAATATGTACCTATAATCAGTTTTGATCCTTCGCTTAAAATAGATACAATTTTACCAAATCTATATTATAAGTGCCGCAAAATATATGTATTATAAATAAAACTTACTTCTGTGTTTCCGTCTTCCAGATTCTTCAAATATTACTAATACTTTTCCTGAGACCACCATTTTAGGACAGAAGTATTGAAGTCAATCTAGCCCAAGTGAGATACCTACTTGAACAAACTGTCTGATGATTTTCAATCAGCTAGTGCATTCGATATGTTTGTTTAGCATTTTACATCAATGATGTAACCGTGATTGGTCGAATTGTATTTATTGACACCTACTTCACAAGTGGAAAACTATACATAGGTACAGTGTTTATAAAAAAATTCTTACGCGATCTCTACCTACATAGATTTCTTTGTCTGCATTACAGAACATTTGTATGCTTAACAAATATTGAATTTAGGAGAGTCTTATCAAAAGATAAACATGCATACGACTAAACTAATGGAACAATATCTGCAGCACAGTTAATAAGTACGAGTATAATGTTTTACCCAAATGTAAAGAATATATATAATATTCTATTTAAAAACCGAACTCAGTTTAAAAACTGATTGAGACAGATCGTTGCTGGAACTGGAATAGTTTGAAAAAAGAATTTCATAATCATTAATGAACTCAGGAACACCCATATCATACAAAAATGACAATTAGTTATTTTGAGAACATGACATACACTCATAAAATAAAGAGTTTAGAAGCGTAGGAGTATTGTGTTTAGTGAAACACATGTTAGGTATTTTTAGAAGCTTGTGTTTTTATTTTAAGGTGTGGTTTAAACTTCTGTATTTTTATCAGAAGCACACTTGAAGCGTTTGATGTAGACGGCAAGTGTATCTATAAGGTACTTTACTTATAGATAATGTCGGGTTAATATAGTAGGTAGGTAAGTATAGTAAAACCATTTCTAAAATGAACGCCCCTCTACCGAATTCAGTATTTTTTTTTTCTGTGTATTCTGTTTTTCTGTATTTCCTCTCACACGTTGAAATCATCACGGTTTTGTGGAGGGAAGTTCATTTTTAGAATGGTTTTACTATACCTACCAAGCTAAGATGTGCAAAATACAATACGTAGATAACTTTAAGAATTCTCATTACTCTTTTGTATAATATACAAATCTCTAAAGTAAAAATTATGTTTATCTGAATTGTAATCGCGTTTCAAAAGTATCTGAAATAATTTTCTTACAGTTGGTATTTGACCTTATTTTGACAGTGGTATTTATAAGGCCACTTGCATTCTCTGTAAAAGGTATGTAATATATTGATAGGGTCAAATTTGAGAATTCCATTTTTTCTACCAAATTTTTAAATCTTGTGGATTTCTGAATTAATATAACTGAAATTGTAATCATAGATAATCATCAATACCAATAGTATAAGGATACGATAAAATAATTCTGAAAATTTCTCTATTGAGCTGGCAAAATGAAGAAACATTCTTTGTGCGAAATTTTAAAAAAAGAACCAACTTTGGTTCGGGCACACCGTCCGTTACGCTTTCGTAAGCAGAAATAGATGGAGACGAACGAATGGGCGGACGATTGTGCTCCGTGTCTCCGCTTCCGGGGATTGCAGGGTTGCCATATCAAACATTTTATTATAAATATGGAAATAGAATTGCTTTTGTGAAAATAAGGCATGTTTTCGCAGAAGAGACCTTTGGAAACAACTAAAAGACAATATTTGAACAAGAAACGGGTAACATACCATGATTTAAATGTTCTTTCTTTCGTTTCTTGTTCAAATATAGTTAAAAACCATGATAGTTTAAAAAGTTATAACTAAAAGACATCTCTTCACACGTGACCTTGATAGATAATGAAAATCCACTTTATTTTCGGCCAAATGACATCAAAGAAGAGATAAACGTTTTGTCGACACCATTGATGTTACAACATCCTTTAAAATAAATAAAAAGCATTTTAAATTTAATGTGTTGTTTTTCTTATTACAATTTAAACCCCTTTTAAAATGTATTTATGTAGGCTAATGCAATTAATACATATGTGATTTTTTTAGGTATCTATCATTTAAAACTCGATCGCTTTACTAAACACAATATCAACTCATGAAAAAGGATATCTGTGATTTTACCGCTGAGATTGTATACCTACGTAGTCATATAAACGAGATAAATCATACCTACCTACTCGGACTCGAAACTACATGATTTATTCGATCAGGACATTGTTATTCATCGCCATTATAAAGGCGACTTTTTACATTGTAACCATATTGGAAAACGAGACCATAGTCATGTAAAAACCCGTCCAAAAACCAAATATAGACCGAAGCCTTGTTTGCAACAGGCCAGATTGGATATACATGCGTTCAAAACCGGTCCCAACCCAAGTCGGGTTAACAAGAAAACCACCGCTCGCATTTTGCATGAAACAAGATACTGCGTGTATTTAATTTTGCCTGCGAAATTGTCCTGTTCAGTGATTACATACATTATTTTGCGGTTAAAAATTATTTCAAGTTGGCAATATTGATGAACAATTCAAAATAATGGAACAAGTTATGTTGGTAGACTGCGTTGTATCCACAGAAAGGAGTCTATTCTAATTCAAACGGCATTCGACATTTTAAACCTCATTGAAAGTTCTTTGTTTTAATTTGATCAATCCAAGGGGCAAACTTAAAAGGTTTATGACTTACCTCTAACATCTTTTTGGAGAGTCGTGGATAGTCCCTCAGCCAACGCTGCGTCCAATAAGTTGATATTTTCTCTGCAGCGTGTCACCAACTCCGTCTGTGTACATGAAAATGTACATTGCAAATAGGACTTACATACTTTACGATAAGGTATTCTACAAAAAACATCACCATGTAAAAACAAATGTATTGAAAACTAATTACCAAATCACTTATTCCCAAAACGCGCTCCATATATCCAACAACACTTATCATAATATAACAGCATAAAATCGTTTGTGTTACATTTCCTATTTACATTTTAGTTCAAAGAATTCCATTCCGAAAATTTTAATCCTGTTAAAAAGTTGATGCAATGTTTTAGAAAAGCGGAATTACAAGGTTCCTAATAAAAAAACCTAATCGAAATTAAAGATAGTTTAGGTGTTGGTTTCTAAAGAATAGGGTGTTAATTGACTGAAACTCCACATTAATTTTCAAATTAGCACATTTATTAATCTAAACAATTTATACAATATCACTTTTAAGTTCAACATTTATAGAAAAATAGATCAATTAACAACCTACTCCTAGCAGCGTACAAAAAAATTTACAACACTGTGAGATATCTTGGAGTTCAGTCAAATACATTCCACGTAAATAAATAGCGAAAATAGTAAGAGCCAACAAATGGCTTACTTTATGTTTTATAAATAATCTACAATATCTCACTCAAATGACAAGAATCTATATTTATAATTTAAAATACCCTTAGTAAATAACCGAAAAATAAATAGATGTGCAATACCCCATATTTACATAATAAAAAAAATCGCCAAAATTGACACTGTCAATTTGACATTACATTTTTTTTGAAATTTTAAATCATTGGTAACTATAAACGTTTCGTAAGCGTGCGTACCTGCTACAAAATTTTTATCACTCATCCAAAGAAATTTATGTTCCCCGATAAATTAATACTCTAAGTTTAAAATGATTAAAATATACTTAGTTAAAGTTTGATCTAGCACCAAAATTAACCACCATAGACTAAGATTAAAATAGAAATTGTTGCGTAGTTAGTAATTAGAAGATAACTTTTGTAACAATCAAATTCATTCAAAAGTCAGAATTGCGTGTTAGTAAGAAAGGAAAAAATCCTGGGTAAAGAGGAAAACAACACTCAATTATTCATACTGCGATTGTTTCATATTTTATGATTAAAAAATCATTTACATTCATTATTAAATTAGATGAGCCTTTCGAATTCGATATTTGAATCAGATATATTAGAATAGTTCCTCAAGAACTTATTTTAAATTTTGGAATTCGAAATTTAAAAGCTATAAAATGAAACAATCGCAATAGACAAAATACCTACTTTCAATCAACAAGTTAGAATTCACACTGCGTTCGTCAGATTTTATTGCCGTTTAAATTTAAACTATTCACATAAATGCCACTTATGTGTTGCACGTATGACCGTATAACCATCGATGTAAGAAAACGATAAGCAACTAATAAGAATTATTCATATTTTTAATTTACTAAATATATTTAAACTAAATATTATAGTTTTCACCGTAGACTAAAATAAAGAAAAAGTAAATTCTAAATTCTTAAATAAAAACAAGAAATGTTACAGCAAAAAAATCTGACGACCGCCATAATACTTACAAGTACAACCAAAGCAAAAGCGTCACTGTAAATGTATGTAAACAATAATGAGCACCGAAAACGCAGCCACAGCCAGGCAAAGTCGCGCGCGAAAGCATGCAGGCCTCCTATACTGCGTCACACACGACAAATCGTCCGAATCGGAATAACTATCGGTATCGTATCTTACGTAGTCGATCGCGCGGAGTAGGTCAGGGGAGTCTTGTCTCGCCATCAGCGCCTCCGCCGCCTCCAGCTGCGAGTGGGATCGCCGCACCAGTGATTTCACCTCTTCGGACTCCGAATCGGACACGTCCCAATTCCGACGATGCTTCGGATTCGATTCCCCTTCGGAGTCCGCGCTTTCCGTCGAACGCCTCCGGAGTTCGGACAACGCTATTTTTTGTAGCTCGCTTTCACCGTCTTTTGTTCGTCTGCGGTTTAAGGAATCGAGGATGTCGGGGCGGTTGTTGACCTCTGTGTATTCCAGCGATGAGTTGACTTCATCGCTGGTTAGGTTGGAGCTGTGTCGTCTGCGACTGAGCGCTTGAACGTTGAGCAGATCGAATTCTGGAGAACGTTTGCTTTTGTTTGACTCTGACGGTCTGCGTCGTCTGCCGCCGTCGTTGCTCTCGATGCTCGTGTTGTTTCTGGAACGTTCTAAGCTGTCTAGGAGGGATTTCTTGCGTTCAGCGCTAGACATAGACTTTTTCGGTTTGCGAGAGTTTTCTACGGGGGATGTTCTGGTGGGTCTTTTGTATCTGACGTCTGGTTTTCGTCGCCTGGTGTTGGAGGGGCTGTCGTGCTCCGGTTGTGCTGAGAGGCTGGAGCAGCAGTCGGACTGCGAGTCGAGGAAGGCTCGGTAGTCGTCGCCGAACTCGAGCAGGCGCCGGGCCGCGTCCGAGTCCGGAGCTTCCGAGTACGGTTCGGAGTTGTATTTCTCCTGTAGACAAAAGAGGAGTTCAAAACAGTGAAAAAAAGGACAAATATTAAAATAGTGTTATACTTAGCCAACTAAACAAATTTAATTACAAAATAAATGGTAGTCAAAGGTCTGTGACGGCCATAAACACGGTATAATACACTAAATTATATGTTCCAAAAGCCTGGTGATAGAACAACTGTGTTCCTCGGTCTTAGCTGAAAACACACGGAACAAATTTTGGTTACGAGGCGGGAATCGAACCCGCAACCTTCAGGCGTTCCCCTACCCGCTGCACCACAGAGGTTATTGTAATCCTTACCTGATAAAAGTCCCACGCCTGCTCAGAGAAGGAGCTATGTTCCTCCGTGCCGGCGGTGACGCTGCGGTCTACATCCGAGTCCTTGTCTATGCTGAGGTCCCTAGAGGTTATTGTTTAGTCCTTACCTGATAAAAGTCCCACGCCTGCTCAGAGAAGGAGCTATGTTCCTCCGTGCCGGCGGTGACGCTGCGGTCTACATCCGAGTCCTTGTCTATGCTGAGGTCCCTAGAGGTTATTGTTTAGTCCTTACCTGATAAAAGTCCCACGCCTGCTCAGAGAAGGAGCTATGTTCCTCCGTGCCGGCGGTGACGCTGCGGTCTACATCCGAGTCCTTGTCTATGCTGAGGTCCCTAGAGGTTATTGTTTAGCCCTTACCTGATAAAAGTCCCACGCCTGCTCAGAGAAGGAGCTATGTTCCTCCGTGCCGGCGGTGACGCTGCGGTCTACATCCGAGTCCTTGTCTATGCTGAGGTCCCTAGAGGTTATTGTTTAGCCCTTACCTGATAAAAGTCCCACGCCTGCTCAGAGAAGGAGCTATGTTCCTCCGTGCCGGCGGTGACGCTGCGGTCTACATCCGAGTCCTTGTCTATGCTGAGGTCCCTAGAGGTTATTGTTTAGCCCTTACCTGATAAAAGTCCCACGCCTGCTCAGAGAAGGAGCTATGTTCCTCCGTGCCGGCGGTGACGCTGCGGTCTACATCCGAGTCCTTGTCTATGCTGAGGTCCCTAGAGGTTATTGTTTAGCCCTTACCTGATAAAAGTCCCACGCCTGCTCAGAGAAGGAGCTATGTTCCTCCGTGCCGGCGGTGACGCTGCGGTCTACATCCGAGTCCTTGTCTATGCTGAGGTCCCACATCTGTCCCGGGTCCCCGAGGCTGAGCGCCAGGAAGTTACGCTCCCGGTCCTGACTTTGCGCGAGCCGAGGGCGGACGGACCCGCCGGCGGGACCTAGTTTGAAGCTTGGGGCAACTGGAAAGAGACGGTATTGTTAGAAAGTGAAGATTGATGTGTACAGTTAGTATGTATTTTTATGTTTAAAATGAAGAAACTGCATTTATTTATTCAACAAAATCCACAGCCCTTAAAACCTATACAACATTGTCTCATATAACAGAACTTACGGCCAAAAAAACTATTATAAGTACAAAAGTGGATGTATATTTGAATGTGGTACATAACTTCAGATTATTAACATATTTACATCTCTATTTATAATGTAACTTTCTATGTTTTCAGAAAATCACATAGGCTACATTTTGCCATGGTATGTTTAAAACTTTAAACCTTATTTCGTAGGTAAAGCCACAAGATGGAAAGACACTGTTTACAGTCCAAATTTTAAGGCTTATGTTATATGCCTGATTATACTAAATCACTGAATAAATTTAACAAAGATAGTCAGTTAAGACTAACGGACCGAGGTTTTAGTTAATAAATACATTTAAGTTATCTCAGACAGAAAAAGTAAATACACAAATCTTAGATAATAATAATCAATATGTTTAATTAGTTTAATAAATTATGATTTTACTTATAAATTTGATATCCAAAGACAAACTTATTTATGTCAATAAAATACATATATAAAACGCAAAGATATCTTACCAGTTTCGACTTCATTCTCTGGAATGGCGCCATCTTCGTTAGTAATGTGCGTCTTCTCTATGCTCTTGCGCAGGTGCGCGATAGACGACATGGGGATACGCTTGTCTTCGTCGCTGTCGTTGCCCGACGTGGATGTCGTGTCGAATCTGATGGGATTTTGGTTATTAATAAACAAATTTCACTTTCAACTTTGAGTTATACTATTCATTTTATAACAAAGGGAATTAGAGTAAAAACCGCGCGCGCGATGCGTGTTTTTTTAAGTGAAGATAGTTGAAGGGATGGTTAGTGTAGTGACATAGGCTACTTTTTACAAAAATACTTCCGCGGAATACTGTCAAACGCGGGAAAAGCCGCTGGGCAGAAAGTTAGTACATACATAAATAGATATTTTTACTATACATATAACACCCGGACACTCAGAAGAAATATTGGCAGATTGCACATTATTTTGTCCCGAGACGAGAATCGAACCCGCAACCTCTTGCGTAGTCGGACCTTCACCCGCTTCGCCACAGAGGTCATCAAAAGTTAATAACCAACCTGCTTTTCCTACTAGTAGCAGGATCACTAGCCGTACTCCGTTCATTCTTGTCCATCTCCGGCGTCAGTCTCCCGCAGAACGACAAGCTCTTCACCAACCGCTCCCTTCTAGAAGGTTCGTTCGTTCTGCGCAGACGCAGCTTGAGCCGCTTGCGACGCAGCCAGCATTGCTTGTCGCTGGCCTCCACGCAGGACGTGCACGCTTCTGTCATCGTGTTCGTGCTTGATACGTGACCCTGGTGTTTGAAAAAAAAAAATTTTAAACATTTAGGACTTCAAAAAACCGTGTGCGCTGGCCTTTAATTAAAATCATCCAATGAGATCCACGGAAAGATATTTTCTCGTGTCAAACTAACCACAAGATTTTGTTTAATTGGGAATATTTGTATGCCAGAAGACGGGCAGCAGTGTTGTTCTGTGTACTGTACCAAGTACCAACTTACTGCGATCAAGAATTTACCTACAGGGACTAAATATAAATTGTAATATTGTGAGATAATTTGTACGTCTGGGGGCCAACCACCATCTTTTAAAAACTATCATGTTTCCGAACATTCTTAGAGTAAGCCTACAATAATATTACTTTATATGGTTTATAAGAGGTTATGGTACGAAATCACAAAATAAGATTAGAATAATACTGCTCTAAGAGATCATGGTAGGCCCCCTGTTCGCTTGATGCGTTCGTTGAAACAGAACGTTCAAAATTTTGAAATTCGAATACAATCGACGTCACACCGAAATACCGACGAATGAAAAAGGTAATACTTCATTCAAAATTTTGAAATTCGAACACTAACGACCGACCTTTAGCTGCTAATTCTCAGGAGAATGAAAAAGTTCATACTTCATTAAACATTTTAAAATTCGATCACAAACGACCGATGTTTAGCTGCCAATAATTCTCAGGAGAATGAAAAAATTCAAAATTCAAATTTTAAAAAATTGTTTCATACGCTTCCACGAGCGGCTTTGCCGTTTTTCTGATGCTGTTTTCGAATTAAAAACTACAAAACTTATTATAGGTACATAAGATCTGTCGTACAAACCTGTACAGTAGTAGAGCTCCCTCTCAGTTTAGAAGTAGAGTGAGACGGCGTGACTCTCTGCGAGGCGATGGTGTTCAGCGCCGACTCGGATATGGACATGTTGTGCGACATAGCGGCAACGTCGCCGGCGGTGGGAGTGACAGAGAGGCTCGCGTTCGTGGTGAGCTGAGAGAGACAGGAGACGGACCAGGGACGGTCGGCGTTGCCAGCTCGCTTCTTGCGGAGGTTCACCTGGAATAATAAGATAGAAGGTTTATAAATTACTAGCCTTTTATGTTATATACGTATAGTTTGCAATAGCCTTCCCAGATAGATGTATTATCCAACATTGAAATATTTTTTAAATCGGATGAGCGGTTCCTGAGATTAGAATAGAATAGAATAGCATTTATTGTTAAAAAGATGACACTGTATGGTTAGTAGTGTCTTAAATCCTAAGTTAGGTTTATCTTGACACTAGAGTATTAGCGCGTTCAAACAAACTCTTCAGCTTAGTTCTTAGAACATGCCGGTTTCCTCACGATGTTTTGCCTTCACCGTTAGAGCACGTGTTTTTTTTCCAACCCGCACTTGGCCAGCGTGGTGAATTAAGGCCTAATCTCTCTCATCATGAGAGAAGTCCCTGTGTCCCAGCAGTGGGAACTTGAATAAGGGTGTTATGGTATGGTACTTACTTTAGCATGATGCGTTGGCGTAACGGTGCAAGTGGAGGTGCTCATGTCCATAGAAGAGTGCAGGTTCCGTTCCTCTGAGGTGAGGGAGTTGTCCACTTCGCTCTCAGTCGTGTATTCTCCAGATGCATCGTAGCTCTCGGTACACTGGGTTAAAAAAACAATTTTAGTACAAAATAATAATTGAATTCGGTAATTTTTATTTTTTTATTTTGGCAGTTGTGTTGTTTAAATGTTTTTAGTAAAAAGGACATATCAATAACTTCCAAAATTAAATTATACATTTCGACTAGGTTAGTGACTAGGTGGTAGGTACTTATATTAAATACGTAGAAAAACTTGTTAATTGATCAAAAGGACGCTATAAATTGGTGTCTATCTGTTTTGAAACCTCAAAAGCGTCAGTCAAACCTGACTTAGGTATTACAGTAAAAACTATTATTATTGGATTTTTAACGTATACTTGTTGAAAAACTCACCTGATTAATTTGTTCACACTTATCCCCCTCCGAGCTTTGGTTCAACCACTCTTTTATCCTCGACATTTTATTCCTACTCGCACTCTTCTCTTCATCAAACGACAGATTGAAACTCCTATTTTTCTTCTTCAATTGTGCTTGAACTTGCTTTTGTACCAACTGCTCAGCTTGATTAACCAATCTCACTATATCCTCGTTTCTAGTCTGTTCCAATTTCAAAAGGTCCGGAGTTGACGCGTCTAGTTTATTGTCTATGGGCAGCTCGCATTGGATTTCAACGGAGGAGGTCATAATATCCGTGGAGTCTTCATTTGCTATTTTAGTGCCGACGTATGTCCACTCTTCTTCCGATGATTCTTCTTGACTTTTTTCTGTTTCGATCATTTGTCTGTCTGAATCCGTGTCGTGGTGTTTGAAGTAGAATGTGCCAAGATGATCTGATTTTCTGTGGGTCTGATTGAATTTTGATGTGTCCACTGGTTTTTTCCGTTTGATGACTGTTGGTGGTGTTCTAAGTCTGTCTTCGAAGTGGTTTTGTTCAAGTCCTGTAAAAGACAATTGCACACTGAATTCGAGCGTCATTTGTTTGCATGGAGAATTGAAAACATGTTGTCGGTATGTAGTAAACAGTGACATAATTGAATACTGTTTTGAATTGCTTTTTAGTCAAGACACTTATGATTCATGACCGCGGATAACTATGTAAACTGGCACTTGCGTGCTTTTAATGTAATTTGCTCTTATATCTTTGACTATTGTCTATTGTTTATTAAGGAGTCAATTGTTTTAAGGATGTTCACTTAATCTGGCAATATTTATAATATTGACTGTAAGACATTTAAATAACAATACGTAACACCAAGAGAACCATGTTTCTTACAGTGCAAAAGTTTGAAAGACATGAGACATTCACCAACCCGAACTTGACCAGCGTGTCTTAAGGCTCTTTCGTCAAGTGAGAAACCCCTGTGTCGAGAGGGAACGTAAAGGGTGATGATGATGATGAATAAGTAGGTATATACCTACTTGTTTAATTATTGTACAAATTATCTTTGTAAAACTTAATGTAACCCAAACATTTTGAACAAAGATATTTTGTTTGTTTGTGTAGTAATACTAATTTAATTAATTAATTTAATTTGAAATATAACTTAGATTAATATATAAGTTTAATGTTACTATGTAGGTGCACCGCCACTCCAGAATTTAATAGTTCCTATCCATCCAAAGGTTGCCTGGAAGAGATCGCTTTTAGCGATAAGGCCGCCAATTGTCCCATTATTTCTCATTGTATTTTCCACTGTTATGATAGGTTATTAATGGTGTGCAATAAATAAATTATATCTATCTACTAGTACGTACCATCAATCTGGTCACTAGCCGGTACGATCTGGTCCAATGTCATCATTTCTGCGTCCGCGCAGCCGCCGGGCACGCGTCGCTCGTCCGCCATTTTGTACACGCACCGCGTCAGTTCCGACTCGCAGTCCGACCCGAAACCTCGCCAGGTGTACGTCACTGCATCTTGCTCCTCCTGGAAAGTAGATAAGTCAATATTAGTTTGTATTAATAAAGATCTAATTCTTGTGGGTGTAATTAAAACTAAGGGATTTAGAGAAGACGGCCAACACCGTCCTTCTGTGTACCTCAGCAGCTTATAGAATAGAAAACGATTATTTCACAAAGATGGTATAGTAACATAATATACCTAGGTAATTGCGAAAATGGTCGCCACTCAGCGATAGCTTTAGTATGCGATACCTCAGCGTTGTTCTTACGTGACGCCACCTTATGTGTAAGTAAAGTTACTGAGGACCGATTTCTGGGTTCTATTGGGGAAACCCCAGCATGCCACTGCATGTAATATGATATAATGGGTTGTAGTAGTATGTAGTAGATATGACAAGCAACCAAAGAAGACGTATCATGCAACCTTTTGAGTGTGAGCTTTGCATTCGCATAGGTATAGTAAAATCTCGGCCCGGAAAGGATTAATTTATTAGTATTTCTGCTAAGTAACATCTGAATGTACCTCAGAGGCGGATTGTCTGCTGTCCGTGGAGAGATCCCTGGGTCGGCAGTTCACCGGGGTTCTCTGTCTCTTCGGCGAGCCTCGTCTGCTCAGTCGCGGCTGCTTCAGCACGGGCTCGTCGTCACTGTCTGTTACTGGTTCCTCTGTTGTTGCAGGCTGGAAGAACAGAGGTATGGTATTACTTCGTGTTTTATTACTACGTGTAATGCAAAATGAGGGATTAGTGGTGAAGGTTCAGGCTTTAACGGTTCCATATTATTACAAAAATAAGGCTGAAAGAGCGCGCCTACACGCTTCTCTGAATTGACTAAATTGACCTGAGCTTTTATTACGATATCCATATATTATTAGTTTTATTACGAATCGCAAAAGAATATTTAGTGACTCTCAATAAAAATATTATAAACAAAATTCGTAGTTTCGATTTTCACCTCAGGAAACGCTTTTGAAAAAGTTTTCAAATCATCCGTAAACATGATTACAACGGAACATTCTAGTACCTACAGAAGTCAGTGTTAATAATTAAATAATAACATTTAAGACAAAATATTTCCAAGTTACAAAAAAAGAATTTCAAAAATCATACATTTAACTGGAACCAATATAAAATTTTATAATAAAGCAAAGATAAATTCCGATGACGGCACATTGAATTAATCCGAGTTCATATTTTATAAATTTATTACACAAAAGAAACCTATAACAACAGGCAACAGAGAAATAAAAGCAAAACATTACATAACTTTTCAAAGATATTCATAAATTAATTTACATTCATTTACAAGATACCAATAAATGTCATTTTTTCAAATCTCTCCCAAAATTTATTGCTAGAAATGAGCACATAAATTTATAGAATATTAAATAGATAATCTGTTGGTATCTTGTGGTGTCGTTGGGGTCGGATTAGGGTCGAAAATAACCCTTGAGTAACAATGGGATTGGTTCGGACCGCTAGGTAATTTACGATTCGTCAACTCGCTCCAGTTGGGACAAAATTTTTGGGGCGAGATGACGAACGACTCAAAAATTCAATTTTGTTGGCACGCGACTACCCTTTGGTATTTACGTTAATTGGGTTAGTGGAGCACTGGGGGATGAAGAATTACAGTATATTTCCCGTGAATTTTGTTTGTGCCATTCATGATCTTTTTAATTGCGTAATAAATTACAATGCGGCAAAGGAATAAGAATAATGTGACTCTTTACAATATAACTTAGGTTAGGTCGGTCATTGGTCATACTTTGTTTCATTTTAAGTAACCTACCTACATTACTGGTTTATATTGTAACATAAACATTTTACTTACTCAATATAATTTTTTTTATTACATATATTATGTGTTGCAAACATACAGTTAATATGTTTGCAACACAAAATACAACATCGGTCTACGAATTCTTATTGATTCATATAAAAAAACATATTGTCCTTTTCAAATGTGCAATATACACAAATCCATTCAATTCGTGCACAAAAAAACACGATACGTATAAAAGCACAACGCACGGTAAACTACAATACACACATATTATGAGAATCCAACAGTCCCTATGCCACTTAAGTCACACCCGTTTGTTTATTTAGGGTTAATTTAGCGATCCATTTGGCACTTTCAGGGTTAATGTTTGTACACTCCCATAACAGCGGGTACTGATCACCTATTGTTAAAAAAAACTTGAGAGAAATACTATTTTTATACGTGGGAGAATATTTACTAAAGGGTTTGAAAAGTTGACATTTTCTCTCAGAGTTGAAGTTAGAACTGTGATTGAAATGAGGTAGGAAAATTTTATGAGTAAAATATGTTGCGGTAGTTGTCATAAATAAATTTGAATTTACGTAATAGTCGGTTGCATGTACCTACTTAAGTGCATTGTTCTGTGGAGTGTTATTTTGCGAGAGGGAATTGATTTTAAAGGTCGTTCGCTGAGAAAATATAGACAATTAAATACAAAGTTTCGTCCATGTCTAATTATCATATCAGTGCCCGAGACTTACCTATTACAAATAAAAAAAAAACTCTTTATTGTACACCAAATAAATAAAAAAAATACAAAAAGAAACAAGTACAATGGGCGGCCTTATCGCTAAAGAGCGATCTCTTCCAGGCAACCTTTGGATGGAAAGAGCAAAAAAATAAAAAAATTATTGAGAGAATGAAGGTGTTAACCCACCTGACTGTTAACCCGTACGATGCAGGCCTCCAAATGGCACTGCCACTCGATAGCGCGCAGGTAGAGCAGGTGCCAGCGTCGCTCGTAGGCCTTCGCCGCGTCACACCCGCCGCACAGACGCACCACGGAGCTTACGATCCTTCGGTGACATTCCACGTCCTTCTGCAATACCTGACGACAACGAATACAGATTTACTACTTGGAAATTAATTGCAACTTTGTAAGTTAACCCGGCAAATAAGTACTTGTTTTACGAGAGTTTTGGATTTGTTTGTTGCTAATTGTATTGTGCATTATGTAGTTGCACGACGTGATACAAAATATTCATTATAATTTTCAGCCCTCGATCGCTTACTCCATTAAAGATTTCTAGTTTGGTCCCTAAATATATGTATTTCTTAATTTATTTATTTGGTACACAAAATTTAATACAGTCAATATTATATCCATAATTTCAGGTGCTAAGTTAAGAGCTACACATGTCCAAAGCATACATACGACATCTTAGTCATGAATTAGCAGGAATAAGGTTTTACATTTACCTATATTTACTACGAAACTTTGCTACGAAACGGTTAATTTTTGCTACGAATGTTCAAGATACTGAGCTAATGCAATTGATGTTATTTTCTTGTTTGTCCACTCTAAAAGTGTTTGCACCAACATACCTACATATATGATAAACATAATATTAGCCGATCGTATAATAGTAGCTTGTGTGTAGGGCTTCCCTTTATCTCTTTGTAATGTAACTATCGATTGGATCTCTTGGCGGGAAACCAGATTTTCCTCATAGATCGATACCATAACAAATCAGAAGTGAACTGATCAAATCGGAAGCACAACAGACATACCGACATGATACAGAATCTACAACAGGTTGTTGCATCACAATAACGATAAGTAGCTCGAGATATCGATAGCAATCATAAAGAAACCCGCGCAAGCGCATAGATCGAGAGCCGGTGGGGAAATTCAATAGATGATCTGAATAGTCATAGAGTCGTAAGTCGTTGTGATTCTAAGGAACCAAATGTCTTCACATTGAATCAACACGATTTCCATACGATAAGATAGATGGACATATTAAAATAAATTACAACAAAATTATAATACGACATTCACTTGATTCTTTTGAAGTGTATAGGTTATGTTATGTGTATCTGTAAATATACGTATTATGTACCTACTCGTATTTCTAAAAAGGTGCAGTCAAGTAATGATTTTAATTGATTATGGAAGGAAGTTACGGCATAAACGGTGGGCCAAACCTGCTAATTTAATCAATAAGGAAGTCACGTACTTAGTCACTGATTGCCGAGATGGCTAAATTAGGAGAGCGAACACAGATCATTAGGTAAGTACCTACCTTATTTCGGATCTGTAATGTGAGATTATTCAGATTCTAGAACTTCAGATTTAGAATAACTGTAGTTACAGTATATAAATCGAATTTTAATAATACATCATATTTGGATTTTATCACACGTTACGCGGAAAGAAAACACTTATGTATAGTAAAACCATTCTTAAAATGAACCCACAAAACCGTGATGATTTCAACGTGTGAGAGGAAATACAGAAAAACAGAATACACAGAAAAAAAAAACAGAATTCGGTAGAGAGGCGTTCATTTTAGAAATGGTTTTACTATACTTACCTAATACAAAGAAATAATTTAACTTTAACCACACCGAAATTCATGGACTTAGCACAGAAAAGTTATAGTATGTCAAGGATTTAACGCATTGGTATTTTTACTGTTATATTATATTCTGTATGTAAATAATAAATAAATAATAATAAATAACAGTACCCTGATCTACTTCGAAGAATGTTTCATCCGAAGCAGGAGCGAGGTCGCACCAGGCAATCATACAACAATGGCGGCACCTTTGTGATGGAAGAGAAAAACTTTCAAAAGCGAACAAAGGGCGGAACGTGCTCCGGTAGTTGCGCACGCGCAGCTGATCGCAGAACTGAACGATTTAGGCAGATACATTTTAACTAAACTTGAAAGTCCAGCTGTGGACTGATACAGGGCGATGATGATGATGCTCCCATAATATACGGTGATGATGATGATGCTCCCATTATATACGGTAATTGAATAGGCTAAAAAACTCAAGCGAATAAGACAAGTCTTAGCTATTTTACGGCACTACGTTTGAATAATTAAGATAATTCGCTTTGACATTCACAGTAGTTAAGCAGATCTCATTTATATTAATTTTTCTATTCTAGATAAAATGGCTGAGATTAATGGAGAGAGAATTACGTATTAGGTATCTCTTACTATTGAGCTTGGGTCTCCCCATTAGAATCAGCATTTGTTCAGAATTTGGCACAGTACAAATAATAATCGCCTCAACGACTCCCTCTAGAGAGGATGTGATGATTATTGTTTATTACTAGAAGTGTATCTAACGAATACAGAAAACAAAACACTCTTCTTTCAGTGGAAGTGTTCCTTCTGCAAGTTACCATACTGTGGCAGTAGTTGTTTGGCAATGAAACGGTATTATCGAAAATCTTTTGACAATAACTTTGTGATTGGTATCAGTGTCACAATGCACATAATAGTTATTGCGGTAAAATTGATTGTAAATAGATAATAAATAACGGGGATTTAAGAAGGTACAATCTTTTAATTTTTAAGAATTATTTAAGAATGTATGTTTTAAGTGTTTTCTTGTATGACAATAAATGATCTATCCATCTAAGTTGTAAAAACATAAGTAAGACGTCCAAGAGATAGACGCATAATTTAGTGAAAGCTGCCGGTTCACCTAGTTCAAATAGAGACGTAATTACCTGAATTTCGGTGGCGTGTTTCTCTAAATCAACATGACTTCTTGAGTAAATAGATACACAATCATTATTTACTCAATATTTTCATCAGTAACATATTCAACACCCAATATCTAATGTTGATAAAACGTCGGTTTTCAAACAAACGAAGAATTTCGATCCAACGCAAATAGACATAATGCTTCTGTACCAAAAGCAAATATGAAGATATAACACTTCAAAATGTTTTACAAAACACAAGTAGGTAGACATTTTTCTAATCGGTGCTGTGTGTCTAGAAATATTTCATCATCACCATAAAAACCCATATTGGGTACCTATTTCCCACTACTGAGTAATGTTCTCTCCAATATGACCCATTTTAGGTCTTAAAAGATGTGGTATTATCACCACGCATTTATGGCGGGTTGGTGATCGCAGTAAGTTGGCACACTCTGGTATATTTATCGCTTGGTAAGTTTTACGACACTCACGTGGGGCGATGGGGTGGTGTTATTCTAAGACCGGCACTTTGCTTTAAGCGCTTCATAGATATAGACTATTACAAAGGCTGAAAGAGAACTGTATTATTATTATGTGAAAATATTCAATTCCGTATAGTTTCAGTTGAAGACTTGCAAGCTCACTCGCTTTCTCACTCGACTCCGGTCGGGTAATTCATAGGCCATTTGCGTGCCATAAAACTGCCATCTCATAAACCGTGTACCCCATCACAACCAATTTACGATGACGAAACTCATCAGACATTAGAGAAAACTTAACAACCTCTCGACTCGTAAGTACCTACACTGGCTACTTTACGGTTGTCAATAACTTTGACCCCTTTAATATCATTTCACGTAACTTCCTAATGGATCTCATCTCTGACAGAAATCATTATCATTTTTACTTATTTTAGTTATTTTTATTTTATAAATTTAAAAAAACTTACAGCTAAAAAAATAATTGTTACATAATTAAAACTGCTGAAAGCCAATTAAAAGTTTCCGCATGAGTCTGTTCCTAACGATGTCTCTTTACAGCAAATTTAAAATATAAGACAGTTTACTTATTATAATTATTTAATTTATTGTTTTTTTGAGTATAATTTAAAAAGGTTGTTTATTTTAGAAATAACCACCATTGCCTATCTGTAATATTACCTAAGAAGAACTTTTTGACATAAACAAGTGTAAAAAAAAAACAAAGTGTTCCTACGTTGAAAAGGATCTTGTTTTTTCAAGTATTTACAATTAGCCATATGATCTGTAACTAATCTAAGTATCATCAGAACTAATACTTAATAAATAAAAGCAAATAGTTATATTAGATCCGAATGGAGACATGATTTCAATTCCGTATATCGTGTAATCGGAATGAAAGTTTGGTTGGGGAACATAGGAAGCTAGTTCAACGATGGATTTCAAATTATTTCCCGTACAGTGCCCATTTTATCATGTAAATAAGTAATTCTGTATTATTTTTGCAAAATATAAGGCAGCAAGATAAATATAGATTATACATTTATGGCATTGCGAATTAGAATGTTTTATATAATGTATTATCTACTGCGTCTGTCGGTTTTAGGAGTAAGCGGGTTCGATTCCCACTGATAGAGCAGTGTTTATACGCTTTGATAAACAATAGCTATAAAATAACTGCAACTGAATGCTTTTGACCCATTTTTGACCCAGATTTTGGTGATTCGAAATTTCGTATTGAGGAATTAAATCAAAATACAAAAAAAAAAGTAAATAGAACATGGAAAGTTCTAAGCTACGACTAACATATTGTTTTATGTATGACGTGGTATCACTATGTATGCATGACGTGTATGACTATGTATGTATGGAGATCGGATCTCAAGTATACAGGTGTGGAGTGGTACGGCTAACATTACGAGATTCTCTGATATCTCACCATCATCATTTATTTCTTTAACTGCATCATGACAGTCATGTTAATCTGTAGGCGTGTTGAGAGAGAAATCTTTAAAATTCAAACTTAGTTCGAATTAGGTTTTCGGTTTATCTAATAATGAGAAACTATATATTTTTCTCATAAAATAATAATCTTATAATGGGAGGATTCGCTTTTTTTACTGCAAAAGCCTGCTGATATTTGATAAAAAAATGTATTAATGAACAACATTTTTACGGAAACCGTGGCAAAAATTTACCTTACGGAAGATTAAGATCAATATAACTGTAATTTAACTGAAAAACGTCTAAATTCCTGTTATATTAACTAATAGAAATCAAACAATTTATAAAGGTATCTTAATGGCAAGTGTCAAAGTTCAAAGGTCACGGCTGGAGGGATGAACCAAAGGCGATGGTATTCTGCAGTCGTGATATGTCGCGGACAGTGAATAGTAACAAGGACGTCTTTATAAACTAAACGATTAGCATAACTTCAGATTGATAATATTATGGGTTAATCTAGCACACATAACACAAGCTTCGAGCTTACCACGGGGCTAGATGTTGCTGTGTGAATTGTCCAGTATTATTTATTTATATCTATTATTGAATAGTTTCAATAAAATCCATGCTCTAGTTTTGGCTTAAAATGATAACAAAATACAAACTTTCGCGATTAATACTCAGACAAAAAACTCGCGTTATTTTTCCTCCAAATTGAATATGTAGTTAATATTTACTGATATTTAATGCCCGACATTAAAATATTCTAAAAGCGTTACGACAAAAGACGCCAGCCCATCTCAGAAAAGGGATAAAAAAACGCCAAAGCAACGATAAAGCCGCTACTAATGGAATCGTGAGCAAGTAAATAGCCACTCTTGCGCAATGTTATCCGTCAGCTATTTCGTCAGTAGCAACACGACCGATAGTAGACACACAAAAAGATAAACGTGACAATCTGTAATAAGTAATAAGGTAGTGTTTTTGTGTTTAAAGAGCTTTAACAGAAGCTAGATCTAAGTTTTTGATAGTTCATTTTAAACCCAGAAATATTTATATGCTACTCATGATTATTTCCTCGTCAAGAATTATTATATCTTAGTTATACATTTAAATAGTGTTTCAAATCAAATCAAATAGGTAATTCAACTTAAAAAAACTAATTTAATAATAATTTAATAATTTTTCATCAATTTTCAGCTCTGGCTCTTAGAATAGACAAGACTAAAACTGCTGTAACTAGGAATTTCTATGAAGTTTAAATATTTCAGATCAGCGAGTTTAAACATTACATTTGTAAGAGCCATCTAAAATAAACAATATTCCAACCTCTCATTCAAGGCCCTACGAGAACTATAATTATTCCATTAAGCCCTTGCCAAACCTCACTTATACCTGCCATTATCTGCAACAGAACTTCGGAACTGTAATTGCAGTTTCGTAATCGAAATGCTAAATTGCTTCTGACTGCTGCGAATGAAACAATACCGAAATATGAAGTGTTTTCTTCGCAGTAACTATATTGATAGGAAAGAGAATATGGCTGGTTCAGTTGAGTGAAAATACATTTTACTTTAATGACCTCTTGTTTGATGTTTACCGTGATTAACCCCATAATTCTAAAACGAAGTTGGAAGGACAACTTTGTATCAGGGAAAACACCTCTTTACCGGGAAATTTTGTTGTATTTATGTAACAAAATTTCCCGCTTAAGAGAATTGATGCAACTGTGTATTTTGTTTTAAATAGTAATTGTATTTTCCTTACTAAAATAAAAGCCGAGAATTGGCTTCATAATGGATGATAATGTAATGTAAATACATATTGCTAGACAACTCACACTGCAACAAGTGGTTATAATGCTGGATTCGTTTAGGGATTAAAAGTGGTACAGCTGTTACAAAAAAACTGTGGCTGAAATAACACAGGCACGTGGTAATATCGAGCGGACAAGATAATTGGCGCCTATCCCACATCTTAACAGTTCGCAATTAAGAGAAGGGTCTAACAAGACGTAACTTTCTATATCATTTCAAGGAAGTGCGAAATGGATTTCAAAACCTTATCTGACAATGTAATTTATCTGTAGTTATGCTTTCACACTCTATTACTAACTGCATTGATTTTATCGGAAAGAGCTAAGCTTATGTTCTATTATGTTACTATTTTTAAATTTAATTATGTATTATGTGTCGTGGCAAATAAATATTTTCATTTCATTTCATTTCATTTATGTAGTTTTGAATTATCATCTAGTACCTACCATCGTTAAAAGACACAAATAAAAAGTCCCAGAAATCGACTTCCTGAAGAAGGTGATTACGTAACACTTATTATTACGATGCAATAAAGGCCCATTTACATTGTCATAATTCAAGGTAACGCATGCCGAAGGAGTCATCGGCCGGTGTGACGAATTTAGCCGAAGTCGGCGGAAATATCCGAAGATGTACGGAAATAGCCGAGCGCGCACATGCCAGTCTTTCTGCGTGCTTTCGCGTGGTCAATGGTGATCAGTGATCACTGACAAAGATTACCGAATTAAATTCATAAAATAATATTACTATGCTGGACAATTTACAAAGCAACATGGTAAGGGCCGTGGTAAGCTTGTTTTACGGGTACTAAGTATAATACAAAACATAATAATCCACAGAACATACATACATTTGGAAGGGGTCAAAAGGACTTTTGGTTAATTTTTATATAAAAAAAATATAATTTTTTTATAATGATACATAATAGAGAGATGATCTGAGTCTCGCCAAAACTTGAGAACAGCTGGGCCAATTTAGTTGGGATTTAATAAGTTTGTAGTAGGAAGTTTTATAACAGTGAGAAATAATTGAAAATGAGTGGGGAAAACGTGAAGCCCGTCCCTCATAAAATAAATAAATCTTTATAAAATGTATTCTAGTTCTCATGTATTATGTATTTAGTTGTAACAACAAAATCTTAATAAATGATGGAATATGAACTAAACTAAAAACATCTCCGCCTAGAAAAACCAATCTAGACTTTCTTAGACAATCGTATCTTCAAAGTTATTCCGAGAGCGTTCGTGTTGTAACTCGTGAGAAATCAATTTAGACGTGTAAAGAAAACCTGACATGAACAAATTAGGAGGCAAGGGCATCTATTGTCTGAAGACGAGGAAGTGTTCTAATGTAAAAGGTTCTCAACACGATTCACGGGTGAAACTCCCTGGCGTATCGTTTGTGCTTGAGCTTTTAACAAGAAATTCACCAACCCGCACTGGGCCAGCGTGGTGAATAAATGCCTAATCTCACTCGTCAAAATAGAAGTCCATGTTTCCCATATTCGCTTAACCACAATAATAGGCTTCGCTTAGTTTTTACAGCGACACTCATGTTTATCAAATTTCAATTTGCATTCAGTTGTATAATCTAAATAACAAATAAGATACGACAGACACAATCTACACAAAAGATTTATGTTAGAAAATTTGGAAAGTAAGTATTTATGTTTTGTCTACAGGTACTACACCTGTAGATAAAACATACCTACATATCTAATCAACGACTTTCAAGAAGACTTAGGCCTGTTTCACCGGTTACAGATAAAGCTTCAGATAGTTATCTGATAGATATCAAAACCGAAATTGTGTAGTTTATCTGGCAGATAAGTTACGGATAGGCTATCAGGCACTTTATTTGAAACCGGTTGTAATTTAAAGCCGGTACGATTGATGAAGCTACGTATTTATGCCATGAATTCGTTTGAGACGTGGGGTTAACTAGGGTCCTATCCTATCACGGAGCTTTCAATATCGCAGTAGCTTAATGTCACGTGTCAGTCAAGTTGACAGAAAACTTGGAAAATACTGAGAGAAAACTGGAAACGACATCTGAGAATGAGCACAGGAATGGATTATTTTAATGGCTGACAAAACCTGAGAGAAGCTGTAGCTATATTATGAGTTTCGTCTCAGTTTCTAGTAAAATAACTAACTCGTTCAAAACTCCAAGTTTCTTCGGAGCAAAAAATAAAAAATTGTACGATCTGCAAATATTTGTGCCGGCGTCTGGGTGTTCTATATGTATAATAAAAATATCTATCTATATTCTATTAAGTAGGTATATCAGATTAACTAGTGCCCGTAAAACAAGCTTACCACGGGGCTAGATGTTGCTGTGTGGATTGTCCAGCAATATTTATTTATAACCCCTAATCTATCAGCTTGTTGGTGGACGTCCAACGTTACAAATTCACCTTCTACCATAAAGTATAACGGACCAGGTGAGAGACCTCCTTTAGCGTAAAAGCAATTTATTCAGGAAGCCGTATAAGTTTACTTTATGATGTTCTAAGTCAATTAATGTCAGATCCTCAAGAGCCACGCTCGCTTATCTGACGGACTTGTGTAGGTTAACTGTATTATTCATCATCATCATCATCATAATCCATGTCAAGTCCCGCTAAGGGTCAAAGGGCAAGGTGAGAATAGAATCCATTTTTTTTATTTATATAAGATGTGAAAAATAAACCAAATTACGTTTTAATAAAAATACCTAATTCATCAATCAATGCAGTCGTCTTTACGAGAAAGAACGAACATCCATCCATATAATTGTAGCATAATTATTGAAACTATTTCCATATTTTTTATCCTAGGATTCCTTTACCGATCTTTAGAAAAGAGTTCCGGGTCGCCTAAGAATGCCGGAAAATTACTCTCAACTAATAGTGACTTTTTCTTGAAGTGCGTCTGAGATCGGAACGCAACTGTACAGCCCTGAGGATAATAGGTTTCGTTCGGCTTCATAAAATTATTGAATGTTTTCTTGGTTATTGAGCTTTTATAGTCTCATTACACCTGAAATTTACAATATTTTAGGGTTAGAGTATATAATTAGGTATTTCTAATATTTATGCACGCCACCTTAGAAAATAAAAAAAAAGTCCCGCTTTATACCCTTGTTTCATTTTATATATCCAGGAAAGAATAAAAGATGTTAGTTAGGCTATAGTAGTGATTATATTCTCTTTGGGCAATATTCAGATTATCCAGCGAACTGATGAATATTGCGGGATATGGTCATATTAAGGCCTTAACGGCCGTTCAAAAATTGCCGTAGCGGACGGTATTTCACGTCCACATGGCGGGGTATTGGTAAAGTTTTCAACTAGCAATAATCGCACCTCGGATTAACCTCATTGGTTACGATATTGCCTCTGCGCAAAGTTAACTAGAAACCGCGTCCAAGTTCGAACCACATCTCCAGTGGCAACGCTTCGATAGCGCGTTCTAGAGCTCGTCACATTTTACTAGCGCCATCTAGTTAAATTTTGGCAAATTTCTGTCACGGTAAGGTAAAGTGAGTCATCTGTAAGAAACGAAATCAGTAAGTCACGGTTTATTATTAGTTTATGGATATTCTACGAGAAGCTTAGTTTAAAAAAATGTCAAGGTTTATTATGATTTGAGCAAATTGTTTCGAATAAAATATTTTAGTAATATTAAAGTGTCGAAAAACAAAAGAAAAAAATAAAACAAAAGAAAAAAAATAAATAAACTTACTGTATCATCAGTAAGTTTCGTAGATATTTACAGAAAAATTACGATGGAACTTAACTCTGTGTAACATCAGAGAATTGGTAGATTAAATATAACTACGCCTTTAATATAAAAAATATACATATGTATACAACTGTAAACTGAGTAAGTTTGGTTGATACAAAGAAAGACTAGACTAGAAACTATGGGAACGCTGTTGTAAACAACAAAAGACACCTAATGGAAATTTTCAAACCCACAATTATTAAAAGTCTACTATTAACTTCATAAAAGTTTCAATCTCATTCAAACGGGACTTATAATTACAATTTACAACATACGGGTTCATTATTTTCAATAAAATGCACATAAAAAGTTAGTAATAAATATACTCACGTTTCATCTTAGCGGACTTTAGTGGTGACGGGCAGTCTAAATGAGTGGATTTAATAGTTTGGCTTGACGTGTTTTCACTAAGATAGCTTTACATAATATTAATACTAGCCGACATAGATTAGGGCGTTCGAACAAAAAAAAATGTAAATAAATGAACTGAAAACTTTAAAAAAAGCGCCACCTGGTATTCTGTTGTAACAGTAAGCACCTGCCTGACGGTAAATTAACGAAACTTGAAGGACCATGTTGCAAAATTTTAATTATGGGCATTACTTGTTTAGCCAAATCATGGTTTGTGGTTTGTTTCGAAATATCTAAATACAGACAGTCTTCTAAAATTGACATGGGTTTCATAGGCAAAAACCTTATACAAACAAAACCTTAAAACTCAATCATATGGTCTAAAACTACATAAATAGGTTTAAGCATCCTGGTATTTTAAGTATATGGTAATTTTTCATACTTTTATAATTTTCGCTAATATCACCAATTTAGCAATACTTCATAGGCATATTGCATCAGTACGCAATCTTGACGATTTTACGGATTAGCTATGGTTCATTTACCTCCCATAGACAAACCACTGATAAATCTTACCACTTGTTAGTTACGTCACCTGTGCCACAGATTAACGAACTTGTCATGCCATAGACGACGCAGCAGTGTCTATGGGTTCTTCATCAGGCTGCATTTCACCATTGGTCATGGTAAACTCCGGTGCTTCACAGATTTGCATGCTTGTCTATGCTTTTCATCTTGATTTTTACATAACCGCAAAACGTTGTTAATGCTCCATGGGAAAAAAGGTATGTTGTAATAAGGTTGAATTTGCTTTAGTGGCGCAGCGGGCTAGTGTTCAATAGCGGCGCAAGAGTAGGGTTCGATTCCCATTGTGAAATCAAAGTTAATGTTTTTACAAGTACTAGCTTCAGGAATTTTAGAATTTTATATTTAAGGTTTTATATTTAAGAAAGCATTATATGACTTAAAACAAACATTTAGTTTAAGTAACAACCAACAAATGTATGATGAGGGTTTATTTAAATTTTACATTTCATGTCATAAGAAAAATGAAATTCAATCAAAGCAATCCATCAAATGAAAGCTTTCAAGATGTTTGACGATAAATAATTGCACAGAATGTCAGTTAAATAAAGTATGAGCGAAAACATGCAAAATTACATTGCACAACAGATGATGCAACAATGACAAAGTCAATTCTAGCTACTTTTTTTGCCTTTCTCTGCATTCGAAAGAGATACTAAAACAAGTGTATGAAATTAACGATAAAAACGTACCTCGCACATAAATAAATAAAATACTAACTAAGCAAACATAATGATAAACTGTAATTTAATACACAATGGAGTACGAGTTCTTATACATGTTTTTACTAGAAATGGAGCTATATTATGTCCATGTCGGAATGACACGCTTTTACAATACACCAAGATAGAGAGAGCGAAAATAGCAATAAAGTGAAACTGTAGGTTTACAAATCACACCATGGTAATGCTGAGAATACCCGCAAATCAAAGCAGTAATGACCAGGCCTACACTAGCTCCATTACACACAAAATTACCAACATGGATACCAATCGATACTATCAGATCCGAATGGGGTCTATTTCGTACAATTCTGCAGTAATTACGGACGCTAGATGACTTAGAATCGACATGGACAATTGCAGTAAAGATTTGTATCGAAGGGCCAACGCTGGTAGAATTACGAAAGCGTAGTATTAAAATTGCTATCTAAAAGCAAAATGTGTAATGGCAGACAATAGAATTGGTCTTCGTAGTAACCTATCCTAAGCTTGTTTTCTACATTCAATTGTTGTTTATGTCAATGGGAGACGTGACAATTGAACTGACTGTGCCCTAAATACTCTTATTTGTACAAACGGGATAAATTGGCACGCGCTTAGATTGTGTCTAACTAATGCATTTACTATTGTAACAGTTGTTCGTGAAACTTACACTCAACGTTTTACGACACCGTGAATAAGTTACCATTTATCTTTTCCGTTCATTCATAGTATAACAGTAAATTTGGCATATAGTTTTAAGAATGAAGTTAATGATACGGGGTGCCACAGGGAACCAGTTGCGGGTCTAAATCATTCCTTTATATTCGTTTGCATGGGGTGGTTGGCCTACTTAAGTCGTGTTTCTTAAATTAAATACACTGCAATATTAACAATACCGGTTGAACTGCAGTCAAGCACGTGCACGATCGAAATAATAAAACAAATTTAGGTGCAGCTGCGTTTAAGCAAGGGATCGAAGGATTACGATTACATTATTGTGCTTCAATTATTATTGACCGCGTTTACAAAACAATAAACCTAGATATAACATAATTATTTATTGAATAGAATATTAAGATTTTTATAAAATAATGTTAATACTCATTTAACATCAAAGTATTAGTGCGTACCTAAATCAGAGTAGAATTGTCTAGTTTTAAGCACTTCGATTATTTATAAATCTAAAAAGTTTTCCAGCAATGAATGTGCAAATGCATACGAACATAACGATTGCATAAATACGCGTACGTGAACCGTGCAAGGAACTGCTTATCAGATAAGAAGCAATAACTGTTTTACCTACTGGAAACTCCGATAAAATAACGTTAGGTAAGGAATGCAGTAATTATTCAAATACTAATGTCAAAATGAAAATAAACAAAATGAATAATACGATACCGATAAAACTATACGTAAACTGTAAGAAGCGTTTATCTATATGGAAGGTGATTTAACGAGTCGGATCTACAAATTTGACGTGCTCTAACGTTGAAGGCAAACATCGTGAAGAAACCGGCATGTTCGCCAATCCGCCCTTGACCAGCGTGGTGAATAAGGACTCACTAAGTCAAGAGAGAATTAGAAGAAAAAAAGTGAAGAAGTCCTTGTGTCCCAGCAGTGGAAAGTGGGAACGTAAATAGGGGTGATGATGATGATGATGATGGGCTCTAACAATAAATACATTTCTCAATACACATGATAATTGTTATATAAATAACCATTAACCACGGTAGGCTGTTAAGATTTGTCGATTTGAATGCTATTGAGCAATTCTGTTCATATCTCGATAATTGTTTTCCTAAAATTAAAGTTATCTAACATTTCTAGTTCTCAGTGCACTGTATTGTATACATTTGATAATATCTATTGGCAAAGTTGCAGTTACGGTTGACTGTTTCGTTAACAATTTTGTAAGTATTATGATTTAGCAAACTGTTCTTGTTGACGTGTAATGCAATATTTCTCATAACTGTTTGTTGATCGTGGAGATATTGAGAAATTTACTGGGAATTAGGTAAAAGAGATAACTGAAGACAAAACCAATCTTGAAATATTATTTACACACTAAGTGTAGTGGGTTTATTATGATAAAAATATTACAACCTGCTGAGCCAGTTATTTTAATATTAAGACTGGAATAGAAGAATGGTTTGATAAATTCTTATTGAGATAAACAATACACGAACTTTATTAACGTTGACTTATGATCAACCGTTTCGTCCCAGAACGTGGGACTTCTTCAGGATTGAGTGTCCTTGATCCAGCAGAAACGGTTGATTATAACGAATTATGACTAGTATTTAATTTATCAAGCATTTAACTAGTAAGTATGGTATTGGCTTATCTTCTGCTTCAATAAAATGTTATTCCTCTATCAATTTCTTCACAATAATGATAATTGCAAAACCGTGGCTGTGGTAAACTTTGAGCTAATGTTTCGGCCCTTTATCATTTGTATCAATTAGGTTACCCAGCTCACCCAGTTGTCAAAGTCTATGTAACAATTTCTAGTTTTCCGCATCGTACTAATCCCGATTAGTGCCACGGTTTACTTTCCATAATTCCCGCTTCGCACGATGCCCTACATTCTATGTTACGTCCGTTAGGCTTTAATGTTGTTTGAAGGCTTGTACTATGTTATTAAAACATATATGTTACGCTTATTTGCAGTTTACGATTAACTTTATAAACGACGGAAATTAGCTGGATCCTGAACATTTTGTAATCAAGGCCAAGCGCTTTATCTCTAGATCATCTTCATTATTTCGTTTATAATTAAACATTTATGTAGTATATGTTCTGATCAATTTGAGATAAAGTGCTATAAAGGTGTTACGAATCTTAAATTTAGTTCTGTGGTATATTTACTAAGCATAATATGAGCATTATTCAAAAATGCTCACATATTATGCACAGCTATAAACTTGAAACTGAATAAACATATTTCAATGTATCTATCCAAATAGGCATACAAAGATAAATATACAAACCAAGTAGGTAACCCTTTACATTCGCGGTGAACACTTCAATTCTCCGAACTGGAACTTACCTGCAACAAAAACATAACACATTTAATGTTAATGCTCACAAAATAACTCGAGTGCAGTTGACCTCCCTACCAAGTTCAAGCACGGGTTTCAAGTGCTCACATACTAACATCTATTTAGTCATTGTATCCAAGGCTATTTATAAATCTATAGCCACTGGTTTTATTATGGCTCAGATAGTAAGCATTTAGTAAATAAATGAAATAATAAAATAGAACTCCATAAACATAATTTCATAAAGAATACACATTTGACATTGTTTCAATCGTTGTACGAGAACCAATGGAATGCAAGTTAGAACAAAGCCTTCTGTAAACGTATGAGGGCTTTCAAGTAGAGCTTTGTTGAGTAATAGCTATTGTTACAAGAACCATGTTTTGAGTTCAACTTCTAAAGTATTACTTCTATTCAGAGGTCAACAGCACTTAATATTGCTTTTAATAACAATGCAATAACAATCAAACTACAAAGCACATGTAATCAGGCAATAAAAGAAATGAGAAGAATATCTACATGTAATAATGATGTAACAGTTGTTGATACAAATAAGCCAATCAACATAATAATAAGTCCAATCAATTTCGTCGATCTAATGAAAGTGAAACAGACAATCACAGTGAACATCGATGTTCGCGTCGGTGTAAAATACAGAAATCTAGACGCAGACGTTATACAACCTTTACAATCGGTAATTATGTGTATGCGGTTGGAAGGCATATTGCAAAATTGATGGACAAAAATAGTCTGCAGTCGTGAGCTCAGAAATAACATAAAACACAAAACAAAGATTGATCCACGGATTCCACGGTATAGTAGACCTGACGGCAGATATCTACAACGAAATTAGAAGAAGGAAACCTATACTAAATTGTATTTTAATCATCATCATCATCATCATCATGTCAGCCGTTTGACGCCCACTGCTGGACATAGGCCTCCCTTAATGATTTCCATTTATTGCGGTCGGACGCGGCCTGCATCCACCGCGAGCCAACCGCTTTCACCAGATCATCTGTCCATCTTGTTGGTGGACGTCCGACGCTGCGCTTGCCGATCCGTGGTCTCCACTCGAGAACCTTTCGGCCCCATCGGCCATCTGTTCTCCGTGCTATATGGCCCGCCCATTGCCACTTCAAAGAGCTAATCCGCTGGGCTGTATTTTAATATACATGTTTAATAAACTATTATAATATGTATTAATTACCAAAAAGGAAATTTCTCAGCGTATGCTATACCAAAGCTAGACTACTATTACTGTCTTTTTTCGAACCGTTTGTTTCCAAGAAGCTTAATTATCCCTTAACCAATTGTAACAGGAAACGGCTGCTCGCAGTAACATATGCATATAATAATGAAGTAGGTAATAAAACTTACTTACTGTATAAATAGTAAATACTTTAACATATCTTTATAAACACTTACTGTGAACTACATATATGTATGTATATTGCAAGCAGACCTTCATATGTCAGCGAAATGTTGATTAGCGTGTTCGAATGAAACGAACAAAGCGATTTAGGTAATTACCTTAATCATACACCATGCGGACTAGATTGTAAATGAACAATTGAGATTGAGACTGCGGACCTTGAAAATTGCTCAAGCGGTACTTCTTGACGTATTACACTATACATTAATCATAAACTTATGAAATATAGCACCTATTGCTACTAAGTGAAGACAAATCTAACGATAATGATCTACAATAAAACAATACTGAAAATGTTCATAGGTTTAGTAAACAACACGTTAATATGAACACTGTTGAACGGTCAAGTACAGAATGAAAATAAACTAAACACAAAATAAAACAGTAAATATAACAATAACAAATCTGCCATCATTATCATCATATTCAGTCTTAGGGGAATAAAATAAAATAAATAAATATTGCTGGACAAATTACAAAGAAACATCTAGCCTCGTGGTAAGCTCGAAGCTTGCAGAACAACCCTGTTTTCCTTCTTCATAATATAAACCCCACAGTCGTAGTGTACTCGGGAAGAATAAGGTGGTACTATTCTTACCACACGAGAAAGGCCTAAAGCCAATGACTCAGGAACAAAAGCTATTAAGGACTCGTAGTACGCAAGAACAATAACAAACCACCTACACAACTCCGCAATGAACCAACTGAATTCATTGCATTCAGGTTATTCACCTCAACGAAAACAAAATTAGATTCAATCAACTACCCACATTATAGGTATTACAAATGCGTTTACGATTTCGTGAACGGCACGTGGGATCATTGATCATTTTACGGGAAGACGTAATAATTTAAAGGTTAAGCCCACGCTAAGCTATGATTATTATGAATACGGCACACAATAGACGGAAAAGAATAGTTCTCTATTATAGAACAAAGTTGTACTGTACGATAATTATAATCTATACTCACTTATATTCAAAATTAACTCAATTACAAAACGTAAAGTACAAATATAAACAACGGTTAGGGCAAAATAATGAATCTTTTCGTCAGGATAAAAACGAAAAAGCGATAACGGAACCACTACTAAATTATAAATAAAAGTCTCATGCAGTAAAATAATAAACGAAAACGATAAACATAAGAATAGTATTATCGAACACCAGCAATAAGTTATTCAAAGAAAAAGCTTTTACTCAGGTGTGAATTAAATCTGAGGGATTAACGCACGATTGTTGCCGATCAGGAACCTTCGGTATTTGATATCAAATTACGTGTAAATATGTTTGAACGCGCTCTTACAACTTTCTCAGAAACTTTTTAGTGCTGGATAGTACATTTATCGAGGAAGGCTACGTTAAGGTCTTCGCTATATTGTATAAACTATATGCAGATAACGTAAAAAAGGCAAGCAAAGTTGTCGGCGGTCGTCTAGTACAACTATGCAAATGCGATATCATTTAACATCATGCCTAACGTAAACAATCTACATAGGTGGGTGTTGATCATTAAACTTGACTATAAACTTCATCTCAAGAGCTTACTCGGGGTAAAGACCAGGTTTAATCATAATATGAATTTTACAGCCGATTACGCAGGATCAAGGAAGTTATTTGATTGTCAACATAAACTATTCAATGTGATTGGATTTTGTTAGTTCAAGTGTGTAAATGATGTTAATGTATTAAATTTCTATTAGAAATGCATTTGGTGATGTAATGGATTATGACTACTCGCGTTTTTGAGTTGTTTTTGTTTGTATTGAAAAGTTGGAATTTTGGAAAATTTCGAGTATATATAAAAAGGTAAAGGTTCAGGGAGGCCTAAGTCCAGCAGTGGACGTCCAATAGCTAAAATTATGATGACGAACAAAAGGTCGAGTATTTTTAAATCCTAGTGCGCAACGCTCGTGTCTTTACGAAATATGTGGGTTGATAGATTAAATAAGAAAACACTTCATTGTACAATGTAACTTAAACTAACTTTGGAGAACAATGATATTTGTTTTGCAATAATTTAATATCTTTCGGTAGCCCTTCTAAATAAGCCTTGATTTGTAGACCATCACGGTAAGCCATTCCAACAACAGCATTATCCAGAGAGGAAGCAGACAAAACTTCCTAGCTTATATCCCGACGAAATATAGCATTAGTCAGTGCTAGACAGTAATGCTCGATGTTGCTGCCCCATTCCCGAGATTTAGTAGCTTCCTACTGTGGCAGCAGTGGGCGAGAATCTAAATTATGAAGCCACTTACCGCTCGGAAGACAAATTGAGCCATTTTGTATATTTCAACGTCCACCTGATACACTGATCAACCAGCACTACTAGACCTATTCACGCGGAATTGTAGAACTTAGTTCACGATTAATAAATCACTACAATGAAAACGCAAGCTTAACCCTAAGTCAAAGATATACAGACTGTTTTACATAAACAGCGCATTTGTAGTGACAGAATGGCTGTTGGATAATATAATTTCATAACGATATGATGATAAAGCTCAAATCTGAGCAGCTGAATGGTTGTAAGGATAGCTTCCTTATTTTATGCAAGGAGGTTATGTCAATACGAACGGAGCCTAGTGATTGTGATCTCAAGTACTTCTTGTAACCATGACGGGTGGGTACTTGAGATAAGTAATATTATATTTATCATACACAATTGCAAAATGCAGTCTTTTGGTTAGACAAAAGGGTAACGAATAAAAGTAATTTTATCGCAAAAAAAAACTGAATAAATAGGCCCATGATGCGATGGAGAGACGAGTTCAACGCCTATCGAACGTTCTGGTCTGAGGGAGAGAGAGAACGGGTGGAGTAAAAGGTAAAAGAGAAGCATCCAGCAGGACAGTAGGACTAATTAATAAATAAATAAAGTAAATGTTTTGTAGGCACAAATTCGACTCGAGATTTAGGAAATAAGAACGGAACTAAATGCAAATAATGCATAACCCTGACGGAAACTGAATCAAAACCCGAACAATATTACGAGTTAGCATTGAAACTCTTCACGATTCAATGATACATCATCGGTAGTCACGCAAACACTTAATTGTAAAAACACTTATCTTTGGTAACTATCATGGTTTAATTTATGCAGTTGAATTTGGTTTTGCTATCCACATTATTTTGATTTTGATAGTGATACAACACAGTGAGCTAGAATACACAGAAGTGGTAACAGAAAAAATATCTCGTAGATCCATATTATTTTTTATTCAAGACAAAAGCATGCTAATTAACAGTAAGGACGTATTTTTTACTGCCACGAATGTTATAAAGTCTGAGATCATTTAACGTATGACTCACATAATTTCAACGGACAAAACTTGTTGAGTCTATACAATTATAGTGCTATTGACCTATAAAGCGGAGCACGATTTGCAAACTTTAAAATAAGATTTGTACAGGAGAACCTGTTTGCGGTTTAAATATAGAGAAAGGAAATTGTAGTTAGAATACAGCTGCGGAAACTGGAAGTAAATATTATTAATGATCTTGAGAAAGGAAAGATAGATTTCGTCGGATTTCTTGATAGCTTAAATGTTTCGATTTTTTAATATATAGTCTGAACCTCTGGTTCATGAATGGATCAATAATTTAATTAAACAACATAGACAGACACGCAAAAAAAAACACCGCGTTATTAACACAAATTCACTGACATAATGCAGATTAATAATTATCGCGATACAGTAGTCAATGTCTAAAGTTACCTAGATATCGATACTTGCGACAAATGTAACGGAACGACCACGTGGCTTATGTATTAAACCGCAAAATATATTGTATTCGAACCGGTTAGCTTTGCATTAATTGGAATAAGTGAACCACTTAAACATAATCGTAATTCATTTCAGAAAATTACTATATTTGACGAAATTAATGGTTGAATTACTCTAGAATTTATGAACGGTTACAAAAGTAGTTCAAATAGGAGATAGTAATGAATAATTACCGAAAGTAGGATGAGAAGCTATTTGAGTATGTCGATCAAATTATAAACGAGGCAAGTGAGCCCAAAATTAAATTGAGATGATATAGTAGAGAGCAAAGAAAAATAAGAAGAAAAAACAACGAAAACAAACAGTTCATAAGACAACTGCCCTAATTTAGAACCACATGACCGAATACGCTTAATCATAATTGGTATTGTTAAGTGATACTGACTAATGGAACTCATAGCCAATGAATCGCTAGGTCCACATATACTAACTCGTTGAACAAATTGTTACTAATCAGAAACAATTACTGTATGACAACAGAATATTTAAAATGGTATTATGATTTACATTAGAAATATAATGCTGCGTTTTGTCAATAAATGAAACTCAAAAAAATATATCTTCTTGCAAAAATATATGTAATGATAATTAATATATAGCTGATAGCAGCTGCATACGATATGAAATTATCACACAATCTAAAAATTATTAAATTAATAAAGGACAATAAGTAAGATATTATCTATAAAATACTACAACATAATCCAGGAATTACTATCAATAAGCCATTGATGACAAGAACACTCGATAAAACATGACAAAATCTGTCCGAACGCAATTAGACAATAATATATTTCAGAATGGACCAGCTAAGGATTGGGATCTCAATAACCACAGACGCTGACCTAAATTGGCTTGTCCTCATAAGTTAGATAACTGTTCAGGTATTATAATTATGCCTATGATACATGGTACGTACGAATTAAGGACAATTCACTGATTTATTTGCCCTGGACTGCATCTTTTTAACTTTATGGAAGTAAAACAGACGATTATATCTTATTTCAGGGGGAATATTATCCACAAGAACGTAATGGGTTCTACTACTTAATACTAATTAAAAAATGGAAATAGTTAATGCATTGACAATTTCTGTGGCGCAGTGGGCGAAAGTCGGCCTGCGACGCAATAATATTTGTTTATTTATTACATATTAACTTCAATTACATCTCTATATATCCCCGATTTATCATTACATCATTAACCGGATCAATTACCACTTAACTGAATAATTGTGACTCTGCGTATGCATTGAAACGCAACTGTTACTCATAAACAAAATTACGGTTTTTATGACCAATTAATTAACGAAAGGCCCAACCTTTAAGCCATAAAAAATCTCTCAACTTTCTTCTGGACCACCTCGACGACCTTTGGGACAAGACTACTGACAAGCGTTGCATAAACCAGATACCAGATATGATCAGCCACTTCATGCTTTTAATCCATCAAAGCTTCATCAAGATCTGGAACGTACGCGGAAGCAATACAGCGTCTTATATCCTGGGCAGCAATGTTAGAAATTCTATAGCAGAAACACTTTCACAAGGCTTTGTTCATTTCCTCTGCCGAGACCATAACGAATAATGACACCTATGCATCGACTGGAAACCATTAGTCAATTGCTATTGAATAGGAGATTATTAGCATAAGTGATTCTAGCCCCGATAGGAAAGCCACACAACACACGAATGATCTGTCCAATAAATTAAATTCAGAATGTCGAACAATGAATTTGAAAAGAGAAATGAAAACCAACGACAATGGATTTGCGCATATTTGTGATTGTGACCTTAATGATTACAAAATAGTAGAAAAGAAAGTGTGTAACTTGAATTTAACGAGTGATGACAATAACACAAACTTGTTTCCCACGCACTCTCATGGAATTTAGCAAAATATGAAATTAATGGCGTATAGTGCCGTCTAAAAATAGTACTACATCCATCTTTTGTCGTCCCTGGATGTCGCTAAAACGACTAAAGGGTCGCGCTTACGCTTAGCCTAGATTGTAAGATTTAGCTAGCCTTGTGAGATTTACGATGAAAATTATAGTCAAAGTGCTCATTTAATCCATTAATATTAAATACATGACATAAATTTGATTGACACTTCTGCTATCAGTTTGAAGGGCTCAAACGTTGGGAGAAAGTGAAAATTAAAATCTGCGTCAAGGAAACCAAGCATCAAACACGGATTTATGATGGATTATGGGAAATTATCGTGGCGACAGAGACAAAAATCATTAAATATCAATATTTCTAATTTATTATCATATAGTAAGGGGCAAAATTAAGGGGAGACTTTTGCCCAGCAGTGGGACAGTAAAGATTATAAAAAATACGTATATAGTATAGCCCCTACGATACCCCCCTAATATAGACGTTGATTTGGCAACAATTATAATTTTAATAATGGAAATTATTTATAATTTTTTATTATTTATACAAAAGTTAAGAAATAACCAGTAAGATGTTGGAAAAATGATCAATTTCGTCATACATCCGGCATTTATCCCTTACCCTTTGCATTTGCATAATACAAAGGTTAATTAGCCAAGCGGTTTTAAGGTTTTCTTCGCACAATTCGTTAGCACGCTTAACACTGCGCTCGTGCAATTACCAATATTACCGCAATTAGCCAACATTTTGATTAGGAACAACGCTGACGTCATCTATTTCGTGAGACCCATGCCCTATTTATGATTTTGACAGTCGGCCAAGAAAGTGGTTTACCAGTTTTGACAAAAGTTTCTGAGCGATGTATCGGTAATAAGATCGATATGGTTGATTTTTCTAACATAATTTAACCGACGTACGAATCTCAACTGTAGGGTGGTAGACCACATTTTTTGCTAACTGTACCTACCTGATAATACGTGATTGTTATAATGATGACGAAGTTTCCAAATCGATTACAAAGTCTCAGATCATAAACCCTTCGCGCTGTCTGCAGCAACCTTCTCATTTGCGTCCGGCCCACGACCTGCGCGCGCGCATAATAAGGAACGGCGTCGCTTCGTCTGTTCGTCACGACATTTCGTTACCAGTTTACTCACGATAATTTACCGTTTTGCGTGGGTGCTTTAATTTTAATGTTTTATGAGATTTTACTTAACTTTACTTACTAAGATAAGGTGTATTGAAACCTGCCTGTGTCTTCGTTTGTTGAATTTTTAAAACAGAAACAATTTTGTTTCGATAATGATATTATAAAAATGAGATAGTAAGAGATCAGCGTAGCAGACCTTCGCCGGCTGTGCCATAGATGTCGTCTTTAATACTTAATCTTTAAAATTTAATAGATAAGTACCTACATAGGATAGCATAGTTAGAACCAAAGTAAGTATATATACGTACTATAAATATACGTTTTAAGATCAAATTATGTGAGGTTTGTCTTCAAAGAACCAACTCAAATAAGATCTAGATTTTTCCTAAAGCTGTGATTTGATTACAAGGTCGTGTTCAGTAAAAAACGTAATTGCTGTGCAGCCGCATTAAATTTAACAGGAAATCTAAGCGTATAGAATTTGGAGGTTACAGTTCCATAATTGTCTAGACTCTAGCTTAGATCATCTACTTTAGATGATACAATTGGGATAAAAGATGGAAGAGCCGGACCAAATTAAATTGATTTTTTGAAACTCGTTCATTAGGCATTTACATTTTGGCACGTTGAAATATATGTACTGATTCGATAAATTATATAGCGAATAGCTGCAACAGTCAGACGTTTGTCTACATCTAATTGTAAATATCTTTGTTCATAAATTAAGAAGAATTCTAAATGTTTAATATAAAGACTAAACAAACACTACGCATATAAAGCCGCTTTTGTTTTCTAATTCTTAATTATTATGTTAGTATAACTGTGAATAATTTCTAGGCTCGAGTTAGCACCGAGGAAGTGTAAAACACAGTTACTCATTATTGCTTCGTGGTAAAGATATCTATGAGTAACCACTGGCAACATACAAATACGGTTGTTTTATTTACAATAATTACGGGCATTTTCGTTTTATTAATGCTTGCAACGTCTTTTAGAATACATTAGAGTAGAAGTTGAAAGCTGTGTTGAGAGCTAAATGTTATAAATCCGAAAGGAAGTCTTTCTTGTCTTTCGCGCTATCATACCAAATCTACTAAAATGACTTTAAATCTAATTTCGGTAAGGAATAGAAAAAATAAATATATATTTCCAAAACAAAAAATAAATTCACGGACTTACAATAATTAAGCACATAAACTACATTAACCTCGTAAAAAAGCTTATATCTGCGGGCAAATGTACTATAACGCCGTAAGACCTAGTTGAAGCTAGTTAACTATAAAATGTAAAATAACTGTAGTCTTAAGTCTGACGAAAGTGAATTCCATATTATCACCTTATTAGCTGTGAATAACACATTCAAACAGACACCGCCGGGTTATAAACACTAATAATATGCTAATTATCTGATTAACATTAATAATGGCCCATCTTTCATTCCGACGATTAGGGCATGGTCAACGACGCCTAGCTTGGCTTTAGGCGTCTTGACTGACTGATACGCGGTACCGACCGGACGTTACGATTTGTAATGTATTATATTACAGGATAATATAGATAGCGGGACGAGCTACATGGCCTGTAACGGCGTTTATTCGGGAAAGGTTAAAGGAGGGAAAAGAGATCTTTGCAGGGCAAATGCTTTGGGATAGTATGGGCTAATAATAAACAGATGGTCTTGACATGTTATTCAATGGAAGTTCTACAGTAACATCTATGGAAGTATGGAGAGATTTTATCGTCTTGGGGTTGTAGTGGAATGAATGTATGGAAATAATGAATCTAAAAAACATAGTTTTGGGGTTGAGTGGCATAAGCCCTAGCACCGTGGTAAGCTCGAAGTTCGTATAAGGGGTACTATGCAAATGTGTTTTTAAAATATAAGTACACTGATTAAAAAGACCCAGACATTAATAAAATCGGGTTAGATCGTTCAAACTAACAAAAAATATATACAGAAAAAATATTCATAGCGGATATCGTGTTTCTATCATCAGTTATATGTTTATAAGGGTGGCAGCTGTACAGACAGACAAACAAAGCTCGCGAGGGTGGCTACAGCGTGGGATGATGGACCAATATACATTTCGATGACGCTTTATAGTTTTATTACTAACCATTACTAATTACACTTCATTATTTTTAAATAAATCGAAATAAACGATCAATTCCATCGTTAGGAAAAATAGGAATTAACCAAATCTAATAAAACACTTCTAATCTAGCGGGTGAAGCTGCGAGCGGGTCATCTAGTCTATTACATTTTAATAGCTCTTACCACAGCTGTGCAAAGGTCTACGATGTCCCTTAAAAAGAAATTTATTTTAACTTTTAATTCAACTTATCACAGCTATTGTTTCTGTGGCAAGGAAAATAATAAATAAGTATTGGTGGACAATTCACACAGTAAAATTAATTCAAATAATCACAGTGATTCAAATAATGCGTAAAGAAAAAATAAACAACTCAATATTTTGACACGTAACAATTCCACACATCCTCAACCGAACTGAAACCGAGACCGCTTTACATCCGGCCCGTGCCTTTTCCACCCATTAACCCAAACAGATATTCAATCAACACCAGATAATCCAATAATGGGCATCCGGTACCCGTATCTAATGTATGCGCCACGGTTTAAATATACGACAGAAGGGTAACTTCCCCATTTGTAAAGCCCTAATTGCTAAATTCTAATGCATGCCCCACTAAGACTAGATTTCCGATAATAAAATTTATGTTATAAGAAAATCATACTTCTCCACCTTCATTAAAGGTTTGGAATGCGTTGCCTGCTGCTGTATTTCCTGAGACTTATAATTTGGGTCTCTTCAAGACAAGAGTGAATAGATACCTTCTAGACCCTTGCGATCCATCTTCGGCCACATCGACACTTGCCATCAGGGGAGATTGTAATTTTAAATAAAAATAATGCATTGGGAAAATAAGCAAGACAGAAAACAGGGAAACTACGGCCCGGTCAACTAGCTATAAATAATATTTACATGAAACATAACAGATTTCTCTTATTTACAACAACAAGAACATGATTGTAATCAAGTCGTCAGTTTTAAAAGCTCGTAAAGTTATAATAGGTCACGCAAGTGCGATGCGAGCGAAAGTGATGTTGCGTAATATTTCCAAATTCTACTTTTCATCCTGTTTCAAAGCTTCTGGTTTTGAGTTTAGTCACGTAATGAAAATTGGTAGATAACATAATATCCCATGATAATTTTTAAATTAGGTCGCGGCTTCGATTCCCGCATCGGTACAAAAAATTGTACGATCTATTGATTTGTACCGGGGTGTTCTGGGTGTTTTCTGTATATAATATAAACTATCTATTTATGTATGTTCTGTAAAGTATGTGAGTAATCTAGCACCCTTAAGACAAACTTCGAGCTTACCACAGGGCTAGATGTTCCTGTGTGAATCCAGCAATATTTATTTATAGTTGGTACAGTACACATAACGACGCTTCTATCAGTTTTCTGGTATAATCCCTTAGTCGGTTTCGCAACATCCAAATATGGATATAAAGATGGGATGGTATATATATAACAGCATTCAAAGACAAGTTACTTGTAATGATCAGAAAGTTCTACATTGTATAGAAGCAAATCAACATCATCTTGATTACAAATCTGTGAATGATTTCAGTCTATTGTCTCAACTATCTTAAAAGGATCAGACAACTGTGATATAATATCAAAAGCATTAAGATCAGATCCATTAAGATTAAGTAATTATAAATGAGAAATGTAGTTCCTTCTACATTGTTTAAGATTACGTAAATTGAACTCTGAAACTTAAAAGTCCACGATATAAATCGAGATCCTAACACGAAAGGTGTGAGCAAATCGGTTATAGACTTAGGTTAAGAACAGGTAATGTGCCATGTGGTGCCAGCCTACGAATAGTACCACCCCATGTCTATCCGTGGGTGTGAATAACTTACGGACTAAGGTATTTCGGACTAAGTCAGAAATTTGGTTTAGAGGTACCTATTGTACCAACTAACTGACCAACCCGCCTGGTAAACATGGTAATTTCCTAAATCCTCAATACCTATAAATGGGTTCTTTTGAAAAGGAGCGTACCCAGTAGCAGGGTATAATATGGGTTGTTAGCAGAAGAAGTGGTTTCTTACATGTTTAGAATGAATTTAACTAATGCTGCCAATTAGTAATTTTTACATAAACGTGAAACTTATATTAGCCAAACAACAGATGTATCTACAAACTAATGTTATAACTACTCATTAACGAACAAAATTACAGATCACATGAAAATCCGTAATAAATATGATCAACAAGCAAGTATTCATAAGAAAGCTGCATCTAATTTCGAACCTAACAATTTAAAATTGACAAACAAGTACCTACTCAAAGAGTAGTAGCTAATAATTTTCAATCTAATGATTAAGAGAATTGGTAGCTCAAATTACAGACCACGCAACGAGCTCTTTAAAAGCATCTGTCAAAGTAATTTTGTACGGAGAGCATATGGGAGCACTATTAAATGGTGCCATGATAAATTACGGTCCATGTTTACTTAAACTGGGGCAATTTATTCGACAAATGGTTATATCGAGACAGGAGTTTTCTATGTTCTGTAGTTTATAAATAAACAGTTATGGAAATTACAAAATACCTTCTACGATCCGAAAAAAAACCGATTATCGCTAACGAACTAAAGCTTGAAACACAATTTAGAATAAGTTCATCATCGTAAAAATAAAAGGCATAGATCATTAAGATAGATGGAGGTTAAAAATTACGGAAATTGAGGTTGCACAAATAGAAATAACTTCCGAACAAACCGATTACAGTCGTAAAGACCAGCGAAAGTAGAAAAACGATTTGCAATTAGCCGTAACAGTTCAATGATTTCATTGAAACTTTTGGACTAGGTAACCTATTGATAAAGCTAAATAGTGCATAACAAACAAAACCAAATGGCAAATCAATAAAATTTCTTTGAAATCTAATGAATCAAATCTATTTTGATGCGATTGACTTTCTGGAACTTTTAATAGTTTCTAGCTAGCTATCACACGATCTGAGTTTTATTTAGTATATTTTAATAATTAATATTAGTATGCAAAAGCACTCAAAAAAGGACTATAGATTACGTAATGATCTTTACAATAGAACCTACATTAAATCTCGGGAGAATTAGACTTGGTGATTGCAGTAAGTTAACTGATGCTGCTGCCCGTCTTCGGGTACATAAATAAATCCTTCTTGAATAAATATTAGGTAGTTGCCTTGACAACACTTACAGGAAGATATAAGGTACTATTAATTAACCGGTACTTAAAAGACGGAACGAAACCAGTGATAGAAGCGTGCCTTGCGATACACCCGTACAATGTACAATGCTTTTATTCAGCTACAAATGATTACAGAACGACAGGGCAGCTGTACAAATGCAGCCTTGGACAATCGTGACCATACATAATGCAGGCATGAAACAGGAACTCAAATCAATTCAATTGAATCTCTAAGGGTTCCCACATACATTTGAAAATACATTTCCGCTGTAAATCAATATATAAAGGACAAGGTTCTGTAAGGGGTTATGTTTTAGCTACTTGTTTTTTTTTAAGGAGAATGTAATCCTCCATATCATTGCCAGCTTCACTGATGGTGATGATGATCAATGATCAGGAAAATTAAATTGTCGATGTATCATTGAAATCTATTTGTACTTTAGTCCACATATAGGCTTTTAATGTAATGGTATGTAGATACTTATTTAATTTTACTTTCGCATATTTCTGCATTTTGGTTTTACATGCGTCATGTGAAACTCCTAAAATATTTTCATTAGTATTTGACAATGATCCCTTTGTATTGTCTTTTGTGTCGACTATTGCGTAAGTAAACCACTGTCGAAATCAGAGAAGTCTTTAAATATAATATTTGTCCATTAACCAAGCTTAAAGTAATCTTAAGAGAGTTTAGCACCTTGTGAATTAAGTAGAAAAATCAATATAATATGTTATAAATACTAAAATATCGCAGGCGGGTCAACTAGTTAGGAAATATTTAAAAAAAAAACACGGTCTACATCATCAAAACATTTCTAATACGTAATTTTGAAATGACTCATCATTTGTAAACCAATCAGGAAACTATCAATAAAATGAAGAGGGGATAAAATCAATTAATCACGCTACCCTCACTATTGTACAGCTTCCAAATTGTTTACACAAATGAATGGGTAGATGATTGAGTGCTATTTTTCATAGATCAATTTGATAAATTCTAATTAATTTTAATTTTATTACAGAATATTGAAAAATAATATTGTTGAACTATTTTTAACCAAAGCTCAACAAGAAAAAGTAATTTTAAAATTATCCAATTATATTGTCAAATCAGGAAATATTTTATACGCACCACAAATCCTTATTCGTTATGTAGATTGAATGCGAATATCACCAAACATACCTGAAATAAGAAATACATTAGATTAGAAAATGTTTCATTAACACATTAGCACCCCCATTTATGTTCCCACTGCTGGGACACCGGGACTTCTTTCTTGACGAGAGAGAATTACTTTAATTCACCACGCTGGCCAAGTGCGGGTTGGTCACAATGTAAATTTCATATCATTTAGAGATCCTACGTTCGAAATGAAATGTCAAAGAACCTACCAATCTGTTTGGCAGAATTGTATAAGTTAGAGCTAAATAAATGAAAGTCAATTTTAATGTAAGGGTATTTAATTTAGAGCATAAACAAGTTATCTAACCAAGATCGACAAGTGGTCAATATGGTCAAGTCTAGCAACTTTTTTACTCTAATACCAGTGACATGTCCTTTTAGAACAATCTGACATAAACAAGTACGAGTATACTCGTAGTGGCAAATCGGATCTTTCGGCATTTGTGAAATCAAGTGTTGAAAGTCTATTAATGTTTAAAGTGGACTATTCTGCGGTTAGTTATTACTATGATAAAAAATATGTAACGTAATATAACTACATATTTGAAAGTTCGGAATAGATATATAGTGAATAAGAATTTCTCATTTCAGCAACTAAAACGAATCCGACGCTATCTACAAAACTGATTAAAAACCCAGAATTGTTGAAAAAATTGCTGGACAATTCACACAGCAACATCTAGCCCTCGAAGCTTGTGTTACGGGTGCTACATTTCTGATATTCTTAATACAATTCACATGGATACGTTTTTTTATTAGACATTTATAACATTCAGACATTCGGAACAAATATTTATAGATCGAGGAATCGAAAAATTTAATTTTATTTAGAAATCATTTCAGAATCACAAATGGACACTCAGAACGCAATTATAACATACTTACCACAACATTTATGTAATACAATTTCATTCATTCTTTGTATTACACAATGGCGTAATTTGCAACTGAATATGACAGCTTTCTATTCATATTAATTCTTAGAATATAACATAATTCTCTTTATTACACTTTTGTATGGATTATAAAATGGTACAATAATCATAATGTTATATGTATTATAATTTTTGTTTCATGCGTAATTTAAAATCAAATGTGATCGAAAATGACAAACGCCCATAAGTCACAGGCTGCATATTTAATTAGGCCGCACTTACTGAGGATAAGTTATATGTCAGATATGTTTCATTAGTTATACTCATTCAAAACTGCATATGTATTTAGAAAATATTTTTGTCATGAACAGCAGGATGAATATGTAATTTTCACATTCATAACGTCCGTCCAAAACCCGGAACACTGACAGATTCCAATCACAATATCTCAATCGATCACGTACATTTACGGAGAAAGTTATTGCCACAGTTTCCATAAAACACTGGATGTAAACGAGTTTTTTGTAACTGTCTTCGTAAATGCAATTGTGTGTAATCTGCATAGATGTTTTGCTACTTGTGAAACGGTGTATTTATGTGTTATGGAAACTGAAGTCATAGTTCATTGAAAGCCTGTGAGATTACTTTCATTTATTTGATCATAATAGTATAATAGTAAACATTAGTCTATGCCATCGACCTATCTATACAATACATATATCGTTCCGATTTCTACCTCTTTATATCGAAACTATGGTTACGAAATTCGCTGAAAGAAACCATTGGAAAATAATGAAAGAGGCCTTGTTTCGTAAAGACTCAAAAAACTACATCTAAAAAATAGTGCAAGTATTGGCTATATAGGCTTTTTCGTAATAAGCGAGTGAAGCCACATTCAAAAGCTAGTAAATTGCACGATCGCTGGCCGAAAAACATGCAAACTTTTTGCTGATATGAAATTGGATACCGACTACCGAAGTGGTTTCATGTAACCAAATATGTCATGATTTTGTACCTCATTTTTATAGTACCTAGGTATAGTAAAACCATTTCTAAAATGAACGCCCCTCCACCGAATTCTGAATTTTTTTTTTCTGTGTATTCTGTTTTTTTGTATTTCCTCTCACACGTTGAAATCATCACGGTTTTGTGGAGGGGAGTTCATTTTTAGAATGGTTTTACTATACTTTCTTAATAAACTAAAATACTTAATAAACCAGGTTGAATCAAGTAATTTTAACAATAAAAATATATTTTTTCTAATTCATTCAAAAGTAACGTTTATAACGCGATGCTGATTTTTCGGCGATATTATTTGATGAGTAAATAAATATTACCCACGACCAAACCGTTCTCAAGTCTTAGAATCATAAAACATAAAATTATTACAACAAATGTAAAATATGTATACAAAAAAAAATCATAAACGGAAAAAGTCATTTTAAAACCTTGAGAAAAACAATATACCTCAACCCCCACAAAACGGCCAACAAACTAACACAATCAAATGAACACACTCAATTATCATTTGAAAAGTTAAAGCCCATTGCGTTACCATCAATCAGTCATTCCACATCAACGCCTCAACCGCCCGAATCACACCGTCCGTCCGTCTGTCAGCTATTACGGGCCGATTTGAACGCGCTTGGTTGCACAATCACACCCATTTACCTCTAAATTACACTCATACAGCCTCATACAAACTAATACAACATGTGAAATTAGTTGCAGTTACAGTGCGCGGGCTTTGATTACGCGCTTTTTAAAAATGAAGCCATGGAGTTCAGCAATTCGATTCGAATTTAAAACATTTCAATTTTCTAAACTATAATTTGAAATAAAGACTTTTTATAACCTTTCTCGAGTATGCGCATCGTTCTGTGAACTGTGTTACTACCATATCTGTCTAGAAGATGGTGCTTGAAACTGTGCCGAAATATCGGAAAACTCAAAATCATTTTATTCATGCAATTTTAAAAGCTTTCAGTAGGTAAGTGAATCCGTGTGAAATACACACGCGGATCAAAACATTAATTGCATAATTATACTTAGTAAGTAATAAACGTTATTTAATCTTAGGTACTCAAGTAAATTCGACAAGTCCATAATCACATACCGTGCACTGTATCAAAGGTTATTTTGAACGGAGAAAGTGAGCACTTTTCTATGATTAAACATGATTATATCTAAAACCATGCATGCAAATAATATACTAAATCATTAAACTCTTATTACGTTCCACTACTGGGCACGAGTCTCCCCAATATAACCTATTATAGATCTTGGAAGATTTGGTATAAATAAATAAAACATAATTTACTAGACGGGTTGGTCGCAGTAACTTTGTACATAGGACAATCTGTCGCTTCTGCACGTTTTCTGGTTTTATAATCCAAATTAGTCGAATATACGACAAAAAAGAAGCATGCAGAATTACTGAACTATTTCTGAAGTTGTCAATTGGAAGGACACAATATACAGATAATTGTTATATCCTTGTAATTTCTGGAAGAGATCGGTCTCAGTGATAAAGCCGCCCCTTGTTCTTTTAAGTTTAAGATAGTATTAAGTTTTTGTAACTCTGTTTTTATTTTTTAATTAAGAACAATAAAGTGTTAATTCATTCATTCATTCATTCCTTACATTTTCTCTTATAATCGATATGTATTACTAATATTTTTTTGCAACTGAAACATGGCTTAGTAATAACAATGTAGATATTTGTAACGTAGATAATTATAAAATTGTTAGTACAAGTAATCGTAAAACATTTGCTAGAGGTAGCAATATTATATATGTAAGAAACACCATAAGGGCAAAAAATAGACAGGACATTGTAAATCTTTCTGTAGACAAAGTTTTTGAAGTGAGTTGTGTAGAGCTCAATGACATGTTTGTCTTAGTTGTGTATAGATCACCGTCTGCGAAGGTTGGAGATTTTATTGACAAACTTGACGATTGCTTATCAAAAATAACCAGCTCTAATAACAAAACACTTGTAGTATGTGGAGATTTTAATATTCATTTATCAATTGATAATGAAGCTTCAAACCCATTATGTGACCTAATGAACTGTTTCAAGCTCAAACAAAAAATATTTGCATATACACGAATAACTGAAACAAAATCATCATGTATCGATAATATATTTACTGATGGCCTTACGTCAGACGCAACAGTAATAGATGGTATAAAGTCGGACCACAAAGCTCAAATTATTAAAGTAATTAGTACATGTAAACCTAAAAACAAAACAAAAACAATAACATGCAGAAAAATAACATCAAATAGAATTAATGAGCTCAAACTATCACTGAACCATAGATTTAGTAATGAATACACACCACAATATAGTGAGTTCTTTAAGTCTTTCCTTGAACAAGTAAATGCTAACTTGCCTCTGCAAACGAAAACTTTAAAATGTAATAATTATACCTCACAAAGTTGGATCACGAAAGGCATTCTTGTTTCACGGATAAAAATGTTTGAAATGTATTCGTTATTGAACTATGGTAAAAATGAAAACCTTAAAGAATATATTCGAATATACAGTAAAATATACAGAAAAGTAACTATTGCAGCAAAACAGATCGCACTTAGAGATAGGTTATTAAAATCAAACAACAAAATAAAAACAACATGGACCATTATAAAAGAGGCCACAGGAAAATCTGTAGACAGAGAATTAGACGACATCAAATTATATATGGAAAAAAAAGAAATTTTAAGTGATAATGTAATGATAGCTAATTATTTAAATAATTATTTTGCCAATATTGCAACTAAATCAACAAAAATGTTAAAGCCAGATCTATATAAAGCTTTTGAGTATGTAGATATATATATCAAACATAAAGGTATAGAGATTAAAGCAAATAATAATATATTTAATAATACAACAAACACAGAGATACATAAAATAATAAAAGGTATGAAATCAAAAACATCAAATGACTTCTGGCATATTTCTTCTAAAATTATTAAGAGTTTAAGCAATGAATTAACCATTCCTTTAACAGACGTAATTAACAATGCTCTCAATAAAGGAGTTTTTCCAGATCTCCTCAAATTAGCAAAAGTCATTCCGCTCTACAAAAAGGGGGATAAACGTGATGCACAGAATTATAGGCCAATATCACTATTACCGATATTTAGCAAAGTATTCGAAAAAGTAATGTTTAACAGAATAGAAACATATTTAATCAACAATAAGATATTAAGTGATAAACAATTTGGTTTTCGCAAAGGTTTTTCAACAACAGATGCTATGTCGGGGATTACCAAAAGCATATTAAATGCACTAGATACAAAACTTAAAAGTTATGGAATATTCTGCGATTTGTCAAAGGCTTTTGACTGTGTTAATCACGATATCCTCCTTGCAAAACTTCAGCGATATGGTATAAACGGTGTCGATTTACTACTCTGCAAGTCTTACCTTGCTTGTCGTAAACAAGTTGTATATGTCAACAGCACAACCTCCAAAGAGGAAAATGTTAGCATTGGTGTGCCACAAGGATCCATCCTAGGTCCACTTCTTTTTATTATTTATATAAATGACATATGTGCTTGTACAATTCATGATCAAATTGACATCTTTATGTTTGCCGATGACATTTCTTTATTGATAAACTGTGATAAAATTTCAGACATTAATTTAAAATTGACGAATGTAATTGAAAATCTAACAAAATGGTTTGAAACCAACAACCTAATAATTAATATAAATAAAACTAATTTGACTAATTTCTCGTTATCTACAAACGTATCAGATGTCAATGAATTAAATAGAATAAGTGACAATATCGGAATCAAAACAACAAATGGCATAAGATTTTTAGGGATTGAAGTGGACTCAAAACTTACTTGGAAAGGTCATATAGATTCGTTAGCATCCAGATTGAGCTCAGCATGCTATGCAATCAAAAAAGTTAAAGAACATTGCGGGATAGATGCTGCAAAATCAGTATATTTTGCATATTTTCATAGTCTAATGACCTATGGAATTTTAGTATGGGGAAGTGCAGCATCATCATTAAGAATATTTAGATTGCAAAAAAGAGCAATAAGATATATACTTGGCCTTAAAACTAGAGACAGTTGTCGAAAAGAATTTGCTAAACTTGGTATTTTAACGTTTGCTTGTGAATACATCCTACAATGTCTTTTGTATATAAAAAAAAATAGGCAAAATTTTATAACTGTGTCGGCAACACACAGCTATAACACAAGGCATGGTGGTAAAATTCGTCAACCAATGTGTAGACTTAGTAAGGTAAACAAAAGTTATGAGTGTAATGGCATAAAGTTATTTAACAAATTGAATGCAGAAACCCAAGATCTTGGATTTCTAGCGTTCAAAAACACCATAAAGACCTTACTTGTGAAAAAATCTTATTATTCTCTATCAGAAGCTTTAGAGGTCAGTGATGTTTAGCAAGTTTGTATTATTACTTCCCTGTTGACTATCAAAATGAAGTTTAATTATTAATTTGTGCTGTATAATTTTCAATTTTATATATCTTTGACATCATCTATTATTAAATGCAGACATTCTATCAAGTACAAATTGTATAAATAATTATTCTGACAATGCCTCTTTACAGCAGCAATTCTAATTAAATTTTATCAATGACATTATTATATACATACTTTAATTGAATTGGATCTGACATTTTTGAAATAATTCTTAATATGGAATTGGATTATTTAGATTTTATTTTCATTTCTACTTTAGGTTAAGATTGACAATGACCATTTACACCAGCTATTATTAATATTATTTCATAAATGTGCAATAATTTATAATTAGATTTAATACTGACAATGCCCCTTTACAGCAGCTACTATGAATTATTTTTTATTAATTATGATTATAATATTCTAAACTTTGTCCCTTATGGTGATTTGCTTGACATTAATTATGAATTTAAGTTTATATTTTATTTTTAGCATGTAAGTGTGACATTTTATTATATTATTTTGTAACAATTGACATGTCCAAGATTTGTACAATGCAAACTATGGAAATAAATATTTATGACTATGACTATTTGCAAAAATGTTTATAAATAGTCCTAAGATAAAAACCAATTTATCAAACCGTACTACTTTTTATTAACATTAATCACAGCCTACGCTAATAGATAATATCTGTACTTATTCTATTAAGCTAAAAAATACTATTAAAAAAATCTGAACACCTGTATGTACAATAATGAATTGCCGTGTTAAAAATAATAGAAAATAGTTTTTACTCTGGCAACTCGGTCATTGACGTGGCCTTGTGGTGTTGCTAGTGCAAAAAATAATAGGATCACACGATAGCATTACGTCATTTTGAGTTTGGTTCGATTAAAATGATGTATCTTTTTTGTCTTCTCTTCGGTACTTTGTTTTTGTGGCTCGTAAGATCAATGGATTTAAAATGCTTCGAGTGATATGACATCATATTATGATACAATGTACCTATGTAATTTTAAGTACATAACATTAAGGAAGAAAACTCTATATTACTATTCCTTATTAGGAATTTTCCAAGGAATCTATTTATAATACCTTTTATAAACAAAGACTTTCAGCAACCGTAACTACAACCGTAACTAAACCGTAGGGAATTTTGAATATCTAGTAATGAGTAAAAAATAAATAATTGCTGCACAATTCACCCAGCAATATCAAGCCACGTGCTAAGCTCGAAGCTTGTGTTACGGGTATCGAACCCGCAACCCTGCGCGTCTAGGGCCCTCATTTCCCGTATAATTGGTAAAAGCAAATCATGAATCAGGAAAGCTAATTCTTAAATTACCAAACATTCAGCGTTTACCTTCGAAGCAAGATTGCAGTTCATCAAAACAGTTAACTGCAGTTGTAGCTCACGATTGAGATAGCATAATTGACAAGCAATAAGCGGCCCTAATGTCATTCATCCTTTCAGTCATCGGGCGACCACAGTTGGAGATAGGCCTCCTTCAATGATTACCAGGTATTACGGTCGGTCTTTGACCAGATCATCTGTCCATCTTATTGGTCGACGTCCGACGCTGCAATTGCTGATCCTTGGTCGTTATATGCGTTTATTCCCACTTGTCCTGTTGAGTAGTTCTGTTGACAGAACTAATGACCAGCCATTGCCACTTCAAAGAGCACTAAGCTGTGTTATGTTGGTGACCCACGTTCTTCTACGTGTCACCTCATTTATGGAATCAGTTCGATTCCGTAGAGAAACACCGAGCATAGCCCATCCTTGGTTCTTTGAGCGACTGTCTATGAGGCCTATGGTGAAGCACCACGTTTCGGATCGGTATGTCATCACTGGCAACACACTAACTATACACTTTCGTCTTGTTTCGTCTTCTAATGTCATTACATAAGAGCTATTAACATCATTACAGATTCATTGCACTTATTGAATTTATTCATAAGTCACGATTCTGTCATTACAAAGTAACTGTATGAATAATCATGGATTATCCTGTAAAAGTCGGATGGTTTTGCGTAATTATGCAAATTGATATTGAACTTTAAGCTTTGTGACATAAGTAGGCTTATTAATGGTAGAGAATGTACTTTTTAATAAAGGTTACTATAAAGCTTAAAAAAGGGCATGTAAGGTAACGCCTTAACGCCTAATATTGATTTTAATTAAATTATAGTGATATTTTTGTAAAATCCGGTTCTGTCCACGTTAAAATGATTACTCCCTTTGTGTTGCTTTTCGATTTATAAGCGAACTAGTATTGTTAAGTTCCATTTAAATCCGTTTAAAAGATTTGCGTTAAAGTGCAAACTATCCACACAAACTTAACAATATTAGTATGAGATGAGCAAGTAAAGCAAGCTAAGATTTGCCACACGGGAGCATTCACAAAAACACAACCCTTACCTTGCATAATGTAGGTTAGCATTACTTGATACACAGGCACTACCAGATTGAAATAAAGATGTTTTTCCCTAAATCGTATATTCGCAGGTGCAACCAACACCTTGCGCGTCGGATTTCTTACAAAGTTACGGCACAGGATACAAGCTGTGCATTTTATTATATCTGTGAATGAAGAAATATTTTGTGATTTAATTAACAAAGTGTTACACGAAGTGTGTAAGTTAATATGTTATGCATCATTTTCTGAATATATCAATAGGTAAGTACACTAATGAGTGTAGTCAATCTATACCCATAGGTATACTTATCTAGTTTATCACGAGTTTTTTTGTCTATAAAAATAATTTAAAAGATGTTAAGATATATTTTTATTCTACTGGTCAGTTTTTGATTCAGTTTAAGAAGTCCCCTTGGCGTTAAGCTTATTTATAATAAACTAGCGACGCGCCCTTGCTTCGCCTCGGCTACCTACCTCATTACACGTATAAAACTTCCTCTTGAATGAATCTACCTAAATTTATATTTAATAACAACCGCATAATCCGATACGTACATCGTTTTAAATATTAAATCATACAGACAGCGACTTCGTTTAAAATACGTAGTGATATTACAATTTACATAAATATTTATAATAATTTACATTAGACATATATTAATGATGATTAAGATGATTTGACAAACACCTTCCGATTTATCCATAATATTGTGAAAGCTATCTTTGTTCGTAATCCAGATTAAAATCAGCAATAAGTTTTGTAGCTTTCTAATCTTTTGTTTGGATAATGCTGTTCAGGAATGTTTTTAGAAAATACAATTAAGTTAGGAAATAAACTAACTGAACAAACTAAAGACGGCGATCTCTGTGACGACCTCTGTGGCGCAGCGGGCGAAGGTCTGCCTGCGACGCAAGAGGCAACCTCTTTTCGGGTTCGATTCCCGCCTCATTTGCCCCGAGGTATCGAACCCGCAAGTCCTTCGCCCGCTGCGCCACAGAGGTTGTCTATAAATTAAGTATTAAGGCAATAACAGCTCTAAGTAAAGGATGCTGATCAGTAACATACATAATGTAGAAACAGAAGGTCATACAATAAATAAATTTATCATTCGTCATAAACAAGCAATTCATAAACAAAGAAAAATATACGTTATATCCACGGCATTGAGATTATTCTACTTTGGACAAAAGCGTGCGTGATGCACAAAAACCTCTTTGTTTGCCCGCTAGAGGTCGTCACTCAAAAAAGTGGCCGCATTTTTTACCAAACTTTTTGTTATATCTTAGGTCAGACTTTACCCTGTATTTAAAATCAAATTGTTCAATTACACTATTATTTAGCAAATAACATTAATTGCGTTTATATCATAACTTTCATTTTTGAAAGTGAGATTTGCTTTTGGTAAATGTATATTTAATGTACGGACTTTGTAATAAAATAACATGTAATTAATATGCACATGAGTTATTTTAATATAATTAACTTTATTTGATAAACAGTGAATCGGTGTGGTTATTTGAATGATGTATTCATGTAACATATAAGGAAATATTAATAGGTACTAATGATTTTATAATTTTATTAGAAGTAGTAATTTATTGACGTTGGTAAGTTACGCATCTTAAGATAACTTTAAATAATAATAACACGTACGTCTAGTTACAGTACCTAACATTATATTAGGCTTCTCATTAGAAGACCATGGTTGTGGATTACTTGACAAAAATGGAGAGACATAATCCCCAGCAAAGTAATTATGTGACAACATACCTTCGGCTGGTCTGGTAGCATTAATTTTGGTGGCAGAAAAATATACCTATTCACAGGAGGTAATTTAGTATAGTTAATAAGTTAGTCATCTAAGACAGGAAATATTTTAATAACCTAATCCAACAACAGGATACTACAAACATTTAATTCCAATCAATCAAAAATCAATAACTCATAACCATGTCAATAGAGTTAAAACTAAATGATTTCCAAGTGAAAGTAAATCTTAAATTTTTCATTCTGTCTTTAATGAGACAGCTTAATGATATTTGAGTAAAGGGCACAGGTTAAGTGTCTTATGAAACAACCGTAATTGATTTCAAAATGTCTTACATGTCAAATGTACTAATAATTAATATTGTCTTGTTAACAGATATAGCTACTCGTACTAATAAAAACGCGTTTTGTTGAAAGTGAAATAACGAAATAATATTATCAACATTGATAGCAGATATGAAAATATATGTATATTTAGGTAGGAAAAAATATCCCATTTCCAAAACCATAGAGTGCTTGAACCAGGTTGAATTAGTAAAATAATATTATAAATCTAATATTGAAGTCCTTAAGTCTCTTCAAGGCAAGAAAGAGCGAATATCGTAAAAAATTGTGAGTTGTATTTTCTAGACTAGAAATTATGAATCCATCCTCGGCCACACCAACACTTTCCATCGAATGAGATTGTGGTCAATCAACTAAAATCGACTATAAAAAATATGTAAAACTATAACTTTAACGTCTTAAAAAAAACTTTCAAAAAAGTGATAAGTTTAGCTATTTCGTAAAACAATACAAGCATTAACACATGTAACGTTTTCAACATATAAGTAAATCTTGGTAAGTTATATAATGTATTGATAATATTTACAATCCCACAGCTGGGACAAAGGGAGAGTCCCTGTGTCCCAGCAGTGGGATTGTTAATATTATCAATATTATCTCTTGACAAGAGAGATTAGGCCTCAATTCACCACGCTGGCCTAGTGCGGGTTGTGAATGACACAAGTATTTCAAACTTTTTTGAACTTTTTTTCTTTTTTTAAAATTCTCAGAACATGCCGGTTTTCTCATGATGTTTGCCGTCACAGTTAGAACACACATCAATTTTTCAAGACCTTCGGAATTAAAGTCGTGTGTGCTGCCACTAAGCCAACACGGTACGCTGATTATGATTACACATTTCAAACTATAACTGACGAAGAAAGTAAAGTGTATAGAGGGAAGTGGTCATTTACGAAATGGAAATGTCCGTTTGACCCTCGACAGTGAAATGATGGATCTGATGATGATAGATCATCGTGCATTACGTTTATCGATAACTTATGTAATGATCGACATGATCTCGCAACAGCGGTGATCTATCATGGTGGTAATGTGAAAGCTATTGTGAAATTTTACCTCGTTCTACTCGTTTTCATGCATGTAATTATTTACAGTTAAGTACAGAGATGGTTAATCGAACAAATACAATATATATTTTGTATTAAATAAACAATAACAAATATCATCATCATAAGAAGTAATTTTTTAGACTGAATTATGATAGCCAAAGAATTAAGACAAAGAAGGTAAAGGGAATAAAAAAGCATTTTAAAGACATTACACCAAAAATAAAGCTCGTTGATGAAGCAAGAACTAAAGCCCTTCAAATAGTTCGTGTAATGGCGGATCTTAAGCCGATGGGTCACAATAAAAATAAAAATATCTGGACCACTTCCAGCGACCTTGGGCCTTAAAAAGAATACGCGCACGCACTGTATAATTTATAGAATGCCCTACTTTTACACCGGCTCATAGTTCAGTGGCTACTATATAGCAATATTTGATTTAGATTGATATTGACAGAGTAAACGTGGGTTTAGTGGCCATACAAATTAATTTAGTACTAGTTTATAGATTATTTATGAAACATATATGTGGGCTGATACTAGTAATGTTATGAAAACTATTGTCGTAGGCTGATTTAACACTTTCCTAATAGATGTTAACCTAGATAGATGATAGATGAATCTGTAAACTATTGAGTGACGAAAAAAATGTAATTTATTGGTTAACTATTGAGTGACGAAAAAAATGTAATTTATTGGAAAGATTTAGAAGTAAATATAAATAATATAAACCAATACATATAGGTCACATGTTTTACAAAACCTTTGATATCCGAACTCACACTCATGAAAGATCAACACATGCTTTCAACACGTAATAAAATTAGGTCAATTGTTATACGTGGGAGATTGGGATAACCACAACATAGAAATTTGGATAACCACATTGAACAATAGAAAAATAGTTTCAAACTATTGTGATATTGTGGTCTTTTCATGTGGAGTCTATAAAATATTTTCGAAACCTTTACAATGGGTTCATCAAAAAACATTGCAACATGGCGCTTCCCATTCTGATTTTATTGTCATGTCAAGTACATTGTGTACGTCTTATTTATGAAGATTTACGTAGTAAATATAAATAAAATCTTATTACACGAATATTTAATTTCTTCTTAGTCAGCTAGTAGAGTCATAAAAATAATCAGATGTAAAACTCCACAAAACAGAATAATAAAAAAATTATATTAGCGTGACCTTAACAATTATTTGTGAGAACAATATTTAGAACACCAACTACATCAAGTTTATACTCGTACTGTTTTAAAGTTACCTACATTCCCCGTTGACGGACGTACAATCTTAAGAAACAATTAGAGTAGATACAATTTCTCTCATCTAGAATTGAGAACGGAAACTCACTATCTAAAGGGTCATCTACCACTTAGACTGTGTCTATTGTTTTTGAGATGTATTTATTGATACAAGTATCAAGATTACTCAGATCGGTATCAATGATTGCAGTCGTGAATGTTTTGATTGTTTTTGTGTTTGGAACTTTACTGTTGCAATTGGCATCGGTTTCATTTAAGTGTAATTTTACGGTGTTATTTAGAAACTGTTTTGTAACAAGCCTATGTTATTGCAGGTAGGAAATATTTTTGACTGTTATTGGGTTTTATTATAATATGGAAGACGGGCATCAGCGACGCTCAGTGTATCTGTTTAAATGTAATCATAATTATAATAACTCACACTAATGCCACAATAACCTTTGTAATGGGTTCTATCGGGGAGACCCGTATTGCAGTGAGACTTAATACGTTTTGTTATGATGATGTAATAATAATTGTAAAAGTAGATTCATACACAGACACAATTAAGTACTCAAGTCTAAATAGAAGGTAAATAGCATTGTAGCCAGTTAGAGCAATATAAATCTACTCAATCATAATTAAGAGTGTAAAACTGTAATCGCACAGACCATAATAATTGAGAAGTGACTTTCACCGGCCAATAGCCATTATTACTCTAATTCTTAATTGTAAACGAATAAGAACAAGCAAGTCTAATTGAAGATTGACAAGCAAATTGTGACTGACGAGCTTCGCTGATTTGAGAAGTATGATGTCGACTAAATACACTGATACAGAAACCAGGTACCAAGTAGTTAAATTATATTGAAAGATTGTATAATTTATAAGCCAAAACAAATGTTTGTCTGACTCAATTAAAAGCCACACAGAAAACTACCGAACTGATTTTAATTTTATATGGAAATAGGTAGTTTATTTATTTAGTTGAATGCCGATATAGGATTTAGGTAACTTTTTTCCCAAAATTTATCATCTTTTCGCAGAAAAGAATATTATAATACCTTGTTGAGGAATAGGACTCATTGATTAATTAAATTAATTCTGTTGGTAAAAAGTGTGTACTCAGAAGATTTTTACGACTCAAAACGAACGTAAAATAAAGTAAACTTTGGTCTCTTACTAGGTTTTTTATCTGAGTTGATAAGTTTGCTGTCCAAAGTATCGATTCTGCTTTAGTCGACAATGTATCAAAAAGTCTTCCCTCAGGCAATGATATGAATCAGGTTAGAGAACCGTTCTTTAAATTACGCGTACTGTCATGATAGTGTAATTATTTAATCTTTTCATTTGCTTTAATTAATGACTTGCCACAGGGGTTCGTTTGATTAAAAATTCATAGAAGAAACTTTTTCTACATAATAATATACTGACTGACTGAACGCTGCTAGCTTTTGGGAATAAAATGTGGTAGATTAGTGAATAAATATTGTACATTATATTTTATCTTTACCAAATAAATAAATTATAAAATAAATATTGCTGAGGCAATTGAGACAATTCACACCGCCCTGTGGAATAAATCCATATCCATAGCCTAAACATAACAATCTCTATGTTAACAAGCTTATCAATATCACAAATGAAACAGAAATAGGACATACATAACCCATAAGTAGACTGGAAAAGAAAAGGACAAAAAATAACGTCCCTAGACATTATATAAACAGACTTGTCTGCTAGCTGACTCAATTCATTACTCAGGTAATTGGAAGTGCGACACTAGAAATATCTTATTTTCTTATCTCAGACAAATCTATAGACGTGACAATGGAGAATACAACACTTGGAGTTATAGACCCTGATAATGTAACAGCAGCGGAAGTGAAACCTTAGTAACACAAATTACCTTGATAAATCTAGAAAATAATCTAACCAAAATTCTAAAATTCAAAATAAAAGAGATACATTTTTAAGTACGATATGAAACATAATAAGAAATACGTTCGATAGAGATATGCGAAAGATCAACAACGAACATTATTGTATCATAGGGTAAAAACTTACCATTGTTTTGATGCCACAGTTCGAAACTACCAGAGTCCTAGTCATTCATTTTTCAAGTAAAGGAAGATTTTAATTGTCTCCACTTACCTGTAAATAAAAAAAGTAAAAATTAATAAACACATCAGAATAAAAGGCAACAAAAACATGTAAAACATGTTACATAATGTAGTTCGTTGATTAACGTTCTGACTATACCTTATACGGAGAAAATTAGTTACTTTCCAAGAGGAAATTTCATAAGAGTAATTAACAAAACGTAAACATCCAAACATAGTGCGGGGTTATATTTAAAATAATAGCGACCATAAAAAATGTCGTTAACAACAACCCTAAAATTAAAACCGTTACAAATGAACTCCATTTTTGGTGGTCTATCTATACCACGTGTGACGCCTCCCACGATCGCCATGTTTTCGATAATGTGTGAGCTATTATTATCTCTTGACTTTTGTAACTTAACTATCGGTTTTTAAGGTTCAGTAGCCAAATGGCAAAAACGAAACCCTTATAAATAATTGCTGCGGAAGCCTACATGGGCGAGTCCGACTCTCACTTTGCCACTTTTTTAATTGGTTTAGGCGAAGCGGGTCGACGAAGGAGTTTGCTGGTTAGATTCCCTAAAATGTGTACGATCTGCAGATTTTCGTTTCGGATGTCTCACCCAGACATCCGTAAAATATGTAAAGTAAAAAAATATATATCTTTGTATGTATATTCTATTAAGTATATCAGATTATTTAGTGCCCGTTACACAACCCTCGAGCTTTTTTATTTATTTATTTCTTTATTTGATTTCAGTCAATAGTTTATGAAGACATAGAAGTTAAGCCAAGAAATATGAACTAAAGGACTGAATATTGTAACGGGTTTATTGCTTCTAAGTGTGTTTCTAGTCCACACTGATTTCATCGACTTCAGCAGCGGACATTTATACATAAAAGTCAACTAAACCTATTTTATTTATCATGAAGTAAGAATTCTTTGCCCGTATCTTTTACATTATCATTTGTGTTAATTAGAAAGCGACAATAAGATTTTAACTAACCCTTGCATTTAGAGTAAACTTACTGAGATTAAAAGAAACATGCAAATTAATCATTCATGTTTAACCCATCCAATGCCCAATCTCGGCGGTGCAACCCAGCTACGCCGCCGTCACACAATGCTGTAGATACGAGCGTGTGTCATGGGCTCAGATATTGTTTAATATAAAATATGTATTTGCAAATTCTACGATTATGATCCACCAATATGGTGTAATCATGTCGAAACGGGGTCAATGTATGTGCGCATGACAATATCAATTCCCTCGCTTACTGATAACTGATAACACCTTATCTGATAAACCGATAAGCAGAGAAAGCATTTTTATTGAAGATCGATAATATACTGCACTTACTGAATGCAATAATTTCCTCGTAATGGTGGTATGATAAATAATAACCTCTTTGTTCGGGCTTGTGGAATTAGTTTAGGTTAAACGGACTAAAATAAATATTAAATATTAAATTACTTAAAATATAATGATAATACCAACCCCGTTTTAATCAACAATTCCGCGTTATAGTGGATTTCCCCGCAGTAAAAAGTAGCCTATGTATTTTTCTCATTTATAAGCTTCATTGTTGTGAAGTTTCATAAAAAACCAGTATTTTCTGCGTAAAAGAGTAACAAACACCCATACATTCTTACAAACTAGTTTCCGCATATTAGTAAGATATTTTTGAACAAAGCTAGATCTATAAAAACTGCTAACACAATAGAATATACGAAGCTAAATCACTTCCTCTTTCCTATTCAACTAACTTCACGGACTTTAAAAATAAATCAAAAGGCCAAATAAATCATATATAACAAGCAATCAACGCATTTAAACTGAATGATAATTATCAAGTGATGTATCATAAATAAGAAGTATGGTTACTAACGAAGGTCGTCTTACAATGATTGAATGACTGCTTAAAGGTATTTTGGTGTAGTAACGACTTGTTATATACGTACAGCGATTATGATGAAAACTAAAGATCGTTAGATTGATATGAAGATTGCCAAAATGTGTGATAATTATAGAGTAATCTATAACTTACATTTAAATGGATATAAATAATAATGTAATTGTTATCCGTTTATAAATATTAAGAGTGTGTTATATATATAAGCATATGCTTACTTTATGGTGTCGGCCTAAGAATAGTAACCGAGGTGTCATCGTACAAAAAACAACAAATACAAAAATACTAAAAATTTTATTCGTGTAAATAAATAATTATTTATATTGCAATTACAGCACCTTACGGTATTTCATTGGGCGTTGGACTAGCTCTTTGAAGTGGCAATGGGCAGGCCATATAGCGAGGAGAACGGATGGCCGATGGGGCCGAAAAGTCCTCGAGTGGAGACCACGGATCGGGAAACGCAGCGTTGGGCGTCCACCAACAAGGTGGACTGATGATTTGGTGAAGACGGTCGGCTCGCGGTGGATGCAGGCTGCGAGCGACCGTAATGACTGGAAGTCATATAGGGAGGCCTATGTCCAGCAGTGGACGTCCAATGGCTGATATGATGATGATGACGGTATTTCATTACCATAAACGATATAGATATCATCTAGCCATCATCCATCTATTCATGTAGATATTTAGGGATCTCAAAGATACAATCAATACTTACAATAAATATATATCAGAGTACTATATCAGACATCGTATTTTGACAAATCGGTAAGTGATACTGCTAACATGAGCAACTACGCTGAAAGCCTGAGCTATGTCACGTACCTACATAACAAGGACATAACAATAACCATGTGGTCGCTAGTCATACTATTTGCTTAAGCTCTAAACAAAGACAGGAAACAGTCGGACAAGCTTACCAGAATCCTGGTATTTCAGTTTCGCGGACTGTATCTTGCTTTACTGTGATCTTTTGTTTGCATTGAGAAACCTGTTTTGCGTCTAAAATGAACAGATAAGGTAAACTTCTGATGTTAATGCAAAATCAAATGCTTCTGAAAGGTAATTTACATTGCAAGACGTACAAGACAAGATTACGTTTAATCTTAACGAGTAAAGAAAGAAAGAAATACTTTATTGTAAACCATTACTTACATAATAAAATAACATAAATAATAACTAGCTAGATACAAAATATGATGATGGGACAATTGGCGGCCTTATCGCTAAAAGCGATCTCTTCCAAAATATTTTATTTGAATAATTCTATTAGAAAAATAAATATTTTACTCGTACTTGAAAACAAACAAATCATTGTACATTTGATAGAACTTATTTGTCAATGAACTCATAGAAATAATTAATCAAATCCATGATGCCATCGCAAGGAAACAGAAGGTTATCATCGCTACAGCTGATAATAAACGTTTACAAGTAACTTACTCACCCGATGAATATAACAATGACTAAGATACAACTGAAAATAGTAACGTGCATCCTGCCGGTTAAACAGGTCAGGTTATTATTACGAAACGGCGCTAGGTTTCAGAATAGACTAACCTTTATTACTGGAAGCTAATTTTACGGAAACACATTACGAAATTTATTAATTAAAACTTCTACGATATGTTGAACAAAAGATGAGATAAAATTAAGTAACAAGTTAGAACTTTAATGTAACGATAAGAACTCAGAAAAGGAAAAACCAAATTTTACAGAGGTGATTGATAAATAAAATGTGGCGTCCCATTGTATATGTCAAGATTATAATAATATCTTGATGAATGCATATCTTTGCAACATTTCGAAAAGATAAAAAAAAACATTTGCGTACATAGATAAAAAGAAACATTTGAGAAATATTCCAAGATAACATGACTTTCTACCTATTGATGACATTATAGTTAACAGCCATTTCTCTTTTACTTTAAACTGTTTTAAAAATGGATTAAAACTGGGAACTAAATCAAAATAGAAGAAAATAACGATAATAACTGTTTTTATTTTACAAAGTAACGAAAAGTAAATCTAAATCTGTATTTCCTGAAAATGGAATTTGAGTGATCTCCGTCGCGTTCTCAAAAGGAAACACTAATGGAGGTGTAGTTTCCTTTCCACGAACTGCACAGTAAACATTATCTATTTCCAACTTTTCATAGTTCACTGCAACCAAAGTCCATAGACCACCGATGAAGAGTTATGACTGGGCAACAAAGTACGTCTTCACTGCTATTGTTTAATTGAACTTTCATAAGATAATTGACGTTACCTATAAACGTATGTAGTTTACGATAAAAATAGAAAAAAATACAATAAATTATAAACATTTATCTAGCATAGCTTGGGGCTAGATAATGCTGTGTAAATTGTGCAGCATTCTGTTTTTTTTTATATTATCGATAAACTTAATATAAAGGGAATAATAATGGCATAACGAAATGGAAAAAGAGAGCCTTTGAATTAATAAATAACCACTGCCACTGCTGCATTTATTACACATGAAAACATCTACAGGTAATATTTACATTTTTAATTTATTCTCACAAGAAACACACGCACTAATTCTTGGAAGGGAAAAGCTTCATAAAAGAGATATAAAACCATGACTTAAACCGTGACATTCAAACCTCATTCTATTGATGTAAAGTGTAAAGGTAAAGTTGGCTACTAAGAACCCTTTAATGTGAGGTGGGAAGTAAACCATAAGTAGAAAGCAGGTAAACCCCAACACTAAAATATAAACTAAAGAAATGTTATTTAAAGCAACATTGTTTCAAATGATGAATGAACCTTTGAAAGAACAAAGAAATCTGAGCTTTCTAATTACTCTAAACAGCGTATGGATTTATGACTCTCGTAAACTTGAAACTGAACCTAAATAATCTTCTTTTAGAGTCCAGTTTAATAACATCAGCACGTATTAAATCATTAGGTTCTTCAGTTGAATGAGGCTTGTTACTTGGGTTTAAAAAGTCAGGGTGAATGACCTAGACCCTAAGTTGTTTTAACGATATCCGTTTATGTTTCAGGGCACACAATAGAAGTTATTCCTTTAAATATAATTACAGTTCTAACAAAATTACTTGCTCCGTCCTCTGATAATTATCCGGTGGCTAATTAGAGTAATGACTAGTTATTATAAATAAACTTGCATCTTCTTTCACGGTTGCAAAACAATGTCTTTTTTATGAAAATGATTGTTGGAGTTAATTTGGTAGGCATGTTCATTTACTAACTAATTTCAAGTCCAATTATCAAAGTAATAAGGAACGCTTATAGTTTGCATATAACAAGACAAAAACCCGTGTTGGTTATGGCGGAACATCTGGAGTTATCTATTTGAGAAAATTAAGCGCGCTTTAGAAATTCGTGATTTAACATTGTAAGGTAACCGGCATGTTCTGAAAACTAAGTTTTGAAAGACATGTAACATTCCCCAATCTATCTCGTTAAGTGAGAAGTCTTTGTGTCCCAGCAGTAGGAACGTAAATAGGGGTACTAATAAAAATAATAACTCTTTCTTAGGATTGTATTATTTCGTAGCTAATTCTGATATAAGCTGTTTTTCATTGAATTGTTTGACAATAATAGTCATCAACACTACCAAATCCATCTTAGTTTCATTTATTGTTATCTTGTTGGCTTACATTACACCCACACCTACCTCTGCTGGCAACGACCGAACGTGAACCCTAACCCGGCATCAGTTACTTCCTAGCTTCCTTAGATTTCTCACTATTTCATGCAGTTTTGAACATGAGGTACTCTAAGACACTAGACAGGTTTTGGATTTGGAAAACGCTCCTGTAGCTGTGATTTCTAAGAACGCAAACTGTATTTTACTTAATAAAGATGGATACCAGAATATAGAAGAAGAACTTGTAATGTAATCTGTTTTGAACAATATCAGATGAAATTATGATCGATCATTGTTTTTTATATTGTAATTAAAAAAAGGAAAAATGGAGGGAGGCCTTTGCCCAACAATGGGATGTTACGGTCTTGAAATAACAGTAGTAATTAATAAAAAGTTCCCTCTCATGGCTTTGATTTCGACATACATAAAATGAAAATGTATCATATGAAAATTTACAGTGTTGTTTTAGGAAATTCTTAACATCCCAGTATTTGAACACATCAGAAGTGTGATTAACATATAAGTATAGTGTACAAAAGTCACGTGGGGATCGCGTGACCAGACTAGGGGGTACGCCTCGACAATAAAACATTCACGCATGGTACATTATTGTACCCCTAGTTCCTATATCTACTCGTACCATTCGATTGCCCATTCAAAGTATCGTGATCTACTAGTATGAAAAAGTTGTTTCTGACTGACATGCATGATAGGTTTCAATGTATTGATTGAAGATATATATTTTTTCGAAATGTCAATTTATCATTTTTAGTAAGTAGCTTTTCACCTAAGGCTTTTTTGTGACGAATTTTCCCATCGCAAAATGTACCTACCTGATTTTAAAGCAATATTAATTAATATAATATGATTATTATTGTTGGACAATTCACATCATCTAGCCCCGTGGTAAGCTCAAAACTTGTTTTACGTTAATTTTACATTTACCTGTGTCATATTTCATGCTCTATTTTTCAGAATCAAATATATTTTCTATAACATTTTGTAGATCCGAGGGCGCGACCAGACCTGATTTCCAGCCATTCAGCGAATTTACGACGTCGATAACTAAAAGCCGCTCCATTTCGTGGCGTCAATTTCTTCAAGTGAGGTCAATGACCGGTTCCACACGAAAATCATGATCCTGGTATATTAACGTGTTAATTCAATAATGTATCTCATGTACTATTTAAACCGACCAAGTGCGAGTCTGATTAACAGCCAGTCTAGGCATTTTATTCCGAAATTATAAGAGCTATGTTGCAACTTAGTAATTAGATGTATTCTGTGAACCGAATCAGGATCTGCAGATCGTACAAATTGTCGTAAACATAATCTATATAATCAGGACCTATAATTGATTCTATTGAGACTCGTGTCCATTTGTAATAATAATATAATAACTTCATCTTATTTCAAGGTTCCAAAAATAGATTATACTGCACGGTCCCAAAATATCCATCATATATAAAAGTATCGTGGGATATTTAAATTCAAAGACTGGCTGAAGCATATTGCATGTACCTACTTTACCCTACTTCACCCTCATAGAAAGACGCAGTAATTTGTTAGTTCAGGATTGTTATCGATAAAATTACTTTTGTTTCCTGTTACATGTATTTGATTTTAAGTATTGTTTTGTTTATGGGCAACCAATACTACGAGTATTACATACTCTACTATTTTATTGTTGAGTTTTGGAATAATGGTTTATTATTTTACTTATACTATTTTTCATTTAGGCATATTTTAAGAATATTGATTGGATTAATTTCAGCCAATCAATCAAAACAGAACGATTACGAGAATCGCAACGCTGATCCGCCATTTTGTTTTGAGGTCACTGACCTGCCTTTAATCACGGGAAACAAGCAAAGCTGCGGTCCAATCAGCCTTGCTCTTGACTTCCACCTACTTTTTCTATTGTTTGGACCTCACACAGTTATCTTATTCCAACCTTTAGATTTATGACAGTAAGGCTCAAATCAATGCATATAATAAATATCCTTTAGCTGGTTAAATAACGATGTTTTTACATTTTATTGCCATGTGGTGCTAGCCTAGGAATAGAAAAATTTCTTCAATGTGTCAAACAGACTAATCCATAAGGGAAAATATTTTGAAAAAAAATGTGCAACTACTATTAAAATAATATTCCGTTAACCTAAATTACGTCACATTTAATCAGAAATAAATATGTTTGATGTGTATTTAAATTTATTAAAGGAAACCGATCATTAAAGTGTGCATAATTTTCCTTAATGATATGAGTTTGCCAGTGAAAGGTGTTATTAAAGATTGAGTAGTATTGACTAATTAGTTTAAACAAAACTGTAAGTCACATTTACAACTCATTAGGTCAAACATCACATTAGACTTTTTATCTGATAATTCTGGGCGTTGATTAACCATAAAAATACTAGTCATAGTTGCATTGTTATCATTTAGTTGTACGTATTGTTTGTCAACAAATATCTATCAGATAACAATCTGAATAGGCCGGGATCCGTAGTACATGGAAATCAAGTGATTACTAACAAGCTAATTTTTGGTGAGTAGCTTCGTTTCGATGAGACGTCCAAAGATATCCTATAACCAACTCTCGATTGTGGTAGCTAACAGAGATATCAAGGATTAAAAAATTCAAGGATGTAAAACCGGGATAACGGACCACGAAATTTGTCGGACAATATGTCCGTTAGATTTTATAAATATTAATTAAGTATACAACAAAAAATCAGCTGGTTAGTAATCATAGTAATCATTTAAATTGACCTCGTTTTCGACACATTTTGGAAATGGCGGACTCTTTGATCAAACCATAGGTTTTGTAGGACAAACATGTTTTTATATAATTTAGATAATTATCTTGAGATTTAACATATTGTCCTACAAATTTCGTGGTCCGTTATCCCGGTTTTACATCCTTGAATTTTTTAATCCTTGATATCTCTGTTAGCTACCACAATCGAGAGTTGGGTATAGGATATCTTTGGACGTCTCATCGAAACGAAGCTACTCACCAAAAATTAGCTTGTTAGTAATCACTTGATTTCCATGTACTACGGATCCCTGACTAGAAGCTTTATCTGAAACCGGTGAAGCAAGTCCTAAGTGTAAAATATTATATACACCAAAAGCCTCGCCAGAAAATGGCACAAAACAGAGATCTTAAAGATGGATACTCTTAAACCAACAAAAACTTTTACTGCTGTACAGAACATTTCACAAAAATAAAGATTAGCTATCTACAAATTTCTACAAACACAACCCCGTAAAATTAAACATAATGACAGTGCACAAAACTGAACCCAATACTGAAAGCAAATTCCATAACGGTGCTTTCTACCCGAAGGCCAAATTAGGCATTTCCGATAAGTGATTTCTTGCGGACACTTTCATTTACATCTTTCAAGTGTTTCAAGTCATCAAGCCGTGGGGGACAGATGTCAAAGCAGCGTAATGGTCGCTGATAAAACTATTTTTAAAAGCGGAATATCTAATAATACAAATTCCTTCTCCTTAAGGAAACTTGGTTGAAACTACTTTTTAATTCAGATTGCATAAAAATAATTTGCATTATAAATTAAAATTTACATTTTAAATTAGGCAATACACAAATCAAATTAATAAATTCACATTTTAATGCGGACAGCTGATTGATTGATTGATGGATCGAAATGAAATAGACACAGAATCAACTTGAAGTCTATAACGGCCTTTAACCCTATAACTTACAGTAGATGGGTGATGATGATGAATAAGGTGTGAGAAAGTTCATGAGCCGGAATATCTTGTCAAACACATGTGTAAACAAGCTGCACCATATCCATATGGCACCGCGGAATGCAACTAGAACGTAGAATATTATATTCAAAACAAATAATAGTGTATGTTTTCCAATTCCATGGATATTGAATAATTAATTAATTTACGATTGTGAACAGTTTGTTATTCATTTACCTACATTGTAACTGAATAACGGAATTTATGATGCTAACCAATGTATGCAATAGTTCCGCAAATCATTATTTCTATGAATTATCTGTGTCACATGTTAGCTACCTATTTATGTGCTTTTTAATCGGTTTAAATTTACAGTTTAATTTTTGTTTGTGTTTTACACAAATAAATAAAATATTACCGCAGGAGGCACTTACATAAATGAGCATTACCTAATTTTAGTTGGGTTTTTAACTAGTAAAATGTATAAAATGTTTTACATACCCCCCACTATATAGATCAGACCAGGCCACATTCTAAGAAATTTTCCAAACCAGTTGCTACAACTCGCCGTATTCAGCAACGGTTAATGAAGAAGGGATCGACTTCAAAGAATAAATCAAACATGTCAACCATGTATCGGCTCAAAAAACAGAAACAATATCCCGAATTTAGATTTCACAGACAGCCCAGAGAAATGATCTGTATAGCAGTGTGGCATGGTCGAGAGTCAGGTTGACAGTAAAAGTGTCTTAATGAGAGGAAATACGGGAGAAGCGGGCACGTGTTGCCGCTTCCGTTGTGAGTTTATAGTAGCAGCCAGCCCACTGATTCACTCGTTAAATCTCAAAATCAACATGGCCACGAATGTTACTGACCTTTTGGTTGGAGAATTCGTAAACAAGCCTTAAACAAGGGTGATTGTTTTGTTTGAAAACATGTAAGAATGTACTTGTAGAAAATACCAATGCTGTAATGCAGGTTTGTTTAATTTATTTCCTTTTTATCATTGTGTAATAGCAAGATATACTGTAGTTTAATTTAATAGAAAAGAAAACTACAAAACATTTAAAAAATATGGTGAAGAATTGAGGATAATTAATCTAAAAGTAAAACTTGTTGTTTTACCTATAATGGTAAACATTTAAGCCAAGAACACTAAATCAATCACATTGGCAAGTAAATAGAAATGAACATATCTACTTCTAATAAAGTCAAACCTAGTTGTCAAGTTGTACCTCCTTTGGAGGAAAAAGCCAATCACCACACGCTTACACCTCATTATGCGGATAAAACGACAGGTAATGACTTTTTTACACACTGCTTAGGGATAAGTAGATATACAAGATTGTAACAAGATGCTCAGAGAAAAGGAAATTTTAACCTTAACTTTGTTGTAAATTAGATTAAGTGCTTAGAATTCTGATTTTCAGGTATTACGTACATTTATGTGTATTACCTACTTAATAAATAATACGTATTATAATGTACATAAAAATAATTAAATATAACGTATAAAATCTCAAAGCAAGTTATCAAGTTCAAGCGGTCAACAGCTAAAATTATACCTTTACTAAATAAAAGCATACGTCTATAGTAAAACAATCCGAATTTCCTGAGAAATCATATACAGAAACTGTTAAAGCTGATCTTGGGTATAGTGAGCACCACAAATATGATCTCATTCCCTGGCCGTTTCTCACGCTAGACCCCTTCCCCTTCACCCCCCCCCCCCCCCACTCCCTCCCTTCACACCACTCGTGGGAGAGATACCACTGTTTGTTTGTGAAGCTTGCCCAAGTGGACGATGGTTCTTAACTTTAAGACGCACAGATTCATAGTCAAAGAATAGTCTAATTTATTTTAAGTTTACTTTGCCAAAGAAGTCTACTTCAATCTTACTTATCACGTTGTTATAACAGTTGATAATGGAATTATTCCGTAGAAGTACTTTTTGATGTTTATGAGAAAAAATCTTCAATAATTGTGTACATACTAAGTACCTTCATGAAAAATTATCAGCATGCATCTTGTTGAAAATGCATGATAAAATATCATTAGATACACTTTAGAAATTCCTTTGAAACACGTTCAATATACGTTAATGTAAAAAAACAAACTCAGTATAAACAAGATAATTCAGTTCTCAATCTTAAATCTTCAATTTGCAAAAGATCTTCAATTTGCAAATTATTTAGGTACAATTAGCGATACAACCGTTTATTGGCGTGAGAATGATTGAACTAGGTATACGTGTCAGTAGGCAAGGTATTCAGAGATATTGACATAAATTGTACACACATAAAACGCATACAAAACAAAACTGTAAGTGTAAGTCTGTAAGTGTAAAGTACTTAGAATTTTAAATCAATAAATAAAGTTGTTAAGAAGAAATAAAAATATTGGCGATAATGTTAGCAACTTCCGACCTTTGCATTCTCAAAAACTTACAGTAAATAAATTGTTGAGAGTTGAAACTAAAATGAATAGTGTTAATACAGGCACTTTTATTCGTCTAAAACAATGTCAAGCGGGTACTCAGATGTTTATTTATAAAGCATAAGCAAAACATACCAATATAATCAACGCATACTTAAGATAACAACTTTGTAACTCAAAATTAGCGGGTGGGTCGATTTTTTTGGTGGCCAGTGTATAATAGTAGACCATAATGCTTCGGCTGATTGTGACAAAAAATGACGAAAAACGCTTACTTCCTAACAGAAAGTCAACATTAAATTATTTATCCATTACCCCGGTTACCGTAGCCATCGACAAAGCGCATAAAAACTGTTTTCTGCGATTACCCCTAATGTGACACTATGAATGGTTTATTCCTAGACCGTGACTTTTGTGTGAAAAACATGGAGACAGTCCTTCAAGTGAAAGTTAAATTATTTATAATTGAACTTGAAACGGGTAACATACTGGGATTTAAATGTTTTTGAATTTCCCGATATTTCGACACCGTTACAAGCGCCATATTCACGGAGCATTTAGGATCATGTTTATTACTCCATGTAACTATACAATTATTATAAAGCTGAAGAGTTTATTTGATAAACACTTACCTTGAAAGCCTCCAATAAGATATTAAAATGTATATCTAGTGGGTTTATTCTCTTACCTGTAACAAACAATAACAATTGTTAACAGTTTGAATGCAAATTCAACAGATAAGATTGTAGACTTGTGATAACACTACATGTTAAAAAACAAAGAATGCATTGACAGAAAGGTCAAATGTACATAAAACATACTATACTACTATATAGCCTTATTGAATCTTAAACGAAGGTACATTTGAAGATGAATCTACTGTAAGATAATGTGCTTTAAGATTACGCAAACCAACAGAACATAAATAGAACTTTCTTAAAATATTGTTATCACGGGTCTTCAAATGATTATCTACACAACACATTCTACTTTTTAAATGCCAAATTATAAATACCACATTGACCGTGTTTCATAAAACAAAACTTCTCTCCTATGTAATTAAAGAGACAGTATTGTTTTGTTTGTTATCCGATCGATACAATGAAGTTCATATTACAAAGGATGCGTTTAAATTGAATGACTTTTGAAATGAATGAACACGCGTATCAAATTACGATAGGTGGTATTAAGATACAAGATAGAAGCGAAGACACAATTGGTCAACCAAATTGGAATGATTAAGACTATGATTTCCATTGTTTTTGTAATAAATAAATAGATATTGTTGGACAATTCACACAGCAACATCTCCCCATGGTAAGATGGAAGCTTTTGTCACGGGTGCTAGACTTCTGATATGCTAATCTCAAATTTAAATGGTAATGTATCAGTGTTAGTATTCAACTAACACATGATAAACCAGTAATATAAACAAAAATAACACCGGAATAAATAAAAGGTCCCGTCTTGATATACTCGTACAAGACAAAGCAACAAAAGAATATCTATTGAGACTAACTCAGGATTACACAAGAGGAGATGTTGCGTGAAATATTTCTAATTAAAACGACGGAAGTAGGATGGTCGCATGGATCAAATATACCAAAGTGTATCACACAGTAAGGACCTCTTACAGAACACGATTGCGATGTAATAAATAGAAAAAAATATTGCTGGATAAAACATACAAATACAAATACAATAATAACATTCCCGACATTATAAATTTTAAAATGTATTTTGAATGTACAACTTGACGTGTTAGAAATTTACTAATAAATTTAATATTCTGATTATCCGACCAGATGCGGGTCTTATGGTGGGGTGGAATCATAATGCTTTTGTAGTAATGATAATCACGATCCTTTTGCGTGGCTCGTAACAGTTGAACAGAGTGAAAGGAAGTATTCAATCCTTGAAGTATTCAATCGTAGAGTCGGGATGATACATCAAAATGACTAAGACGTTGAATGGGTTCCTGACCTACTAAGTGTGAAGTGAATGATAGTAATAAGGATCGAGAAGTGCGTAGGAAGACAGCTGAATATGAATTAATTGATGGAATAATATGGAATAAATTGAAATTGTTTTACAACTTACGGTAAAAGTACTAAATTAATACTTTTCTGAAAGTGATGTATTATAGTGGAATTCAATTCTGCTTAAATGAAAAGTAATAATTTATCTTACGCCTTTATGCCTACTGGAATGACATAGAATTCTCAGTTTCTTCTCGGAAAGTTTCACCAAACACAAGCACTAAATTTACAATGTATGCATGCACTTGTATCGTAAAATCTTGCATCCCACATGCTTCATTTTAACGATGCATTGAAACTTAACATTGTATAGAGCTTTAATTAGTTACAATTACAGTACAACACCATCAGGAAGATGTCTAGTCGGAGCCTAGTCTTGGCGTTTAATAAGCTAACTAACGGCATTTAATAGCTGTGGTGTACTATGGATCAGCTCTCACCGATTCAATACTTCATCCGATAAACTTAATTAGGACTACGCAAGTCTTGTCTGAGAATCTTCTGTGAAAAGATTTATCAACTGACTATGGAACTGAAATCTTTTTTAAAGACAGTCATTATCGACTTTAATAGCTTGTTTGTTCAGTAAACAAATATTATAAAGGAGAAAGTTAGTAAGTTTGAATGTTTGTTTGAACATTAATTAATTTAGTAATAATTATGACTAACTGCGCTAATTTAGCTGTAGAAAGACGGAAGTATAAGTACCGCAAAAATCATAATAAAGAATGCCCTTGCAACTCTTACGAAAAATATATAATCGGTCAGAATTCTACCGTTCTACCTTGCGCGTTCGTAATATGTCAAGTGTGCCACACAATTTACGCACACAACTCAATTGAATACAAAGCAATACATAACAATTGGACACCAAATGGCATTAAATTAAATTGGCGATACAAATCGACAGTTCCTGAACGCAACTCCGACTAATTCGAGAGAGCAATCGTCCATCAAACAACGCCAGAGGCGAGGGCTGGTTTATAGACTTCACAGGCTATAGAATTATCATAGGAAACGATCTACAATTCCACAGAAACCCCGTGTTATGTCTCATAGTCTACGGTTAGGAATAAGACCGGCGATTTGTCTTTCTGGCATATTGTGTACCCGATAAGGCGGGACATTTTAACGTCTCCTAATAGCGTGTACGACACTCCGGACATAACGGGGTAATGGTGCTGAATACGTAGCCTTATGAACATAGATATGCACGTGAGAAGATTACAGTCAGGTTTGCAAATTGGACTATGTAAACAGTTAGATAAGTTCTGTGGTTAACCGACCGATAACAATTGTTTTGATAGCAAAATAATGGCATATACTTAGGAGTTCAGTAGCTGCTACAAAGAAAACTGTTAGCAATCAAAGCTGGATAAATAAATATCTAAATTGTATTTCAGGGTTTTTATTATGTGAGAGGGTCAAGAACATCTCAAAATGTATCTTAAGGCAAAACGGTAGCACGTGTACATTATGCAGCGACGTCTTTTCAAAACTGCGAATTAATTACTAAATTATGTTACATGAATAACATGTATACCTATCTTACAAGACAATAAAAGCGAGATAGCAAGAAAACCGTTAGCATCTCCAACACCTCATTGTAAAGGCACGAACATTTACAGATTACAAATCGAAATCAATCCAACAAAGAGTCAATCAGGCATATGGAAATTATAATGACTTCGAATCATGCGGGATTGCAATAGTCACGTTCACAATCGTAACCAATTTTCTGTGCCTTCGCAATACTCACAAAGAGCGACTGAGATCCAAAAAGATCACAATACCGGTACACCATATGGAGAGATGTCATAAAAATAAACGGTCGTGAGAAAGGGTAATATCAAACTGTTTGTATCTTTATCGAAAGTACTAGAACGAGATGCTCAGAAGAGAAGTTAAGATCTGTTACAATGATATCTTCTACGTAAATACGTAAATAATCTTGGGAAGATAGGAATACTATGTAAAACAGTGCTTTCAAGGAGATAAAACTTTTACAGTTTCAAGTTTAAACTGTTTCTATTTCATTTAGATAGTTTTATTGAAACTATTTAATTGAGAAGAGGTACATAGAGTTTTTAGCTGTAAAATATCAGGCTTTTGATTCATACCACAGAATTAGTTAATTGCATCCTAGGTTTAAACAGCGGTAGGAAATCTCAAATGTTAATGTTGAACCTCATTTCACTGAGTCAAACAAAAACAACCAATAAGAAACCGCACCAGAAGCATAAACTAGTCTTGCAAAGGAACGGTGAAATACGATAGCATCGCTGAGTGCGTTACGCGTAACGCCTGCGAATGGGCATGCTGTAAATCCCTAACTAGCAATTTCATCGTGAATTTCCAAGTGTTTTCACTTGATTCTAACAAAGTAATGACCGTTGCCTCAGGCTACTTAGGTTGAAAGCGGATTTAGATGCAGGCAAGCTTGAGCAAATTTGGGTTGTTGATCTTTAATTGAAGATATGATGCTAATTGAGCAAACTCTTACAAAATAGCTTGATGTAATCATACAATGAAGAATCACCATCATCATAACAACTTAATCACGACCCACTACTAGGCACGGTCAATAGAACATTATAAGACTTGGGAGATATTGTGTTATCACCACGCTTAGCAGAGTTGCAGATCGCATTTAATTGGCAATACACAAAAGAACGACGATGTCGGTTTTCTGTATACATCCCTTATTCGGACACTCACTGGAAGAGAAAAGTTGGGATAGTCTGGCAATAACAGGCAAAATGTGACTGAAGATATCTGCTACATTACGCCATGATGGGTATAGGTTTATATGAAACTAGCTTCCGCCAGCGGCTTCGCCCGCGTGGAAATAAAAAGTAGCCTATGTTCTTTCTCAGGGTCTAAAGATTGTCTGTAACCAAATTTCATCAAAATCGGTTGAGAGGTTTAGGCGGGAAAGCGTAACAGACAGACAAACAGACAGAGTTATATAGTAAGGATGACACTCAGACATACATAGTTTGCAAGTCGAAAGGTTGTTGCACGGTTTCTATGTAAATGTACCCAACACTTTATCGTAGCTCTCTCCAGCAGTGGTTTTATTAAATCTGTGCTATATTACTGGACCCAAGGGCACACAGGCCTGCAATCGAGACGGATATCACAAAGATATTTATGACACGCCACGTTTGCGACCTACAACTTGAAGGTATACAATTTTCAGTAATTTAAACGACAAAGTCATACTAGAATTATTACAAGACATGCAAATAAACCAGTATACTTTCATGATACCGATAAGTTTAATAAGTAGTAAGTATTAAAATACTATAATAGGTGTGACAACATCAGAAGAGAGATAATAATTTTAAGTCGAAACGTCGAGATCTTATTAACTACTTTACAAATATTTAAAAAATACGACCGGGTATTATCGTTATATGTTTATAAGTTTTATAATCCCATTGTTAGAAAGGCGACAAATGAGGAGGAAAATAAGTAAATCCAAAAGGGAATAACAAATCGCCTGAGCAGGAAACACGATTGAATGAATCAGTTCTAAAAGGAAAGGAAACTATCAACTTGTCACAGGCCAGCTATTAACCGCTACGGCAGGATGGATCTATGTAAACAAACCCCATGCTCTTTATATGACATGCGGTGGCCTTAGAATAGCACCACCCTATCTAGGAAATAGGGTGGTAAGGTCTAACGTAATCCTCGATAGCGTAGTGGTCTAGCGCAGTCAGGGCTTAAAGGGAAGGCGTGGGTTCGACTCCCACTCGAGGAGCAAGGTTACGTTGTGATCATGTATTTTTTCTATACAATTTTCTATTTAAAAAGCTAAAATTCAATCTCTTAAAAGTATAGTATTATGATGATGATGATAATATTGAAAATTCAAGTTGGCCCATAAATACGACATTAAATAAACATATCAATAAGAATCTAGAACATAATAGTTAATGATTCACGGATTCAGAAAGAACAAAAGGAACAAATACTTCCAACAGGTTTGTTCACACAATTTTCTTTGCAGTAAAAATAGTTGCGTGTCTTATAGTTAAATTCTTCTCAGTTAATTAAGGCTTTTAGAACAAAACTGATGGCGATTGTAAGCCATAAATTAGTTATGGCTTGATGATTGGTGTGATAAAGCGACGTGTAATAGCATTTTTCAAGCTGCCGGCGTCGTGTGCGGTTTGAAAAAACTATAAGAAAAGATAACAATATTCAGTTAAAATCAGGTGCTTTAACGACGAAGGCAAGCATCGTGAGAAAACCAGTATTCACCAACCCGTACTTGGCCAGCGTAGTTAAAAGTTCTAATCTCTCTCAATTCTCCCAGTAGTGGGGACGTAAATAGGGGTGATGATGATGATACATTCATTTCCCAGCAGTGGGAACATATAGCAATGTATTATTGGTATCTACAAGTAAATTTTCTAACAGCACAAGCAATTCAGCAGACTATAATCATGCTCGATTGTTTTAGTGCTTGATTGTGGTCATTCATAAACTCGGTTTCTTCTCAGGTGATTCCAGATCACCTGAGAAGAAACCGAGTTTATGAATGACCACAATCAAGCACTAAAACAATCGAGCCTCATCATGTTCAAGGGCCTGACCTTATGCAAACTGATGAAAGTACCAATAATACAACTATAATAACGGCACTTGATCGGTAAACTGCCTATTAGATGTACAAACATCTCGCATCACGAAAAATTCTCATTAGAAAAGGGCTTTCTAATTGTTCAATCGTGTCCCACAATGGCTCTATTGTCTATGGACTATGTTCCTTGATGTTTCGTGGGCGTTGCATTTTCGACTTAGAATTGTGATGGTTGAAGACCTCCCATATACATATTTATTACTTAATATCTTATTTCAATCTTGACTTTCAGGTTTCAATCGGAATTTAGGTAATCAAACTATGGTGGTCCTCGTGATAAAATTACAAGTCAAATCGTTAAAATATATTGTTTTCTTACCCATGATTTAATATGCACTAAACAGCTCGACAATAAACTTCATATTCAATATTAATGTCTTTGTATTTAATGTCTCCATTAAGAAACGTAAATAGTGGGCTAAATAAAAACTAAAACATTAGAACGAATTAATATTCGATACTAGGTGACCTGCGCGCGGCTTCAGCCGCTTTATTCCCATGTTTTCTCACCTTTTAAACCTTTCCTGGGGTACTACGACTATTTTTAACTTGAACTTTTATAGATTCCATACAAAATTAAATTATGGAAGGATTATAGGTTTTTCTTTATTTACAAAGATGAATTTAAGTTTCTGAGATTTTTCGTACTTTTAACTAGTATTAAGAAAAATAAATCAATTTGTTTATCATGAAATAAATCACAAAGTTATCATAATCTACGGATAATGATTCAGTACTCTGAATTCGATGATATTAATAGTATAAATTAACAGATGCATAAAAATGATCTCAATAACCAAGTTTAACCCCAATATCTGTATCGATTGTAAACAAAGCCATGTGCACCATATGCGGATGACAAACATTTAGACGAGCCGTCTGTGAATGTGAACTAAATACATAATTACTAAAATGAGATTAAGCAGACATTTGTCATCGACTAATAATTTGTAAGGTCACGACCTATTTCGGTTTATAACAAGGATACCTAGCCTGATTGATGAAGATAGATAGCATGTATCTTTGTGTGTGCAAAATATATGTATTTTCTTTCTTACATTTATGTTTTGATAAAAAGATGTCAATTTATGGCTAATAGCGTCTTAAATCCATTGTACGTGTCCCTTTTTGTGTTTGTTATATTCATGTGTTTTGTTTTTAGTGTACAATAAATTGTTTTTGTATTGTATTGTAAATCCTAAATTAAAAAAACCGCAGTTATTTATACATTCCGGGTATCTCAGTGTTTCCATATGTAATTATGAAAATATATTAATGAAAATATATGTACGTATAATCTGTACGTAAAGTATATCTGATTATCTAGTACACGAAACACAAGCTTCTACCACGGGGCTAGATATTACAGTGTACATGGTTTTCAATAAATAAATAAATATTGCTGGACAATTTACACAGCGACTAGATCCCCGTGGTAAGCTCGAAACTTATAATAATCATTAGCTATAATTATTAATCAATAATTATAACTTATGCTTTATACTTGTAGCAAAGCATGTGTTACAAGTCTACTAAATCAAACTGCTCATTAGCATCACAATACTATAAAATAAATATAAATACAAAGGAAATATCAACGTACATAATATGTAATGAATGAGAAATAGAGAAGGTTAGTTAGTCGAACAATCCCAATGTGCGTAACACTAAAATTCCGCCGCATCGTTTCAAAGCACTTTGTAACGTGAGGAACGAAATTGCCTTCGTTATAACGCGTAGCGGATCGGTAAAAGATGAAAGCCAAATGAGGAAGTCCTATTAGAACAATAGGATGTGTTCCGTGATTAGAAAATAGGAAATTTAATAGGAATTTTGCTGTTGATGAGTTTATTTATTGATACCTGTCTTTTATCGGCACTCAAACTTTCACTCACTCAAATTTTAAAAATAGCAACTAAGGGATGTTCAATTTTTTTTTAATTAATATCGCAACGCACTTAATACAACTGGAACTAGAACAGATTGTAAGTAAATAATTAAAATATATACTAAAGTCTGATAGCTACAATACCAACAATGATACAAATTCGACAAAGACCTAGTTCTAAAGAGTAATTTACAAAAACTGACCTAGTCTTGATGCTAAGCGACTGCAACATAACGGTTTTTTTTATGTTTAGGTGCTTTCAACTAGTTTTTATTGTGCTAAATTCTGAGTACACTGGAAAAAATGAAGCTAAGCCTATTGAAAAAACCTTGATTAAAATCAGACTAACGTCACTACAATTGCTTATAGTACGGAAAGTTTATTTTGTTTTATTCAGTATGGCTGTTGTGGTCGTCAAATACGAGTGATAGACCCAAAAAACGTATTTTTTTTAATTAACAATCAATAAAGGTTTACAAATAAATTGAACTTCATTATCAATATTGCGATAGCAATTTAAGGCGGCATATTTACGAAACGAGATACGTGCTCAATCACACATCAATATGAAAAATAATCAAACCGGATATGGAATACAAAAGCCTACCCTAGTTAGTCACCTTTCCTTTCAACAATAACAGCTACCTACCACCTACTTAACTGAAAATATCGATTACTTACCTACTTGTTAGGACTCGTTACTCAATCGATTCTTCAAGCGAAATTAAAACGTCAAAAAAGACAATGACCGTTCGAAATTTAAAAAAGAAAATGATTAAATGGCGGGAAGTGGACCGTGAATGCTTGCAAAAGCCGGATCTACGAATGTAGCTATAAATTTGTGAAAATAGGTAAAAACAGTTTCAAATATAATTTTTGTAAAGAATTACTGTTTACAGGCAATCGACAATATTACAAATAGGTACCGGAAAATGAGTAGGTACAAATAGTTGTGGCTTTCATTATTTTCGTTTTCACTGCTGGGAAACGGGGACTTCTCTCTTAAAGAGAGAGATAGTGAGTGAGAGAGAGAGAGATGTTTGCCTTCATCGTACTGTAGTTGTATGTTGATGAATACAAATAAGTATTTTATTTTATTTTATTATGAAAGGTTCACCAACAGTAAATACACTATATTATATACAAAAAAAACTTAAGATCTAGGGTTTTTATCTAGGTGTATTTACCTTTTATAGGTAAACACAGCATGCAAGTATGGCGTTGAAAGTGATAAAATGAAAACTATGCAATAATTTAATTCAATATACAATCCAATTAATTCATTTTTTTAAATAAATAAACGTATTTGAATACTAAAATATCACTACACAGTAGAATTCAAAATACATCAATCAATTAACACTCATAAATCTTAAAAGAAACGAGTGAGGTCAATAGTTTAGTGAGTCAATTTATTCAAATCGATTCCATAAAAAATCGATTTGAACGTATAAAAAGAGTTTTACGATCACTAAGCATCGAGATAGAACGAAAGGGCAATCGTATCGCAATCGCAACGATCATTGCAGTTTTTATTGCTTGTTGTATCGTAAAAGTTAAGAGAAATGGAAGCACTAATTCTTTAATTTGCTTTGTTTGAGATAAAAATGTAAAATTCATACACACTATCTATATTAATTTGTTTGAACGCGCTAATCAGAAACTACTGGTCCCGTGCAAAACCATTTATCAATGAATAAAAAAAAATCAAAATTCACATAAGTAAGTACACATTTGAAGCTTATTTAATAGAACTGTAACGATCCGAATAGATATCGGCTGTTCTAGTATTCAAAGTGAGAGAAAGTTCCAAAAAGATAAATGACCAATCAGTCAGTGGCTGAATGCAGAAGGCCCTTTGAAGAAGCTATGATAAATTGTTATGAATTGGAGAAAGCAAAGAAATGTTGAAATGGTGTACTACAGCAGTTCTATGGATCTGAACTATTGACAGTAATGATCTGTAGATCTGCACATAAACACGAGGCTAGATACAGCTGTGTGAATTGTCCATCAACATTTATTTGTTTCAATTAGAACTTACCTATAGCTCTGTATCATCACACGATACGTGGAATTCTTCAAAGGCTTCACTCATCCCCGTGTTGTCAATCCAGTTTTAACCATAAGTTTGGTCTTCTATAACTATGTCTTCAATTTGTACTATTCATTTCATAAGGACACTTCTGGTTACTTGTTTCGTTGTATTCGTTTGTTCGTCTAAAAGGCAATGTCGTTTTACCCTCTTCCTTTTGGTATTTAATTATAAAATCAAGAGTTACTCTCAAGTCAGTCAATAAAATAGAAAACTTCATTCCTCACATGCAAGGATGCTATTAAATGTTAGATACTGTAATGTATGGCCATTTGGATATTATCGAATAACGGGCAATCCTTGACACACAAAAAATACTGATTCAAAGGAGTGTAATGGCTTAGAAATAAGGTTTAATATGTATGCAGCAAAGCAGGCGGCGTTCTTAAATACAATAAAAACTACATGAAACAACATTGAAGTAAATTTACTAACAATGGTAACGATAAATATTAAGTTTACGATTGAAAATAGGGAATGTTATAAACAATCGAAAATGGTTAAAAGTTGGAAGATCAATGTTATTTTAAATAGGTATACTAGTGTGGTGAGAAAGTTACCCAACTAGCGCGTTATTTTTTTTAAAGTATGAAACATGAACGAATGACTAATAAAAGTTTAGTAATGCTTCGACCCACATCATTCGCACGCCGAAAGTAATAAAACAGAATGTGCAAGGCAGAATGGTAAATAAAAATATTGTGAAGGGGAGTGGACTTGGACTGTTGCAATTTAGATACACGATTTTGAAGTTAGTGTAATTTTAAGCTGATCTTTGTAACCTATGCCAGACGGAAAATTGCTTAGACATGGAAAACATAATTTCTGATCATTTGATCCACTGTTCAATTGTTCAGGTTAATTGCAATTTGATGATACAAAACCATAGAGTTCACGCGAATAAATCAAAGGCAGTCAGCAGGTGAGTGAATTGTGTATAAAATGACTCAAGCATATTATCCAATTTCTCAAATTCTAGGCAGTCAATCGAGCATAGCATCATTTGCAATTATCATTTTAAGCATTTATTTTCGCATGTATGAATGTGCCGCCGACAAAGTGTCTGGTTTACAAAACCGATATTCTTTCATGGAAGCGATCATTCAAGATGACAGGTTTTGGACGTGTGCCATTCTTTCACAACCTCAGCATCCCAATGAACGTAGCAAATGGGAATCGAAGTGGAGATAAACAGTTGCTAAAGGTGAATTGGGCAATTTACGAGATTGCGAGGCAGATAGGTAAAAAATCGTAAAGTCACGTCCAAAATGAAGCCAAGCGCAACAAGTGGCAAAAACTTGTTTTCTTTGAATGTTTCAGTTGAGTCGCCGCAAACAACGGTGCACAAGTAAATCTAACGAATGTCTTGTAAGACCAAGGAGACAAGATTTAGAGAGGACAGCTTTATGCACGGAGATCACAAGACAATTAGAAATGTGAAGGGATATAAACAATCGGAATCGAAATGGTTTCTTTTATTTAGCGCAGCTATTTACTGGTGCTGTGAGCATTATTTTGATACAATTTAGGGCCCATTTGACATAATAAATGCTCCGGATGTTAGGCATTAATAACGTGAGAAATAATAAAATGACTAATAAGTTCTGTGAACCTGTTAGTGTTTTAGTCATAAAGTAACTAGGCAGTTTGTGACAGAAATGGCAGTTGTATGAGGTTATTAACCCATTTACGCCCAAATGAAACCAGACAGTGATATTGAAATTTTTACTTTATTAATAGCTCAAGAAATACCTATTCTAACACAAAATGAAAGAAAATTTTTAAAAAACAGTTTTCTTCCCTGAAAAAAAAAGCCGTCCTCAAATGGGGACAACGGGCTCAAGCAGTGTGAAAAATTTCGAAACATTGCTTCTCAATGCACAATGTTTTCAGGCACTTTTTGCATTGCCAACGAGCTTTTTTATGACAAACTGCACATCGTAGTTGTTTGCTTAGCTTTTGAGGGTAGTGACCAACACCATCATGCGGTATACTTGGGACCAGGGATGCTGCAGGGAGTTCTCTAGAGGCGTTGGTCTGTCTCAAATAGTGGCGGGCAATATGTCGACGGAATTGAAGCTGATCAAGCTTTGTATCATTGGCCAGGTGATGTAAACGCCATGCATTAGCAACTGCTAAATCCAGCATATACGTGAACAAAACCCTCCACCACTTTTTTCCACGAATAGCTGTACGATACAGAGAGATCGATTGATCAGCTTGATCCAACCCGCCCATACCCTGCATTTGTTTCATACCTTTGAAACACATGCGGGATGCCTACGTCAATTATCTGCATATTAGCAGTGCTCCATCGCTTCACTTTCCCTAGTGGGAGGACACTATCGTAGTTTGAGCCCATCGTGCAGACACTATTGTCGAGCCACCGAACAAAGAGAACCTGGTTGACTGAATCAAACCTGTAGTCATAATCTGCACGGTTATGTTTTTTCATCTCTTTTATGGAAACCAGAGGACACTTCATAGTTCTTCCTTCACGGACAGTTCCGGTAGCACGAAAGCCAGATTCTCTTAGGTCTTAGGTCAGTCAGATAACTTGGATCTGCAGGTAGCGCCACCAAATCAACCATCGCATCTTGGTCTTCTTCCTCCATGATAGCCTCCAAAGCCTCCTGAAGCCCATGGTAATCATTGTGTTGACCAAAAGTACTTCGCGCCATTACTTGAAAAAAAATCCTGAAACAACAAAAAACGAATAATATATCATGAATGTGCCCAATGTCCCCATTTGGGGACGACATTATATTTATCCTATTATAAGCAAACGGTTAGAATTTTTACATACTATTTAGATTTATTATACAGACAACATACTAAACTATAACTAGTGGTGAGAAATGACACGAAAATCTTGAAAAATATATTCGAAATTCAATACTTACTTTTCTGAAGCTGTTGTTGTCGCATATGTTCCACAAAACTGCTAATAAAAACACTTTTTCCCAATGAAAACCAATTATTAATCGCGAAGCATAAGGAGTCACTATCACACTTTAGTTATCCGATAATAAAGCTCACTAAACAATTTAATTAAAAAAAATGTGGGTAGTTTTTCATGCGTACTCGTTTGGGCACGGTGGGCGTAAATGGGTTAATAACAAGGTGCACTCAATATCGGATTAACCTCGAAACAGAAAGTTACCAGCATAGCGGCCAAGGTGATCTGTATTGTAAATAAATCAATAACCTATGTTATACATGCAGATATCGCGATAAACAAATCCTGTAGACTGTACGATTAGCTGATACGTAAATGCTGAAGATAATAAGGTTGAATTGCAATGGATGATTGTATGCCTTAAAAGGAACACTCATATGCTCCAAATTTTGCCCGTGAAAGCCGCCCGCATACAAGCCTGGATAACCACAACCGAACCACACTGCAAACAGGTTTTAGACTTCAGTGCACTATTATTATTAAAGACTCGTGCCAATCGACTAAAGGAAACGTGCCCAACAAAGGAAGGAATAAAAACCGTAAGACAGTTTCAGTAAACTTTTATACCAAAAGGATAAACGGTAAAATCCACACGCAGTTATTTCATTTCAGTGTTCGTGCTGGCAATTCCATGCGTCACATCACAATCCATTAATAAGGCACTTTGTTTGTTAGACTATGTGTAAAAATAATTCGATATGTTGTTCCGTACGCGAGCGTGCGGGTCGACCGTGCGCGGTGCCGGCGACTTGCTAACTGCCGCTTTCAAACTAAACACTAACGGCCACGAGGAAGCCGCCCTACCTATCTCCCTCTAGGAGGAAAAACTGCACCGACTAGACAGGGACGGAAATAGCGAGACGTTTCTACTCTTATCGCAGGATAAACCCGCGACGTGAATAGTTCCAAGCATTAGCCAGAACGGAATGGAACGTTTTTTTGTGTATTTGGCAGGACTTTTTTCTGATGGCTCGGCTCACCTTCTATTTTTGTGCGAGTATTGGAACGGGCAGTTTGTTTGGGAGGAAGTGGCGTGATGATTGAATGTTTTATAACTAATGGGTCTGAAGATGCGGTTATAGTTCAACTCAAGGCCGGGATGAGATCACACTTGAACTTCCAGAAACAGTGTAACCACTTGAAGAGTTGGGAATTAAGTGTTCACAGCATATTAGGTACCTACTTTAAAAAAAAATGAATAATGCAACGCTCTTGTAGATTTTTAATCGTCGGATGATGATTCAGTTAAACAAAAACAGTGGTGTGGTGCCGGTCTAAGAATAGTACGAACCTATCTTTTTAGTCAGCAGCGTCGTCTTACGTACCAAATTATTAAGCGGGGTGTGAACATTAGTATAATAGAACCAAGGGTTCTATTGAGGAGACTGCCAAATAGTGATACGTAATATGTGTTGCTATGATAAATGAAAACTCAAAATTACTGACAATTTTTAATAGTATAGATTAGAACGTATCTAATGCAATTGTAAAGGTAATAACACATTAAACTTTACTGTCGTATCAGGATAATTTACGACCGTACAAATTACCCGACAAGATATATGAAAATGGTTCATGATGTAGGACAGACGGTGTTTACGGTATAATCGCTACGTGCAATCTAAAATCTTCGTCATTTTGACAGAGTAGTTCGTACGCCGACCCCATTTTACAGGTTTTATCTTAAATATCTCGAATCGATCAAATAATGTCATGAGTTAGTTAGATTATCTCGCAAGAGGTTTCAAATATTCGTACGTAGACAACGTGTGATGTGAGATGAGATAGGTAGGTATGTAGGTATGTGAGATAGGTACCTATTCGTATACGTTTATATGTATATCCGTACATTTATTTTTATAGTAATAAAATATTGTGGACTTGGTTGCAGTAATCTAAAGCTACTGAACTGATTTTAGAAATTGTTATTTATTTGGCTTGATTTAATAGATAAAACAAGCAATGCGATGTTTGGTACGAAAATTTTCAAGCGATTTGTATACTTATCCTTAGATAATTATATTCTGACAACAAGAGGAAAAAAAACGAATACTGCCAAATCACTTAAAATAATGAAATTCAATTTAAATAAAAACCAAGTTTGTGGCCCACGTAACTTTATCGGAAATCACAAATGTTACAAAGCTATTTTGGTATCGAAGTACAAATTTTATTATGACTGTAAAAAGACAGCGGTATTTTAAGAAGTGACATATACAGATAACATCAGTAATGAACAGCTGATAAAAAACTGGAACCAGTTTTCAATAGCCTCAATATAATTTAAAGTTAACATATTATGCAACTTCGCTAAAACACTTCTCATGTTAGTTGTGTCAATGGCTGTCAACAAGAAATCGATGTCAAAATACTGAAAATCGATTAAAATTTAAATAACGACAGCTCAATCGGAAACGGAATAAATAAATAAAAATAAATATTACTGGACAATTTTACACAGCGACATCTAGCCCCGTGGTAAGCTCGAAGCTTGTGTTACGGGTGCTAGATTTCTGATATACTTAATATAATATACATACATAGATAGATATTTTTTATTATACATATACAGGGTGGGCCTTAACTGTATACCCGGTTTGTTTCGTCTATATCTCAAAATCCAGCGGGCGGACGGAGACGCGGGGGGTGTGGTAAGACGCGCCATTTCGTGGAAATTTTAGTCGCAATGGAGCCATTCACTGGAGCTCAGCGTGCGGTGTGCGTTCGCGCATATTATGGGAACAATAATTCTGTGACAATTGCGAGGCGCAATCTTTGAATATCAAGAGGACCACTTTGAGGAGGATTTTGCATCATGATTTGCATCTTAAAGCTTATAAAATTCAGAAAACTCAGTTAACGCAAGAATCAAAGCCAAATGATGCTAATCTTCGACTAAATTTTGTCAATGTAATGCTGGAACGTTTTAACAATTTCTCTAACATATTGTTTAGTGACGAGGCCAACTTCCACCTCAATGGCCACGTCAACAAACAAAATTGTAGGTTTTGGGCGGAGACTAATCCCCGACAGATGCATCAACATCCTCTGCACAGCCCTAAAGTCGTTGTGTGGGCTGCAATATCAGCTAGAGGAATTATAGAGCCGTATTTCATAGAAAATGCGCGTTCATAATATGCGCGAACGCACACCGCACGCAGAGCTCCAGTGAATGGCTCCATTGCGACTAAAATTTCCACGAAATGGCGCGTCTTACCACACCCCTCGCGTCTCCGCCCGCCCGCTGGATTTTGAGATATAGACGAAACAAACCGGGTATACAGTTAAGGCCCACCCTGTATAACACCCAGACACCCGGAACAAATATTTGCAGATCATACAAATTGTTGTTCCGAGGCGGGAATCGAACCCGCAACCTCTTGCGTCGCAGGCGGACCTTCGCCCGCTGCGCCACAGAGGTCGTAATAATCGAGTAATAATAGCGCGGGACCGGAAGTAGACATTGATATCGATCGAAAAACTAATTTAATTTAGAATACAATAACTGTGTAATTTGGTGTAGATCACAATGGCGGAATAAATGACAAATGGAATTATGTGGGTCAGAGGCAGTCACTAGAATCTGACAGCCTTTCTTATTTAAAAATCCTACAGTAATACGTCGATCGCCATCGGCTTTGCCCGCGTTTTATGGTTAATCTCGAGGGAAGGTTTCTCCCCAACACGAAGTACTGTGTCATTTACCAACCCAGCGTGGTGAATTAAGGCCTAATCTCTTTCATCAATAAACACGTAAAACAACTGATGATGATTCATATACCAGCACCACACCGCCCCTGGCACCTCCTTTAGGTTTAATACTCAAAGCAAGTCGCGTATTTTCATAGTATACAATATACAAAATATATATAAGTAGTATACATCCCATGAGCGGACTGGTCGAACAACCAGTCGACAGATGAGGAAGCCCGGATTGTCATGTCATTGTAGGACTTTCTCGGCGTGTGATTAAGATTGATTGATAGTGTTAATCCGGACCAGAATTGAGCTTGTATTGATCTAGACAACTTACTCGTATTTCTACCGTAGCTGGCTCTGAGCTTCTTTAGAAATGTATTAAAATCTAGTTTAAAATCCAACTGGTTTTGCTGCATTAACAAAAAAAAAATATTCTAGATATAGATATCCATTATTTGTTTCTCATGATGCGTTTTCCCACGATTGCCGATATTTGATGACTCATGTCCTACAAACTTTACAAAGGTCTTAAAACAAGCCGGTTTCCTCACGATGTTTGCCTTCACCGTGACAACACGTCTTTTCACGCATCATAATCAGCTTATAATCATTAAAATCGATTCAGTCTTTGCATTACTAAACAGACCTTCACTTTAAAGTGCCCTCTAATACAAGACTTTCACTCGGCCCTTCAATAGCCCTATTTAAGCGTGATGCGCCAGTTGTCAATGACCTTTATAATTGCCTTAATTAGACTGTCACGCGGGACGATGCCTTTGGCAACTCTTTAAGTCCTTTAAGAAGCTCTTGAAGTACTTTAAAGTTGGATAATTATTGTCCTGAAAATAGTGTTTTTACAGGGAATAGTGATAACACTTGTATAAAAAACTTCTTCCGACATCAAACGGCAATAAGTGAACCATCCCTTAATGAGAGTTTACAACATAATTGTTTAAAACCAAAAATTAAAAATAACAATTGTATAAGAAACAAATATTGTGATATAATTATTTAGTAAGGTTTTTAAATCCAATTGCTTTCGAGCCTTCCGTTTTCCGATTTATGCCACATGCAAAAGTTAATAGATAATAAAATAACCCCCATGAGAACCAAACCCACACAAACCCTTATTGATAGCTATTACTAGATGGTATGTTATCATTTCCATCGATTCCCATAGATCTAGCGCGTTACGACGGAGCCCGCGGCGCACAAGCACAAGCCAGCGCTTGTGTTACGGTGTAAGGAATCGATTGCAGATCGTTGGGATTTTCGATTTGCATGGTTACGAAATCAATGCCTTTTCTGTTATAACAGGTACTTAAGTAATACACGTAGTGTTTACCTGAGGTCATAATACGCTGGATTTTTCTTCTTGAATGTCATGTGCGCTTTGAAAACACGTGCTCTAACGGTAAACGCAAATATTGTGAGAAAACAGGCATGTTCTGAGAACTTTGAAAAGATTGAAGGACATTGATCAACCCGATCTAATCAAATCAATTAGCTTATCATACGGTCGAATTGAAAAGCTCCTTCTTTTTGAAGGCGGTTAAAAAGTGTACACTTTTATCATGCATTTAACATGAATAAGTCTATTAGACACAAAATAAAGATGATGGACGATCCTAATCTCCAAGGTCATCACCCCATGCACGTCCACGTAAATCTCAGCACATCTACTCAATTTCCATTAAACAACAATTTCGGGTGCGCGATAAGATCTCACCTAATAATACGTTCATTATTAGTATACGTGGGTGTACTGTGGGATGAGCTTGCAACACCGACGCGGGGGGTTATTCTTATATCGAAGACTAGACTGCGACTTTTTGTAAAACATCGCCCGGTTGAGTGACACTAATGAAGCGATTTTATCCCGGCTCACACCTTATGCAAGTCAGAAATAACAAAGTATTTATGAGCATCAAATATATTGGACAGTTGCATAGTAGCTAGTGCGGTTTTTGGTTTTGCTCCTGGTTTTATACGTGTTATCGGTTGTATTCGTTGTATTTAGTGTGTTTATTGGTCCAGTCACACATACATTATCTACTGAGGAGACGGCTTCTAGCTAGGACATATTTCCTGTTACAGCTTGTATCTTTGGATGTTACCTATTACCGCTTTAGTACGCATGATTGGAAGAAAATAAATATCACGTTTAAGCCATTGGGATGGGACATTATACAATTTACTTTGAAATGGACTCTGCACTTGTAAAACGGCATTCGCCAGGACACACATTCAATTCAAATTAGTGAAGTTAGCCTTGCATATTAACCAACCATTTGGTTGGTTACTATGCAACTTACTATGCACTGTATGTAACACTCGGAGAATATGTATTCTCCGAGTGTGACATACAGTGATATCATCTCGAGTCTAAGCTCGAGCTCCAGAATAAGCCCCTATGGTTTATTTTGATTACCATCTGTACAACAAGTCTATAGATCCTATGTAAGGTAAATTTATTTCCAAACGCTACCTTTTGTGGGTATATTGGTAAGTTTGCAAGCCGTGGTTGGAATCTGCTTTGTGTTGCTAACTTGCTAGATAGTGCTGCTGATAAACTTTGAGATTTCCTTGTCGTAATCCAGCTTTTCCGGGGATTATCTTACCATACAGGTTACTTGCCCCCAGAGAATTGGACACGGAGCTTAACTTGTTTAGTCGAATAGTAAATTATAGGTATATTAGTACTTACATAATATCTACATAATAATATAATCTAACTGAATGAACTTTATATTGTACCGAAAAGTACATTCTATTTGGTTTCTGTAAACTCTAAATGAAATTCATAAAATGCTGTGCTTTTCCTGCTGTAATGTTTTTGTATATTCCACATAAAGTTTTCTAGAATATCAGCCTGATATACGTAAGTAAAGCCTTAAGCCTAAACTATGCATATCATACAAATAGTAGATTATATCACCACAAGCAAAATCATGATGAAACAGAAGGAACAATTTGAAATATTTTGTACTCCATATACCTATAATTGTTAAGATTTAGCAGACAAGATATTTTTAAAATGAATCATAATACTGTTGGGAATTAAAAACCACGTATTTTGTATAATGAGAGACTTCCTATTAAAGTTGGGCGTATGCCCAAAAATAATTGGAGTGGTGGCGACAAATCTACCGTATGATTTGGTGAGAGAATATAAATATTTTTCTGCTACAGCTTGTACCAGATAATCTTTATACGTTTTGTTCATTCATTCTCCATTCGAGAATATTTCGAGGACATCGGCTATTTGTTATAAGTATGTATTATGGTCTAACAACTACTTTAATTTAGTTTTAAAGCTAGTTCGCTTAGTTTTGTACCTATAGGGCATCCTATGGTTATAGGACACAAACTGCCATTTGAGCATGGGTTTCCAAAACAGTATCAGAACATAACTTTTTTGGGATATTTAGTATAAACACCACGGTTACCAGGAAATGGTGATCGCGTTAGTTGGTACTGTTGGTATGTGTACTGACACAGGTTGTCAGTTTTCGGTATTATACTGAATCGGTTTGCGGAAACCCGCGGGAAGACTACGAGTGGTCATTGGTTTACTGGCACCACACGGCTGCCATAGACTAGATCAATAGGCAGGTGCCATAGACTATGTTTAACGGTTCCATCTGGCCAGGGTGTGCAGTAGCTCGCGTCGCTGTCACCCAAACGGAACGGTGGGCGTTCACCCGTGACGAATGGTGCAAGGTATAAGCAGTGGACGGCACAGTATGGATCAATATCACTTGAATAAATAGACTACGAGTCACCGAGTAAGAACAAAATGGCACGGGTTGTAAAACTTAAATTGTGTTGACTCTCAAGTCGGGTACTGAGTCAGAATCAAATACTATAAGTGTGTAACTTTACGAGGTGTTATTAATCTATATTATGATTCAGAATTTTGAATCATATAAAAAATATTTTTACTGTGGATATCAGATGAGCCATCGCAATGCTTCATGAGAGTGCGCCTAATTTATTAAGAGAGCAATGAAAATAAAAACTTTAGATGCCTATGCTTGTTGCGTAAAGAAAATGGGCAGGCGTTTTAACTACATTATTTTTTAGTTCAAATCTATATTGGCAAGAATCTATATTAGGTATATAACGTATGCTGAAATACATATAGCGACAGTATGCAATATCTATAGTGTATAATGTGTCTATCTATCTATAGTATGCCTTCTGAAACACAGCTTAGACTAGTTCAGGAACCTACGAATCACTTCTCTGTACATTATTGAATTGTCACATCATTGTCCTTTATTATTATTTTTTACTTTTAAATGTTTAAGCTTTCAAGCTACAAATCGCGAAACTTATATCTTGCGCCGCAACGCAATAAAGTGAGGGATTACATACTATCAGTGTATATAACGGATCGACACTTACATTAGTTAATCCATGATTACGACAAGCGGTTTGTTTGCTGCCAGTAATTACAGTTTACCAAACATGCGGTTATTAACATGACAGATGGGATCGTCTTTGCGTTAATACGCAGCTAAGGTTTGGTAAAAAAGGTTATATATACCTACTCTAAAAGGTTAAGTATTTGAGAGATATAGATATAGATAATAGTGATTCATCATCTTTATGATGATCATGATTTTACCAAGTCCCTAAGACCAATAATTCTATTGAGCAGCATCTTAACTATTAGAATTAGTTCTCTCTTCTGCGTTCTTAGAAATTTAACGCAGAAGAGAGAATAGATGTTTTTTACAGCGCGTAAAAACCTTATCTATATTAAAAGCTTAGTTATTTTAGTGATCATTATTTTCGTGTTCATTATATTTAAGCTTACCCCGACAATATAAAATATTGCAATCTTCAAAATCGTCTTACCTGTAACAAAAGGAAAGTAAAATTAGAAATAATTCAACAATTTTAAGAGATTGTGTAGATCTTGCTGTTATAACGACAAATAACAATAATAATCAAACTTATATAATGCTCAATAAATAAATTATAAATTGAACAAATAAATACATCCATTCTTCAAGACAAAGCGTGCTATCGAAATCGTGTAGAACCTAACCTAACCTCGGTATTTTCACCTTTCCCCATCAATACATCTCGTTCCACAGATCATAAATCTAAGATACTTCCTATAAATTGCATAAGGCATAGATTATTGATATAACATTGTCCGGAATCGGCTATGGCCATCCATCAATACCTCTGCGTTACATTGTGGAGTTTGTCTATGGTAAGCCGGAGAATTTATTATTGGCAGATCAAGATTAAGCTTACAGATGGTTTAAGGGTCTGGCGACACTTGAATAATGTTCACGTAGAATATTCCATACATCGAGACATCAATGAATATTTACAATACATTCTCAATATATTCGTCCTTATGTTTTACTAAGTGCTGTATGTGTGGATAAGTATAGGAATGAATAGTATTAAACAAAACAAAGTCGTATATGTATATTATTAAAAATACCCCTTTTTCCGCGGGAAAAACCTACAAACGCAGACAAAACCACGCATAACCATCTGTACGTTTAAGCTATGAACGTAATGGATGAGCTTTGATATCACGGGTTAATAAATAATAAATTATGATGCTTAATTATCATCTATAGCTTGTCGGTATACGTGAAGCAAATACAATATTGATGTGATCATAACTTATCTATTCATTATGTCATATCTACACCTGCATATTATAAATGAACCACGCCTCGCGATGGAACTCTACCGTGCGAAATATTACTTTCCACAAGGATTTACAAGTCAAGGTATTAAAACAGCATAAATCTAATTATGAAGATATCCATCATATGTTAAGATAAGATCAATCAGCAACTCGGCCATTATTTGTAGCTCAAAACACCGAACTTATTAACAGATAACTTATCCTTATGGTATACTAGTTTTATCGTCAGATTTATCAACTTCAGGTAGAAAACCATGAAAATAAATGACATTTTCATAACCCTTGCACTCCATAAGCACTTGGCGTGGTAATTTAAGGCGTAATTTATCTTTAATAGGGGTGATGATGATATTCATAATATTCTTCAAAATTATTTTACGTCGTTGATAAATAAATAAGTTTTATTTAACCTGAAGAAGCGGTAAGTATACAAAGCCTTGTGCAACATCACACATCGCACGAAACACAATCACGCCGCCATTTCCCAGTTTCCAAACGTGAGGGCCAGAGTTCATCCTATGCGATGCATGATAAGTTCCGTTTAACACGTTTACTGCTAACTGCTTTGTTTCCGTTTTAGATCGCGATCGGAGATCTGACAGCTGATCTTAAATGGGTTGCGATAATAACCTGCTTTCAATTTTTAAGCATAGTTTAAATATTAATCATGACAGAGAATATTAGCTTTATTCTCACGATCACCAATGCCCGTTCGACTGGGAAACCTTGTTCTTTTTATTTCTTTCGTCGGTTAAAAATAACTCAATCACACAGGATAATCCGACGGCTGACAATAAAAATAAAGCATATACCAGAAGTCACCATAAAGTGTGAATGCAAACGACATCGGCGTGAGTAGAAAACCCTTCATAGCTCTACATCATATCTGTTGTTTGTGGTAGGACAACTTTCAATACTGATGTGCTACTTTGTACGACTCAAGTTGGAAGCTTGGTAAGAGCTTTATACTTTATGGTACACAAAGTCCTACTTTAAATCAAGTTAAATTAATTTTTCACCTAAAACGGAAACAACGTTCATGAAACAAATTAACTATACATATATATGTATAAAGCCATCACAATCATGCGCCAGCGCATATTTACGTCACATCAACGATTATTACGGTAAACCTCATTCGTAGGCGGCGAGGCGAGACTGACAGACAGACGCGTCAAGATGCATTTTAAGCATTTGAGAATTGTTATAGTTTTTCGTAAAGTAAACTTCGTACAATAAATAAATTACTCATTTATTTACAAAGGAGTTAATAAACTCTCGACGTGTCGACTTCAAAACTCAAGAAAGTATTTTTCAGGAGTAAGCGCTCCGTTGTTTCTTTTAATATTTTTTTCCTATAAATAAATAAATAAAATATAAATATAAATATTACTGGACAATTTTACACAGCGACATCTAGCCCCGTGGTAAGCTCGAAGCTTGTGTTACGGGTGCTAGATTTCTGATATACTTAATATAATATACATACATAGATAGATATTTTTTTATTATACATTATATAACAATAACTATCAACTACATAAGTCTAAAAAAGTGTTTATCTAATAACCAAGTATGATAATAATGAGCTGCCTCGTAAATCCACCTACTAAAACACAAAATCTTCTTTGGTGTTCCTTGTTTATTTAGATTTATTCAGCGCTGCCAACAATCCAACTCTACAATTATCCCAGAATCTCGGTAAATCGTTTCCTTCACAATATTTACCTTTATCCATTAAATCAGACCATTTAAAATCAATTAACCATAACCAGTGGGCATTACGGGTATTACATGATTTCCCCGGTATATATTTCATTATGTAATAGAGTTATAATGGTGATCAAACAGCTTAAGGTATCATTAAGATGGGTAAGATAAATCATATAGAAGGTAGAATAGAGTGTGGAGTAAATCATAATTTATTGGGCTTAACCTGAGTGGTTTGCAAATACTCCTTGTATTGTTAAAATCCTATTTTTAATATATTTTAAGTAATGGTAAATACCAAAAAATATTCAAATTTAATCTTTAATTTATGATTCACTAACATTTTAACCAATCAGTCAAATTTACAAGACATAATTTAATTGTAAGTTTATTGTTGTATTTTATAACGAATTGTTTGTGACATTTCCAAGTGTAGGTACTTTACGTATCTTTGCATGTAAATATAATCTTACCCAATTAAGAAACATTACATCAAACATTAAATATTTACAGTGCTTTGTTCATCACCATTAAGATCCTTAATGACCACACCTATTGGCAAGAACTTAATGGTAATTGCTACTGCTCATTGTAACAGGTGTACCAACTAAACAATACACATACAAGCTACATGACAACTGTCAAGTTGGCATGACCTGATTCCACTGGATGAGCATCGGTGTCAATGAGATAAGCATAAATTGTCCGTAATAAAGGGAACCCATTAATTTGATTATAGTTCTCACAGTGTGACAAAGATAGAGCTGATTGTACCCAATAATGGGGTAATGAAATAGCTTGGCTTGAAATAGAAAGGTGCTTAAACTTAGCCAATAAGTGTAATGGAAAAGCCTGCATGGTATATAGCTCATAAAAAGAGGTGCCATAAAATGTTATAGATGATGGATAATGATATTTCCCTTACAAGGGATTAGATTGAGAAACATAGGCAATGTTTAATATCTGCCTTAATTACACCTCTCTTTGAAACCTATGGGACTATGATCTGCACTGACATCTCGCTGTGGATTGTAACTGATTTCAGAAATTCTTGACTAAAGCATGTCGCTTAATAACATCGACGCATTTGACGGTCTACTTAAAGGCACAGGACTCCCTGTAAGGAATATTTAGGATTAGAACAATCACCAAGTTTGCAGTAGGTACGTCTAATCTCTTAGTAACTTTGACAATACGCGCGCTAACAGATAGGCTGTTACTATCCACAGGCCAGCTCCATACAGCTACATGGCCATAGTAGCTCGAAAACCAGTGCGGCAGAATACAGCATAGCGCTAAAGTTAAGTAAATCCGCCGGGTTAAGTTAGTTATAGCTCCCACAAGGTCCAAATTTCCGGTGCATGGTATTGTGTGCGCGTCCGGTCCCACCCACGACCTTTACGACTTGTTGATACGTTTTTGTCGACAAGATGTCCCGGTCATATTTTACAAAGTACTTAATTTATTTCCCATCATTCGGTGGTATATGACCTTGCGTGTATTTCAGTGTCCTCCAGTTAACATTTTTGGGAATAGGAATTTCTAAATTATGGTTATATCGTCTACTAGCTGACCCGCCCGCGGCTTTGCCTGTTTTATTCCCATATTTTTTCACAATTTAAACCTTCTTTGGGCTACTACGACTATTTAAAAGCCAAAAGCTTTTAAAAACGTTGTCTATTTGGATCACATCGCGACTCATTATTTTAGATTTTTTTTTTGCTTGCTTTGAAATTCTTCATAAGCTTTAAAGCTTTTTGTGCAATGTAGCTGAATATAATTTCTGTTTCCAAAACAACAGTTGTTCAGCAAAAAGATAGTTATCTAGTAGCGAGTCCGGGTCTAAATCTAATCTCCTATCTGCGTCCAAATATGGTGTACACTATTTATGTGCTCATTAGTGTCCGTAAGGGCTTATTTAGTGGTTTCAATATCAAGAAGATGGTTAGTATTGCCAATCGATTTTCAATCTTCTGCGTTTAAATCAATTTTACATCCTCTACTTTGATTAAGATAAATATTTGTCAGATATTAGTCTGAGCGAGATAAGAAGAGAATATCAGTATTATTTTTTAAAATTCATAATGAATATGTAATTAATATGTGTTAAACATATATTAAGTGGTAAATGTGCCATCTATATAATTATGTAAAAGAAAGTGTTAGATACGCTATTTATTACTCAAAACGTTGAACGTAGAAAAAGTATCTGAACGGGCTGAAAATTATTGGTCAGGTAGGAAAGATCCAGGAGATGGACATAGGTTTTTTACAGCGGAAAAATATTATAACGCGGGCGAAGCCGCGGGGCTGAAAGTTAATTTGACTAAATTAACGTTATAAAACAAAAAAACAAGCTTTTTTAAAGTGACTCCAGTTATAGTTACTTGTTACGTAAATAATTTTTTTTATCATGCAAAATTCCCTAAATAAAAACAATAACTTTAGATATGTATCGAATGTTAATCTAGGAGCAACCTGCAAGCAATTACCTGTATTGTATATACATATTATAGTTATTGGAATAACAATTTTATGGGCTCGCCTTTGAATTATTCAAGTCACGGTAATCGATAGACAATTCGATACTAAATCGATTTCCCTTGTAAAATACGAGAATCGATAATAGCCGCAATAAGTGAAAACAAGATGTAAGTCTAGATTTATAGTCGTTGATAGTTCGAAATAACTGTACTGGCTATAAGGAAGTTCTAGATTAAATAACAGGTGTGCCTATGCCTTACAGAATTTTAATAGCAACTCGCTACGCTGTTATACGCATTTCAAACGGAGTTATAAGAGAATATTGATTTATGTTCAGTTATTTATTTCTAAGTTATAACCCATATTATTTTACTATTGCCTAATTATAATAAATTAATCATGGTTTTATCTACTAATTGCCCGTAAAAAGTGTCAATTTACGACGGTTCCTTGATCTGTATCTATTATATTGAAAGAACATTAAAAAACAACTATATTTTTCAATGAAGTAAACATTATTATGTGTATTTTTAATTCAATTTAATTGTGTTAGTACTCGTGACATCGATACTATTAATAAATCTGTTAGGGTCGCCATGGAGTAAGATAGAATTTCAGAGATTTTGTGTTTATAGAACTTTTGTGTATGAATGTCTTTCATAATTTTTAAACCAATGATCCGAATTAGATGAAAATATTGGTAGATAAACAGATTTTAGACGTCTAGGATAGGCTATTTAATTTTTTGCCACAGTTATGATAAGACGTACACAGTTAGTAATTAATAATTGCACACCTGCTCGCATCCACAACGTGTACAAAATATGTACACGTTGTGTTGAATATGTAAACGTGTATAGTAAAACCATTTCTTAAATTGAACGCCCTTCACCGAATTCTGTATTTTTTTTTCTGTGTATTATGTTTTTCTGTATTTCCTCTCACAAGTTGAAATCATCACGGTTTTATGGAGGGGAGTTCATTTTTAGAATGGTTTTACTATATTTAATTATAAGATATGTACCTGATGTGTTTTTGCGAATAAAAAATAAATAAATTTTAACGATTGATATATGATTATTTGCTTGAAAACCAATAAAAATGTAAATTACTAAAACGTGTAAGCATTTTATTGTGTTGCATGGTTACTTACGATTAATTTGAGTATATCTAAGTAAAAAACTTAACATAATTAAATAATAATAATAATAATAATAATAATAATAATAAATATTACTGGATAATTTTTACACAGCGACATCTAGCCCCGTGGTAAGCTCGAAGCTTGTGTTACGGGTGATAATATAAGTATAATAATAAGTAATAATACTTATAATTATAAGTATCAAAGTGTTTATTGTTCTAAAATATTTTAAAATTAAAATGATCTTTGGCCTCAATTCCAGTTTGTTGTTGTTCTAACACAATATTTGATAAAGATCTAATCAAAAGAATTATTTCAAAATTAATACGATTACCGTATTTCTCATCAAAGTTGTATGAAACAATCCTATATCATTTAATCGATCGAAATATAGATTGATATTGTTGATACAGAAATCCTCACGTGTGTCGTTGTAATCACTATAAGTTATGATAAAAATTGAAAAATAAACTTTACAAAAATTAAAGTATTGTGTATTTTCTAATGTGCGCAACAAATTATGTAATTTACTGAAAAACATAGCATGTCTGGCTTAAGTCTAGATTATAAATAATAATAAAAATAAATAAAGAGTTTCATTATTCTTTATTTAAATTCAATTAAGTATAAAAAAATATTCAATTAAATAAATAAAGAGCTTAATTATATACTATTTATTTAAATAATAATGAAGAAGACTAAGATACCCGACGCAAGTATTTGCAGATCGTAAAAATTTTTGTCCCAAGGCGGGAATCGAAAACGCAACCTCTTGCGTCGCAAGCGTACCTGCGCCACAGAGGTCTTAAATAAAGCTTAGGTGTATATAGTGAAAGCAAAATTAATTAATGAAACCAAGGTCTAAACTAAACTTCTTGTAGTTGCACTATAAAGTAGTATACGTCTTTAATACAACGGCAAAGTGAGTGAATTAGGTCAGGTGAATTAAGTTAACGTAGCGGAAAAGACAACGAATAATAAGATAAACAATAGAAAAGCTACCGTAAAAGTGGGTGATAAAGTTGAATTTGCTAAAGTTGGGAGAGAATAAAATTAACACCTTGAATTAAATGCCGTGAAAATCGCTAAATGCTACTTAGCTACTTTCTCAGATGATAGATATGGGAAAAGGACAAAAGACATCTTACTGTTTGTCGAAGTTATGGAAGGTGACAGACTTCACGTAAATAAATTTTAAATTGAGAAAACATTGGTAAAATTATTGAAAATATTATATACTACCGACAAACTTGCAGTTTGGCAGGAGCGATACACATAAATCTACTCATCTAAAACCGCTCATAAACAGAACATTTCGCCTTTCTTACTGTTATAAATCTAACTCTAAACCCAGTAAATGGTTTCGCTAAAACGTTAATAAGAATTCTGTACAGCTTGACACTGATAATTAAGGAGATGAATTTGAAAACGGGGAAAATAAATAAATATTGCCGGAAAAATCCAATCTAGTCCCGAGGCAATAGTCCATCGTGCGTCTTCGCTCATGTTATATTAGAATTTTTAGAAAACTGTCAATAAATAATTTTTTTTTTTTTTTAATCCAGGGCGTCATCTAACTCCATAACAAATTTAACTAAACACTCCAGTAGTACAGAAATACCAAACTTACTTTCAACTTTTTCTATTAGCGTGACTTATCACTGTCCTTACCCTGCCCTGGGTTGTTGACATACTCATTAACATCCTATCTGTTTATTCTATATTATTCTAATTAGATTTATCATTTTAAAATTATTCGGGCATAGTACATTGAATGATAGACGATGCTTTATACTCTATTGTGTTTAAAATTTACGTAATATGGATGTGTTCATGGCTTCTGTGACACAGCTAACGCTTATTCAGGACTTCATGTACAAAAAAAAGGAAAGAATGAAAGAAAAAATATTTATCTTTAACTACACTTACAATCTAACTACAAAACAATACAAAACACGGGTACAATGTACCTACTTTATTGTCAACTGTTAAGTACATAAATAACTTTTTACTTTTACTTTTTAAATGGATGAAATTTTATTTCTAGGCGTCCATAGGCTAAGGACCGTAGATGGGCCTCATGCTTGTCTGCCATCTTTGTGATAAAAAAATAACATATGCTACATACACTAACTGAATGAAGGTCAGTTCAGTAACCGAAGGATCCATACTAGTGTTCCGAACTAAACACCAGACCCCAGAAATGAATTTAAGTACCAAAAACCTACAACGCTACAAGTTGTCTTTGTAAACAACTTCGGAATAACCTTGGACACTGCATAATAAGTGTGGAACTGATTATCAGACACGAATTCAAGATTTTGCTATTAATCTAATCAAACGACATAATTTTCGGTGTATTTGAAGAGGTTAGCGTGATTAAAAGTTATACATCATGTTCCATTTTGAGGTACCTACATCAATATATCGACAGTCATACTTGTACACTGAAATAGTATTTAAGAATGTATGTAGGTACTTGTTTTAAGTGTTTCTTGTATGACAATAAATGATCTATCTATCTATTTATCCATGTGGTGTATTACATGGAGCCAAGAGTTTTATTAGTAAGAGCTTAAGAACTAAGAGTAATTACCAAATCCCCCAAAACCTATAATATTACTGTATTATTTTATAAATAAACTAGCGGCCCGTCTTTGCTTTTAGAAACCTTCCTCTTGAAACGCTCTACCTATTAAAAAAACAGCTTCTAAATCCTTTGCGTAGTTTTAAAGATTGAAACAAACAGAACGCGACAGAGACTTTGTATTATTTTATGTAGTATCTGTTTACCATATCCTGTCTGTTTATTAACTAGTTATTAATTAGTTAAAGTTTGTTTATTGATAATAATGTGTAAAGTTTGTTAATTGATAATAATTTATTATGTACTCTAAGAAAACCGTCAGTTTACGAATCCGACTCGTGCTTGTCGGAATAATTTATTTCTTTATGGTTTCTCCGAAAAATAAGTAATAAAGATGAGTTGCATTTACAATCATAACCGGTATCCAAAGAAAACAAGTCGGTCGATTTTCGTAAACATACGTCTTAATAATTACAAATATAATACCTAATAATTAAGAAACGTGAGTTAGTGCTCAAAACGTGAATACATGCTAATATTATAAAGCTGAAAAGTTCGTTTGTTTGATTCCTTTTGCGTAACTTAACTTAATAAAGGAAGACAGGCTTGCCATGTGATAGTAAATATTTTAGAATAATTATAATCAGAAACTCAGAACTAATATTTCACATTTATACAATAAACTAAGTAGTCATAAACAAATGTTACTACGTAAATACCAGTACTGCTATTAATTACACAATGACACTTATTTAACAATATAGACACGTATTTTACGGTAACAAGTCATTTTATTACTGTTAAGTTAAACTCTACCGAAGACATACATTACGGCGCGAAAAATGTGATTAAAATCAAAATTAGTGGAAATCGGTGGATTGTGGTGAACAGTGGAAATAATGCAAGATTTTGTAACCAAAGCTATGTGAATACTGTCCTAGCTAGAAACAAAAAGGCAATAGAGTATATAGTACAGGTAGTAGAGACAAATACAAGTGGGTGCTTGACGATGTTTTTTTTAACATCAATATAAGTACATATTAACTCGATTTCCGCCCGCAGATTTGCTTGCGTTGTAAACGTATAATGTCCTTTTCCGGAATTCAAACTATATCTTATATTTTATTAATAATCGGTTAGGAAGTTTTGTCGTGAAAGCGAGACTGACAGACAGACAAAGTAACTTTCGCATTTATAATATTAGTAAGGATTAGAACGTTTGGGGCCACCCTGTATCGATAAAATCAAGATAAGATTCAAGAACTGATTTTATATGAAACACTAATTAAAATTTATAGTTGAATAGGTATCCGTTTGAGTACTTACAGGGCAGTAAACATAAAAAAATAAAATGGAGGAAACGAAAAAAGCCAATTCGAAGTTATCGTTTTTATCACCTGTGATGCGGCAATACACTTGCATACAGATAGGTTAGTAAATCCATAATAATATGTAGTAGTAATAAGTTATTTAATAATCCGTGTTGGCTATGTTTTACCCTACATTAATTCCGAAGGTTGTGGGTTCAAACCTTGCCGCGCACCTCCGGATTGAAAAACGCTTTGTAAACACGTGCTCTAACGATTAAGGAAAACATCGTGAGGGAACCGGTGTGTTCTGAGAACTGAAAAGTTTGAAGGACTGTGTCAACCAACACGTACTTGGCCATCGTAGTGATTAAACCTTATCTCTCTCGTCAAGAGAGAAGTCGCTGCGTCCCGGCAGTGAAAACATAAATTCGGGTTGAAAATGAGTTAATATGGGATTTTTCACAAAGACTTTCTGTTAATAACTTTGCAGCGCTTTTCAACGTGGTACTACTGGGCATGAACAACGTGTGGGCTTCCCCCATGGTGGTGAAGCTACGAGACCCGGAGCAGACCATTCTCTCTCGCCCCATCACAGAGGATGAGGCAGCTTGGATCGTCTCCATATTCCTCCTCGGTGGAATCACAGGTCAGCTTACTTCCCAATGAGTCAAACCAAATCCTGACACACAGTTATTGGTTGGGATATTTTCTTTTGTGGCACAGTGTGACTAGTTGTGCGTGTTTGTTGATAGGATATTTTTCAACGAGTTCTTAGTTTGTAGCAGTAGTGTAACAGTGACATGGTAGAAAAAAATACCGTCTTCGTCAGCCAAAACTCGGCACATTGAGCCTTAGAAATACATGTGGGTCTCGAGCACTGATAGTGTTAAAACGAATCTATTTTTTTCTACCTCGTGTATCGTGATACTGTAACACTACTGCTACAATCAGTTGTATTCCAAATAAATACAATTGTTTATGAAGCGGAAAATGAATTCCAGGAATTCCGCGACCACTAATGATTTTATGATTTTCTGATCTAAAGGCCTAAGGATCTAAAAGTCGAGAGAGTAAATACGTGAATAATTTCCGTTGTTTTAAATAAATAGTCTAACTCACGAAAAATTTAAAAGTAAGTGAAATACTGTTTTCATCAGTTTTCCATGTAGCTATTATTTTGGCCACCTTGAATGGTATCAGTAATGATTACATCTATTAGATTATGTATCCTAATGATAATGTACTTAGGCTTAGGGGCCGTCCATTAATCACGTGAGGCTCAAAAGGGGGGGTAGGGGGTACGGAAAACATCACGAAACATCACGAGGGGGGAGGGGGGGTCTCGTTAGACATCACGTGTATTAATTTTATTTATTTTTTGCCAAAAAGCGCTATTTCTGCTGAGAATGCCTTATGACCTGTATTGCCCTAGCCTGCAGAAGGATCGTAAGTTTCTTATGGAAAGAATATGTCAGCAGTGTGGGCAGTACTTCTGCACTAAAAAAAAGAGCAAAAGAGTGCCATGGTTTGCCCACGAAACTGAAACTGTTCGGCCCACGCGTATCCTCACGCTACGAGGGAGGTTCTCTGCGTAGTGCGCGAGCATGATGGTGCCGAGTGGCTTGACGAAACCGAAGTTAATATGTCACAAACCTCTTTGCCAATAACAACTGCTAGTGAAGAAGAAGCTTTACCAGTTGTAACCTTAAATGAACGTCTTGCAAACTCCGTGGGACGAAGACAACATTAATTAATTAATCATTAATTTTATTGCAAATACATTATTTAAAAAATGTTTTATGTTAAATGTTTTTCGAATCAAAACTCAATTTTTTAAATATTTTTTTCCAGTCAAAAATAGCCTTTATATAGATTTCCAAAAAAATACACGTGATCCAGGGGGGGAGGGGGGGTGTTGGTCCCAAACCTCACCAAACATCACCATGGGGGAGGGGGGGGTCAAAAAATGAGAAAAACGACCTCACGTGATTAATGGACGGCCCCTTACGTACTTATGATTATTGGTATTTAACTTCTTCGTCGCATTCACAAAAATCACTGGGTATCATTAAATATAGATTAGATTACACTAAACAAACAAGGAGGTTTTCGAAATGAGTACTCCAAATCAAATCTTCATAAAACTAAAAAGTATAGTAATGACTCGAGCAGTATTTACAGATTGAACTTTGTCTAGACGACCAAATAACCCGACCACTGTGGCGCAGCAGGCGAAGGCCTGCTTGCCCAAAGCGCGATCTGCAGATATTTATTCCGGGTGTCTAGGTGTTCTATATGTATAATAAAAAATATCTATCTATGTATGTAAATCAGAAATCTAGCAACCGTAACACAAGCTTCGAGCTAACCACGGGGCTAGATGTTGCTGTGTGAATTGTCCGGCAATATTTAACAAAGCCATCTACTACGGCTAGTCAGGAACCCATGTATTCTTATTGTATACACTATTTTATGTCAAAATAAATGATTGATTGATTGATTGAACTTCCAGTGCCTGCATACAGTGGGTTCCTCATGAACAGCCTTGGCCGGAAGACCACGCTCATCATCAGCAACGTGCCTCGTCTGCTGTTCTGCTTCCTCGCAGTCTTCGCGACTGAGTACTGGATGCTGTTAGTCGCAAGGTTCCTGGGGGGAGTTTCCGATTTCCTGCTGCTGTCTGTCGTTTCTACTTATTCCTCGGAGATCGCTAACGTAAGTAAACTAACTCACTTAAAAGAACAATAAAAACAAGAAACGGGCAATATAAAACCATGATTTAAACGATTTTCTTTTTTTTTTTTTTTTTAAAATGGAAATTAATGAATAATCTAGATTGTCCTACAAATTTCGTGGTCCGTTATCCCGGTCCTACATCCTTGATGTTTTTAATCCTTGATATCTCTGTTAGCTACCACAATCGAGAGTTGGGTATAGGATATTTTTGTGCGTCTCATCGAAACGAAGCTATTCACCAAAAATTAGCTTGATAGTAATCAAGTGCTAACCATGTTCTACGGATCCCGGACTATGTGCTATAAGTTAACAGAAACATAAGGTAATGTCAATATTGTTAATGTTTCTCTTTCTGTATTTCAGAAAAAAATCCGTGGCCAATCAGGCACAATGATTCAAATAAACTCCGCCTCTGGAATGCTGATCATGTTCGCGTTGGGCCCCTATCTCTCCTACAGAACTATGAATATTCTGATGACTGGCATGGCGATACTATGCTGCATCCCCTTGCTTTTACTACCTGAGAGTCCCTTCTTTTTGTATACAAAAGGTAAGAAAAATTGTTATAAAATACTTTTAGTGCCGTGTTGCACCACACTCGAATTTCATTGTAATTTTATATAACACTCAAATTTCATTCCGAAGGTTGTGGGTTCAAACCCCGCAGCGCACCTCAGATTTTTTTATCTTAAAAAAATTATGTGCGCTGAAAACACGTGCTCGTGTTAAAAGAATGTAGTCGAGTGTACATAGTCCCACAAAAATCACCGCTCCATTTTGGTGAATCCCCCATGATCAGTAAAGAGTTTTCTGCTTGGAAGAACCATGCATAGAATACATTCATACTCGTAATGTCTGTTGAAATAATTTGGAAGTTAGCAGTATTACTACAATAGATTTGGTCATGGCAACCACGCCATGTGCACGATTTGAACGCGTGGTAAGTTCAATAAACTTAAAACTCGTATAATTATAACAATGACGTGAAAAGTAAATTTAAAATTTAATATAGCTTGGGTGGAAATTTACGTAATTATTTTCTTTTTCGCAATTGGTATTGAGTATGTTAACTATCGATGGATCATGTAAAATGCTCTTTATTTACGAGAGACACAGGCATACATAAAATATATATTATAATATTTAAAAAAATTGCCTATGTTTGCCTTCACCGTAACAGCACGTGTTTTAAAAGCGCAAAATAATTTTACAAATAAAACCCAGAGGTGTGCGGCGGGGATGTAACCCATCACCTTCCAAATGAAAGTCGATTGAGCTCCCACTTAGCCAACACGGCTCAACACTTTAAATACACTTGAAAATTTTCATATCTCTAACATCCAACTACATTGTATGAATTACACGATTGCTAAGTACCTAATGTTATTTATATCTGAGCATTTGAAGAGTTCGATAAGTAATCGCTACATGAGAATACTACCTAATTCAATTTTATTCACACGTTTTTTAGTTATGAACTTACAACGGAACCCTAAAAAGGCTGTACACTTAACCTGATGAATATAAAACACTCAACTCCATAATTAAGATTACACACGTAAATAATATTTAATATTGTAATTCCAAGATTAATTCACTTCCTTTACCTGATTTTCAGGAAAGATAAACAAAGCTGTAGAGATGCTGACCTTCCTCCACGGTTCAGAAGACGCAGCGAACAACGAAATCACAGAATACACGACCAAAAACACTGAAGATGACGTAGTGGTCGACAAATGGGCTATGTTCAAGGACAGAGTGGTCATAAAGAGCTTCATCATCGTCATAGTCCTCTCTTGCATACAGCCGTTCCTTGGTTATGCTACTGTGAACTCTTACTTGCAAACTATATTCGAGATGGCGAATACAACTGTCAGCTCTGAGATTTCTTCCCTGATTATTGGAGTGGTGCAACTAATGGCTTGCTCGTGTGCATTCTTAATGACCAAACGGTTTGCGAGGAAGAAGATTATTTGCATCACTTTAGGTGGAATGGTGATTGGACATGTAAGTTCATATTCATTGCATTGTTGTTTTAGTTACTGCAGCAATGATATTTTGTAAGTTATATAACGGGTATATTGTATGGTTTATAAACCAGAACTTTGTAAAACACCCAGAACACCCGAAATATGTCTAATAAATCTGCAAAAATTTGTTTGGAGGAATCGACACCGCAACATAACTTAGCAGGCAGACCTTCGCCCGCTGATCAGAGGTCGTCAATTTGTCAATTTAAATGTGTAATGATTTATTTCATTGCAATAATTTCAATCCCTTCTTTTCAGGTCGGTTTGAGTTTATACTTCACGATAATGGAAAATGGTCGAGAAATAACAGGGGTGCTCAACTACATCCCTCTTGTCTCCGCAGCGATAGTTATCATTGGATTTAATGCCGGTATGTCTAACTTATTTACTAGATATGCGCTTTTTCTTCCCGCGGTAAAAAGTATTTTTGTCACTTTCCGTCCCTTCAACTATCTTCACCTATTAAATAACGTCAATTCGTTGCTCCGTTTTAATATAAAGCACGGACAAACAAACTGTTTCCCATTTATAATAATACAATACAATACAATACAATACATACTCTTTATTGTACACAAAAACAAAAAAACACATAACAAAAAATAAAGGTACATAAAAAAGTGCAACAATGGGCGGCCTTATCACTTAGAGCGATCTCTTCCAGGCAACCTTTGGATGGACACGAAACAGAAGTACTAAAAGACGGTATGACGGAGATAATAGTATGGATTACACATACTAAGGAATACGTTTCAAAGATAATTCGTTAACTATATTTTTAACAATACTACATAAACCGCCTGCGGCTTTGCCCATGTTATAAATATAATACAATATTTTCCATTTACTCATTGAATACACTATTCTATCATACATTATTTTGGTATATCGACAACCGCGGAAAGATATGACGTGGTACTATTATAAGGTCGGTACTAAGCAAAATATGCTTAGTATAGAATAATGCAAATAATTTCTTAATTAAGTAAATGTATCTCTATGTTTAATACGAATTAATTATATGTCTATTTTAGATAGACAAAGCCTTTTCGCAATGTGCAAAGATACCTAAAATAAATAATAGGTCATTGCATAAATAATGCTTAAAACATCGATATAAAACTTTTTACACAGAAAACAACTGACATTCGCATTGATAGAAATGTGCTTACGCCGCCATTCTTTTTGAGTTTATGATTTATCGAATGTTTTTGTACATAATAATACTAGCGTTCCACCCTCGACTTTGCCCTCGTTAGACTTTACCGAGGTATAATTAATTTTCACGTTGTAAAAATAACCAATAATTATTATACAGTGATATGGATTATGTCAAAGGCAAGGATTGATTTGTATATTAAAATTTCCAATATAAATAACTTGTTAGACCTAGAGGAATCTATCATGTTTTTTCCGCCATTATGGTATGGCACGGTGCCGTCACCGCACTAATATTATGAATTTGAATGTTTGTCAGTGTGTGTTAGTATATTATACTGTTACAGTTAGATTTTAAATTTAGTCGATATCGGAAACGAAGCTAGATCTTACATTTTTCCGACTAGATACATATTTTTTGTTTTTGTTATTTAGGTACCTTCTACTGTGCATACCTAATATATATCTATAGTCATACTTATATCTATTTCTTAACTCAACCAAAACAAAATACCTTATAAATATATCAACAAAATTAACGTTAATGTTATTTGTTCGAATATTTAATTTTTATACCGTATGGTGCTGGCGTAAAAAAGACCCACAACCGCACCACCTAAGAATCTACCCATAGTCAAACTAGCGTTGCATAATTATACGCAATCCCCAAGACCTAATAATGGGTTTTAATGGGTAGACCAGAGCCCATAAGGACGTTATATTAAATAATGTATGCTGTCCTGACTGATACCTACTAATTTATTCCTTTCAGGTATGGGTTCAATATTCTGGATGCTCCTAGCCGAAATCCTATACGGGCCTGTGCGCGCCTACGGAATTTCCCTCGGTGTCTTTCTATCCTCAGTGGCCAGTTTCCTCGTCAATCTCTTCTTCCCCTCCATGGCCAGGAGTCTGGGCACCGGTGGAACCTTCTGGATCTTCACCTGCGGGTGTGCGTTCACCTGCATCTACATAGCTCTATGCGTACCAGAGACAAAGGATAAAACCTTCGCGGAGATTCAAACAGCTTTGGGTAGAAGTGACAAGAAGAAACCTACTTCGGAAAAACTTATTGTATAAGTTGTTTTTAGGTCGTTTAGGGTTTAGTGGATTAAGTACAAAGTTAAATCTGTTTTAAATTCACTTTGCAAGGATACTTTTGTAAAGGAATATTGTATAAATTTATAAGAAATAAACAACTTCAATTTTCATTTATATAAACGAAACGTTTCAACGATTAGTTCCAGGTTCTAGCGTTTTGCCTAACCAAAGTAATAAGGTAATATTTTTATAAATCAAGACATGTATATATTACGTATATGTAAAATATTAATCAATGTCTGTTAGTAAAAAAAATCTGTATAGTTTTTCAGTCGTCATGTAAACAATAAAATACAAAAACACTTTATTGTACACCAAAAACAAATCACAAAGATATACACGTACGATAGGCGACCTTATCGCTAAAGAGCGATCTTTTCCAGGCAACCTTTGGATGGAAAAATATATTACATAACAAAAGTTGGCTAATTTCGTGTTTGAACCAAATTGATTTTTATGTAATTTATCTGTAAATGTTTGTGTGTAAGATAAGTTTAGAGCATGGGCTATTGAAATAATGATATTGGTAATATTTATTTATTTATAAAACAATATCCACATATAATAAATATATATAACGTATTTATGGTACAGTGTCAATACGTGAATAGTCCAGCTTATAATATGAATTAGTTAAGATGAAAATGTCGGGTGAATAAGTATAAATAGTAGTCATAAAATTAATTAGATAATAAAATAACAAATTTTACTGGAGTTTTATTAAAATTTTCATTAATATTGACGTAAAACCGGGTTTTTCGATAAAACGCAACGGTTTTTATCAGTAAAATATGTTGTACAGACTGTTTTGTTTGTTCAAAAAACTTAGTCAGATAAATAACTGCAGAATTCTTGCAATGTCAATGGTCAATATAAAATCACGCGATAAAAACCCGTATCTAACTTTTTAATTAGGCTGACAAGCGCAGTAATCAATGCTGTAAAATAAACATGTAGCTTAAATACATGCAAAGTCTGGGCAGGGCGCATAGTATGTTTTATCAAATATAATCGTTATTCTAAGAGCACATTTATGTTGTAATTAATATATGCCAGACAAAACCCCGAAAATCAACTTGTTTTGATCACAGACAAAAAAAAAGAACTGAAGTGATTTTTATTACAGAATCTGGTTAACAAACTTTAATGACACAAAAATCGTTAATCGTGCATAAATTGTCAAAACTTAGGTATAGTGTCGTTTATAGGACTACTTATATATTCAAGGTCACTGAGAACGGTAATATTAGTCAACAAGGTGAAAAGGTATCACAATTATTTTATACTTTATTTTTGTCTGAACGTTCGGATGAGCAATACCTATCTCAGGGGTTAAAGATACAGTAAATATAACAATTGAAGTATTTTATCGTTGACGCTTGTTGTCAACCTTTGAAGGGAGAAGGGTTATTTTAATAGTGTTTAGATGATGTATTATTGATTGAAAAATCATGGAATCTACAAGAGTTAAGGAGAGTTCAAGTGTGAAATTGAACTTGTCTTTTTTGTCTCCGGTTCAGAGGCAGTATGCGTGCGTTCAAATAGGTTTGTAACTTTTTATTATCTTTTTTTACTAGCCAACCGTGTCTCACTGCTGGGAAAAGGCATCCCCAATTTCAGTCATACCTATCGCAATATCATTTTAAGATATCGCAGTTATTACTATTTTATATTATTTTATTATTTATTGTGGGTCAACCTGTTCATAAGCTATCTAAGGTCCCACTGTTACGTTATTATACAAGACTATTTTTGCGTATCTCTAACGTCACAAAACGGTATAACTTTTACTGGTCGGGGCTTTTTTGGCCTGTGACGACTCAAGTTTATTAAGCTTTGATGACGTTTGCAAAGTTATCAAACACGTTTCTGCATTACATATAACATCTATAAGTCCTACTGACATTTAGACTCTATCGGTACCATTAACGATAACAACAAGTTCTGAAATTCATTCCTAAGTCTAAAAATACGTATTAAAAACTATAATAAATATTGCTATTGCTAGACAATTCACACAGCAACATCTAGTCCCGTGATAAGCTCTAAGCTTGTGTTACGGGTAAATTAATGAAGCCTTTGTGGTATTAACATTTTTTTGCGGAAAAAGTTTTTTAAATTATGAAGATGAAACTTTGATATCTTTCGCATGCCAAGAGATTTAATTTTTCAAGACTATATTTTTTTTAGATACCTAATATTTGTGTAAATGTCAAACATAAACTGCTCTAAAATGCTTAAATTCAGTTGTTAAGAATTACATTAATAAATCGTATGCGTATGCGTGTACTCAATATGGCTGAAATGACAATGATGATGATATTAATTGACGCGCGTTTCCTGAGGTGCTAACTTCTCACGGTCTTTATTATTTGTTTGAAGTTCCTTTTTCGTACTGAAATATTCAAAAGATAAATATTTCGCCATAGAATGTGCGAAGGTTCTTGAAGAGATGGACCGATTGGAAAAACTATACTGTAATTTCAAAATGGCTAGATTATGATTTTCTTTAGTTTGTTATAATTGCCTAGCTTAGAAGTCTAGACATAAAACAAAAATTATATATTTCATTGCTATTTTAAAATGATAATGATGATTATCACATAGCTGCAGTTGTTGTAAAAAACAAATGACAATTACAATTATGTGTTGCATCTAAAACAGCTTTGTAAGTAATACGTGTATTTGTTCAAGTGTACATACTGCAAATAAATGCACATTTTAAACACGGTTTACAATAGCTCCAGAAAGATCATAGCAATGTAGTTTAGGTAAATGCTGTAAGTTTTTATTTATTTATAATTTTATCCAACAGATCTAATATTTTCAAGATATATTTTCTTCTGTAGGGCCATAGGCAGATCAAAATTACTAAACATTTACGTTTAATAAATAGTTTAATAACTATGATTTTTTTTGTATTGAAGTAGGTAGGTATATTTAAAACTTACGTTCTTAGCTCACAGTTATTTAGCAAACACAAACCTACAGAGATGAACGGATTTAGGTATTTAACGCTATAATTAATTTAATTATGTAGGTAAGAATTTATTTTTATTCTTTACGTCAAAAAATCCCCGACACAAAATTTTAAATGACAGAACTTCAAACACTAGGTACACAAAGGTAACATTTTAATGTTTACGACCCGTAAATTGAGAGATTTAACACTAATTTACGTAGATAAGCTTATTGAAGTTAATATGTATAGATTTGTGACAACAATGACTCAAGTATCTAAAAGCTTAACTATCTAACGCACTATAAGCTATAACACAAAATCTGAGAGAGCCCAGCTCTGTAACTTGAGCTGACATAACCAGGCAGACAAGTTTCTATGTTCAAAGAAATTAAGTGAAATTATCATTCAGCTACGTAGGTGACTAGCCTTAAGCCTTAAAATCATGAACCGTAGAGGAATGAGCTTACTACAAAACCATACTTTAAAAGTACTAAATCTTACTGTAGATTTTAAAATTGATATTAATGTTGATATTTCTGTTTCCAGCTCTTCTGAACATGATCCTGCTCGGCATGAACAACGTGTGGGCCTCTCCCATGGTGGTGAAGCTACGGGACCCGGAGCAGACTGTTCTCTCCGAGCCTATCACTGAAGACGAGGGGGCTTGGATCGTCTCCATCTTCCTGCTTGGCGGTGTCACAGGTTACTTTCTCATTATAATCCGCATAATCTGGACTGTTGTAAACAAGACTAAGTTAATAGAGGAACAGAGGGGTACCCAAAGGATCCATCTTTGGCCCGCTCCTGTTCATGTCGTTCAAATGCGACTAATGCTACCGGACTCATTAGTTACAATGAATCCTGTTTGCAGACGATGCTTGTCGCACTAGATGTCATTAATAGGTGCCTGATTAAAATATAACAAATGTATGATACGAATGCTATAAGGCAAAGACACGGGGTCGCAAATCCAGATATCATATTAGGGGCTATAGATATATAAAGATCAAGTTTAAATCAATACTGCAAAACTGGACGTCTTCTTCTTTTAGGAAATTGCGCTAAGACGTCATATTCGGTTGTATTTCTATCAAAAAGTATAAAAAGTTATAAAACGTGTAGGTAGATGATATTGTAAATATCAAAGAAATTGCTACTCGAACTAAAATACGATTGTTTGAAAAGCAGGCCCTTTATCAGACAACAATAAATATTAATATCTATAATTTTGGTTAGTTTAACTCTCAATTCTAAAGGTAAACTTAGACAAATTCGGTTATTTATATTAGGTTATTTATATTTGTGCTATCGCATCTGTCTTTATCAAGTTAAAGACAGATGCGATAGCACAAATTGCTGTTCGATTATAAGCCGAAATTAATTGTTTTATTTTTAGATTTAAGTTAAATATTGAATGTGTGTCACTTGTGTCAATATACTTGTTTTAACTCAAGTGGTTCGTATCACTTGAGTGATATTATAATTTTAAATTTGTATACTTAAGATAGGCGGACATTGTAAAACTTGCTGTGTAGAGAGCATACTATAGCATATGATTAAAGTTATACAGACAACAGGCTTGGGTCTTGGCCTAGCAATAGGTTAAACAAATACCATCCCGTTTAAACATTACCTTTTTCACAATAGAACCCATCATAGGTCTTAGGATTTGAAATAATGAACTAATAATGTTCAATGCTAAATACGATTTAGATGTTTGTTTAATCCGGCCTTTAATCATACAGAAAACTTATTTAAGCTTCGTTTGTGCAATCATCGTATTATTCTTCTTACAGCTCCTATGTACAGCGGTTTCCTTATGAACAAGGTGGGGCGAAAGACAACCCTTATCCTGAGCAACATCCCTCGTCTTCTGTTCTGTTTCCTGGTGGTCTTCGCTAAGGAGTACTGGATGATACTTCTGGCAAGAGCCTTGGGAGGAATAGCAGACTTCATGTGCCTTTCTGTTGTGTCTACATATTCTTCCGAAATTGCTAATGTAAGTTTACAATTATAGGATGTTTCAACGGAGGGTACGTCCTAACTGTCATATGTGTCTTCAGCGATGATGCTTTCATGTGTTTGTTCGCTAGAGCTATGTCACGTTGCTCTTCATTAACCTCCAAGATATCTAATAAGGGCGTTTTTCCGTAACACGTGTGATTTGCAAGTAATTAAAGCTGTATAGGAACAAGCACTTATGAGTAGGTATTACAGAGTAATCGATTATTTGGTTAGATTTGCAGTTTTTTGGGAACGCAAGTCATTCCAATTGAAGCATAATGATTGGATTGTTTGCTTAGTTACCATAAAATGTGGCGCAAACACAAACATTGATAAACACTTTTAAATATTATCTTAGTAATCTAATAGTCATAAAAACATTATAAAACCAATACGCCAACAATATTCAAATATGCTATAATAACGTTTCTATCACGTTATTTTTGAATCCACTTTACATATTATGCTAAGTTGTTCACGTGTTTCAGACGGGTCAAAAATCTTATTTTTTCCTTATTGCAGAAAAAAATACGTGGTCAATCTGGCACAATGATTCAGATCAACTCTGCTACCGGAATGTTGATTGTCTATGGATTGGGCCCCTACCTCTCGTACGTCACTATGAATGTAGTGATGACGTGTCTGGCCATAGCAAGCTGTATACCTCTCATATTTTTACCAGAGAGCCCTTTCTATCTGTACACACAAGGTGAGAAACAAATTAACACTATCTATGCCCAAAACAAACGCGGTGGCTCGGTGAGCTCCAGCACTTAATCTATCTAATTATATAAAAGAAAGTCGTGTTAGTTACACTATTTATAACTCAAGAACGGTTGCACTGATTTGACTGAAAATTGGTGAAGACAAAGCTTAGAACCAGGAAAAGGACATAGGATACTTTTTACCGTGGGAATTTATTTTATAACGGGCGAAGCCGTGTTGCGGAATGCTAGTGTGTTTTAAGCATTGATATGATTATGTGATAATAATCTTAGAAGTAATTATTGTCTGGTATGTTACGTATTGTAAATAATAACTGCTTATGATTGTCATCCCACGTTTCCTTATTACCCAAAATTAAAATATTCACGATTTACGATAACCTATCGTTATAAATTAAATCGCCTGTAGATATTGCGCAGCACCAATTGTTTTAATTGGTACCTAAAAATAGGATATTGAAATTTAACCCATATCGTGTCAATTAAAATTCAAACAAACTATTTCCTAGACATAAGTTCGAATAAATCGAAACTAAAAACAGAAAGACAAAATATATAACTCGAGCACATCGTAGGCGTTACGTAATTTATGTACAACCACAACATTTTTCAGGAAAGATTCCTCAAGCAACTGAAATATTAACCTTCCTACACGGATCAGAAGACGCAGCCCACGCCGAACTAAAGGAGTACTCGAGCAGAATTCTCGACGAGGAAGTAGTAGTCGAAAAGACAGCAATATACAAGGACAAAGTTGTACTGAAGAGTTTCCTAATGGTGTTTATACTTTCGTGTGTGCAACCGTTGCTAGGTTACGCGACAGTGCACTACTTCCTACAGCCGATATTCGAGACTGCGCATACGACGATCAGCTCAGAAATGTCTTCGTTGATGCTGGGCGTGTTCCAAATGTTCGCTTGCTCCACGACTTTTATGCTGACGAATAAGTTCCCGAGGAAAATCATTCTGGGAATAACTATGATCGCTATGGTGATTGGGAATGTAAGTATTTCCAAGTTACATGGAATATTGATTAACGTTTAACTTATACAGAGATATATTATTTCATTTATTTTTCAATGTTTTTTTTATATATGAAACTAGACTACCCGCCGACAGATTCATACAATATAAGCCTGTAGCCTTCCTTATTTATCGAGGAAGGAAAGACAAAAAGAAAAAAGACTGAAATAATTTTTAAATCAGACCAGCGGTTCTTAAGATTAGCGCGTTCAAACAATATTCGGAATTAAACAAGATTTTAATAATTTGCTAACAAATTCACAAGCTATTCATTTTTCTTTACATTCGCAGCCTGCTTTTGTAAACATTGTAATTTATGCACTTATAAACTTGACGTCCTCAGTCAAAATACAAGTACAGTGAAGATATCTGTTATCAAAGTAATATACTAAGAACCCGTGATGGCCAGACCTTCCTTTAATTCTGAAGCGTGAAAATTATTTCATGTGTATGTCTAACACAGGTAAGAATAACCCCCAAACATTAAACCTGGATCGTGGTTCCTTTGGGAGATAACAGGTAAAAGGTTGTTATCTCCCAAAGGAACCGCGATCCAGGTTTCATGTTTGGGGGTTATTCTTACCTATGTTAGACATACACATAAAAGAATTTTCACGCTTGTGAATTAAAGGAAGGTCTGGCCATCACAGGCTCTTAGTCTATAAGCAATACATTGATATAATCCATAATCTGATAATTTCAAAATAAGTGTCATGACTTATGATAAGTTATCTTTGCTACCATCTAAATCGCTTTTGCGATGGGACTGATTTTTATTATTTTTTCCTCCAAAAATTCTGATTCTACATATTTTAAAATTGGGGTGGTTTTTTGGCCTTAGCACTTTACAATGTAAAAATATTGCAAGTCTTATAGTCTTATATGATTCCACATAATGTATTTCAGAATTGGGGAGATTTACTTTTTGGGTTTAGCGCTTTATAATGTAAAAATATGTGCATCTCGGGTTGCAAGTCTTATCTCTATCACTTGATCACTACATAGTATAAAACAAAGCGGCTGTCGCTGTCTGTCCGTCCCTATGTATGCTTCAATCGCATAATTAGGTACCCGAGGCGAAGCGAGAGCGGGTCGCTAGTAAAGAATAACTATTATACTGAGAATTATGTTTCTTTTCAGATTGGTGTAGCGGTATTCTTCACTCTGCGAGAAAATGGCAAAGAAATATCTGGATTCCTCAACTACCTTCCTCTTCTTTCTTCAGCCATATTAATTTATGGATTCAATGCCGGTAATTATTTATTTTATATGTTAAAAATCACTAATAACTGGGGTTTCAAGGACTCTATTTTGTTTCAATGGCTAAGTAATATTGTTTATACAGATAATGTACATATAGAATGTGATGTAATGTTTGTACAGAAATAAGTAACAAAACGGTAATTAAAATTTTAAGGAACAACATTTTTGCAAGAATTTTTTACCACATTTTGTACCCCAGTTTTGTGGCACCTTACAAATAAAAGGAACTTCTATTATCTCTCTAATATAATTCCAAGTACTGATAACAATAGGAAGAATCATAAACTTTAAGTTTTAAATAATTCAAAAACAGTTCTAGTATTTCAAGTATTCGACACAAGATTAATTGTTTCCTCTTGTCTGTCTGTTTGTATACTTACTGAACTGGTTTTTTTATAATGTAATGAATTATTAATTGATCTAAAGTATTAAAATTCACTATTTGACGAAATATTAAGGTAACAATTTTTTTTTAGTAAATTATATTTCTTTTTTTATACAAACACTAATTATAAAACATGTTTTAACAAACGCAATTTACCGTAAATATCATCAGTTTATAAATAATCAATAAATTTACAATTTATTTATTCACGCGAGAAATCCTTTTTATACGTTGGTATGTCCCACGGTAGAAATAAAGAAAAAATACAACGTTTAAAAAGATTTTCCCGTTTATTCTAATATAAATTCATCAAACCACGACAAATTTCACAGTAAAACTTATTTGTTTGATTAAAACTATTTTTATTCTTAGTTTTTCTCTTTCGGCTTTCAGATTGATGCTTTGCCATTTTTTTTATCTTAGATTCTATTTTTGAGTTTAATATTCGTAATTTCAGGTATGGGATCCCTGTTCTGGATGCTGCTAGCAGAACTACTGTACGGCCCAGTTCGAGCGCACGGGATTTCACTCGCGGTATTCCTTACATCCATCGCCAGTTTCCTCATCAACCTGACCTTCCCAGCCATGTCCAGAGCCATTGGAGTAGGCGGCTCCTTCTGGATATATTCTGGAAGCTGTTTCCTCACATATCTGTACATCAAATTCTTTATACCAGAGACGAGAAATAAAACCTTTTCGGAGATACAAACAGCTTTAGGTAGACAGAGCGCGCTTTTACCAACGGTCACGAAGAAACTCCTCAAATGATATTAGTGTATTACCTGGGTTTACAGTTATGAGAAACTTGTTAAGTTTTGTTTGTTAATAAGCATAGATATAGTTTTTATCTAAAATGAACTAAAAACGCTTGAATTATCAGCAGCATACTCGTAGAATCAAAGATATATATAACGGTTTTTTTATATTTATTATAACGGCAATTTGACCCTACACTTTTTTTGTAAGTTTTAAATTTAAGCTCTTTTTAAATTTACATGACCTATCTTAACTCCGTTAGATCTGACCTACTTTGATATATTTTGAAATGTTTAGTCAATATTTTGTTTTAATATGTAGATAGTTTTAGAGAAAGATATGAAGAGACTAGAATTGTGACCATTGAGACTAAGAATGAAATGAAATATGACAAGCAAGATAATGGATTGTACGTAGTATTAAATATAATGTATACAATTATGTAGGTAGGCAATAATGAGTCTAAATAAAATTTGTGTTATGTAATCGCTTGCATAATAATTCACAACATTGTGAAATAAACCTTATTATTGTGAAAATTAAAATAAAAGTAGATTTAATCAGATGGATTACTGAAAACAGATAGTAATAGTTTATTTACAATAATAGAAATGTGGAGAATAAAAATAATATTTTATTAATGACCCTATTAAATTATTATTTAACTTTTCAATCATTTATTTTAGCTTTGCTTCTCGTATCTATTGACTAAACATAATGCTTTTGCTAAATATATTTACCAACCAGATTAAATACATTGAGTAAAAAGCTAATTTATAATTTAAAAACCAGTCTATCTTTACGTCTGCAAAGACCTAAAAAATATATTTACTAATTTAATATTCTTATAGATTCCAAGAAAAATCGGGTAAACACATATATCATGTCGCTTATTTTCATTATTTTCAAGAGCTGTCCGGTCCAAAAAGGTCAAATATCTAATAAAATGTTATCGTTACAATTTGTGTTAATATGGGCATCTAATTAATTAATAAAACGGTTGGGTTTATCGGTAGAATGATAATCTTTAAGCGACAGATACGTATAAGAAAAAGTAGGTAAACATGATAAAAGTTGGTTGTTTATATTTTATATACATATATTGAAATTCTTCAGAATGTCCGTTCAGTAGAACTTCAGTAGAAATCTATATATTCCAATTCTGAATGTTTGAATAAATTAAAGTGCACGATGCTCATAAAATATCCTAACGCCCGTAAAGTTTCAAAAGTAATTTGATATTCGAAACCCAACGCTCTTTTCAGTAGTGTTTTCATTTTGACTTATTTCTTTAATTTTTTTTAATTATATGTTTACCTGAGTTAATTTAAGGTAACTTAAATAATAAGCTTCAGCGATTATAAGGTGAACTTCATCTTAGACTTTAGATGACTATCTATAGAGAAAACATATAGACCAGGGTCGGTAATTTTTGAAACTAAAAAATATAGTAGAATGAAAAAAGGACGAGAATAGAACAAAAATATTCACTTTACGCCAGTCCCACTATAAGAACAGAAACGCAGCCACATGCAGTCCACTAGCGCAGAAATTAATTGCGGAAAAACCATAGACGTGATAATATCAAAGATTAAATGACTAAACGTCTTTCGAAAATTAATTATTATCTACATTCGACGCGTGTTGGCGACCTAGGAATAAACCACCTCATTTATTCCTATGCGTGTCGTATAGGCAACTATCATTTATAAACAACTAGCTTTCCGCCCGCGGCTTCGCCCGCATTATGTTAGATTAAAAAAAAATAGTACCCTATGTCCTTCTCCCGGTTCTAAGCTGCCTCCCCGCCAAGTTTCAGCCAAATCGATTCGGCCGTTCTCGAGTTATAAGTGAAGTAACTAACACGACTTTCTTTTATATATAAGATAACACATAATTATATACATAGGGATAAATATATTGTGAATTTGTAAAATGACTACTTTACTATGTGGCGCAGAAAGCTAGCAAAGACCCAAGACCTTGTATTCTACTTATATACAACATTGGTTCCATTAAAGCCAGTGCCAGTGACGTTATATACTAAGTGGCATGAAGAATCACTAAAAGTATCAATAGTTTTGGGACACCTTCTCACGCTCATTCTGTGGCACCTTGTATATGAAAGAGTAAAGATAATTCGAGTTCATTTCTGTTATCGTAACAACAAATCGCTTTGATTCACTCCATTTAGGTAGATAGTAAGTTATCTGGTTTAGTGTAGGTACTTACAACCTATATTACGTAAGTATTTATCAAGTGTACATCGAGACAACCCATTATAGATCTTTGGAGATTAAGTATAGTTGGTACAATTCACAGAACGACGTAACAGACATGTATGTGTCTTCAGGTATCTTAAATAATTATTGCTGGAAAATTTACACAGCAATTTGTCCCGTGGTAAGCTTAAAGCTTGGGTTGCTTGTGTTGGTACAAGATAAACTGCTACACATAATAGAATATACATAGATAGATAATTTTTAATATGCAATAGAACACCCAGGCACCCGTAACAAATATTTGCAGATCGCAAAAATTGTCGTTCCGAAATGCGAAACCGAAACCTCCTGTGTCGCAGGCAAACCTTCGCACGCTGCGTCAGTCCTCTGATACTGTAGCTTTGTTAGGTTTACAAGACAAAGTACAGCTGTAAAATTTCCTTCATAACCACCTACTTCTTTAGCAGCTCAAAAGCATATTTATCGAGTGTAAAAATTAATGAAATTCATTAAAGTATACGCCTTGGTGTACAATACCGTGTGTAAATTCTAGCAGCTTTTTCAGCGCTTTAATGCAAAAACCGTTAATGTTACATAAAAACTATACGAGACATTTTTGTAGATAACTTTATGAGGAAACATTTTAATAATGACCTCTTTTGATCTCCGAGCAATATGAAAGAAAATATATCTATTATTTATGTATGTATATTATATTAAGTATATCAGAAATCTAGCACCCGTAACACAAGCTACGAGCTTACCACGGGGTTAGGTGTTGCTGTGTGAATTGTCCTGCAATATTTATTTATTTTATCACCGAAGTAAAGGTGTGTACAAACATTAAAGGAAGACATTTTTTCCCAGATGAAATCTAAAATGTCTGGACTTGAACAGATATTTGCAGATATTACAAAATTTTGTTCCGAAAATCGAACCCTCAACCTCTTGCGTCGCAGGCGGACCATCGCCCGATGCGCCACAGAGTCGGAGGCAATTTATCATTTTATCTAAGTAATTACGTATCTTTACATGCATTATATATAGCTCGTTCCTGAAATTGGAGCTTCAGTTGTGATAATTATTGATAAATGATTTATTGAATTATTAAAAATGTTGACATTAAGATTTTTCAGTCCTGTACTGAGACAATATGCATGTGTGCAAATAGGTGAGTTCAGTGTTGAAATTTGTGAAGCAAGACTAGATAATATTCTACAAGGACCTAATCTATACTAATCTATATCTTTACTCGTTCGTTTGTTTACAGATTTCATATTGTGTTTATAAGCTCAATACTTTTATGATATTTTTTTCTGTAGCTTTGTATGTTTTTTCCTCCATAACTCTTAAACCAATGACTTATTTGTTGTTGTCATTTAAATCGGTCACGACGTAGGTTTATGTTGACGTATTAATATGATATTATTATAGAAGGTACTTGACATTGCTTATTATAATAAAACTAGCCAACCTGCCGACAGCTTCGCTTGCATTTTATACGTTATCTAAAAATAGGTTATTTATTTTAATTAAACTTCTAGCTGTGCTCGCGACATCGTCCGTATTAACTTATGTTTGTATGGGGGCCATGTCTTATCTTAACTAGAACAATAATACTCGTATAAGTCTATCCTGTGTCCTAGACGTCTGAATTTTTATTTACCAAATTTTATCAAATTCGGATCAATGGTTTATGAGTTACGGAGAAACATACATACATGCGCACAGAAATAAATATAAAGATCATCAAATTAATTTCACCATCGTTTATATTGAGCTTATTAACACAACATCTCTGAAAACAAACTAATTAATTCCAAATATCCTTACAATTGTATTATTAGTGTTGACATCATATAGCCCTTTACCGATAAATGTACTATCCAATACTGAATTATTTTTCGCAAATCGGACCAGCGGTTCATGAGATTAGCGCGTTCAATCAAACAAACAATCAAACAGCTTTACAATATTAGTAAAGATTTAATACTTTAAATCAGACTTATTTTATTAAGGTCAAGCAAGCATCGAATAGTCGCTATATATCAAGAATTTAAACTGGTTTAATACTTAAACACATAAAAACGACAAATTCTTGTTAGTTATGTCTGCTATTTTTATTATTGAATTAAGTCAGCTGAATATCTCAACATATAGTTTAAATTGTGATAAAATATGTAGTTCTGTTAACTATCTATTTATATTATTCACTCGAAATTTTATAAGGATTTGTTAAGAGAGATACTTTAACACGGAAACCTTTAGTTAGGCGAATTATAATTAAACTTTCAATAATACCTCTCTAATCATCATCATTTACCCAGATAACAAAAATGTGTCTGATTTGCAAATATTTGTTCCGGTGTTATATGTATGTAATGTGTATACTAAAAATAAATTATATAGAAGGCCTATAAGTATGTATATCACATTAGAACCCGTAACGCAAGCTTCGAGCTTACCACGGGGTTAGAAATCGCTGTGTGAATTGTCCAGCGATATTAATAATGAGTATGAACGTTTCCAGCATTGCTTACGATTGTGCTGCTGGGTATGAACACAACTTGGAGCTCCCCCATGCTGGTCAAGTTATGGAACGAAGATGAAACCCCCCTCTCAAGACCTTTGACGGAAAGCGAAGGGGCCTGGCTGATATCTATGATGCCTCTTGTCGGATTAGGCGGTAAGTTCAAAACAGTATGCTGTTCTAATCGTATTTCAACATTTTACTATAAAAACTGTCGTGGTTTGATAAATTCATATTGAGATAAACGGGCAACACACGAACCTTATTTACGTAGACTATTGATCAACCGTTTCGTCCCAGAACGTGGGACTTCTTCAGGATCAAGGACACTGCAAGGACACGGATCACGAGCGCTCGGCGAGCGACCGGCGAGCGGATGATTATATCCCATATCTCCCGTTTTTTAATTACATCATGATATAAACTATGATGTTTCGTATGACTCATGTATCCTATCATATTATACACGTTTAGGTATGACATATTATGCAATGCTACCTAAAGTAGATTTGCGAGATATTGAAAGTGATATGCCGTACAATAAAATGTGCTGATATAGTAATCATTCTATCTTTATATTTATACATAAATATAAACAGTTTATAAAATATATGTTTAAGAAAAATCAAGCAATAAATATGTAATCTAATCACATTCGAGTGACCTCAATCAAATGATAAGTGTCATTACACTTTGATTTTGTCGTCTAGAAGTCAAGTGTGGTGAAACTCTGTGGCGCGGTGAGAGGTTGACCGCTTGCAACGCAGGTTGCGGGTTCGATTTCGTTCCAAGGCCAATTTATTGAGCCTTTGACTAAAATATCTATGAAAACAAACTAACTTCCTTCATGATCGACCCTTATCAGAGATTTAGCACCCGTAACGCTAGTTTCGAGCTTACCACGGGGCTAGCTAGATGTTACTATGTAAATTGTCCAGCATTATTGATTACAACCAGCTTCGTAGGGTGAAATTTCACGAAATTATCCATAATCCGAATTTTGCGGGATATATGTTGCCGACTCAATATCAATATTTTTTTTATGTTTTGTTATTAATATAAGGTTTCGATCGAGTCCAACATAACCCCTTGACGAAATTATTAATATAGATTATTTTGTGTTCCAGTATCATTCTTCGCCAGTATTCTCCAGGACGTGTTCGGTCGGAAGAAGGCCTTACTGATTGGTTTCCTACCCCGGCTGTTGGCCTGCTTCCTGATAACCTTCGCCACCGAGTACTGGATGATCCTCGTGGGCAGAGGATTCAGCGGGCTAGCTGACTTCTTAACGCTGTCAGTCTTATCGGCTTATACGTCAGAGGTTGCAAATGTAAGTTAATTCCTTCTTGACGCTGTCAGTCTTGTCTGCGTATACGTCAGAGGTTGCAAACGTAAGTTCATTCCTTCTTGAAGCTGTCAGTCTTGTCGGCTTATACGTCAAAGGTTGCAAACGTAAGTTATTACTTTACATTGTTGGTTTACTCAACCAGTTCCGTTATTTTGCTGACTACTGACAAATAAAGTGACAAGTAAACTGAAGTATTAGGTAGCCTTAATTCGTTTTGGACGATTTGAAAAGCTGTGTTGCCAAGTGGACGCACACGTTCCCTCTGCTGAGACTCAGGGACTTCTCTCTTGATGAGAGATTAGGCCTTAATTCACCACGCTGGCCAAGTGCGGGTTGGTGAATGTCGCATCTCCTTTAAACTTTTTTCAAGTTTGCCGTTGCCTTCACCGTTAGAGTACGTGTTTTTAGAGCACAAGTAAGTTTTTAAAGAAGAAAAATTCAGTGGTGCGGAATGAAAGTCAAGTGTGCTGCAACTTAGCCAACACGACACCACAGCCGGACGACCTTTTGATGACTCGTAAATGGACATATTCTGAGTATTGATATCGTAAAACTTACAAAATGCTGATTAAAAGGAAATTTGATTAATTGGCATTTAATCATAAACATTAAATACCTGAACTTTGGTTGACGATTTCTGAATCGATTGGTTTCGTGATAGTAATAGAAATCAGTCGCATTGTGATATTATGATATGATAATAGTTTTTTGATAGTGGAAAATAGATAGGCAATCTACAATTACATAATCGCTCATTGAATACAAACCAGCCACAAATCAAAATTTTTCAAAAATGGTTTTATTTCAAAATTAGGGTCTAAAGCTGCAATACTTTACGTTTTGCTGAAGACACCCGTCATTTTCGCTCATTTTGACGTAAAACTGATCAACCGCCCTTTTTGTATTGGGCTGACTTATGCACAAACTTCAGAACAAAACTGCCACAACTCGAAAAAAGACCCAAACTTTAATTCAGTGTTCTGTGCAAAAGGGACACTTTTTGAAATGCGTCCGTTTTGCATTCCAATTTCAAGTAAGTACATTCTGATTTTTTATTTAACAGAGCCATATTTTGGAAAACGTACATTTTGCGTTCCAATAATGAAATAAAGTGATACCATATTTACAAATGTGTACTTTTTGTATTGAATTATTATAGAGGTAATAATAATTTATGTACAGCTAAACAGCATGTTTTCAAATTTGTAATGTTTATTTACTTTAAAATAACATTTACTTGATAGAGTTTACGTTCATACAGTTATCGGTAACCGTTTAGCAACTCATAATTGTTAGGTTGGTTCATAGCTTTTATATTTTAAAGTAATTTAACTTCATTACTTATAAATAAATTGCGTAGTATTCACGGTTATAATAGTTTTCACGGAAACTTCGCACCACATAAATCTGCACCCAAAGTAACAATTTATGATTGTTTTGCAGGTACATAATCATTAAATAGTTTATTTTCAGAATGAATAGCAGAGCAAAATTAATTATGAGCATGGCAGTTGGCCATTCTAATGAATAATAAGAAAGCATACAAAACCGGCCCGTTATCAACTCTGAACAAATTCAAGAATGTGCTATTTCAGCAAAAGCAGCGGCCAACAAAAAAATAAATAGATATTACTTTTGTGATTTTAGCCATACAGGCTGTGACTTATAGACTACTTTTGTGATTTTAGCCATACAGTTTGTGATTTAATAATACATAGTAAAATGTATTAATATTTTACTAATTAAGCCATAAATTTTAGATTTGTGTTTATAGTTTTTGAAGTATAATGTTGTTCCTATGAATATCTTATATATAAAAGAAAGTCGTGTTAGTTACTTCACTTATAACTCGAGATCGGCTGAACCGATTTAGCTGAAATTTGGTGGGGAGGCAGCTTAGAACCGGGAAAAGGACATAGGGTAGTTTTTACCTAACATAATGCGGGCGAAGCCGCGGGCGGAAAGCTAGTCTCTTATATATAAAAGAAAGTCGTGTTAGTTACTTCACTTATAACTCGAGAACGTCTGAACAGATTTGGCTGAAAATTGGTGGAGAGGTAGCTTAGAGCCAGGAGAAGGACATAGGATACTTTTTACTCTAATATAATGCGGGCGAAGCCGCGGGCGGAAAGCTTGTTTTAGATAAAATTGATATCGCGTTTTTTAACATAAAACGATAAAACAATATCTAGTTTTGTGTTACTCGTTTGAATAGTTTGTATCTTTTTAGATATACTGAGAGTTATTTATTTTTTATAGTTATTTCCTTAGTAAAACATCAAAATAGCATGTTACATTTTATTATTTGTTTAATTTTTTGAGAAAATTACCCTAACATTGGTTCAAATTTTGAATGCAAAAAGGGCTTTTGTTGGTTTTCTCAGGTTGGAAGAATGCTATCACAGTGGTCATTATTTATAAAAATAGAGCAAAAAACAAGGAAAACAATGATATATAAACATCATAACATTTTAAAATAAAAATATTTTTTTTAAAAAAAAATCATTTTTTAAATTTTGTTTTGGCTCTCCTGTAAAAAATGAGGTTTCTGATTTGTGGCTGTTTTGTATTCAATGAGCGTTATATTGAGGGCAACATTATAACTTAGACATTGGATCTTCGACTATTACACATGCAATGGCTCTTCAAACACTAGATTAATATTAAATTTATAATTCTTCCGTAACTTGTTAAATTTTCGCGATTAACATAATCGAGGAGTTATTGTTATTACACACACCAATAATCAGCAATTACAAAAGAACTTCAAACTACAAAAACGTATGCATAATGGGCGGTCTTATTGCTTAAAGTAATTTCTACCAGACAGCTTGAGGATGGAAATAAACGTTTAGTAGAGTTTTAATAAAAACCGTGTAGATATATAAAGGTGTAGGTAAATATAAAAAGGTTAGTGTATTACCCGTTTATCTATTGAGATTAGATGAATTTAGGTATACCTATATACATAGATGTAAATAGTTAGATAGGCAGGCCCTTTCCATAGCGAGTCCGCGCCCGTTTTGTTGCCAAGTTAAGGTGTGCTAGTTAGCGCAGTTGGAATCAAACGAAAAAGATAGTAGTATTTGCAAATATCGTGGGAGAAAAAGAGTTGACACTATTTTCACAGTACGCTTGGTTGTATATTCTATTTCATATGTTATTTCAAACACAATGACACAGTTTTTGGTGTAGGGGCGAATCTAACTATTTACATCTATGCCTATATAATATAGAGTTGTAAAATGATTTCAGAAAGAGATAAGAGGCCAATCCGGCGCCATGATGCAGATAAACTCAGCGGCGGGTATGCTGGTGATGCTGGGCGTCGGCCCCTTCATCTCCTACTTCGCAATCAACCTGCTGATGACGTGCGTTGCACTCGCCTTCATAGTCCCGGTTATGTTTCTACCGGAGAGCCCGGTTTACTTGTTCAATAAAGGTAAGTTTAACTATAAAGATAAGAAAAGACATAATTTAACTATTTTATACCTGACCTGTGCATGAATGGAAGAATTACAAGGCCTTTCAAAATTTGTGAGAAGTGAGATCCGCGCGCGCGGCACGCTTGCTCCTCCTGAAAAGGACTGCTCTAGTTGTGGTCAAACGTCGATGATGTTTTCACTCCTTTGTAAATACTTAATTCCCGTTGTTATAAATTAAAATACAAGGCGGCTCAAAAACCCGTGTAATATTTGAGAAAAAAAGTATTTGAGTAATATAAGATGAAATTTAAGGAGACGAGTTATTGGCGTCACAGCAACATTATGCAAATCAATATTAATTTCAGGTAAAAGAGAGGAATCTATCGAGGTCCTAACCTTCCTCCTAGGATCTGAAGAACTGGCTATCGAGGAATACAACGGGTACTCCAATAAAAACGAAGACGAGACCGAAGTCACGAGCACATTGGAGTTGTTCAAGGATAGGACGAACATCAAATGCTTTATTATGGTTATTATATTAGGTGAGTGACTAATTAAATTAATAATAAATCAAATAAATATTGCTAAGCAATCCACACAACAATAGCCCCGTGGTAAGCTCGCTGTAAAAGTCCTATGTCATTTTCTCCTGGTTCTGAGTTACCTATCCACAAATTTTCAGACAAATCGATTCAGCCGTTCTTGAGTTATACATGTAACTAACACAACTTTCTTTTATATGTATAAAAGAGAAGAAATAGAACTTGGCTAGGCAATAAAAGTAGAGTACTATGTTCCCGTAATGACTACTATATAGTACCTTACGAGTACTTACGAGTACCTAACTCGTACTATAGAAATTTCAATGCTCGTCACACTTACAGATACGAGTATAGGATCATGCCTTCGAGCATGGGTCATGTGCACTGATAGTGTTAGTTAATAATATAATAATATAATAATAATAATAAATCTTTATTGCAGACACATGATCCATATTACAAACATACATACTAATTTTAAGGCAATTTACAATAAAAATACAATAAGTACAATGACAAAAAACTTATGACTTTAGGTAGCAATTTCTACCCAACGTCTAAAAATGGTTGATTGTATAAGTCTTTCTGCCAAGCTTTTGATAATAGAATTATCACAGGCATCAACTCTGGACATAAAAGACGCAATCCTCTTCCGCTGGATGGCGTTAAAAGAGTCAACGCGTGCCTCCAAAAACATTTCTGATGCGCTACAATAGCGTTTTAAGCCCATCAGTTGTCTGAAGATGTTGTTGTAGGCCACGCGTATCCTGTTATGAGTCTTTTTGGTAAAATCTGTCCAGAGCTGACACGTGTAGAAGCTTTGGCAGAAAGACCTAAACAGTGTCACTTTTACGTCACAGGAAGACCTATAAAACTTTCGTGCAATCATGTTGCCTACAGTACAGAGCGACCTACGTTGTCTCTCTACGTCAGGATCATCCTTAAGATTAGCTGAGACGATGTGGCCAAGGTACTTGAACGTTTCCACTATTTTTACGGGTTGTTCGTTTAGGTACACTACAGGCACCCTTTCTGGACCCTTACCGGACCTGAATACCACCATTTCAGTTTTTTTCGTGTTGTATACGAGCTCATGTTTCTCGGCGTACCTCTCACAGATCCTTATCAACTTATTCAGTCCCTTGACCGAGGGGCTGAGCAGCACCATATCGTCAGCATAGCTCAGGTTATTAACGTATCTGTTATCTAACCTGAGCCCTACGGGGGTACTGCTCAGCTCCACGATCAGATCGTTAACATAAGTGTTGAAAAGGTCTGGAGAAGTCAACCCGCCCTGTCTGACTCCGCAAGGAAGCTGATAGTTTTCAGACAGCTCCGAGCCCCACCTGACGCTGTTAGTCTGGTTGCGATACCAACAAGCAAGGAGGTCAACAACTTCAGGAGGAGCTCCCGAGCCGCCCTCACGTAACTTCTTCCAAAGGAGGTCGTGGTTGAGCGTGTCGAAGGCACGGCTCAGGTCCAGAAAACACGCGTAGACTGTAGTCTGCCTCTTTTTGTAGTAACCAACAACCTGTTTTAGAGCGAAAATTGCCATATCAGTAGAGACTTGCGCACGGAACCCAAACTGACCATCGTCAATATGACTTTGATTCAGGTATGATTGAATTATACGCTCAAATACCTTGGCCACAACTGTAGCCAATGAGATAGGCCTGTAGTTGGATAGGCTGGAAATATCCCCTGTCTTGTTCTTGGTAATAGGAACTACAAGCGTTTTTGTTAATGCCTCGGGTAAGTAGCAATGTCTCACACAGAGATTAAAGAGTCAACTATAATGTATAATGTTTAACTATAAATCAAAAAATTAATGAGTCAACTATGTTCTGTATTAAACTAAACCAATTGTTATTTTAATATAAGTATTAAAGTTATTATTTGTTATTTTATTATGTAATGGTGTACAGTAAAGTTATACTTTCTTTCTTTCTTTAAGCATAAATAACTATCTCGTTTTTGCTTCTAGCCGCTGGTCAACAATTCGGCGGGTACAACGTAGTGAATCTATATCTCCAAACCATTTTCGAAATGGCAGACACAAGTCTTAGTTCCGAAATCTCATCCCTCATTATTGGACTGATCCAGCTGTTTGCCTGTACCTGTACTTTCTTCCTGTCAGACAGATTTAAAAGGAAACAGATTTTGTGTACGACTATCATGGCAAAGCTTATTGGGATGGTAAGTGGAATTCTATCAATCAAAACCGTTTTTTACTCATCACATTTCATTTTATACAGAACGGGAATTACGTATTTATGAAAGAGTTTAAACTCTCTACATATCAAGAGAGGTCTTCTGGAAGACTGAGCGCTCCGCCGTGCTCGGCGTCTCTTCACTTCGTTTAAATCAATCGTTAAATATTTATGATTTAAAATATATAATTAAGATTAAAAATTAAGTAGAAAATGCATTGGTTTCAGATCGGATTAGGAACATATTTTACAATCTATGAGAGTGGAGTTGAAATAACAGGATTCCTCAATTATATTCCGATTATTTCTGCCGCCATTGTTATATACGGATTTAATGCAGGTAAGTGTAGTAATTATTTTTAACTAAACTATGCGGCCAATTTACAATTTTTCAAAACGGTCCTTATATTGACATATCCCAATATTGTCAATATCTCTGTAACTAACAACTTAGTCCAAAAATCCGTCGCTCAGATATTTTTCTTGTACAATATGTGGGCTCAAAACACGTGCTTTAACAGTGAATGCAAACATCGTGAGGAAACCGACATGTTCTAACTTTGGAGTGCTTGGAACTTTGAAGGGCATCATGTGACTTTTCCCGTACGGTGAATTAAGATCTAATCTCTATCATCAAGAAATCTCTGTGTCCCGGCAGTATCAACGTAAATAAACAATAATCCTTGTGCCATTTAAGTTAACGTCCTATAGTAAACTTTTACATTTATAAATATATATTTATTTATTACTAGTTGACCGCCCGAAACTTCAACCGGTCTAATCTCATTGGCCCGGCCGTTCCCGAGTTTTAGCGAGCCTAACGAACAGCAATAGATATAGGTATATAAGATTAATTATCTTTTTCAGGTCTCGGTTCTCTGTTCTGGATGTTAGTAGCTGAGATTTTACACGCTCCCGTCCGAGCCATCGGGATATCAATGGGTGTTTTCGTATCAGCTAGCTCTATCTTCATACTAACACTAACTTTCCCCTTAATGAACAACTCCATAGGTGCGAGCGGGACCTACTGGATTTTCTCAGGATGTTGCGCATTCTTATGCTTTTATATCGCAATGTTCGTACCTGAGACGAAAGGGAAGACATTTGCGGAGATACAAACGGCACTGGGTAGGAAAGAGAAGGCAGATGGTGAAAAAGCGTAGATATCAGATCTTTTCTATTTTAATATACTATTTTCGGCCGAGTGATAAATCGGCGATATACCGTACCGTTGAGTATAATCGAGTGCGGTTTGAAATTTGTATAAAAATAACATTATTCTAAATTAAAAGTTTGAGGAACTGTGGCAGGAATAATATATATTGCTGGACAAATCACACAGCAACATCAAGCACATAGGAATAGTGAATAGGCATACATACATAGCTATTTTTCTATGTTGTTCTATTTTATTATTTATTTTGTTTTATTTTATGTGGAGAGCGATATAATGTAGGTATAAAAATAGTAAAAAATAGTTACTACTTACCCTAATTTGGCTGTACCAAATTATATAAGTCAGGAACCCATGGATGAAATTCAACTGTATACCTATTGTATTATATTATGTTAATAATTGATTGATTGAAATGATTGATTGAATTTATAAGTATGTGTGTGCACAATCACCAACCCGCCTGGAAAGCGTGGTGATTATACCAAATCCTCCAAGATTATTACATCCCACTCATGTATGTAATAAGGATTGGTATGATGATTGGTGGACGATTAACAGCAGAAGTTTAGGAATTGCGTATACACTTTGTTAATCATTATATTGACAAAAACTTGCATAATTAAATTAGCTTCTGTCGGTCAGAATTATTGTAAATGTAAATATTATAATATTTACATTTAATGAATAACTAAGAACAGTAAGAGTTCTTCAGTAGCTGTAGATCATGTCTATTGAAATACTAAGCACTAGGCCAGGGTGGTGAATTAAGGCCTAAATCTTCGAGATATAGTCTCTGTTTCCCATCATTAGGAACGTAAATAATCGTATTTATGTATGAATAAAAAGAAGAATTTAGATTATTTTTATCTTTTATAGACTATTTAATTACTGGACATAAACATGTAAATTTAAAACAAATATAAATGAGAGAATGAGACTAGCAATCTCGTTAAGATAAATCTAAACAGGATTTTTATTAACATCAGTATTACTATTATAAACATGTTATTTGTTTTAATTTACAGTGCGACATATTAAACAAATAAAAAGTTTAAGAAACAAATCCTTTTTTTTATCCTTACTAATCCTTACTAATATTATAAATGCGAAAGTAACTCTGTCTGTCTGTCTGTCTGTACAGTATTTCGTTAATTACTACATCGAGGTACAAATCTAACACAAACGGGGAACGTAGGAAGTGCTTATATTCTACTGTATAATTATCTAAGCAGTGTACCTAATGTTTAAACTCTGCTCGTCTGAACAGTATTTCATGAATCACTTGAATACGACTGTTTATTTGAAAGATACACAACATATACAAACGTGTATAGTAAAACCATTTTTAAACTGAACGCCCCTCCACCGCGGTTACACGTACATGCAAAAAGGTGTATAGATACAACATACATAAATTGATCTTTGTCATTGGATGTTCAATAACGTATAAGCAAACGGTATCACTTTGACAGACAGATGAGCCAATGTTACAGTAAAGTTGTAGCACGCACACAAGTATATTGATGCAATAAGTATTTCCTCTCACACGTTGAAATTATCACGGTTTTGTGGAGGGGAGTTATTTTTAAACTGGATCATCTATACATATCTATACTTAATATTATAAAGCTGAAGAGTTTTATTGTTTATTTGTTTGTTTGAACTCGCTAATCTCAGGAACCACTGGTCCGATTTAAAAAATTATTTCAGTGTTGGATAGTCCATGTCTTGAGGAAGGTTATAGGCTATATTTTATGAAAAAAAGCAAGCGAAGCGGTTGGCGGTCGGCTAGTACACGATATATAGAAGGATCTTTTAATTTATTTTATTTATATGTGTATTGAACATAGTGAGTAACTCAAACAGTTCGAAAGAGATAGACTTACCTCATGTTCTCTCAGCTTCCGCTTCAGCTCGTGGTAGGAGGAGGAGCGCGCCGCGGCGAGCGAGGGCGGCGGCAGGCGACCTTCCATGCGGTGCAGCCAGCGGCGCAGGCAGTGCAGCTGGTGGGCAGCTGTGTTGTCTGAAATATGTATTAAACAAACATCTATAACATAAATCTAATATAAATATATGAAAGTCGTTTTAGGTTACTTTTCAACTCAAGAATAGCTGGCGATTTAGCTGGTTTAGTTGGTGGAGAATTAGCTTAGAACCAGGAGGCTTAGGCATGGGATAAAAATATCTTTCCACGGGAAAATATATAACGCGAAAATAAATAAAATGCATTCTCCTCTTTAACGATTAAGGATTGTCCTGTCATGAATGCTCTTGTATTTTAGTTTTAGTTTTCCTTGTATTTTAGTTTTAGTTTATTTTATGTATATTATCATACCTACGCGTAGTTTGTTTCGTTTTGTTTCATTTGTTCCATTTTTGTAGATCACACATATTTTTATGTCTCAACGTAGATCCTATTGTTAATTAGTAATGTTTGTTTTATGTGCGTTGTTATGTGTTTTGTGTGACGAATAAATAAAAAAAAAAAAAAAAAAAAAAAAAGCTGACGAAGCCGCGGGGTGGAAAGCTAGTAAATATATATGTATATTTAATTTAACAAATTCAACAGATTTATTTCGATAGGCTATCATTAAAAAATATGTTTTAAACATTTACTAACCGACATTCGAATTATTTCCATTCCTTTGGTGTTCAGGATTCAAAACCAGATAGAGTCCTTCCCATTTCGCGTTGAGATGGTCAATTCTCCATGTAACCTATAAAACAATATTTTAAATAAATACCACAATTATTAATATAATTAATATAAAAATCAATGCCATTAAAGTGCATTTGGTTTTAAATGGTCGCAGTAGCCCCGGAAAGGTTTAAAAACATGGGAATAAAACTATACAATGATATCTTAAAACCTAATTTACACAACATATGTTTATTCCTGGAAAATCTGTTCAATTAAATTCTGAAGTAAATTAAACCTTAATCTTACTAAAGTAAGACACAACTTACTTCGGCACTGGCTTCAGGGATGCGGTCGAGGATAGCATTTCCTTGTTCTATGAACTTTTCCCGTCGGGGCTCCACGGAACATAGCTCGGTCAACCGCGTCTGAAAACGTACAGCAGAGGAATTAAAAAAACCCATTCCAAATGGCTTTCTCAAAAAAGCTGTCAGAAGCCGTAAGCTCAGTTATATGAAACAATGTTATGTATATGTTTAAGGGCTGTGGATTTTTTAAATAAATAAATAAGCCGAGTGCAAGAGTAATACAGATTTACATTTTATTGGTTAAACCACTTCACATATCTCAGAAAGGCCTAAACCTAAACGCTTGTGTATTTTGACGACCTCTGGTGGCGCAGCGGGCGAAGGTCCGCCTGCGACGCAAGAGGTTGCGGGTTCAATTCCCGCCTCGGGATAACTATTTCTATAACCTGCAAATATTTGTCCCGGGTAAATATCTAATAATAAAAAAAATATCTATCTAAGTATGTATATTCTATTAAGTATATCAGAAATCTAGCACCCGTTACACAAGCTTAGAGCTTACCACGGGGTTAGATGATGCTGTGTGAATAAGTAATGTTACTAGGTATGCCAAATCGCTTGAAATGTTGTATCAGTAAAGCCTGCGTGTATACAAATACACTAGTTTTTGTTTAGTTAAAAAGTACCTAGTAGTTTTGATTTTATAGGCATTCAAAGTTTCGAAAAATATCGAGTCGCGCTAACAGTCACATGAGCGCTTGTGACGTCATAGTGCAGCACGATCAGTCTGTTTCACTCAGTCCGCTTGCATTCGCTTGTTATTGTGACGTAACTATAATAGTTAGAAATATGCTGTCGCGACATTTTTTGTAGATATTAATGTGTTCTACAAAATTGTAGTACATTGTATATTTCTAAAATGAATACTTTTCGCAGCGCATGCGATATAAGATTTTTTTTTTACATCTTGGGTGACATATTTGGGTTTTCCGTGCGGATCCCTACTTTTTTTGAAAATATAATATAGCTTATAACCTTCCTCGATAAATGGACTATCCAACACTGAAAGAATTTTTGAAATCGGACCAGCGGTTTCTGAGATTAGCGCGTTCAAACAAAAAAAGAAACTCGTCAGCTTTATAATATTAGTATAGATAGTATAGATAGGTATAAGTATAGAAGCGCATAAACAAGTTTTAAATCAAAATAAACGGCCTCACGCATATTGTAAGTAAAATAAATACAAATAAAAGTGGCCAAAAATTGAAAAAAAAATTACATTTGGGGGTCCCCATACATAGGACTGAAACTTAAAAACTTTTTTTTAATCGGACCCATACGACGGGTTATCTATGAATAGGTCTTTAAAAATCATAACAATATTTCTAAAACCATTTAATTTTAAACTCAATAGTTTACACGTAAGACTCTTCCAAAGTGCAAAACAGAGTGTCCCCCCCCCTCTAGTTTCTAAAATAAGAAGATGATAAATCTAGAAAAATATATATTGTACATAACCATAAAAACTAACAACGAAAATTGGTTTGAACGAAATCTATGAAGTAGTTTTTTTATAGTACGTCATAAACTATTTCATATAAACAATTGCTGCGGAAGCCTGCATGGGCGAGTCCGACTCGCACTTGGCCACTTTTATTTGTATTTATTTTACTTACAATATGCGTGAGGCCGTTTATTTTGATTTAAAACTTGTTTATGCGCTTCTATACTTATACCTATCTATACTATCTATACTAATATTATAAAGCTGACGAGTTTCTTTTTTTGTTTGAACGCGCTAATCTCAGAAACCGCTGGTCCGATTTCAAAAATTCTTTCAGTGTTGGATAGTCCATTTATCGAGAAAGGTTATAAGCTATATTATATTTTCAAAAAAAGTAGGGATCCGCACGGAAAACCCAAATATGTCACCCAAGATGTAAAAAAAAAACTTATATCGCATGCGCTGCGAAAAGTATTCATTTTAGAAATATACAATGTACTACAATTTTGTAGAACACATTAATATCTACAAAAAATGTCGCGACAGCATATTTCTAACTATTATAGTTACGTCACAATAACAAGCAAATGCAAGCGGACTGAGTAAAACAGACTGATCGTGCTGCACTATGACGTCACACCGTAACCGGCGGCTCGCGTCGTACGGTTACAACTTGTTTTACTTCTAAATCGGAAACTAATTGATGTATCGAAGTAATTCTTTCACTAGTATTTTTTATATTTGACATAGAATATGGAGTGCTATTCATCAAAATTAGGTAACATTATCAATTGTCCAGCAATATTTCTTTATTTATATTTATTTTATTTCTTTCAGATAGTTACCAATCTGAGTTGCCGACTGAGCAGCGCCTCGGGACTAGAGTAGATCTCCTCCTGAACTCGCGTGAGCCACTGACAGAGGTCATCGAACTCTGCCACCAGCTGACTCAGCGACCACTGTCGGTTGAAGCCGGCCACAGGGTTCAGGTGTGGTTGGAGCGATGGCGTGGTTGACTGTAATTCTCCGTTTGCTTCCTGAAATGAGAAAATAAATGTTTATTTTCTATAGCTCAGGTGCCATTTAAAAAATATATATTTTGCGTCATAAAATAACGAATTAACAAACATTATCTTATAGACTAAATTGATGACGACAAAATGGTCACTACTCGGTTTACTTCTACTGTAGGGCATAACATCCGCTACAGTAGTACCTGTCTTCCGCAGCGCCAGAAATACCATTTGTAGATCTTGTTCTCAAGTTATGTGCCTTGAATTGTTTGCCTCAAATAAGCATATTACTTTTATTCGTCTCTTTTTTATACAAATTATGCACCCAAAATCAAATAAGCAATTCTTATTCGGCTGTTCATATTCAGGTAGAACCGCTATTTAATTCGCAGTCAACCAAAAACGACACAACATACTTCAAATCCGCGCGCAACAAAGTGACTGGTCTATCAGCAGGATGCTACTTCATACCTCTTTTTTATACCTATTTATTTCAATATATTATACAAATTTTCTCATTAGAATTAGACTAAGTACCTATAAGAATTTGACAAAACCAAATGTATCAAAGTGTACCTACGGTGAAAATAAACAAATACAAATACCAGGGAAGCATGATGCCGCAGCGTAACCTGCCGTGAGTTATTTCACATTTTCGTGAGTTATATTCTATTCATTTTATAAAACGGGAATTACTCACGTATTTACACAGGAGTTAAACAACTCTCGACGTTTCGACCACAATAAGAGCAATCTTTATCAGGAGGAGTGAGCGTCCCGCCGTGCCCCGTCTCCTCTCAGGTCGCGCGCGCGGTTCTCTGCCGTGAGTTGCCGTGTTGGATGAGTGTGAGTGTGTGACGTGTTTATTGTTTGGTGGTGTGGTATTCTTCTTAGTCGTTACACTCTTCGCAGAGTGGTCGTGGTCGTCATGTCAGGAGTAGTGGTGGCACGCTTCACGATCCGGCGCCATTCCTCTCGCACGGCTGCTTTTCTGGTACACTAGTGAAGAGGACCGTCTATCGCAGCTTTGATTTTTTCCGTCCAGCGCAAAGGTGATCTTCCTCGAGCTCGTGTTCCGTCAATTATTAGTGTTGGTGTGGTATTAGTGGTGTGGTATAAGTGGTGATGAGTGGTACCTTGCAGCTGTCGATGATCTGGTGGTCCATGATGTACTCGAAGTGGTGCCGCAGCAGGGGCCACAGCACGTCGGTGGCGCTGCCGCCGCTGGCCCACTCCGTCCCAGCAGTGGACGTGTGAGGTGATGAGTGTTACCTTGCAGCTGTCGATGATCTGGTGGTCCATGATGTACTCGAAGTGGTGCCGCAGCAGGGGCCACAGCACGTCGGTGGCGCTGCCGCCGCTGGCCCACTCCGTCCCAGCAGTGGACGTGTGAGGTGATGAGTGGTACCTTGCAGCTGTCGATGATCTGGTGGTCCATGATGTACTCGAAGTGGTGCCGCAGCAGGGGCCACAGCACGTCGGTGGCGCTGCCGCCGCTGGCCCACTCCGTCCCAGCAGTGGACGTGTGAGGTGATGAGTGTTACCTTGCAGCTGTCGATGATCTGGTGGTCCATGATGTACTCGAAGTGGTGCCGCAGCAGGGGCCACAGCACGTCGGTGGCGCTGCCGCCGCTGGCCCACTCCGTCCCAGCAGTGGACGTGTGAGGTGATGAGTGTTACCTTGCAGCTGTCGATGATCTGGTGGTCCATGATGTACTCGAAGTGGTGCCGCAGCAGGGGCCACAGCACGTCGGTGGCGCTGCCGCCGCTGGCCCACTCCGTCCCAGCAGTGGACGTGTGAGGTGATGAGTGTTACCTTGCAGCTGTCGATGATCTGGTGGTCCATGATGTACTCGAAGTGGTGCCGCAGCAGGGGCCACAGCACGTCGGTGGCGCTGCCGCCGCTGGCCCACTCCGTCCCAGCAGTGGACGTGTGAGGTGATGAGTGGTACCTTGCAGCTGTCGATGATCTGGTGGTCCATGATGTACTCGAAGTGGTGCCGCAGCAGGGGCCACAGCACGTCGGTGGCGCTGCCGCCGCTGGCCCACTCCGTCCCAGCAGTGGACGTGTGAGGTGATGAGTGTTACCTTGCAGCTGTCGATGATCTGGTGGTCCATGATGTACTCGAAGTGGTGCCGCAGCAGGGGCCACAGCACGTCGGTGGCGCTGCCGCCGCTGGCCCACTCCGTCCCAGCAGTGGACGTGTGAGGTGATGAGTGTTACCTTGCAGCTGTCGATGATCTGGTGGTCCATGATGTACTCGAAGTGGTGCCGCAGCAGGGGCCACAGCACGTCGGTGGCGCTGCCGCCGCTGGCCCACTCCGTCCCACCAGTGGACGTGTGAGGTGATGAGTGTTACCTTGCAGCTGTCGATGATCTGGTGGTCCATGATGTACTCGAAGTGGTGCCGCAGCAGGGGCCACAGCACGTCGGTGGCGCTGCCGCCGCTGGCCCACTCCGTCCCACCAGTGGACGTGTGAGGTGATGAGTGTTACCTTGCAGCTGTCGATGATCTGGTGGTCCATGATGTACTCGAAGTGGTGCCGCAGCAGGGGCCACAGCACGTCGGTGGCGCTGCCGCCGCTCGCCGCTGAACCCCAGCTCCGTCTCCAGGCTTCCCGACATGGCTCCTTTCTGAAGTTTACAGTCATTTATGTGTAACTATCCCATATAATCCCATCCCGTGAGAACCTCTCATTGGCTCTATGTATGTATCTATTTAAAATTCAACTCATGTATATTTAAGCCGTTGTTTTTCCAAATAAATTAAAAATAAATAAATAAATAAAAAAAGTTTTAATCTCTCTGTATGTATATATTTAAGAAAGTCGTGTTAATACTATTTATAACATAAGAACGGGTGAAACGCTTTGGCTGAATACACAGATAACATCTGTGGCTGAATATAGGTGGAGAGATAGTCTTCGTTTAGAACCAGCAGAAGTACAGTCGTGCTTTATACTATTTACAGCGGGAAAATATTATAACGCGAAGCTAGTTAATAATAATAAAATGTTGCTGGACCATTCACACAGAAACAAATAGTCCCGTGATAACCTCGAAGCTTGGGTTACAGGTAAAGAGGTGTTATAAAACTATAGATAAAACAACATGATAGATATTTCTTTGTACACCCCGTACAAATATCTATTATATCAAAGATCGTACAAGTCCGAGGCGGGAATCGAACTCGCAACCTTCTCATCGCAGGTAAATCTTCGCTCGCTGTGTCACAGAGGTCGTTACTGAGGTAAGTAAAAACAGTCACATAAGCTTTTTAGAAACTTACCTTAAATATTTTGATGAATGTATGTAGTTGGACTTCAAACTCTACTGTTTTTTGCCCGTTTAACTCAGAATAACATAATATATTTTATGTTGATAAATATATTTATTATTGTAGTTACTTACTAGGACAAGTTGTTCATGTATCGTAAATAATCAAAATATTGGCACTGGTCGCAATTTTTCAATCTTAAAACCAGATTTGCTTCAAACCATCATAACAATTGTCCATTACAGAGTAACGCACTCGTATAAAAACTATCTGAAAAATCTTTAATTATCTGTGACTAATTAAACATCAAGGCATAAAATTCATGGCCACAGGTTGTTAACCTCTGGAAGGCTTTGTCGTGGAATACAATCAAGCTACTATAACGTATTTGATTAGGCAGGTGCAAAACACCTGCTATTTGCCAAATTCTTTGCGTACAGATCAAATAATATACTTTATGGAATGGTAAAATAACATTTATTTAGCGAACAAATAAAGTAGTAGGCCATTTCAAAGCATGATTTATGTATCAGCAATTATATTTGCTGATCGGGCACTTAGTTAATAATATTCCAGACAAAATAACTATGTATTTTACGAAGAATTGTTGTCGCCATAAAATACTACGCCTTTATTTTAGACTAGTCACTACCCGTGACTTTATACGCGTTTTATTTGACTTTCCCGTGTTATAGTGAATTTTGCAGTAAAATGTAGTCAATGTGTTATTCTGATACATAAGCTACATTATTGTGAAGTTTCATCAAAATCCATCCAGTAGTTTTTACATGAAAGAGTTACAAATATCCATACAAACAAACATTCCCATTTATAATTTTAGTACCTAGTATATATTTTTTTCCGTGTAGCATAGACTATTGGCGACAAAGATTAAGATCATACAACGGACAGTCCTTTCGAATGTGCTTACCTCTTTTTGGTGAGGCTGTGGTATGGCCGCTCTAGTTGTTCACAGCGCCCGCCAGGCGGCGCCTGTGTGCTCCGAAGCGACGACAGAGAGAAGCTACTCTTCATTGCTGAAGGCTCAAAGCCTGGAAGAAGAAAACTAATATTTTTTATTTATCCAAAAAGTACACAACAAAAATTACCAGCCATTCATTATATGCATAATGTTTTATGATGTCATTAAATGAATATAAGAATATATTGATGTAACTAATATACGGAATTTTGCGTGACGCAGATCGTTGGTTCAGCCAACTCAAGTGTGGAGTGAGTATTATTAGCAATAAAATATGTGTAGAGGTAGGTACTTTAATTTGTATTCACATAATATGATAATTACATATTTAAGTATTTGTAGATGATGATGATGACAGATTTTGATAGATCATTTATTGGTATAAAAATTTATTTACATACGTACCTTTGCAGAATCTATTCCAAGACAGCACCAGAAACATAAGTAACGCATTTATTGTGTTAGTTTGTTAAATAAATGTGTTAGTTTTTAATTAATTTATTTATTTAAATTTACTTACTTGCTGACATCTCGACTATCTCCTTAGGGAACATTCTAAAAGAATCGATTTATTTCTAAATCGACTTTAGCGTTCCCACGAAATCTTTTGTACCATCTATCTCATAAATCTTTGTACTTTCTTCAATTCCTCCAATTTCTCAGTTCAGTTTTCTTCTTAATTTATAAATTAGAAAAGTGCTATTGCGACTAGATTCGTTAATAAATAATTAATTGCTAATCATGTAATCGTTGCTGATTCATGAATTTGAAGCTTGTTTTGTTTGGTTGGGAGTCGGTGGTTACATTTTGTTCATCTATCCCTCTGCCCTCTGCTGTTTAGTCTTTGCGGTCAGGATCTGAAAAAAAAAGAAAAATATATTTAGTTAAGTCATAAAAACATACTAGCTGACCCGCCCGCGGCTTCGCCTACTTTATTCCCATGTTTAAAGTTTAAACCTTCCCTGGACTACTACAACTATTTCCAAACCAAAAGCACCTAAATCGGCCTAGCCGTTCTTAAGTTATAAAATTAAAACGAAAAGTGGCATTGAAAACTTGTCTCCTTAATAGAACCCATTAAAGGTCTTAAGGGATTAAGTATAAACTACACGATTCCTAGGCGAGTTTGCAATCGTCGCTGGTCGGCAGGTTCGTGAAATTCCCGTTTATTCTAATATGAATTCATCAAACCACGACAGTTTTTACAGAAAAACGACATAACATCTAAAATGAGCATTTTATGTTCTGTATAAATTTACAAGCTTTCGTTCAATAACAACATTTGCTGGCATTTAAACGTCTGTTCCGTTTCATACTACACGTCACTTTCTCCTAAACAGAATCAATTGTTTTCGCCGGCCCTTGGAAAGCCGCAATTTTCTCAGATTTCACAGCGTTTTGCCGACCCGCGACAAATCGACGCGACTAATGGCCGACTTAATAAATCGCCAGGGGACAATTCATTTCTCATATTCTCAGACATCATTTACAAGTTGCAAATACAGACAATACTAAACTAACAAAGGAAGGTTACGAAACTCAGAACTATTGTCATACATACCTAGCTTAAATTGAACGAAATTAATAATTATAAGAGAATTTAATATAATATTTCACACAGCATTTATTGATTTAATTTTCACTTTATATTCTATTTGAAAAGCTTCGCACGATAGCCCAATATAAAGGCTGGTTGTAACCAACGTCACTGTCATAAAAGAGCTGTCACTTTTGACGTTATTAAAATTAAAGAACGTAAAAATTCAAGTAATTATTCTCGAATTGATGTTACCCGAGAAAAACGCTGCGCTAAACACAATTTAAATTTGATTTGAACCTTTTGATTGTATTTGCATTACAATCAAAACTCCATGTAACTATCCAACTTCCATGTAGCTATAATATCGCTACACATTGTTCCAAGACGAGATTCAAACAAAACGCTTTTCTAAGATCACTTGATAAACTTAATGAGAACATGTTATAGAAAAACAATGTTTCGGAGTTTTAGCGAAGAAACAATAGATCGCTCTTTAGAAAGGGTATAACATGATATAACACATCCGGCTTCTAATTAAAAGTGAAAACTAAAATCTAATTGCATTTTGAGACAATGTGAGAGTATTTATTTAGTCTATGAATAAAGAAATTACATTAAAATTCATAAATTAGTCATTGGTCAGTAATAATCATGTCCGTGTTCCAAGCTGCGCTTTGATGACCGAAAATTGATTAAATTTTAATTACTAAGTTTAAACTTTAGTTTAACTATAATAGCTTTTGAAATGATGATAGTATGATATTTCGAAGTCTGTTAAATCAATTTTCGTAAAATGCATTAAACTAAAGTATTGCTATATCACATATTTGCCTTTTTCAGAAAAAAAAATACTGTAACGGTCAAGGCAAACATCGCGAGGAAACCGGCATGTTCTAAGAACATTTAAAAGTGAAAAGGACATGTGTGTTATTCACCAACCCGCATTTGGCCACTTGGCCAGCGTGGTGAATTAAAGCCTAATCTTTCTCATCAAGAGAGAAGTCCCTATGTCCCAGCCGTGGGAACATAAGTAAGACATAATTAATAGGTGGTGATGAGGTAATTGAATAGTTGATATTCTATACGCACTGAAAAACTTGTCTACATTAAGTAGAACTTGTTTGTTTTTTATCGTTTCGCGAGTAGACACAGGATTCAACCTGGTTCTATCAACATTACTAAGTATCCTTTACATTACATAGATCGATATAACCTGTTCGCAGCCCTTGAACGTGAGTTGATCTTGACCGGAGCGAATCGATCCCGACTACACGCACGAATTCCTAATTATCTATAACTTGGGGTTCTTCTGGTGCTCATTGTACTAGGTACAGGTAGATCGATGGCGTAACGTAACCGATTTTGAAAATATAATTGAAAGATGGTGTTTTAATTTGGTTTAGTTCTGAATATCTATAAATACCGTTTCAATTTCAGAGTAACAACGGGAGGTCAGAAATGCACCCTAGTCATATATAAATTATAAGAACCCTCGCGATTTTCAATTTGACATCATTCAAGAAACGACGCGACGGAGTGGACGCTTATCTTAATGTTCATCGTAATTGATTTAAGACCTTTATTGCTGGAGATTGAAAGTTTATTGTTTAGCTATTAACTAGACCTACTTACCAGTACATAGGTACTTGAGTTTTAGAGTTCAGTACTAAGTTTAAAAGTAGTTTTACTTAGAACTCGTGAGATTTTGAGTCCTGTTTTATACATGATCATCATTTTCAGTGTTGTTCTAACCGTTTAATTTTTTCTCGTCATTCTAACATGGGATTTTACATTAAAACTTAACGAACCTAAGTAAATTTATGCAAAACAGCTCGGGTGGTGCTCTAACGACGCAGTTTCCTAAACAAAGTACCTCCAGATGCCATAAACAGACACCCACTTAGCTACTTTGTACGTTTTGCCCTCTAGCTCTTGGTTAGTGAAAGCTAGGAATATGGTCTAAATTCCTGGGTGTTTCAAACCTCAGACATTTTGTAGGACATAAATCAAAACGGATGTGTTCAGATAACTAGTTAATATATTGTGAAAATATTCGACCCGAGTCATACAGACTATCGTTAATTTCTAGGCTAGTAAGACTTTCATGATATTTATTTCGGATTAGTTTTGAAAGTTTTAAACATAGTAAATGTTTATATGTAGTTAAATGTTTAAATAATATGCAATTTTATTAAGACGCGAATTCAAGGGTTTCCGATTATTTGCGGAAAATAGTACCTACACCCTTCCGTCTTTTTCTATAACTAGTTTTTTTTTATTAATAGTTTTAAGTTCTTAGCTGCCGATGGTTTCCTCACGATGTTAACCTTCATCGTTTAAGCACGTGTGTTAATTTTTCTAGAAGAAAATTCAGAGCGCGTGGCGTTTGAACCTACGTTGAAATAAAAGTCCGTGTTAAGCGCTTCCACTTGTCCAACACGGCTGTTTAGTTTACCTGTAACTACAAAGAATTATATTCATAATTCAACACACATCAAAGAATCGTATACAGGTATGGCATCCTTTGAGTTTGAAATCCTTGGATATAATTACGCTATTGTTGTGTGCTAGAGTCCTTTGAGGGCCAAACTTGTAGGTCAAGTTCCTGCATTGCTTTGTGAAGGTATCACTTGAGGTTTTTAAAATATCATGCTTCAATCATCATGTTTAACAATGTGGATGCAAATGTTATGTAGGTATATAATCAAGCTGATGCTCGAAATAACGATGAATGTCGGAAAAGTTTTCCTTTAAAAAAACAGTTTGTAATTGGAAAATTGGAAGCGTGTACCATGAGATAACACCCTCATACAAGGGAGATAAAGAAATATAGGTACTGAAAAACAAAGTAAACCCGACCTAGATTTGTTTGATAGATTACTCCGCGTAACTGTGTGAACTTGTGTTTGTATTTCTTTATCAGCAAGTTTGACTGGTTCAGTTTTTATAGTGAAAAATGTCACAGCTCAACAAAATAAGAATTGAACCGACTGGGACCGAAGGACTGGTCCTTAATTACTTTCTTATTTATAACTGTAACTCAAATAGCAGGTGAACAAAAAAACATCCCTGCATAACTGGGCAACTACTCTCAGACCAAGACGAATCCGGCTCGAAGGACTAACAAAAAGAGGAGCTCTCCACAGGAATGTAGCGATGACACGCCCAGATATGGACCAAGGTTTTATAAGGATCTATAAAAGAGGTAGTTGAAATTACTTTTTAATGGATATGAAGGAACGGATGTTAGAATCATCATAAAAATAAATTGAATAGTTGGCCTTATTCTAAAAATGGTTGAAGTTGATGACGTATTGTAGATGGTATAAGTTTAATCAGGTGTCCGTGTTGAGGAAATATTATTATGGAACTAAAACGGACGGTTATGTGATGACAAGTGATTCAATATACGCAATGTATTATTATAGTTTTTGTTTCTTTTCAACAATCCGAATCAACAAGGGAAGGTTGATAACGGTATTGTACTACAAACTACAAGCATATTCTATTATAATATACGTAAAAACAATACCAAAATTTCAGGCGTTACATATGTAAGTATCTATATTGTACTCTTATACATGTATCTAGTTTTGTATTTGTGTGTCTATCAAACTGTAATTGAGTGTCCAAAATTAATGAGTTTCTTGATTCATTTTTAATTTAAAACAAAGTGTGATGATTTAATGAGAATAACAAACATACAAGATAAATGCTCAGGATTAATTAAAAATGATCACTGATTATCGCCAGTCGATATCAATCTCGAAGATTATGAGAGGTTATATCATCTTCTCACATCGTTTATCACTGTCCATCGTTCGTTTTCACTTTCTTTGAGATCGGTTCAATGGTCATGGCATTGGTTATTTTCTAATAAGATGATGTGTTATTTAGTTTTTTGTTTTTAAGGTATTCTAACCATGTAAGAACCGCAAAGATAGGCACATAACTAGAGCTTTGGTGGATTACATGCCTTGTTCAGATTCACATTCGGTCAGATAAGATTTAACATACCTACTCGCTTCACTCTAAGACTAAGACATTATTTTTGACAGATACATTTATTATCCGTTCCATTTAGTTTAAAAAAATGTAGCGACAGACAGACAGCAACAGCAACTTTGTTTTATACTATGTAGTAAATATACGATGTCTCGATAATAAAATTATTGTATTCATTTTCATAATAATGTTATGTAAAACCAAAGGTCAGTTTAATCGATTGTATATATTGATAATCATTATAATTGGCTAGTTCGTAACAAGCCCTTTTGATTTCTTTTGTTGGAAAATGAAAGTTTATACAATATGGAGGTTTTAAGGGCATATGGTGGGTGTATAATGTCTATTTTGAAGTAAGCTATAAATATAATTATAAAACTTTAAGAACAAAGGTTTATGAAAAAAGAAAATTAAGCTATACATACATATGTAAAGAAAAAGAAAAGATACACGTCTGAATATCATAGTAAAAGTTGATCTATCCTTTATGCGTAAGAATTTTCAACACCGAGTATGTAAACTTAAACTTGACAAATATAACAGATCTAGAAATATGATTTAGTCCAGATCGTCCCGTGATCATTGGCCCGCTTAAAAAAATCTACATTCGTCCCGAATTTGTTGCATTCGGTCCTAACTATTTTTCTATTTTTGCTTTTAGAATCAAAACGATTGTTGTTAAAGTTTTGTTGCCTTTAAAGGTATAACTTAGGTTGTTACGTGTCAGCCATTTTCGTGCCGAGGCAGCTATAAGTTTTAAAATTTACTGGGGGAGTAACCCTTAGGATTTGTGAATATAAGTTATGACAGGTTTACCTACTACCTCGTAGGTCGACCCTTCAGTCACGCAACTTAATTTATGCTTTTAATTATTACTATACGCTGAGTAAGTCAAAGATATCCACTTCTTGAAAAACAAATGTATAACTTCACAATATTTAACAATGGTTCGCTTATAAGTCAAAATACCATTCCATTGGTCCCACGGTACAACGACATTAGTCATGCCAGACATTAGTATTCATATCATAGCCGGCTAAGTGTTTGTCGGGAATAAAGTCATCAGCCGTGTCGGTTGGTATGGAGACGTAGCTAAATTAGTTGATGAGGTAATTAAGATATAATTTAATTATAATGAAATACAAAATAAATGCTTTAGCTACGGCACTGAGCTCTATTTAGGTTTTGTTTCATTTGTTTTATATTAGTACCTACCTAGTTATACTTTACTGACTTCCTAGTTACTTATTATCTTAGAAATTGAATGAAATTAATGATAGATCAACAATTAATAATAAAAAAATATTTTTGTATTATAGATTTTCATAAGTACTTGATTGATTGACTTTTTAAATAATTTCCACGTAAACAAAAATGTCATTGGTAGGTTCAGATAGGCATTGACGCACCTACTTGCATACCAAAGATCGTGTGTCATATTATCACAACCTTAACCACATAAAACAGAAGGTCTTAACTTCTAAGAACTTGAATTTTATGTCCACGGATTACCTGTGGAATTTTAATCAAAAACTTGCAAAACTGGCTTTACATTGATCAAACTAGATTCTGAAAAATACGCATTTGATTTTATTTATTCAACAAAAAACCACGTGTTTGAATCTAATCAAACTAAATAAAAACAAAGACAATGTAAACAAAAGGCAGTGTTGGCCTTTTTACGTTCCCAGCAGTGGGAACGTAAATAGGGGTGTTTTTGCTTATACGTCCAGTATTAGATTCCAAGATAGTATAGTAATCCCGATCAATTCTAAAAAGTATAGAAATATATGGACAAAGACAAATTTTATCATTTACGTTTCGTTTGACGTAGGTTAACGTGCTACTAAACTACTAGAACCAGACACTAAAAGGTATCACATTTCGTCGAGCTAGTCTTTGACAATAAGTGCGTTTGAACAAAAACTTCTGTAACTTGATATTTTCAAGTAACAAGATTCATTTAAAAGGCTTTATAGAGCAGAAAGTAGCTACTTGGACTCTGCTAGGTAGGTTCTCTTTACAAAATCTGACATGAATTGAATTGTTGGGAATATTTAAAAAAGTTTTATGTTTTAACAACAATTGTACCTAAGTACTACAATTATAAGAACTAAAAAAAATGTAAGTATAATCATACGAATTGGAGTAAAACATCGCGAATTTATCAACGTGTCAATCGTTTAACCCTTGGTAATGTCTTAAACTAGGGTTCTAATCATTTAAAACAACAATAAGAATCAATCAAACAATCACTGAGCAAAGCACCCGACGCAAACAACGGCTAAGAAAAACATTTAACAGTTTAGAATTAAGTTTAGAATTAACTCGTAAGTTTGTGCTAAAATATATTGTAAGAAATTCCGAGAATGTGGCAAAGACTACAGCGCAAGTAACTTTATCGACCAATAGCCGTTAGTTATGCACACTGTAGAATGTCAATGAGCATTAAAAATTCACCGAGGACACGTTAGCTGCGTCAAACGAAACGTGAGGCCGCCATTTTGCTATTTATATTTAAAGAAATGGCGCGAATACTTAGATTCTTAACTTGAAAATGTAGACTCATATCAAAGGACCAATGAAGTTACGTTGTTTTCATATTTTTTAGCACACTTTATTTATTAACGAAAACAATAAAAATGACAAAGTATTGAAAAAGAATGATCTCAAAGTAAGAAAGCTAAGAATATGTTATGAATGTAGAATAATTTGAGAATTGCAATAAACTTACTAAAACCGTTTGGTGTTCTAATTATAACTTACGTAAAAGTCTTAACTTGAGTGATTTACATAACTTTTGGATTTTCTGAAAAATCGGTAAAAATAGGCTGTAAACGACCAATTACCTCGACCTAATAAAACAGAAAGCGAGCCGTGAGCAAATCTGATTTTACTATAATCGAATGTGCGAAACCGGAAGATCCAACAATGCAACCGATAAACCACAATGGCGGACTAATTTCTCACAGATCGGTTCCGTCTTTCATCGTGTGAGCTTTTACAATAAGTTACGTGACTATTGTTGCAGGTCTGTATTATGAAAAATATATAGATAACTATAGTATATTGAGTATATAAGATATCTGTACCCATAACAAAAGCTTCGAGCTTACCACGGGGCAAGATATTGCTGTGTAAATTATCCAGCAATATATAATTATTTATTTTATTTTTTACTTTTTGTTAGCTAGCCTTGCGAGTCAAACCTGCAACTATTACCACCCGAATGATCTTCCATTGTACTCAAATTACCGTAATAGGAAAGGAAGTCACGATATTTCGCTAAGCTATTGTTTTCATCACGTTTCAAAATATTTTGCATTACGTTACGAACTTTACAAGAACACAAGTTATAACACATAATATGTATTTTCATTCATGCGAGTTTTTTCTTCTTTCTTTATGCTCAACATAATTATTGAGGTACTCAAGCACTTAATTTAGAGCCGGAAAGTCCAAGTTTTGAATCTACAACTAACGAATAATTGCTACTTACAACTAAAATTATATGACAACAGCTGCCTAGACTTCAAATTTACATTATACTAATTAAAAGACAATTTCTTTTTAAAAAATCATTTAGCAGTCAATTAAAAATATCTGATAAATATGTAATCTACACATGTTTGCACTTTCAGCTTTAAATTGACATACATAGCCGAGGCGAATGTTCAATTATCCGTTAAATTGTTCCTAATCTAGATCTCGATGTTACTCTATTACCTAATGGTGTTTCATCTGTGCTTACTTCATCGCTGGCTGAAGGTCGTGTCTGGACTTTTTATCTTTGTTCAGAACGCGGTTTGAATTTTTAAAAGAATTGTAATATGTCTACAAGGAGGTTTTATTTCGGAGGTTCGTAGCCTCCAAGGTCTTTGGTATAAGTCTATGAAACCGACTTTACTTAAAATAAAGATAAGTTATCTAACAGGTGTGTATAAAAAGTCGAATTCGTGATTTATACTTTCAACCAGATATTTGTACAACGATGGTAAAGTGAAGATTGCAGAATTACCTAAACCAAAAGAAAATAATAATTAAATCAGGTAAGTAATTGTACACAATAGCTTATTAATAAATATTTCAAAAACACTGTATAACTTGCTGTTTTCTTAGTGTTATACGAAATGAATGAAAACATATTAAAGTCTCAAACTTTTATGTGACAGCTCACGAAATATACAAGAACAAGCTTTATGCTACGCAGCTTTTACTTTGTCAAAAGTAGCCTATGTGCTATGGTAAAGTTTCATCAAAACCCATTCAGTAGTTTTATGTTTATGTGAAAGTACAAAAATATTCATTCTTACCAACAAACATTCGCGTTTATAATATTAATCGGATAATTCTTTGCGGGAAAATCTAAGACGACGCAAGCGGAAAGTAGTACCTACTATATTTGTTATAATGTGTCTTTATCACGTAATTATTTACGTGATTAAAACCCATTATAACTATATCATTTTAAGTATACGAAATAAAATCATGACAAGTTTTTTATCAGTGATTAAGTAGGTTTCGAAAACGACCAAGACTAACACAATTGCCATTTCATCCATCTACTTATCCAAGATACTCTATGGTCTACTCTATGGTGATTGATTCCTCCGACAATAACTATAATATACTTCCGGCTTTCTAAACGAGACATAAACTATTATGATCGTTCATCATAAGCTCATTGCTCTAACGACCAACATATTGTGCGTACTGGCGGCTGACCGGTTCTTTAATGTTTTTATTAAGTTCCATTAAATCAATATGGTGCAGGCTTAAGAATATTACCACCGCATCTCGGGGGTGTTGTTGAGCTGACTGAATGAAAGGATTATATCCGAAGACTAGTAGCAGTATCAATGTATCAGCGTACTAAAAATCTGAATCAATGAATCAATCAACCCAAATTATTGCGATAACCAAGCTAAGCCATAAGCATAGGCATGATAGTACCGAATCCACAACAGATCAACGGACTGTTTACTCAACCTGTGTATTGTTTATGCAAAATCAAAATAATAATTAACTTCAGTAAACGGTATGAGCTAGATATTACTATACATGTAGGAAATGGAAGCCATACAACATCGGATCAACCCTTCAAGGCAATGCGTAGCGTGCGTTGAATTGCATTATCATCATCATCGAGCGGACGTAGTATTACGCTGATTTACGCTGCTCATGACGTTACATTCTATACAAATAGAACAGAAATGAGCAATCTAGGTCACTATTGAGGCAAGTGAATTAGATTGTTAGAGGTAGGTTGGATCTATATCCAACCTACCTCTAACAATCTAATTCACGTATTAAGAGATAACCGATGGGACCAAAAAATTCACGAATGAAGACCGCGAATCGAATTCGGTTTGTATCCGCTGGCATAATAAATGTTATGGTTATTATATATGGTTTACAAATTTTAAGCCCCTTTAATGCCTATTTTGACGCACATTCCCGCAAAGCCTTTTCTAAGGACTTTTCTCATAAGTATAAAATGAAGTCTGCTTATTATTATCCTAATATTTGAGAAGAATCTAGCTCAGCAATAACTTTAGCCAATCAAAGCCACTTATCCGATACACTCGTTCCAATACACCCCGGGCTTTTATAAGTGAAAGCTATCACTAAGATATATTCGCTGAGGATTGGTACAACACTGATTATAACAGGTAAAGGTGATCGTACACTTTACTGATAGGCCTACATAACATAACACTTTAATTTCTAAGTGCATATACATATACATTTCATAACGACTCCTATTTACGTTAGTTCTTGCCGAGAGAGATTAGGCCTTAATTCATCACCTACGATATACAAGTAATACACCACGTGTGGGTTGGTGAATGACGCACATGTCCTTCATCTTTTTAAAGTTCTCAGAACATGCTGGTTTCAAGAAATTCAGAGGTGCGCGGCGGGGTTTGAACCCACGACCTTCGGAATGAAAGTCGAGTGTGCTCCAACGTAGCCAACACTTCTTTCTCTTCAGCTTAATAATATTAGTATAGATGACAAGCTAAACCAAAACTATACTGTGATAGGAGTAGAGTTAGAGCGATTATACCTAGTCCTCCAATCTAAAGGACTAAAATGTCCTAAGGGTTTCCTGATAATCTGACGCAATCAAATTGATTCAAAGCTCCGCCCTTTCCGGGCTTGTAATAAGTTGTTTTAATGGAGCCCTGGGGCTCCAGATGCAGTTGCAATCGCCTCATTGCTACCATACAATAAATAAACAATATCTTTTGTGTCTATAGGATACTAAACCAACACTATGAAGTTTTATATTGTCTATATTGCATTTTACATTGATGCTTTTGTAAATGCCGGACCAAAATAAAATGTGACCAAAACCAATTTTTTTTTACTCGTATACATATTATAGATTGTCGTGAGTTACCACTATTTATTTTATAACACGTATTTACAAATGAGTTAAAGATAATCGCGCGCGCGAGCAAGAAGAGACGGAGTACCATTGGACGCTCACTCCTCCTGAGAAAGAAAGCTTTTGTTGTGATCGAAACGTCGTGAGTCAATCAATCATAATCAATCATTTATTTTGACATAAAATAGTGTACAATATAAAATGAATACATGGGCTTCTGACTAGCCGTAGCTGTATTACAGGAACTTATATTTTAACTCCTTTGTTAAAACACTCTCGACTCGACCAGGATAACCCTTGTTATAAAATGCATTTAACTTACACAAAATTATTGTTATATCTCACGTTTACTGTTTACTGCACCCTTTTAGCTATCAGCTAGTTGCACCAGTTTTGACATTCGGCCTGTCACCTGTCGCCCTTCGATTGCGAAATGCGCGGGCGCAAAGTTCACGACGTTCCCGGCTTACAAACCATTTGCACTTTTAGACTTTAAGATATTGCTTTATGGTTTCGAAAGTTTTATAGAAAAGCTGATGGGAGATTAGAATATTAGAATGTCCGGAAGAAAAGGTTGCATCTTTTCTCTTTGTTGTAGGTATTGTAAGCCCCGCCTTGGATATTATGAAGGTATTTTGCATGCTCCTTTGTTTATTATTTATCAGTATCAGCTGACAAAATGGCCATGTTGGCTAAGTGGGAGCACACTCGACTTTAATTCCGAAGATCATGGGTTCAAACCCCCCGAAAATGTACGTACCTTCCACGGTTATCAGTACGATCGCTGATGCAGTAAATTGGTACAGTACCACTCTTTGAGTACCTACACTAAACGAAGCTTCCCGCCAAACACGGACCGGTATTTTTCTAAGGCCATACGAATACGATACGAAAATAATTAGTTCATCACATACTCAAACTAGGTTTAATTGTACAAATACTTAACCCATTTATTCATGAACTCGGAAGCGCAGTAACCCACATATTACCAAACTAGTTACGTAACTGACAGCCATGATGTTGTTGCAAGAAAAGGCCCATCTTTGCTATAAAACCCACGTCGTCGTAAAATTTACCAAATACGGGATACATATTACTATTACCGTTATACGTTTACTATTTGGAGTAAATGCTTCCGGTTGTAAAAAATAAGAAGGAATCTAATTTATGATTGTGAATGCTGTGACATTGTTCTATTTTTAAATCTCTTCGAAATAAAACTCCAAAAAGGTCGAATCTAATTGCCGAGCAATTAAAGTTCAAAAATCGATTACGCTCTAGATTAAAATTTAACATAATTATGCGTAATTTATTAATGCATTCATTCAAAAGTTGTCAAGTGCTTAAACGCTTTGCCACGAGAACCTACTTAAATGCTACAGTTTCGTTTGACCAATCACCGAATAGTTACATGATACATGTATTGTGGAAATGCGCCCTGATTGGTTGCGACTGAAATTGCCCAGCGCTGCAGTGGCAAAAATTCATAATGTGATATGCCACCAAACAAAAAAATATTATAGCGTTAGTATAGATTTAGGCCTACGCTACCAACAGAACGTGTCATATAAATTTTAAAATTTACATTATAATAAAGTGTTCCAACGTTATTCGGCCACCATTGTGTCTCATAAGGCACGTGTGTCTTGAAAAGTAAAAGTTTCCTTCAGTTTGCTTTGCCTCATTACTTTGCCTACGCGTTCTTAAATCGAGGCTAAGCCAGCAATAAACTGTTTAAAAGCTGTATTTAAAATGAAAGTTTAAGTAAAACCAATAACTATAGAGGCGCGTTAATAGATAGGTATTTTCATTTGAATTGAAAAATTTATGAACTAATATTAAATATTTAATTTTAGTTATGATGATAACATGAATAATATGCCTTAGTTAGACATAGGATAGTGATTTCACACACCCACGTTGCCGTTAGAAAACTTCGATCTTTCTGCCGCCGTGCAGGGTTGGCCTTAATACCTTAGTCTCTTAGATCGGTGTGAAAAAAACAGACAAACAAATACACAACAGTGTATCTAGGCAAATTAATTTACACCCAACTAAAGTAAACTAAAATATTTCACTCAGAATACGTAAAAATTCGCAATAGTAGATAAGTAGATAGATAAGTCACTTGAACAATTATTCAAATGTTTCTATCGTGTGACAGTCGAAACATAAATCACTTATTTATGCGTCGTTATGATAATATATTAAGCAAAGCCTTTCAGTGTAACTCAGAGGTTTAATCCGAGTTTCATGTTTGTTGACGTACAGCCAATAATGATGACTACGATGCCATATTTTATAAGATTTATTTTTCTTAACATTGAATATCCAAGTCTGTAATCTTATTATATAAAAGAAAGTCGTGTTAGTGCCTGAACTTATAACTCGAGAACGGCTGAACGGATTTGCCTGAAAGTTGGCAGGGGGGTAGTTTAGAGCCAGGAGAAGGACATAGGGTACTTTTTACCGCAACATAATGCGGGCGAAGCCGCGGGCGGAAAGCTAGTTTACTATAAAATAAGCCTTAACAGGCTTATTATTATTAACGAGCGTTTTAATTAATATATGTAGTATGATACGAAGTTGAATAAAAATTTAAACATTAAATACAAATCTGAAAGTAACTTCGAAGCCCCAAATTTTCTCAATCCGCAAGAAGTAAGTAAGCACACTTTAATAGTTAGTCTGTTCTGTACATACAGTTAAATGTATCTGTATTCAGTGTTTACTACGAACGTTCTCACGATTGGCCACTTGGATCTATTTCTTAGATTGAATCCAATTATGCGGTGGCTTTTGCTTTCAAGTTATTTAGTCGTGGGATGTCCGTGACTAAGTTTTTCTTAATGCTCGAGTAAAATGTTTTGCTTTGTAATGAAACAGTTTGTTCTATGGTACTTATGAAGATGTAGGTTTATTTGCGTTTAGAGTATTTTGATTTTATTAGATTAGTAGATAGTTCTTAGGGTGTTCATTAGATTAAAATCTGCAGCTTTATAATAATAGAAACTATAATTAAATACTATACGGTGGTGCCAATTCCATCACCGTTTCCTAATAAGATTAAGTCCTTAGTTATTTAGTCCCTAGTTACTTAAATTGAGATTGTTTCGTCACCGACGCGCGCGCAGGTAACCAGATAACAAACTGGGTTACTTAGCCACTCGTAAAATAACGTAAACATTGATAACGTTTTTAATTTAAAGCTGAAAAACTCGGAAGATAAAGATTGTGCAATTTGTACGTGAGAAGAACGGTTTTTTGGCATTTTATTGTAGCAAAAACCAAGTTTTGTTCTTATTATGGAATTTGGCACGGCAATAGAATTGGTTGATATGTCTAAAGTTAATTTAATTGTTATAGCGTCACTATTAAAATTAATAGAACCACATTTCGTTCTCATAGGGTTATAATTATGGATACGAAATCCATATTATAATCCTTTGAATAGTTTTCACAGAGGAAACACGGTATTCTACAAAATGTGTCATGTCTTGCGCATTAAAAAAACTTATAGTACGCGGCCAACTTAAAATAACCCCCAATTACGTTCCCACTGCTGGGACACAGGGCCTCAATTCACCAAGCCAAGCTTCAAATACCTTTAGTGAGTTCTATTGGGGAGACCCGTGGCTATAAGTGGGACGTAATATAGGTTGTTATTATCATAATGAGAAATGGAAACTGAGTATCAGCTAAGGGTCGCCTAACCAACATTTATAATTATTAGACAGTAAAATAGCAAAATAATTACTCGACTAATCTTCACAAGCCCTCTAATTAGAAACCGGCATTCTATAGAAAACTTATCAACTGAGAATTAAGCTTTGGTCACAGTTCAATGGGAACAGTAGGACAGATCCAATCGAAATTGTAAATTGGCAAACAATGGCTCTGTTCCACTTACGACGATCTACCTCTACCTAGGTTATTTACTGTATGAATAATGCCCAAATTATCTTAATTCTTATCTGAATTAAGATTAAGATAATCTGGGTTAGCTATACATTCTTTGCTATGGGTTAGATTGAAATTATTTATGGTGTACGCTCTTAATTTTACTAGGTATTTTATCCATCGACTTTAAGGAGTCGAGAAGAAAGATTCAAGTATATAGTGAAAGGGTTTTGTAATACCGTATAGTATGTTAACTGTTCACCATATTTGTTGCGCTACGGAAAACTAGTTTTTTTTTTAATAAATAATGAATTCCCCTTATTACGTTAACACTGCGAGGGCACAGAGACTATTGACGAGAGAAATTAGGCCTTCATACACCACGCTAGTCAAGTGTAGGTTGGTAATTGTCACGTGTGACAGGTCCTTCAAACTCTACAAGGCCTAATTTCTCTCGTGGTCAAGTGTAGGTTTCAGAGCATCTCAATTATTGTAAGTAGGTAAGTTCACGTAGTCTGTAACGGTAGTCAAAATTGTTTTTCGCCAAAACGGGGAAATGGTCAGTCATCAAGAAAAACACGGAACATTAAATGCACGATTACCATTAAAATCCTCAGTAACAAAAATACGGCATTCCATTGATAATTTTATAATTAAAGGGACTGTCACATATTACCAAAGTTGACCTACTTTAAACGTTTTACTGTGTACTTTTACAAGTTGCGTAAAGTTATACTTATAACTGTTTTATTTCGCACGAACGATACTAATCAATAAAACCGATATGGAATTTAACGGCTTATTATAATATCGACGAACCCTTTGGATCGAAAGTGATACTGTTTTCTGATACGATCAAATCCGGGTTGCAATTTACATTTACACCATAACGGGTCTAATATCCAAGACTATAAGTGTCATTTTAGTTAATGCGGTATTGCTAAAGTTGAACGGAACAATGGGTTGCGAATATTCGAATCACTTTCGAACTGTCGATATTGATGACGGGATCTGATAAGGCGGAAGTGTTTATAATAGGCTCTTATTGCGTAGAAAAAACTGTGATTAATTCCACCCTGTATACTAGTCTTAACAATAGAACACCGCCACAGGCTTTGCCTGCATTATACTAATATATTTTACTTTTAGCAAGTCATTTTGAGCTTAAACAACTAGAACTCAGTAGAAGTACCATAATCTCAAGATTAGTTTGTAACTACAACTAATAACATAACTTAGAGTCTTGAAGGCATCACGAGCTTCATAACATTTTACTTTCTTAGAATCTTAGATAATCTAACCACAAGGAGTAGCTACTAACAGGCGTCACTATCTGTCAACAAATGGGAAGCACCATGATCGTTGCTCGCCTGTAAGATATGCTTGATATGTGTACAATGTACCTACATACTTTTTTACGATACCGAAAATGCATTATTCTCAATTCAAACTGTAGTGACAGCAAGCAATCCCCAACCTTTCTCAAAATATTGATATTCATTTGTCAATGGAGCTCACTGCCGGCCATCGTCTTCAGTATGAATTAAACCTTAGCACTATCATTGCATGAGTAATTATTTTGCTTGGGGTACTCCACCACTATCGCAGAATATTACAGATGCATAGAAAAACGTCGGCGTCTCGCCTCCTTTCGGTTCAATAGCCAAAGATTAGAATACTAGAGAGAGAGATTGAATTTGATGTTACGTGAGTTTCTTACTTGTATGAAGTAAATAAATAACGTGTGAGTCAGAAACGTGTTTGTAAGTTAACAGTGCCTTTGGGCTATTTCTTAACTGTCATCAACAGTATCCTGTGTGTACCTAATACGTATTAATTAATTTGTGCATGTGGTTTGAAATTACCTAAGTTAAGGATAAATAGGTAGGTAACATAGCCCGTGATGTCGTCAAAGCTACTATGGGATTTTATACCTCTAACAGTTGACGGCCTTGTTTTATTCAAGAAACCAACTTTACTGAGATTACTCATGATTAATCTCAAGTCGTTATTTAGTTGAAAATCATATTTATATTTATAACCAATTAATTGTGTAAATATAATTGTCAAAAAATATTACGAGGATTGATTTCGTTGATACTTATAATATTATAGATATTCTTGAAATACAATTTACAATAACCTAACCTACATTAGCCAATATTTATATGTATTAAGATAGTTACGCTGTAGGTACCGACAGAACCGGTTTAAAATCAAGTATGTAAAGAAATGGAAAGGAAAACAAATTGATTTAAATTTTTACGCAAATAGTAACTCCAACTCCAACTGATAGATCTCCCAAATAGAAGCCGAATAGGTTTTAGATTTGGTATAATCTTCACACTTACTAGGAGCATAGACATAAAAGGACGCTGCTGCCCTTCTGTTCATCATCATTATTATCAATTTTATTTTATTTTATTACATATTACTAGGCTACATAAAGTTAATATATCTTTTAAGGGGCAATGTATGCGCTTCTATAACAAGATTCCCAAAGAATTGCAAGAATTATCTATCACTAAATTTAAAAACTTGGTAAAAAAAACATCTTATTTCAAAATCATATTATAAAATATCAGAGTATTTAGAAGATAAAACTGCATGGGATGGAATCCGCTCCAATATCTTAAAGAAAAGAACAAACTAACAAATAATTGTACTAAATTCAGATATGAGCTGATTGTTCTTTATGTTTCTCAATTCAGTGCTTAAAAAAACGAAACATATTTTTATGTCAACCTTGTTTCCATTGTTTATTTTATTTAATAATGTGTTGTATTTATTGACTTGTCCAAGTGATCTTTAGGATTTTATGGAAATAAATGACATAAATCTTTAAATTCTTTATTTACGTTCCCACTGCTGGGACACAGGGACTTAGGCCTTATTTCGTAACGCCTTGACAAGAGAAACTAGGCCTTAATTCGCCACGCTGGCTGGATTGGTGAATAAAATATACTATTTGCTGGACAATTCACACAGCAACATCTTACAAATTTTAATTTAAAAAAATAAGGTGAAAAAAAACTAGTCAAGAGAAACCAAGAAGAATCTTAATATTTTCTTTCTTCATGTTAACAATATAATGATATAAAATAATAATTAAAGCAACAAGAACAAAATTACTACACTTTCGGGCACTTTGCCTTTTGAACTTTGTCAGTTGCTATCAAGAAGGTAGAACCTACAAAAATTGACAGCTGTTCGATATTTGAATCGTCCAACCAGACGCCGGGGAAAAGGCGCCATTCATGCTTGAGCAGGTTTCATTCTATTTATGGTAGCGGTAGGGTCAAGTTGCCAAAGACAATGGTGGAATTTTTTGTTACTTTTTTACAGGTTTCTCAGCGGAACGCTATGAGTTTTTGTTAATGCCTTCTAGGCTGATAAGAATGTTTGGTATGATAGTTGTGGTCGGTGTTTGTTCGTTAGTTTCCTTAGATATTAAAGAAGGGTCTAGAAGAATTAGAAGTTAAAGTCAGGCCATTTTAATAGGTAACATTTTAATATCTCTTATAGCGATCACGAACCCGCGAGGCAAGCGTCGTTAATTTAAAAACCTCCCTAGGCCTATAATGAGTTCCTCTGGGGAGCCTAGTGCTCAAGTGGGACGTAATATAGGTTATAAGAGTTGACTACATGTTTCACGTTCGTGATGGCTGATTGGCTGGTGGTACTAGTTATTTACCTCATTAAGTCTACATGGAACCTGTGTTTCAGTTACTAGTTAACCTACTACAGCTCCAATTTACTAAGACAGGTACAGTTTAGCACTATCTAGATGCTAGTTTTCTACTGACACTTGACCTAGTCGGTTTTCTAATTAGACTTCCTAGAAAGGAAACAATAATATCTTCAGTTAATTTTATTTATATGAACACTAAGAATGCAACTGAATCTGCATATGAATCAGAGGTTCGTAACCTCATTGTTACACCTTTGCATAAGCTTAAAGTGGCGGAAATTGAGTTACTTGAAATAAAATGTTTTGTTTGTTTGTTAAAAAAAGATATTGTGGCGCGGCGGGTTTTGTTTTTTACCAATATTTATTTATTTATTGAACTTGAACGACAACGACCCCAATATTAAAAAGCATAAAATAATGACTAGAGCAAGTTTCCCTACTTCCTTCGTATTTCATTTTCCCATGCTTTCTCAATACCGGTTGTGACTACTTGTGACATTGCGATATCGTGCTCATGTTGGTACTAGATTATTATGTTGGTATCTAAGAACGCGGTGATGATACTTCTTGTAAGTTTTTATATCATCATTATAACAACATGCCATCGATGAAAAGCCGTGAATGCTTACTCGACATCCATTCCGAAGGTGGTCGGTTCAATGTTCAAACCATGGACTGATATTTAAATTTCTTCGTAGTTAAATCAACCTCCATATGAATAGTCTTGTTAATGTAAACCAAAAAATTAATTAAGGTGCATCAAAAAATCGCACAAAGCAACTTAAGTTTTTTACCTAAGTTTTTACATAAAGTAACATAGACAAAGCCGACTAGAAGAGGTGGGGTAACAATAATTTACGGCAATTCATATTATACTTATCCACAAGGCTCTAGAAATCTCAGAGAATTCAACATTTGTGTGGTCACTGCGCACGTCTAACACTCGGTCAGTTACATGGAACAGGTTTGTATGAACTTCTCAGAAGTTGTATTGTCTGATGTATGTATGGGATCGTTTGATGAATGAATAATGGATGGGTAAGCGGCGTAATGAGGAGAAATATACTTAAGAATTTGTCGGAAGTCGTTTTCATAATTTTATAAATAAATTAAGTAATATTTTGTTTATATAAATATTTTTCTACTAAGCTAAGAGCAACCACCAGCCCCGTGTTAAACTCGAAGCTTGTGTTCCGAGTACTAAATGTCTGTTTTAATAGAACCTTTAATTATTTTAACGTCCAGGACTAGTACAAACATATATCCCGGACGGTAATCGAACCCGCAACCTCCTGCGACTTCGTGTATAAATGCAACCTTTCGCAATACCTAGTATTATTTCATAAGATAAACAAACCCACTTAGGAATCTCACTGAGAGATCACATTGTTCTGCAGCGTGCATACAACGGGTCTTGTGCATCCTTATGCGCATGCGCAACTCTAATTACAATTTTCACACGGTTATATTAACAGTACTGTGACCGTTGCTATCTTATCAACTATCAAGCCATTTTACGTCCTAGATCTAGGCACAGCTCTGTGGTCCCTAATTCCTATCTTTTTACAAAAAAATCTACTTCAAACTGCCTTTTATTTTAAGAGTTATTGGTTTTTACATTTTTACTACTATCAGAGCTGGACCAAATTAAAATGCGACCACTCGGGAATCAACAGTTTCCAAATGAAAAGTGAATATAAATCGACTAACCCAATTGTAAGTTTTGGTAACAAAAATAAATATAACTTCTAATGGTGGGTACACACGTACGTTCTTGCTCTATAAACTTGCTCGATCTCGAGCAAGTACGAACGTGTGTACCATGCAAGTCTCAAGACAAATGCTCGAAGCCAACCAAAATGATAGTAGATTTGTAGATAGTCATGCTCGAATGAAACATGCTTATCGAGCAAGAACGTACGTGTGTACCCACCATAACAAAGTCCATAAATGAACAGCATTGTTTTCATAAAATCAAACACCTTTCATGTTTGCCTTGAAACTTCATTAGGTGTAGTTAACCGTGTTTGTACTTCCCAAACGATTTCACACTCATGAATCAATTGTTTGTTTGATTGCCAAACGATGACTGTCGCTGTTTTACGTAGTTTTACCAAACTACCTATATTATCTATAGGTACCTAGTACCAACTAATAATAAATCTGTTAGGGTCGGTCATGGAGTAATTTAGTTTGTTTTCAGAGATAATTATTGTGTTTACAGACCATATATAGGTATAAAATATATTGATGATTTTTAGATTCTTTTTCTGTATATGTGTATGTTTACTATATGTATGTATGTTCCGCCATTACTCCTTAACCAATGATCCGATTTTCATGAATTTTGGTAGAAATACAAAGAGGTCTGGGACACAGGATACGCTATTTAAATTCTTGCTCCAGTTATGATACGTGGCCCCCATACAAACGCGGATGGAGTCGCGGGCACCGCTAGTAAACAATATAATAATAACATTCAGGTAAAATAAAATATAACTAAAATATTATTATTTATACTATTGCGTGTTTTGCGGTAAGCAGGACGTCAACGACTTATCAGAGATTGAACAATCCGCACTTGGCCAACGTGGTGAAATAAGGCCTAAGCTAATCTATTTCGTCGAGACGGTCCCTGGGTCCCACAGTGGGAACGTAAATAGGGGTGATGATGAAACTATGGTAATATATGTTTAAGGTAATCCTTCTCCTTCAATAATGTCTTAGGCAGTACGTTTTAATAAACTTGAGCTTATAGTTGCTGAAAGCCGATGTTGTATAAATTTGTATATGGTGATGTACAAGGGCTTACAAACAAAAAAACAAACAAATCATTTTATCTTACCAGCAAATACAACACTGAAACAAAATTACAAAACAAAACATATAAAATACATAAGGGTCAATTGAAAACGGCTCTCTCACACAATCATAATCTTAATTATAAATGGACTAAGTAATAAAACATACTCTCCAACGATTATAGCCACCGAGCTGTCAAATAATAACCCTCATTTTCATTATTCAACCATTAACTGAGCTATTATACGAAATCATTCTATCTCTGATAAATCTATACGATTATCTAAAAACCCTTGGGGGTCAATCGAACTTTCTATGTTCGATCTCCTCATACATACATATATTCGTTGCTTAAAGGTTAATATCGGCTATTTGTTTTATAGCTATACTCACCACTTAAGTATAACATTCAAATTGAGTAATTATAGAAGGTACTTAATACTTACTCTGTTTGTGAAAGGTCTTATCCAAAAAGCTGACGATATTTATTATGCGCTGATTATTTTTATCACGTATGTGTTTTAAGGATACTTCTTGAGAATTCAATTAACTTCCCACTTGAAGTAATATGGGTTGATAATGATCTATTTTTTTTATATTCAACAGATCATAAGCATTTCTTTTTACGTTTCCACTGCTGGGACATAAGGACTTCTGTCTTAACGAGAGAGACAAGACCTTATTTCACAACGCTGGCCAAGTGCGGGTTATGTAACAAATATCGCAGTTAAAATATAATGAAAAACCGCGTAATATAACTTTGATGCCGGAACTAAAAACAGGTGATTAAATCGCATGTTTTAAAGAAATAACCCGAATCACTGGCAAACTCACGCACGGTTTATTTCAACGTAGTACAAAAAAACTAAGTTTTAGTTTAACTTAGTTATACAACTACTTAGTACAATTTCTGAGAAAACAAACATAAGTTGGGTATAACTTTTGAAACACAAAACATTAATCATTATTTCTATAATTCTACCAATGTTTGTCGTAAAAACAAACTACATAAAACATTTAGATTTTGACAAACTGTTTCAGTAAGTAAAATTATAAAATTTGTTTAATGAACTAAGTAATATTTACGATAAGAATTAAAATACGTTTACGAAAATACATACATATAAGATAACCCAGAAAATCACTGAGATTTTTAACTTTATAACGGTTCTATATCCAATATTTTTTTATTTTCTTTACCATTCCGACGTTTTGGATCGCATTGCAGTTTAAGTTTATTTTGTCAAAAGAACTAGAAGAGTTGGTAAATAAAAAATCTACGCCTTATCTTAACTCTTATGGTGCCAAATCGGTTTAACAAGTCTTTAAAGCATTACCTAAGCCTCTACCGGCATAATAAATGTCGAAAGGTAAATTTGACCACACCATAATCCACCTAAAGACCCACAAAAGAATGGTCCAACAATTTGCTCCACAGCTAAATGTTTGCCAATCAACTAAACAAGCTTGGTGCAAAAATTACCGTTCCACTAATAGGGTCAGGTGTAATACAATCACAGATTACAGTATAGGTACCGAGAGGTGAACAACCTGATACCCTAACTCAAGGGAATGACACGAAAGATCTCACGCTTCCGCTATTATGATTGTTGTAAATGTTGTAATATATAGAAAGTCATTAGTAGCTCCAAGTTTATGGCTGAAAGTTAAAAAAGAATATCTTTGGTAGATATTGAAGATAGAAACTTGAGATTTAATTTTTTTGTAAGCTGGTCTTAAGTGCAAAATGTATTCAATCTACTCACCGGTGTCATCAGCCTCTCTGAGGTGACCATGCTTGAAACAGTTTCGAAATATCGGGAACCTTAAAAACATTTAAATCTTGGTATGTTACCCGTTTCATGTTCAAATATGTTTTCAATGGTATCCGCGGGTTTATATTATGTTATTAACTTAATAATGTAACACTACGGATAACTTAACTTAATTATACATATTAAATCTGGTTTTCCTATAAGGTTTGGTTCTGTCAGACAATGATAAAATTATTTATAGCCATAAGTACCTGATTATCATTTTCCCTAAAAATGACGCTATACCAGGAAAACTGATCTTTAATAAGGGATACAAACTAGCACAATTAGTTCTTTGTTAGAATTATTGCGGCATACACGTTAGTGATTATTAATTATTAATGGTGCGGCTGAAACATTCAGAAACAATGGAAGGTCTTAAACAACCAGAAGAAATGCGTGAAGATGGTAACATGGCAGCCAATTGGAGGGAATGGAAGACAACATTCGATTACTATTTGATAGCTAACGGTAAGGAACAAGCAAAACCCAAAGAGAAATGCGCTTTGTTCCTACACGTCATTGGTAAACGGGGAAGAGACGCACTAGACGAATTAGACCTAGACAATACCAACAAGAACAACTACGAAGCGTTAGTCTCCAAGTTCGAGCGTTACTTCAACCCACCACGAAATATCAACAACGACCGATACGTGTTCTTCAATACATATCAACGAGACAGAAGCTTTGACGAATTTTTCAATGAACTGAAGACGAAGAGTCATCTGTGTGGTTTTGGTGAGTTGCGGAATAGTCTGATTCTAACTCAGATAATCCGAGGTCTTAACGACGAGAACTCGCGCGATTATTTGCTTCTTTTAAATAAGAATGATTTAATGGAAACAGTTTCGTGGTGCCGTGCTGCAGAGAGTTCAAAATTATCTAACAAATCAAGTCCTATTCTCGATAACAGAAAGCATGTTAGCTGTCAAACTCAGACATTAGATGAAACCGACACAATAAATGAAAACTTAGACAATACTCCTCCCACTCAGGAAAAAAAATCAGAATCTATTCACATTCGTGAAAAAGAAATATCTAGTGATACAGAAAACGACGACTACGTTATGCAGCAAGCTGAACTTATCAGTAATATGGCCGAAAGGACGAGAAAACGATCAACCTACGATCCACCCAGTAGCTTGGACAATCCAATGTACGTGTCAAAAGAAAGTATACTCTATACACAATCTAGAGTTCAGACACGAGACGGCAAGAAAACTAAACCTTCACGTCCAATTCGGCCCTGGACCACCCACCCCAATCTGTCAAGGGCAAACAATTGTGATTACTGTGGGGACAAACATAAAGTTGGAGAAAAATGTCTAGCATGGGATGCGGTATGCTATAAATGTGAACGTGTTGGTCATTTCGCAAAAATGTGTATCGAACCGCGATACGGTTGTGTATATAAAACTGAAACAATGATAATGTGAATCAAGTTTATTATTGTCTTTAAATATTTAATTAAACCAATTATTGTAACTTTGTAATGAACAGTTTAATTCTGCGACTGTAATTGTTAGATAACTTGGTGGCGATTCATTATTATTTATTATACAGTCTATTATAACAAGCTTCCTGCAAGTGGGTGAGTCATTGGGTTGGAACACGTTAGCCGCGGTGCAAGCGATAAAAACAACGGTTAAGTGCGCCATTTGCTTTTTCTGTTTATCAACTAAAATAGAATAACTAAATATAATACCTACTCTGAGTTTATTTTTATTCATTTCCTAAAGAACTTAGTAAGTATGGAAATTCTGCCATGAAAATCTTATACTTATGTTAACTTTTCACTAAATAGTTTGTCAATAAGTTTAGGACTATATTCAGAAACACATCACACGTTAATATCGTGTTGAATCTTGCTTCACCACATACACATACAAACAAAGAACAAAATAAATAATATCAACAAAGAGAATCCATGCAATACTTCGGTCTCCAAATTTAAATATTTGCGAGTATAACGGAGCGGTGCACACCGGAAAAGGGTGTCTGTTGAACTTTGCTTTCAGCCAATCGGATCGCGTAAATAATGCAGTCGTGTTGATGACTCCGACCGGTCCGGACGTGCGTGATTTAAGCACAGGAAGCCAGGATATTATCAAGATTAGTTTTGATATAATGTTAATCTTGCACTTGAATTTCAATATGAGAGCAACCAATTACACTAGATATGAGCTTAATGACTGGAGTAGACGACATATTTATTAAAAAATACAATACAAATCAAGACATAAGTTTAGTATAATTTACATATTCATTACTAAGGATGTTTTAAAAAGTTTTTAAATTTCCGGGACGAATGACGAATAAATAGTTTTTTTTAATAATAATTGTTCTTGAAAAAATAAGGAGCCTAATTTTTCTATAATTCAGGAAACGTGGTAATAAGAACTTGGTTCTATATTTTATTTCATACAATGAACAAAAAACCAGGAAACTGAAATAACAATATAAAGCTCAAAATTATGAACGGATTATATTTAACATAAATTCGCACTGGCGCCTGTCAAAACAAGTACCTAACCGTTCAAAGTCAGTAAGTTAATTACATTAAAAAATATAGCACAAAAAGTCATAAATGAGGGAAGTGGAGTATCTTTTGTGGTCGCGGCATCCTCATTGCGCAAGCGCAAGTAACAATTAGTATGAAAATCTCTTGGTCTCGCTCGGAAGAATATTACGTGGCGTTAAGTAACTGGAGACGGCAATGGTACAAAATACATTTAAATTTAGAACGATTCAGTATGGAGTCCACCAACTGTATTTGCCTTTTAGATTGATCATGGCCTTTGTGCCCATTCGAAAATTTCTATAAATTGTTCATTTATTCACACCACAAGATCCACAAGATCCTGATTTAGGTTTTATACTACACATATACTTAAATATAAGTTATTTAGTGTAACGTAGTATCATTTAACACATTCAATGCCCAAGCTCCAGACTGTCGGACTGCAGCACCGCCACACCGTGCTGTAGATACGAGCCTGTGTCACGTGCTTCGATGATAACTTATGAACACGATATATTATATGATAGTTTTCTGAAGTATATGCTAAACTTTTTGACAACTATGTACATCGATACTAACTAATGAGTTATGATTTTACGAAGCTTACGTCTTATCGTAACGTAGCTATAAAGCTAAGCTATAAGTTGTTTTAATCACTTTGTTAACACTTAATTCCATTACACTCTTGTGAAGAAATCTGAGACTTTACAAAGAGGTTCGATACAGTGTTTCATACATAAAACATGGATGAAGCTTGCGTTTATCACATTCTTGGCGTCTCCCTATAATTATGCGATAGTGAACTTACTAGGGGCGTACAAGGATATATGTTGAGGTGCGGCGTTATTCGAAATTACTTTAGCCATTGGATTCCACAAGGGAGGGTCTTGGGACCAATGGTTATTAAATTGCATTATTGAATTTCTATCCATCAAGTAATTGATCAAGGAGAGTGCTGTCAAAATCAATAAATAGTCCATAACTTATAGTTATAAACAGACCAGTTAATATTGTGAAATCTTTACCATAAAAATATTAAGATAAATTATTTAATTATTGATGATTATAAATTATTTAAACCTTATTATTATTTAAGTATAAGGTACTAAAAATGTAGATTAAAATAGGGTAGTGTTGTTGGTGAATGTTCAATACCAATTCTCTAAGAAATCCTAATCTGTAAAAATAACACTGGTTGTACATAGAAATATAACTTTACTTCATCTGTGTCTAATATTGGTTAGTACAGTAGAACCGGCATGTTCTAAGAACTTTTAGGAGTTTGAATGTGTCATCAACTAGCACTGCGTGGTGAACCAGAGACTTCTCTCTAGACAAGAGAGAAAAGTCCTTAATTCACCCTTTCCCAGCAGTGGGAGCCTAAATAAATATGTGTGCTTATGCTACCCTCTTCCATCGTAGCGCTGGGGATATCGACAAGACACCCCAGTCAAACAGGACTCTTACAATCACTTAAACTTATGCCCAACGCCTTGATACACAATATTTCTAAATGAATTCTGCTTTTGTGCCCGATAAATCAAGTCTACTGATAAAGCAGCGGTACAAATAACTCTTTATAAGTGTCCATTTGTTACTCAAGGTTTACAGGTGCTGTTTCTATTTAGAGGCAGTAAATCATTATTATCTTGTTTGCTTTTATATATTATTTTATATAAACTAACCGGCCAGGATTAGTCATAAGTATTTTTTAAGACTTGAATGATAATAATAAATAATAAATAAATAACTTGTAAATAAGTATACTTTTTAACAGTATTGAAGAAAGTAGAATCAATTTATGTTAAAAAAACACTTGGAAACCTAAACAACTTCAATATTCGATTTTCGGGAAAATTAAGTGTAACGTGTGAAGCAAACCGGCTACATTTAGATTTCTTGTACTCATTGATAAAGACTCCAACACGGAACTCAACAACTTTAATTAAAAACCACTATCAAATAAACCTTGTAATGACATCAACATCAACTTAGTCGAAGATATAAATGACTACAGCGTTAAAAATGTTATTCGTGTGCTAGATTCCAGCCATGTTTCATTTGAATAATCGTAATTATACTGCACAGGGTTATTAGCATACGTAAGTAAACCAAGACGGAAATCCGAATACGAAACTAAATTATGAAGACTTCTGTTTTGTAAAAAATATTAAAGTAAGATTGAATTGAGATTAACAAAACGGGTACCTATTACAAAAAATATAAATAAATTATTGTCACACGGTTATCTTACAATAAGGCTTTTTATTTGAAAGAGGAACAATGTTATGAAAGGGCCAGTAGCAATGTTAGATTGAAAGATAGAATAAAGATCATGATAGATATTCAAGCAGTGGCATGTTAGTTAAACTTAGCTGCGTAACGAGAAAAGATGTGAAAATGAGATAGAATGTAATCAAAGAAAGCAAAACAACACAAAAGATAATGAATACAAAGAATTACGGAATAGACCTTGAATATATTTACATAATTAGAAGGTTAACTCTGTCTATTAGGTTGGTTAAATTTATTTACTTAAAGCCTTATCAAAACCATATATTTTATTTAGTACTACGCTAACCTTTAATATAAGAATATACGATACTAATTCAGGTTTATAACGATAGATACAAAAGTATCAATGAAGGAATACCTGCTATCTTTTTTTACTATACTATTCTTTTGTTGAGCATTGAAGCTTAAAATATCAAAAGTGGAGAAGTTGAAAACGTACTATCGAGTACGAAAATAGCAGACAGAACTTATGAATCAAAGTTTACCGTAACATTTGGAGCGTACGATAATTTACGAGACGAGTCGGACGCGGATCAAAGGCGATCGTGCGAGCACCTAACTAAAGAATACATAATGCATTACGATCACACACTACAATTACCTGACTCAACAGAAGGAGTCGTTACGATAGAAATACGAAATGTGATCTAGCCTATAAAGCTTGTAAAGCATTATTTCATGACAAATAAAACACAAAATTAAATGATTCCTAAACTATCATTGAAGTCTTCATAAAATCAGCAATTCACTCACGTTTCTCAATATTTCACTGCATTCGTGACGTAAGGTCATGCTGGGAGCGCAAATGGTAACTGATGTGACTGCTTTAGCTTGGAAATTCAATCTAAACCTAGGTCAAGCTCTCTAGGGCACTGTTTTAGATCATAAACAATAAACGGAGCTATTTACTCAACGACCAACGAACAAAAGGCTATTTGTATGTTTACGGGCTATTTCAATATTCAGGCGGACTATGGCCTAGACTAGACTTTACTGGCTCTACTTTCTCTGTTTAATATTTCCCAATAAGAATTTAAGTATGATCTTCTTCAATGTTATCGGAGTTGTATAAAAAGTGAACGGAATTCTCAAGTGCCAGATTCGCACACAATGGTGAGGCACTTGCTCGCTACTCTGATTCGCAATTAATAAACGACCCACTATCGACTGGCGTTGGCGGATTGGCACTTGTATTCATTAATTTGAAATCTTAAGCTTTTACGATCTACGATTCGCGGTGATGGGTATGCGTGCCAGTTTGTTAATAATGTTATTAATGTCACTTTCTTTCTCATATTCAATGTCAGTGTTGAAATAAGTTGCTTCAACACGGCTTAAGTTAGGTTATGTACTTCGTCGGAGCCTCGCGCTGCCTTTTACGGCCGTGACACGAGTTGTCATTGCATTAATTGCGTCCAAAGGTACGTGTCACCTGTTTCCACTGACAGATGATTGCATATCTCGTTCTCAGAACCTCGCTGTTGCAGTTTCATTAACATTAATTGAACTTGCAGTTTCGCGATCGTTATTCAATCTAATGTCGGCGGATGACTTACCATAAATCATGGTGTGGACAAGGGGGAAGGCGCATCAATACCCCGGTCACATGAACTCGATCACAAAACCACTTTTTGTATCGCGTTCAGTGAAACGTATCAGTTAAACACACAGTTAGCACTTTTCACAAACACAACACTGAATGCACTATGGTATTCCGGTTAGAGCACGTTCCACAGCGTTCCTTGTGAGGCAATAGCACGTCCGAATCGCAATGCGAAATTTGACGGTCGCAGAGGTCTGCGAGCGACGCCGATGACTTTACCGGTGTCTTGGGCGAAGAAAGCACAGTAGGTGCGGGCGAGCCGCGCGGGGTGCGCGAGCAGACTGGCGGGTCGGATCGGAGTCGCTAGCGCCGTGCCTCTGCAACTTTTACCCAACCGAATCAAAACAGCCGGCGAGCAACCACGCCGCCTTTACTGATACAAACTTTCAACTTAGAAGGTTTGTTGTTGCAAATAAACTTGAATGCGAGATACAACGTGTAAAGTATGTATACTATGTATAACGTATTCGCATGCAATGATTACGCGATTTGACTCACCTATGAGTATAAGTGACTTAGATGTGATGTGACCGCGTGATAAGATACGAAAGAAAGACAAATATTAGGAGACGTTGATATTGGGTGTTAATCGATAACAGATATGCTTAGTGCGATAAACTATTGTGTGTATAGTAAATGATGTGACTGTTGAGAAATGTTAATTTTGATTAGGGAAATACTGCGTTAAGTATTGTGATAGTCAAACAAAATTAAAATCTAAAGCAGCAAACAAAAAGTTTTTTTTTGTATTTGGTTTTAGTGTTAGTAAATTACCAACTCCTATACTGTATTTGGTTTTAGTGTTAGTAAATTACCAACTCCCATACTGTGAGGTTCAATATTAGTTATGCTGTTTTGGCTTAGTTGAGACGAGGCTCTACATTACTTCCGAAGGTCGTGGGCTCGTGGTGGATAGATCTAGTCTTGGGCAAACCTTATCTTTATAATATCCCAGGCAGCTATTACAAGTATTTTCAAAAACACCTTTTAAATTTGGTTTGCATTGAACTGTTGTGCGATAAATATTGATCGGAGTTACGATAAACCAAACCTAACCCAAAACAGGTTACAGTAAAGACATTCAGAATTAACGAGTTATATCAGAAACAGACATTGCCATATATTAAAGCGTTTGACGGTTAAACAAACTGAAGTTAACCTAAATTCTATCCTAAAGCGGCGCAGTTAGCTAAACAGATTGCATTCCTAAATAGGTATCGGGAATTTCTGAGTGATCTTAAATAAGATTTATATTATCTCCGTTGATTAAGAACAGTGGTAGAGCGGAGAATTTGGGGCCCTACGAAATCGGAATTTTATTAAAATTTATTGTAGGCTAGAAACAGTTAGAGCAGATGATCATCATGAAAATTAGGTATTATAGTATCACAGTATTCACAGGCAGCATAATAGCAGAACTTTGAAAAATACATTATTGCTATTTTGTGTTCTTAATAGGTACCTGAATCTTAGAGTTTTTCATACTTTTCTATCTGTTAACAATTTATAATTCCATATTGTAATCTTCACTAGCCCTTTAATTACTGAAACCTATTACTTTAGATCGAACAAATATTTAATACATATGATGATATCGTGGAAGCTTAAATGGTTGTATCCTGATATGCAAATCTTAAGTCCAGAGAACTAGTATGTGATTATTCGCATTATCACGCGGGGTTCAAGTTATAAGCTTAAAGCTAGCTAAGTTTAATATAAAGTTTGGCATGGTCGTCATGATTTTCTCATGATGCAATTACATTAACGATAAAAAATTGTTTTACGACTCCACATTTATGTAACTTAAATCATTTAAAATTGTTCAAAACCAAAGACAACAAGCCATTAATTGACAAGATTTTGTTTAATAATTCTAGTCAACTGTTGCGCTAGCACCAAGTTTTTTACATGTTCAATTTTCTTTTGTCAATGCGAACAGGGGCATTTTTCGAATAGAGGCATCTCTTCGAAAACCAACTGTGATATCAACAACAACTTGAACCACACAGTTAATGGGTACAAGTTACTAGTTGCAATTAGAATATGATCGTTATACCCGGGGGCTCGACAGGATTCCACAGGCGACTCCAGGCCTGGTAGCACGGGAGTCGTATGATAAACCCCGGTTTTACTAGTTCTCAACGATTTATATTTCATTTTAATATGCAAGACAAGAGCTTCTCCTGCCATTTATTTTAATATTATACAGTATACCTACAGTCTGACGACCTCTGCCTACGACATAATGAATTCATTTTTGAAATATTATACTACGCCTGGATAAATGTTGAAGGAACGTTACTAAAGCTTATACGTAGGTACCTATATTACATCAGAAAATCTATTATATTACGGTCAAAGACGCAGGTTGCCGCTTTATCTACAAAAATCTACAATATAGCGATAATGCATACGATGCGATTTCAAGGAATCTGGCTTGATAGATAAACAGAACCAATGTTGATTCTAATATAGATAAATCATCACACGAATTTATACAGGACACGATTCTAGGAAATTGTGTTTTACCGAAGATTAAAAAACTAAACAAATTTCTGATTATTTTACACCGAAATATTTAATTCTAAATAATTTTTATTTGACGTTGTATTCCGAGAGCTAGAACCAACTTTGGGTATGTATTTGATAACACGTTCTCTAACGGTGAAGGCAAACATCGTGAGTAAACCAGCATGTTCTGATAAATTTTGAAAACTTTGTAAGACATATTGTGTCACACTTGGCCAGCGTGGTGAAATAAGACCTTATCTATTTCCCGTAAATAGGGGTGATGATGATGATGACTTCGGTATAAACCAGCCAAGTGAACGTTTTGTACTGTAAGTGTCTGTAAAACTGCGTTAATGCGTACCGGATGAACAATCTCCAATCAACCAAGTTACAAGTGGACATGGGAACGTCGCTAATTACAGACAGACAGACAGACAGACACGGTGATAGTATCTGATAGTGATAACTTGTTGAAGGTAACGTGTACTAGTGGATAATAAGGGCAATGTGGTTTGTTAGAGTAGTATGGCCACAATTAATATAGAGTAAACATATTTGGCAACCGCTTATAATTTACTCTATTATTTCACTACTACACGCCGACAGTTTCGTTTGTGTTTTCTTGCATACTTTATAATAGTAATAAGGTTAAGTTCAGGCTCCGTCTATGTAATATTTTGTAAATTATTAGATTTTATGTAATTATTTGTAATATTGTTCTTTATGAAATAAAACTTTGAGTGTGTATAATAGAACTACTGCATCATTAACCATCATTATACCAAATAATAAGAATATCAATATCGCATTAGAGTAGATTTATGATTATCGTAATAAATAACGGACACATAATTGCATAACCTTGACCTGCGCTGCGTAGGCGCATATAATATTCACACGATGCGCACGATACACTCTTATAGTGACTTGTGTGAAATGTGAAGTACCTACGTTTAAATCTATAGAGTAGATTATAATGAAATGTAATGAGAAAAATATTCATTTTAAAACAACGGGAATTACTCACGTTTTTACAAAGGAGTTTAAACACTCTCGAAGTTTCGACCACGACAAGACAAATCTTTTTCAGGTGGAGTGAGCGTCCCGCCGTACTCCGTGTCGTCTGTCGCGCGCTCGGTTCTCACTGAACCAAAGTATTTTTACAAAGACCTATAAATTCCAAAAGCATACTATAAATGTAATAAATAGTTGTATGTACCGCTGTTAGGCCTCAGTCTCGAAACCAGCGGGCAGCGGGGCGGCGGCGGCGGCGGCGCGGGAGCGGCAGGATCTTATGCGTATCGTCAAATGGACCGGGTCTCGAAAACAGCGGCGCGGGAGCGGCGCGGCGGCGGGCAACGAGCGGTGCACTCCAGTCGAGCGGTGACCGTCCCGCGTTGCGCGTCTGCATTGTAGTATAGTGTTGTACTTTTTTTTTGTGACGTATCAAAATGTCCTCGGAAGTGCAAGAGCAAATTATTTCGGCAATCTTTGAGAGGAGACCCATATGGAACAGCAAAGATGTGAACCATAAAAATAGAAGAATAATTAATCAATTATGGGAAAAATAAAAAATACCTAACTGAATATTGAAGGTAGGTGAATATTAAAATTATTTATTATGTTATATACAATGCTTATTATGGTTTACAAATTAATTAGTAGCTAATGGGATTATTTACAAAATATTCTTTGAATTTTTCACATTTGAATCAAAAAGATGTTGTCGCCGATTTTCAGACATTTCGTTTGCGAATGTCGACAACACAACCACGAACACAACACTACACCGCTACAGTGCCGCGCGATCTGCCCGCTGGTTTCGAGAACAGGTATGCGTTGCCCGCCCCTCTCCCGCGCCGCCGCCGCCGCCGCCCCGCTGCCCGCTGGATTCGAGACTGAGGCCTTAATCTAAACAAAAACAAAATGTCAGGACAGCGCAGCGTGTGCTACAAATTCCTGTACTCATCTAATTACCACGCAGGTGGAATACAGGTGATTATTTACTGTCAAAGTGACAGCTGTCAGAATGGCATATGTCAGATGAGCTATTTTAATTACAGGACCGTTATGGAGAGCTGAGCAGATGGGTATAAGGTCAAGCATTATCTTGTAACTTGTCTATGATATTTTATTTTTTAATACCTAGCTATTGTTTAAAAGGTTATTTATACGTACGTAAAAAGTAACATTGTATATTCAATTCAATTTATTTATTTATTTACCGTTTTGTACCAAAATACCATTAATAAGGCAGATGAATTCGTCCACCTTGGATAAATTAACAATTATCCCATTACAGGTTTTATAAAAAGTGGTTTTACCAAACCCTGCAAAGTAGGAATATAATGATGAGACTTAAAGATGAACAATTTTCTCACAAAACATGAAATAGTAACCTACTTTTAAAGCAATGAAATGAATTCTATGATATAGTTTAATTAAAAGTTATTCGAGTTTCAAGACTCGTCGGCAATGTTTCAACCGCCATCTTAGGTAGATACTATTAAACCTTTTAAACAAATTGTGTCATTGTATAATTTATTTGACTTATATTAAATAACAAAAAGTTTATCTATCAATCCAAATTATCAATAAAAAATGCTAAAAATGTTTACCGTGAATCATTAGTGAAAACTCTCGCAAAATTAATTTTAACGAGCCATAAACTTTCAATTTCAACTAAAAACCGGAATCGGTTGTAAATTCACGTTTAATTTGGTCTAGCTACTTGAATTCATTTTTGAAAAATTGAAAGTGTGTCTTTATAATTAACTCGGATCGGCTTCATGGATTGTGCAGCATAATTCCTCTTAATTTTTATTCAAAAGTAACATAATTCTTTGCTGGCATACATTACCAATGTAGAATACCGTATCAAAAGCCGCCTTATTGTGACAGCAAACAAAAATTCTACCATTACATACTCGAGCAAACATTTCCTAATTGTAAGGTGTCGCAAAGTAAGCGAACGATGTTGGTAGTCAACATGGCCTATTTCTACGACTTCATTAATTTCGTGTTTCTGAGAATTAATTATGAAGGAAAAGGTTATAATGTTGCCACCTACTTGTGTAGTTGATTCACGAGAAAGCTGTTGATTTTATTCTATGGAACCCTTCTAATATTTAGCCCTGTAGTGCTACCCTAAGTATAGTACCACCTTCTACTCGTACCTGGGAGTAATATCGTCAGTCCGACTACAAATTAGACGGACAGCAAAGCTTTCCTCTTGTTGTGAGCCTTTTAGGCCTCAGGATTTAAACCGTCGAGTATCTATTACGCAAATCAATAAGTACTAAACACGGCCTAAATAATCATCATGCAATCAACTTGTTTGATAAATTTTGTCACAAACCGCTTCACAATAGACGTTTAGCGATTATTGCTAAACGCACCCAGTTATGCTAATGCTATATTATGATTTGTGGGTGACAGTTTTTGAACATGATATAAGCATTAGATTGATATGAATATAAATGTTGATATATATTGTACTTTTAAGAGAAGTTAAAAATATATTCGAGAACTTTAAGAAGAACTTAGTAATTGTTATTCTATGTTACTGTTACAATATGTTTGTCTCTGGAATAAATAAACTGAATTGAATTGAGAAAAATACAGAGGTGCCGGCGGGGTTTAAACCCACGACCTTCGGGAATAAAAGACGAGAGCCGTTCCTTAGCCAACACGGTAAAAAAAACTATAATGATGATTAGATATGAAAACTGTACTTGCTTAATACCTAAATACAGTCACGTTTACACGTAAAACTTACCTAGTTTAATCAATACAGTGATTTCATCAGATACGATCAAGATGACATACATCCAAAGTATCCAGCCGACCTTCAATTGAAGAGTTTGAATTGAACAGTTGAACCAAGTTATGGAACTGGCTTTGTTATGTCATCTCAGACTGACAAAGTTACGATGAATGAAATGAGTCTATGGGCGGTACCTATTATGGGTTACTTAAATTACACAGCGCAATTTTGGTGTGCACAATGATAGTGTTATTTCCTCCTAGCTCAACAGAAAACTGGATTTTGTAACTAGAATTGTAGTTTATCTGGCAGATAAGTTACGGATAGATTTTATCTGTAACCGGTGATACTGGCCCTAAATCTATCCGCAATCTAATGCCTTAACTTAAAGGAATCTAATGGCTAAACCAAGCTGCAAAGAAAAAGTTACAGTTAATTTACTGGACTCTCGCACGGCATATTGCGTAACCCTTATTTTGGTATAAATACGTATCACAGAACGTTGAGTGGTACTTTTCTTGAGCCGGCACCAAGTTATCACCACACACAATTAATAGCTTTACAAGGTGAAAATATGCTAAGATCCGCGTAAAGTTCGTACATCTTCGGCACGAAACTGAAAATAGCTTTACATGGTAGAAATATGCTGGATCTATGAAAAATTCTAGAGTCTCATGGCCCTTGATGCCATTCATGTAAAATAAATTACATTATCAACGGTTAACGATGCCATGCCATGCCCAAACACCATCAAACGTAGCCTAATAGCTCCAAAAAAACGTTACAACACTTAACAATAGCATAGCACGGGCCAAAAGAAAACGCCAAAAAAATTATTTGGCGCGAGCTTACAAAGTTATAAGCGTTGATAATTTTATAAGGTAATTTCACTTACTAAGTGGAACTAATTTCTTATTACGTGAGTCTTTGATAGAAAATGTGATGATAATATTATTGGCGTAGTAGTATCGAACTTAATCATTGTATCCTATTGTTAGTGGTAAAATGGGTTCCACTCGCCTGTATCCTCAATGTTAATACTGGATGTGTTAAAAGCTTACAGGCAAACAAGTAACGGTTCCTGTAAGCTTTTTCTGAAATATGCAACAATATAAATTAAATGTATGGCAGAGAATTCGTGGCATTTCGTGAAATTAACTAATGAACTTTCCCGTGTTATAGTGAATGTAGTAGTAAAAAGTAACCTATGTGTTATTCGGCTAGAATATCAAATTAAAATCTAGTTATCTTACCGTCGGAGTATTGCGAAGTTATAATAATTAAAACATAAAGCCACCTTTCCAATTAAAATGGTGAAAGTCCGCAATGTATGCAATTTCTGCATAGAAAATTAACACCAAAGTAATAATCTCTCAAAAGGCTAGTGAAAACCCCATTCTCTTCTATTGGTTGTTGTTGAGGCGACTTCTCTCTAGTCAAGAGTCCCTTTGTCCCAGCAGTGGGAACATAAGTAGGGGTAATGATTATTATGGCGTTTTGGGTAAGTGGGCATTCTCACACACTCGACTCATTCCGAAGGCTGTGACGGTAATAATAACACTATGAGAGAAGTCCTTGTGTCCCAGCAGAAGGAACGTAAGATGATGATGATGAATTAAAGAATACAATAAAACCTATCTAATTATATAAGAAAGCGACGTGTGCTATCTCTGCCTGGCAAATCTATATCATAATCATTATTCCTATAAAGTGACTAACAAGGTGGCGAGATGATTGCCCGATAAAAACAGGATGTCTAAGATATCGGCTTCCGCTGTTGTTTTTGGATATAGTAGATTAAACTATATATTTCCTTTAGTCTATGGTATTAATATTCTATACTAGTCTATCAAAATCAAATAAATAAAAAATTATCGAGAAAGGCTTATAGGCAAGCGAAGCTGTGGGCGGGTCGGCTAGTCATACATAAAATTCTCATTGTTTCACAATATTATAACGCTTAGAAAATTCAGTGACCAAACTTCATAATTTCAACTTATATTACGTCTCACTATGGGACACGGGAAAGATAGAATAAACTTAATGTTGATCCAGTTGATCCTTTTTGTAAACAAGAATAAAACAATAATTATTTTAAAGATCATTAATCAATCTTAAACATTAATCCATTAACACATATTATAAATCATTCAACAAAAATAACACCGATAATAATAACCGGGCAATTACCAGTTTTCAGAAGCGATCGTTAAATGTAACGAGCTGACTGAAATAATCCTTTAGTTCCAATGCTCTACACAGAGGGCGTTAGACTAACACGCTCATTATATCAATGTTAATTCGTTAACTAGGTTAAACTGAAGAAGGCTAATTTAGGTACATTATAATGGTTTAATAGTAATTCCACCTTGTGGCTTAGCCCGCGGTATAATGTGTTTTCCCGTAGAAAAAGATGGGGTGAGATTATTTCCTGCGATTCTTTATGTGAGTTATTCCAGATTAGAAGCGATGTTAAGTCTAATTTCCAACCACATCGTATAAAGTAATATAAAAGCTGCATCAAAGAATTCTGACACTAAAAGTTCAAAGGACACGTTATACTTTTCATACAAGGAAGTAACATTAATTAAGTAGATTTCCACAATAAAACCACCAAATTTAGCAAGTTTTCCTCAACGTTAATTATAATTACATTTCCATGTAATCAGGTTAATGGTAGGTGTCCAAATATTACAGGAAGCTATAAAGAATGCACTAACTTTCTTTAAAGGGGCTACAAATAGAACCAATTAGAAGAACGCGGAAGATATAAACCAGTACGACTTTTCGTGTCTATGGATAGACTATCTTCTCTTAACTCAACAGTAAGTAGTCTAGGTTAAATGGTTATTCTAGGTATCACTAGATGGTAGGCACAACTCACTAATAAATAAATACAAATCGTCGAAGTATAAAATGAAAAATTATTCGATTCTGGAAAATTAAACTCAAGCATGCTTTTACTTCCTGTAAGACTATAAGCATTGTTTTAAAATCTGAATACCCAATGTTCAGAACTTGTTAAAATCAAAAACAAGACAGGAAACATTTCCAAAAATAAACCTAAGCCGTAAAATTATATCACATTGCATAAAATGTATCGTATCGGATGCCCAAACGCATTTCGTAATAAATGTTTCCGAATCGAAATGTGTGTTGAAATGAAATACGATCCGTGAAACAGATTCGATATTTAATTTAAATCTTTTTCGATTCTTCGGTAGTTTTATGTTCTGCTATGTGATTGGTTGTTGAGTGTTCTAGTCAGATAAATGTCAGTTCAGGTTTGTTACCTGTCAAAAGCTTTTTTATCACGCCTGGATTAAATGAAGCATGTTTTTATCAGTTATGAGAATTCATTGACCTGTAGACTCAATTTTTTTTGTAGATACTCATGTATATTGACTATTAATTCAATACATACATTCTTATATACTTTAAAACAACGTATTACCAACTTAAATCATTGAACCTACACATATAGATAGTACCTATTATGTGCCTATTAGGTACACACAATATCATAAACAATACATAAACATACCTTCTTGCTTGGCGTTGCGTTGGGTAAAAAATAGATTAGTATCTCCTTTTATTCGTGTTTTCCAACACGTATCTTATAATATGAATTAAGTTTATTCTAAGGCCATTATAAGTTAAATCTATATAAGTATATGCCATATTTCTGTTCTCTCCAAACAGTTATCGCACAAGCTACATTAGTTTTTATTATGATTAAACCTATGGTCAGTGAAAGATTAACGCAGTAGAATGCATTAACAAAAATATCTTTGAAATTGAATCAATCATTAGGCAACATTTAAAAAGGCGCCAATTAGCTGCGACTTCCGTGTCCAAATGAGCTGTTGTCAAATAAAAATAAAAATATTATTTTTTCTCCTTTTTCCTGTTAATTTATCTTACTTTCGGAAGATGATGAAATTTAAAAAAAAAATTATGACTGAAAACGTTTTAGTAAATTATTTTAATTATAATGAATAGGAAAATATCTTTAATTTTTGTATTACGTGTCCACTCCGTTAGTTTGTACCTACTATTATTCTGTAATCCGAGGTTCGGTTAGTACTAACTTGAAAGAGAAGGCAAAAACAATTGGTTAAAGTATTCAAAAACAGTCGTGAGGTATGTTGATTTCCCTAATAGCAGGGCTATGGTATGTAATATAATATAACTGATATTGCATCACAGCGTTATACCCATGCTATGGTTTTTATTGACTGTTATTACATGAACTGATTCAAATGACTTAATACCATAACATGCGTGGATCGTAATGTATCATGTTATGTTACCACACACATTGAAGTAGACCAGAGATTTTCATCTTAGTAATTAAAATCAGTATTACATACGTTAATCAGTTTCCTTACGTTTTATTGCACCTATCTACACTATTAACTTCTAGGTAGGTAACTTAACCGTGGGTAAAGATTTCCTCACTTATTTTCGTCTTTAAAGGATTAGAAGAAAGGATGTGGAGGGATTAGAGTCAACTTCAAATGTAGTCAAAACACATTCAAGAAATTCCAAGACAAATGGAGATTATACAGAAATAGACACAAGTTAACACGGGCGCCTTATTCTTTGCTTAACACTGTCAGCGCCCAAGATACACGCTCGTATCTACAGCACGTTGTGGCGACTGCATGCGCAGCTGCTCCGCCGAGCTTAGGCATTAAATGTGTTAACTTTTGTCTTATTTTTTATTTATTGGGGCGGGCAAAATTGGAACTAAAGATTCAAAAAGAAAAATATTTCTTATTTAGTTAAATAGTTGACGATAATAATGTTATTCTATTACGTTATAGGGCAAATAAAGAATTTTCTTAAAATAAGTATGACATCATATTTATCCGTGAAATGAAATATTTTTAATTATTTCAAATTAAAGAATGAACCTTATTCTGGAAATGTCTACTCGAGTAATAAGTTCAGAATTTCCAATAAGGAAAGTGATGAGAAAGTTTTTGTGTTGTGCGTAAAACAAAAGGCGAAGCAAGCACAACTGTCAACAGTAGAGTTATGTTAGTCTTCTATGCATGTTTAGGTGTAAACGATCTGTCAACGTGACATCAAAGAGGCCGGCGAAGTATTTTTAGCAGTTCTTAATTTGAATTGAAGGACAGAAAAGGGGGCTTTATTCCATGTTTGGAGAAAATGTGATGGTAAAAGAGAAAAATGTAGGTCCAGCCGTATAGTGCCGGCTCAAGAAATGAACCTGCACAATCTCTAACCGCTGGTATCTTTAAAATGAAATTATTTCATAATCACTTAAACTAGATATCCTGAATCGGTTTGACCACACCCACATTGGTCAAATTAGAGGGCCGTACTTTTCTAAGGCCGGCACCTCACAACATTATCACTGGCTAAATGACCTCTCTCTTTTCAACACTTAGAAACTAAGTATCTACCTAGCGCCTTCCCAACCAATTATTTACATAATCTAAGGTAATTTCAGCTTATGTACCGGAGATATAACTCTTACCTAAGCATCATGATACACCATAATGAATTTTCTTGGCATGTCTATTATAATTATTTCTTCATTATGAACTAGGGAAGTTACTCTGGGCAATACTCGGTTTTAAGTGCTACTAAAATGTGAAGATTATAAATTACTTGTAAATGTTAATGCTTCTATGTGCGCTCTCTTAAATAAATAATAAGTATTGTTGGACAATTCACGCAGCAACATCAAGCCCTGTTGTAAGCACGAAGCTTGTGTTACGGGTGCTAGATTTCTATATCTATATAATATATTGGTTATATACTTTATATAATATACATAGATATATTATTTATTATGCATTAGAACACCCAGAACAACTGGTACAAATATTTGCAGATTGTACAAATTTTTGTCCCGAGGTGGGAATCAAACCCGCAACCTCTTGCCTCACAGACTGCTGCGCCACCGAGGTCGTCTTATTATTTATCTAATATGCAATCTGGTATCTGTGAATAAGTCCTTAGTGAAAAACACATGAAAAACGACATAATCCTGTATTTAATTTTTCATAACTTTACGGAACCCAGAAGAACAGCTTTTTTGAAAACATAGTGTTCTATCAAATCTCTACAAATCGAAATTCAAATAATCATCAAGTTTCGATTTCATTTCTGACAAGCAAACATTATGAAAGTGACAGTCCATAAAAGCAAATTTGACAGCTACTTGCTGAATGACAGATGGTTTAAAGATGCACTGGTGAAATTTCGAATGTGAAATGATTTAATTAATGTCGATCTACAAATTGAATATCACACACACTATAGTGCGAATTGATTTATTGTAAACAACGAATACGCTACGGCAAATAAAAGTCGAATAACTCATGTAATTCCACTGTTTATAATATCATTGAAAATGGGAGCCGTATTGGCTTAGCGGGAGCACACTCGACTTTCATTCCGAAGGTCGTGAGTTCATAACATTAGGATATTTCTTTTTGAAAAATATATGTGTGTTGTGTTTTGTAAACACTGCTTTATGCCCTAACGGTGAAGGCAAACATCTTGAGGAAACCGGCATGTTCTGAGAACTTTGAAAACTTTGAAGGACATGTGTCATTCACCAACCCGCACTTGGCCAGCGTGGTGACTTAATCTCCTTTAAGGCCCTGTGTCCCAGCAGTGGGAACGTAAATAAGAGTGATGATGACGAGTGCAAATGGACAAGCAAACTTTTCTCTATACCGTTCAATTGTTCCCATTCACTTGTTTAAATACATTGCCTAATATGCGTAGGAGTAATCAACAGCATCATCAGTAGTATTGTTCGATTCTTTTCAATTTCACAAGAGTCATACAAAAAGGTTGTGTCAAGGGCGAAAGTAATTGAATCGTAGGTAGAATTTGTACAAGTTGTGTATCGCCTACCTACGCTTAAGGAAAGACTAATGGATATGTCAAATTTAAAGATATTCATTGATATGGCTGAGTAAGCAGATACATTGTCTTGATTATTAAGCTAGGTACTCAATCTTGTATCGGAAGATACACCGGTAACATTTAAAAATATATAAATAAAAAAATATTGCTGGAAAATTTTCACACCAACATCTAGCCCCGTGGTAAGCTCGAAGCTTGTGTTACGGGTGCTAGATTTCTGATTGAATTTTCTTGGGCATATTATGTGTTTTGTGTGTAAAAGTAACCGAGATGTCTAATCTACAAGGAAATTATAAATATCATCATAATCACCCTTATTTATGTTCCCACTGCTGAGACACAGGGACATCTCTCTTGACGAGAGAGATTAGGCCCTAATTTACTACGCTGGCCAAGTGCGAGTTGGTTAAAAATATCGTAAGTGAAAAAGTTAAATCTACTATGCGGCATCATAGCAAGAGCTTTATGTCAGACATAGGTATCTACATAGGTATCATTCATCTAGACTCGTCCAATAAATTCTACTTTCATTTTCTATGTCGACGCCTTATCATTGTTATTCGCAGGTCTATGGGCTTGAGCATAAGATAGATAAACATTTAGACGCCTGTGACATAGGATAGGCCATAGGCTATTTCAATTCTTGCTCCAGTTATGATAAGACATGGCCCCCATATAATATAATTATATAATATATAATTTAACGCGAACGGAGTCGCGGGGACGGCTAGTTCTCTAAAAGTTTATATTTATAGACATTTCAGAATTTACGGAGCGTCAAATCGATATGTATTTCGTAATGTTATAGAGTGAAAGTTAGATAAATATCCTGGACCTAGGACTAAGTGGCTACAGATCGCGTGGGCTGGTCGAAAGTGAACATTTGATTATATTAGACCCTATTAGGGATTGGAAGCGTTGGACCGATTATCCGGAAGAGATTTTCAGCCAGTTAGGTTGCTTAAAAAAAAATACGGATGCATAATTTTAATTACGCGTTGGAGCGACCATAGATAATATAGATGAATTATAAAAAAAATATTTTTTTACTTGTGTGGTATGGGTTTTTTGGCAATAACTTAAAGTCAATCTTACTATACAATAGAATTTGATGGTGTTTATTCGGCGTTAATAAAGACTGATTCGGAGAAATAACATTTCCGGCTATGTTTCAAACACAACAAGACCGGACAAACAGACAACACTAAGATTACAGTCTAAAGGGGGGTTTACACGGGGCGATTTTCGCCGTGCGGCGAGTCGCTTCACTAATTGCCTCACCAAGCCGCATCGCTAGCCCATTTACACAGGTTACTAAAATCACCCGTGTAAACCCCCCATTATGGGGGGTTTACACGGGTGACTAAAGCCGCACGATTTTTGCCGCGCGGCGTAAATCGACCATCTAAATGGCAATTCGGCTAAGTTGCAAGTGACTAAAGCCGCAAGCCCCAAAGTTGGGTAGCATCCGACTTTGGCCGCGCGGCAACCGGCCGCATGCGACTGGTGACTAAAATCGACCGTGTAAACGATCAGTTGCAGGCGATCGCCCGCCGCATGAAGGTGTTAATAATTGAATAATTAATTATTTCAATTCCGGCACAAACGGCTATTCTGCTCAACATTTTCGATGGAAATGACAGAGTCGCATGCGATTTTAGTAACCTGTGTAAATGGGCTAGCGATGCGGCTTGGTGAGGCAATAAGTAATGTTACTAGGTATGCCAAATCGCTTGAAATGTTGTATCAGTAAAGCCTGCGTGTATACAAATACACTAGTTTTTGTTAAGTTAAAAAGTACCTAGTAGTTTTGATTTTATAGGCATTCAAAGTTTCGAAAAATATCGAATTTCGCTAACAGTCACATGAGCGCTTGTGACGTCATACTACAACGTCGCGCGGGCCAAGGCCCGCTTAGTATCAAGTCGCCAGCAGATTATAGTAGTAGTGCAATAGCTTGCGCAGTATTTTGTTGTGTTTTCGTCCGCGTATTACGTTAATAGTTTAATAGTAGTACTTAAATATTATTCGATTTATAAAATGGATGAAGATAACTCAAATAGTAGAAGTACCTACCTACCATTAAACTTTGACGTTAAAGACAATATTACCTATATGTATTAAAGTTTTGTTGCTATTGGTATTTATCTATATACTATAGGTAGGTACCGCTGTTCTTAGTAAATTTAAATAAACAATACATTGATTTATTGCAAACTAGCTTCTTAGTAAATTTAAATGAACAATACATTGATTTATTGCAAACGAGTACACTTCTTATCAATCAACATCTAGAACTATACATTTTCTTAGGATTAAAAGTAGCCTATGTGTTATTCTAGACTTCGTCCAGATCCGTTCAGTAGTTTTTTCGTGAAAGATATCAAACACACCCACTCACTTTCGCATTTATACTATTCGTAGGAAGTAGGATAGATACTTAGGATGTAAATGTAGTAGCTTGAACGTTACAGATGTACTAAACCTATTTTTTTAGGGTTCCGTAGCCAAATGGCAAAAACGGAACCCTTATAGATTCGTCATGTCCGTCCGTCCGTCCGTCCGTCCATCCGTCCGTCCGTATGTCACAGCCGTTTTTCTCCGAAACTATAAGAGCTATAAAGCTGTATAGATGATCTAATCTTAAAATGAACTCCCCTCCACAAAACCGTGATAATTTCAACGTGTGAGAGGAAATACGTATTGCATCAGTATACTTGTGTGCGTGCTACAACTTTACTGTAAACATGGACTCATCCGCGCACTGCGTTGTCAATAAGTTGTGCGACCAATCCCGTGTAGGCATTTGTATGGCGGGGAGCGCGCTCTTTGTTTGAGTGACACGTCCGTTCAGTCGCGCGTTCGGCTCATTAATGCCGAAGTTGGCCGACAGATCCAGCCTATCTCTCATAGTGACACCGTGAAGGCTAGACATTTGGCGTTCGTCGACATCGTTAGTAAAAAAGTACAAAATGTATGGATTTGACATAAACCTATTATCATTATGGTCTAAGCGATTGCCACATGTCTATGGGGCCCGTTTGTTTATACGTCATTGAACATCCAATGACAAAGATCAATTTATGTGTGTTGTATCTATACACCTTTTTGCATGTACGTGTAACCGCGGTGGAGGGGCGTTCAGTTTAAAAATGGTTTTACTATAATTTGGTAAGTAGATGTATCCCGTGAACTGTACTAAGATTTCATAAAAAAATTGAAAAAAAATAAATTACATTGGTCCCCAACTCCCCATACATAGGACTGAAACATAAAAACGTTTCTTTAATCGGACCCGTACGTGTGGGTTATCGATGAATAGGTCTTTAAAAATCATAAGAATATTTCTAAAACCATTTAATTTTAAACTCAATAGTTTGGACGTGAGACTCTTCCAAGTCTTCTTCAAGTGCAAAACAGAGTGTCCCCCCCCCCCTCTAGTTTCTTAAATAAGAAGATGATAAATCTAGAAAAAATATATATTGTACATAACCATAAAAACTAACAACGAAAATTGGTTTGAACGAAATCTATGAAGTAGTTTTTTTATAGTACGTCATAAACTATTTCATATAAACAATTACTGCGGAAGCCTACATGGGCGAGTCCGACTCGCACTTGGCCACTTTTATTTGTATTTATTTTACTTACAATATGCGTGAGACCGTTTATTTTGATTTAAAACTTGTTTATGCGCTTCTATACTTATACTTATCTATATACTAATAATATTATAAAGCTGACGAGTTTTATTGTTTGTTTGAACGCGCTAATCTCAGAAACCGCTGGTCCGATTTCAAAAATTATGTCAGTGTTGGATAGTCCATTTATCGAGGAAGGTTATAAGCTATATTACATTTTCAAAAAAAGTAGGGATCCGCACGGAAAACCCAAATATGTCACCCTTATGTAAAAAAAAAAATCTTATATCGCATGCGCTGCGAAAAGTATTCATTTTAGAAATATACAATGTACTACAATTTTGTAGAACACATTAATATCTACAAAAAATGTCGCGACAGCATATTTCTAACTATTATAGTTACGTCACAATAACAAGCGAATGCAAGCGGACTGAGTGAACCAGACTGATCGTGCTGCACTATGACGTCACACCGTAACCGGCGGCTCGCGTCGTACGGTTACAACTTGTTTTACTTCTAAATCGGAAACTAATTTATGTATCGAAGTAATTCTTTCACTAGTAATTTTTCTATTTGACATAGAATATGGAGTGCTATTCATCAAAATTAGGTAACATTATCAATTAGTGAAGCGACTCGCCGCACGGCGAAAATCGACCCGTGTAAACCCCCCTTAATGTTGCATATCTAAACGATCTCCATTTCTTGTCATGCCTTCCACGGCTCACTATACTTTCCTTATACAGATTGACATAGTAATTTTTATTGATGTTTGAAGACGTTTTTATGACAGACGTAGTGTAGGTAGAATAAACAGCAAATGCAACCGAATAACACTACATACAAAAAAGGTATGTTTTATTAAAGGTGTATTTTATGCAACTGCAGAAAAAGGCTATCGATGAACGCAAAATAATACTACATTTAATTAAGTTAATAGCACGTATGTCATCAAACAAAACGTCAAATACACAGGTACGATAAAGTAAGTTACTAAAGTAGTGTAGTATCAAGCATCATCGCATTACTAATTAAAGTAGTTAAAACTCCTGTAAAGAAAGTGTAATTGTTATGAATAAATGAATAAGTAATTGTAATCTTACATCGATAGAGTCCTACAATCAACGATGTTATCTAGTCTTCTAAGAATCAAGATTTTCTACCAGCATTAAAGGAAATGCTAATTTCACAAGCAGAACAAATCTCAATGCAATTTTGTCGTCACTTCGCGATATTTCTCCGATAATCTGATTTCCTGTAATCCATACTAATATTTTAATGGGAAAGGGTGTTTGTACGTCTGTTTGTCCGTCTTTCACGTCAAAACGGAACAACCACAGAGCAGATAATGTGGGAACAACGAATTGACGTGACTTTTTAAGTGGAGTTAGTTGAATGGATGGAGAGTGACAGTGATAACGTAATATCTTACCCAAAGTTCATGATGTTTTTAAAAGTATAATGTATTTAATATTCATATTGCATACAGAGTATGTTTGTTTGAACGGGCTAATCTCAAGAACGGCTGGTCAGATTTGAAACATTATTTCAGTGTTGGATAATCCATTTATTTATCGAGGAAGGCTATAAGGCTATATTATATTAACTATGTTTATGTAGAAACCTTAAAAAATGCAAGCGAAGCTGACGGCGGGATAGCTAGTATTTGATAAAACAAATTGCATATTTATAATGTGTTTCCGAGATCATGTAAAATCGAGGTTTTTTGTCGTCGAAATTTTCTCTACTGTCGTTTTAATTAAAATCACAGCATGTGGTCTGCGCAACGACTAACCAAGCTACCAACCGTAACATTGTATCTATCAATTTGTTCAAGATTTGTGGGAGTCACCACCAGCATACAACTGTCTCGACAACATGACGAAAGTAAACTAAATTATAGTAGAAACTAGTCCATAGATTTATATCTTCCTTCTAATGCCAACATAGGAAACCTCGCTTCTATACAATAATTTATTACGTCAAAGGTTATCCTGCTATTTGCTTAGCCTTTGTTTATCTAATAGCAATATTTTATTGGCTGTAAGTGTTGGTAATTTATTGTTACCGGATCTGATAAGTATACCATATCTCCCAACACAATATAATGGGTTCTATTCGGAAGACCCGTGCGCAGTAGTGGGGTCTTAATATGGGTTTTCATGATAAACATCTAGTTAAGCTTTATGTTTATTATATTCATATTTACAACATAAGCCTTTTAGTTTAGTGGTTTATTATTAAAACTCTCCATTGCCTCGTTTTCTACTCATAAATCATGAGTTTTCAATTAAACTTTCAACGGAATAACAAGCCATAGACTACTGGCATAGACACGTAGTTCCTCTATGGAATTGTATGAAGACATAGAATTTACTACTATTAATACATGTATACCTTGTCATAAAGATGAATAGTAAATACCATTTATCTACAAGACCTAGAAGAGACCGAAGAAGCCATAATCCTTTTAAAAATTTAAGTGTTCTCTGTGTTGGATTCCCAATTCCCATAAATAAATAGTTAAAACTAGCTAGTAGGTACTTGAGTAATGTCCAATCTAGAATGTGGGTCCATTATTGTAACATTTTCAAGTGATTAATCGTGTACAGAGACGATAGGTATTTTGCAGACACCGAATAAGGCTCAAGAACAAATCGGCAAGTACTTATTTATTTATAGTAAGTACTGAATTTATAAAAACAAGTTATAATCGAAAAAAATGTTTTCTTGAATTGATATAGTTTTATTTACTTACAACAAAAATCTACCAATGCTCTAAATCTCTCCAATGGGATTTTTACAGTAATTTTAGGAGTGAGCGGAAAATGTTCTATAAATACTTGGAAGACGACTTCCAACTTCCGTTCATTCTTTGTAAGTAAGTATATACAATACAAATACAAACACAAATACAGACTCCGAACTGAATTTTTTTTTTTTTTTTAGCTGTCGGCCATGCGACTTCACCTGCGTTATAATAAAATTTTCCTGCAGTAAACCGTATCTATGAAGTTACCAAATTTAAAATCAAATAGCTCCAAACCGTTTAACCTTGAAGAAGTAACAAAATAACATACACTCTCACAAACTTTCGCCTTGATAGTATACGAGTAGGTACGTGTGATAAAAAATAATATCACTCGTTATATACGCATCTGACTTGGCTCGTACAGTCTGAATCCACATGAATCAGCAATGTTTCAGAATATTAAAATGATATCCTTAAATACACCCCTGTGTTTGTGCATTATGCAAAGGTATGTTAGTAGAGGCGGCATTCCAGCCTAGAATAAGCTTTGAGAACGGTTGGCTGACTTTAGAATCACTTACAATGATGATATGAAATACATCAGCTATTGCTGGCATTAAAAATGGCGATAAGGTACAAAATATCACTAGTTCTGAGAATAAATGATAACCAATTTCAGAAAGTTGTAACATCTAAATCCAATGTAGGCAGAATTTGAAGCAGAGTTTGAAATAAACTCACCGCTTACCTGCCTGCTGTTCAGCAATGGTCTTTCAACAATTGAATTGAAACAATAATAAGCTAACTCTCTTCTACCATTAATTCTAAACCACTTCAAATCCATTTTCCAGCCCGACCTTGCATACCTAAATATACTTAGAGAGGTCAACGCCCTAGCTAAATAAAGCCATGCTAAAACTGATTAGTTTGGCTCGGATAGATTCACTTTGCATTATGGTACGTGTTATAAATAACTTGAATTGATGTGAGTTATGTTTCGTGGTGGTCTGTACGTGAAAGGAATTAAGAACGACGCAAAATTAAGGAATAAAAAATATATATTTATAAATAAATATTTGCCGCGTTGAATGGCAATGCTAATTCGCTGGCCAAATAAGAAGACAAAATTCTTATCACATGTGGACAATATAATGACGCTTAGCACTATATAAAATTACTAAGTTAGAAAGATGTTACTTTAGTTCTAGAAGTTAGTTATGATTTTGTTTTTATATTATATAGTTTATAATTAGGCGATGTGGTCGCTCAGCGACAAAGCCTATGTGTGTGAGTGTTAAATAAAAAAAAAAAAAAAAAGATGATACTAGTAAGGACGCCATTTTGGTTATTTTATCGTGCTTCCTTCTACACTTTGACGGTAATAAACAACAATTGTAATGATAATAATATAATGAATAGGTTACAAGAGCCCTAAGCTTCCGACATGTAGGTGCCGTAATGTGATGTAACTATTACACAGAAGATTATGTTAGTTAGCTAGACCGGACACGAAACGCAAGAAAAGTTTATTTTTATTTCAAAATAGGAACTACTAATGTACTACGAGAATGGTGCCAGAGCTGACTAAAAAAAAATAATAGGGAAACTAAATAACTAGGGATGCGGTGTACTTACGTATATCATTATGAAACTACTATGAATCTACTAACTAAAAAATTTATTATCTATTCATGTATAAAAATACGTAGCGTAATACTAATGTCATTGTACGCGAATGTGACGATAATATTTAACGCATGTGACGAATTTACGGGGAATGTATGGAGTTTTCAAAAATGTGATGAATTAACTTTTTGGCAAATGTACAATAACCCGACAATACCTACGGAAAGAGATAGGTTGGTTCTCTCAAGCCCGTTACAAGTAAGAGTGTCAGATACACTATGAGCTGATCCATCTGTGCGTTAGATCTACAGATCCTCATGCGAGTTTACATGCGCGTGGGCATGGCGCTGCAACTGTATCGCATCAGCTGGGATATTACCGCTAATGTCATTGACACGAGATAACACAAGGTATATTTTTTTTGGAATAGGCTTTGTTACTTAATCGTTAATTTTGAGAGGAAGATCCAGGGATCCTGGTTTAGGCTATGCCCAAAATATTGATTTTTAGTTTCGGAGATGTGTAGTGTCGGTCATAGAATAATATTTACAAATTCAAAATTTCGTCCTTTTATTGATTTCAGCTCTCAGTAGTCTCAGTCCGCGGCGCAAACGCGGCTAATGGATTTCCATGGGTAAAAAGTGTAATTTAGATGCCCACACTATATAATTGTAAAGATTCATTAAAATTGATTCAGTAGATAGTTAAGGATAACAAACAAAAGAGTGAACTATGGGCAATTTCCCCAAACGCAAACGGCGTAAGTCATAGACAAGTAATTCTCAGCCCGTAAAGGGCCGTCAAGCGGCAAATGACTCATTTCGTGGGCTCCACCGCTGGGCCTATTCAAGCGTAAACAAAGAACTTGTAAACTTGGATATGACATTTCCTGTACATAACAAATAAAATAGTAGAAGACATCAACGCCTAATATTTATTTATACAGCACATAAACCAATGTTGGTGCACTTAGATAGAGGTGAACAAATAATTTATATTAATCTTTTAAAACTTACCAAAAAGCGTCCCATTATTAATAAGTGCTGCCGGCAAATACCTGTAAACAAAAAAATATTGTTGTAATAAAATTATGTATCTACGTTATCTCAATTTGAAAAAATTGAGAGAAGGACTAAAAATACATGGAATAAATATTGGGCAATGAGAGATATATTTAAAAGTAATTTACCTGTAAAACTGAAAACAAAAGCCTTAGAAACCTGTATCATGCCCTGTCTAACATACGCCTGTCAAACATGGACTTTAACAGAAAAAACTTTGCAAAAAATAAGAGTCTGCCAAAGAGGCCTTGAAAAAAGCTTACTTGGTTATAAAATAAGAGACAAAATAAGAAATACTATCATCAGAAAGAAAACCAAGGCTAAAGATGTAGTAACTAGAGTGCTCCGCTTAAAGTGGAAGTGGGCAGGTCATCTCCAACTCTCTTCTGATGACAGATGGACCAAACAGGTAACTAATTGGTATCCACCTGACAAAACGCGCAAACGAGGCAGACCATCTAAACGCTGGAGCGATGACATCCAAAAGATGGCTGGAGCAACCTGGAGCAGACTTGCTAGAGACCGGGAGACTTGGAACAAAATGGAGGAGGCTTTCACCGCTATATGTGGTACTTGCACATAATATCTAAAATGTAAATAAAATCAGTGAAAAATTTGTGTAAGAAAAATAAAGCTATTTTTATTTTTATTTTATTTTATTTATCTACGTTATCACCGCAAAAATTGGCGAAAAAATAAATAAAAGTAATAATCAAATTTCGTTGTCCCAACCGTAAGTTCTATGAACTAAGAACCTAATTTTTTTTAAGTCAGTTTTAAATAAATGCTCTATGATGGTAAAGATATGTTTATTTTATAACATTAATAAATATCCACATGACTTATTCCTCCACGTTATATCCTGGGCACATGTCACCAGAACTTCTAAGCATTCCTCATTTCTTCCCTCGCAATGATTTTGGCTTAAAGGCAGGAAATCCTTCCACTGATGGCGACATCCATCATCGGGTGACGAGTACTTGTCTACTTTCTCCCAAACATGGAATAATGGTAAAAGCTTTGTGAGTATTGAATAATGATGACATGAATTAGTTTGTGTCATGGTTAAATAATATGTTTATACTACTTGATAGAATATACTCGAAATTTGTTCCTATTTTATAAACTGTTATGTAACTAAAAGTCTTCTAAAAGTATAGGTAAGGTTAAAGATTTTTGTAAAAAAAACATTATATTTGGTTCTAAGAACAAAGTTAATAAAAACTGACTCAAATTGCGCTAAAACAAGCAACCATAGATAATGTCAAGAGGTAGTAAATAGTGTTTATTTCTGTCAACTAATTAGCATTTTCGTTTATGCATAATAACTTGCATGTTTGAAGACAGTACACACTCGTACAGGCTGTTTTAGTTCCACACGACAGAAGTGTATTTGGCATCTGTCCAGCTACAGTCAGTGGATGTTATAATGGCACACTTGTGATAAGCTAACTGATCGTAATAAAACTATTTAACCTTCAACCTTTCTAGGTTTTCGTCTTATTCGGCGTTCAAAAATAAGTCATTATTCCACGCATTTGTTAAATATTATTATGTGTATTGATTTAAGATAAAAATTAGGTGGATACCTATACCATATACATACCTACTTACGTATAAAACCTATAAGTTAAAATATCAAAAAGAAACAAAAAACGACTGAATTTCTAAATCATGCCAGACAACATTCCGTCAACTATAGTTTATTTCGGAACCTCCTTTTAAGCGTTTTATTAATTTGCCGCAAAGCTATTTCTCCGTATCTAATTCCGAGAATAAATCTCCAAGATGTGTATGCGTTTCTATTCGATAGCTATACCAGGACTTAGTCAGTAATATTCTAGTAACTAAGTATTCGATTTTGAAGATTTTAATATACAATAACTTGTAAAAATTATGTAAGCAAATATTGTAAGCAACCTCGTATGTAGTTACATACAACAAACAACACACGAGTTATTTTCTATTAGGTATAGCAGAACTCTAGTATTCTATTTATTTTCTAGTATTGGAAAAGACGTTAAAAACTTTAAATAATGTAAAACAAAGCAGCTGTCCGTCTGTCTGTTAGCTGAAATCGAAACCATGCAACGCTTTTGTACGATTTTAATACTGTTTTCTTAGTTAAAAAGATTCGACTACACTCTGTAGTTCTATTCTGATACATTTATTTAGAGTTGGACACGTGGTTAAGGAAGTGTTAGCTGAGTTAGTTTAGTTCACACTCTACTTTCATTACGAAGGACGTGGGTTCAAACCCCGCCGCGCAACTCTATATTTTAGAACGTAAAAAGCGCAAGAATAGCTGACGGCATTTCGGCATTTTTTTTCTGTATCTCATTCGTAGGTTTGACATTATAGGTGATGCAGTGAGTTATCACTGAGTGTGGTAATCGAAGCCCTTTCTCTATATTTTCAGGTCATTTACACCATTCCTCTCTGTCATCGAGTCATTTTGTTATGACGGCTTTATGGCACAACGATCAATTGCCGGGGACTTCAAACGGACTAGTCCAAGAGCTCGCACTCATTCTAGGTTAAGCAAACAGAAAACTAGACGAAACTGATCTGACCTGCAAATATTTGTTCAGGGTGTCTGGGTATTATTTATAATAAAAAATCTATGTTATGTATATTCTATTAAGTATATCAGAAATCTAGCACCCGTAACACAAGCTTCGAGCTTACCACGGGGCTAGATGTTGCTGTGTGAATTGTCCAGCAATATTTATGATACCCCGACACCTTGCCCTTCGGCAGTCGGTCAGTGTAAAATGAAGCGAATCGCCCAACGACCGGTCACGAGGCAAATGATGGATCTGCGACGCTTTCTTTTGTGAAATTGTTGTCAAACATTTGTCATTCCTTTGTTTTGAGTTATGTTATAACATAACATAATGTGTAGGGTTCCCTTGTTAAACAAGGAAACCCTCATAATTTCGCATGTGTATGTTGAAGAAGCTGAAGTTTTGGTTGAACAATTATTACAACTTTATAAGGTTTAAAATCTATATTAATAATTTCGTGCAGGGGTACGGTAGACTCGATCGAAACCTTATTTAAATAACGAAACATAAAAAAATATTGATTTTGAGTCGACAACATATGTCCGGAAAATTCGTATTATGGAGAATTTCGTAAAATTCCGACTGTAAAAATACAAATAATAAACAAACGCTGTCGCCATTTTTGGTGTCAACAAACAAGTTCCGTTTCCATAGATACGCCTCACAAAATAAATCCATCACAAAGAACTGAGAATCTGTAAAACGAAACGTCTTGCCACCGGAAATGTGTCTATTCTTTACCTAATATTGGCCGATTTAACCACAGAAAAATAATATTAGTTTCCTTTTTATGGCTCGATGATATTGTTAAGGCTGCTGGTTCACGGTGGATGCAGGCTGCATACGACCGTAATACCTGGAGGTCGTTAAGGGAAGGGAGGCCTATGTCCAGCAGTAGACGTCCAACGGCTGACATGATGATGACTAAGTATGTATTTTGTCCTTAAGTCAACATAAGGTATTAAATGGTTATCCTTGAAACAGTTTAACTTATAAACTGATAGATGTCTAGATGACATTTGTCAAAATGACAGCTCTCAAACTTTAAACTGCCATAACTCTGAAACGGCTTGGCCTAGAGATGCCGTACAAAGCTCAATCGACAGGTGTTAGAGAGAGCAACGTTTTCAATGACAGCTGTCAAACTTTAAACTGCCATAACTCTGAAACGGCTTGGCCTAGAGATCCCGTACAAAGCTCAATCGACAGGTGTTAGAGAGAGCAACATTTTCAATGACAGCTGTCAAACTTTAAACTGCCATAACTCTGAAACGGCTTGGCCTAGAGATCCCGTACAAACCTCAATCGACAGGTGTTAGAGAGAGCAACGTTTTCGATGACAGCTGTCAAACTTTCAACTGCCATAACTCTGAAACGGTTTGGCCTAGAGATCCCGTACAAAGCTCAATCGACAGGTGTTAGAGAGAGCAACATTTTTGATGACAGCTGTCAAACTTTAAACTGCCATAACTCTGAAACGGCTTGGCCTAGAGATACCGTACAAAGCTGAATAGACAGGTGTTAGAGAGAGCAACATTTTCAATGACAGCTGTCAAACTTTAAACTGCCATAACTCTGAAACGGCTTGGCCTAGAGATCCCGTACAAACCTCAATCGACAGGTGTTAGAGAGAGCAACATTTTTGATGACAGCTGTCAAACTTTAAACTGCCATAACTCTGAAACGGCTCGGCCTAGAGATACCGTACAAAGTTCAATAGACAGGTGTTAGAGAGAGCAACATTTTCAATGACAGCTGTCAAACTTTAAACTGCCATAACTCTGAAACGGCTTGGCCTAGAGATGCCGCACAAAGCTCAATCGACAGGTGTTAGAGAGAGCAACATCATAATTTAAACACGGTTATTCAGTTTTTCTTATTTTTATCAATAAACCTATTTATTAATATACAGTAAAGCTACAATATTGACGACCTCTGTGGCGCAGCGGGCGAAGGTCCGCCTGCGACGCAAGAGGTTGCGGGTTCGATTCCCGCCTCGGAACAACTATTTGTATGATCTGCAAATATTTGTTCCGGGTGTCTGGGTGTTATATATGTATAATAAAAATATCTATCTATGTATGTATATTATATTAAGTATATCAGAAGTCTAGCACCCGTAACACAAGCTTCGAGCTTACCACGGGGCTAGATGTCGCTGTGTCAAATTGTCCAGTAATATTTATTTATTTATTTAATATTATTGATAATAATTGAATTCCATTATGTTGACTTATGTTAGCATAAACATAGCTTAATTCTTTTGTCCTTGGATAAGTCCCTGTGTCCCAGCTATGGAAACGTAATAGTACCAGCTTGAGTTAGTACCTACTAATTAGTATTCGCTCATCCACTAAAACGTTAATTCCTTCCGACTTACCCCGTCGTGCAAACTGTACAGAAAAGCGACGGGATAAAATAAAACACGACGGGAAGGGTCGCGACGCGAGGTTTTAATACCGTCATTCTTTCTCGCTCTTGCATATGTATCCACTGGCGTTCATTCCGTAAGGATTGTAGATTCCGGCAGGAATGAACGTGAGTGGATGGGCCGCTATTGATATATATTTCCTTTATTTCAATAAGCAAATGCACCCGTTGTTTGTTTTCAAGTTTGGGATACTAGGACTGCTCAGACCTTCAAATTTCTTTCAAATCAACCTCGAAAAATAAAGTAGGTAAGTATAATAATATACCTAATTACCTTTTATCTATCTGTACTTTTCAATTCCTGCGAGATGACGAACACAATACTATGAAAAATTGAAATGAAAGATTATCCGATTCTAGAAATAACATATGAAACAGCAATAATAATGAAGTCCTTACAAGCAATGCTCAATGAATTCAATCCTTTTGTCAAAGTATACAAAAAGGTGGCTGCAATTTTAGCAGAAGAGGAATGTCCAGTAATATTTATTTATTTATTTAACCTATATTGATTGAATTTGATTGTTTTGTTAATTTGTCAGTTTATTTTGAATGTTGATTTAAAATAAAAATAATTTGTGTAAAAACTTTTGCAGTTTTTATTTACCATATTTATTAAACACAACTAACGAAGCTATATGAATCTATATTTAATATTCTTTGAGAACCGATGACTACAGAAACATCTATCTACATTTTGCACCTAGATGTGTATTATGAGACAAATTTCACCCGAGCGTAGCCGGGTTTTCATCTAGTAAATAAATATTGCTGGACAATTCACACAGTAATAATTGGTTTGCTATGATGACGCTGAACCCCTGATTATTTAGGAATAAAATCTATGACACTTTTCATTGTCATTTTTAACTCAAGAACGGCTGGGCCGATTTAGGTAATTTGCATTTTTTTTTTTTTATTGTCGTAGTAGACGGATGAAGCTTCGGGCGTCCCAGCTAGATATTTATATGTATAAGTAATTATTACTAATCCATGCTACGTAAAGTTATACGTTCAAACACAAAGTGGACACACAATTTCCTCAGACCCTATCAAATATTATCGTTTCTAGCGAAAAGCAAAGCCATTTCGAGTAACTGTACATTATATTGGCAGTAACCGGTAACAGTGGCTGTAACCCCCAGTAATCAGACAAATAACCAGCGTTTACAGAACATCATGTACCTCGTTTCATTTGATAACTAACTGTTTATGGGCGACTAGCGTGTTAAGCTTGATTTCGTTCGTTTTCCACCTAAACATAGATAAATATGTATTGTTTTGAACTTGGAGGCAACAAGGCTATAAAGGTTTTTCAATCATTTTTGAAATCCTGAAACCCAAAACAAGGAGTTGTGGACAAGATCAGATCATATGAGAATTTTAAGACATGTCCATGTCTGCTGTGCCCTATCATAATGGATTCATGAATGTTTAAATAAAATATATTCAGGATTTAACACCAACGTTGTTCAAATATATTTAAAACAATTTGATTTCGTTATGACTTATGACGCGAGCCCATTGTATTCTTAAATTCCACAAACGTTGATGAATGAGTAATTTGTTTAATTCAGAGATTTAGAACCAAATATTTGGGTTCCCATGGAATAATCTCGATTAACATAAGAAATGAGTAACTGTTGTACCAAATACATAAATGCAGAGGTTTTGGTATTGCATAGAACCGGTAAGGCTTTGGCGATTTGGTGGTTGAACCGTTATTGTGTCATTGTTACTAGATGCAAGTGGGTTAAATGCCCATGCGCTTTAGAGGTAAGACAAGATGTGTTGCCTTGGCTTTGCGCGTATTTTACAAGAACTGATTGGGGCCTAAAAGCATAGCTATCATTTATTTCGGGTGTCTGGGTGTTATATGTATAATTAAAAACATATCTATCATTGTTATATATTCTATTAAGTATAGGTATCAGAAATCTAGCACCCGTAACTCAAACTTAAAGCTTACCACGGGGCTAGATGTTGCTGTGTGAATTGTCCAGGAATATTTATTTATTTACCAACAGCAGACCAATTTCCTGGCAATCAGTATTAGCAAGAATGCAAAGAAAAGTGTTGATATGATACCCGAATAATATGATACCCAATCCAAATTATAATGTGACATAGTTTCCTATAGCCTTAACCACATAATTTACTAAACAGTTAGGTATTAACAATCAAATAAGGTCTGATAACTGTGAATTGCCCTTTGACGATACGCACAAAGGTGATTTATTCAAGTTGTCTTTTAGCTGTGATTCCAATAAACATGGAATTTAACATTGATATGTTTATTTAAATTATGTTTAGACCTCTGCCATTAACATATACCTACATTTTTTGTATATGTTAATGCCAGGACCTTAGGAATGAAAGTCGAGTGTGCTCCCACTTAGCCTACACGGTACACTTAAATAATTCAATTGAAACTCATTAAAATGCACCTACGTAATATTATCTTGATGATAATATAAATGGATGCTTTATCCCACAGATTAAATTCCATAATAACATAAATTATTATTTGCTTTCAGGTAAGCACTTCAACATCTCAATCAAGGACACATTTCTAGAACTTTCTAATACTAAACGATTTCCAAGCATAGATTTCACATAGAGAAAACTCTAAGTTAGACGACAAGTGAATGAAATAACGCGGTGAGGTCAAGCAAGATTTGAAAACAATAGCGTAGTGCAGCCGATATTGGAAATTGATAACGGTGCTAGATTGGTGCTTAGATTGCCTTATTAAAGCAGAATGCAGTAGGAAAATGCTCTAAACCAGCTTAGCCATATTAGTTTGTGGGCTCCGTGTTATTAACATATTCGTCCTTATGTTTTACTTAGATGTATGTGAAAATATAAGAATACTAGATGAAAACCCAGCTACGCTCGGGTGTGACGAAATTCTCCATAATCCGAATTTTGCGGATATAATATGTTGTCGACTCAAAATCAATATTTTTTTATGTTAGATGAAAACCCGGCTACGCTCGGGTGAAAACGTTGCTCTCTCTTACACCCTGTCGATTGAGCTTTGTACGGGATCTCTAGGCCAAGCCGTTGCAGAGTTATGGCAGTTGAAAGTTTGACAGCTGTCATTGAAAACGTTGCTCTCTCTAACACCTGTCGATTGAGCTTTGTACGGCATCTCTAGGCCAAGCCGTTTCAGAGTTATGGCAGTTTAAAGTTTGACAGCTGCATTGAAAACGTTGCTCTCTCTAACACCTGTCGATTGAGCTTTGTACGGCATCTCTAGGCCAAGCCGTTTCAGAGTTATGGCAGTTTAAAGTTTGACAGCTGTCATTGAAAACGTTGCTCTCTCTAACACCTGTCGATTGAGCTTTGTACGGTATCTTTAGGCCAAGCCGTTTCAGAGTTATGGCAGTTTAAAGTTTGACAGCTGTCATCAAAAATGTTGCCCTCGCTAACACCTGTCGATTGAGCTTAGTAGGGCATCTCTAGGTCCAGCCGTTTCAAAGTTATGGCAGTTTAAAGTTTGACAGCTGTCATTGAAAACGTTGCTCTCTCTAACACCTGTCGATTGAGCTTATTCGGGTATCTTTAGGCCAAGCCGTTTCAGAGTTATGGCAGTTTAAATTTTGACAGCAGTCATTGAAAACGTTGCTCTCTCTAACACCTGTCGATTGAGCTTTGTACGGTATCTTTAGGCCAAGCCGTTTCAGAGTTATGGCAGTTTAAAGTTTGACAGCTGTCATCAAAAATGTTGCTCTCTCTAACACCTGTCGATTGAGCTTTGTACGGTATCTCTAGGCCAAGCCGTTTCAGAGTTATGGCAGTTTATAGTTTGACAGCTGTCATTGAAAATGTTGCTCTCTCTAACACCTGTCTATTGAGCTTAGTAGGGTATCTCTAGGCCAAGCCGTTACAGAGTTATGGCAGTTTAAAGTTTGACAGCTGTCATTGACAACGTTGCTCTCTCTAACACCTGTTGATTGAGCTTTGTACGGCTCTCTAGGCCAAGCCGTTTCAGTTTAAAGTTTGACAGCTGTCATCAAAAATGTTGCCCTCTCTAACACCTGTCGATTGAGCTTAGTAGGGCATCTCTAGGTCCAGCCGTTTCAGAGTTATGGCAGTTTAAAGTTTGACAGCTGTCAACGTAAATGTTGAAATAGTACGGCATCTCTAGGCCAAGCCGTTTCAGAGTTGTGGCAGTTTAAAGTTTGACAGCTGTCATTTTGACAAATGTCATCTAGACACCTATCAGTTTATAAGTTAAACTGATTCAAGGATAATCATTTAATACCTTAAGACAAAATACATACTTCGTCATCATCATGTCAGCCGTCGGACGTCCACCGCTGGACATAGGCCTCCCTTCCCTTAACGACCTACAGGTATAACGGTCGTGAACCAGCAGCCTTAACAATATCATCGAGCCATAAAGAGGAAACTAATATTATTTTTCTGTGGTTGAATCGGCCACAGAAAAATAATATCAAGACGTTTCGTTTCAGTTCTTTGTGATGGATTCATTTTGGGGCGACGAACGCAAGGTGTTGATTGGCGAGGCGTATCCAAGGAAACGGAACGTGCTTGTTTACACCAAAAATGGCGACAGCGCTTTGTTTATCATTTGATTTTTTACAGTCGGAATTTAACGAAATTCTCCATAATACGAATTTTCCGGACATAATGTTGTCGACTCAGAATCAATATTTTTTTATGTTTGTTATTTAAATAAGGTTTCGATCGAGTCTACCGTACCCCTGCACGAAATTATTAATATAGAAGTGTAAGTAACCTAAAGTTATATGTTATATGCTGTGTGGTGCTGATGTAAGAATACTTCTACCCGTAAGTGTCTACATGAGCAGCAGCTTTCTTCTGTGTACTGGAATCAACAACCCCACCGGCGGGTGATTATAACATTTCCCCTAGTACTACGTCATAGGCAGCAGCTTCCTTCTGTGTACTGGAATCACCAACGGCGGGTAAGCGTGGTGATTATAACATTTCCCCTAGTACTAACAACTATGGACCTTTTGGGGAGATCTGTGTGCAGTTTCAAAGGGTTGCAATAAAAGTGAAGATAGGTTTTTCATAATGATGATGTAGGTAAGTATGTAACTACCTAATTAATTATGACCTATAAGTATATTTGGAAATTGATAGCCAAACCTGCAGAAGTAATAATTAATAATAAAATAGTTAACGAAATACTTAAGTACTAAAACAAAAATTAAACATTATTAGTGAAGTTTCAAAGGGTTTACTTTTATTTTTGGCAGTCAGACAATATTCAAAATTATAGAACACTACTTATTCAAATAGTTTCCATAAAGCCGGCCACACACCGATGCCAACCCAAACATTATCATTAGTGTGGGGACAAGCCCTCGAGATCCTGCCATAGATAAAAAACGCATGGGCACAGATTAAATAATTACAATGGTAGGTGTGTCCTGCAGGTTAGCCTATTAAAAACGATGGTATCTTTCGACAATAACTTTTTCACTTTATGGTTTGTGGTAGTTACTTATAGGAGCCATAACATTTCCTTAATAGCCTGGACTTTTGTATTTGATTGAAAATGTGTAAGAATAGATTACTAAAGAACTCTACCTACATAATACTTAATATATTTCTATTTTTTAGGTAAGACAAGTAAATCAATATTTTATTTGTGTTTTTAAATTTACTTGTTGCCATATTACTAATACTAAACTTTAATTAGAATAATTTCAGAAAAAAATAAAAAAAATCGTAATTTTAACTGATTAGCCTTTCATTGGCTGACTTGATTGAACGTATCCGGCGAATTTATTTATTTTATTCATTTATTTTTACCTAGTTCTGTAAATATTCGGGGTATCAACAATCCCATTTCAAAACAAAAATTGTGGCTTACAAAAAACAGATTAAAGCTTCTCAGAAAAATGCATCTAAGACAGATGATTACGTATCATTATAAAAAAAGTTATACGTACCTCTATTCGTGACTTCTCAGATAATTAAGAAACTTAATGTGTTGCCACAAAAAGTAATCTTCTTCGGAATGGAATTGGATGTAGGTTTACCTATTTTATTTATCACTGGGATTATTGTAATTGCTTTAAAACACAGTTGTACGAATCTAAGTAAAACTGATTTATTTCTTGCTCTCTGTACCTACTTCATGTAGGTAGGTAGGTACCTATTAGTAAACTGTTCAAGGTACCTACATAAAACACAACTTTCTTATTAGTCCACCTTCGTCGAACAACAAATAACAAAATATTATTTTATTTCATATTTCTACCGATGTATTTTTTTAATCCAAGATTGAGAAATCTTCATAATAATACATTTACAAAATTTGAAATTGTCGTAGTTCTAGTCTAGATTCTTGTTTCCTCATTTTAAATTTTAAATTAAACGTTCCTCTCTCCATAATCAATGTGACTGGAACTTTTTAAAAACAAAATCTATTACCACTGGCCACACACACACAATTCACAATTGAAAAGGTTTTATTACACCTGTTTGCCATAAATGAACAATAATAGAACAAACTCAATAATATGTAACGGATATGCGCACGCGACAATCGAGTTCTCGTAAGCATTAAATAATAGCAGGTCTCATGCAACATTGTGGATTAAAAATTAAGCCATTACTGGTCATTAGGCAGTTACGCCTATACAGTATACGTAGAATTGAACGAATGTTTGAAATGGAGTAGTACCTATTATAGATTGTTCTTTAATGTGAACAGTGTGTTTTTGTGCTTACTAAATATAACAAGCAATGGTTGTTTTTAGTACCTAGTAGTAATACCTTTTCAGGTTTAGAATGCTCATATACGGCAATATTTAGAATGTATCAATATCAACCAACGGTTTAGAGCTAAGCAAACCTATTTCCAAATTCAAATCGACGGTCACTTTTGATATTTTCTAATCTTCGGACTGTATAAGCGAACTGCTTTCTGATGTATGTAACGTTGAGTTTCAGACAGCGATTTTTCAAGTTCTCCAATCAAACGAAGAACAAGTAATTTGTATGGAAATATTAATTCTTTATGTAAGTACCTAGATGAAATATCTAAAATAGACAACATTAGTTAGTAAATAAATTACAACTCTGATTATTTCCCCCTTTACAGTACCTAGACTAAACTGTGAAGCTTAGACTTTCCTCTCGATGTATTTCAACACCATGAAATAGGTTAACAGTAGTAATAGACTCGTAAAAGCGTGTTGGATAACGAATTTCCCAGTTGCAATTATCGCCACAGTGATTGACAGCAGAAAGCAAGCGCGAAAGTGTAGTGATCGTTAGCAATGGATAACTTGGAAGACGGTATTGCACTAAATGACCTTCTATTAAACTGTCTTCCGTACGTAAACTGAACAAGTGAACATACAGCTTGAACGCGGTTTCAAGTATCGTCATTATCATGTTGGTCGATAGACTAAGACCAAATGTGGCCAGTCCGGTATTGCGGTTCCATTTACACTGTATCAATAATAAATACATTTTTTTAATTCAATACATATATATCGCCTACTTGGTGGACAGATAAATTGATAAGATTGGCTGGTTCACGGTGGATGCAAGTTGCATCCGACCGAAACAACTGGAAATCTTTTAGAGTGGCCTACGTCATGCAGTGGACGTCCGACGGCCGATATGATGATGATGACGAACCTTATTTAGTTGGACACAGTAACAGCATTAATTGCGTATTAGAGTCTATTCCGTCTACTTCTAGCTTTGATGTAATATTTCTGCCGATTCTAACTTAATATCTGTACAAAACCTTACAAATCCTATTGTTTAATATTAAGCAATGTTTACTAAACAAAGATGCGCACGCGTCGCGTCGTAAGGAATGAAGCGTGTTTAGTAAATAATTACATCGCTGACGTTTAAGGAGGTTATAACTAAGTCTTATAATAAACATATCCAGGTATTTGTTTTAGCCATGGCATTTCATTTTCAAAAAAGAAGGGGATAATAATAAAAACCTACTTAGTGTCCAAATAAACTACAATAAGTATACTCGTATTAGCAAAGACAATATAATACTGAATAGACAGATAACTCCTTTCATGAAATCGTTCACCGATAAATGATTGTCTACAAAGACGCTAGATGCCGCTGAGTGTTCTGAATCGGCTATAAATTATTGAAATTATTTTTGAATGGCATTCGGAACGATAGGTTAGCTAACTATTTATTATTGTAGTAAGATAGCAAATAAAGAGATGGCGTTACAGTAAGTTCCTGTGGTTCCTACGAACAGGACATTTTTCGATTACTTTGCGGCGTTGCCAGCTTGTGGTACTGCAAAGGTGCGACGCGACGTTGTCAGTTCGTGCACGGAGATTTTATATTTTAAGTTTAGTGATTTTATTTCATTGCATAGTATTGCCAACAAGTTGAAATTCAAAGTGTCACATTTTTTAGTACAGGCAGGACAAACGTGGGTTTTTACTATCAATTTGTTTATTAGGTTTCTTTGATACCTATTATGTAAAATCTTATGCGTGAGTTGAATTGCCAAAAAAAATTCACTCTCTAGTTTTTAGGATATACGACTTCAAAATTAATACGATCCGGCGCGGTACAGCTGTGACAGACAACCTTTTTATAGGAACATAAATAAATGACAGTAGGTAGGTACGGTGACTGCCGTTCGTTCGTTTATGTATGATACTCATTGACTTGTCCAAGTGATCTTTAGGATTTTATGGAAATAAATGATATAATTAGGTATATCTTTATTACCAATAATGAGTTGTTGAGTTCCAATTGAGTTATGTGCCATACAAAAATCTTCAAACCCCTTTATCCCAAAAACAAAACCTGACACAGAGTTGGCAACACTGCAAACAAAACAGCAGAATCTTTTTCTGCGTTTGAGTTGAGTGTTGTTGTTGTCAGTGGCGTTCATTTTTCTTTGAGTTCGTTGTTTTTAGTTTTCCCTGGTTTTTCATAACGTACCTTTGCTTGCCTACCGGACTCGATTGACTACACCAACCTGTGACCTGTGCTTGTTATACGGACTTCGATTGCCTGATTTTGTGACCTGTGCGAGTTATTTGGATTTTGATAAGCCTACGCTACGGATTTTGTTTAGCACGTGTAAAAATGTCGTATACCAAGTGTGTTTATCACAACTGTGTTAACACTAGCCAGAATGTTTCAATGTTCCGGTTTCCTGTACAAGATCAAGGCCGTCTCTTACTATGGATACAAAATTCAGGTTAGTTTATAGAAGCTTTGTGTGAAGTGTAAATATAAAACTATTAAATTATGGTTTGACGCATTTATATAGCGGTCCTGAGCTGCCTGATCCATCTGTATTTTGAATAACTACTACTAATTATAAAAAAAATTAATATATAAAATAAAAACAATTTCTTTAGGTATTCTAACATTAGTTGAGTCGGAGTAGTATAATAATTAACCTTCTATTGTATTTTTTAGGAAACATCGCTTTGGATTCATTAACAAATGAAGAACTGAGGTGTCGGTACATATGTGCTGGACATTTCCCAGCATCAAGCGTCCATAAGGGAATAAGAAGTAGATTAATTGGACCTGCTGTTCCTGTCCATTTTCAATGTGTTAAAGTCGGCGAGGGTTCTACACAAAGTCATGTGGATGCAGAAAATGGTCAGTATATTTTATAAATACATATTAATATACCTTCACATTACTGTAGTCTATCTTTATTTGGTCAACCATTATACAACCATTAGAATACAAATATTCAAACATGTTTGCACAATCTGGATCCTGTGGAAGCACCATTATAGTGTCAATTGTTTTTATTTTCAGATCTACTTTTGTCACCAGAATTTCTCAAAGTCAAGACACCAACAAAATTTTATAGAAAAAAAACAAGATCTCCTTCACCTACTAAAGAAGAATCTATATCAACTCCAGCTATGATTTCACCGATTGGCACTCCTACACCAAGAATGTCAAGAAGAAGCATGTTTGAAGGACCGAAGAAAAGACTGTCAAGAAAATGTCTTTTTGAAGCAAAAATTGATGATACCCCTAAAACCAAACTTTTAAAAATTAGTGCAACAACATTATTTAAAAAAAATCAAGCACAGAGGTCTCAAATTATTCGACTTCGAACAAAAACTAAGATGCATACATCTATTAAAAAGCCTCATTTTCAAACAGAGTTCTCGAAAACGTTGGCAAGCATGCAGCTGCGGAAAAAAAATTCAAAAAAAGAATGGACAAATGATGAGAAAAATGTCTGTCTTTCTTTACATTATAAGTCACCAGCAACTTATAAATTTTTAAGACAACAGGGTGTAGTCCTTGCAGCTCCGTCAACAATAAGATGGTGGCTGTCAAAGTCAAGTTGTTTGCCTGGTTTGTGCCCTGATGTATTCAATAACATACAAAAACGTTTTGAAAATGCGTCTATAAAAGAGAAGGCATGTGTGCTTGTTTTTGACGAAATGTCTATAATGGCAAACCTAGAATATTCTAAAAAGTATGACTTAATTGAAGGGTTTGAAGATTTGGGGGGAAATCGCCGTTGCAACAAAATAGCAAAAAATTGCTTGGTGTTTGTTATTAGAGGATTATATGGCCAATGGAAGTTGCCTGTGGCATATTTCTTATCACACACAAATGTGAAAGCAGAAAATCTAGAGTTACTATTAAAAGCAATAATTAATAAGCTTTTTGATGTTGGCGTTTTGATAAAAGCGGTAGTATGTGACCAAGCATCAACCAATCAAAATGTTTTTAAAAGACTGGGGGTTACGAGCAAAAATCCATTCTTTTTCTGCAATTACAGAAAACTATTTGCCTCATATGACGTCCCTCACCTCATAAAGAACATAAGAAATAATTTTCTAACAAATGACTACATCAATGGTGAAGAAAAATGTCTTTTCAAGACATAAGAAGTACATATGACATAGACAAAGCCTCAAATGTAAGCAGGTCGCTCATAAAATTGACAGAAAGGCACATGAACCCAAACGCATTTCAAAAAATGACAGTGAGTCTGGCTACACAGGTATTTAGTCATTCCGTTGCAGCTGCCATTAGAACAGCTAAAGAAACAAAACAATTAACAAGTGACACAGCAGATGCCACAGCCAAGTTTGTGCAAGTAGTAAACCATATGTTTGATGCCCTCAATAGTAGATCGAGATACGACAAAAATCCTTATAAAATGGCCTTATCAGAAAATTCTTCGTATGTAAACCGAGCACTCATTGATGCTAAAAATATATTTGAAAACCTACAAAAAATTTCATATAAAAATAAAGATGGTCAAAGAAAAAAAATTCTGACTCGTCCCCCATGCTTTGACGGGGTTGTACTGACAATTGAAGCAATATTACAATTTTATAGAGAAGAATGTTCTAATAAAAATAGTTACATTATTACAAGAAAACTAAACCAAGATATCATAGAAAACTTATTTGCTCGATTCCGGCAAAAAGGAGGATACAATAGGAATCCAACAGCAAGAGTACTACGTACTATTTTTATAAGTAATCTAGTAAATTCATTCATAAAACTCACAAAATCAAAAAACTGTGAAGATGAAGGTGGAAAATACATACAACTACCGATCGGTACACCAGTGGCGGACCGTACCAGCACAGAAGGATTTGAATGTGGCGAGACATCGATGCAAACAGTGTTTGATGAAGCCATCTCCTCTTCCGATGTTGCTGATGAAATGACAGCAGCCACTAGTACACCATCAGTCACATTGGAGGAATGCTCTGTAGCATATTTTGCAGGATACTTAGCGAAGTCCTGCACAGAAAAATTTAAATGCGAAAGGTGCACAGAAATTCTGTTTCAAGAAATTAGTCTAGAGCAGGGGTGGCCAACCGGTCGATCGCGATCGACCGGTCGATCGCGACTGTAAGTCCTGTCGATCGTGGCAAGGCAAAAATAAATAAATAAATAAACTAGACTCAAAATCAAATTTCATGAAACCCATACATGTGGGGTATCTATGAATAGGTCTTCAAAAATCATAATAAGGATTCTATCAGCATTTATTTCTAAACTAAATAGTTTAGACGAGAGACTCTTCCAAAATGGAAAAAGTGGCCAAGTTCGAGTCGGACTCGCCCATGTAGGCTTCCGTAGCAACTATTTATATGAAATAGTTCATGACGTATTAAAAAAAAACCACTGGCTAGATTTCGTTCAAACCAATTTTCGTTGGTAGTTTTTATGGTAATCTACACTATATATTTTTTTCAGCTTTATCATTCTCTTATATTTGAACAAGAAACGGGTAACATACCATGATTTAATTGTTTTTGAGTTTTCCGATATTTCGACACTGTTGCAAGCGCCATGTTCACGGACAAACTGATGACACCGGCGGGGCGGCGGGTAGGCAGACCGTTATTGACAAACGAAACGATCTACCCTCTTCCTGAGTCTTTTATTGCGAGTTTGATTGTCACTGTCACTACCACCTGTTTCATTCACGAATGCAAGTCGATCGCGACATACTACACTCACCGTGTCTGGCCGGACGGCCGGCAATACACTTTTATGATTTTTGCATAACTCCACCACAGGTTTCCACGTTCCAGACAACTGGAAGCCATCTTCTCGATTAAAGTTTCTGTGTTTGGTAATCTCAATGGCCTCCTGAACCAATCTTGGTATATAGAATCTCTCCGTTGAGATTACTTGGGGGTTATGCAATTCGATCCAGTGATTTGAGCCAGACTCTAATAGGTGTTGAGCGATAGCTGACTTGTTGACATCTGCGTTTTTTACCGCTCTTATATGTTCCCCTATCCGACACGCAATAGTTCGTTTTGTTTGACCTATATAAGAACTTCCACAACTGCAGTCAACTTTATATACACCCGGTTTATCCAGTGGGAATCTATCTTTAGGTGTTCGCAGGAGATTCGATATCTTTTTCAGTGGTGTGAAAACTGTCTTTACGGACGATTTCTGCAAAATATTTGCTATTCTGTCCGTCACACCTTTGATATATGGTAGAAAGGCTGGTCTACGTTCCACCATACACCTGCGCACTCCGGGGGATGACCGTGGAGGTAGTGTACGTCGCTTGTAGCCATTTCGTTCAAGGACCTCTTTAATGTGAGCCAGTTCATCGGCTAAATACCCACTGTCACATAAGTCGTACGCTCGGTTTGTTAGCGACGTCACCACAGAGTTCAAATGTCTCGGATGGTGGTGTGAAGTTGCATGGAGGTACTTGTCTGTATGTGTCGGTTTTCTATAGACACTGTGACCCAAACTTCCGTCCCCACGTACACTCACCATGACATCCAAGAAAGGTAAACATCTATTGCTCTCTAACTCATATGTAAACCGGATCTTGCTGTGAATGTTATTTAGATGTTCTAACAAAATTTCCGTTTCCGAACTATTTCCTCCCAAAACACAGAAAACGTCATCCACATATCTCTTCCACAACTTGACTTGGACAGGGCTTGACATAATGGCAATGTTTTCAAAATACTCCATCCAAATGTTAGCCAAAACCGGGGCAATTGGACTTCCCATGGCTACTCCATCAATTTGGAGGTAGTATTGGCCTCTGTATATAAAGTAATTAGTGGAGATAATATGACGCACCAGCTCCACGTATTCCTTGGGGATATCCTTACTATTCACAATAGCCTCCACAACACTTATACACTCTGCGACAGGAACATTAGTGAAGAGGGATTCTACGTCAAAACTGACCATCACCTCATTCTCTTCCACCTGTGTCTGCTCCAGTATTTCAACGAAATGTCGCGAGTCCTTAACAAAGGAAGATGTATGTCCTACGGTCGCCTGTAACACAGATGCTACGTGTTTTGCTAGCTCATAAGTAGGTGAGTTAATTTGACTCACGATTGGCCTTAGCGGAGCACTCTGCTTGTGTACCTTCGGAAGGCCATACAACTTAGGAGGATCAACGTTCCTGGGTCGCAATAGGTACTTGGTGACCTCATCCCCGATGGCGTGTTCACATTGTTTTATTAAGCTCCGAGTACTACGCTGTGTACGTGCAGTGGGGTTGTAAGAAACCGGTTTGTATGTGCTAGTGTCGTTCAATAAGCCTTGAATTTTGTTATTGTAGTCGGTGACGTCCATAACTACTGTGGCATTCCCTTTGTCAGCCTTTAAAACCAGAAGTTCATCGTCGTTACGAAGATCCCTTAACGCATTAAGCTCTTCCCGGGTAATATTAGGCTTAGGCGGTTTAGCCCTCCTGAGCACTCCCGACACATCCTGTCTAAGGCACTCTGCGTTATTTGAGGGTATTTTATTGGCTCGAATAACTTCCTCGATGTTTCCGATAATGCTCTCATATGGAATGCGTACTGTAGTAGGGGCGAAATTCAAACCTTTCTCTAACGCTATGGCGGCTGATTCACTTAAAACCTTTGTAGATAAATTTATAACCGTTCTCGTTTCTTTTGGGTTATCGATAAGACTAGGTACAACCCTACCTTGTTTATAGTTAAAAACCATGATAGTTTAAAAAGTTTATCATTCTCTTATTTTAGAAGTTAGAGGGGGGGACACTCATTTTTCCACTTTGGAGGAGTCTCACGTGTAAACTATTTAGTTTAGAAATAAATGATGTTAGAAACCTTAGTATGATTTTTGAAGACCTATTCATAAATACCCCACACGTATGGGTTCGATGAAATTTTATTTTTAAAGTTTCGGTTCTAAGCAAGGACCCCCAAATGTAATCAGTTTTTTTTTTATTTTTTTATGAAATCTTATTGCGGTTTACGGAATACATCTACTTACCAAATTTCAGCTTTATAACTCTTTTAGTTTCGGAGACAAACGGCTGTGACATACGGACGGACGGACGGACATGACGAATCTATAAGGGTTCCGTTTTTGCCATTTGGCTACGGAACCCTAAAAATGAGATAGAAATCTATCAAGTAGTTTTTTTATAATACGTCATAAACTATTTCATATAAACAATTGCTGCGGAAGCCTACATGTGCGAGTCCGACTCGCACTTGGCCACTTTTTCGATTTCTAGAAGTAGGTATGTAATTGGTAGATCGCACAGGGTCTCTTTAGTGAACAAGAGATCTTGGGTCCAATCAAGTTGGCCACCCCTGGTCTAGAGGATCCGAAACAAATATTAATTTTAAATAAATCATATGATTGTAGTAAGTCGATAAAATTAAAAATGCCCAGTAATGATCTATTAAAACTTGTGGAATTGGCGATTCAATGCTACAATATGCACTTTATGAGCAATATACACTGTAAAAAAATTAAACGACGGTTATTGAATAGTATTTTAAATTTTTTAAGATGTGAAGCTCCTGAATTATTGTATATCAGCTGCGAGGACCATTTGATGTATTTAATTGACCACTTAATTTTAGTTAAAATTCATTTCTACTGTAAATCTATTAAAAATACCTATTTGAAATCTTCGAAAGGTGATCCTAAGTTAAGAATATTACAAAATAAATGATATGTAATAAATTATTGTTTTTATTTGTCCCTTAGTTTTTTTACTTTAGTTCTAGTTTCTGCCCGTTATGTAACAACATGTAACATTAAGCAGGAGCCTAGAATATTAATTTCATTAAAATTCGTTCAATCAACCTTCACCTGTGAAAAAAGACAAACAGAGCATTCATACTCTTCATAGTCATAATTTAAGTCTTATTATTATCATGGTATTCGAATAAATTTATTTTATACCAAAATCCACAGCCCTTAAAAAAATATACTTATAACCATTTGTCTATGATATAAGTAACATTTAGTCCTACTAGGATATAGAATTATTAAACGAAGCAGCGCGTTGCTGCTAGTCGGTTCGAAAGCAAAAATATTGTTTTGCGCCATCTATATAAAAAATAAGGCATCACTAGTATGCAGCCTTACAATCGATCACTACGCCATCTGTCAACTGTTACATGAACATTGCAAATATATTGACTTCGAACATAATTGATAAAACATGTTCAGACATCATAATTTCAAGATTAAAAAATAAATTATAAGTGTATATGTTTATTTATACAAAAAAAAAAGAGATAAGTTGGTTTAAAATGCTAACAAAATAGTTCCCGGGCTATTTGCCAGCGCCATCTAGCAATAGCCTGGAATTAGACCTTTTTTGAATATACGAAATTTTGTTCCACATTAGCTGTCTATTGGTTATATATTGTCTTTGGTATTAGTGACACAATAATTATGAATCATTGAAGCGTAGGTAAGTAATGTGTTTAATGCTAATTTCATTAATGGCCTAGAATCCTAGATTATTGGTCGAAATACATTGTTTTAGAATAGCTCGTTAATTACTTTAGTTAAGAAAAACATGTTACACATGTTTAACAAATATATTTTAAGAAATTATTTCAATACCTCCCGCTGCGCATAAGCAAAACATTCACCAGTAGGTATCTATGCTCGGATGGTAAAAACAAAAAATCTTATTCTATTTTTCAATTGATAGTACCTAACCTACCATAAATTATTTATGTTAAAAAAAGCTATAAGTCATTTTAACCCTTTAGAAAACAAAGTTTGTAGATAACGTACCTAGTACAAAACCTTAGGTATCGATTGAAATATAATATGTATCAAAATCGGATAAGTAAATAATTAACTATTTCTGAATAGAAGTGAAACTGATTTTGAGTGTGACGAATACTCATGGAAAACTCGGTCAGTTGGTTTTTCGCACGGACCCGATATAACACAATCGATCGTAAATAATTTAGCCTTCAATAGCTATAACTAATACGTTATTGGCATGGAAAATCAATCAACTGAAACAGAAATACCTAATATACTCATATTTGACCTAATTTTTCTTCCTTCATATTTATGAAGGGTTTTCCTGAAATACGTTATCATTATTTCAGGCGGACAACCACAGCTGCTGCAAAATAGGCCTCCCATACATTTCTAAGGAGCTTAAGCGATTTCCATAACCGTCCTTGCACAAATCATCTATCAATCTTGTTGTTCGACGTCTGACACTGCGCCTAATCTGCAGTCTCCTTTTGGGAATTTTCGGCCTATCGATGAGCAAGGATTATTATCCAGGAAATATCTATAATATCTATACTAATCTAAACTAATATAATTAAGCTGTTTAAAATAATTAAACTTAGCCTTCCTCGATAAATGTAATATCCAACACTGAGATTAGTGCGTTCCAAGAAGCAAGCCAACTCTTCAGCTTTATAATATATGTATTGTATAGTATAGATGTATAGATATGCGGCATGGAGACTTTGATGTAAACTCGTATGTAATGACAGTGATTGTAGTAAAGTTTCTCCAATTTAATCTAAATAAGATAGCCAATTTCAAAATGGCGGTGGATTTATTCAAAGCACTACCGATAGCCTATTTCCCAGGCTATCCATCTAACTTTGCATACCATTTCATTTTGATGTCGTTTGATCTGACACTGGTCACGAATCTTACTTTCTAAGCTATACAAGGTCTTATCATGTGAGTTATATTTCGCTTCTATATGCGTTGTTTAATTTTTCTGAATTGTAACCACCATAGGATATTTTCGGTGTTCCCTTTTTAAATGATTGTCAGTTCGCCATGTAGTTCCAACTTAAAGATATTACAAACACGTTCTTTGCCGTCAAATCGACTTCCGGTTTTATTTATTATTGTGGATTCATTATGTACATCTTACTGCGATCACCAAGCCGCCTGGTTCTATATCTATTTGATTTTACTTATATCACTTATATGGCACATTGTGTAATGTCAAACAAATGATGGGTAAGGAGTCTATATAAAAGAAAGTCGTGTTAGTTACACTATTTATAACTCAAAAACTGAATCGATTTGGGTGAAAATTGGTTAATGCGGGTGGAGCCGCGGGGCGGAAAGCTAGTTTATTATAAAACATTATCTTAACAAGTTATCCCAATCAACATCGTTATTATGTCATTTTAACGAAGATATGGGTAATTATCTTAGTCGGAATTTAATAACACCAATCATTATCGCTATTAAAAATTAACGAAATTTGATAAGCGTTTGACTTTTATCGATAAGGTCATCATCATTATCTACAGGCTTCTTATTAATGACATCCAACCTACCTATCTAGAATCAACATAGATAGTCCCTTATCTTAAAGTAAAAAATAAAATAAAATGATTTTTATTCAGACAACTTAGATCCAAATTTACATGACATACAAATTTAGACATTAATACATATTGAAGTAGGTACAAATTAAGGAGCGTATGACTGGAGAGTCATACTTGTCGGCTATGACCTGCAAGATGCTGTTGGTACTGCAACGCACTCTGCGTAGTAGTGATGCAGTGTTTTTGCGGATAACAGTATGAAACCCATCCACCCTGGATTCCGCAAACATGGTAAATGTGCTGCAAATTCGAAATTATTTTCTTCCTACTACTTTCTTCTTTAAGTTAATTTACTTTCTTAATTATAAGCCTAGTATTATATTTAAGTGACTGTTCTGCATTACAAGCATTATATCGTCCCACTATGAGGACATCTCCCCATTAATTAAAACTCTTGGGGATATAATTATATTATTAAAGACGGGCAAAATATTCATACAAAATATCCCTCTATAATCAGAAACAAATAAAATGATTTCATTCTTATTTTAAAACAGCGAGATTCTACAAACATGTATGAAAAGATTATATTCTTATGTTCTCGAGGCCTTTCTCATATTTCCTATTTTGGATTGGCCTGGTGTGTGGTAAGACTCCATATTAGGCCATAAACAAGACCAGCCTATTTAATATAAGTGCCGTTTTTGTACTTAACCTTATTTGATCGCAAGCCTATAAAAAGAGACACAATATCTATGTGTTTATCTATCCAAACCTACCTAAGAGTGGACTTAATAGTGGACTAAACTGTGGTGAATTTAGCCTTGTGCGATCCATACATCATTTTCATACAAAAATAATCATAATTCATCAAAATATAAACAAATAGCTTGTAGTTTTTTAAATTGAATGTCTGATCGCTGGAACACCTTAAAAGGTCAATGATACCGGAACCACCCTAACAACCCCAAAAGATTATAATCCCTCGTAATATTTACGAGTATTTGACATGCGAGGGGATAACATAAGTTAAATTATAAGTAGGTTAGGTATGTTATGCAACCTCACGTTAAGAGGTACCTAATATAAAATTATTTATCATAATCACCCCTTCATATTTATTATTTATGTTCTTACTGTTGGAACACAGGGTTCAACCTTGACGAGAGAGATTAGGATATTTTATTCTTTGTCTATGGTATCTACCGAAACAGGCTAATGACCTAAGAAGAAGCTTAGTTTTTTCGGTTATTTTAGGTAAATAATCCAACCTAGCAGCGGGAACGTAAAATATGCCCTACAGCTGAGTAAAGGTTTTATAAAGGAATACTGATATTGTACGTACGTATTTAAACCTGTTCTAATCTCAAATGGAACCCAAAAAGTTACATTAATTGAACAAACATGATCTTGCGCTTACGCAAGTTATCAGATGAAAAGCCATTGTAGGTACAATACAAACATGGCGCCTGGACTTTTATGATATTGACAAGGCATTTATATTGATTACCTTTGGAAATCAAACAATGACTTATTTTAAATGAATTGTAGAGGTTACTCTATTCTATAGCCTTAGTCTATTGTGGTATAGTTTATAGTTCGAAAAGTCCTAAATGCCTTTTCAATAAACTGGTATGTAATCATTAATAACTTCCTTCGGCTTTTCACTATAGTTTATTAGGTACGGTCAAACATGAACACTAAAAATAAACTTAATGCAGCAAGCTATATAACTAACTAGCTTTCCGCCCGCGGCTTCGCCCGCATTATGTTGGATTTTCCCGCGGTAAAATATAGCCTATGTTACTCGGGGATAATGTAGCTTTCCAAAGGTGAAAGAATTTTTGAAATCGGTCCAGTAGTTTCGGAGCCTATTCGTCACAAACAAACAAATCTTTCCTCTTTATAATATTAGTATAGAGAAGAAGCTAAGTCAAAGTACTTCCAACCCGCAGGCGATCGCTAGTTATAATAAATACCATTATGGCCCTTAGAAAACTATCTTTGTCCAGTACACCATGACATGGCATTGAATGTCCATCTTTGTATCTGAGCATTCTGAGCAATGAGTCAACACAATCGATTGATGATCCCTTTGTTTGCAGACAACTCTAAAGCAATTAGCCGTTTTTGTGTTCGAGTGCTTGCTTGCTCATTGTTGCGTTGCAGTTTTGATTGCCGTGATAAAATTGTGAAGGCGTGTTTGAAACGTCAGTATCTTCGCCAGAGAATTTACTCTTATCGTATTTCGTCACTCAAGGCTATGCTGTCAAATGTGAATCGTAATTTCGCGATTTATTTACAAGTTTCCGTAGTGTAGCGGTTATCACGTGTGCTTCACACGCACAAGGCCCCCGGTTCGATCCCGGGCGGAAACAGTCCACTTTTTGCACTTGCATTTTTAATGCTTGTATTTGTATCGCAATGAGCATTCAGTTCCTCTGAATTCAATAGAGAATGGGATGATCTTGATAATAATACGGAAGAGTTGACAATGTGAGTTGAACAAGAGCTAGAAAAGGCGCGGTAATTAATAGAAAGTAGTACAGAAACTAGTATGGTACGGCATCGGATAATTTCTAAATTGACCATTACAGGCGAGGTCGCTGACCCGTGATATTGAGTGCTGATAGTACCTACACCATCTTGCTAGGAAATGGCCCAGATTTAAACGTAGGTTAACATGCTCTTATCAGATATAAGGGAGTTATAATCTACACGGCTCTTTATGGGAGTTTATGATTCTGATACTAACACAAGGCACCTTACATCACCATCATGTTATTGCATCTCATTCAAATTCGATCAGTTATTTACTATTAATTTTCTTGCTTCAATTTTAAAAACTACGCAATGATTCAAGAGCTTTAGGGTTTATAAGTATAATTAGGTAAACAAGACAAAGCGAGGGTGGATCGCTAGTTGGTATATAAATAATACTTAGTTATTGATACACATTTTTTTTGTCTCAATCCTGCACAGGTAGGATTGAGACAAAAAAAAAATGCACACCACATTGAAGCGGCTATATTGCTACGAGTATATTTATTTATTACTAGCTTTATGCCCCGCGGCTTCACCCGCGTTATAATATTTACTCGCTGTAAAAAGTACGCTATTTCCTTCTCCCGGTTCTAAGCAACATCTCCACCAATTTTTAGCCAAATTGGTTCAGCCGTTCTTGAGTTATAAATAGTGTTATTAACACGACTTTCTTTTATAATTATAGATTTAGGTACCTCCTTCTCAAGTGGTTCTGAAAGAGAAGTTATGTAATTCTATTAGTTTTTAAGCATAGCCTTGCTCGATTGGATTATCGGTCGTTGAACCCAGCACGTGTATGCAACATAACACCAAATAAGTGGTGACCTATTCTATTATGGCCTTAATCTTAGAAATCGGTCATTTTTAACATTTTTGATAGACTTGCTTAGTTTCGTGTATTTATAAAAAATCACGATAAAAATAATCGTGAAGTTTCGTGTATTTAATAGATACATTATTTTTCTTTCTATCTTCCCTTCAAAAACCGAGCATTTCAGGCATCATCCGTAGCTAACTAGCTATAGATAAATATATAATGCAAAGGATACAATTTTGATACTCTAATTTACTTTTAAGACCATCATAAAGACTTTTTTCAAAATATTTTTTTTACCAACTTAGGTATAGATGATCCAGACTTAAAATGAACTCCCCTCCACAAAACCGTGACAATTTCAACGTGTGAGAGGAAATACGTATTGCATCAATATATTTGTGTGCGTGCTACAACTTTACTGTAACATTGGCTCATCTGTCTGTCAAAGAGATACCGTTTGCTTATACGTTATTGAACATCCAATGACAAAGATCAATTTATGTGTGTTGTATCTATACACCTTTTTGCATGCACGTGTAACCGCGGTGGAGGGGCGTTCAGTTTTAAAATGGTTTTACTATACCTATATATACAATACAATATGATCATCACATGCCAGAACAACTAGCACTGTCTCAGCATGTGTTGGATTCTAGTGTCCAACACTATTTAAATTTAGATGATAGGTAAGTAACTTCCCAACACATATGTAAGTATATTATATACGATAAGGATATACTTTTTTTTCTCTCTTTTTTTATCTATTTACAATCACCCTTGCAGCTATAATAAGATTTGCTGTTTTATTATGCTCTTTAAAAAGATAAAGATATACTTAAATAAAAAAATCAACTCATATTTATTATCCTTATAAATACAAATTAACTTATTTTGTTGTTGGAGACTCATAAGTTTACAAACGAGACATATTAAATATAAGAAAATGCTATTATTTTTGTTACACCACAGACTTGAACATTCGGGGATAAAATATTTAAAAGTTAATTCATTTAATAAATAGGCATGTTATAGTCTAAAACTAAAATTTTAATTATTGATTGGTGCAGGATAGGATGTCAGGTTTGGGAACTCGGGATCAGCAAATAATTTAATTTGTTAAAAATTATGTACATGAGCAACGAATGGTAGGTCTCAAAGTAGGTAGTGAATTCCTTTCAACAGTGCCTTGACTTGATCTAACCAACTAAATATTGTGACTCAAATTATTTTATTTATATATCTAATGATAAAATGTAGATTGACAAAGCCTTGTTTTTGAATGAAAATAATAATAATCAATTATAAGGTATAAACAATTATACGGTCTATTGGCTATTTCTTGAATAGTTGCAGAAGTTTTGAGGTCTTTCAATAATATAACTATGTTAGACATACACATAAAATAATTTTCACGCTTCAGAATTAAAGGAAGGTCTGGCCATCACAGGCTATTAGTCTATACTAAGAGCCCGGTCTGGCCAGACCTTCCTTTAATTCTGAAGCGTGAAAATTCTTTCATGTGTATGTCTAACACAGGTAAGAATAACCCCCAAACATGAAATCTGGATCGCCGTTCCTTTGGGAGATAACAGGTAACGGTACGTTCACACGGAGATACGATTTTCTCTACCGAATCGGTTTTTTGCAGGATACGGTTTAGTGGCCTATGTATTTCAATGAAGGAGTTCACACGAGCATTCGGTTTCAAGTCACGACAAAAAACCTAATCTTGCTGAAGTTGACATACGATTTTGCGACTACAAACCGATCCGGTTTGTATATACTGATACTGCAAAATCCAGATCCGATGCAGTGGTATAGGGCATTCAATACATGCGTTCACACGAGGGGAAGATTCGGTTTTTTGTCGGATCTTGAAACCGAACGGTACGTTCACACGGAGACACAATTTCCCGAATCTTATTTTAATCGGATCTGGAAAAAACCTAATGTTGTATTCGCAAGAGCGCGCTCACACGTTGATTTGGAACCGATGGACGTGAACAGTTTTGCTATACTATACTGGTATTATCGCCGTCAGCGTCGTAGAAAAAGATTGTGGTTAAAATAGTACAAAGAAGATCAACAGTTGGTGCCTTTACAACTCTAATGCAGCAGTTAAGGAATGATCCACAAATTTTTTTTAACTACTTCCTTGAATGACTATACCTACATTTGATAATCTTTTGAAAAAGGTGGAAAAAGAATTGAAAACCGGATCGGTTTGTAGTCGCACAATCGGATGTAAACTTCAGCAAGATTAGGTTTTTTGTCGTGTCTTGAAACCGAATGCTCGTGTGAACTCCTTCATTGAAATGCTTATGCCACTAAACCGAATCCTGCAAAAAACCGATTCGGTAGAGAAAATCGTGTCTCCGTGTGAACGTACCGCACATGAATACAACATTAGGTTTTTTCCAGATCCGATTAAAATAAGATTCGGGAAATCGTGCCTCCGTGTGAACGTACCGTAAAAGGTTGTTATCTCCCAAAGGATCATCACGGGCTCTTAGTCTATTAGGTACAGTCGGCCAAGAGATTGGTCTAAGTACCAGTTTTGACAAAAGTGTCTTCCACATTTTTTGCTGACTGTACCATACCTACAAGTAAAGTTTAGAAGTGGTAGGTACCTTACCTACCTAGTCAGCTAGGACAGAAAGAGCAGATATCCACCTACCTATACTAAAATGGTTGGAAACCATTTTAGTTTAAGTAGGTACTCTTCTATAGTTCAACTTGAATGCATAGGAGCTTAAATCGAACGCAAATCAAGGTTATATTGCACCAGACTGTACTAAATAAAAGCGCTTATTGCAGGCGCAACAAATAAATGCAATTCAAGTACTTACGTCAAAAAAGGATGTACTTCAATTTATCCCAAAAATAACGCAAAATTTAAAAATTAAAAATATTTATTTTGCAGATATTTAAAGCCAATATCTCAAAGCTTTAACTGCACTGCAATAAGTTGACTCTGCAACGGTATTTATATTTTGCAACAACAAGTAAACAAGGACTTACCGGCAGCAGGTGGATGATTTGGTAAAGCCTTCTCGGTAGTGTGTAGCTTACACACACACAGCACAAAACAATTCAATCACTAACACTCCACTTACACAAAAATACACCGAAGTTCTAAATTCGAAACAAAACTTTAATCGAAGCAAAACTTTGTATTCTATACCAATACGATTGCATACAATACAATGCTGGGCTGGCTGGCTGAATGCTCGTTTACGCGTGCAGATAATTAGTTAGTACCGCCAACTTTAAAACAAAGAACTAAGGTAGATTTTACCTTGGCAATTTTAGTTTGACAACTTCAACATTTGTATCCTACCGCCATCTCATGGTATTTTATGGACACTAAAGCAAAACGTTTCGATTTACGCATTGCGAAAAGCTCTAAAAAGAGCTTTCACTCAGCTTTGAAAAAAAATGGTTCATAGTTCATTTATTCATAAATTTTGGGTTTTACAAAGATCTTAATTTATAAAAGTTCAGCCAAAACCAACCTTTACAGGTGTATAAAAACTAACTAAAATAATAATCCTCCTAATATCATATACTAAATGTCACAATTTATAATCGAAAAATTCATGAATACTATTAAAACATTTATTTATTAAGTTTGGAAGTAATCAAGATTTACATTAAAACAAGATTACTAATTTTAAGCTTTTATTGTCTACAAACTATTTATTTTAATTATATAACTTAACCAAGTTGAGTTTTAGGTGCGTTGAAAGTGCGTTTTCGTGACTGCTTCTTGCGCGAAAGTTGAATCTGTTCAAGTTGTTTGTTGACTTCTGCCCAAATCTGTGTCTGGTCTTCCATTGGGATGGTTTTTCTGAAAAATAAAGTTTCAATTTATACATAATCGGTTCCATTTTTTTATTGGACTATTTGTTAATCCAATAATAATTGTGACAGAAAGTAGATAATATTGTGAAAGTTCTACTTTTTTACATTTGCTAACCAGTCTTATTTATTTAATTTATTCAAAATATTATGATACTAAGTAATGCACCTGTACTGCTTCATCAAATCATATTTTTCCCAAGGCGTCGCCCTCAACTCTCGACGAACTCTATCCTTTTCCTTCAGATATTCTTCAATGTTAGATATTCCTTTGAGTTCCTGTCGCTCCCATCTCTCCAGCCATGGTCTTGGCTTTAATTTGACCTGCAAAAATATTATTCTCAGTATAACAGTTAACTCTGTATAATTGTCTGTATTTATTTAAATATCATCTCACTTTTCCATCCATAGGTTGCCTGGAAGAGATCGCTTTTTAGCGATAAGGCCGCCCATTGTACGTGTCTTTTATGTGTTTTTATTCATGTTTTTATTTGTATTTTTTTGGTGTACAATAAAGTGTTTTGTATTGTAATTGAATAATTAATGAAAATCTTACATGCTCTTGTAAAATCTACTCAACATAGAATATCATTATAATGAAGATTGTAGAGATCTAGCAAACTAATAATAATTAAGTGAAGAAACTTTAAGAACTGCACTATTTACAAAGTGTTGAAAGGGCTATATTGCATTTTTCCTTCTTGATACAATTGTTCATAAGATTTTCATTTGCATGATCTTAAAAAAAATCTGTTTTATTATAAACTAGCTTTCCGCCCGCGGCTTCGCCCGCATTATATTAGATTTGAAAAAAAAAAAAAAAAAAAAAGTAAAAAGTACCCTATGTCCTTCTCCTGGCTCTAAACTACTCCCCTGCCAACTTTCAGGCAAATCCGTTCAGCCGTTCTCGAGTTATAAGTTCAGGCACTAACACGACTTTCTTTTATATATATAGATTATCAACTGTCCAAGAGTTACCTGAATAGGATTCACAGGAACAATTCCTCCATCAGGCAACATTTCAGGGTCCATATCAAAGGGAAAAGTGCTATACTCCGGTAGAGCATCCCTCAAGTAAAACAGCTTATCATCCAGACGTTTCTCAAGCCTCAGAACCTGGATTTGCTGCAGTGTCGGATCATACAGGTCGTATCGGATCTGAAAGTTTGAGATACATTATAATTATTAAAATGTTTTCATATGTATTTTAAAACATTAAAATTAGAAAGTCTTTTCAATAAATTATCTATCCACCCATAGCAAGATTATTATTTTAATAAAGTAGGTAGTCCTAGTTATTACTGCTGTACCAAATAAACTTGTTGGAATTGGAATAATAATACATATTGTTAAAAATGACTTTGTGCATATTTTAACAGGCAATTCTGCAATGTAGACATTTTGAAATTGAAATTGTCTGTTTTACTATTGGGCTAAATGATGCTGTGTAAATTGTCCCGCAATATTTATTTTATTTTATTGTTACCTCAACACCCTGATGTTCCACTACATTCCTCAGGGTGAACTCTGCTCTCAGGCCACATCCCTTCCTTTCGATGCAAATGCCAACAAATCTATTGCTTTTCCCTTGTGCATGTGGATCTGCTATTGTCACGGCCAGAACTGATCCTGTAAAAAAATTGTTATCAGGTGAAATTGTGTTATGAGGTGGATTTTCATACAAAAGTAGGTAATTTATATAAAAAAATGTATATGATTGTCCCAGCATCTGGGTGTTCTATATATATAATACAAATATCTAAGTATCTGTGTATGTAGAATAATAATTAATATATTCTATTCAGTGGATGAGATTGTCTAGAACACAAGTTTCAAGCTTACCACAGGGCTAGATATTGCTGTGTAAATTTTTAAGCAATATTTATTTATTTTTAAAGTTAATCATGACATAGGACAGGTAGATAACCTGCTACAGGTTTTAAATTACAATATTAGAATATTTTGTTTTTATTTTACAAATTATAAGAACTTATGGTAACCAAGAAAGTGACTTTCAGATACAATACTAACCAACATAAAACTCAGGAATCTCAATTTGATTCCTTCTCTTGAGCATGTCACTACGTTCCAATTTCTCCCGAAGACTGTTTCTCCAATCCGGGTTTGGGTCGGGAAGAAATTCGGGAAAGGCATGTCTATATTCCAATAGTGGGTTGGTAGATTTGGGGAAACGACGACGCCTTGATTTAACTGGCTCAAGTTCCTTACTTTCTACAGGTGTCTCCGCCTTTTCAACTACTGTAGATAGCAACCTACAATCTGGAAACACCACACAGTATCAATAACGACAAGTAATAGAAAAATAAGTAGTTCTATAGAGTTGTTTCCTAACCTCTACGGATAAACCATTTTGTAGCAAAAAGTATATTTTCCGAGGTTTTCCGGATGGCCATTGACATATTGAAACGATTTTTAACGGCAACTCGTCAAAAATTCAATAGAAGCAAACGTTTCTGCTTTTAATTTAACATCTAAACATAAATACTTTGGGAACCATAAAACACATAAAAAAACAGTAATAGCAGCTGATATGAAAACTAAACAGTCAATGTCATTCCTAAAAAGAACCAATCGCAAAGGAGCTTTGTTTGATTGATTTAATGTTTTTGTTTGATTGAGTAGGGTTGTACGTTTTATTCTCAGCACAAGGAATATGGTTTTTTTTGTTTGTGGCGAACGTGACTGGCTAACAAAATCAAGTTGATATATTTTTACTAACTATGATTTTATATAATAAGTAATGTTACTAGGTATGCCAAATCGCTTGAAATGTTGTATCAGTAAAGCCTGCGTGTATACAAATACACTAGTTTTTGTTTAGTTAAAAAGTACCTAGTAGTTTTGATTTTATAGGCATTCAAAGTTTCGAAAAATATCGAGTCTCGCTAACAGTCACATGAGCGCTTGTGACGTCATAGTGCAGCACGATCAGTCTGTTTCACTCAGTCCGCTTGCATTCGCTTGTTATTGTGACGTAACTATAATAGTTAGAAATATGCTGTTGCGACATTTTTTGTAGATATTAATGTGTTCTACAAAATTGTAGTACATTGTATATTTCTAAAATGAATACTTTTCGCAGCGCATGCGATATAAGATTTTTTTTTTACATCTTGGGTGACATATTTGGGTTTTCCGTGCGGATCCCTACTTTTTTGAATATATAATTATAGCTTATAACCTTCCTCGATAAATGGACTATCCAACACTGAAAGAATTTTTGAAATCGGACCAGCGGTTTCTGAGATTAGCGCGTTCAAACAAAAAAAGAAACTCGTCAGCTTTATAATATTAGTATAGATAGTATAGATAGGTATAAGTATAGAAGCGCATAAACAAGTTTTAAATCAAAATAAATGGCCTCACGCTGTAAGTAAAATAAATACAAATCAAAGTGGCCAAAAATTGAAAAAAAAATTACATTTGGGTCCCCATACTGAAACTTTAAAACTTTTTTTTAATCGGACCTATACGACGGGTTATCTATGAATAGGTCTTTAAAAATCATAACAATATTTCTAAAACCATTTAATTTTAAACTCAATAGTTTACACGTGAGACTCTTCCAAAGTGCAAAACAGAGTGTCCCCCCCCCCCCCCCCTCTAGTTTCTAAAATAAGAAGATGATAAATCTAGAAAAATATATATTGTACATAACCATAAAAACTAACAACGAAAATTGGTTTGAACGAAATCTATGAAGTAGTTTTTTTATAGTACGTCATAAACTATTTCATATAAACAATTGCTGCGGAAGCCTGCATGGGCGAGTCCGACTCGCACTTGGCCACTTTTATTTGTATTTATTTTACTTACAATATGCGTGAGGCCATTTATTTTGATTTAAAACTTGTTTATGCGCTTCTATACTTATACCTATCTATACTATCTATACTAATATTATAAAGCTGACGAGTTTCTTTTTTTGTTTGAACGCGCTAATCTCAGAAACCGCTGGTCCGATTTCAAAAATTCTTTCAGTGTTGGATAGTCCATTTATCGAGGAAGGTTATAAGCTATATTATATATTCAAAAAAGTAGGGATCCGCACGGAAAACCCAAATATATCACCCAAGGTGTAAAAAAAAAATCTTATATCGCATGCGCTGCGAAAAGTATTCATTTTAGAAATATACAATGTACTACAATTTTGTAGAACACATTAATATCTACAAAAAATGTCGCGACAGCATATTTCTAACTATTATAGTTACGTCACAATAACAAGCGAATGCAAGCGGACTGAGTGAACCAGACTGATCGTGCTGCACTATGACGTCACACCGTAACCGGCGGCTCGCGTCGTACGGTTACAACTTGTTTTACTTATAAATCGGAAACTAATTGATGTATCGAAGTAATTCTTTCACTAGTATTTTTTATATTTGACATAGAATATGGAGTGCTATTCATCAAAATTAGGTAACATTATCAATTCTAGTATATCATATCAGAATCTAGACGACAAGTTTCGAGCTTACCACAGGTCTAGATGTTGCTTTGTGATTTTCCAAGGCTGGACAATTTTTCAACTTTTTTTAAAAGGTACTTTTTTACCATTCATCGCCAGCTGTAACAGGAAAATTAAATGTCAATGTCAAACCAGTTTCCAAACAACGAAACAAATCGATTGTTTTTTCAACAAAATCTAAAAGTAAGATAGGCCAACATATTTCCGAATTCCAGTGTTAATAATGTCGTCTATCATGCAGAAATGTAACGACGACAACATCCCGCTAGCCGATGACGATCCCCAAGTAATAATCAATGACGACTTAGACCACAATCGTTTGAACCACGGGCGATCGATGGATTCTCTTCCCAGTTCGTACACGGGTTCTTCAAGCCCTGGATTGAACGGGCCAGCTAGCTTCGAGCCAGATTCTGGCATAGATGAGCAAGAAGAAAAGGCACGTCTGATATCCCAAGTGCTGGAGTTGCAAAACACACTTGATGGTATGTCCTCAATTCAAGTACATAGTTGACGTGTTCTGTTTCAGTAGGAAGTAGGAAGCTTATTTTTCTGATTATCCTTTGTTTCATGAAGGAAATGTACTGCTTGATGATAATGAAATTCTCATACAAACAATATCATTAGTTAATTACCTTAATTTTTTACTAAATTTTATTTTATCTTTTAAATTGACATGGTTTTTAACAATATTTGAACATGAAATGTGTACTATAATACAAATGATTTTTAGTTTTCCGATATTTTCACACTGTTTCATAATAAATAATAATAAAAAATATAGGTATTTCTTTAACAACTTTAAAAATACCATATTCACTCTAAAATAATATTCTTAACTATGATTATTAAAGCACTTTTCTATTCCAGATCTATCTCAACGAGTTGACTCAGTAAAAGAAGAGAACTTGAAGCTTAGATCTGAAAACCAAGTTCTTGGTCAATACATTGAAAACTTGATGTCAGCATCTTCAGTTTTTCAATCTACAGCAGCTCCCAATGCTCATAAGAAGTAGACATAAATTACACCATATTATAGGTTTACTCAACCTAGCTTTTCTACTATGTTAAGGTGATAAATTGCTAATTTATATGTTTAAGGCTTAATAACCTATCTCAAAAAATATTATAATAATTGAAATGTTTAATAAAGATTTAACTGTTCGTAAGATATAGAATGCTATAAAGGTATTATTATGAATTCTGAAAAAATGAAAAATTGTATACAGTGACTTGTATGTTTATAACTTTTTAAACTATCATGGTTTTTAACTATATTTGAACATGAAACGGGTAACATACCATGATTTAATTGTTTTTGAGTTTTCCGATATTTCGACACTGTTGAAAGCGCCATGTTCACGGACAAACACAACAACAACAATTAAAATCATGGTATGTTACCCGTTTCATGTTCAAATATTGTATGTTTATGCTTGCTTTTTCAATATATGGGACATTCCAAGTATTTAACTGTTAAAAATTGTGTATTTTTAATATTACAGTGCTCTCTCTCTCTTCATCTCCCATTTAAGTATTTTAGTTTAATTTATTAGACACATTAAGTTTATAAATAGCTTTATTATTAAAATGTTTTAATAAAAGTTAAGTCCAAAATGGTTATTTTAATTAAATATAATTGTAGATGTTATATGAGTTAAATATAAATGAAAAGTTTTTTTGATCAAATAACTTTATTATCAATATACCAAAAGTTTGAGCTCAAGACATCTCCCTCCTTAACATAGTGATTCAGCCAGGCTTATTCTGGGGCATAATTTGGAATCGGCAGCGACATTTGATATACATATACTACCCAGTGTCAATACTTAAACATGCCTTCCAATTAACCAATATATTTATTTATTTATTACATTTGGAAAGCCATCAGCTACAAGTGTTATCTTAAAAATCTATAATTGTAACAGTTGTTGTATGTAGTTGTTGTTGTGTTGTTGTTGTTGTTGTATATATTAGGACTCTTATAAAAAACTATTTATTTAGTCATTATCACAAAATTATGTAGGTTCCTACTCAAATCCTGCTGCATGAATCTTTAAACGTCATTTTTCCGACAAAATGTCACAAAAAAATTGGCGCGATTCCTGAAAGAATGCTTTGCCCGTGCAAAAATGCACGCAATCACATGAAACAGTACAGTTGACGCGTGTTAGGCGCGTGGGCGAAGCGTGATCTGCGCTAAGTAGGTAGGTACGTTAACCTGGATGATGTCATTTCTTTCAGTACCTCCTACCTACCTTTCAGGTTTCTACCTTTAAGGTTTTAGGTACCTACTTACACAATTCACCAAAGATAATTCTTTTGGTACCTATGGCTTCTTCTGAGGTTTTTTAGTTTATTTAAGAAGCACATAAGTACTATACCTACCTACTGGCTAGAAAAATAAATTCCTAAGGTAATTATGATTAAATTGGTCGGTGGAAACCTTAATCTTCTGAGTTTTAAACTAATTTAATCAATAAACCATACAGCATAGGTTTCAATTAACACCATAGGTACAGTGTCCATGGTCCACTTACTTTTTCTAACTTGATCTTAGCTATAGAACGATGCTGCATGCCGGCCTTTGAAGTCCTCTCAATTCACATTGAGACGGAGTGGTAGGAAGGTACCTAACTACTTTATTAATCTTTATATCTAGATGTAACTATTAATACCTATACCAAATATTGTTGTACGCTCCAAGTGGGCAGACTGTTGATACTACCTAAATTTAAGAACTTTATGTACCTACACAGTTTTACAATAAATAATTATTTATCTTTATCTTTAAGTAATTGTAGGTAATTTATTGTTTTGCGAATGTCATGGGCCTTGTGGTGCGGGACTAAGATATTGCCACTCCTTCACTTTCGATTGAGAGGTTACCGTTTAAGGAGACAGGCGGCAGGTCGTTTTGTGTATCGTACCAACTTACTGTAATTTACTAACCCGCTGGGGTAGCGGATATATCGAAACCTCGATGATCTAAATGTGTTCTGTTGGGGAGACCCGTCCCAGAATGGCACGAAATATGGGTTATATAAACAATCGTATCTTCATGATGATGATGATATCTTAATAGACTTCTAAATCGGTCTTCCTGCGACTACGATTATATTTGATTTTTTTTTAAACCTGGCAACATTTTACTCTATAAGTACATTAATAGCTAGCTGTCCTTTTCGTTATTCGTTGTAGTGCTCGCTCCATCTCTGTCTTCAAAATCGAAACGAAATAAGCCTTCGAAGGCTTATTACATTCTTCTTCTTCATTCGTTCGTTCAGCTTAGTCGATTTTTGACACTCGAAGTGAGAGAACGTTCTGTTATTTTTGTGATACATTTCTGTGAAACAATGCCGAAAAAACTAAAAGTTGTGGTCAAATCTTTGTTCGGACACGAGATCCGCAAAGATATTGGCTTAGAAAATCTGAAATCCCTAAAATTAGAAGACGCGTGGCCGTTTATCAGAGACGAAATAGAAATTGAAATCGGTGGCAGCCAGTTCGTTTGTATTCCGCATATAACTGAAGCCGATTTATATAATTGCACGTCTCTTTTTGTACAAAATGACAAGGAAACTAACGGTAAAATGTTCACGCCGCTGGGTGAGCTCAATAAGAATGTTAATCGGGAAAAAACCAACGCCGAATTTATAAAATGGTTGGACAGTGCAGACTTTCAAGACGACGATTTCAAGTTTCCTCATGAGAGCGTTAAGGTGGGTAAAGTCTGTTTTTGCTTATAATTTTTAACCTTCAAAAGCAAGCATGGAGCTGCATAGCAACTGGTACAGCTTAGAATGACCTTGACCTGTTTTCTTCAGGACATAGGATTTAAAACTCACTGAGCTCTTTTACATAGGTCAGTAAGTTATTTCTTAAAGTACCTAACTGTATCCTACAATTATAAATTGTTTCTGTATTACACATTATTTTATTTTCTATGTTATATAGTTTTTTGTTTATTCAATTACTTATTTTAAGAAGGTTACACCATGGTGACAAATGTTGCACAAAAAGAATTAATCAGTCACATCAAGTTATTATAAATGTTATTGTTTGTTGTACTTAAATCTAATAATATCCAACCATCATATATATAACACCCCTATTCACGTTCCCACTGCTGGGACACAGGGACTTCTCTCTTGACAAGAGAGATTAGGCCTTAATTCACCACGCTGGCCAAGTGCGGGGTTGGTGAATGACACAAATGTCCTTCAAACTTTTCAAAGTTCTCAGAACATGCCGGTTTCCTCACGATGTTTGCCTTCACCATTAGAGCACATGTTTTTAAAGCACACATACTTTTCCAAGAAGAAAAATCAGAGGTGCGCGGCGGGGTTTGAACCCACGACCTTCGGAATGAAAGTCGAGTGTGCTCCCACTTAGCCAACATGGCTCATACCAATCATATACTTTCAAATAAAGTTCAAAAATCAATCCATACCTACACATTTCATGTTTATATCATTAATAAGAATAATACCCCTACTATAGAACTGATAGTATCATGTTTTATCAATCATTTGATAAAACTACTTTTAACAACATTGTTTCAGCCCTGAGATACATAATCTAAGCGGTTTATTCATTTATCAGTTTTAATATAGGTATTACCTTGTTGTATCTATACTAATAAAACAATAAAAATAGAAGTGGCTACCAACTTAAGCTCCAGGGAATTATTTGTTACTTTAATTTATAACATTGATAAAAACCACAGTCTGTACCTCGGTAATCTCACTTAGTAGCTTTGTACTAATCCTTACTAAAGTCATTGTAACTTTCTGTTGCATTCATATCATGAATGCCTGGAATGGATATAAGTACATAAACATATCACACTTATCACAGCATAACATTCAATATACTTACTAGCTGTCAAAGTCGCAGGTAAAATGGCCATTATCAGGAAATATAGAATACATTATGTAAATGGTACCTAGTTAGTTTTTTCTTTATACATTGTCTTAATATTCCCAAGCAGTTCTTGTAACAATAACTATATATTTCATCACTCTGAAGTATCTATAAAGTAAGATATTTTTTATTTAATACTTATTTGAATGAGAATTTATTCAAAAGTTGATACATTATACTTTATAGGGTTTTTTCGCACATGTGAATAAAATTCCCTGGTGAAAAACAATATTAACATGATATATAGGTCTCTTACATACTAAACACCTAGTATAGTTTCTTAGCATAAATACATACCTAAATGTTTTTGTTGTTAAACATTTAACATGCCTTCCGCCCGCGGCTTTTCCCGCGTTACGTTATAATAATGTTTCCAGTGTGTTGCTGTATAAAGTATCATTATGTCCTGGTTCTAAGCTACCTCTCTTATTTTCAATACAAATCGATTCAATCATTCTTGAGTTATAAATAGTGTGACTAACACTATGTACTTTCTTTTTTATAATGTCAATTGTCTAAGGTTTTAAGTATTTAGCTCAAAGACTGCAGCTGGCGCCGATCGTTTTGTAAATAGAAGCGATCGATACATTTATAGATCGATGCGATGCAACTGATAAATCAACCCAATTGGAATAATTACACTAGGGTTAATGCACTGCCTGTTTTTCGTCAAAGTCATGCATTTGGATTCATTTTACATTAAATCGCTGCTTGTTATGATTTAAAGATTGTTTTGTGTTATTTTATTTATTGCGTTATAGACGCTACCTACTATGGCGTATAATGTGAGATCGTTTGCTGGGTACTTCTTAAGTACCTACAGTAATTAAGTTTTTGTATAAAACATATCGTTACTATTAAATAATTTTTATTTTTGTTTATACTTGCAGATCACCCTTCAAGATGAAGCGAGCAAGAACAAAGTGAGAGTTATTATGGTGAACTTCAGCAAGAACACTCTAAATAATAAAGATCTTGTCAACAACGTTTATTTGGATGTTGAGAATATCAAAGGTAAGCTTATGTCTTTATCGTTTTATCAAATTATGCTTTTATAAAAAAAAAAACACAAAATTTTGTTTTATTAGTTAGTTTTTTTTAACTTTGTATTTTCTTAATTAATGATAGTGTATTGTATAGTTTAATATTAGTTTGAGAGCTTTGTATACACTTCTAGCTTGCCTCAATAATCTTATTTTAACTTTCGCCTTTATAACATTAGTGTGATATTAGGTATGGATTGTCTTGATGCAATAAAATCGGCAAATGCGTCTCACGGTGATTCAGGAATTCCCGTTTGACGTTACTGCATTTTCTAATTTTAAATATCCATTTTTAGAACTGAAAGGCAAGAAGTCCGTGTACATAATCACGAAGGGCCTTTGTATGTTCTAAATTTGAATTCCATTTTTAGAACTGAAAGCCTAGAAGTCCGTGTTTATGATCACGAAAGTCCTTTGCATGTTCTAAATTTGAATTCCATTTCCAGAACTGAAAGGCAAGAAGTCCGTGTACATGATCACCAAGGTCCTTATGGCTAAGACGATAGAGTTCAGGGTGACGCGCGGAACTTCGTCTAGAATCTTCCATCTGGGGAACGCGTCGCCGCTCGTCTTCGCGCTCGAGGAGTTCCGGATCGGTGATGACGGAAAACTTATTGCTAAGGTGAGCTTTCATTTATTTATATACTAGTCGACCCGCCCGCGGCTTCGCCCGCATACATTTTTCGTATTTTCTCACCTTTTCAACCTAACGTGGACTACTACAAATATTTAAAGGCCAAAGTCAGCTAATCGGTTTAGCCATGTCCTTGTGTCCCAGAAGTGGGAAAGTAAATAGGTATTTATGATGTGTTCTTAGGAAGAGAAACATAAATATATCGTATTGTAATTGACCGACACGACTCAGTGACTTTAGTTCGCGTACCTACGCAACTTCCTGTTATTAGTCATGATATCGTAAAATAACGTGTTCAGCATTACATAGAATCGTGAGTGTTTTATTGTGGAGTGTTTGAGTGTCCATACTCCATAGCACTTATTAGAAAAGAGAACCACTCAATTTGGAATAGTGATTATGTTAAAGTGTTTAACTTATCATGATCAACTTTAATGCGAGATTATGACTCCGAAAGTGTAAATCGGTGATGTACCATTTTATTATACATATAAAGCTAAATTTATATTATAAACGCGAAAGTTTTATTGTAAGTGCAAAAATGCAACTTTCTATTCTTTCTCGCAGTTCTATTTGTGCTACCAATCTCACTTTTAAGATTTGACTGCAAACGAGAATTTTCACGCGTATTAAAAAATATATTTTAAGAATACTGTGAAGGAACGCTTAAGGTGACCGTTCACGTTAATATAATGTGTTTGAAATAAATGTGTTGGATGCTTAGCACATGTTACAGCGTTACATCTGTTTTTAAATTATTACGTTTATTTTCCTGCAGTTATGTTGTTTGTACGAGAATAATAAGATTTTAATTTAAGAACAAGGCAATCAACATTTATATCATAATCATCCCTATTTACGTTCCCACTGCTGGGACACAGGGACTTCTCTTTTGACGTATTTATACAATCATATAATACAATTCTTGTTCATTTCAGGGACTGATTAGATCTATCCCTTATGAACTAAATGTCTAAAGCATGATTAATTGACGATTCAAATAGTTTCGTAGTCCTATATCATGTTTTGTGATACAATCCATTTGAATTTCTAATGAAAGATAATGAGGAAATAACAGTGTTCAATGTGCATAATATATTGCACATTGCATTGCATCATAATGCATTGTTTATACTACTGGCGGTGACAATTTTATGCGTAATGCTAGAAATTACGATGAGTTTGTTTACTGTTTATCGGCGATTTGTCAATGAACACACTTCCTCGGCCGTTAATTAAATTACCAACAGTGTTAACCACTATCAACAAACCAAGGTTGGTTTGTTAAATGCCATAAGGTTCATTTTCGTAAATCATTTTATGGCACAGTTTTAAACAGTACGAATTAATTGTTGCTATTGTGTCATCATGTTTTACATAAGATTGCGTGCTAAAGTTGTGTCCTAGATATATGGAAAAATCTTTGAACGTGAATTCTTACTTCATGTATCTGATTTCATTATAACTGATCTTTAAGAATGTTAGCTTTGTAGGGTTAATTATGTTCTTTAGAAAACATATAGTCTATACTAATGTTATAAAGCTGAAGAGTTTGTTTGTTTGAACACGCTAATATTCCAGTGTTGGATAGTACATTTATTGAGAAAGGCTATATGACGTGACGATGACCTAAAAAATCTGTCGGCAGTTTGGCTAGTCTTTGATAAATATATATTCTTCAGAAAACGTACAAAGTAAACAAATACATATTGAAACGAACAGTCTGGCGGTTAAGGCGTAAATACACCTACTATTCGTATCATATTGCGATAAAATCTTTCAATCAATTTTGATAAAAACTGATAAATCTCAGTGTATTTTATAGTTAGGACTATTATTGATTAAATTAGCTTGTTATTGTAAATATATTAAATTTAAAATATTGCGTAGTTATTGATATTAAAGATTACCTTTATACCTTTTGCATTTAAAATTGACAAAATTACATACTATCTACAAAACAAAAATGGTAAAGGTTTAAAATGATATCCTCAAGATTTATTTCATAATGTTTCGGCATAATATGGGCATTGGCCAACTATTTCTTTGAAAATATTCCAAAAGATATGAAATTAAAGATAACTTATTGTGAAATAAGTGACGAATAATTTATTTTTATAACATTAGGAGTATCGTAAGTGCATATTTATAAGATAGGTTCGCGTTTATCGTAATTTGTCTATAAGCGAGGTGATATTACGATTTTGTATATATTGAAACTCGTCTTATCTTATCTGTCGCACCTTAGCTTGCTTTGAAATATTACATCTACCAAGGCCCTGAATTAGTTAGAATAATTATAACTCGAACCAAAGATTGGCACTATGAAAAATAATATAACGAAATTTGAAACATTCACAGAATATATAATTTAATCTAAAGAACTTACCATAGGTAGTGCACTCACGTTGGACACATTTTCTTATCAAATTTTGTTGCTATCTTTTGTATATGTATAAGTAATCAATTATGATATCAGGGAATCCCTATCACCGACATTAACATTAAAGTATTTACCTATTAATTACTATACATATTTACAAATTAAAGAAAATAGACAATCTTACGCAAATTGTTGCTTTACTTTCAAACGCATAGTTAAATTCCATAGACATTTGTTTCATGTCATGTTTTTTGAAAATAATCAAAAATAAAAATTTGTTTTCGAGTAAGCGATGTCTCTATTGTAAACTAATAAATAACCATACCAAAAATCGCTCATGTATGGCATAATCTGTTTACATAATACATGAGCTATCCGTGTTTAACCTTGAATATATATTTGAAACCAGTTATATGTGTACATATTTATGTAATGCTGTCATTTTGTATAAGGTTTATTAAATCAACCATTAATTTTAGTGTTTCTGAAGAACAAAAATGCTTAAAAATTTAAAATGTGTCAAATACTCTTACATACTAAACATAACTTTAAAACATAGAAACAAACAAGCCCCTTGTAAAAATATACACTAAAATTAAAAAATAATCATAAAAATAGTTAGTTTTGTTCACTATGAGCAAATTCTTCTATAAAATGTCTTTGAACTTGATCATACTTGGCAGAGTTCCTAAGTCTCTGCTTCAAGGTAATGCTATGATACTGGGGAAGTAGCTTTCATTTGTTGCCAAGATCTGCAAGTATGTATGCGCAGAATTCTAATTGCAGGCATTTAGAAAATTTCCTAAATGACTACTCTCTATCATTTGTTTCAACGTAACGTACTGCGATTCGCTCTTCATTTATTCAGTTAAATATATGTTTCAAATATTCAGTTATAAATTTAATGGCAATTTTCGTTGTAATTTTATAACTCAAAGGTTGATTTATGTATGTATTTATTTATGTATTAAAATAATTGTAGTAGCCCTGGGAAGACTTAAAAAGGTGAGAAAACATGGATGATGATGCTCCCAACTTATATTTTCATAACAATTTTACTATGACATCATATTATACATTATCATAAGAATACTGTATTTTTTACATAGATATTTTTTAAGATTATTCAAAAAGTATTTAGTAAATACTATTGAAATTACGCTACTGCTTGTTGTATTAAATTTAGTTGCTCTCGCAGAATTGTACCTAAATACTGATAAGTAAATTTTTTGCAAACAACAAAAAGCGTAGGTTCCACCGAGATTTGAACTCGGATCGCTGGATTCAAAGTCCAGAGTGCTAACCATTACACCATGGAACCTTGAATACGATGCTCAAAATTTAGCTACAATCTCTCGCGTACACATTCTAAAGAATACCGTTAGTTAAATCACGTTTCAAGTCAAAGGCCACGTAAGTATAATAAACACAACAATAACAAGAAACGTTTTGCGACTTGTTGAGTGTAATCTTTAATGGGACGTCAAGATTTATTGCACGTTTGATCATTTGCTTTTATTGGGGGCAATCCCATTTGTCAGTTTTGTTTATTTTGATTATCGACGATTCATGAATCATTAAATATTTGGCTCTACTTTATTCAGACATTGCGTTGCATACATTTTACGCATTTTATGTAGGTACGTAATTGTGATTGTCATGTTTAACTTGCATATTGAGTACGATTACCTACGTTAACATTATATCCATTTTGACTCATCGTACTAAACTTTGAGTGCTTAAACTTGTATGTAAATAAACAGACTTTTTATATATTGTTTTTATTTATTTGAGTAATTGTAGACTATAGCGACTCTTATCATAACTGGAGCAAGAATTTAAATAACCTATCCTGTGTCCCAGACGTCTAAATGTTTGTCAATCAAATTTCATATAATTGGGTTCATTCGGTTGAAGAGTTATGTACTTATACAGATTTTTTTTCCTAAAATTGTCAAATTACCTCGTTTCAGTATAGGCTCAATATGATACTGAAACATAATATCTCCAAACTAACGTACTCCATTATTTACCCTAACAGATTTATCATTAGTCTAAAATATTTATATTTTACTTTTTTTTTCAGGAGCCAGTTACGATCAAGTCCAAATGTCTGCATTGGAAGAAAGTGGACTCATCTGACCATCTCTACATTCCGAACAAGGATACAGCATCGGTGGCCTAAATTAACTACCTACAAAATATGCGGGATGTCACGACAGTCTTAGTGCTCCAAGAGTGGCACTACTTCACTAGGTACAGTCGGCCAAGAAAGTGGTCTACTAGTTTTGACAAAAGTTTCACATAATTTAACTGACGTACAGTCACCAGCATTAATATCTGACAATGAACAGCGCCGCAAAAATATGTGACACAGATTGCCAGCAAAAACATGTGATAAGGTAACGTGCATAATAATCTGATGCTTTCGCGGCGGTAAAAATATATGACATAGTCAACAGCATTAACATCTGACAACAGATGAGCGCGTAATTATCTGACATGCCCCGACAGCGAAATTATGTGACGATACATTGTCATCAGATCGTCATTTGATCCATCTCTTAATTTCACACACTTTGTCAGTTACCTCGTGGTTTAATGGCTATAGTAGGCGCTTCGTAATCCGAAGTCCGCGAGTTCGAGTTGCACCGGGTGCCTTCTTTTTTTTAAAAGTTTTATTTAAAATGATTTAATGTTAGAGTATATACTTCTCAGGCAGGTATTATTTATAGATAAAACATTCCTAAAATTTCATTAAGATTCCTTGAGGAATTGGTGGAATTCATATTCAGATTCTTTTTGTAAAAAGATTCTTAACATTACGATATTGAATCTATGAGCGACACAGATCGGAGGGCATTAGTCAAAGTTAAAGTGTATTTAAAACTTTTTCATGGTTTTGAGATCTTAAAGAGTTTTGATTTATTTATGAAAACTGTCATAAATTATGTCATGTCAATTCATGAAAAGTAAATTTAAGATATTTCATAGAACAAACGAATCACTACGTTTTTATGCTTCTTAACCCTACGTTGCTCTCATTCCTATTATCACAACCAATATAATTTTTTTTTAATATCTTTTGTCTTCTTATTATTTTAAAAAAAAATGACCATATTCCGCATGCCCTGCGAATGATATTTTAAAATATAGGTAGTTCATTGCATGTTTTGCCATACCTACATATATGGAACTAAATATAAAAGCAGTTTTTCCCTTACACTTAATTTATATGAAATTTTTGAATCAATTTTAAATATTTCTTCTTTATTTTACTTTATTTATCTAGAACACAAATATGACCATCACAAATTTTCATGCATCATGCAGTTTAGGGTTAAGGTTTAGGAACTTATTCTTTCATAAATTCACTATTATCTAATATTGAAGTATATCATACGGTTTGACTTTTCATTTATAAAATCAATCAGAAATAAAAGGCAGACTATGAATTTTAACATTTCATGTGAAATTTAGTTCAGAAAACTTGGCATTTATTTATTTATTAATAAAATCCCCAGCCCTTTCATTTTTCTTATACCTGAGCTTACGGCCAAAAAACATAATAAATAAAATAAAATCAATAAATATTGCTAATTGCTAGACAATTCACAAAGCAACATCTAGCCTCGTGGTAAGAATCTTGTGTTACGGGTGCTAGATTTCTGATAATACCTAATAATATACATACACATTTAAGAAAGTTACTTAAAACACAGGAAAAGCCGTGTTTGGAAATTATACTTTTAATATCAAAATAACACTGAGGCTACTCTTTGCCGCAGAAAAATACAAAAATCCGCATTAAGATATATTTTAGCGCAGGCAAAGCCGCGGGGCGGAACGCTAGTATTACCTATATCTTAGGGTTTACAAAATGAATTTCAATTTATAGAAGTAATTTGATGTGTCAGATGTTTATGCGTTCATTCTATTGTCAAATCATTTTGCAGTAACAGTGTCATATAATTTTGCTTTCGGGGCATGTCAGATAATTACGCGCTCATCTGTTGTCAGATGTTAATGCTGTTGACTATGTCATATATTTATACCGCCGCGAAAGCATCAGATTATTATGCACGTTACCTTATCACATGTTTTTGCTGGCAATCTGTGTCACATATTTTTGCGGCGCTGTTCATTGTCAGATATTAATGCTGGTGACTGTACAAACGAATCACAACCTTAGGGTGGTAGTTCACATAAAAACCACATTTTTGGCTGACTGTACTAGATGACGAATATTGGGCTAAACGAGTTCTCCGAAAACAAAGTTCAACTAAAACAACGTTCACCTGCTTCCAAGTTTTAAAAGGCACGAAATTTGTATGACATTTTATTAATGTGTTGTCATTTTCGGAGGATGCGAGTAGAGTTACCTAATGAGGTGATAAATCACTTTTAAAATGGTTAGGAGTATTCAATTGTTCTTTTAGTTTTGAATAATTAACAATTGAAAAATAAATCCATTTCTGGAAATTTAAATTTATGAGAAAGAGTATTTAGAATATTATGTTTATTATGATTTATTATTGATTATGCCTACAATGATTTATTTGACTAGCTAGGCAAAACTTAGATAGTAAATGTAGAGCACACACTAATATTTTCTGAATTCGGTTGAGTATAAAGAATAAAAATATAAGTATCAAATTTAAAGCAATATTTCCACGATTTATAGATGTTTGTATGTGTAGTTGTGTATCTAGATTTATTCAATTGAAATAAACTAGTATTGTTTACTATTTAAAACACATTCACCCATAAGAAATTAGGACAGCATGTATAAGTAATTACACTAAGTATTCAACATTTTATTATACTTTAAGGTTTTATCAATTTATGTGTGTATCTATGGCCTAGCCATCCATGACTTAGTTTAAATTTAGATTAAAACAAAAGCACTATTAGCTGTTACTGTACCAAACTTAAGTGTTTAATGAATATTATGGATGTTTAAAGTATTACAAAATACCTTTCATCTTTTTTTCTGCTAGATATTTCCCTATGTTAACCATTTCCATAAATCACATCTTTATTGTAATAACATTCCAAAAGTGTATTAATTTCTATGTCCAAAGTGATTTTCATTATAATTATACCAGTATTGAACAGTACTTAATGATGACTATTTCAAATATTGTGATTTAATTGTGATGTTATTTAATTGTAATTTATGTTGTGTATGACATCTTTTCACATTAAATTTTTATTTATAATAAACTTGTGTGTATAAAATAAATGTTTTATTTCAACACCTATAAAGTAAAGGCGAAAAGTTGAAAACCAATGGTAAGTATTTTCATAATGTTTAATCCAGAATTAACAGTACATTAAAAGTTCTATTTTATACATGTGCATATTAAAAATAATTATAGCTGTATATTAAGGCAGTTATTATGTTTAACTTATTAGGAATTGCAGTCACTTTATAAAGTTATAACCCCAATGAAACAGGAAGAATACAAATGAACCAAATCCAGTGATTTTTCACAAATGATGACAAATGATTTAAGAATTTTAAGAGATAAGGCAATGAAAGTTGGGAGCAATTTTGGAAATAGGTTTTATACTAGGTAGTTAAATGAAAATAATGTATAATAAAATAATAATAAGTACTTATTGCTTGACAATTCACAGTCACATCTAGCCCTGGTATGTATAGAACCAGAAGACAATAGTATTATGGAGGTTAAAACTTCTTACTCTTAACTTCTCTCTGTATTAAAATATTCCGGTCACCAACTTGTTTTCTACATTTTCCAATTATATTATATACTTAGTATTTCTTCAAAGTCTTCCGGATAAGAGCCATCCTCTGTCTATGTGCCTCAGTCATGGCGGAACGCTTGTAAGGTCGTACTTCTTCATTGCCAAATCCAGGCAACCACATGTTCCATATTCTCTCTGTAAATAAATAAATATAGAATTGTTATTAGAATTATCATTAGAGCAATGGGCTAATTAACTAATTTATATAATTGCCATTTGTTGCTTGAAACATCACATCTTCACTATCCTTTTATAAGTATATTCTGATCAATTGATGTTATAAAATCTCGAAATTAATTAGTTGAAAAATAAAATAATAAATATTGCTGAAAAATTCACAGAGCAGCAGAATAAGAACTAATGTGTCAACGCAATCTGGATAATGTAGAAATAGCCAAAACTACAAGTAATTAATATTCAAAATAGTGAATAATTTTTTAAGATTTGATTTCGAATAAAATAACAAACATAAGAAACAGAAACATTACCTAAATGTAACTGAATATCCCTCAGTTCAACAGTGGGAGCCCGTCTATGCTTAGCAATATTACAAGCATTCTCTAGGGCATTGTCAATGAAGTTATCCGCTAAATACAAGAGTATATCTTCAACTTCCTCATCTAGCTGCACCGTTGGGTCCACTTCTCGGACCAGCTCTTGAAGACGAGGTCTACTTAGTATCTGCAAGAGTGAAAAAGCAGCATTATAGTAGTTGATATACCTACATATAAACTCGTTTTATTAATCTATGTAAGAAAGCTCTACGGATTAACTTACACAAAAGACCATAAAAGATACAAGTTACTTTTTATTTTGTAAATAGAGGTCAGTGTGTCACTTCCATAGAATTAAATTAACAACAAAAGGAAATACTTACTGTAGAATCTCCTCCTGGAGCATTAGTATTCTTATTGCCTGCACTCATAGGGCTGTGTTGTGTTGGCGAGCTCTGAACGGAGCCTTGTAGTTGGGGGCTTGGATTGTTAACGAATTGGATATTTCCCTGGTTGATGGCGGGCATGTTTGCACTAGTATTCATCTTCATCGATAAGCCAAAGGTCTAATAATGACCCCGGAAAGGAATAAAATTTAACAGATTACTCTGAACTCGATTTTGAAAACAAAGTTCTCACAAAGAAACAAACATGCACTTCTTCTTCTTAGTGTATGAAATGAAGTTAGCAACAATTTGATTGACATATTTTATATGATGTTGCCAGTATAAAACTCTGTAAAATCGTTATTATAATATTCGAAATTATTTTTCAGCCACATCGATTCAGCCGTTCTTGAGTTAGAAAAAGTGTAACTAACACGATTTTCTTTTATAATGTATAAGATTATAATTAATATGTATTTGGTATATTCACCACACTTGACCACTCGTGTTGATGATATTGTTCAGCTTACATGCTAGGCTGTATCAATCAGTTTCAAGAACTTTAGTTCCATTATTGTCCAGATATTTACCATGTTTTAAATAAATAAACCAAATTATATTAAATATTTATTAATCCACCATGTCCTCGTCTATGAGAGACGACATATCCGACAAGTCATCATCATCAGCGAAGCTGCGGTTCTCTAACTTGTTCGTCGCGATATCGTTCACTAGCTCTGACATCGCTTCTCGTATATCCCACTTGTGAAGACGCAGGCGACTGGAAAACAAAATAAAATCAATCATACATACTAATATTATAAAGCTGAAGAGTTTGCTTGAACACGCTAATCTCAGAAACCGCTGTTCAGATTTGTAAAAATCTTATAGTGTTGGATAGTACATTTATCGAGGAAGGCTATAGTATAGGCTATATTTAATAAACTATTTGTAGATAGATAATTTAAAAAAACGCGGGTCGGCTAGTAATAAATACACTTACAATTCTGCTTCTTCTTTCTTCAGCTGCGCTATGTGAGTGAATATTTTCACGGCGGCGTCTATTTCGTCGCGCTCGGGACTCATCAAGGATAAGGTGGTGTGGTTTCTTGTTGGATGCTGTAACGATAAATAGTTTATTATAAGTAATATATATTTGGGTACTGTGTAACAGCAGAAGGATCTTAAATAGTGGTGCTTGTTTGTGTACTAAAACTAAAACATACAATGACAAATTGAAACTTTAAAACTAAACACGAACATACAACGGGTTCGATTTCCGCCTCGGAACAAGCAATTTGTACGATCAGCAGATATTCGTTCCGGTTTCTGGCTATTCTATATACCTAACCTATCTATATAATTATACATAAAAACCACTGACATTTTTCGTTGTAATATTATAACTCAAACGTTGTCTGTCTGTAAGGCTGCCCCGATTAGGTTCTTTTGGTTTACCCGCGGGCGGGTCAACTAGTGATGTACAAAGTCTTACTTCGAACGCAGTATCAATCGTCTTATTTCGAACGCAGTATCAATCGTCTTACTTTGAACGCAGTACCAATCATCTTACTTTGAACGCAGTATCAATCATCTTACTTTGAACGCAGTATCAATCCTCTTACTTTGAACGCAGTATCAATCGTCATACTTTGAACGCAGTATCAATCGTCTTACTTTAAACGCAGTATCAATCATCTTACTTTGAACGCAGTATCAATCTGTTCCCGGGTCGCCACAGTGAGGTGCATCATCTCGTTGGCGATCGCGTACTTCCACAAGAGGCCGTTCTTGTGATTCTTAAACACGAATGTTCTCCGGAAGTGGATCACGTGGTTCTTGTAGTTCACTGCTTGTTTCTCTCTGAATATTCCGGTAACTATTACAACTAACATTAACCTCTGTAACAAAGGAATCAATTAATTTATATTTTAAGGAGACTTCTGCTGAATTATTTATCCTATTAGTGCCGTCTGTTTAACATCAACAATTGATAATGTTACCTAATTTTGATGAATAGCACACCATATTCTATGTCAAATATAAAAAATACTAGTGAAAGAATTACTTCGATACATCAATTAGTTTCCGATTTAGAAGTAAAACAAGTTGTAACCGTACGACGCGAGCCGCCGGTTACGGTGTGACGTCATAGTGCAGCACGATCAGTCTGGTTCACTCAGTCCGCTTGCATTCGCTTGTTATTGTGACGTAACTATAATAGTTAGAAATATGCTGTCGCGACATTTTTTGTAGATATTAATGTGTTCTACAAAATTGTAGTACATTGTATATTTCTAAAATGAATACTTTTCGCAGCGCATGCGATATAAGATTTTTTTTTTACATCTTGGGTGACATATTTGGGTTTTCCGTGCGGATCCCTACTTTTTTTGAAAATCTAATATAGCTTATAACCTTCCTCGATAAATGGACTATCCAACACTGAAAGAATTTTTGAAATCGGACCAGCGGTTTCTGAGATTAGCGCGTTCAAACAAACAATGAAACTCGTCAGCTTTATAATATTAGTATAGATAGTATAGATAGTATAGATAAGTATAAGTATAGAAGCGCATAAACAAGTTTTAAATCAAAATAAACGGCCTCACGCATATTGTTAGTAAAATAAATACAAATAAAAGTGGCCAAGTGCGAGTCGGACTCGCCCATGCAGGCTTCCGCAGCAATTGTTTATATGAAATAGTTTATGACGTACTATAAAAAAAACTACTTCATAGATTTCGTTCAAACCAATTTTCGTTGTTAGTTTTTATGGTTATGTACAATATATATTTTTCTAGATTTATCATCTTCTTATTTTAGAAACTAGAGGGGGGGGGACACTCTGTTTTGCACTTTGGAAGAGTCTCACGTGTAAACTATTGAGTTTAAAATTAAATGGTTTTAGAAATATTGTTATGATTTTTAAAGACCTATTCATAGATAACCCGTCGTATGGGTCCGATTAAAAAAAAGTTTTTAAGTTTCAGTCCTATGTATGGGGGGAAATGTAATTTTTTTTTCAATTTTTGGCCACTTTTATTTGTATTCATTTTACTTACAATATGCGTGAGGCCGTTTATTTTGATTTAAAACTTGTTTATGCGCTTCTATACTTATACCTATCTATACTAATATTATAAAGCTGACGAGTTTCATTGTTTGTTTGAACGCGCTAATCTCAGAAACCGCTGGTCCGATTTCATAAATTCTTTCAGTGTTGGATAGTCCATTTATCGAGGAAGGTTATAAGCTATATTATATTTTCAAAAAAAGTAGGGATCCGCACGGAAAACCCAAATATGTCACCCAAGATGTAAAAAAAAAATCTTATATCGCATGCGCTGTGAAAAGTATTCATTTTAGAAATATACAATGTACAAGTAATTAATATACAAAACTACAAGTAATTAATATTCAAAATAGTGAATAATTTTTTAAGATTTGATTTCGAATAAAATAACAAACATAAGAAACAGAAACATTACCTAAATGTAACTGAATATCCCTCAGTTCAACAGTGGGAGCCCGTCTATGCTTAGCAATATTACAAGCATTCTCTAGGGCATTGTCAATGAAGTTATCCGCTAAATACAAGAGTATATCTTCAACTTCCTCATCTAGCTGCACCGTTGGGTCCACTTCTCGGACCAGCTCTTGAAGACGAGGTCTACTTAGTATCTGCAAGAGTGAAAAAGCAGCATTATAGTAGTTGATATACCTACATATAAACTCGTTTTATTAATCTATGTAAGAAAGCTCTACGGATTAACTTACACAAAAGACCATAAAAGATACAAGTTACTTTTTATTTTGTAAATAGAGGTCAGTGTGTCACTTCCATAGAATTAAATTAACAACAAAAGGAAATACTTACTGTAGAATCTCCTCCTGGAGCATTAGTATTCTTATTGCCTGCACTCATAGGGCTGTGTTGTGTTGGCGAGCTCTGAACGGAGCCTTGTAGTTGGGGGCTTGGATTGTTAACGAATTGGATATTTCCCTGGTTGATGGCGGGCATGTTTGCACTAGTATTCATCTTCATCGATAAGCCAAAGGTCTAATAATGACCCCGGAAAGGAATAAAATTTAACAGATTACTCTGAACTCGATTTTGAAAACAAAGTTCTCACAAAGAAACAAACATGCACTTCTTCTTAGTGTATGAAATGAAGTTAGCAACAATTTGATTGACATATTTTATATGATGTTGCCAGTATAAAACTCTGTAAAATCGTTATTATAATATTCGAAATTATTTTTCAGCCACATCGATTCAGCCGTTCTTGAGTTAGAAAAAGTGTAACTAACACGATTTTCTTTTATAATGTATAAGATTATAATTAATATGTATTTGGTATATTCACCACACTTGACCACTCGTGTTGATGATATTGTTCAGCTTACATGCTAGGCTGTATCAATCAGTTTCAAGAACTTTAGTTCCATTATTGTCCAGATATTTACCATGTTTTAAATAAATAAACCAAATTATATTAAATATTTATTAATCCACCATGTCCTCGTCTATGAGAGACGACATATCCGACAAGTCATCATCATCAGCGAAGCTGCGGTTCTCTAACTTGTTCGTCGCGATATCGTTCACTAGCTCTGACATCGCTTCTCGTATATCCCACTTGTGAAGACGCAGGCGACTGGAAAACAAAATAAAATCAATCATACATACTAATATTATAAAGCTGAAGAGTTTGCTTGAACACGCTAATCTCAGAAACCGCTGTTCAGATTTGTAAAAATCTTATAGTGTTGGATAGTACATTTATCGAGGAAGGCTATAGTATAGGCTATATTTAATAAACTATTTGTAGATAGATAATTTAAAAAAACGCGGGTCGGCTAGTAATAAATACACTTACAATTCTGCTTCTTCTTTCTTCAGCTGCGCTATGTGAGTGAATATTTTCACGGCGGCGTCTATTTCGTCGCGCTCGGGACTCATCAAGGATAAGGTGGTGTGGTTTCTTGTTGGATGCTGTAACGATAAATAGTTTATTATAAGTAATATATATTTGGGTACTGTGTAACAGCAGAAGGATCTTAAATAGTGGTGCTTGTTTGTGTACTAAAACTAAAACATACAATGACAAATTGAAACTTTAAAACTAAACACGAACATACAACGGGTTCGATTTCCGCCTCGGAACAAGCAATTTGTACGATCAGCAGATATTCGTTCCGGTTTCTGGCTATTCTATATACCTAACCTATCTATATAATTATACATAAAAACCACTGACATTTTTCGTTGTAATATTATAACTCAAACGTTGTCTGTCTGTAAGGCTGCCCCGATTAGGTTCTTTTGGTTTACCCGCGGGCGGGTCAACTAGTGATGTACAAAGTCTTACTTCGAACGCAGTATCAATCGTCTTATTTCGAACGCAGTATCAATCGTCTTACTTTGAACGCAGTACCAATCATCTTACTTTGAACGCAGTATCAATCATCTTACTTTGAACGCAGTATCAATCCTCTTACTTTGAACGCAGTATCAATCGTCATACTTTGAACGCAGTATCAATCGTCTTACTTTAAACGCAGTATCAATCATCTTACTTTGAACGCAGTATCAATCTGTTCCCGGGTCGCCACAGTGAGGTGCATCATCTCGTTGGCGATCGCGTACTTCCACAAGAGGCCGTTCTTGTGATTCTTAAACACGAATGTTCTCCGGAAGTGGATCACGTGGTTCTTGTAGTTCACTGCTTGTTTCTCTCTGAATATTCCGGTAACTATTACAACTAACATTAACCTCTGTAACAAAGGAATCAATTAATTTATATTTTAAGGAGACTTCTGCTGAATTATTTATCCTATTAGTGCCGTCTGTTTAACATCAACAATTGATAATGTTACCTAATTTTGATGAATAGCACACCATATTCTATGTCAAATATAAAAAATACTAGTGAAAGAATTACTTCGATACATCAATTAGTTTCCGATTTAGAAGTAAAACAAGTTGTAACCGTACGACGCGAGCCGCCGGTTACGGTGTGACGTCATAGTGCAGCACGATCAGTCTGGTTCACTCAGTCCGCTTGCATTCGCTTGTTATTGTGACGTAACTATAATAGTTAGAAATATGCTGTCGCGACATTTTTTGTAGATATTAATGTGTTCTACAAAATTGTAGTACATTGTATATTTCTAAAATGAATACTTTTCGCAGCGCATGCGATATAAGATTTTTTTTTTACATCTTGGGTGACATATTTGGGTTTTCCGTGCGGATCCCTACTTTTTTTGAAAATCTAATATAGCTTATAACCTTCCTCGATAAATGGACTATCCAACACTGAAAGAATTTTTGAAATCGGACCAGCGGTTTCTGAGATTAGCGCGTTCAAACAAACAATGAAACTCGTCAGCTTTATAATATTAGTATAGATAGTATAGATAAGTATAAGTATAGAAGCGCATAAACAAGTTTTAAATCAAAATAAACGGCCTCACGCATATTGTTAGTAAAATAAATACAAATAAAAGTGGCCAAGTGCGAGTCGGACTCGCCCATGCAGGCTTCCGCAGCAATTGTTTATATGAAATAGTTTATGACGTACTATAAAAAAAACTACTTCATAGATTTCGTTCAAACCAATTTTCGTTGTTAGTTTTTATGGTTATGTACAATATATATTTTTCTAGATTTATCATCTTCTTATTTTAGAAACTAGAGGGGGGGGGACACTCTGTTTTGCACTTTGGAAGAGTCTCACGTGTAAACTATTGAGTTTAAAATTAAATGGTTTTAGAAATATTGTTATGATTTTTAAAGACCTATTCATAGATAACCCGTCGTATGGGTCCGATTAAAAAAAAGTTTTTAAGTTTCAGTCCTATGTATGGGGGGAAATGTAATTTTTTTTTCAATTTTTGGCCACTTTTATTTGTATTCATTTTACTTACAATATGCGTGAGGCCGTTTATTTTGATTTAAAACTTGTTTATGCGCTTCTATACTTATACCTATCTATACTAATATTATAAAGCTGACGAGTTTCATTGTTTGTTTGAACGCGCTAATCTCAGAAACCGCTGGTCCGATTTCATAAATTCTTTCAGTGTTGGATAGTCCATTTATCGAGGAAGGTTATAAGCTATATTATATTTTCAAAAAAAGTAGGGATCCGCACGGAAAACCCAAATATGTCACCCAAAATGTAAAAAAAAAATCTTATATCGCATGCGCTGTGAAAAGTATTCATTTTAGAAATATACAATGTACTACAATTTTGTAGAACACATTAATATCTACAAAAAATGTCGCGACAGCATATTTCTAACTATTATAGTTACGTCACAATAACAAGCGAATGCAAGCGGACTGAGTGAACCAGACTGATCGTGCTGCACTATGACGTCACAAGCGCTCATGTGACTGTTAGCGAGACTCGATATTTTTCGAAACTTTGAATGCCTATAAAATCAAAACTACTAGGTACTTTTTAACTAAACAAAAACTAGTGTATTTGTATACACGCAGGCTTTACTGATACAACATTTCAAGCGATTTGGCATACCTAGTAACATTACTTATTCTAGCACCCGTAACATTTTCTCATTGAAAAATCTTTCCATAAGCAGAACGAATTTATAGAGTACCTACTCATTAAAATGAATTATAATTTGTGTAAATTTTAACATTTTGAACCACCTAATTGAATATGATTTACATTATTTAATTGATTCTATTATTACTATTACATGTTTTAAACTCACTTGAATGTAAACCCAATGACCTATAAAATGTTTTATCAATAAATGACTATTATGACTAACACTTACGAGCTTACCAGGGGGCTAGATGTTGTTCTGTGACTTATCCGGCAATATTATCAATTTATTTATATGAATACTCACATCATTATGCACTACATCCACAGTGAACGTGGCGGGGTCGTGGTCCGTGGCCGGCAGTTTGTCGCACAGCACGAGCCGCACGTCCTGTTTGCCGCTATAAGGACGGTTGGACTTCACCACGGAACGCTTTATCAGGTTGCGAGAGCACGCTGTGTATGACGATAGTTCTATCTCTTCTGACGCTGAAACAACGAAATTACATCGTTTAATTATTAAAAAAACAAATAAATCATTTATTTTCCCCACATGATTTTCTAATGATATAAGTAAGTATTATTTATTTTATTTTTATTTATTTTTTATTTATTTCACAAACACACTTAATCTATCTTTACAGGTCACACACACACACACACACCCAATACAATAGATAAGTCAATTACATAGATCCAGAATACAATACAATTAATCAAACAACAAAGAATAGAGTCAATATGACATGTATTGTATCCTCCGCTTCGCCAGCATCTTGGTAAGAAGCTGAAGCAACGGAAGAAGAAACATCATCATCATTAAAACATTTACTGTCGTAGCGGTACAACCTGCGTAGTCGGTCCTTAGTGCGTGGTTGGTTCACTGGTGTAACCAACCTAACTCCGACCGACCTGATAGTATTTAATCATGATTTGCTACCCAGTCGAACATAGCCCAGCGGCCCAAGGGGCCGAAAAAAGGCAAGCGCAGAGTCAGACGTCCACCAACAAGGTAATCTGGTGAAAGTGGTTGACTCCTGGAAATCATTAAGGGAGGCCTATGACCAGCAGGCATCCAACGGCTGACATTATGATGATGTTACATGTGATAACTTACTGGTAAAGCTGGTAGTGACAGAGAGAGTGCAGTCGTCAGCGTAGAAGCCGAGTATGTTGTGTCGCTGCGGCGCGTCGTAGTGCGAGAAGTACACGCTGAGGAACTTACTGGTGAAGCTGGTAGTGACAGAGAGAGTGCAGTCGTCAGCGTAGAAGCCGAGTATGTTGTGTCGCTGCGGCGCGTCGTAGTGCGAGAAGTACACGCTGAGGAACTTACTGGTGAAGCTGGTAGTGACAGAGAGAGTGCAGTCGTCAGCGTAGAAGCCGAGTATGTTGTGTCGCTGCGGCGCGTCGTAGTGCGAGAAGTACACGCTGAGGAACTTCTCCACCAGCATCTTGGTGAGGCGCTCCGGCTCCATGTAGTTGCGGACGAACGGGAAGTGGAGGCCCGTCTCGTTTATGCTTATACCGTCCTGGAAACAAACAAAATACTATCTGGATTGGAACTAAAATCTAACCACAGCCAGCGCCACCACTCAAGTCTTACGGTTGATGCGGGAACTACAGTATTAGAAACGTTAATATCTTGGCAAGCAGCGCCACTGACGGACTTCAGTGATGGCGCGCACATGGAACTAATATGGTCTTAATTAAATTCCAAAAAAAAAAATTAAACAGCATAATTATATGACCTTTTTGTGTGATTCCACTCTGGGACAAATTTTTGTATTATAATGCATGATATTAGATATTTATTTCACTTAATATAATTAATTAATTTAATGTCTCACCAGTTCAGACAATCTCGGGAACTTCATGATAATAGTTTTGACGTAGGACGCGGGGTCTAACTCGTTACACAATGGGTTCCCTTCCACCCACAGCTTCTCTATTTTACTGCTCACTCTGACCAAATCCGCTATTGCCTGTATCTGCAAAACAAAATGTATTAAATGCTAAATGTTATAAAAAATCAAAGCCAAAATTTACATAGAAACTCAATGATTTACATGTCAGTAAAATCTTATAACCAGTGCCGGATTAGCCACGTAGCAAGTGTAGCAAATGCTACGGGCCCCGCGCATTGGAGGGCCCCGCGCTCAAATAGGTATTTCGTAATACCTATTTGAGCGGCGAACCGAGCTGACCCGAACTGCGCGCATAGCTATTTCCACCTCACCTCTATCACGAATTCACGAAAAACGTTGGTATCAAAATCAACAACCATAATTTGAAATTGTACCACAAGTTGTATGTACTACTTGCACTGCTCACTAAACGCTAAATTTGCCCATAATAAACCCAGAAAAGTTTATTTATTAGTCCAGTCAAATTAGCATTTTACCTCGGAATTTGAGATACCCAGCTGTAATTCTGTAAATACTTAATATTGACACTAGACCAGGGTTTTTAACTTTTCAAAGGAAAAAAATAGTAGTAGGATGAAACCCATTAGAAAAGGAGAGGAATATGACAAATATTAAAGGAAAAATAAATTACGGTCGATCGGAGTTCGGGAAGTGGGAGGGGGTGGGCTTTTAAGGAGAGAAAATGGTTTATCTCGATTTGCGGTGAAACTACTTGTCCTATGAAAAAAAATTATATGGCAAAGTTGTAGGTAATAAAACGATCTACAACTTTTAATTCAGAACTTTTTTACATAACGTCAAAATGTATGTGAAAAATTCAAAAAACTAAGTTTTTGGTTTTTTATTTCTATCTTTTTCAAAAACATTTTATTTTCTACGAAATTTGGTGAAAACTTACCTTTTTATGCCCCAAACATACTATAATTTATTTGATTAAAAATATTAATTTTTTCACCTTATTTTGACTTAATTACTAAAAACATTGACTAATTTTCAATAAAAAAATTCACGTGTCAAAATATTAGCTTTTTTATAAAAATCGGTGTGCTGTTTGTTCATTGAAATCTTTATTTTTTGATGGTTAAGAAAAATATATCCATTACCATAGTAAATTTTCTCAGAAAATGCAAAACACCGAAACAAAATTTGTATCATTATGTACAATTGCATCATAAAAATGTAATTTTTGCAATTTTTATTTCATATAATTGCTTATAATCCGACTTATTGCACATTATACAAACAGATTATTATATTATTTTTATTATTATATAGTCTGAAAAGACGAAATCACATTTTTGTGATGCAATTGTACCTAATGATACAAATTTTTGTTTCGGTTTTGTGCATTTTCTGAGAATATTTACTATAGTAATGTATATATTTTTTTTAACTATCAGAAAATAGAGATTTCAATGAATATAAAGCACACCGACTTTTATAAAAAAGCTAATATTTTGACACGTGAATTTTCGATTGAAAATTAGACTATATTTTTGAAAATTAAGTCAAAATAAGGTGAAAACAATAATATTTTCAATCAAATAAATCAAAGTTTATTTAGGACATAAATAGGTAAGTTTTCACTAAACTTCGTAGAAAAATAACAATTTTTGAAAAAGATAAATAAAAAAAACAAAAAACTTGGTTATTTGAATTTTTCACATAAGTTTTGACGTATAAAATGTATAAAAGTTGTGAATTAAAAGTTGTAGATCGTTTTATTACCTACAACTTTGCCATATAACTTTTTTTCATAGGACTAGTAGTTTCACCGCAAATCGAGATAAACCATTTTCTCCCCTTAAAAGCCCACCCCCTCCCACTTCCCGAACTCAGATCGACCGTAATTTATTTTTCCTTTCATCTTTACCATATTCCCCTCCTTTTCTAATGGGTTTCATCCTACTACTATTTTTTTCCGTTTTTGACCATTTTTGGTCTAAAAGCACTGGTCTACACTACACCCTAAAAGTTGTATAAAAACCTACCGATGTTCGCAACCATTAAAATTTCAAGATATTCTATTATATTCTCTGGACCTAACAATTTTCATCCTCAAATGAGAGGATTTCTCAAATGAGAGAATTCCTCAAATGAGATAATTCCTCAACCCCATCAGAGGCAGCGGATGACCTGAAGTGATGCTGTGACCGCGCGCTCTCCGCCATCTATCTCGAAAACGGTTCACCGTATGAAAAATTTTTGTGAACATTATTTGTAGAGAATTTTGTATTAATTTTGTATTTCTACAATATTCACAAAGATATAAATAGCAAAAAACCCATAGGAAATGAGATATTTACAAAAAAACTATTTTTGCGGTCTTTGACCTTGAAATTTTAATGGTTGCGAACACCCTACGATCGGTAGGTTTTGAGACAACTTTTAGGGTGTCAATATAATAAATATTTACAGACTTACAGCTATCTAGCTAGGGTATCTCGAATTCCGAGATTCTTACCTATTTTGAGCTAAAATGACTTGACTATAACAGTTTTGTTCTCTATACTAATATTATAAAGAGGAAAGATTTGTTTGTTTGTTTGTAAGGAATAGGCTCCGAAACTACTGGACCGATTTCAAAAATTCTTTCACCTTTTGAAAGCTACATTATCCCCGAGTAACATAGGCTATATTATAGCAAAGCAATTTGCGGGAAAGTGTAAAACGCGGGCGAAGCCGCAGGGCGGAAAGCTATATTTCATACCCTAAATTTGAGAACCGATAGCAAACCAAGGGCCCCTTGACAGAATTTGCTACAGGCCCCGCGCTGGCTTAATCCGGCACTGCTTATAACTATGTAAAATTGGAAAATAATCTAGTATACTAGCTCTTCACCCGCGTTACAATAGATTTTCTCACGGACATAATGTATTTTTAGAGCTATAAAAAGTTAAAAAGTAGCCTATATTACTTTCTATCCTTTAAACTATATCCACTGAACACTTATTCACCAATGAGTTATGAGCAGGGAGATGATGAATAAATCTTATTGTTATACTCACATTATTATTGCTCAAGTCAATAGATATAAGATCTCCTTTTATGAAGAAGTTTAGTATCTCAATAGGTGGTTGACTGAAAATGGAAAATGGATATTGCAATTGCATTAATAAAAAACTATTTTACTATACATGTTTCATTAAATTACTAATTGCCTGGGACATTAAGGCTTTCTATTGATGTTTACACAAAGATCCATATGTTAATCATTAAGAATTAATAGCTTACTTAATACACCAGCCTATAATAATTTATTTATACTTCCAACTAATAATAAACATTACATTGTTGATTTTTCTCAAATTTTAGGCAAAATAAAGGTAACTCTTTGCCCAGCAGTGGGAATAGGTTGAAAAGGTTTTTTTCTATTTATATCTACATATACAAATTACTAGTTTCAGGCAAAATAATAAGTACATTAATTACTTACTTGAGCTCGTTATTGCTGAGATTCAAGGCCTTTGTATCTCTCCCCATTCTTAACATAAGGATTTTAAAATTGGCTAATAGAGATATTTTGTAAAACTCTATTTTCTTGTCTGTTAAATCTGAAATGTGATTATCACAGCAAAGTAAAAAATAAGCTTAAAGCCTCCAGCACACCGGATGCGTATACGTACACGTAAGCGTAGACGTGCACGTACCACTGAGTTGTAATGTATGGGAATGTATGAGACAGGACACACTGCTTGCGTAACGTGACGTGCGCGAGCAGTGTGTCCTGTCTAATACATTCCCATACATTACAACTCAGTGGTACGTGCACGTCTACGCTTACGTGTATGTATACGCATCCGGTGTGCTGGAGGCTTAAGTAAGCTTTTTTCTATAATTAATCAATTAGAATTGAGAACCTACCTTGATCATTACAAAAGTTAGATAAATCCAGCTCTTGTTTTTCTGTAAACCTTCGACTTACAACTCTAGACACAACATCATCTATCGTCATGGTCTGGTCAAACAGTTCAGTGGATGATTTATCGTAAAACAGAACATCTATGTTAAACATGTTTTGCTGGTACGGACACATGAAGTCGTATCGTACAATCTTGTTTATGAATGAAAGGCTGCTGGTGTGGAATGATGTTATACCACCCAATGTTGTGCCAGCTATTGGGATGAATACTGTTGTGAAGTAGTCACTAAAGGCATCATAAAGATCTTCTTTAGAATCTGTCCATCCATGCACCTGTGAAGTTTATTTACTTATTTAATCATTAGAACTTACATAATTACCCCAAGATCGTTATTGGGTTATATTAGAAAGACATAATATCCTGTTTTGGGATATGAGATACAAAGTTTTTACAGCTAGTTTTTATAGCTACATTAAACATACCATAACTTTATGAAAGCAGTGATTTGCCGCTTCATCTTCGGTAGCGATGCAGTGTTCTATAAATTCGATAAATTGAGGGTTGGCACTCCACCTGTTCAACAAGAATCTTCTGTAGTTATCCAAAGGGTTTTTCTTCGGGTTCATCATTGTTAGTTCATTTCATAGACCTAAAATCATCACTGAAACATCACTGAAAAACAAACTTAGCTAAGCTAAAGCTATAAATAGCAATGCACAACCAAAACAAACCAATGTTGTGCTGTGCTGCAACTGCTGCAATCGAGCTTGAATTGGTATTGTTACCAATTCGATTCGACAAATGATATTCGATTTATAGGTTTTTTTTTTCCTTTGCTTGCTTGCTTGTGTGCCATGCATGCTTGCTAACTTGCAACTGCCAAATTTGCCCATGTTTGTTTGATTGTATTGATTGATCATTTTCATAGAAGCCGAAAGCTAGGAAAATAAGAAAATTAATTTATATTTGAATTTCCTTTCACAAATAGAACAAAAAGATGAAGACTGCTATTCTAAATCTGTGTAAAATTCTCATATTTGTTATCGTTTTAATGAGTATAATTTCACATGTTGTGGTGGCCAATTCCGCCTCCAAAAAATTGCAAATTGGTGTCAAGAAACGCCCCACGGAATGTCCTATTAAAAGCAGAAAAGGAGATCTTCTTCACATGCATTATACGGTAAATATAAATATATGAAGCGTATGTACCAGACCGATTCTATAAAAAAATCCTGTAATTTATGTTTAACTAGCTCTCCTCCCGCTTTTTTATGGATTTCCCCACGGTAAGTAGTACAGGAGTTATTCTGATCTACGATTATTGTAAAGTTTAAATCCGTTCAGTAGGTAGGTACCTACTTTTGTTTGACAGCTCAATGAACATGCATACCTAAATCCTGGCCAACTATTGCCTATATACAGTATATCAGTATAATATTGTTTACATTTCAGGGAACCCTTGAAGATGGTACAGAGTTTGATAGCTCAATCCCCCGTGGTAATCCCCTTACTTTTACTCTGGGATCTGGTCAAGTAATCAAAGGATGGGATCAAGGTCTGATGGGCATGTGTGAAGGAGAGCAAAGGAAACTAGTCATTCCACCAGAATTAGCCTATGGTGATGCTGGAGCTCCACCAAAAATTCCAAAGGCTGCTACTCTTATATTCCAAGTAGATTTAGTGAAAATTGAAAGGAAAGAAGAACTGTAAAATGAAGTAATTTTCAGCGGTATTGTTAATTCTTTAATCACTATTTCAATCATTCATTTACACAATATCAATTACATTTTTATGTAGGAACCATATTTAAAATTTACTGTTTTCTAGCTATCTATAAGTTTTGTTACATTGTTTTAGAATAAAATGGTGAAGGAATAAAATATCGCTATTTGTATAAATGCCTTTTAATTTACCTTCGAATAACAAAACAAATTTCATGTGCATTTATTATGTTGCCTAAAAATAACAACCAAAGAGAATAGTCACATAGCAACATCCTAACGTACCATGCAACAAACCAAAGAGAATATAATCACAAACCAGCAATAAAATCGCATCAGACCAATGAAGTAGGAATATTTATTCTGAGCATCAGACCTAAGAGAATTTAAATATACGTGCATCAGACCAAAAATGTTGGTAGATTCTTTTATTTTTGGCGAACGTGACTGGCCATTATTGGGGTTTTGCCAGTTTTGCCGTCAACCGCCAATGTCAAATTGGTAGGTTCATGTACCTACCAAAACCACTACAGATGACTTATTATGTCATTGTCAAGCCTATCGATTGACAGATAAACATACCTACTTTTGTTTGTAGGCAATAGGCAATGGTCGTTGCGTTGCAATCGTATCGTCGTTGCATTGTTTGTCGGCTTGTAACTTGAATAATTGTGTAAACTACATAATTAATCTTTCGATGGTGCACCTGTCTCTACATCTGTTACGAAAATGGTGAAAATAATATTTTTGCACCCCGATCTGGGTATAGGCGGCGCTGAGCGCCTCGTTATCGATGCCGCATTGGCATTCAAGAATAGGGGTCACGAAGTCTCCTTTTACACCAATCACCACGATCCAACGCATTGTTTTGCTGAGACCAGGGACGGTACCTTTCCTGTGACCGTTATTGGAGACTGGATACCTCGCTCTATACTCTGGAGATTCAAGGCGGCTTGTGCGTACTTGCGGATGGTTTATGCCGCAGTTTACATGGCTTGGTATGTTATCCCCGAAGAAGAACCGACCCTCATCTTCACAGATCTGATCTCCCTATGCATTCCATTTTTAAAACTAGCCCGAGGATCTTTTCGTGTCGTGTTCTATTGCCATCACCCAGATAAACTTCTTACAAGTGAAGGTGGTTTTTTGAAGAAATTGTATAGGTACCCATTGAACTGGCTTGAAGAATTGACAACTTCTCGAGCTGATAAAGTGCTTGTCAATAGTAAATACACAGCAAGAGTCTACCAAGAAGCTTTCCAAGGTATTAGAGATATTCCTGATATTTGCTATCCATCAATCAACACTGAGTTTTTCAAAGCTACAGTTCCACAGCCCTTGAAGGAAGTAGTCCCGATTGGTACAGACAAGTTTATCTTTCTGTCAATAAATAGATATGAAAGAAAGAAGAATCTTAAGTTAGCTTTGAGAGCTTTGGAGCATATGAAACATATTGTAAGTGAAGATGATTGGAATAGAGTGCATTTAATAATGGCTGGTGGTTTTGATCCCATCAACTTGGAGAACATGGAGCATTATATGGAGCTTACTGACCTTGCAGCCGAGTTAGATATTGAAGACAAAGTTACTTTTATGAAATCACCGAAAGATATTGAAAAGGTGTCTTTACTACATAACTGCAAAGCTTTAGTTTACACTCCATCTAATGAACATTTTGGCATAGTGCCGTTGGAAGCAATGTATTACCGCAAGCCTGTTATAGCTGTGAACAGTGGAGGTCCAACTGAGACGATTGTGCATGAAGTTACTGGTTTTCTGTGTGAACCAACTAGTCAAGCTTTTGCGGAAGCTATGAGTAAACTGATGATCAACACAGATTTATGTGAGAGACTTGGCGATGCTGGATTGAAGAGATTTGAGACTAAATTCTCCTTTGATGCATTTACAGAGCAGCTTGATGGTATCTTGAGCCGAGAGAGACAGATAGCTTTAGAAACCAGAGCCATTGAGCAGGAGAGAAAGCATAAATAGCATAACGCCAACACTCCAACAGTCTTTGACTTAGTTTGAGTGTTACAACCAAAGAATTGCATTTGTGATGAATATTACTGACAATATTAGGGGTCTATCTATAGTTATGTTTTAAATTATGTGAAAATTTCCAAATTGAGGCTTTTGCTTACTATATAGTTAATTGGGACCTGTGAAGCAAGATGTTGTGCGTTTGTTTCCCGCATCAGGACAAAATTTGTATCATCTGCAATTATTTGTTCTGAGTGTCTGGGTCCTCTGGGTGTTAGGATTTGATGATTGTTGTATTGATTTTGGTAGCCCAATATTTAATTATAAAAAATAGGTTCCTCAACCTAACCATACAAATTATATTGTTATTAGCATTTTGTCCTATCAAGAAGGTCAAACTATATCTAATTATATGTAAATGATTGTTATAATGATGATGACTGATGTTAAGAATTTAAGCATAATGTAGAATTTGAAATTTAACATCCATACTATATAAATATATTATAAATGGGAAAGTGTGTCTGTGTATCTATCTTTTACGACAATATGGAGCGACAAATAGACGTGATTTTATAAATGGAGATGGTTGAAGGGATAGGACATAGGCTAGTTGATTATACATACTGAAGAAATGTGTCGTACTGATTTAGTAAATAGATTCATTTTATTTTAGACATTTTAGGAAACACAGCTAACACAAACAATTAAATAATATTTCTTACTATTCTTTTTGTTTATAAATACCTAATTAATGTCACTATAGTTTAAGATCACTTGAAAACTATCAATCTTCAACTAAACACTTAAATCACAGATATTGTAACTTTTATTGTTATGTAAATAAATGTAATTTTATGTGAGTAAAATATATTTTCATCTAATGGTCTCATTTTAAAGAAAAACGAACTAGTAATAATAATAATATAAATTTATTCAAATATCTGCTTACATCAACAAGGGTACATAGACACAATCTAGTACTAAATTTTTTTTTTTTTTTTTTTTTTTTATTCTATTTTTATTTAGGGACTTTGAGTTTTAACAAATCATGTCAGTCCCATAGGGATATCTAGTATCTACATCTACATTAATTACTATCTACATTAATTATTGTTTACAAACATGTTGGAGTACTAAATTTCTTTCTAGATTTTGTAATGAAGAAATAAATTCAATGTTTTACTTCCAATAGAAAAAACATAAATATAAAGAAACATCACAGGAATTAACAAAATAAAAGCTCTAATTGGATTTATGAAAGTTTCGGTTATCATTTACTCAATCAATGTTTTATCCATTGTGTAAACTTTTTCCACATTTTCCTCCGGTAATGGGTCTAAAAGTTCAATCTGAAGATCATACTGTTGGTCCAGCCCGAGGTAACTGTCACTCATAATATACACTGTGTAGATTATACGACCTGTAAAAAAAAAACCATTATAGACTAGTAATTATTGTAAAGTAGTTCAATAGCCCACTTTAATAGTGAAAAAATTGGATTCACATAGAAGTTATGGTATCTAATATACTAAGGTCTTTGAATTTTTGAATCCTACCATAGCATCGGTATTCCCTATTGCTACGCCTTAACAGTAACAGACATTACAAAGACATACAGTATAAAGACATTTTTAGTCTTTGAAATACCTTGAAAGTATCAAGATGATTATTCCAAGTATCAATCAAAGTTACCTGTAAAAGACGGTGTATAAAAGGTGACCTGCGAGCTCCCTCTAGCGGACACTCGCTTCAACGCGTGCAGTTCCTGATTGTCTATTGTGCCGAGGGACACGAACCAGCCCTCGTTCTTCCCGCGCGGGAAGCGGGGACAAAGCACGTTGTTGGGGTTGCCGCCGCGACGGTTTATGGTCATTAGAAGCGTGTATTCCTGAAATAAGTGAAGATTAATTTTTAGAAGGATTTGAAATGGAGAAGCTGCACAAGGGTTGTTTTATGTGCAGGGCAACACTAAGCTGATAAAAACTTAAAAAAAGTTGTAAATTTTAGTAAACTTAATAGGTACAATGTAGTGTGCTCTGTTTTTTACTACGTAACTATAACCACAGGGTGTTATAAATCTTTTTAAAATGATGATAATGATAAATATTTTAAGATATTATTTTGTAGTATATGAACAGTAACATTTCATCTACTCCAAAATAATCCAAATCACCCAAACCATAATGGTTTGTATCGGGAGACCCGTGTCTAATAGTGGGACGTTATATTGGTTGAGGAGATTATTACCTGATCAGCGTGCAACGGCATCCATTGGTCCCTTCCTTGCGGTTGCGTTACTATCTTGTCCTGTTCGTAATCACTGTCGAACCATAGACCGCGGATTTGCAGCTTTATATCCAACGTGGGAAGATCCATTATTGCCTGTAAATCAAAACAAGTTTTATAGCAACAGAAAACACAGCAGTTATTAAAATACCTTTAGCACTAACAGTACCTACTTGGTCCCTGCCAATAAGTCAGTTACTTATTTATACTAATATTATAAAGCTGAAGAGTTTGTGCGTTTGTTTTTTTTTAATCTAATAAACCACTGGTTTAAAAATATATTAGTTTTACATTTATCGAGGAAGGCTATAGATAGGCTATATTTAAAAAAATGCAATTAGGTTTATCTAGACACTAGACTTGATACTTACTCTATGAATTTGCTCGATTTGCCCTTCATCGAATTCCTTTCTCATGTATTTAGCGAGAGTCTCGTAATTCCTTGCGGCAGATTTCACACCGTTCAGGAGAATGCATGGTTTCTTTGTATCTGAAAAAAAAAACAGATTACGTTATATGTTTGCTGTGTTAATATAGTAGTTTAGATAATAATCATAAGGTACTTATATGTATAATGGGGGCCAAATGATTTGAGTTCTATATCATGGTTTTTAACAATATTTGAACGTGAAACGGGGACTATGCCATGTTCAAATATTTGAGTTTTCTTGCCTCAAATAGTTCTAGCAGAAATATGTTTCCGCTAGAACGTACTGTATGCAGTACGTCTTATAAGAAAATCTAACTGTATTTGAACCATAAATGAACGCTCATAAATAATTCTCAATACTCATTACTCATCACTTTTAGTCTAACCTTTAGTCATGTTAGAGAAGACATACAGCTGTTCGGGATCGACGTGCGGTAGAGTGGTCAAGGGTGAGTCAGTCGGCCAGCGCGCCTGCACTATCGCCTGCATCAGCAGCTGGCAGGACAGACAGACGGACAGCCAACCGTTCTCAGCGGATGTGTCTATCATGGCCTGCGGATTATATTAATTAAATTAACTCAGTAAAATTAAAACTGTTTTGATGATTTGTAGATGTTGCAGTGTGAATTGTCCAGCACACACGCTGATTGTAGACTTTCGTCTACCTTTTTGACGAAAAGACGTTGCGTAGCTTCCCTAACGCTGCCCATCCGAGTTGGATTCGACGAGTGAGCTTCTTCTCAAAGTTGGACCTACCTAATTGGACTGTCTGTCCTAGGTATACATACGCGTCAACAACTTTGAGAGTCGAGATCATGAACATTGAACATGAATTTTGTCTTATCCATGTTCGTTTTGAGACCAACCCGTTAAGAGACTCGATTGAGGCCTTCGAGCGTTATACCGAGTTCTTCCATCGAGTTTGCCATGACTACGATAGCGTCTGCGAATCGAGGCTGAGTGATGAATTCGCCGTTAATATTGATGCCCAGTCCTTTCCAATCTAGAAGTTTGAAGGCATCCAAAGAGGCAGTATACAGTTTCGGAGACAAAACGTCTCCCTGTTTACACCCCTTTGTAAGGCAAACTGCATGCTTAATGATAAAAAAATAAAGGTTTTCTCTAGAGACCTGTAATATCCTGATGGTCTGGTCCAGCACAGACTTGGTGTCGGTGAGGTAGTCCGTGTTGGGCAGCGGCAGACGAGACATGTGCGCCTGCAGGAGGAGGAACGCCTTCACGTTGGACGAGTCCAGGGATAGGGAGTCCACGGGGAGTCTGCATTGTGTTGATAGTGACCTGTAATATCCTGATGGTCTGGTCCAGCACAGACTTGGTGTCGGTGAGGTAGTCCGTGTTGGGCAGCGGCAGACGAGACATGTGCGCCTGCAGGAGGAGGAACGCCTTCACGTTGGACGAGTCCAGGGATAGGGAGTCCACGGGGAGTCTGCATTGTGTTGATAGTGACCTGTAATATCCTGATGGTCTGGTCCAGCACAGACTTGGTGTCGGTGAGGTAGTCCGTGTTGGGCAGCGGCAGACGAGACATGTGCGCCTGCAGGAGGAGGAACGCCTTCACGTTGGACGAGTCCAGGGATAGGGAGTCCACGGGGAGTCTGCATTGTGTTGATAGTGACCTGTAATATCCTGATGGTCTGGTCCAGCACAGACTTGGTGTCGGTGAGGTAGTCCGTGTTGGGCAGCGGCAGACGAGACATGTGCGCCTGCAGGAGGAGGAACGCCTTCACGTTGGACGAGTCCAGGGATAGGGAGTCCACGGGGAGTCTGCATTGTGTTGATAGTGACCTGTAATATCCTGATGGTCTGGTCCAGCACAGACTTGGTGTCGGTGAGGTAGTCCGTGTTGGGCAGCGGCAGACGAGACATGTGCGCCTGCAGGAGGAGGAACGCCTTCACGTTGGACGAGTCCAGGGATAGGGAGTCCACGGGGAGTCTGCATTGTGTTGATAGTGACCTGTAATATCCTGATGGTCTGGTCCAGCACAGACTTGGTGTCGGTGAGGTAGTCCGTGTTGGGCAGCGGCAGACGAGACATGTGCGCCTGCAGGAGGAGGAACGCCTTCACGTTGGACGAGTCCAGGGATAGGGAGTCCACGGGGAGTCTGCATTGTGTTGATAGTGACCTGTAATATCCTGATGGTCTGGTCCAGCACAGACTTGGTGTCGGTGAGGTAGTCCGTGTTGGGCAGCGGCAGACGAGACATGTGCGCCTGCAGGAGGAGGAACGCCTTCACGTTGGACGAGTCCAGGGATAGGGAGTCCACGGGGAGTCTGCATTGTGTTGATAGTGACCTGTAATATCCTGATGGTCTGGTCCAGCACAGACTTGGTGTCGGTGAGGTAGTCCGTGTTGGGCAGCGGCAGACGAGACATGTGCGCCTGCAGGAGGAGGAACGCCTTCACGTTGGACGAGTCCAGGGATAGGGAGTCCACGGGGAGTCTGCATTGTGTTGATAGTGACCTGTAATATCCTGATGGTCTGGTCCAGCACAGACTTGGTGTCGGTGAGGTAGTCCGTGTTGGGCAGCGGCAGACGAGACATGTGCGCCTGCAGGAGGAGGAACGCCTTCACGTTGGACGAGTCCAGGGATAGGGAGTCCACGGGGAGTCTGCATTGTGTTGATAGTGACCTGTAATATCCTGATGGTCTGGTCCAGCACAGACTTGGTGTCGGTGAGGTAGTCCGTGTTGGGCAGCGGCAGACGAGACATGTGCGCCTGCAGGAGGAGGAACGCCTTCACGTTGGACGAGTCCAGGGATAGGGAGTCCACGGGGAGTCTGCATTGTGTTGATAGTGACCTGTAATATCCTGATGGTCTGGTCCAGCACAGACTTGGTGTCGGTGAGGTAGTCCGTGTTGGGCAGCGGCAGACGAGACATGTGCGCCTGCAGGAGGAGGAACGCCTTCACGTTGGACGAGTCCAGGGATAGGGAGTCCACGGGGAGTCTGCATTGTGTTGATAGTGACCTGTAATATCCTGATGGTCTGGTCCAGCACAGACTTGGTGTCGGTGAGGTAGTCCGTGTTGGGCAGCGGCAGACGAGACATGTGCGCCTGCAGGAGGAGGAACGCCTTCACGTTGGACGAGTCCAGGGATAGGGAGTCCACGGGGAGTCTGCATTGTGTTGATAGTGACCTGTAATATCCTGATGGTCTGGTCCAGCACAGACTTGGTGTCGGTGAGGTAGTCCGTGTTGGGCAGCGGCAGACGAGACATGTGCGCCTGCAGGAGGAGGAACGCCTTCACGTTGGACGAGTCCAGGGATAGGGAGTCCACGGGGAGTCTGCATTGTGTTGATAGTGACCTGTAATATCCTGATGGTCTGGTCCAGCACAGACTTGGTGTCGGTGAGGTAGTCCGTGTTGGGCAGCGGCAGACGAGACATGTGCGCCTGCAGGAGGAGGAACGCCTTCACGTTGGACGAGTCCAGGGATAGGGAGTCCACGGGGAGTCTGCATTGTGTTGATAGTGACCTGTAATATCCTGATGGTCTGGTCCAGCACAGACTTGGTGTCGGTGAGGTAGTCCGTGTTGGGCAGCGGCAGACGAGACATGTGCGCCTGCAGGAGGAGGAACGCCTTCACGTTGGACGAGTCCAGGGATAGGGAGTCCACGGGGAGTCTGCATTGTGTTGATAGTGACCTGTAATATCCTGATGGTCTGGTCCAGCACAGACTTGGTGTCGGTGAGGTAGTCCGTGTTGGGCAGCGGCAGACGAGACATGTGCGCCTGCAGGAGGAGGAACGCCTTCACGTTGGACGAGTCCAGGGATAGGGAGTCCACGGGGAGTCTGCATTGTGTTGATAGTGACCTGTAATATCCTGATGGTCTGGTCCAGCACAGACTTGGTGTCGGTGAGGTAGTCCGTGTTGGGCAGCGGCAGACGAGACATGTGCGCCTGCAGGAGGAGGAACGCCTTCACGTTGGACGAGTCCAGGGATAGGGAGTCCACGGGGAGTCTGCATTGTGTTGATAGTGACCTGTAATATCCTGATGGTCTGGTCCAGCACAGACTTGGTGTCGGTGAGGTAGTCCGTGTTGGGCAGCGGCAGACGAGACATGTGCGCCTGCAGGAGGAGGAACGCCTTCACGTTGGACGAGTCCAGGGATAGGGAGTCCACGGGGAGTCTGCATTGTGTTGATAGTGACCTGTAATATCCTGATGGTCTGGTCCAGCACAGACTTGGTGTCGGTGAGGTAGTCCGTGTTGGGCAGCGGCAGACGAGACATGTGCGCCTGCAGGAGGAGGAACGCCTTCACGTTGGACGAGTCCAGGGATAGGGAGTCCACGGGGAGTCTGCATTGTGTTGATAGTGACCTGTAATATCCTGATGGTCTGGTCCAGCACAGACTTGGTGTCGGTGAGGTAGTCCGTGTTGGGCAGCGGCAGACGAGACATGTGCGCCTGCAGGAGGAGGAACGCCTTCACGTTGGACGAGTCCAGGGATAGGGAGTCCACGGGGAGTCTGCATTGTGTTGATAGTGACCTGTAATATCCTGATGGTCTGGTCCAGCACAGACTTGGTGTCGGTGAGGTAGTCCGTGTTGGGCAGCGGCAGACGAGACATGTGCGCCTGCAGGAGGAGGAACGCCTTCACGTTGGACGAGTCCAGGGATAGGGAGTCCACGGGGAGTCTGCATTGTGTTGATAGTGACCTGTAATATCCTGATGGTCTGGTCCAGCACAGACTTGGTGTCGGTGAGGTAGTCCGTGTTGGGCAGCGGCAGACGAGACATGTGCGCCTGCAGGAGGAGGAACGCCTTCACGTTGGACGAGTCCAGGGATAGGGAGTCCACGGGGAGTCTGCATTGTGTTGATAGTGACCTGTAATATCCTGATGGTCTGGTCCAGCACAGACTTGGTGTCGGTGAGGTAGTCCGTGTTGGGCAGCGGCAGACGAGACATGTGCGCCTGCAGGAGGAGGAACGCCTTCACGTTGGACGAGTCCAGGGATAGGGAGTCCACGGGGAGTCTGCATTGTGTTGATAGTGACCTGTAATATCCTGATGGTCTGGTCCAGCACAGACTTGGTGTCGGTGAGGTAGTCCGTGTTGGGCAGCGGCAGACGAGACATGTGCGCCTGCAGGAGGAGGAACGCCTTCACGTTGGACGAGTCCAGGGATAGGGAGTCCACGGGGAGTCTGCATTGTGTTGATAGTGACCTGTAATATCCTGATGGTCTGGTCCAGCACAGACTTGGTGTCGGTGAGGTAGTCCGTGTTGGGCAGCGGCAGACGAGACATGTGCGCCTGCAGGAGGAGGAACGCCTTCACGTTGGACGAGTCCAGGGATAGGGAGTCCACGGGGAGTCTGCATTGTGTTGATAGTGACCTGTAATATCCTGATGGTCTGGTCCAGCACAGACTTGGTGTCGGTGAGGTAGTCCGTGTTGGGCAGCGGCAGACGAGACATGTGCGCCTGCAGGAGGAGGAACGCCTTCACGTTGGACGAGTCCAGGGATAGGGAGTCCACGGGGAGTCTGCATTGTGTTGATAGTGACCTGTAATATCCTGATGGTCTGGTCCAGCACAGACTTGGTGTCGGTGAGGTAGTCCGTGTTGGGCAGCGGCAGACGAGACATGTGCGCCTGCAGGAGGAGGAACGCCTTCACGTTGGACGAGTCCAGGGATAGGGAGTCCACGGGGAGTCTGCATTGTGTTGATAGTGACCTGTAATATCCTGATGGTCTGGTCCAGCACAGACTTGGTGTCGGTGAGGTAGTCCGTGTTGGGCAGCGGCAGACGAGACATGTGCGCCTGCAGGAGGAGGAACGCCTTCACGTTGGACGAGTCCAGGGATAGGGAGTCCACGGGGAGTCTGCATTGTGTTGATAGTGACCTGTAATATCCTGATGGTCTGGTCCAGCACAGACTTGGTGTCGGTGAGGTAGTCCGTGTTGGGCAGCGGCAGACGAGACATGTGCGCCTGCAGGAGGAGGAACGCCTTCACGTTGGACGAGTCCAGGGATAGGGAGTCCACGGGGAGTCTGCATTGTGTTGATAGTGACCTGTAATATCCTGATGGTCTGGTCCAGCACAGACTTGGTGTCGGTGAGGTAGTCCGTGTTGGGCAGCGGCAGACGAGACATGTGCGCCTGCAGGAGGAGGAACGCCTTCACGTTGGACGAGTCCAGGGATAGGGAGTCCACGGGGAGTCTGCATTGTGTTGATAGTGACCTGTAATATCCTGATGGTCTGGTCCAGCACAGACTTGGTGTCGGTGAGGTAGTCCGTGTTGGGCAGCGGCAGACGAGACATGTGCGCCTGCAGGAGGAGGAACGCCTTCACGTTGGACGAGTCCAGGGATAGGGAGTCCACGGGGAGTCTGCATTGTGTTGATAGTGACCTGTAATATCCTGATGGTCTGGTCCAGCACAGACTTGGTGTCGGTGAGGTAGTCCGTGTTGGGCAGCGGCAGACGAGACATGTGCGCCTGCAGGAGGAGGAACGCCTTCACGTTGGACGAGTCCAGGGATAGGGAGTCCACGGGGAGTCTGCATTGTGTTGATAGTGACCTGTAATATCCTGATGGTCTGGTCCAGCACAGACTTGGTGTCGGTGAGGTAGTCCGTGTTGGGCAGCGGCAGACGAGACATGTGCGCCTGCAGGAGGAGGAACGCCTTCACGTTGGACGAGTCCAGGGATAGGGAGTCCACGGGGAGTCTGCATTGTGTTGATAGTGACCTGTAATATCCTGATGGTCTGGTCCAGCACAGACTTGGTGTCGGTGAGGTAGTCCGTGTTGGGCAGCGGCAGACGAGACATGTGCGCCTGCAGGAGGAGGAACGCCTTCACGTTGGACGAGTCCAGGGATAGGGAGTCCACGGGGAGTCTGCATTGTGTTGATAGTGACCTGTAATATCCTGATGGTCTGGTCCAGCACAGACTTGGTGTCGGTGAGGTAGTCCGTGTTGGGCAGCGGCAGACGAGACATGTGCGCCTGCAGGAGGAGGAACGCCTTCACGTTGGACGAGTCCAGGGATAGGGAGTCCACGGGGAGTCTGCATTGTGTTGATAGTGACCTGTAATATCCTGATGGTCTGGTCCAGCACAGACTTGGTGTCGGTGAGGTAGTCCGTGTTGGGCAGCGGCAGACGAGACATGTGCGCCTGCAGGAGGAGGAACGCCTTCACGTTGGACGAGTCCAGGGATAGGGAGTCCACGGGGAGTCTGCATTGTGTTGATAGTGACCTGTAATATCCTGATGGTCTGGTCCAGCACAGACTTGGTGTCGGTGAGGTAGTCCGTGTTGGGCAGCGGCAGACGAGACATGTGCGCCTGCAGGAGGAGGAACGCCTTCACGTTGGACGAGTCCAGGGATAGGGAGTCCACGGGGAGTCTGCATTGTGTTGATAGTGACCTGTAATATCCTGATGGTCTGGTCCAGCACAGACTTGGTGTCGGTGAGGTAGTCCGTGTTGGGCAGCGGCAGACGAGACATGTGCGCCTGCAGGAGGAGGAACGCCTTCACGTTGGACGAGTCCAGGGATAGGGAGTCCACGGGGAGTCTGCATTGTGTTGATAGTGACCTGTAATATCCTGATGGTCTGGTCCAGCACAGACTTGGTGTCGGTGAGGTAGTCCGTGTTGGGCAGCGGCAGACGAGACATGTGCGCCTGCAGGAGGAGGAACGCCTTCACGTTGGACGAGTCCAGGGATAGGGAGTCCACGGGGAGTCTGCATTGTGTTGATAGTGACCTGTAATATCCTGATGGTCTGGTCCAGCACAGACTTGGTGTCGGTGAGGTAGTCCGTGTTGGGCAGCGGCAGACGAGACATGTGCGCCTGCAGGAGGAGGAACGCCTTCACGTTGGACGAGTCCAGGGATAGGGAGTCCACGGGGAGTCTGCATTGTGTTGATAGTGACCTGTAATATCCTGATGGTCTGGTCCAGCACAGACTTGGTGTCGGTGAGGTAGTCCGTGTTGGGCAGCGGCAGACGAGACATGTGCGCCTGCAGGAGGAGGAACGCCTTCACGTTGGACGAGTCCAGGGATAGGGAGTCCACGGGGAGTCTGCATTGTGTTGATAGTGACCTGTAATATCCTGATGGTCTGGTCCAGCACAGACTTGGTGTCGGTGAGGTAGTCCGTGTTGGGCAGCGGCAGACGAGACATGTGCGCCTGCAGGAGGAGGAACGCCTTCACGTTGGACGAGTCCAGGGATAGGGAGTCCACGGGGAGTCTGCATTGTGTTGATAGTGACCTGTAATATCCTGATGGTCTGGTCCAGCACAGACTTGGTGTCGGTGAGGTAGTCCGTGTTGGGCAGCGGCAGACGAGACATGTGCGCCTGCAGGAGGAGGAACGCCTTCACGTTGGACGAGTCCAGGGATAGGGAGTCCACGGGGAGTCTGCATTGTGTTGATAGTGACCTGTAATATCCTGATGGTCTGGTCCAGCACAGACTTGGTGTCGGTGAGGTAGTCCGTGTTGGGCAGCGGCAGACGAGACATGTGCGCCTGCAGGAGGAGGAACGCCTTCACGTTGGACGAGTCCAGGGATAGGGAGTCCACGGGGAGCCTGCATTGTGTTGATAGTTCGCTGGAATAAAAACACAAAAGATGCATAAAGATACACAACCCTAGACGATGCATAAAGATACACAACTTTATAGGTGATGCATAATGATGATCTGATGATGGTGATAGATAATTTACTCTGAATTATCCGCGTTTTAAACAATTTTTTTAGTCAAATCAAGACTATGTTAGTACTGTTATCATGTATGGAACTAAGTGTTGGGCAGTAAAAAGACGTATGGTAAAAGACTGCACACAGCTGATATGCGAATATTGAAATCCAACCAAGGGATTGTGAGAATGGTCATTTGTCTGATTCCCACATACGGTAAGGAGGATTTTTCAGCCCCCCCCCCCCCCCCTGGAGGAGGGGAGGATTTTAGGAATAACCCAAAATAATACCCGTTAGTATTTCAGAGGGGATAGTGGGAATGGTCATTTGTATGATTCCCACAATCTCCCCATGACATGATTAGGAGGGTAAAATCTTACCCGTTAAGTATATCCTCGTTATGCCTCACGGGTAACGTGGCGTACTCCTCGCAGTCAGCCAGCGCCCGCAGCAGCTCGTCCACGCCCATGGCGCAGTGAAGCCGTGCGCTGAAGTGCGCCATGGTCTTGTGCGACAGGTAGTAGTAGGACGCGATGCGACCCATCCAGGTAGTGTGGATTGTCCTTTGGTCCTGTTAGTGGAAATTGTAATAAAGAATCAATACGATTCCGGACTTACTGATGTCGGTCATTGGTACTCCATGACCGACATCAGTATGTCCGGAATCAGCAAGTCATAGATATAGAATAGATTATTTAAAATACAGTAAGTTAGTTTGTTTTCAGATATAATTGCTTGAATGATACTGAAACTATATTGCCCGTATATATATGTATGTGGGATGCCGCAGGGGATCGGGACGGTTGGAAGGACATGGGGGAGGCCTTTGCCCTACAATGGGACACAATAGGCTTATAAAATATATATATATATATAATAATAATAATAATAATAAATCTTTATTGCAGACACATGATCCATATTACAAACATACATACTTATTTTAAGGCAATTTACAATAAAAATACAATAAGTATAATAGCAAAAAACTTATGACTTTAGGTAGCAATTTCTATATATGTGTATGTGTATATATATATGTATGTATTGTCCGCCATAACTCTTAAACCAATCATCCGATTTTGATGAAATTTAATAGATATACATTTAGAGATCTGGGACACAGGATAGGCTATCTAAATTCTTGCTACAGTCATGATATACCCCCATACAAACGCGGACGAAGTCGCGGGCACCGCTAGTTACTAATAATAGCAGGCGGACTGTTGCCAAGTCCGACGCAAGATGACGATCTAATATTTGTTCCGGGTATCATATTATATTAGGTATATCAGATATGCTTTGTATGACGCGTGCTAGACCCTTCATACAAGCTTCGAACTTACCACGGGGATGTTGCTGTGTAAATTGTCCAGCAGTATTTATTTACATATTAACAAGTTACCTCTTCAATCTCAATACAGTTAGCATTGGCCAGTGCGTCGAGCGATGTCTGCACCAGATTGGACAGATAGTAGTTGACGTCCCGCGGCTCCGCGCTGTCCAGTTTGTAGTAGGTGGGGTTCTTCAGCAGGCGACGGAAGAAGTACGTCCAGGTCAGGTAGTCTAGGATGTCTTGTTTAGTTTGCACAAGTTACCTCTTCAATCTCAATACAGTTAGCACTAGCCAGTGCGTCGAGCGATGTCTGCACCAGATTGGACAGATAGTAGTTGACGTCCCGCGGCTCCGCGCTGTCCAGTTTGTAGTAGGTGGGGTTCTTCAGCAGGCGACGGAAGAAGTACGTCCAGGTCAGGTAGTCTAGGATGTCTTGTTTAGTTTGCACAAGTTACCTCTTCAATCTCAATACAGTTAGCACTAGCCAGTGCGTCGAGCGATGTCTGCACCAGATTGGACAGATAGTAGTTGACGTCCCGCGGCTCCGCGCTGTCCAGTTTGTAGTAGGTGGGGTTCTTCAGCAGGCGACGGAAGAAGTACGTCCAGGTCAGGTAGTCTAGGATGTCTTGTTTAGTTTGCACAAGTTACCTCTTCAATCTCAATACAGTTAGCACTAGCCAGTGCGTCGAGCGATGTCTGCACCAGATTGGACAGATAGTAGTTGACGTCCCGCGGCTCCGCGCTGTCCAGTTTGTAGTAGGTGGGGTTCTTCAGCAGGCGACGGAAGAAGTACGTCCAGGTCAGGTAGTCTAGGATGTCTTGTTTAGTTTGCACAAGTTACCTCTTCAATCTCAATACAGTTAGCACTAGCCAGTGCGTCGAGCGATGTCTGCACCAGATTGGACAGATAGTAGTTGACGTCCCGCGGCTCCGCGCTGTCCAGTTTGTAGTAGGTGGGGTTCTTCAGCAGGCGACGGAAGAAGTACGTCCAGGTCAGGTAGTCTAGGATGTCTTGTTTAGTTTGCACAAGTTACCTCTTCAATCTCAATACAGTTAGCACTAGCCAGTGCGTCGAGCGATGTCTGCACCAGATTGGACAGATAGTAGTTGACGTCCCGCGGCTCCGCGCTGTCCAGTTTGTAGTAGGTGGGGTTCTTCAGCAGGCGACGGAAGAAGTACGTCCAGGTCAGGTAGTCTAGGATGTCTTGTTTCGTTTGCACTGTGCCTGAAGAATAAATAAATAATAAATAAATATTTCTGGACAATTCACACAGCGACATCTAGCCCCGTGATAAGCTCTAATCTTGTGTAATATAAAACATGTTATAGTTTCACGACTTATTAAATAATTTATCAGGGGGTTATATTAGGTCTTATCGCGTATTTTTATTTACTATTCCGACGTTTTCAGCCCTTTGCAGTGACTTTATTCACAGAGGAGTTTCACAGCAAATCTGACAACATATAATTGATGTGTAAAGCCTTTTGTATAGATGTTTATAATGCGATGCATCTTTATCTCCCTTTAAGACAAGTGAACAGTACAAGAGAAAGAGGGTAACCTTGCATAACACCTTTCTAAATTTAAAACGAGGAGATCTTTTTATTATTATTAATTAAGACAGAACATTAACGTAGAGCATCTGTGTTCTGTACTAACTTACTGCCATCACCAACCCGCCTAGTAAATTGGTGGAATTAAACCCACCAAGGTCTATAATGGGTTCCATTGGAAGACCCATGCCCTATTGTGGGAATTTATTTTATTGTTTAATTTAATATTAATGTAATTTATTGTCTTACCAGCCACTACTTCAGCGTTCAAATGGTCGGGCAGGACGCCGAGCAAGCTGGACTCTACGGGGAAAGGCTCGTATAAGAACTTCTTGTAGAAATTCTTCTTCTGGTCGTGGACTAGGACCACTGCTACTCCTTCGTTGTCGTACTGAAAATAATACAAACATTGAAAACGGTTTTTTGTCCTACAAATTTCGTGGTCCGTTATCCCGGTCCTACATCCTTGATATATTTAATCCTTGATATCTCTGTTAGCTACCACAATCGAGAGTTGGGTATAGGATATTTATGGGCGTCTCATCGAAACGAAGCTACTCACGAAAAATTTGCTTGATAGTAATCAAGTGCTAACCATGTTCTACGGATCCCGGACTACCTATAAACCACTTTGGCATACAAAGTAATTTTTCGAAAATTTTGTAGTTCGGCCTTTGTTCTACCGAAGGTGCGATATTGTTTTGTTTATTTATACACAATAAAGTTATTATCTAACTCACCTGCGGCCTGCCCGCTCGCCCCATCATCTGCAGCACGTCAGTGATGGGCATGTCGACGTATCTCTTCTGTTTGCCGTCGAAGTACTCCGTGCCCTTCACCACCACCAGGTGCGCCGGGAAGTTCACGCCCCACGCTAATGTGGCTGTGCAGATCAGAACCTGAGAATAAATAATTTATTGCAAGAAATATGGTAGGTGTACATAGGTTCAATTACATGTTGAATGTTACTCCTTTGATGTAGCATCAAGGAGTTAGACTGGTTATGGCAGAGTTAGCAAGGGGACAATGCACAATACGATCCATAGCGAGACGTCAGTGCAGATCCTAGTGGGGGAACACCAAATTAGAATTAGAATTACATGTAGGATTGATAGTATGTCTTATGCGAATATTTGTAGATCTCATAATTCTGAAAAGGCAGACAGTTTTTTGCCAGGCTAGGCTATATTGATTAGCCGCTCCGCTAATGGGCAAAAGCCTTCCATTTATTTCATTTATGATGGTGCTATCCTTTTCCGATGGGTAAATGCACCAGCTTTTCTCGATTGGCTCTTTAGAAAGAAATAGATGTGACTTTGTGACATGTCATTTAAAACAACAATCCGTGATCATTGTATTCCGATATTTATACAACTTGTACAATGTTTAAATGATTCTTTTGAAAATTCAATTTTTTAAAGAAAATATGTATAACCTGCGCACATATAGAAGCGAATTATAAATGGCGTCCGCTCGCATGCGTTCTCGCTCACTCTCTATCGCTGTCTATACTCACACAGTGAAGTACGCGCTACAAAAAAATAGTCAGTCAGGCCTAATTCGCACGAGAGCTTTTTTAACGTCCGTTAAAAAAGCGTTCAAATAGAACATAATAATTATGTTCTATTTGAACGTTTTAGGCATACCCAAGTACGTGTTCACACGTCGGCGATTTTAGAACGCGACGCTTTTTTATCAAGCAGTGTTGCATTTTCAACGAAAAGTGCTGGTAATAGGCCGTATGAAACTTTTTATTATTATTTACACTATTAAAAAAACGCCGGCGCTGCGATTAGTACGATGAGTATTAGTAGAAATATTCCAATAATTCGTCAAATCTTGTATACTTGTCGAATCTTCGTATAGTGTCACAAACTGTTATTTTAAGTATCTCTGTTCATTCAGAGGATGTACCCAGAATGTCCTTTTTTTCTTTCTTCTTCTAGCAACACAAATCGCTATAGCTAGTTATTTAGCAAAAAAAATTCCCACGGCTTTCTAAAGCGAGGGACGAGACGAAAGTGATTTAAAAGCGTTCGTATGAATGATCACATTGAGGACCTTTATAAAAGCGCCGGGTTTATAACGCAAAGTTGTTTAAACTCTTTACTTTACTTTACTAAAAAAATAATTTCATTTAAAATAAGTATTTTGTAAAAAAAACTCTGTAGGGACCTAGATAAAAATACTATTTAGATAATAATAATACAATAATACCGTGGAAATATGCTCGAATTACAAATAATTTTGGTATTATGTTTGTATGGGAAATTCGTCGTGACGCCGGCCTGTTTGAGAAATTGTTTTGCCAACCGTACCATACCTACCCGCCGCCATTTACAGAATTCACTTTTAATTGCGCAGGTTATAATATACTTTACATATTTTCTTGAATGATCACGGATTGTTGTTTTAAATTACATTTTACAAAAAATGAATAAAGAATCTGAATCTGACTCCGGGACATTCTGTGCCAAAATCCTTCTATGTACAATATTAGTTTAGCCTTCGAAAATTGGCGCCAGCTACAAAAATACTGCCAAATAATTATATCCACGCTTGGCTCATACGAACAGCAGCCATATGTTTTTTTGTAATAATACCTGTATTTTCTGATTAATAAACAGCTCCTCAACAGTATTCCTATCTCGCTCGTGCAAGCCGGCGTGGTGGATGCCGATCCCGAACGCGAGCGTCAGTTTCAGGTTCGATTCCCGGATGTTGGACAAGATCTGCTCCATTTCAGACTCTTTCATGTGCAGCCATTGTTTAGGGTTGTCTTCCGCTGCTAGATATGCGATGAGGTCTAGTGCTGTTAGCCTGGAAGAAGGGTTTAGAGAATATTCATCTTTTGTTTAAGTATAAGTAGGTTAAAAATTAAAATGGTAAAGTACTAGGGGGGGGGGGGGCTACTTTATATAACGAACTAGCTTTCCGCCCTGCGGCTTCGCCTGCGTTTTACACTTTCCCGCAATTTTCTTCGCTATAAACCTCCGGAGCCCGAGATTTTACCAACAAATGCAAAACCGTGGAAATCGGTTCGTGCGTTCTGAAGTTATAGCGTTAGGAAGGAAAACCCGACTCATTTTTATATAGTAGAATATATTTTATATAGTAGATTATTATTATATCTAACCTTGTTTGTCTCCTACTGGACACGAACACTAGCGCGGGGGCACAAGGCGAGTGCGTGCGTATAGCCTGGAACGTGGGCTTGTTCATGGACATCATACGTGGGCAGTAGTGGCGGCCGGGGTGGCCCGATATATGCACCTGAAATGTATATTGTAAATATATCTCTTTTTGAATTTGTTTGCTATGTGTTTGTTATTCGACGCTGAAATGGTTGAACAGATAAGTCAAAATTTTTCTTTACAATAGGAACCTTGAACAGCTAGCCAAAGGTTTATTGAAAAAGCATGTTCAAATACAGATATTTCTTCTTATTATTGTAGTAAAAAATTGTGTTTTCTAGATTATTTTATCATTTGTCTACAAGATTAACACCCATATTCTAGTCGTTTTCTCCACTCGACCTGAGTTGAGTGGAAGAAAAGACTAGAATATGGGCGTTAATCTTAAAACACTTGAGCAAATTCGTATCTGAGAATACGACAAAAACGTCCTCCACTTGAGATTTTTTTCAGCTCACATCAAGTTCGAGATAAAGAGGGAACTGTCAAACGTAAGGTAACCAACCTTGAAACTCTTACAAAACCACGACGATCAACGCTTGTTTATTTTTGAGTGGAGGAATATTATGAGGAAACAACTAAGAATATGGGTATAAATTGCATAATATGGGTGTTATATATGTATAATAAAAATATCTATCTATGTATGTATATTATATTAAGTATGTCAGAAATCTAGCACCCGTAACACAAGCTTCGAGCGTACCACGGGGCTAGATGTCGTTGTGTAAAAATTGTCCAGAAATATTTATTTATTTTATTTATTTAATCATACCTCCAAAGGCACAGGTCGAACGGAAGGCCTGAAGTTGTACAGGCCCATCTCTGTGATGTTGAGCCAATTGGCGAGGTCCTTGGCGTTGGCCAGCGCCGTCGACAGGCCGATGATGCGCAGGCGCCGCGACGTGTGCGATTCGATGAAATTTGTTCTGAGGATACCATTGTTAGTTAATTCTTTAACATCTTAAAGTTGAGACGGAGAAGTAATCTTAAAATAGTAACTTAACGCTCTGGAGATGATTTTTGACGAAAAATTCCATTAAAACAACGTCATTTACATTTTTCTTTTATCAGGAAATAAAATAGTATAGCAAAACAAACCTTTCAAATAAACGGTACAAAATTACAACGCCAGACGCTAGAAAAATCACCCCTCGAGGTAGCTTACACGATAACTGCAATTTGGGCTCGAATTTCAAAATTTCGAAGATGGTATTAGACGTTCCATTTTTGAGTGACGTCATTTGGGCTAGACTAGAATATCAAATTTAGAACCAAGTATTACCGCGCTAAGACGTTCCGTTTTTATGTGGCGTCATTTGCGCTCGAAAATCAAATTTCTAACATGCTATTCCATTCATTCCATTTGAATGGCTCACTTAACGCAACGAATATAGGCGCATTACGTAAAATTACGCCTGAAAAGAAACAAACCCTTAAAATAAAATGAATAAAATAATAAAATGCTTACCTGGACACAATAACCTCCAAGACCGGTCCTCGATCTTCCCCCAACAGATGTATCTCGTCTATAACGATCAGCGCCACGTCTCTCACGTAGTTGCGCGTCTGCCACGAACGACTAATGCCGTCCCATTTCTCAGGAGTCGTCACTATTATGTGAGAGTTTTTTATAGCGCGAATATCGGGGGATACGTCACCTAGAAAGAGATATAGATTGTTGAATTAATTTCACGGGTTAAATAATTCATAATTGTTCTATTCTTAATCTAAATGGTAAGATTTGTATGCTAACTTGCGGAAATACATTTTAAATACTATCATCACCACTTGGAGAACCAAGTCATAGGTAAGTCTCAGTGCTTTATTATGAGTACATATTTAGAATGTATTTCCGCAAGTTAAATTTAAGTTTTCAGTTCTAAAGTCTGAACACTACGTAGAACAACGCTGCTGGCTGTCTTCTGACAACTATTCCTTTAGTCGGTTTGACGAGACCCACGGAAAGCAATAGGTACTATTCTTAGGCCTTCGTCACACGGCTTCACAGAATTAACAGCCAGCCAAAAGTGAGTAATTATAAGTTTATATGTGGGACTTGTTACCTGTCAATTCAACGACTTTCTTTCCCAGTTTCTCTTCCATGCGAATTTTCCAGTCCTTTATTCTCTCCTTGACAAGCGCTTTCAATGGCGCTATGTAGACAACCTGAAATAAAAGATTTCATCAGAAATTCACTAATCATCGATCTAAAAAGTAATCTGCAACGAAATAATGGTATTAAGGAATATACCCAAAAGGTTATTTTTTCCGTTTACAAACAGTGTAATTCTAAGTAGATATTATGAGAGATCAAGAGCCGTGTTGGCCAAGTAGGAGTATACTCGAATTTCATTCCGAAGGTCTTTTTTTCAAACATCGCCGCGTACCACCTCTGAATGTTTTCCGCTTTGAAAACACTAACGGTGAAGGCAAACATCGTGAGGAAACCGGTATTGTGTCATTCAACCAGCACTTGGCCAGCGTGGTGTTAAGGCCTAATCTCTCTCATCAAGAGATAAGTCCCTGAACGTTAATAGATACAATACAAAAACACTTTATTGTACACCAATAACAAAACACACGAATAAAACACAAAAAGAGACACGTACAATGGGCGGCCTTATCGCTAAAGAGCGATCTCTTCCAGGCAACCTTTGGATGGAAAAGAGAGATGGTATTTAAGTAAGACAGGGGTGTACTAATACTTACAAGAAGATAATTAATCATGAGAGATCACTATATGTGTGACTAACTTCATACCTTACAGCCCGGATATTCATTAAACACCCTGAACATAGCCACTTCAGCGACAATAGTCTTGCCAGACCCAGTGGGGGCGCCAAGTAGCACGTTATTGTCGGTGTGGTACAAACAGTGGAAGATCTGCGTCTGTATGGGGTTGAAGTGACTGAAGTTGTACAGCATCTCGAATGATGGCTTGTTCAGAGCCGTCACTGGGAGTGGTTGGAGCTCCAATAAATCTGGAAGTATTACACAAATTTAAATGAGTAATTTACTTTAAACATATAAATCATAAACTAGCTTACCGCCTCGCGGCTTTGCCCGCGTTTTAATATTTTCCCGCGTTAAAAAACCTATTTCCTTCTTCTGGATCTAAACTACCTCCCCACACAATTTCAGCTGTTCCGGTTCAGCCGTTCTTGAGTTATAAGTAGTGTAACTTACAAAACTTTCCTTTATATATAAATATATATGTTTTTATACTGTAACATATTCTTTGGCTTCATATACTGGGTGATATTATTATTTTGGATGAATTATAACTTATTAACACATAACTGGCACGGGAAGTAGTCCTAATAAATATGTTAATTATATTAGAGTTAAGCCAAATGACATAAATGTTGCTAATAACAAGCAAAAAGGCGTCCTCTGTAGCGCTATGCGAAGATCAGTGTATGAAGGAGAGGTTCTATTCTTAGGTCGACGTAAAGAATATATTACAATAATATATACCTGTGTGAGGCGGGTGCGTTTCTGGCAGAATGAGATGTTGGAATGTCAATGGCAGAACACTTTCTGATCCAAGCCACCTAAAAGCAAGAAAACAATTAGTAAGAGATACTTTCTAATACTCAAACATAATTATCATGTTTCGAAGTTATAGAAAAATGCATTTAATTAGCCACTTGAATTGTTATCAAAGCGTCAAATCTTTGTAAGTTCTATAATAATATAAAAGCGCTTAAAATAATCTATATATATAAAAGAAAGTCGTGTTAGTGCCTTCACTTATAACTCGAGAACGGCTGAACGGATTTGCCTGAAAGTTGGCAGGGGGGTAGTTTAGAGCCAGGAGAAGGACATAGGGTACTTTTTACTCTAATATAATGCGGGCGAAGCCGCGGGCGGAAAGCTAGTTAAAAATAAAAGTACCTTTCCGATGTTGCTCTGATATAATACTGCGGCGGCAATGGTTCAGAGATAGGAATAGTTATAATCAATTCTTGTGGCTCGTTAGTTATAACCTGAAACGTGATTTTTATAGCATAAAAAACGATGTATAGACTCTATTGGCGTCTACACACCAAAGCCGGCGGCCCGCCGGCTTTGGTGTGTAGAGCGCTTAAGGGTTAACTCGCATGCTATTTGGTTTGTATAATGTTCTCATGCGACAAAAGTAAGAAATTAAACAATTCACCTGTTTCTTGGTAATTAGGAAGTATTCGTGATAGTACATGATATCAGTATCTGGGTCTTCAACCCAAATCCAAAAGGCCTCAGGTGCTTTGCCGTGGTATTTATCATTCCACCTTAAAAAAGACAATGCAGTTAAAGAAATAGAAAAATTTTAAACATGCTGTTAATGTCTAGAAATAGCGTATTCTGAATCTAGGTTCCCATTGCTGGTACACAGGACTTAGGTATTCGGCTTTTTTTCAATTTTTCTCTTGTATTTTCCTTAGTTTTATGTGTTATGTTGTCTCACTTTTTATAGCTTAATCTGTAACTAATCGTGAAAACTTTTTATTAGCCTTGTGTAACTAGTTATTTTATATATTATATGGATTGTGCTGTTAGTTTTCCTAATATTAAATAAATAAAATAAATAAATAAATTTAATTCACCAAGCTGGCCTTAGCTGGCTGGTTTGGTAAATAAAACGCCCTTCAATTTTTTCAAAATTATCCCAAAATTCCAGTTTCCTTACAATGTTTGCCCTTATAGACTAAGAGCCCGTGATGGCCAGACCTTCCTTTAATTCACAAGCGTGAAAATTATGTCATGTGTATGTCTAATGCGCTCTACACACCAAAGCCGGCGGCCCGCCGGTACAGCCCGGCGGCCTAACCCGCCGGCCTTATTTTGTACTAAATAAAGCCGGCGGCCTACAAAATAAGGCCGGCGGGTTGGGCCGCCGGGCTGTGCCGGCGGGCGGTGTGTAGAGCGCTTTACATAGGTAAGAATAACCCCCAAACATGAAACCTGGATCGCGGTTCCTTTGGGAGATAACCACCTTTTACCTGTTATCTCCCAAAGGAACCACGATCCAGGTTTCATGTTTGGGGGTTATTCTTACCTATGTTAGACATACACATGACATAATTTTCACGCTTGTGAATTAAAGGAAGGTCTGGCCATCACGGGCTCTTAGGTTATTACCGTAACAACACATTTCATTTTGAAACATCGGGAAATACTCACGTATTCTATAACGATATTAATGTATATCAACAGTTTTTATATCACATAAATTATTTACTTACTTGAAATTAGGCGTTATAGTAAGTCGTATTCTCAGTACAGTCCTCGTGATGGGATGCAGGCTCGCTTCCATTTCAAGGAGAGGAAACTCATCGGCGCATTTCTTTAGGTGACGCGCGTTTTTGGGGTTCCTTATTAAATCACCTGAAAAGAAGATCAGTTGTTACTCAAGATGTATTTTATGCCTACTTGCTTTTTCCTGGTTTTAAATGTTAAAATATATTATATCTTGCTAATATGGATTTCTATTGGATCTATATAATATATGGAGAACTGAGAACATTATAACCTACTGTCTAAGGCGGAAATAGATTAGCGAAATACCTGAATTTCTATGTGTTGGCGATCTTGCCGGCCGGCAACAAATTGTCCAATCTTCCGAAATCTTGCAAATCCGCTGATATTTAGATGTACCACCATTAGACACTGTGTCCATAGGTCACTGATTTTAGATGCCACTGCTTAGTTTTTGTATTGTCCACGAAAAATCCTTGTTTTTAGAAATTACACAAAAATCACCAGTAATTAGTTCAATGACGCGAGTCGAAGAGAGAAGAAGTTTTTCATTCATTGGTCGCTCGAAGTTCGCACTCCGAGGGCAGAGGGCGCTTTGTGTGTCGCGATTGGTCTTAATATAACCAATAGCAGAAGGGCGCGACGATTCAAATTCAGTTCGCGTCTATTTCGCCATAAAGACCCTTTTGTATTTAAGATGTTATTATATGGTATCACATATCTCATGACAAACAAATTAATGATTATAATGAATACTTATTTCGGTACGAAACATGCCGCTCGCCTTCAATCAATGTAATTGAGTTGAATAATTTAACTAAATACTCGCAGAGCAATAGGTATGCTCGAATAGGTATATTGAAATAGGTATATTGGAATAAGAAATGAAAGTACATTGGAATAAGTAAGAAAAGTAAGTGAGTGCGTCACCTGCACAATAATGTGTAAACAAACATATATATAATATCAGTATGAGGTATTATCGATATGTATAAAGAAAGATACTTAAATTAAAATTATCTAATTACTATATTTTTAGGTATTAAAAGTAGTTAATTTTATTTATTTACTGTATCGGAAGAGGGCAAAGTTTTACAACAGCTCTTTTGAAAAAGGTACTTCCGGATTGTAAGGTAACTACACGAATTATGTTATCAGAACTAGGATGAACCGCGTGCAAGCGAGTCGTGGAGTGACGAAAGTACACATTTATATATTCGTTGAAGAATGATGTTGCGACTAGCAAATAATATCCAATAACTTTGTGATAGTAAATATTGCCTAATCTGTGCACCAGCATGTTGGTAAAACAGATGTGCGTTATCTATAATCAGGTTAGTTAACTGATGTTTTTTAGCTAAAATCATTTGATGTTTGGATTGAAATGATAATAACAATTTATGAATATATCCTCCAACGCATAATAAATTATATTTATCGAAAAAAGAGCAAATTCGTTGAAGTTGGTTTGAAACGTATTTATTCTGAATTATAGTTTTAATATCTTCAGTGAAAGTGGACTGTTTTAGTAAATGAATTACGTTTTGTAATGTGAAATTATATTCGTGCACCGAGATGTGTGCGAAAGAAACCTGTTTTGGTGCTTTGTTAAGTTTAAATTTTAAGTATTTATATAGTCGAAAAATGTACGTGGTGATTCGAACTAGTTTGTTTAAAGTTGAAAACTTGTTTATTAATTTAATGTTATTAATGGACTCAGAAGTGGTCGCGGTGAACACTATGGGAATTGAACGTCTTTCCTCTTGTGTGTCACGTATGTCCCTCCGTATAGGCCCTGATGATGGGTCCTGGGATAAACATTTAGGACCGTGAAACCATAAGTGTAAAGTTGAAGATAGCATTCCGCGAAACGGAGCATCTGCCGGGTTGTCGGCTGAAGAAATGTGTCTCCACTTACTACGTGGTAGAACGGATAATATAATATAGCTTATATGTTTTGAAAATAAATAAAGGTTAATCCTATCTGAACTGCATTTAAGACTAAACGTAACGTGGTCGGAATGAGAGTTCCATTGTAATCCTAGTACTTTTGTCTGGTGATCATTCTCCATGGGTGCGAAACTAACCTCGTGGAGCCGCTCGCCGTGAGCGTCTGGCGCGTGAACTGCAGCGAGTATCGCTGGCGAGTTACTATACCACTTACGTAGCTCAAAAACGGCGGTTGGATAAATACCTACAAGTTCCCGTTGAAGAGATAGGACCTTATTCTCGTCGCGTTCGCCCGTGATAATATCGTCTATACAAACTTTATCTAATAAAACCGTTGAGGCTTGACTAAAACGCGTTGCTTCGTCACGTGCTAATTGTTGTATTATGCGTAGGGTTAAATAAGGTGAAGTACTAACCCCGAACAAATAAACACTAATAATAACTAATAACGTGATGCTTCGTAGACGAACATTTTTGATCGGATCTGGGGGTGAAGTTAGCCAGACTATACGTTGGAAATTGCGATCAGAATTTTGAACGAGAATGTTACGGTACATTTGTTTGATGTCCGCTGTGAAAATAATAGAATGTACGCGAAATTTAAGTACTATATTAACAATATCTCGATGTAATTTCTGACTTGTTAATAAAATATAATTAAGTGAATTACCGTTTGAGGTTTTACAACTCGCGTCGAATACTACGCGCGTTTTTGTTGCTTCACTTGATTCTATGGTCACGGGATGACGTGATATATAGTAGGAATGATCAGCCTGAGTGATTTCCTCGATCGGTTCCATATGCCCGAGGCCGAGGTATTCTTGCAGACATGAATGATGTTTTGTTTTGAGACTAGGGAGATGTTCCAGTCGACGCTCGAGCCTATGAAACCGAGCGAGGGCGGCATCCCTAGATTCACCTAAGGGTTGCGAGTCAGGCCTGAACGGAAGCGCGACTACGTAACGCCCGGTGTTATCTCTGTAGTGTGAGTTGTTATACATTAATTCGTATAAACGTTCCTCGGGCGTTAGTACCTTTCGTTCAGGCACCGCCTCGAGTTCCCATAATCTTTTCAAGTTGCCGTCATCGTAGAATGAGCTAAAACAAGCTTGAAAATTGGGGTGAAAAGTAGACTCGAACGAGAGTGAACCTAGTAATAGGTATTTGAAAATGCTGTTTACCGCGATCGAAAAACCGGGAAAACCGGTAACGAAGTTACCTAGTAGTATATGGGATAGTATATCCGCTTCTACCAACATTTCGCCTAAACGTTTCTCAGGCGTTAGTACCTTTCGTTCAGGCGCCGCCTCGAGTTCCCAAAAACTTTTCAAGTTGCCGTCATCGTAGAATGAGCTAAAACAAGCTTGAAAATTGGGAGAAAAAGTAGACTCGAACGAGAGTGAACCTGAGAATAGGTATAAGAAAATGCTGTCTACCGCGATCGAAAAACCGGGAAAACCGGTAACGACGTTACCGAGTAGTATATGGGATAGTATATCCGCTCCTACCAACATTTTGCATAAACGTTTCTCGGGCGTTAGTACCTTTCGTTCAGGCACCGCCTCGAGTTCCCAAAAACCTTTCAAGTTGCCGTCATCGTAGAATGAGCTAAAACAAGCTTGAAGTTTGAGAGAAAAAGTCGACTCGAACGAGAGTGAACCTAGTAATAGGTAGCCGAAAATGCTATCCACCGCGATCGGAGAACCGGGAAAACCGGTAACGACGTTACCTAGTAGTATATGGGATAGTATATCCGCTCCTACCAGCATTTCGACCTCTTGTGGATCGTAGAAATACGGATCCGCTAATTTTAACCCTTTAATGTGTGGCCACTCTGATTGAGGTAATGGCACACTTGGCATTTTAGGTATTAATTTTGAAAGTATTAAAGCTTCGACCGGGATCGATGGTTGATGTTTATCGACCGGTGTTATAAAAAATGACACTACACCTTTTGGTAGCAAAGGGCGCGTCTCACCTATGCCGTGAATAGGTACGTTCGCGTTACGTCGTTTTAACCCTAAACGTTGTGCACAGGATTCCGTCAAGAAAGTAGCTTGACTACCGGTATCAATAAGACAACGTACAGTAGCTCGCGTATTACCTACACATAGATTTACAAGTGCCGTGGATAATAGTACCATATTTGTCCGAAGAGACGAAACCGTCCTATCATCCTGGATCCTATGACTGGTTGAAGCCATGACTATATGTGGTTCGGTGTCTGAACTACATGACGTATTTAAGTCACTTTCCTGCGTAGTAAGGGGCAACGAAACCGCGTTATATTCTTGTTTATCACAATGAATTAAAGTATGATGACGTTTGTAACATGAACGACATACAAAGTTTGATTTACAATCACGAACATTATGACCAGTGCTTAAACAATTATGACAAACATTATTTTTACTCTTCACTAAATTGTACCTATCGCTCGGAGAAAGGTTAAGAAATTTATTGCATTTTGTTACATAATGTGATTCATTATTGCAACAATAGCAGTTTTGAACCTTATCGGCGCTATCTTTAAAGCTCACTTTGCTTGCGTTATTCTCAGGTTGAACGGTGGCCGTGAAAATACGCTTATTTTGATAAGTATTGCTAGTCGACCGCGTCACAGGCTTGTTTGTACTTTGTTGAAATGACTGTGATTTGTTGGTATAATGTTTATTGAAATCGGAAATATCGCTCGCAGCTAATTCTCTTTCTAGAAAGTCAATCAAACACTTCACTTGAGGAATTTCTGTAGGATTTTGTAATGATAATTCAAAACGCTTACGCAATGTGTTAGGTATCTTACGTAATAAAATACTTAACATTATAAAACTCCAATGATTAATGGGAAATTGCATTCTACATAAAGCTTGTATGTTTTCATGGTACGTGGTTAGCAATTTTCGTAAACTTGAACTTGATTCTAAACACGGTTCAATATCTAAAATGCGATCTATATGTTTTGAAGCAATTAATCTTGTGTTTTGATAACGAGCGATAAGAATATCAAATGCAATTGTGTAATTCTCATCCGTAATTGGTATGGACTTAATGAGATTGAAAGGTTCTTCTTTTAATGTTAATAATAAATACCTAAACTTCTCCGCATCTGTGTAATTGCTTTTATTGTGAACAAGCGATACAAATAAATCATAATATGACGGCCAGTTAGTTTGTTCACCGTCAAATGATGGTAAGGGTAGCGTAGGTAACCTTTCGTGACTTTGTACTAAAGTAGAAATATTATGAAATGAGCGACTCGCACGACGCTGCTCATTCTGGTTTTCTTTTAAAGATTCAAGATGACTTATAATTGTATAGTATAAATCATTAAACATGTTACGAATACTCAATTCGTCTTCTTTTACGAAAGTACCATTTTTCATAAGAGTTTTCTCAATTTTAGTTTGTAATTTAAGAAACTTTCTTTGACTACATACAATATCTCTAGACCTAGCTAAAAACTTTAGATCATCTGATGGAAAGAAGTCTAATGTGCGTTTCAGCTCGTCTAAAATGACTTCGCGTTCGAACAAATCTTGCTCGGCCATGTTTGAAATGGACACGTAGTGTCGCAGCGATAATGGTCCGAAACAAATGATATGAAATGTATTTCAGATACAATGAGATAATGTGACAACACAATACAATACACCCAAATCCGGATCGAACGGATCAAATTTATGTCTAAGGCGGAAATAGATTAGCGAAATACCTGAATTTCTATGTGTTGGCGATCTTGCCGGCCGGCAACAAATTGTCCAATCTTCCGAAATCTTGCAAATCCGCTGATATTTAGATGTACCACCATTAGACACTGTGTCCATAGGTCACTGATTTTAGATGCCACTGCTTAGTTTTTGTATTGTCCACGAAAAATCCTTGTTTTTAGAAATTACACAAAAATCACCAGTAATTAGTTCAATGACGCGAGTCGAAGAGAGAAGAAGTTTTTCATTCATTGGTCGCTCGAAGTTCGCACTCCGAGGGCAGAGGGCGCTTTGTGTGTCGCGATTGGTCTTAATATAACCAATAGCAGAAGGGCGCGACGATTCAAATTCAGTTCGCGTCTATTTCGCCATAAAGACCCTTTTGTATTTAAGATGTTATTATATGGTATCACATATCTCATGACAAACAAATTAATGATTATAATGAATACTTATTTCGGTACGAAACACCTACAATGTCGTCAAACTGATTCTGGGATTTATACATCAGACAGCTTAGCTTGCTTAATAGTCTTCCTCTATATATGTAATATCCAACACTGAAATAACTTTTTAAATCTGACCAGCGTTCTGGTTCTGATGATTGGCGCATTCAAACAAACAAACTCTTCATCTCTATATAACACATTTCATAAGTTTCCATATATTACCTAGCTCTTTCCAGTCCATATCTCTAATCTGATCCGGCTTCAGCATCGGGTACTCGATATGCTTCAGGGTCTCAATTCCGAAGCAGTTGAACTGTCGCATGTCGCTGTAGAAGTCCCACTGCTGCAGCTCCAGCATCTTCGCCATTTTCAGGTAAATGGCCGCCATGTACGCGTTGTTTTTGCGCAGAGTTATCTCGAATAGCGCTCGGACTATTCTCACGGCGTTCTGAGGGTAGATGAATATTTTTTTATATATGGTAAAGTATTGGATGACTAAAATGATAAGATCATGACAATAATTAATAAATCAGCTTGAGGTTGGCCGGTAAAAATGCTATGCAATAAAAAAGCCAAATGCCAAAACACTTTTAACTTTGATAGATACATAGATAGATCATTTATTGTCATACAAGACACACTTACACAAGTACATACATTCTTAAATACTATTAGATTGTACAAGTATGACTCAAGTTATTACTTAAGATCTGCATGTATTTGTTCAAGGGACTACGATTCTTATGGGTTTCAGAGGAAAACTGTTTGTTCTGTTTCTATTTACTTAGCTGTTTCAAACGTTATGCCCTGATTACACTATGATTTGTCCGTGTTCATACATTTAGTTGTACGCCCCTTTTAATGATAGACAATAACTAACCTGACTAATATAATTGAGATCAGATTGCAGAGACGAGGCGTTGGTGCGTCCCCTACTAAGGAACGTTTGCAGTAAGATGTTGATCTTCCAGTGGATATCTTCTGGTGCGTCTTCTATACGTAATTCGCAGTAATCGTTCTTTAGTGCCCAGAGGTCTGTTAGTTCCTCTTTTCTGACCTGAAAAAGTAAAATTATACAATACAATACAAAACACTTTATTGTACACCAAAAAGAGAGACACGTACAATAGGCGGCCTTATCGCTAAAGAGCGATCTCTTCCAGGCATCTTCTTTGGATGGAAAAGAGAGATGATTTTTAAATAAGACAATTTCCTATTTATTTAACCCTTTTCAAGCTCTTTCTGATCATTTCGAGAACCGTTCCTTGTGTCATAGACTTGCGGACCATCGTATTGTAAGTAACTATGACGCAAACACCAGATAATTATATATGATTAGCTTTCCGCCCCGTGACTTCACCCGCGTTATACATGAGCCCACATATATTTTCCCATTGTAAAAAGTGGTCTTTCGATCGGTATCGGTATGATAAAGCTGCAGAATTAATTTTCTCGTGTAACGGGTTCGATTCCCGGTACAATCATGTAATTTATTTCATAACAACGGGAATTACTCACGTATTTCCAAAGAAGTTTAAGCACTCTCGACGTTTCGACCACGACAAGAGAAGTCTTTTTCAGGAATGAGCGCCCCGCCGTTCTCAGTCTCCTCTCTGCTCGCGCGCGCGGTTCTCACGGTGTTCTTATCGAAACGTCGAGAGTGTTTATACTGAGGACATTTATGATTACCTTCAAGTTCTGAAAGTCTGAGCACCTAGTCAACATTTCTAACACCGCGCCCTGCGTCATTGACTTGCGGACCATCGTGTTGAACACCTCCATCGTCTCGCACGTTATGTAGAAGTGACTGGCCGTCCGACCGAGATCTGAAAATAACAAATCACTAATTAAACTACTATTATTATTAACGTTAAAGTTTGTGAGAATGTTTGTTGCTCTTTTATGCAAAAACTACTGAATGAATTTTGATGTAAGGTCAACCAGTCTAAATGCGTCTATGGGGAAAATGCGTCTTTTTGAATTTATTCGAAAACTATTCAACATACGTTGACTTCTGTCATCTAGTTGCATTTGTTTGAACTAAATAATGAACATGTAGTTAGTGCGGATGGCGTGGCAGTTCTCATATTCGAGTAATTGGCCATTTTGAAAATTGCATGTTTCTGAACAACTTTTGACTGCGTGAGGCCAGTTACTAAATCCATGTTAGTCATTAGTTTTCTTCAATTAACTGATTTTATTCAATAATCATTGTAAGGAATAAACTATGGGCTACCAACCCAGGCAGTTATTTTCAGTGAAATAGCTTTATTTAAAGAAATATTAATGTTTCCATTTATAAGGTTAGGGTTAATTTCTTGGGGTAAATGCGTCTGCTGTTATGGGTCAATTGCGACCGTGGGACGCATTTACCCCCAAAACACATATCGTCAACCTTTTTATGTCGGCAAATTTTAATATGAAAATTAAATGCAAAAAAATCTTGTCTCATGGAGGTTTTTATATCGTTTTTGTCATATTATTATTTGAAAATATACAAAAGTCAGAATATACTTAACTTTAATTTTAAAAAATGCGGTGCAGCCTTCAAATTTGTGTTTTATTATAATCTGTATTGTTCTAGGGCAGTGGTTCTCAAACTTTTTTAATGACGGAACCCTTTTGGGAAGCAAAATACTTGATGGAACCCTAAAATAAAACAATTGTTTTACTGTAACACATGACATGTTTATACAAATGAATAACATTTATAGCGTTTTGTCTCCGCGCGGCCGCGGAGTCCGTGCAGCCGCGGTGCGACCAGAGAGAGGTGTTTTGATTTTTAGGGTTCCGTAGCCAAATGGTAAAAACGGAACCCTTATAGATTCGTCATGTCCGTCCGTCCGTCCGTCCATCCGTATGTCACAGCCGTTTTTCTCCGAAACTATAAGAGCTATAAAGCTACAATTTGGTAAGTAGATTGTATTCCGTGAACCGCACTAAGATTTCATAAAAAAAATTAAAAAAAAAAAATACATTTGGGGGTCCCCATACATATAACTGAAACTTAAAAACTTGTTTTTAATCGAACCCATACGTGTGGGGTATCTATGAATAGGTCTTCAAAAATCATAACAATGTTTCTAACACCATTTAATTCTAAACTTAATAGTTTGGACGTGAGACTCTTCCAAAGTGGAAAACAGAGTGTCCCCCCCCCCCTCTAATTTCTAAAATAAGAGGATGATAAATCTAGAAAAAATATATATTGTACATAACCATAAAAACTAACAACGAAAATTGGTTTGAACGAAATCTATCCAGTAGTTTTTTTATAATACGTCATAAACTATTACATATAAACAATTGCTGCGGAAGCCTACATGGGCGAGTCCGACTCGCACTTGGCCACTTTTTTTTCTAAATTCTTGCGGAACCCCAACAGAGGTATCACGGAACCCTAGGGTTCCGCGGAACACACTTTGAGTATAGCTGTTCTAGGGTTCTATCAAAATCTCACGCGTAGAAATTTGTCTACTATCGTCCCATCGTATTACTTACATTTGTTATTTTTAGACTTTTGTTGAGTTTTGATAGTTTGTCCGTACCCAAATAAAATGTTGACAGCCTCTGGATTTGACAAGGGGCTAATGCGTCTATCAAAATATAGACGCATTTCCCCAATTTTTACTAAATTGTCTCTAAATGCGTCAATTATTATTTTTGACTAGTTTAACTATCATACTATTGCAAAGAAATTTGAACCAAAAAGTTATATCTAGTTATTATCACGAAAAGCTTACCAATAAAGTTTTTATTCAATAAAGACGCATTTTCCCAAAGTGAGGCAAATGCATCTAAAATTCCAATTTAAAATAAATAGCCTATTTGAAACTTCTGTAAAGCTCCAGGGAAGATATCGCTGATTGAACTTTGTGCAGAAATAGCCATAATATTGGACTACAGTTTCAAAAAGTGGATAATGCCGTACATTTGATCACAATGAGGCTCTAACTTGAAGTGATCGAGAAATACCACGCATTTGCCCCGGTTGACCTTACCTTTTTTATCAACAACTAGCTTCCGCCCGCGACTTCGCCCGCGTGGGTGAAATAAAAAGTAGCCTATGTTCTATCTCTGGGTCTAAAGATTGTCTGTACCAAATTTCATCAAAATCGGTTGAGAGGTTTAGGCGGGAAAGCGTAACAGAGAGACAGACAGACAGACAGACAGAGTTACTTTCGCATTTATAATTTTAGTTAGGATTTCGTCAAGGGGTGCAGTAGATTCGATTGAAGCCTTATATTATGAATAACAAAACATAAAAAAGTATTGATTTTGAGTCGACAACATAATATCCGCAAAATTCGGATTATGGAGAATTCCGTTAAATTTCAACCGAGAGAAGCCGGATTTTCATCTAAAAAAATAAATATTGCTGGTTAATTCACACAGGTACACCGTACCCCTTAACGAAGTAATATTATTTTATTATAAGAAGTTATATTTAAACAATTTAGTAATAGATTCCAATGTCCAATACCAGTGACGTTAAGATCGCCGGTCCGCTCGTTGTACCGCAGCATGTGCGTCTTGTCGAGCGTCATGGCGGCCGCTGTGATCAGTTCTCTACGTTTCGTCTCCAGCATCGGCTCCTCTTGCACGTCGCTGTACGTCAGACCGTATACCTGGAGGTAATTATGTTTTTATTATTTTCTTGTTTACGAAAGATATCTATATTTATTTATAAGCACAGCCAACTTAGGACAAAAAACACAATGGTTTTATGAATGAGGACTTATAAGTACTATGAAATTATGTGCCTGTGCCTATTATAGACTAGCACAACACTTATGTAACAACTTATATTTATAATATTTGTTAATAATGACATAACTAAAACAAATATGGATAGATAGATATGCAATTTATTAGTAACTATGGCACAAATACAAGTCTGAATGCGAAACAAAATACGTCGGACGTCCACTGCTGGACATATTCTTCCTATTAAACTTTCTAATTATTTCCTCCTATCAAGTTATCCATCGTAAACCAGCAGCTTTTAACAGATAACCTGTCTATCTTGATGAATCCACCGTTCTAATCCCCTTGATATTTATTAATAATCAGAAAATTTGAAATGAACTAATATTGCATAGAAAGGTACGACGAAACGATGGCCACAGACAGACACGCTTGTTGTCTATACTAATATTATAAGCTGACGATTTTGATTGTTTGTTTGAACGCGCTAATCTCAGGAACCGCTAATCCGATTTAAAAAATTATTTCAGTGTTGGATAGTCCATTTATCGAGGAAGGTTATAGGCTATATTTTATGAAAAAAAGCAAGCGAAGCTGTTGGCGGTCGGCTAGTTTAGTTAAATAACCTTACCTGTGGATTGATCCTCATTCTGACAAACAGATAGGTGTAGCTGAGCCATTCCACGGCCTCGTCTATGTTAGTCACAGTGCCGAGGGAGACCTGAAACAATTACTTATTATTGAACCAGAAGAAGAACCGCAGATTGCGGGCTCGATTCCTGCTTCGGACCAAATTTTTTACGATCTTAAGATATTTGTTCCAGCGCCTGGGTGTTCTATTATAATAAATAATATCTATCTATTTATGTATATTATATTAAGTATATCAGATTATTGAAATTATTTATGAATTTATTATTGCCCGTAAAGCTCAGTAGTCACATACGGTATTACTCGATAGTTTTACTCGAAGTCGAGTAAAAATCAACGCGTGGACCGCAAAACTGACAGCTCGAAGGCTCGCTGGAATTAAATGAAACTAATTTTCTTCGCACCTACTTGAAGCGAGTTGTCAATCTTGACTCGAACGTGTGTACGTCAGTCAGTCAGTCTGGTTTGTTTATCGTGATTGAAACATGCGCATTTAATCGTTTTTGTTTGTAATTTGATATCTTTGGCTCGAACGGTCCGGTGAATACTGAACGTCGCGCCTCACTCGATAGATCAATGCTCAATGTGTGGACGAAAGCCAATGCTATAAGTTTTAATTGACAGTTTAGCTCGATCGAGTAATACCATATGTCAGTACTAAGCTTAACACAAGCTTCGAGCTTACCACGGGGTTAATGGAGTGCTTTTGCTTATTTAATTTTGGTGGTGTATAATTTGTCTTGGATGGACAAACTACACGCCGAACCTTAAATATACGACTATCAATAAACCAGATCGCTTCGTTCAGAGCAAGGCTACCTCAAAGTGCCAACTCTAAAGTCAACCTGGACCCATTCAAAACATTGCGGAAATTTTTCCCTTGAACATGAGTGTGAAACAAGGTTTGAACCCTTACATTTGTGAAACGCTTCGATAGCGCGATCTAAAGCTCGCATGTTTTTGCTAGCGACATCTAGTTAATATTTCAGTAAACTCAATATTTCGTGAATTACGACAATCTGCGCCATTTCTGTACCACATTGAGAAGTATGTATATTGTTTATTAGGTAAAATTACCGTATATAATTCAGCTCTTTTAATCGTATTAATGTATTCTATCTGTTTGCCTGAAGATTTCTTAGAGCTTAATGTTATATGCGTTGGCTCATTTTAGATGACAGTAGACATTCGGTTATTACTTTACAAATAGATGATGGGAAAAGACGGCTATCGAGAAAGACGCTGTTATTTTATTGTGTTGTTTGTATGTGAACATGTGTGTGTATGTGTGTCTTATCTTGCTCAGATTTAGTGACAATAAATAAAATGGACGATAAAAACTGTCGTGGTTTGATAAATTATATTGAGATAAATGGGCAATACACGAACCTTATTTACGTATTCTATTGATCAACCGTTTCGTCCCAGAACATGGGACTTCATCAGGATCAAGACACTGCAAGGACACGGATCACGACCGGTCGTTTCAAACTCACCTCTGCATTCAAATTATCCGCCAGCAGATTGATAAAGTTGCTCTCTATCGGGAACTGGTTGGTCATAGACTTGAGGTAGTGGGTTAGTTTGTCGTGCGTGGTGATGATGATGCCTGTCCCACTGGTGTCGAACTGCGGGCGGCCGGCGCGACCGAATATCTGCAGCACGTCCAGTATGGACAGGTCTACGAACGTGCCGTGCGCTTGGTCGTAGATCTCTGTACCCTGCGGAAATACGTTATGTTACTTTAGAACATATTTTTGTTTTATTATTCCAATATAAATCGGATTGGATCGACAAACGCAAAGTCTACTACTAGGTGGACAGACTTTTGTTTCAAAAAAAGTAGGAAGGTAAGTCTTCTAACCCCTTTGGTATAATCACAACGGTAACCAAGTAAGTTGCTGATCGGAGTAAGTTGGTATGGAAGCCTATACTAAAATTCGTCTTTTGGTATAAGTATGATCCCTTAGTTGCTACAATGACACCAGCAGCGATAGGGTGGAACTATTTCTAGACCGGTACCACACGGATACATTTATATATGTATAATAATATATAATTATTGTATATAGTTGTAAACTTACCCGGATAACGACGCCATGAGCCGGCAAGTTGACTCCCCAAGCCAGCGTGGAAGTACAGACTAGAACTTTGATGAATCCGTCCGAGAAATATTTCTCAACCATATTTCTGAAAAAATAAAAGCACTTTGGTGAATTATATAAATGCAACTTATCCAATACATTTACTATGAAGTTCAGTTATAACGAATTATAATCACTATTTACGTTACCACTACTTAATCACAGGGTCTATTCTTTGTAAGAGACAGAATAGGCCTCAATTCACCACGCTGGCCAAATGCGGATTAATGAATGTCACACGTAATTTTCAAAATTCGCAGATCATGCCGGTTTCTTCACAACGTCTGTGTTCATATTTGCATGTATTTTTAAATAACGTATTCACAATAACATATCTTGGGGAAATAAGATTAATCACAACGCTTATAGGACACTAAGTGTCCACTGTGTGTGTTGTAAGTGTTAACAAGTCTTGTTATCAATTTTCTATACATATAAATATTTTTCACCGGTGGGGTTCAATGTGTTTGTGTTACATACAATATTCACTCACCGATCACTCCTCAGCATTCCAGCATGATGACACGCAAATCCATTAGCAAACAGCTCTCCCAGCTGCTTATTAGGGCTGCTAGATATAGACTTCTTAGCTTTAACAAACGCGCCAGAATCCTCCGGCTCAAAGTGCTTCAAATGCCCTTTCTTTTGAGCTAATTCTTTTAACACCATCGCAGTTTGGTGCGTCGCGTTACGGGCGTGCACGAATACCATCACCTGGTGACCTTTTTGTACCATGTCAGTGACTTTGTCGTAGCAGATTTCGTTCATTTGTTGTATCTGAAATTGGGAAATATTTATTATCATCGGATAAGCAAATGCGAGAAAGAGATAGAGAGAGCGAGATATAGAGAGAGGTGTTTGATTGATGAATTGATTCAGATTTTGTCCGTAATATCACAAAGATTAACTTGGACATGTCATCACTTGATAGTGATGACTTGATAGTGAAAAAAAAGGAGGGGGGGGGGGGTGATCCCCCCCCTCCTTTTTTTTTTCTTCCCCTGAATTTAAAAATAAACGTTCCCATGCATTATTATCATTTAAATAATCGACGTGTGTGTGTGTGAGAGAGAGAGAGCGAGATAGAGAGGTATGTGTGTGTGATCGAGAGAGATACTGACTTGTCTCAAATGCGCCCCGCCCCCGCTGCCAGTGTCCTTGACCCCTATGAACTGCTGCTCGAGAGGAACGGGACGGAAGCGCGCGTCGAAGAAGAACAGACCCACGTTAGGGTTCACGCGGAGGAACCTGGACAGAGTATTGGGTTATCTATACTTATATTATAAAGCTGAAGAGTATGTATATATTTCAGGAATCGCTAGTCCATTGTACGTTAGTTAGTTAGGATGGCTCATTTTTCCGCATTTAGATTCAAAGGCGGTCCATTATGCGTGATGATTTGCTAGTATAACCAGCCTAACTCCGTCCAAAGGCACAGAATCCTCCCGAGGTCTAAATTCATGTAGTTTCAACGTACAAAACAAATCCGCAAGACCCCGAAGCCACTCCGTAAAGCTTCACAGGCTTTTAAAATTAAAATCACCAATTATAATAATTAAGAAAATTTACATTTTTCATTTCTAAGTGTTTTTTATATAAATTATCTATGTAGTGTATGTAATTTGCTCTAAGAGAACCTTTGTGAAGAAAAATAAATAAATTTGTTTATTATTATTCTTATTGTATTAAGTATATCTGATATCAAGTACCCGTCACACTTCATGCTTACCACGGGTCTCGACATTTATCTAAATTACATAGCTATATTACTGTTTGCCATAATTATATTACCTGGCTACATCCAGATAATTCGGCAGTGTAGCGGACAGCCCAACTATCCGGATCATGTTCTGCGAAGACTCTATCTGCCGGAGAGTTCTAGCGACAATGGCTTCTACGATCGGGCCTCTGTCGCCGTGAAGTAAGTGCACCTCGTCGATGATGATGAGTTTCACTATTGATGCTAGTTCTGTGTCCGCTGAGGAAAAAAATTCAAATCAAATGAATGTTTGAACAACGTATGAAAAAAGTTCGTGGATTTTAATTTTATTCAAAACTAGCTTTCCGCCCGCGGCTTCGCCCGCATTATATTAGATTTTAAAAAAGCAGTAAAAAGTATCCTACGTCTTTCCCCCGGTTCTAAGCTGCCTCCCTGCCAATTTTCAGCCAAATCTATTCAGCCGTTCTCGAGTTATAAGTGAAGGCACTAACACGACTTTCTTTTATATATATAGATAGACTAGTTGACCCCGCTCGGCTTCGCCCGTTTTTTTTCACCATTTTAACCTTCCCTGGACTACTACGAACATTTCAAGACCAAAACCAGCTCAATCGGCCCAGCCGTTCTCGAGTTTTAGCCAGACTAACGAACGGCGATTCATTTTTATTTATATACATAGATAGATAGATGTGTTAACAATTGCAATTCTAAACCCAGTATGGGTTTCAAACTTTGCATACTACTAGTCCGTTTTTTTTAATATATCCTTAAGTCACACCAATTATAGACAAAACTCATAATGTCTACTTACAATGCGCTGGCCGCTGTCTCCGACCTTGAGCTTGATCTGTTTGATGCAAAGGCTCACAAGATCAATCATTAACTCTATTAACACAGGAGTTAAAACACTCTCGACGTTTCGACCACAACAAGAGCAGTCTTTTTCAGGAGGAGTCAGCGTCCAGCCGTGCTCCGTGTCCTCTCAAGCCGCGCGCGCGATTCTAGTAGTAGCGTAGCGTATTTTAACTCCTGTGTTAAACTCACGAAAATTTTGAAAGTGAAATATATATAATAGGAAATTTGTAGTAAATAACTTACTAGCTCCCTTCCTAGTAACGACGTCCCATTTCTCCGGCGTGGTAACAATCATCTGCGTCTGCGTCACTTCGGCTTTAGTCAGCTTCATATCCCCTGTCAGCTCGCGCACCGCTATGCCGAGCCCTTTGAGCCGGCGTCCGAAGCTCGCCGTCATTTCTGACGCTAACGCTTTCATTGGGGCTATGTAGATTATCTGGAGTAGAAAGATTACTATTAATATTATTTCTTAAATCCTAACACCCATATTCTTAGTCGTTTTCTCCACTCAACTCAACCTCACTTAAGCAAATTCATATCTTTGAATACAAAAACGTTCTCCACTTGAGATTTTTTTTCAGCTCACCTCAAGTTCGAGATAAGGTGGGAGTGTCAAACGTAAGGTACCTCATAACCAACCTTGAAACTCCTACAAGACCACGACTTGTTTATTTTTGAGTGGAGGAATATTAGGAGGAAACGACTAAGAATATGGGTGTAAGAATCACTGCTAGGTATTACGCCCTAGGCTACTAAAGGGCCAAGAAGGAACATTAAGCTTTGGAACCATGCACAGAAACAGGTCCCTTTTCATAGTACTCGTCTTAGGCTGGCACCACGGTTCATTTCTTCCAGGCAACCTACATATGTATGGATTGGACAGTTATAAATAATTATAATATACAGTACTCATTACTCATTGACTTATGTGTATAAAATATTGCATGCCATTTTGTTTTGGTGAAATATGTGAATATAAAATATGTGATACTTAATAAGAACTTGTTAACCATGTTTCTGGCAATAAATGATTTATGATTATGATAACATCAGTAGTAGTTCGTTTACTTACCTTGAACTTATGCAATGAATTATTGGTATGGGATAAATTCAAGCTTACGTAATCCCTCGATAGCGTAGTTGGTTTAGTGCAACCAGGGCTAAACTGGGTGGCGTGGGTTCGACTCCCACTCGAGGGCCAAGGTTACATTGTGATCTTGTAATCTTTTCCCATACCATTTTCTAATAATAAACCATAATACCATATTTTCATAATGAAATTTTGTTTGTTTAAATTTTCAGTTTGTAATTTAATTGTTTCGTACCTAATTACCAGTGTGAATTGATTACCTGTAGATGTTGTTCACAGTTATTTGTTTGTAATTTGCTAGCTATACGTGAAAACCTTTAATAAGCTTGCTATTATTATCCTTATTGTATATAATGTAATTATAAGATTTTGGTTTTCCAAAAATAAATATAAATAATTTACCTTGAACTTGTTCTTCATAATGACATCGTTCTCAATATATTGTTTGATCTGATGCACTACAGTGAGCAGTGCTATGTTGGTTTTGCCGGCGCCCGTGGGGGCACATATCAGCAGGTTCTCATTCGTGTTATACGCCGTTTGGAAGACCACTGACTGTATTCTGTTTAACTCTTTGATGTTTTCGAAGGCCATTTGTCCGATCTAAAGAAATAACATAAATTAATATTGCTTGATATGACAATTCACACAATTACAGTAGTCCCGTGGTAAGCTCGAAGCTTGTGTAACGGGTACTAGATATTTGATTTACTACAATTGGTATTAAAATTCTAGACCATTTATTTAAAAAAAACTAATAGATTTTGTCCATAAAATTATCATCATCATCAATTATCATCATTTCAGCCATAGGACGTCCATAAAACTAATAACTTAGTCTTCATAGGAGAAGACTTAATGTCTTATAAATTTAACATAACAAAACATATTCGGCCCTATTACTGTTTCGGTCTCTCCATATAACCTATATCTAGGTCTTAAAAAATTGGAAATGGAATTATGTCATTTGCCCTACAATGGGACACAATAGGGTGATAAAAAAACTGCCTAAAAAAAAATTGTACGTGTCTCTTTTTATGTTTAAATCATGTTATTTGTTTTTGGTGTACAATAAAGTATTTGTATTGTATAAAAATATCTTTGACGACACCTACGAAAAGGCACGGTGTGGTACTATACTTAGGCCGTCACCACTGTTTACTTACTTCATCCAGTTCAGCGATAGGTACTCGTCGGTTGCCGACCTCTAGAGGTACAGGGTCGTTCTTCGGTAGAATTACTTCTTCAAACTCTTTTGTGTCTTTACGAACAACATTGTCTGGTAAAATCAGTTTGAGACCAGATACAAAACCTGTATAATATTATTATTCAATTAAATTCAAATCAATTTATTACAGACAACATTAATTATAATACAAGAATACAAGTTAAAGCGACAATATATGAGTACTGTTACACAAAATCTAAATATGTGTATTAATTATTATGTATTAGCTGTCCACGCTGAGGTTTCGCTCGCTTATAATAATAGATTTTGCTGTGATAAAAAGTTGCCTACGTGCTTTTGCTTTCCCGGCTTTCAAACTATTTCTATATGAAATAAACAGACACACACATACAATTTATTTACTATTGAGTTTTTAAATAAGTTTTGTTGACTAAGGGTCTGTTTTACCGGTTACAAATAAAGTGCCAGTAGATTATCCGTTACTTATTTGCCAGATAACATTTTGTTCAGTTCAGATCAGATCAGATAACTATCTATTATCTGTAACTGGTGAAACAGGCCTTTTACTTAGTTTGAGCGTGTTATATTTAAGCAGAAAAATTAGACTTTAGTTGTAACTACCTGCAGAGTTTTTGGCGTTCAATGACGAATCGTAGACATTGGGATATTGCACTTTAGTTTGAAAGTAAGATATCTTCTGTAGTATCGGGTCTATGTTCTGCTGGGACCGAGTGGCTGAGAATGGTACCACCGGTTTTGAAAGTTCCGCTAATCTAAAAAAGAAAATTATATTATTATAATTTATAACAAACATACAGAAATTTTATAAAATGCGCCACCGCTGATAAAGAAATTTTCTATCCTAAGGTTGCCTCGAAGAGATTGCTTTTGTGATAAGGCCGCCCATTGTGTCACTGTTATGTATTTGTTTCTTTCATGTATTGTCCTGTATATCGGTGGTGTTACAATAAAGCTATTTGTATTATATTGTATTTCACTTTCAAAATTTTCGTGAGTTATACTATACATTTTATACAACGGGAATTACTCACGCATTTACACAGGAGTTAAACCACTCTCGACGTTTCGACCACAACAAGAGCAGTCTTTATCAGGAGGAGTGAGCGTCCCGCCGTGCCCCGTCTCCGTCGAAACGTCGAGAGTGGTTTAACTCCTGTGTAAATGCGTGAGTAATTCCCTGTATTAAATGTATATTGAATTTTTTTAATATTAAATGTATATTGTATTTTTATAATATTACCTCTTGGCCCTCATCTGCGCCACGTTGATCTCCGGTTCTTGTTCCTCTTCTATCCTCTTCCCTTTGTTCTTCTTCTCTTCTTTCCGCACCAGTTTAGCTAACATCTTCTCTCCCTCTGACTGCACCGACACTTGGCAGAGGTACTGTGGCATTTTGTTCTCTGGGAGAATCGCTGATGCAACTGAAAAGGGATATTTTTTTCTTAGGAAGTTTTCTTACAGTAAATTTCCCTACTTGGTGCCAGTTAAAGAATAGTACAATTCATAGTTTCAAGTGTCGTCAAACCGACTAAGGAAATTTCTGACGAGAAATCGCTGCTACTCAGAGAAAACGCTGGTACTCAGCAGCGTCTTTCTATGTCCTGTGTCAACTTACTGTGGTTACAAAATAATACGCTAAATAAGTGTGGTGATTATACTCAATATTATAAAGTTGAATAGTTTGTTTGAATGCTAATCTCAGAAATCTTTGGTCCGATTCGAAAAACCCAGACGTTAAGTTCTAGTAAGGAAATCCGTGCCAATAGTGGGACGTACGGTTTACCAATATGATAATGATGAAAAAATAAATCTAGGTAATCTAGGTATAACTTACTCTCAGCTATAGAAGGCCCAGCCACCACCGGGACCGGTGCCTTCAGACTGGCCACAATCTCACTGCGATGCACTAACATCTCCTGTATAAACTCGAACTTGTCAAATCCAAGCAGCTCGAACATATCGTTCTGCAGATCATCAGCACTGCGCGGAGAGTTCAGGAACGTAATGATGGACTGTAAGATATCCGCGCTGGATATACCGGATATGTGGAGCTCGTTCACTTTTGTTTCTAGCCAGGTTTTGCCGTACTGAGGAAAGATATCGGGTTAGATTTATTAGCTGGTTGGTTGTGATTTATTTATTTATTTACAATAATTTGCACGGCATTTAATTAACCAAATTATTTACATTACAGATAAATTGCACATTAAATTATAAAAAAAACATCAAATTAAATAACATAAATTATTCTTAAAATTATGTACATTCATTATGATGTCAGCGCCAGTCGACGACGGTGACTGGCGCTGACATCATAATGAATGTTCTTGATTAATGATGATATTATATAAAACCACGGAAAGACTTAGTCATCATCATCATCTCAACCATTGGATGTCATAGGACATAGGCCTCCCTATATGACTTCCAGTTAGTATAGTCGCTCGCGGCCTGCATCCACCGCGAACCAACCGCCATATCATCTGTCCATCTTGTTAGTGGACGTCCGACGCTGCGTTTTCCGAGTCGTGGTCTCATCGGCTATCTGTTCTCCTTGCTATATGGCCTGCTCATTACCACTTCAAGGAGCTAATTCGTTGGGCTATGTCGGTGACCCGCGTTCTTCTACGAATCTCCTAATTTCTGATTCGATCCCGTACCCCTTAGAAAAACTTAATATTTGGTAAAATTACAAGTAATAAAAAATTACTTACTTTAGACTCCGCCACTGGTTTGGCAACTTGAGCCGCCTGTTCATTATACTTCATAGAAAAATCATTGACAAATGCACTGGCCGTTGCCTTCTTAGGACGTAAGTTAGCCAGCGGCTTCTTAGGAGGATTGTACGGTACATAGTGGCATTGTATGTGCTCTCCCCATAGTTTAATGTTCTCTTTGTTGGACTCACTCGCTTCTTTTCTAATGTACTCCTTTGATTCTTCTGTTAACTCGTTGGATATGTTTGTGACAATCTAGAATTTAAACATAATTGTTTATTTTGCTATACTCTGGGTTTCAAACAAAGTTGTTACTTGTGGCCATTGTCCAATATTCATAATTAATTAGAATATATACCAAATCTAAAGAAGATTTGGTATAATCGCTATGACACTGATTAGGCTGTTTGGTGGCAACAGTAAATTAGCACAATATAAATTCTTCAGTTGGTTTGATAACACCTATAAATAAATAAATATTGCTGGACAATTCACACAGCAACAATAACCCCGTGGTAAGCTCGAAGCCTATGAGAAAGTGGTACTATTAGGCCACAAAGCCATACAGCAAATGAGAATAAATGAAACTATCATAAAATACTTACTTCACAAATAGTATTGACAGTAGAAGATTGCACAGTACCAAACATCTGGCGTAACTGCGAAAGATGCTTCAGCATCACAATATCCTGATCGACAAACATCCTGAGACACAGAACGGCTGCATCATCTGTAACTTCATCTGTTTCATCACCGGTGAGTGCTTTGCATGATGTCTTCAGTTCTTTTAGAAGATCAGCTAGTTCTGTAGCATTGGTCTCGTTCTGCTGTATGTAGTTTTGGATGTCATTGAATGATTTGAACCTGAAAGTATTATTATGGATTGAGCGTGGATGGAGCGTGAATGGATGGATGTTAATATGTAGGCTTTTTTACCTTAGCAGCTTTATGTTACACAATATTGTTATTGTGCATAACAATATGTTGTAACATAAAGCTCTTGTGGTTATATCATTGATAGTTATAATTAAGCAGGAAAGCGTAACAGACAGACAGAGTTACTTTCGCATTTATAATATTAGTAAGGATATATAACACCCAGACAGAACAAATATAAGCAGATCATACAAATCAAAAATATAATAAGTAATAATACTTATAATAAATTCTTATGTTAATATTCTAAAGCAATTTAATAATATAATAAATAAATAAAAAATATTTCTCTATTACCTTTGCAAATTCCGAGGACGTCGAGTTAGATTCGAATCAGTTGGCTTCAGATTTCGAGGTTTATCAAGCTGAGTGTGGGCCCGCAGAGCTCTTGTGATGCGGGGAAGTTCTGACATTGTTGCCATTGTCACTGACAATATTCCTGAAATTGTTTCAGCACTAATTTTGAACTTGGTTATTTAAACAGCAGCAAAAATTCTTGTAGTAGGTAGATAATTATGAGGCAAAGATTAAGTGGCAAATCCCCTATGCGCCAAACTCGGTAGGTGCTTGTTACTGGTTTGGTAAATCAATGAAATCTAAACTCTTTCTCATTTAGTTTTATATCAAGTTATCGGCACCGTCGAGTGGTTTACACGTAGGAATGTTTTAAAATATTATGAAATACAAGAGACATTCGTTATTGTGGTGGTTTGCCTTTACGTACTTTATTCAAAACTTGTAAACTGTTTAACCCGGTTCAGAAAATATCCAGATAGACCATGATTTCATAAACTTTTATGAAGAATATCAATTTCACAACAAAATGTAAAAAGGAAGAAACGGTGCGGTGCGGGTGGTCGGTGGGGGGTGTGTTCAAAGAGAATATAATCACTACGTTTTATGTGTGTTGTGTACATGTACATACAGCTGACTGTAAATAGACTGTCATGTCAATGTCAAAATGACATTAGTAATTTGACTTTGACGTAGTGTTTTAGATTCCAATAAAACGAGTGATCACGTTCGCCAAAAATAAAAGAAGAAGAAGAAAGTCCAGTGAACCAGCAGCTTCTACCAGTACCAGATGATCCTGTGTCCATCTTGTTGGTAGACGTCCGACGCTGCGATTAACTTTTCGGCCCATAAATAGTATGTAGGGTCGAAAAGTTAGAATTGTTATCTACATACAGTAGGTACATACCTATAGGTTTACCGAATGCAGAAGTCTCTGGCCGCGGTCTCCTGTGTCGGTCGCTTGTCTCTGTTGTGGCGTGAATCACACTATGTGGGGTAGTTCTACGCTAGCTCTACGGCAATGCCCAATACGGCATTCTTGAATATGCTTACCTTAAAAACTGGACTTTTGATCTTGAAAATTTTTTTTATGTGTGAAAACACGTGCTTTAACGGTGAAGACATACCTACATCGCGAGAAGACCATGCCCACAGAACACTAATACACTACCGGAGACCATGCCGGTCTTCAGTTTCTGAGAACTACGAGTTTGATGGACATGACATGTGACATCCACCAACCCGCTCTTGGCGAACGTGGTGAAGGCCTAATAGTCTCGTCAAGAGAGAAGTCCCTGTGCCCCAGCTGTGGGAACATACATATAGAAAGAAAGAAAATTTTATTTGTTGTCAAATAACATCTTTTAACACTAGGCGTTAAACATAAGGGACACAAAACGGTTGCCAGCTCAGCTTCAAAGCTGTGACAAAATTATATTGTCACAGCGCTGGTTTTAGACTATGATGATTTTAGGTCATTGTATTCTACATAAATAAATATTTTCTATTCTAAATGATATACCACTTTTGATAATAAACTTGCTTTATTTCAGTGAAGCTGTAATTACAATAAGTACATACATGCATTAATATTCAATGAATAGTCGCAACTCTCATACGTGATTACAGTGATAATAACTATATGATATTTATAATAAACTGTTACATTTTACCTATCACTACTCTCGACTTATTCTGTTATTAGATATCCAATAAACTAAATACCTAATATTTTTGCTAACTGCTTATTCATTTGATTATAGTAGATATAGAACACCTACGCGCTAATCTAATAGGTAAGTACATAATATATTATAACAGTTTTGCAACAAACTTAAGTGTGCTGATATTAAATTAAGTAAGTATGTGTTAAAATATTTTGCATTGTTAGGTACCACAAATAATTGATACATTTAAATTATAGATACAATTAAAATATCTATTTTGAACAGAATACGTCAAGTAGTCTTGACACTTGTGGTTATCTATTTCAAGGCTCAATTAATCTTATTTGCTAGTTATTATATGTAAAATTTTACATTTTCATAATGAAATCATCTTTCTGTGGTTAAATAAATTTAAACTTTTCGTTGTTATATGGTTAAAATAAAATATTTGCCTAAGTCCAAGAAATTATGGTAATAAACTAATAAACTAATAAAGCAACGCACAAAAAGAAGGAGTTATGTAATACTGCTTATTTCTAATTAACTTTAAATAATGGTGTATTTGGTTTTATTACCTTACAGTGATAGTGTGTCAGTTTTTGATATAAAAGTATTTCACCTACTAACAATAAATAAATATAAAATGACAATCCAGTTAAAATAAGATAAAGTACCTACTGTATTAATTTTATTTATAAAAGATTAATTATTAAATAATAAAATTACTTACATCAGAGATAAATACACCTGTTATGTATCTACTACCTTAATTTAATTAAACAAGAGTAGGTACAAGATATAGATTTATCTCAAAAACTGACTGAAATTTATAATATTTTATTTCAATCCTGTACATAAACACGTAATTTGGCAACAATTCGTAGATCGCAGGTATTGTATATATTGATGAAATTTGTTTTATAAAACATGATTAAACCTATATTTTAATAAAACGGATCCACATTAAAATCACGTGCTTATGTACTCGACGATCTTTAAACCTAGATACCTAACAATAATCCTACAAGACCCAACAACAACGTTCGTAGATAGTAAGTGCCTTAGATCCTCTTAATACATACAAAGTAATTCAACAAAGGGTTCTAAACCTCCTTGCTTGAAACTTTTGAACATTACCCGAATAAGTTAAATATTTTACGATTTTTTTGCTCTGGAAACTGGCCAATCGTTCTTACAGATGCATTCCAAATACTACATCTATCAGCAACACCTATATAATCCTAGTAAACTTTACAATCTTTAACTACATATAAAGCGGTTTACATATAAAATACACACACAGTAACAGATGTTTCGATAAATAGCTAGGTATACAATGTAGGTATTATGTCAAAAATATTGGCCAGTTCTATGATTATTTTTGTAAAACGCATGTTAGCATACAATTTTATCTACGATTAGTTTTATTCTAATTTGGGCTAAACAAGTAACATCATTTGGTTAAAATATAATTTTCGTTTAAAATAGATCATAGATCAGACCGTAGGTAAGTATTTGTTGAAAAATATTCCCAATAAAAATTGATTCAAAACACACTCGGCGTAACAGTGGTAAATGGTACGTAATATATTAATTTTGAAAGATATGGCTTCTTTGGATAAAAATAAATAGAATTTCAAAGATAATATTTTGTTTCAAAATGGTATCTTTTCATCAAAGAAAGGATATAGAACAATAGATATAAATAAAAAATAGAGGGTTAAAATTTGTTCAAAAGACGAACTGCGTAACATTGATATATTTTTTTTTAATTTGTAACGATATGGTTTTTGCACAAACAAATAAAATTAAATATATTCTGTTTCAAAAAGGCATTCACTAAAAAAAATTTGGTTCTGTTAAAATTGATTCAAAACACGCAGGGCGTAACATTGATAGAAATTTATTTCTAACGATATGATTTTTTTGACGAAAATAAATATATTCTGAAAGATATATTCCGTTTAAAAGGACACGATAAAGAGCGTGTGCAGAAACACGCATAAATTAAATCATAAATATTATTATTTTAGCAGAATGTAATATCTAAGTACACAAAATATGAGACTATAATATAGGTTAGATATTTTTGATTTAGGGAATTTGGTCCTTTTAAAAAAAAGCAACAACTTTGCCGGTGTACAGTTTTTCAAAAATGATGTTGCAAAAGCTTTATCTAAATGTTAGTTAGCAATCTGGTAACTGTGATATTTCATAACAAAATAAGATCATCTAAAAATACGCTATATGTCACAGAGTCGTGATGAAAATCTTTGAACAAGAAATCATTATCAACACTTGTGATTCCAAACACTAGATTATTATAACAGATTGGTATAGTGATCATATTTGTCCATATTGGAGGCAAAATACCTGATTATATAATTTGATATCTTCCGTAGGACATCAAGTAACAACACTAAGTTCTAAAGTAAAACGTGGTACATACAAGTATTTAGGTGTTATGTTAAGTGTGTTTGAAGCCTTTGTTCCACAAGTTGTATCTGCAAAATATAAAGATAAATTAAATATCTAGCCACACGAATTATCCAGTGTGGTACAAGTACCTACATAGGAATTAAAGAATAAAATTACCTTGGCTTCCATCCACTGACGTTTAAGATGTTTAAAAACCTAGAAACAATTAAAATATTAATCATAGAAAATTTTAGTCTATGCACATAACAGTATTTATATATATGTATGTATTTATATAAATGTTTTTAAATAGGTATATTTTACTTTTGAAGCGTATTCGATAACGAGTTAGTCTAATCCACTTTTAGGCTAATGTCCATTATGCCCCAATCAACCCCAATTTAAGTCAATTAGAAATATATCGAGGGACAGGGTAACAGGGTATTGCATTCATGGACAAAACTCGGGGACGTAATACACACATAAGCCAGGGGACACTAGATAATAGGAGGTTAATTAGATAAAATACAAAGCAGTCCCATAACCAGAAACTAACGCGAAGCTGAATCGTGTATAGTGATTCTTGATTCATATGAGTGACTTGATTCGAATGTATCAATAAAATGTATGTATGTATGTGTTAGTGCAGAAGTTAAAGCGAATGTACAAAACGACACATCATCGCTCAGTGTAGAACACTCTGAAGTTACAATAGGGTAAACATCCAGGGTAAGATAAGTCAAGGTCACTTATACGAACGGCATTTAATCCGACCAACGAATTCGGAGATAAATTAGTGATATCAATACACATAAGCCAACATCACCAATACGTTCCCATTAACCAAATAGACAAAGTAAATCAAAAATAGCTAGTTTACCGAAACTTGTTCACGCGTAGTTGGCTGAAAACGTGAAATACTATGTTAGTCTGAAATCTGCATGTGTAATGTGTAGCATTGCAAAGATTACTCACCGATGATAAGAGCTAAAATGATGATACCGATGACAGCAGCAATAATCATCATCTGTAAAAAAAAGTAAAAGTCTCTATGTAATCCCATATTGATACATACATAGGTATAATATCACTAATAAATAAGATGAAAGAATAAGATGAATAGAAGTACTTAGAGGAATTGTACTAGTGACGTCTTATTTTCATACGTTCATACAAGTTGACGCACTTAGTGACGTCTATCGTTTGTCTATCTAGACTCTAGACCAAACGGTAACTATTTTTAGGTATATACACCTATACATTAATAACATGTTTAAAATACCAAAAAAGGGTGATCACAACTCTCAGCATAGAGGAATATAAAACAAGGATAAATTAATAAATAAATTCGTTGTCGAATATTTTAAATAATCTTTGAAGGTTTATATTTTAATCAGTTACAACGAAGAACCTCGAATGAATGAAAGTGAGTGGGTGTATTTTATGAAATTGCCAATTTATGAAAATGAATGTCAGATTAACGTGAAATTCGGGCAAATGAGTTTCGTGATGAGAGGACTTGTAAGGTAGTAAATTCTTTTGAAATTTTATAATTTCCTTTTCACCGGGATAAGGTATTATATACAGTAATTAATTGTAAATGTACCTTTAGATTCTGAAGCCAGAATTTGCTCTTCAGTTTTCCGGCTTGTTGTTCAAACTGCGAAGCACCTTGCTGTAGAGCATCTGAAAAATTTGATTTATATATTGTTTTATATTATATTATATTAAGGTCCGCTAGGGGTTCGATTCCAGTCTTGGGACAAAAATTTGTACGCTCTGCAAATATTTGTTTTCAAGTGTCTGGGTGTTTTCAAGTGGGTGTTATAAAAGTTTTATAAAAAATATTGTGTGTAAATTTAATAGTAATTAAAAATAGTAATAATTTTTTACTTTATTATGATGTTTTTTTTACTTAATAGATTGTGAGTTATAGTACCTGCTCTATCGTCCAACTCGGAGAGTTTTTGATCTCTTTCTAAAACTTTCTCCACGTTGGTTTTCATGATGTCGACGACCTGAAAAATATAACATTTAAAATTATAGCTATTATTTTAACACACATATAGGCCTCCAAAATATATCCATATAAAACGGATGGTTTTTTACATTGTATAGATTTTACTACCTACCCTAATGCGGTTAAACAAATTTGTCTACTAAATATCTAAATAGCTATATTTAATTACAGCATATTAGTTGAACGTATTTTTAGTTTATAACTTCGGTTATGTCCTATGTGAAAGCATTGCCGGATATTTCAACGTTATATGAGCCCATCTGATACCCAAGTGGCGTAGGTACTGAATGACGTCACAGTCACATACCAACATCTCTCATTTTCTTTTTGTATGGGGTGTTTTTAGCGGGTTTCGAAATGGTCTCTCTATGTTATTAGAGCTACAAACTCCTAAAGTTTCAAAACTCGTGGTGATTTTATCAATTCCACCAAGACACTTACTTACTTTTGACAATAGATTCTGTTTTGGAGACATGTAACTAGAAATAGGACGTAATATACGATTGTAGAAAAGACAGAAATCTTCTAGTTGTCCACTAAATAAATAATAGGATTTTAGAATTTTTTCATTATTATCATTGTTTCACGGTAATTAGGGAATTTTGTCGATATATCTTACAAATCGGCGTATTATAAGACAATTAAGACACTAACAACAATTGAGGTGCAAATTAAGGAGCGTATGACTGGTGAGTCATACTTGTCGGCTATGATTATGATCACAAACTTTTTGTTTGTGGTAGTGCCGCCGACTGCGTCACAGCATAGTCATTTTTATGGAGCTGAAATAACCCTAATAGCGTTCTCTATAGTAGGTACTTAATCTCAGTGGGATTCTTGAAAGGCCATACCAAAATACTCTACAACTAAATTGAAAAATGTCTATTTAAAATTGCTTTTTATTTCCGGAATCTTGAACAAAGTAGATCACAAGGAACGACAATATTATGAATGCCAATAACACCATACATAACATAATAAATTGTGAAATAGGGATTATAAATACATGTTCATAACTTCTATTTCTTATGTGTATTTTAATTATAAACTACTAGCTTTCCGCCCTGCGGCTTCGCCCGCGTTTTAAACTTTCCCGCATTTTTATTTCATTCATCAGGCTTTTGCTTGATTCCCTAGAGTTCAGCTGGATTCTACTTTAATTTTTACAAGAAAATGTCAAAGGTCACGTTTATTTGCATAGAAGCTTAAAAGGTTAACTGAATAGGTACATGTATAGTGGTAGAATATCATGAGCATCATGAAAAACCTGCATATTACATTATAATACAGCTTATAGCGAGTAGGCTAGTCACTGACAGTCATTTTATGAAACACAGGACAGAAGTTTATATCCAAAAGTCCAAATAATTGATTTTTAAGTACATTTTGTTTTTTGTGTGTTAATACTCATAATTATAATTAATGTTGTCTGAAATAAATTGATTTGAAATTGAATGATAATGATGACACACCTCATTACTTCACATCACCACTTGGTATAACTACGAGTCTCTCACCTCATCGACTTGCGCCTGTGTCTGCTGCAGACGCCGCTGAGCTGCAACCTGCTGCGGGGTCTTCGGCCCCCCCACCGGCATGTCTCCATCGCCGCCCGGCGCCAAACCACCTTCCGTTGACCTGGAAATATCATACTTATAGGTCTCTTCTTTAAGATATAGATTACTAACATTTATATGGATCAATTCTGCCCTGTCTGTAATCAGCTACCAACCCGTTTAGATGATTACAAATATGTTAATAACTCATTTTCACAAAAAATGTCACCTACGCTGTTAATAGTAAGAAGAGCAGAATATCTGAAAATCAAGTTTCATTTAAATTTAATTTAAGCTTGTGGTAAACACGTTGTTTTTCTATTTCATTTGCAGAATGTGCCTGATTTACTATTCATTTTATAACAACGGGAAGTGAGATCGAGCAGCAATTAGACGGATCTCGGCGGAAGCCCCTCCCTCCTGAGATATGCTGATCTTGTTGTGGTCGAAACGACGAGAGTGTTTTAACTCCTTTGTAAATACTTGAGTAATTCCCGTAGTTATAAAATGAATGCATTTGTCGACAAACTTTATATAACTTTATTATTTAACCTCGAGAGAAAACACTGTTTTTTCCTTTAACGTGGGAATAGTTCCGAAGCAGAATGCTAGCTATCACAATTAAATTAATCATGAGGATTTTAATAAAAAAAATCGGTTTATGTCAATGTCATACGGTTGGTAGCAGCAATGATTTTATACGTTATCTAAAATATATAACCTGTACGTAAATATAACGAGCTTGAATTACAAAGCATTGAGTCTTGAATTAAAAGTAGGTACCTATCTACCTATGCATTCACCGGTAACTAAATATCTGGGTCAGACACAGATACAATAATACTGTGGGGTCAGAGATTCAACCTACATATTTAATACCTATAAACTATTATTTTACTCTCACATCGCAACAATAGGAATTAATTTTGGGTAAGTAATATATTTTTCGAAGCAAGTTCAGTTCAAAAGAAGACATCATGTGCATACACAAAATTTGTCGTCATCCTGCATGAAATGTTTATTTAAACCAATGTACTTCACAAAGTTCCTAGGGAAATTGAAAACTTGCTTAATCCTTAAATTCAGGTTAATCGCATGTTAATAATAAATTCAGTAGCGCAGTTCTTACCGAAGCAACAGCGTATTAAAGTTTCAAGGCACGAACGAGCCAAATACGGGTAGAATCGATGCTTTAAGTTTGCGTGAATGTAATATGGAAACAGAAGTAGTTTGGGCGGCTTTTACTTTCATTGAAAGGGTGTCTTGAACATTTGTATCTGTTCTGTTTGTCACGCAAGTCCATAGGTAATATGTGCCATGCGGATTTTCAAGAGTTTCTATGATTTTTTTCACAGAACTATTTCGATTTGATTTGATTTTGATGAAACTGCACAATAATGTAGCTTATAAATCACAATAACACATAAGCTACTTTATACCGCGGCAAAATCAACTATAACACGAGAAAGTTAATTATTAAGAAAAGCCGCGTAGGCTGAAGCTATAAAGAAATAGTGCTATCACACTCAAAAACTGTAAATAACACATAATACCTATTTGGTAAAGCAGTATTAAAAATAATTTCAAAACAAAACAGAAAATGGTTACACCCTAAGAGGGCTTCCATTTACTACATTTAATTATGAACTTGTTACACAAATCCTACTCATTCAACACCCACACAGGACAGTAAAGGTTGTAATAAGATATTTCTAAGATTTTACGGCGAAGATTGAACCAACTAGGATTATTTCGTAGACGTGGGTGGCTTGTGTGTGCTTGTTATATGACATTGTACCATGCTAATTATTTCAAATTACCTTACTAATTTTATAGTTTTTTTTTAACTATATTTTCCCAATGCTGGACCAAGAAACGTGAAAGTTACTTACCTAAATATTAGATCACTGGTTAATCTGTGGTTGGCTAAGAATGAATTTTAATGTAAGACCAATGTGCAACGTACTCGTATTTGCAATAAACAATTTTATCTCGTTGACTGCTGTTTTATATTTCGCTAAACCATATCGTTGACGATCATTATCATTTCACGTCCACGGCTGGGCATTTCGACAACCTTCAGAATTAACAGTAATTTCCTGCATCCATCGTGTTCGTTGGAATACGGTGAATGCAGTTTTCACTAGTAGATTATCTATAAATCTTGTTGGTGTACGTCCGACGCTGCGTTTGTCAGTATCCATTATTTAACTTTCCAGTCCCATCGGCCTATTCTATGGCATGCCAACGAGCTAATGGCTATATGTTGGTGACTCGCTTATATATTCTAATTTATGATTCGATCCTGTCGAGAAATCCCAAGCATAGACCTCTCCGAATCTCTTGGGTGAATCGGGGCCTATTAATAAAAACTATATACTTTTTCGCGGTAAAAAGAAAGCCAGTGTCTTTTGATTAAATATTTAAGCTACATTGGGAAGTTTCAATAAAATCAAATCTGTATTTTTTCCGTGAAAGGATAACAAACATCCATCCATACGCCCATCCATTAGTAGGATAATAATGTTTAGATGTTTTCTTAATACTCAATTTGTAATACTTATAAAGGTTTATTGTAGTTAAAGGTCTCTGATTTCTGAGATAAACGTGGGCGAGGAACTTAAAGTGAAGTAGGTGGATAAAAATACAGAGTGCCTTTGCTAAATGCCAACATAATGAACTCTGTAGGTACTTAGATAATATACATATACCTACTTTATTTCTTCCTACCAATTTTTTTGAAATGAAAGTCTGTTGCAGTAGTGTCGAAGTTATCATCAGTTGCGTCTATCCGGTATCATCATCATCAACCCTCGTTCCCACTGCTGGGACACAGGGACTTATCTCTTGACGAAAGAGATTAGGCCCTAATTCATCCACCACGCTGGTCAAGTGAGGATTTTTGAATGACTCAAAGTTTTGACAAAAGGCATTGGTTTTTATAATTTAGATATATAATAGATTTATCAATGATAGTAATTTTATATCCGCTTTGAAATAAATATAATATTGCAATAATTAACACAGCAACATCTAACCCCGTGGTAAGCTTAAGCTCGAACCTTGTGTTACGGGTGCTAGATTTCTGATATAATTAATATACCTTAGAAATTTATTTTTTATTATACATAGGTATATACCACTCGGAACAAATATGTATTTGCAGATCATACAAATTGTTGTCCCGAGGCGATTGAGGAGATGGTATCAATAACAGCAAGAACTACACGTAGGGTGTTAAAAACTCACATTTTGCTGTAGTCTCTTAGACGATGAAATGAAACCAAAGCTATCGATCCAGTAGGTCACGACCGGCAACAGTTCAATCACTAAAATCCCCGCGAGCCTCAACAATCCACAATATCTTAGAAAACGGCACAAAATACCCCAAAACGTTTATCAAAGTTAGTAGCCTCACTTGAACACACGATTTTCAGCAGTATGTATGTACTGTTGAATGAAATTTCAGAAATTAATGGACAGTGGAAAACGTTCCTCAACTCAGTTTTCCGTTTTGTATAGAGGGCGCGACAGTATACCACCATAATAGGCACGTATCGTCTAAAAATACCAAGCTCACCCTAACAATACAAAACCTACCTTACAACCCCAACCTTAGAGCATAAAGTCCCTTATAAAATTAAGCAGGAGTTTGTAGATGTGGTTGTAGATTTGTCAGTGTGTGGGTTAAGTTTAGCGCATGCGTAAAGCCAAGTTGAACAAAAATCAATTGTATTCGTGTGGGTGTTACGTAATGGGGGAGACATGTTCACGGGTCTACTTGCCCTAATTGCAGATAATCTTTATCAAATAACACTATCTGAATGGAAATGTGATTCTATATTTCTGGATTTATATCCAGAAATATATAATCACATGTTATAAAGTCAGGAGATTGAGTTGAAATATCTTACAGTGCGTAGGTGGCATGGTTGTCAATCTTATTAGCAGAAGCCTTTTAATGACGTTCAATTTTATAAATGTCATTCTACTGGTTAACTTTTATGTGACGGGGTGTAGTTGGTATTTTATAAAGGCGTTAAAGGTTAAATCAAATAATAAAAAAACGCCTTTTTTTTACAACGACATAATATATCTACGATGCTTAAGGGACTGGCTTGAATACACATTTTATGTGTTGTCGGAATTATGAATACTAATTTAATTCTGCTAAATTGTTGTGACGAATTAGCATACGAAGGAAGAACTTGCGGGTTCGATTCCTGCCTCAGGACAAAAATTGTACGATCTGGAAATATTTGTTACGGGTTTATTTGTACCTTGTTGCTTTTTTATTATTTCTATTATTAAGAGATAAACGTGTCTTAAAGACAAGTAAATCTTCTTATCAAGTTGCTGAGTTTTGCACTTTTTTAAAGTCGGTTGTTGAAAAAAGTAGCTGAATTTTTAATAGCAATGGCTTAAAGCTCAAGTGTCTCATGGCTCATAGCCAAGTAGGTGAACATTTGACCGGGTTTATCGGAAGTCAACCCTACATTATAGTTTTTTTAACAAAACAAATGTATTTCTATATAAAACTCCGTGTTTTGTTTATTTTATTTATTATGCGAAAACGTTTGAGTGTCAATTAAATATTAGAAGTTATTTTTTTTACAAATGTTACGTAGTTAAGAAAGTTTGTTGCTCTTTTAAATAAAATCAACAAAATATATTTCGATAATTACACCAATAGGTAAAAGCTTTGGGTAGGTATATACTAAAAGCGTGATGCAACTAGCGTCACGCGGGAACCGAACCCGTTCACCTTGGATCGACATTGACAAGTGCACCAGTTTCCTTATACCCACTTCCGCTCGGTGATTAATCCGATCGAGATTAATGCGGCCTAGGCCTTTGAATTCTCTATAAGTCGTACGTTGTCATGTCAATAAACTTATGTAATAATTGAACATAACATTACTGTAATATATTTGTACCATTAGTTAACTATACTTAAAATTATAAAGCTAAAGAGTTTGATTGATTGATTTTTTGTTTAAACGGTATCATTGTATTGTATCATACTATATGGTATCATTTGAAATCAGGGGTTTTTTTCTTTCAGATAATTTAAAACATACCAGACATCTATGTATAGTAAAACCATTTCTAAAATGAACGCCCCTCCACCGAATTCTGTATTTTTTTTTCTGTGTATTCTGTTTTTCTGTATTTGCTCCCACACGTTGAAATCATTACGGTTTTGTGGAGGCAGTGCCGGATTAAGCCAGCGCGGGGCCTGTAGCAAATTCTGTCAAGGGGCCCTTGGTTTGCTATCGGTTCTCAAATTTAGGGTATTAAATATAGCTTTCCGCCCTGCGGCTTCGCCCCCGTTTTACACTTTACCGCAATTTGCTTTGCTATAATATAGCCTATGTTACTCGGGGATACTGTAGCTTTCAAAAGGTGAAAGAATTTTTGAAATCGGTCCAGTAGTTTCGGAGCCTATTCCTTACAAACAAACAAACAAATCTTTCCTCTTTATAATATTAGTATAGAAAACAAAACTGTTATTAGTCAAGTCATTTTAGCTCAAAATAGGTAAGAATCTCGGAATTCGAGATACCCAGCTGTAAGTCTGTAAATATTTATATATTGACACCCTAAAAGTTGTCTCAAAACCTACCGATCGTAGGGTGTTCGCAACCATTAAAATTTCAAGGTCAAAGACCGCAAAAATAGTTTTTTTGTAAATATCTCATTTCCTATGGGTTTTTTGCTATTTATATCTTTGTGAATATTGTAGAATACAAAATTCTCTACAAATAATGTTCACAAAAATTTTTCATACGGTGAACCGTTTTCGAGATAGATGGCGGAGAGCTCGCGGTCACAGCATCACTTCAGGTCATCCGCTGCCTCTGATGGGGTTGAGGAATTCTCTCATTTGAGAAATCCTCTCATGAGAATATAATAGAATATCTTGAAATTTTAATGGTTGCGAACATCGGTAGGTTTTTATACAACTTTTAGGGTGTAGTATAGACCAGTGCTTTTAGACCAAAAATGGTCAAAAACGGAAAAAAATAGTAGTAGGATGAAACCCATTAGAAAAGGAGGGGAATATGGTAAAGATGAAAGGAAAAATAAATTACGGTCGATCTGAGTTCGGGAAGTGGGAGGGGGTGGGCTTTTAAGGGGAGAAAATGGTTTATCTCGATTTGCGGTGAAACTACTAGTCCTATGAAAAAAAGTTTTATGGCAAAGTTGTAGGTAATAAAACGATCTACAACTTTTAATTCACAACTTTTATACATAACGTCAAAACTTTTGTAAAAAATTCAAATAACCAAGTTTTTTGTTTTTTTTATTTATCTTTTTCAAAAATTGTTATTTTTCTATGAAGTTTGGTGAAAACTTACCTATTTATGTACTTAATAAACTTTGATTTATTTGATTGAAAATATTATTGTTTTCACCTTATTTTGACTTAATTTTCAAAAATATAGACTAATTTTCAATCGAAAATTCACGTGTCAAAATATTAGCTTTTTTATAAAAGTCGGTGTGTTTTATGTTCATTAAAATCTCTATTTTCTGATAGTTAAAAAAAATATATACATTACGATAGTAAATATTCTCAGAAAATGCACAAACCGAAACAAAAATTTGTATCATTAGGTACAATTGCATCACAAAAATGTGATTTTGTCTTTTCAGACTATATAATAATAAAAATAATATAATAATCTGTTTGTATAATGTGCAATAAGTCGGATTATAAGCAATTATATGAAATAAAAATTGCAAAAATCACATTTTTATGATGCAATTGTACATAATGATACAAATTTTGTTTCGGTGTTTTGCATTTTCTGAGAAAATTTACTATAGTAATGTATATATTTTTCTAAACCATCAAAAAATAAAGATTTCAATGAACAAACAGCACACCGATTTTTATAAAAAAAGCTAATATTTTGACACGTGAATTTTCGATTGAAAATTAGTCAATGTTTTTAGTAATTAAGTCAAAATAAGGTGCAAAAATTAATATTTTTAATCAAATAAATTATAGTATGTTTGGGGCATAAAAGGTAAGTTTTCACCAAATTTCGTAGAAAATAAAATGTTTTTGAAAGAGATAGAAATAAAAAACCATAAACTTAGTTTTTTGAATTTTTCACATACATTTTGACGTTATGTAAAAAAGTTCTGAATTAAAAGTTGTAGATCGTTTTATTACCTACAACTTTGCCATATAATTTTTTTTCATAGGACAAGTAGTTTCACCGCAAATCGAGATAAACCATTTTCTCCCCTTAAAAGCCCACCCCCTCCCACTTCCCGAACTCAGATCGACCGTAATTTATTTTTCCTTTAATATTTGTCATATTCCTCTCCTTTTCTAATGGGTTTCATCCTACTACTATTTTTTTCCTTTGAAAAGTTAAAAACCCTGGTCTAGTGTCAATATCCAAGTATTTACAGAATTACAGCTGGGTCAAATTCCGAGGTGAAATGCTAATTTGACTGGACTAATAAATAAACTTTTCTGGGTTTATTATGGGCAAATTTAGCGTTTAGTGAGCAGTGCAAGTAGTACATACAACACATCGTGTGTGTGGCTAGCGCTCAATTTAAAAAATGTGGTACAATTTCAAATTATGGTTGTTGATTTCGATACCAACGTTTTTCGTGAATTCGTGATAGAGGTGAGGTGGAAATAGCCATGCGCGCAGTTCGGGTCGGCTCGGTTCGCCGCTCAAATAGGTATTACGAAATACCTATTTGAGCGCGGGGCCCTCCAATGCGCGGGGCCCGTAGCATTTGCTACACTTGCTACGTGGCTAATCCGGCACTGTGTGGAGGGGAGTTCATTTTTAGAATGGTTTTACTATAGGTACTAAGATATTTGTTCGTGCTTGGAGCTTAACACCGGACAATATATTGCTATAATATAAATTATCCAGCAATATTTATGTATTTTACTATTTCTAGCTAGTTCATTGCACTACAATACAGTCGTCAAATCACACGTTACTATAAACATCAGTGTTTCTCATTTCAGAAACTGCAAATTTCTAACCAGAACAAAAGGAACATAAAACTAAATGGAGGAACGGTTTTATTGCTTCACTATGCGTTATTATTGATGTAGGCTTTTCGACTTACCTGTACATACGTAATATGTTTTACCTAAAGACCTAAAGTATTGATATAGGTACTATGTAATTAATTGTTTTGATTATTCCGAAGAGAAATGAGTCAAGATTACAGTGGTATATGCTGCATAGGTACGGAACAAAATGTAAAAATAACATTAGAAAAACGAGCTTATGACGAATTTATTGAAAGGCGTTGGTTTGATTTCCGCTCGAGGACTTCGTAGTTAATCTTTTTTTTCTCTTGTTTAATATTTAAAATCCCAACATGTGAGTGGTTCAAAATACAATATACAAGTGCAGTGGCTTTTAATTTAGTTCAAATCCATACATACCTTTTTCAAGTCCTTTCATTATGATTAAAAACTTTAATGTCACAATAGAACTTTTGACAAGAACTTACTACTAGGACTTTTTCTCTAGATTCTAGGTCTAACTATTTTTATCTTTCCAGTTGGTATATTACTTATCTTCAGTCCGTTTGTGATTCAACATTTTATTTATGTAAGTAGTATTTCACTATGTTTTTTAAAATTTTCTCCGAGTTTCTGTACCCGTAACACAAACTTCATACTTACCACTTTTTCATACATATATTGCTGTGTAAATCCAGAGCTCATATAAAACTGATTATTATTTAAATTATTTCACTTTCAAAATTTTTGTGAGTAATACTATTCATTTTAAAAACGGGAATTACTCACGTATTTACACAGGAGTTAAACAACTCAAAAACGTTTTTAAAATGAATATTATTTAAATTATTTGTTTTCTAGCCATTATCCTTTTGTCTACTTGCGGATTTTTGCAACCACACGTGGATACCAGAATGCGGTGAACTGTTTATTGAATTGGACAAAAAGGGGTAAAAACCATACGAAAACACTGTAACTAAAAATTACAATGTACATAAAAAAAATAACATCTTAGATTCTATGATTATTTTGTATCGGTGCATAGAACGTTACAAATTATTTTCATCATCATCATAACAACTCGTATCTTGCGTCGTATCTATCTTTCCTGTACCAACTTATTGTGATTTCCCAAGTTCTAACATGGGTTCTATTGCCTAGAGATTGGACATTATTTATGCTGCAATGATGATGATGATGATCACAAGGAAATAAGGACTAAAAATGATTTTGGCATAGGTGCTAATTATATTCCTTCTTTCAGCCAGCCCAAATTTAGAAATCGTCTGTTCATAGATGAATGCGATATGTATGAGTATAACTGTGATAATAACGTTTGTGAGTACTTATGGTTTTTTTGACATTAAATAGTAAATAATATTTATTTTAAATTAACTAACCTAAAACAAGTTCACTTTCAAAATTTTCGTAAGTTATATAACAACGGGAATTACTCACGTATTTACACAGGAGTAGAAACACTCTCGACGTTTCGACCACAACAAGAGTAGTCTTCAGGAGGAGCGTTCCGCCGTGATCCGTTTCTTTTTGAAACGTCGAGAGAGTCGAGAGAGTAATTCCCGTTGTTATAAAATGAACTTAAAACAAATTCCCGACATTTACAGCTTTCGCTATCGCTGAAAACTATTCCGATTGCTTCGGTGTACAGTGTCTCGATGTAGCACTTCCGAAAGCATTCCTAAGAATGGGAGACTATAAGTTCTACAAGAATAGAGACATCGTTTATTCCCCAGAGAGGAAAACAATGTTAATGACTTGGAGAATACGAACATCTACCATACCAAACCTACCAGATATTATGCTGAGACCAGACAAAAGAAGATACGTCCCATCAAGAAGAATAACATACGATTTTGTACACACCCGTCAAATTCAAAAGGTCACGAAAAAGGTTAAAACCACAGATATAATTAAAAAAGAAATTAAGAAAAGAAGTATTGATCCGGTAAAAACAACGGATTCATTAATTTTAAAGAAAGAGATCGTCATAAAAGATGGAAGAAAAATGGTTAAAGTGGTAAAACTTGTTAAGAACCTTGCAAAGCATATAAATGACATAAGTGCCAGAAAGAAATCTGATTCTAGTAATAATATGATTGCCTTTGTGGAGCAAACGACTGAGTGTTGCAAGGGGTAGCAGGTTCGATTCCTGTTTATAGGACCAATGTACATTGTGCAAGAATTTATTATTAATGTAGCTGTTATATTAATTATGCAAATATCTATTTAAATTTTTATTTATAATATTAAATTTTGAGTTATAAAAATGTGCTTGATATGAAAATTTTATTTTATTGTGTTGAAATTTTGTATATTTTTGATATAGCCTATATTGCAATAAAATAATGTACATAGTTACATACTTAAGATATAAAGTTTGATTGAAATTTATTTTACTTAAGTTATAAAATCCCTGAAATCGTTTGAAAACTTCATCATTCGGATGAAGACCTTTAATATTTAAAACAAAAATAATAACCTTTTTAATAAAAAAAAGTTATTCTTGTATAGCTAGAGGATCTATTATTGAACAGATAATGAAGCGTAAAACAACTTATGAAAATTCAACAACTATTTGCATAATATTTAAACTACAATAAAAATAATGTCGGAAATATGTTCTATAAACTGGTGTTCGGTAAGTGTGGTTATCGTACAAGCTATTCAAATCAACCAGTAAATTTAATAGTAATGTTGGTGATTTTCACGCTTATATTCAAAATGGAAGAAGTCCAAAGATACATAGTCATAAGATACACGTAAACCTAATGAATTATTAGAGATATAAACATATTCATATTATCCAAACTTGGTGTTCAAAAATTATACAATGGAACACAATGAAGGAAATTCTATCGTTAAACGGCCAACAGCTAAGCTTTTGATCATGATAATTTAAACTTATCATCGAAATAATCCAATTTATTAGGTATTCAATAGAATCAAATAGTTATCTGTTTTCAGCTTTATTATCATTCGAAAAGAGTTTACAACATTTCTTGTCGGTGAGTTATTATATGTATTTGATTTTATTATTTATAACAATTTCATTTGAATTAAGTAGTATTATTAACGTATTTTTTTACGAAATTGTTAAAACCACTTCATTTCTAGAATAGACAATTTTATACATACTCGAAGTATATATGTATACAGCATATTTTTATATCGTTAAGGAGATTTAATGTATACTGATCTGTTAGCTACAGAAATGAACGCATTTCCTCTGTTAATTTTAATATTATAATGCTCGGATATGTTAGGTTACCTACTTAAGTAATAAAAGACCTATTCATGTGGTTACTAAACAGTATAAATGAATAGAATGATTGTGATTTTAACGTGTTTTGTAGGTAGATGATCCTTGCTACCTCTCTCACACATGCAACCATACTTTCGAAGATGTCTGCGGGAGAGATGAGACTGAGGTAGAGCCGAGAATGTTTTTAGACTTATGTGACATGTTGGAGTACAATTGTGACAACGATAAAGGTCAGTACTTTTGTATTTTACAAAAACAAAGCCAAATCAAGTAAATTTGTTACCATTTAAAAAAATGTTTTTTATATTACTTTCATTTCAGATTTCAAAAGTGTTGATATTCTAGAATGCCCAGAGATAACAACTATTGCAACCGAACCCAGCTCTAATGTGATTCCTAAAGAAGATTCTTCATCGGAATATTTAAGTGCTGAGCCCACAGATACAACTCATCCAGAAATTACTAACGGATTCCGTGAATGCACATGTGACAGCGTCCCGGCTACCAAACCTATTACAACTAATACTCCTACTAGCACTAGTACTACAACTAGCACTAGTACTACTGCTCCTGCAACTACAATTACCACAGAAAGTCCTACTACACCTTCAGAATTTCGAGGCTGTTCTTGTTCTACTAGCGCAATAACAGTGACAGAACCCATTACTACTACTAGTACCACTTCTACTACCACTTCTACTACAACTTCTCCTCCAACTACAGATATTAGTACAGATATTAGTACAACTATATCGTTACGACACGAGTGCACTTGTAATGACATTAGCTCTACGGTAACTTCACTTGATACCACCCCACTCACTACACCTACAAGTGAAATTCCTACTACAACTACTACTACAAGCACTACTACACCTACTTCTACTACTACACCTACTACTACTACTGCTACAACCACTACTACTACTCCTACTCCAATACCTACTACTTTAATATCAACAGAGCCATTTAGAGAATGCACTTGTGTTTTTGAACCTGTAACTTCTCCTTTTACTACTCCTAGTACTACTACAACAACTACTCCAAGTACTACAACAGCAGAAACAACTATAGAGTATATTGACGAAAACGAGATAGAATCAGAAGGATCAATAGAGGAAGAAACGCAAAAACCTAATGGCTGTTACCCTGGTGACTGTGACGCTCCAACAAGTTGGGAGACGACAGCTTTTGGTGAAAGAAGAGATTTCTATCAGATTTTAAAAGAACGATTTGGTGATAAAGTGAAATTTCTGAGAGCAACTACTCATTTTCCGAGACGATTTCTCGTGAGGAACTCTAAAACCGCCTTTTTGGAAGGAAGACATCGCGAGGGTTGATGTAAATTAAATATTTATATGTTCATATTATTATGTTGGTGTTATATCGTGTTTTATTTACTTTCTAATATTACAATTTTCAATATTATTTGTTTAAATGGATTTTAGAAAAAATGCAATAGGTACTCGATATAGTAAAACCTTATTATCATTCGACGTTCAAACACCATAAATAGAAATATAATATTTTGAAATGTAACCTATAGAAATAATTGTGTCTTCATTAGTGACTCATACTTGGCTGTTTTTGTATAATTTTTATCTCTCCTTGTAGTTCTACTTCAAATCTCGAATATCCCCGTAATTCGTAGATCCATCAGTGTATGTTGACAGTGCACGATCGTTATCAACCATTATGTGATGAGAACAAATGAACCTTGACAAGTAGCGTTATTAATAAAAATATAATGCTAAGCTCGCGCTCGTGTTATGTTTGAGGTACAAGCTTATGAATAGTACCACTCCATCTCATGTGGGAGTCATCATACCAATTTATTTTAGAGTTATGTACCAGAAGACGGACAGTAGCGCACTCTATCTACCCTGGGAAGCTCAATCTACACATAAAATTTATAAAAACGGTCGATTTTGTAAGAAAATTAAAACATGTATCTACTAAAAAGTTAAGTTACTTTGACGTCCTACATTATGTAGGGAAATATAATTTGGCTTAAACAATTTTAAGATAAAATTATGTTTTATTGATAACATTCAATTCGTATCTATTGTTTTTATATTTTGCAGTTTTCAAAGGCCATTGATATTGTTGACCCTGTTTATACAAAGTTCAAAGTGAATTAGAAGAAATTTTGCAGTTTTCAAAGGCCGTTTATATTGTTGACCTACAAAGTTCAAAGTGAATTAGAAGATACAGTTGAATTTAGAATCTTCGAATTTTATGTGGGTTCAAAATGTAATAGACCTCTTTACGAAACAAATGACGTGTGACAGCTTCCACGTAATTGATCGACCTTGAACCAGATTGTACTAGAATGCACCCATCACATGACAGTGCGTGAAGAACGTAAAATAAAGCAATTAGTAAGATCCGAGCTATGCAAGGACGATGGATATACCAATGCTCATTACATAACTAGTTGCGAACCGAATGCCGATAGATTTATTCTTCAATCCTTCCTAATTATTAGGAACCTTATACTTAACTAAACCTTCAAATAATTTAGGTATTTATTTATTTCACACAAACTTACATCTACCCTTACTGGTCAAAGAGAAATACAAAATATATAATCAAAACAAAAAATAATGGTGTCAAATAATCATCAAGTAATCAATGTTGTAGACATTATAAATAAATAGTCTCTTGTCATCGTTTATGTGCGTTTATTATCACCGAGTACCGTTCGTTATCTGTGCATAGTGTTAATATTTAAAAAAAAATACAATTCTATGTTTATAGTAAATAAGTATTAATTCTTTATTGGATGCTGACAACGTTGCTTAATAAGACTTTATCTCTAATAAGTATAATATACTTTACTTCATATAAAGTTTCATTCATAGTCGCTTCTGAATCAACCTGCAACTGATTACGTTATCGCGATAGGTCTCGGATTAACTGTGATTCTGTACGTGTGTTGTTAACACATACCTACATATGAGGAAATCGGCACTGTCAGTATGTCACCTAGTGTTTTTGAGGGATTTTAGAGTTATACTATTACGCAGAGATAGATCGATTCATCGATCTATTATTTAGGAGGAAATTGTTTGGCTCTGAAACTGCAAAGCCGATTAATATGAAATTAGGTAATGTACAAATTTGGCTGTGTTGTGGCTAAGTGGGAGGACACTCGACTTTCATTCCGAATGTCGTGTGTACGAACGAACCCCGCCGCACACTTTTAGATTTTTAATCTTAAAATGTATCTGATATATGAATTTTGAAAAGTTTAAAGTGTATGTGACATTCACCAATCCGCCTTGGCCAGTATGATGAATTAAGGTCTAATGTCTCTCGTTCAGAAAGAAGTCCCTGGGAACATAGAAGTGATTGTATAAGTTAGGTTTAATATTTTAATCGTCGAGAAAAACATCAACTCTTTTATCGAAAGTAAAAGATGGTTAATACCTTATAATATTTACATACATAGTTGATTTAGTAAACATATAACTTAATGTCTTCTAAGCAGTTTCCAACATTCCAAGTATTACAAGCTATTTACACAATACTCTTGGCCGTAGGTAATTTTCTGTCATTTTGCAATTTCCTAATCATAGTGTGTTCAAATCACAGTTAAATATGTACATACTGTTAAAATTCAGCAAAACACGAGTATAATAACTATTTGTGTGTGTAATAAAAAAATATCAATTCCATATTGTTAATATACATTTAATTTTTATGATCTCCTAATTACAGTACATAATTAACCGGATGTTTTTGCAAATAAACCTGTAATATTAACCGGACCTGTTATAGTTACATTTTAGCGGTTATTGCTCGTTACCCGACCGGAAGACAAAGGCGGATGTGATTGTGGCGAGGTGAGCTCTTGATATTAATGAGAGTGATTGATTTTCTATTTATTCTGTGATCTTTGAATTTGTACAAGTTATTTATTATTTACAATAGTCACGTAGACAAGTAACATTTATTTTATGTTTTTATGATTAATTTTACCTATACTCCAGTCTATTACGATGACAAGAAAGGCTTTTGCAGCTCATAATAATATTTTATCATCATCATCATCATTTTAGCCATAGGACGTCCACTTTTGGTCCACCAATTACTTCCAGTTATTACGGTCGGATGCAGCTAGCTTCCACCGTGAACCGGCAGCATTGACAAGATCATCTCTCCATCTTGTTGGTGGACGACCGACGCTGCGTTTGCATCCACTCGAGAATAATATTTTTAAGTACCAGTATATAACTGTTTAGGTATGTTTTTCAAGATTCGATGGCGTTAAATAGAATATTTATTTAGGAGTAAAAGCAAATCATATTTATGAATAGACACGACGGAGAGAATTGGAATTTACCAGCTCAATGCTTTTGAAATAGGCTCACCATTTATATTTAAATTCGGGATAAAATGATTTTTTGTAGGTACTTATTTAACTTTGTGTCTTTGTTTCACAAGTATAAAAATTAAATGACAAGATAGAAAACTCACTAGTGTTCTCAGTAATATGGTATAAAAGATGGAATAAAGTTAGCTTTGGTTTTACCAAGACATTGAGATTATCTTTAATTTAGCTTCATACATTTTAAGTGGGTGGTAGACGTGCGAGAGTGTTCTCAAACTTGTGGACTATTGTAAGAATAATAAATACATGAATAAATATTGCAGGACAATTCACCGTAGTAGGTACAGCTTTGACGTAACCACGTCCGTGGTAGCCCGTGGAGAATTATCCAGCGACTTATTTATTTATTTAGAATAATTCTAAATTATTGGCATCCTATGCTGAATCAGCTTAAAAAAGAACGATTGGAAAATAAAAGCGATGTGTAGGTGTACCTTTCATAGTTATTATACGAATAAATTTTAATAATTTGTATTTCATTTTGGTCTGAATTATCTTTTCGTAAAAGAGAGGTTATTTTCAGTATTTATGAATATATTAACATAGCTTAAGATTTATTATCTCGTATCTTTTATACTAGTTTTCCACCTGTGGCTTGGCCCGCATCATAATAGATTATTCCGCGGTAGAAATTTGCATTTTTGTTGTTCTGATGCAAGAGCTGTATTGTAAATAAATATTTACATATCAAATAGGGTCTATTGTGGAGACCCTAAGCCTTGCCTAGTATATTATTATAATGTCTTATAGAAACATAAATCGAAGATCATTAAATAATATACTAGATATTATGTTTTCTAATAGTTTCAGCTTACTTGAACTCGCTACCCGTTGCTTTTCATATATTTCACGTGTCATCAATTTCGGAATTAAAAATCACACAGCACTTAGGTATCTCACTTCCTAGCGCTCCCAAAGATCACAGGTCCCGGAAGAACAGAAGGTTATACATTCACTATAAAGCCACCAGCTCCGTTGCGCGCGCGCAGTTCAGTCCAGACTGTTAGAAGTGACCGTGAAATGTAAGTGACAGATTGTAGCCATCGCTGTTTGTACGAAGCGCAAAAGTTTTATTATTTACAAAGTTTTTTAAAAAGTTGCTCATAGAGAACAATAGTCTTTTGGTTTATTTTTAAAAAGACGAATTTGTGTGTGTTTGTACGATAGTGTTTTGTTTATTGTTTCAAACCGAGCGTTTTGTTTCTGTGGATTATTTTTAGAAATGTAAGTGAATGTGTTTGTTCGTTTCTGTTTGGTTGGTTTTTATCCCAAAATTAACTGTGATGTGGTTTTTAGTTGGAAAATTGCAAATTATTGTTAATGTTGGATGTTATCTTTGTAGAGCTTTTATGAAATGATCTATCGTACCTACTTTAAATATGAAGTTCAAATTAGTTCAAAGCGATTCAATTGGGAGAATTGCGTACAATACTTATAGTAAAACCCAATCTACTCGTATTGCTGTTACAATTAAAATAATTATTGATACCCACCTATTTACATTTTTCATTCTGATACTAATTGGGTCATATTCAATATATTAATTAATAATATTGGGAATTTAAAACAACATATAAATAACATAAAATAAAATACTCGTTAATATATTGGATACAAAACATAATATTTTGAACCTTGTTGAATTTTGTAATCTGTTGAATTCTACGAGTTAATGTAACTTTATCCTTTTAGCCCCTGTGGCAACCCTTTCCCAAAAAGGGGTCTTTAAACTGTCAAAAGTAATTTCTGTGTTAATCTGTAACGTTTTACTAAGGGTTAAGGTCTAAGCGTGGTTTAAAAACCTACTCGCGGTTTATATAAAACGCACCTTTTTAGGTGTTTATAAAAATCATTTATGTATATGTAAATTATTCTAATCTATTATTTTTAAGCATGGATATAGTACATTGATATTTCGCGTTAGTGTTTTTGTGCTGATGTGAAAATTGAGAAGCGATTATAACAATGTAGATTTTATCTGTGTAGGTTTTACAATGTTAACGATTATAAAAACGATGGTTCAAGTTATTCAAGTGAGTCCTTAAATAGGAGACCTGATAAAAGCCCTTAGTCTGGCACGTGAGGTATTTTCGTACAGTCAACGACTCGTTTATTCGCGTCTGGTGCAATCAAAACTAATTCAATGGCCGTGTCACTGAACTTACGAGACATATCGATTCGTATGACGCAGGCCAGATAGGTTATTATATTAATACTTGTGGACCCGACAGCTTCTCTTGCGTTTCTTTACGTTATCTACATTATAGGCAGTTTATTAAAAAAAATATGTAATTAGCCTATAGGCTACCCCGATACATGTACTATCCAACACTGATAGAGTTTTTACAAATCGGACCAACGGTTCTTGAGATTAGCGCGTTCAAACAAACAAATAACAGGCGGATCTTCGCCGCCTGAAGGTGAAGATCAGGAGGTTGCGGGTTTGATTTTCGCCGTGTGACAAGAAAAAATAAGCTTTGCAAATGTTTATTAGTCTTAGTCGACAGTACCTAATTGTATCTTTTTTTATCCGTGTTCATAGCTTTATAATCTCAAACATCTTTCTATCTTTTCCAGATCAAAATGCGTCTATTTCTGCTGACCGTTTTCCTGTCCGTGGTCAGCGCTCGCCCTGGACTCATATACTCTGACCCCTTCGCCCCTCTGGGGGTGCAGTACGCCTCCGCCCCCGCGGTACACCCGCATCATTCTGTGGAACTGAATGCTGCTAGCGAAGCGTTACTGCCGAGAGAACTGTTGAAGTCCAGGTGAGAGATTGGCTTAATTGGATTGGGTTAACGATATTTTTTACAATTTTTTCTACAATTACTACAATTTTTTTTGTAAAATAAATGGTATAATAAAATGGTAAAGTTATAGGCTTATTGGAGAGGGATCTGAATATAAAAGTGGAATAGACACCCACACTTTTTTAATCCTGTGATCTAATTTAAATGTAACATTAATATAATAACTGCAAGCATAAAAAAATTTGAAACAGAGCTGTACAAGAAGGAAACACTAAGACAAGCCAATGATTAACCAGTGTAATTGGATATTTTAGATAATGAGATATGAGATTTATAAAAGAGTACTAAAGATTCTGAGAGATGATGCAAACATTTTAGAGTCTTACAGATCTTCAGAGACAAAATAAATAAATAAATAAAAATCATTTATTTCAGCCAATAAGAAGGCCATATACACAGTTACATGATAAAATAAAAATACAATCAAATTACAATAACACGATGTTTTCGTTGTATATCATTAAAATGTTACATTATTTTAATTTCAGAGATTTCTACGATTACCCAGCAGTAGCGGAAGGCTTGGCCAAAGAATCCTGGTTCACTAATAAAGAGATGCAAGTTGTCGAGCGGGAGGCTGAGAAGATCCCTAGAGAGAATATCTACAAGATTATCAAAAACGCTGGTTTCTTAGATCGACATTAAAATTAACTCTAGTTTATGAAGCTACAGAGCATTATTGATACAGTAACAAAAGCTATATATACTCTGTAGCAAGCTATACTTTCGTTTGGTTGCAACATATATCTCGGAGTCGAAATTTTCAATTTATATTACTTATTAAATATTTTTGCGTTAGACTTTCCACCAATTGGCTCTATGACGAATGTTTTGTGAGAAAGTACCCTAGTAATTAAAGGATATGAAATGCAGGAAGTTCTGATGAAAAACAAAATTCAAAGAACGTTTTTCACTCAAGATAGCAAGTTAATTCGACAAAACAACACAAACAAAATTTATACTAGAGATTTAGGTTAGGTAGTGCCTAAGTATGTATATAAATAGGTATGAAACTAGGTATGTAAATTATAAAATTTTCTAGGTGCTTTGATTTTGCAAATTATCTGTTTTTTTGTAAGGATTTATATTTTTGTAAAATGTTGTTTGTTATTAGTTTAATCTTCAATTTTAGTTTTTAAGGCAATTAGGTAAGCTTGTATATATGTAAATGATTACCCATAGCCTAAAATAAGTAGTTTGATTTTATATTTAGTATACAATTAGTTATGTAAATAATGTTAAACCGGTTTACTATAAGGAATTGAATTGAACTGTGATACCAAACAATAAGTACAAAGTAAGTTATTGTTTGTCTAACTTATTAAAAACATTAAATTAAAATCTTTTTTTGAGATCAAAATTCTTCCCGTAGTCACAATCTCCACCAAACTCAGGTTTTTTAAAGCTTCTTCCTCTTTTGCATGTTACCCAACATTCGTGTGTCGGTTTTTGAACAAAATCTGAAATCAAACATAATGACTTTAAAACTACATTTATAAATCAGTCATATTAGATATATCATATCAGATATTTGATGTTATTTAAATATATGCTTAGTGGTGCTGGCTTAAGAAGAGTACTTCCCCATTTCTCCCTGCGGGTATCGTCCAACCGACAGAGTCGTATAGGTACCCGCAGACCTATAATAATGGGTTCTATTAGAGAGACCCATACCCAGTATATGTGTTGATAATGACGATGGTGATGATCTTATTAAACTAACACAATAATTTTACCGATCATAAGTAGCTTGGTATTGTACTGTCAAAATACGCTGCTTTATTCGAAACCACAAAATGAGTGGTTATATACTTTAATTATCAAGATAACCGATTCAAAACAACTTGGTGTCTACATGAATGATTCAGTTCCATTCAGCCGACAACGACGACATTCAAGAGTCTATTTTTATTACCCGTTTTCCTAGAAATCAAACTTCACAATCACATTTCAACTTCTCAATGAAAATGGAAAACCTTTCCAAGAAGGATGAGATCAGATTTCCCAAGTTTGTATTAAAATCCGAAAGCTTGGAATTATAAACTTTATCGTTATAGAAATAAGATCTATTTAGATAGGCTTAGCAACGGCGCCACGTCGGGCAAATTAAGCTTGGCCTCGATAGGTTATAGGGCTTTTGCATAAATTCTTTATTTAAGGAGGTCTAGTTAGGTTGGACATGGCTTAGGATGTAGTTTGATGGGATGGTTTAGCAAATGCTGAGTATCCTTCAATAAGGATGAGTCAACAGTCCATTGTTCTAGAACGGTTATAGAATTATCTATTCAGTTTATTATGTATTTTACTACGTGGACTTTGAAATCTAATATGGAGTTTTACCTCTACATTATTGCATGACTAGTTAACCGTAACCCGCCCGCCAGTGTTATAGGAGATTCATCGCGGTAAAAAATAGAGTAACAATCTTTTGTTCTTGACAACCTCTGTGGCGTGAAAGGCGAAGGTTTGCCTGCGGGTTCGATTCCCGCCAGAGCTATTTGATCTGCAAATCTACAGAGGTTGTAGAGACTATATTGGTACCAACTAAGGTTCTCCTTTAGTGCAATATTGTCATGTTTATTTTGCATAAACGGTATATTGCGCCAGCAATTTGGTACCTTCGAAGGGGCATTAATTAAGGTCATAACCTATAGGTATTTAAACAAGTTGGCAGCTACTTAGTAATGTACTTTAGCTTTATTTATATTGTGTTTTTGTGGTGTGCAATAAAGTAGGTATATTCTATTCTATATGATCCTTTTTGGCTAGATATTTAGATAGATATTTTTATACCTTTCTTGCTGTCACAGTTAAACTCATGCATGTCACAGGTGTCAATAAATGTCCTCATTTCGCCGCAGGAGTCGATCCCGCACATCGGCACTTGGTCGTGCCGGCATATATCCGCTATGTTGCATTCTTCCGTCAACTAAAAATTCCAAATCTAGACTTATTTCTACAAAAACACTACTATTTACATGAACTTTTATTTATTTTATAGTGATTGAACCATAATATTTAAGGTATGGGATAAATTCAAGCTCTTACGTAACTCCTCGATAGCGTAGTGGTTAGGGCAACCAGGGCTAAACTGGGTGGCGTGGGTTCGACTCCCACCAAGGACCAACGTTACCTAAGGTCTATGCAAATTACTGTGACTAATTCGAAACTAATTTAACGTTTAAAAATATATAAAAATAAAAATAATGAACTTTTTAGATCACTTACTTTCACGCTGTCCACATGCGCGTCAGTACATTGTAAAAAACTAGTAAAAATAAATATAAATATTCTAACAAGCATTATAATAAAACATCTTTACATTTGCATTCAACAAAATAGTATTGAATTGGTATTGATGTTGTATTTTACATTATTTTCTAGTAAATAGTAACTACTTCTTAGTCTATGTGTTTGGGTTTTAATATTTTCTGGTCATAAAAAGCCAACCTATCGAAAAGTATATTAACATTTGCTATGCCATTTGCCTATTGATTAGATAACTGCGTTTTTTTTTAATAAAATATATAGTTCGATATGTAAATTATTTATGTTAAACACTTTGTTACACATAACACAACAATAACTAAATAAATATCACGGAGAATTGTCACTGGACAATTCTCCGAAAAAATCAATAAAATGAATAATATATTATACTGATAATATATTATTCATTTTATTGATTTTTTTCTTATTTTAAAACAAATAACTATGTATGTAACTAAAGTTTCAAATTTCATATATTCCATAATTATGTTAGTTTTTAATCAGAACATTTGTCACAGAGTTTCTTATGGTGAAATTTTTGTCTAGGTACATACGTATTTTAACACTATCACTGCCCATGACGCAAGCTCGTATATACTCGTGGGTGTGCCATCGAATGTGTGTATACTAAAATGAATATATAAAATCCCTCGAGTGGTTTTAAATATTGAAGAATATAGCAGGGACAGTGACTTTGTTTAATACAATGTAAACATTAAAAAAATACACAAATATTATTTTTTATAACTAGACTTTATTTTTAGAGTTGATATTGCAGTCCGTCCTAAATTCCGGTTTCTTGAAGGACCTTCCTCTCTTGCACGTCACCCAGCACTCGTGGATCGGCCGCTGCTTGAAATCTAAATAAAAAACATAATATTTATTCCAAAATTAAATATATAACATAAAAAAAAATCATTTTAGACAGGCATCCTTTTAGGGCACAACATATATAAGCAATTTCTGCTTTAGCTTACGCTTGCTGTATATACATTATCAAACTATAATAACACTAGCTGACCCGCCTGCGGCTTCTCCCGCTTTATTCACCTTATTCACACCCTATTAACCTTCCCTGAGTTTATCAAGAACTTTTCGGCTCCATCGGCCATCTCCTCGCTGTATGGCCTGCCCATTTCCACCTCAAAGAACTTATCCACCGGGGTATATCGGTGACTCGCGTTCTCCTACGTATTCCTCACTTCAAAGAAAATAATAATGATAATCAAGGATAAAAAACATTTTCTGGACAATTCACACAGCGACATCTATCCTCGTGATAAGCTCTAAGCTTGAGTGAGAAATATTTAGTATTTTAAGTAACTTTAAACCTTTCTTGCTGTCACAATTGAACTCGTGCATGTCACAGGTGTCAATAAATGTCCTCATCTCGCCGCAGGAATCGATCCCGCACATTGGCACTTTGTCGTGGACGCACAAATCCGCCACTTTGCATTCTTCTTCATTCTACAACATGTCAACATGAATCTGTCGTTATTTGTCGAATTCAATTTTGTATGAACGTGAACTTTTATAAGTGGGACAAAACCCATAATTGCGCTGCGGTCGGGATCCTTGTCCCATTTGCAGCCCTGATGATGTCTCACGTAATGGGATAAAACTGTGGGCCTTACCCAATATAAGTGGATCCCGTTTATACGGACATTAGTTGTACAGCACGTTTTGCATGGCTGCGCTGTCGCCACACCACGGTGTAGAGCTGATGTCATTGACGGAGATAGCGTTAATTTAACGAAACAAAAGCTTTATTTTTATTGTATTTATTTTTTATTTTTAACTAGGTAATTTGTCCAAAGACAACTGTTTATTTATTTAGTAGATAATCTTACCCTCATAGACTCACTATGGCAGTAGACTAAAGGTATATACGGAACTAGAACTGAAAAATAAATATTATATATACTATATATGATAAAAATATTAAGTATAATACGGTACGTCTTAATATAAATTAGCATAGAAACTCAAAAAAAATTATAAACTTACCCAATATAATTAACATAATAACGTCATAGTAAACTACTTAACAATAATTGCTGTTTTTTTAATAGAAAAAATATTCACAAAACATAGTTTAAAAGTGAACCTGCAAAAAAATCTCCCTGCAATATTTTTTCTCATAAAACATTATAACTTCAATATTCGTTGAAATTGAGTTGTACAAAAATATGTTTTTATGGCTATAATAAAAACAAATCGGTCTTAGTTTCACAGCGTTATTGGCTGAAAATAATGTAATTTAATTACAATAATGTTGTTTTACCATAACATAGGTGGGAAAAAAATATTACTTATCTAACATATCATTTGATAATGTAGGCCTCATAAAATCCATTAGTTCATCATCTATTTACGTTCCTACTGCTGGGAAAGTTCTCCGATTTCCTTACGATGTTTGCCTTGGTGTACTTTATCATCATTTCATCTGATTCATATTGGTTTCGCTTTAATAATAAAAAATAAACACTCTTAAGAAGAGATGTGGTACTATTCTTATGAAGGCAGCACACACTTAATGATGAATTATCAAAGTGTCTGACTGTGTTTGAATTTTCGCAAGAAAAGTTGCAGGAGTTAATTAGTTGCCGATTAATTAAAAGGAGCGAAGAAAATTGAAAGAGTTTAATTCGTAGAGTAGATGGAATATGTTTAAATGACCTTATCGATACCCTTAATCCAATTGGATTTCATCTATAAACTATAAATTATATTTGAAAGCGTGTTTTTTCTTAAAGCAGTCTTGATACTTTAGCTTTTGACTTTTTTAAAATATATAGGATTTTATAACAATAATAAGGTTTTTTTTATCCTTATTGCCTTTTTTACATAACTTATTAATTATTGTTTTGTTTATATGACTGTATTTGTAAATCATTAGGTCATATTATATGTATTTTTTATATAAAAAAAAATACGTTCATCGACGTTTGCTAAAATTAATAAAATTATTTTTTATGTTGAAACGCCAATGCTTTTTTACTTGTTCATTATTCTTTTTCCACATTAAGATTGCCCGGAAGAGATTGCTTTTAGTGATAAGGCTGCCGATTGTGTTACTGTTAAATATTCTTTATGTTTCTTGTTTTTTCAAGTATTTATTAAGAGAAGCGTGCTTAAACTTTCGACCTTTTGAAAACCTACATACATAACCCTTGTAACTGAAGCATGTCAATTCATACAATTATTAAATATTGCATAAATTGATCCGTTTTCGAGAACAATCTAAAAGTATCAAGATTGTGCGAGTAGTTTTCAATTAGCGGCACTATAAGAGCTCGCCCGTCTCCCACTTAGCCCACTTTATCGTCATGGAGCTAGCCATTGGTAATTTGTTACATTCACCTCATTTTCTCTAATTTTCCACTATAACTAACATTTTTATATTAAAGTTTATGACGTAGAAACATCAGGAGAACATAGAATAGAAAAATACTGCTGGTGCATGTTGGATGCAAGCTGCATCCGACTGAATTAACTGGTAATTATTTAGGGAAGACGTAGGTATGTCCAGCAGTGAACGTCCTAAGGCTGAAATTATAATAAAAAAAATTACACACAGTAAAGTAGTTTATTACGGTGGAAAAAAAAATTTAAGTGACAAAAATGTTAATCAATATATTCAGGAATATGTTTAGATATACAGATATAGGACCAGAAATGTCATTTACTCGAATTCATTTGTTGGTTTTCAATATTATGTATGTTATTTTTCAGCTGTACTTCTTCTAACTCTGGCACCTATGGCAATATTCGGTGTAGGAGAGAAAGAGAGAAAACCTGACTATGCCGATGCGATGGACTTATACTCGGTAATATAAAAGACATGTCTATACATAATACCTTTTTAGCATAATATCTATACTTAAGACATTTTTAGAATAAGGTTATTATTATTATTTGTGTGTGTGTATTGACGCAAATAAGCGAATATAATGTGTATAATAATTTAAGTTTTACAGTTTCTGAATTCATAAATTTATACCGTATTTGAAAAAATATGTGGGTTATTGCGAATATCAAAATATTTTCAAAGTAAATATAAATTCGTAAAACCGCCCAATATTGATACTGGAAACATATCACAAAAGTTAGATACTACTTACCTATCGCTTATTACTTCATTACTTATTACAATTTATTTATAAATATAGTTAGATGTACTAAAACTGTGTAATATTTACAACAACCTTTTTTTCTTTTATATTAGAGAACAAACACACTAGAAGGCCAAGCGAAAACAACCAACGATGCATTCCTAGAATTTGTGCATCAAAAGATGAACCAACATTCCGAGGCTCTAGAGAAAATCCTCCAAAAAATGGATACACATGAAAAACTTACAAAAAACATATCAGAATTACTAAGTGATTATAACAAACTAGAAAATCCAGATACGCATGGCAAAATAAAGATATACCACGGGAGCCGGCGCTCAAATACAGCTCCAACTAAGGATGAAGAAATGCCACTTATAAATTTAGGGAAAAAGATAATTAAATATGGAACAGTTCTTAAAAGTGCAATCATGACAGATATTACGAAAGATACAATAGCAGAAGATATGCTTGAAACGGGAGGAGACGAGATACCTACAACAATAAAAAAATAAAAAAACTTGAGATAAAAAACTTTAATAATAAATTGTATAATAACTGTTTTCACATTATTTTATTTGATTTCGATAGTATATTTGGAATAATTTTGTGGATAAAACTAAAGTTTCAATTTAACCAACGCCTCCAACCAGCTCCTTAGGATTCGGGCATGGCAAGTCCTCATCATCATTCACGTGCCTGAAAACTGAAATTATCGGTTCATGAAACGATCAACAAAGCAAATTCTTTATTAATATCACTATCACATAGTCACATAGAAACTAATATGTGACTTATGTGACTCAAAAAGACTTCTCTGTCTTTAACGAGCGAGCAGTGAGGTGAGCTACATATCTTAAAGAATAAAACTAACTAACTAATTATTGTAATAACTTCAGATATGAGCTGATTGTTCTTTATGTTTTTCAATTCAGTGGTTAAAAAAATGAAACATTTTTATGTCAATATTGTTTCCATTGCATATTTTTATTTAATGTTACTTAATAATATTGCATTTTTGACTTGTCCATGATCTTTAGGATTTTATGGAAATAAATGACATAAATCTTAAATCTCATAAAGAGAATAGTCATTAAAATTTTGAAAATAGTAAAGTGAGATTGTTTTAAAACAAGGGTTTATAAAGACATTACCCATGTTATTTTCGCAGGAGTATTCATAGAGATCGCAGAGGTCGAGGAAGGTCCGCGCTTCGTTCACAGACTTGCCGCAGATCAGAACTGTGTCGTGGAAGCACACGTACGCGTGCTCACATATCTTCTTCAGCTCTGACTGAAATATAGTCAATCATTATTAAAATACAAACAATTATTGACTGAAAAATATCTTCCTACATATTTTTTTGGAAAAAATTTGAATGCGTTACGAAATTGTGTTTTGCCAAAGGATAATTGTTTTTATTTTACATTAAGAATTGTATTTTATACATGACCCGTTTACAGCTTTGCCCGCTATCTATAGTTTTAACACCTTTAAACCTTGCCTAGAATACTACAAATATTTCAAGACCAAAATCAACAGATGCTGTCCTAGAGTTTTAGCGAGACGAACGATCACATTCAAGTTAATTAATAAAGATAGGTTAGATAGGTAAGACATGAGTCAAAATGAGCTAGATCAAAATGTTAAATTAACAAACTCAATAACAAAATTTTGCTTATATAATAATACTTATATGAGATATGGTCTTGGGGAGATCGATAATGATTTTTTTTCCATTTTATAAAGTCTACAAAGAACCACTTTCCAAAGAAAAATTTATATGACCTAAATAAAATCTCTCTATCTATCTAATAAAGCCTCTGCTTACCACATATAATTTGTCCCCCTGGATATGCCCGTCCACGTTTATCACACAAACAAACGTTATTAGAATCCATGTTATACGCAGCGTCATGACTTCATGGAGACGAAATGACCAGATTGGATGGGCAAGTTAATCGAGGGGTTGTGCAGAGATGTATTCAAGGTACAGTAACATATATTAAAACTGAAATACAGAAATTTATTAATTATAATAAACATGTCGAGAGACTAAGAGATAACATGAAAATGTTTGCATTATGTAAAATCAACATCATGGTGATTGTACCAAATACACCAAATAAACCTATACCTACATAATCAGCCCTAATCACGTTCCCACTGCTGGGACACAGGGACTTCTCACTTGATGAGAGACATTTGTCTTTAATACACCAGAATCAGTCACAGAGTTATGGTGATAAAAAAGCCAGGAGCATCTTAATCCGTCCCAGTTTTCCTATTTAGCAGTTTACCTGTTACTGTTTGTCTGAAATTCAGCGAACTCAATGTTTTGTGCTATTCAACAATAGAGTCGGAAGTAGCTCAAACAATACTGTTCTATAGCGCTATTTGCAGAAGTGGTAATATGAGCAAAATATGCTGGTTACATATATATGTATATGAAATATTATTACAACATATTTTAAAGGCTGCCTGTCTATGTGAGCTTTTAAATTATATCCTTATCTACTAATATTACCACGGGGCTAGATGCTGTGTCAATTTTCTAGTAAAATATATATTACCTATTTATTTATGTATAAATTAGTATGTGTGATGTCTCTCTCTGTGAGGAAGATAGGCTCCGTAGGTGAAGATAAACATCCATGGCATTCATCATATCACAGAAGACGGGGAATAGCGTCATTTTTATACAGGACCAACTAACTGATTCTTCCAACTCGCCTGGTAAAAGTGATGACTAAATATACTAAAAACTTCAAGACCAAATAATTGGTAACAGAAGTAACTTCTGAGCTAACTAACTTCAAGATTGTGCCGTGATGATGAAGTATTTCATAGCCTTGTTACGTCATCACATCACACACCCATACAATGCATTTGATTGCATTTAATCAGTTTGTTAAAAGATTTATAGGTGTTCGGTTGCCAGTCAAATATTTGTCTAACTATAATAAAAATCTGCCGTTCGGCACAGTAATTGATTTAGTGGTACCTACTATTCTTAGGGCAGTGCCACACGGTAGCTGAAATAAAACTAACTTCTATTAAGCCTTGTGTATGAAACCTGCATTTATTGTAAGTGTATAAAATATATTTACAACTATTAGAATATAAAACGTTCCTATAATTACATAGGTTTCAAAAAATCATTACGTAGCCCTAGGAAATATTTAGTTCTGGATTAATTATTGATTTTTCGTAAACAATACAATAAACCCAAGGTGCTCTTAAAAATAATTATATTCCTTAGAGTGCATTGAATATATTTTAAAAGCTAATGGACACAAACTGCAAACTCAAAACAACGATGTTACTTAATAACAGGTAAAGTGCTAAATATAATATTTTCTGTAAATACCTAATTACAATTTTATGATTAAAATGAAATTTCCGTATCACAAATTTAGTTTTAGCTCTCTCCAAATAGTTACTATAATGATGATTATGATTATAAGTATTGTAGCGCTTATTCTTAATAACTATATATGTTAGATTACATATTATAACAAATAGTAGGATGTATGTTTGTTAGTCATCGTAGTAATTGCTGGTCGGACGACGAGACGCTGTAAGTATGGACTTATCATCAGGGCAGACGGTTTGTTTGTAATCTGAAAATAAAAGTTAATAAATAATAAATAAAAAAAGAATTTATTTCACTTTTAAGTTTACATAAATAAATACATTCGATAATGGTTCAATGCCTTTTGATATTTTTCATCTGCGTATCAAAGCATATTTTTACTTCATTTATTTCTAGCCATTTAAGTTGGAATAGTTATAAAGCGTTACATAAATAAATGTTAGATAAAATCATATTTCATGCAATTAAATATAACTACAGCTTAATAACTACAATTAATCATTTATGTAGTTTAAATGCTTTTTTCCTCTTTGATTTGTAAATACATCATTGTGAAATTATTATTCAATAAATAAGATTTTCTTCATCTTTCGTATAAGACAAGTAAATAAAATAAACTTAGCAAATAAGACCATTTCCAATATTCTGAATAAGTCATTCAAACATTCTGAATAAGTCATTCAAAAATTCCGAATAAGTCATTCAAAAATTCCGAATAAGTCATTCAAAAATTCTAAATAAGTCATTAAAAATCTGAATGTCATTCAATTTTTTTACATATTTTTTTTTCTTGTTTCTCCGTAAAGCTATCCCACACTTACTCCGTCTCCGTATACAGTTGAAGTCGAACATATCGCAGAGGTCTCGGAAGCCCATGACCTCCCCCGCGTGGCTGATGCCGCACACCGGCACGCGGTCGTGGTTGCACACCTTGGCCATGCTGCACCATTTTGGACCCATCTGACCACAAATATTGATAATAGCTTATTTCCACGGACTAGGTGTTGCTGAATTGTCCAGCTATATTAGGGCAAACTTTAATCTCAGGAAAATACATTATAACGCAGGCAAAGCTGCGAGAAGAAAGCAATCTGTAAAATAACATCCATACTTACATAAAAATAAAATAACCTTAGTTAAAAAAATTTTCAATATGATAGATAATTATATAGAAAAGCCCAATAGAAGGGACTTCGGTATGAAATAACAAAATAAGAATAAATTAAATAGTGAAGAAAAGGAATAGAGGATTTGTCGACATTACTTTTTTTACCTTCCGCCCCATTGCGATGTCTTCGTTGTCTCGTTCCCTCGGCGGCCCGTGGGCTGCCACTGATAGCACTGAGACTAACAGAAATACTGGAAAATAAACAAAACTAAACTAAAAAATACAGTAGTATATGAATATAGTTAAACTTCCATGAAGGTAGACATGGAAATAACCAGTATCTCACAATGTAAGCTAATATTAATGATCTGCAATGTGAAAGAAAATGCATGGGTTTCTTTATGTAAGACTAGGCGCCTGATAATCTTACAATTGCAAATCAAGCGTATTGCTTTAACCTTCCTCATAGGGTTTCCAATAAGGAGTGGGATATACGATTCACAGAAACTTTTTTCATCGCAAGAGTGTAGCACTGAAGATTTTGAAGCTAGCGTGAATAAGTATATTTCTTCCCATGAATTTAACAATAAAACAAGTTACTTTCTTTCAGTTGCATTGCGTGTTTTTGACTAGTGTTGGTAACACTGAAAGAGGCATATTTACCTGTTAAAGTTTTATTAAGCGCCATGTCTTTTAAGCTCAACAGATACAGCACAAATGATGCTTACCTTAACTTAGGAAGTTCTCGAATTCGTCTATTGTCTATGATAGCTATTATGTTTGGTAAATAATCCTTAACACTGTGGCTCTTGTTATGTAAACACTTATAATGGTGGTACGTGTTTACATTTTGCCTTTGAGACTATTTTGAAATCTGGAACATAGGTTAGAAAATACAGGAATAATCATTGATAGGATTTGCCGTGTTATGACGGCCTATTTTTAGGCCAGCACTATATGTGACGATAAAGGGATTATACACCAGGCGAAGAGCTGTGTACTATACTGTATGCTAAGTTGTCAGCGCAGCCAGCCAGAAGACGTGGGTTCGACTCCCACCGAGGATGTTTACGTTTCACCCAGACTCAGAAGGCCGTGTATCCCAGTTGAAAAAACTGAAATGTTTATTCGGTAAAACGCGTGAATCTTATATAAAAAAAAATGTTTTCTTCGAAAAAGATGCAGGTAATAATACTGTTTAGAGATAAATTACCTGTTTTATATTCACAGTTGAACTCCAAGATATCGCATTTGTCAATAAACCACCGAACCTCTCTGTCCTTGTTGTTCAGTCCACAGATACGTACCTTGTTATGTCTGCAGACTTGTGCTCGAATGCAAATGTTCTGGAAACGAATATAAAATCATTAAAATTAGTAATAATTTTATTTTATTATGAGTACCTAAGAATCTACGTCGCATTTTTAACAGTCACCTACAGGTCCTTTTTTTTGTCCCTCAGTCAAGACTATAAATATAATAAAAACTTCCAGACATAGTATACGAGTATTTGAGAGCATTCTGGAAGTCACATAAAACTGTGTTATCAAGTTGCCAACGAAACCTTTTGTAGAATTTCCATTGAAAACCTGACCGGTCTAATAAAACCAATGTTTACCAATATCCAATGTTTATCGTACACTGAAACTTAGGAATAGTTTACATTTTTCAACTCATCAGAATTACTGTATGTTGTCAGAATTAAAATTCTCTGTTGCAAACTCATGTCAGGTAGATTATGTTTAATAACATGAAACAGCGCTCAAACACGTGCTCTTAATTAAAGAAAACAGCCAACAGCCTACCGCATCCTTTGAATAAAGAGAAATTGTTTGCAATTTCATTTAGAACTTCCCCGAAATTTCCAACAAGCTCATACAACTTTAATACGATCGTGCCTTTACGAGAACCGTTAAATTTTGCAACAATAATAAATACCGCGATTGTATTTCACAGAAATATATTGTTCTATTTTTCAACATGGATTCCGTAATTACAATATGTTTGTTTTCTTTTTGCTTATAAAATAAATACATATTTGTTATCTTACCTACTTTATGTTTCTGGTCGATTTGCATATAATTTACATATGTTTTTAATGCTTACTTTAATAGGGATAATTCTGTTGATTTTTCAGACTTCCTTCTAATTATAATAAACGTTTATGTTTTGGAAGAAGCTGAAGGTGTTGGTAGTGCTAAAGTGAGTTTCCTTTATAGATATATAATTTAATAATAATGTGAAATACAATAATGACAAAATTAAATGTTTGTACGATCCCCTTCGCCCGCCGCGCATAAATCATCATCATAACCCATTTTAAGTCTCTCCAATAGAGTCCATTACAGGTTTTGGGGATAATAACCATTTACAATGAGCTGGTGTTCGCAGTTGGGTCATCTGGTAAATAAATTCCTGAGTCAGTTTAACGACACCAGCGGGAAAAAACAAGGTGGTACTATTCTAAGGCTGACACGGCATAATTGAATTACTTTTTAGAAATGTTACAAGGCGAAAATCTGTGTACATGATAATGTAGAGAAGTGTGGAGAGGACGAGACTGGCGAGTTGCGGAGATTCCTTGACACCTGTGATATAGAAGAATTCAACTGTCTCTATAACAAAGGTATAGTTAAGCTTTATAGTTTTGACTTTCATCATCATCATATCAGCCATTGGACGTCCACTGCTGGACATAGGCCTCCCTATATGACTTCAGTCATTACGGTCGCTCGCAGTCTGCATCCACCGCAAGCCGACCGTCTTCACCAAATCATCAGTCCACCTTGTTGGTGGACGCCCAATGCTGCGTTTCCCGATCCGTGGTCTCCACTCGAGGACCTTTCGGCCCCATCGACCATCTGTTCTCCTCGCTATATGGCCTGCCCATTGCCACTTCAAAGAGCTAATCCGTTGGGCTATGTCGGTGACCCGCGTTCTCCTACGGATCTCCTCATTTCTGATTCGATCTCGTAGGGAAACCCCGAGCATAGCCCTCTTTTGACTTTACTGTACCTAGTTAAAATTACGCCGAGATAATATAATATGCACATAAAATAGTAAAAATATGTAGGTAATACGATCTTTTTACCAGACAATAGAATTCAGATTTTAAACAGTTAATTTGGAATTCATCTTATAACAAACCTCCAATGATGTGAACCTTATTTGAACTTAGTATTTATTACAGACTTTATTTGTATTTCAGACTTTGATAAAACTTCTATGAATAAATGCCGTCACCTAAAATCCGTTTATGGGTCAGATTATGATATTAATGAATCAAAACTGAATATTGATGAAGCATTGAGTAACACTGATGAAACATATGAAACAGATAGTAACAATGATCCTGAAGATCCGCAAGAACTGGACTCAGCAAACCCAATTACATACGAAGATTCGAATGAATCAGGTGTGTTAAGAAAAAACAAACATCAAAATCTTAAAAAGAAACACGCAAGGGGCAAAAAACATAAAACAAGAAAGGAGAAAAAAAACGTTACTCAATCCAAAACTACAAAAAATAAAGTCGACAGCAACGTTACCAAGAGCACCAATGATTCTCTCCAAGTGTCTACGGTTCCTAATTAATAGTTAGTATTTTGAAAACGACATCCAAGAAATTTGTTTTATTTTATATTTTATGGTATTATTTTATAGAGAAAAAAAATCTTTGTAAAATTGATAGATGTTGCAATCAGTGTTTACCTACCTGAGATATAAGTATAGAATAAGTTCGAGCGCAAAACGTAACCTCGATAGCGTAGTAGTCTATTGCAGCCAAGGCCAAACTGGAAGGTGTAGGTTCCACTCCCGCTGGAGGACTAAAGTTACGTTGTTGTATTTTATTCTAAACCATGTTCTTATATTGATCCAAAAAGGTTTGATGATGATAATATAAATTTTTATTGTTATATGCATAAATATATTTTTGTTCATCTAAAATATAGTTTTATTGAAGACTAGCTTTCCGTCCTGCGGCTTCGCCCGCGTTTTACACTTTCCCGCAATTTTCTTTGCTATAAATCTCACCTAGCCCGAGACCTTTCCAACTAATGCAAAATCGTGATAATCGGTTCGTGCGTTCTGGAGTTATAGCGTCAGGAAGGAAAACCTGAAAAAATTAACTTGTCGGTTTCCTCAAGATGTTTGCCTTCACCGTTAGCGCTCGTGTTTAAAGCGCACAAACCTACATTTTTAAGAAGAAAAAAAATATCTTTATAAAAATCTATCTATATTTTTTAATTTTATTCATCTAAAATATTATAATAATATAATAAATGTATACTTATGAATATCAGAAACCTAGGACCCGTAACACAAACTTCGAGCTAACTACGGGGCTAGATGTTGCTGTGTGAATTGCCCAGAAGGTTAATTTACGAGAACATAAAATTTTTGGAAGTGAAATAAAACGATTGTGAATACAAGTTGGAAATATTGCAAAGTTAAACATGGATTTACATAGCAATCCGTATATTTATATTCATTCTTTCCCAGTACATTCGGATAATAAAATCGTATTTTTCTTCAGCGTTTAGAATCAATGGGAAACCACGTAATCTTGATATTATAAGTTTTTTTGTATATTTAATTATGTGTTTGTATGGGTTTGTTTTCTCTGTACCGAGTTTTCTTATAATTATGAGTATTGTGTATGAGTTGGAAGCAATAAACAGAAATATGGTAAGTTATGTTTATGACTAACTATCCTAACTTCATTAAAGTAACTAAGGCTTTAGATACATATAATAACTAGCTTTCCGCCCGCGGCTTCGCCAGCATTATTCCGCAGTAATAAAATTATATATAAGAAGAAGAAGATATAGAGACTGACTGTTTACTGTGTCAAATTTTTAGTTATTATTACACGAGAGAAGACAAGGTGGAAACTTAACTTCTTTCAGAAGATCCAAGAAGGGTCTAGAAGACCATAGCTACTGGTGTTGGAAAGCCAAAAACGAGGTCTGTGTAGGTGGAACCCGGATATGTGCAATAGATCGACAATTAAAAAAAACAGGAATGTTCCGCGATCAATGCGACATTTATAAATTCAATTGCCACAATCATGCTGGTATGTTATTTTGAGACACTATAAGAGCCCCCGCAAACTACAGACTTTCTATCGACCGATAGTTTGGTCGGGTTGGGCTGTTAGTGCGTTTTTCGGCCGATACCAAATCGTTGTAGTATGCGGACTTGCATACATCTTCATACTGATTATAAGCCCGACCAAACTATCGGCCGATAGAAAGTCTGGTTTGCGGGGGCTCTAATAATAATTTATCTGATAAAAAAGTTAAGTTGTTCGAGATAAATCTAATGAAGTTTTATTATTATTTCAGATTTTGTTAAAACTACCATGAGTAAATGCAACAAACTTGAATCTGCTAACGACACAGGCAGGAGAAAAGAAAATGTTGGAAATGTTAGTAATCTTTAAAATCTTGAAGCCCAAAGCATTCGCTCCTTGGGCAGTGGGGTGGCCATATAGCTAGGAGAACATATGGCCTATGGGGTCGGAAAGTTCTCGAAAGGTTCTCGTGGCAAATGCACTAACAAGATGTCGGACGTCCACTAACAAGATGGACAGATGATCTTGTCAAAGCTGCCAATTCACACCGTAATATCTAGAAATCTTTACTCAGCTAACACGACTCTATAACGTCTCTATGGTCTGAAATAAATGATTTTTATTTTTATTTTTTTTATGACTTTTAACATAAAAAATTAGGGACGAAAGCTGATTTTTAATATACCTAATTAATAGTTAAGGCCAAATACACACAACACAACAATTCTAGACGAATGTAGTTTTTTTTTGCGGTGCGATATTTACGGGACGAATATGGACTACATCATAATTATTTTATTATTTAGGTTTTACCTGCAAGAAGGCAAGGTCGGAATAGAACACGTCTCCGTAAATACAAGCAGCGTCCAGTACTCCACAACTACTGGTGCTGGAGAGCGAAGAGCGAGGTGTGTCGAGGAGGCGACATGAAGATATGCGCCAGAGACCGACATTTGAGAAAATTGGGCATTTTTGAAGACCAGTGTGAAGTTTTCCAGTTTAATTGTGACCATCGTACGGGTGAGTTTAGAGTTGTGAATTGAAATATAAGTACCTGTAATTACTACTTAATGGACCAGATCGCTAGAGGACTCTCAGCGATAAGGCTGCCCCTTGTACTTTCTGCTTATAGATAGTATTATATTAGTAATTTTTAATTTTCTTTTATACCTATATAAGTACAAGTACAATAAACAGTTCATTCATTAATCTATGTATATACTTAGGTCATAATCACCCCTATTTACGTTCCCACTGTTGTGACACAGGGACTTCTCTCTTGACGAGAGAGTTAAGGCCTTTATTCACCATGCTTGCCAATTGCGGGTTGGTGCATACTTATATCTTACAATCTTTTCAAATTCTCAGAAAATGCCGGTTTCCTCACGATGTTTGCCTTCACAGTGCTCCAAGCACGTGTTTTTAAAGCACGACCTACGGAATGAAAGTCGAGTATGCTTCCACTTAGCCAAAACGGCTCATAGGTAAATAATCTATAATTATCGAAAAACGCTATATTATAATATACATAATATTAACAATTATAAGTACCTACCTATATAACGTAAAAAATGCAAGCGAAGCTGTGCGCGGGTCGGCTAGTGTAAATAAGAGTTGATAAAAGTTATTGTTTTTTTCAGACTTCATGGTAACACGTATGGACTTCTGTAAAACATTGTGAAATGAACATAAAAATGGAATTTATATTATTCCGATATATGTATAAAATATTATTTTATAACATGAACCCTAAGTGTAACTTTATCGGTAAGGTATTTGAGTGTGAAATTAATAAACGAACCATATTATCAAACTATTATACACTTGTTTATATTTTACAGTATTTACTATTTTGATCAGCATGATCAACTATGTGAACTTGGTAAATGTATAACAATAATAATAACATAGTGTTTGTAATCTAATTTGTTATTTTAGTCATTATGTATCTATTTAGTGTATTACACCAACGTCCATTAACCATTTTGTCTTTTATATTATTTTGTGTTTTATATGCCTATCTTATTATAAATAACTATCTAACTATCGCTTATTATTTCAGAAAGATATAGAAAAAGCCACAATGGTGTACTACTGTAAAAAGTATGAACAATGTGATGAAAAAGGAATTCCTACAAAAGTGTGTGGTTACGACGAAGAGGTTCAGTCTTTGGCCTATTTCGATAGTATTTGTACATTATTTAAGGCGAATTGCAGGCTGACTGGAGGTAAATATGTACTACCAAGAATTTATATTATGTATACTTAATTAAAATTAAAATAAGGAGGTAGGTTCCCAATAGTAATATAATATTGGTTGAATGATATCTAATCTTATGATGTGTAAAAACCTTAAGTTTTAGACATCATTTTGACATCACTTCCGCTGCGGTATATACTTAATTGATTTTACTTACAGTGTACAAAAAAGTGGAAATGATAGTATGTGACATGAAGAGAGATTATCAGACTTCATTCAAAGATGAGCTCGAGTTCGTTAAAATTATAAGGCCCACTACACCAATGATACAAGATCGAAACGCAACTTTAGGAATAGGCAATCCACTAAATAATAACACTATAGTACAAAATAAGGAAAATAACAATACAACTCCTTACTTTGTGATGGTTAAGTCTCATTTACATTATGTATGACGCTTCTGTAAACGATATGTTATTTAAATAACACTTATACACAATATAACAAGAAAAATAATAATTTGTAGTTAAAAAAGATGATATAAATGTTGTTTTGGGAGTAAGAACTACATTACTACAAATACCAACTGGCCAGAAAGCTCCTTTCGCAGCTAATATTTTGTCTCTCGTAGTAAAAAATAAAACAAAAATTTACAAAAAAAATTGTCTATTTGTAAATGTTTTATTTTAACCTCCTTAATTTTCTAAACAAAAGCGGAATTCACCCTAGAAAAAAGCCTATATCGTGGAACCTAGTGAGAGGTTACCATTATATATTATGAGATTCGGAGTACAATTTTATTATAAAGTTTGTATTAGTATATAATATTTTAGGGAGAATCATTAAAAGTCGGTATCCAGCGTGCCAGCAGTTGGAACGTAAATAGGGGTGATTATGACTAAAACAAGGAAAGTTAAAAGCCTGCTAACGCCATCTAGTTATGAGTGTTATCAACTTGTGGTTCTAATGAAGGCTTTCACAAGGCATTTGGACAACACGAAGGAAAAGGCTTTTAGTTTAATTGCGTTCGCAGCTCGCTAGATGGCGGTACTTGTTGCTGTGAGCGAATGAAGCTGAATCTAAATATATTTTTATGTAAAGGAATAAAATAAATTATTGCAATTTAATAATTATTTAACATTCTGGAACAAAGAAAATAATAGGAATAACAAAAAAAAATAGTATAATATCAACATTATCAAGAAAGATACTTTTTACTCATTGGCAAATAAATGAAATGCGCAAACCTATGTTTCAAGTGAAATTGTCACTTTATTGCCCCACAGATGCGATAAGATAGCTCGCCCACGCGTGGCCTTTCCCACGACCTTTGTCTTTACTGTCGTTTAGTCTTACCTAAGTATTATCTTACAGAAAGCGAAACAAATAAAACAGTTGAATTATAAACCCAGTTAATAGGTTTATTATTGGAATGGGTAATTTATTTATTTATAAGTCTGTCCTGACGGGTATACTAGCTACAAGGCAGGCTAATCGTAGTCTAGAAACTTTACAACTTTAACGTTTGTATTGCAAATATCTGCACTATAAAGGTTAAAAGATGATTAGAATAGATGATACATTTTGTTGTATTAAATTTGTGTATTAAATATAATGATAGGCGTAAAAATATAGAAGAATATTGAAATATTTGCACCCTTAGATCTCTCTTCTATAAAATTTATCAAATTACGCTCACATTGCTAATTGAAAATTAGGTTCCATTGTCTAAATAACAATACTGAAAGTTTTCACTAACCGAATACCATATCATATCGGCTTTCCTTTGTGTAAACAAAGACATAAAAGCTTATTAAGCTTCATAAAGAGCTCTTGAATAAACATAAGAAGTTGACAAGTCGCAAACGCGTTAATTATTATAATCTCACCGCCGTATGCTGTCCGTGGCAGTGATACTGTTAAAGTGAATACTAAGTGGATTACCGTCAAAGTGGTGCCTTTATTCGTGTAAGTCGAATTGACTCGATATTGAAAACAATCGACAGGCTAATGCACGACTCTGTGCTTTTTATTTAGGGATGGGTTGAGTTATAGATATCGGACTTTGTCGATGAATTTCAATTTTGTTGCGTAGATCATAAAGGAACACATTTTCAATGAGCTTGAAACGTTTTTTTTTGTCCTTGAGATTTGTTCTATTCTGTTATCCGAGATTTAACTTTCTCTATAACAACAGCAGAACCAAAATCACTTATAAAATGTGTTAGGTATAATAATGTTTTGTTATTTGGGGAATGTGAGTTATTTTACCTACCTGCCTTATGTGCCTTTTAACATGTAGTCTCTAGGTTATCTGAAATCAGAAATGAAAGCATTAAAAAATCTAGATACTAATAGAAAAGTATTGCTTGGTTCTTTTGGACGCCATTTTGCCTCAGAAATTGATATCTTTAACGTAAATAAATGTACCTCGTAATAAGCTTGAAGCTTATCTTACGGGAACCTACTAGATAACTGATTTATCTAATACAATCAAAACATGCGGTAAAAATTTGCGCCGGGGGTGGGAACTCTCGAAATCCTGCATCGAAAGCGGACCTTTGCCCACCGCCCCAGAGAAGTCAATATCGATAAAACTTAGCCCATCACTAATTATTAATATCATCGCACGATTGTCTTGTTTTGCCACGTGTGCGCCAACACGACCGCAGTCCAGCCTGAATTTCATATTAGGACACTTTTACCTATAACAATAACAACCATTTCTAATTGATCGTGCACGTGCTTATTACCTTTACGGAATTTTAAAAAGTTTTTTCTAAGGGTTGGAACGACGAAATAGATGTTAGCGGTCTACTTCAAATGACCAATAGGTTTGTATATGATTTGTATCTTAACTATGTTAAGCTTTTGAAGAAAGCGACATGAATTTTGCTCATAATAGTAGATAAGTATACTATTACCATAGACGAATAAACTGTTACGTTTATACATAAATGGTAAATTAGATTCGACAAGTTGATAACAAAACGAAAATATAAGTAAACCATAGTACGCAGAACGATACTGATCTTCGTATTCAGGCTTTATGAATAAAATAGTCATACATTTTTTATTAAATTATATACATGATTTAACACCTCTAGGTGTTATATCACTCGGAACAAATATTTGCAAATCGTAAACGAAAATTCCCAGGGAATCAAACCCGCACCCTTTTGCGTGGCAGGCAGACCTTCGCCCGCTGCGCCTTAGTCTTCTGAGACCCACGGCTAGAGATCAGGTTAAAGAAAACTTTATTACTCATAAAGAACATTGTTCACTTAGAATGAGCTTAGTAACCACATATTACATAAATCTAATTAGTTAATATCATTGTGTATTACATTGCAACAGATAAAGTGGTAATACACTTAGGCCGGCACCGCATAAACTAATAAATTATATAAAATACAAAAAAGACAGGAAGAGTGCTTCGTTTATCGCATCTAGGAAATAAGTGCGCGTATTACAGAGAAAGCGCGTTGTATGGGGCCCGCGTTGATATTTTCCTTTTTAATCGGAATCCAGGATGTTTGAACGCATGAATATTTATCGCCATATTGTCGTTTTGCCGTAAAACGCATTTTAATGGGTTTTTATCTGTTGATTCTTAAACTGGCTTTAATGACACTGGTTATAAAATATGTATTGTTATCATTGACTAAGTGACATCTTTTAATGACAAATTTTAAGCAATTTTGTAAAAGTTAAGACAAGTATTATTGGATAAATCTGTAATAGATTTCAATAAAACGAACACCAGCTAAAGTCTATTACAAAATCTAAAAAAATAGAAACCAAAAATGATGATGATGAATCAAAAACATTGCAGTAGAAGAGAAGTACCTAATCGTTCTCCAATAAATACCTCAAACATCTACGTGCGGGGTGATAACTTTACATTTTTATGAGCCGCGTTGTTTATTATTTATTTATTCTGTAACTGCCGCAAAATTTAGAGGTTTTCTGACTTTTTGGCTAAAACTCACTTATTTACCTGTTGAAGGAAAATCATCGTATTTTTAATCGACCACTCTTTTACAAAGATTCAAAAGGTTCATTTATTTAGCCTTATAACAAGGATTGCTATACTAGGCAAGTCATATAACATTATACAATCATTATCATTATAAAATATTTCAATAAATCCATACATTATTAACATAATAGCACTGCTGGGACTTCTCTCTTGATGAGTGAGATTAGGCCTTTATTCACCACGCTGGCCAAGTGCGAATTAGTGAATGTGACACCTCCTTTACACTTTTCAAAGTTATCAGAACATGTCGGTTTCCTCAAGATATTTTACTTTTTATAATATTAACATTTGATTCTTTATATAAGGTTTTTCATTTCTCGAAAACAACATTAGTAATTTAAGTTAGGCAATCTTATTTGCCAGTGCAATTTCTTTATTAACAATTGAATCAATTTATTAAATTTAAGTATTAGTGTAATTAATCACGGATTAAATGGCTGTTTCCCACGCTGGTCAGTGCAATATAATTAATTTCTTCTTACAAACGGCACTAATGCGAGACGTGAATAGCAACCAGATTAATGGACAAGTGCTTGTATAGTTTAGAAGGCGTGTTAGATTTGAATATATTTATAAATTATAACTTTAAAGAGCAAGTACCTATTTACTTACAAGCTGTATGGCAGAAGGTATTAGATACTTTCTGTAATGCCATACAGTTCTTAAGTGAATAATATGTACCTATATTTTGAACATGAATATATAAAACTTTTGAAATTACCAGCAGGCAATAGTACTGGCATGCGCTTCACCAAATTAAATCTAGAAACTAATTACTTCAAGGCAGGGTTATACTTATTAATAATATAGTAAACAATAACAAAACCTACGCCAAATGGAACAACAGAATCGTAATCAGGAATCTGTATAGTTATTATTAGTAGCACGGTCCATATTTACACAAACATATTGTGAATTCTAAGAGGACTCGGAACATGTCACCTAGATCGTGACGAAAACAATACTATGATAAAACAACAGATATTGTTATTATAAACGTAAGTTAAGTATGATAATGGATATTTGTTACTATTTCACGCAAAAACTACTGAAAATTTTGTATCCGTACCAGAAATGCAAGTAACGAAATAGTTTGCGGGACTAACTTTTTTTTATTTATTTCCTAGCCACACAAAACACATAACAATGCACATGAAACAGATCAATAGTTAAAATTAACTTGCACATTTGACAATTGAACTTGATTAAACTAGAACGGAAACAGTATTTCATTATTGAATTATTATTTATCTAAATAATTAAAGGGCTCATCAAAAATCAAAATAAGCTTGCTTTTATAATATTTCGGAAACCTTATAAATATAGATGCATGCAGAGTAAAATAAGATACAAAACCACGTCTAACGCGCAATCAATAATGCATCGAAGTACTAGCAGGTGTACGTCATTGCAATAACAATTGATACGAGTTTAACTCGAGCTTTTTCCTAGCAAGGTCCAAGAGGGAAGCGGTTATGAAGATACAAAAAATTGTTTTAAAGTAAATATTAATATTCTTTTGTGTTCATGAAAAATTATTCAACTAAAGAATTTTCTATTAAAGATGAATTATGAAATACCAGGGAATCCAGTAAAACATTGCGTTTGTTTTAATTCAGGGTGAAATTATTGTTATTAATAATTCATTAAATTAGTGATTATCAAATTTTTCGTGAAGAATTTTACCCTAAAGACACCTTAAACTGAAACGCTGAGAAACTGAATAGGGTTATAATTATTGGTGTTTTTGTTATTGTTGTAATTTTGATGAAAGGCTTTTGAATTGCTGCATGAGCAGTATAAAGTTCATTAATTACAAAATAATTTGTAGATCTTCTGTAGATTAGAAAAGTAAACAACTTTTAGAACATTTTTCATGACTTGTTCCACAAGAAATCTGAATAAGCTTTACCCTGATTGACAACCGAAGCGCCTCCAATATAAGTAGAACTTCCCCTCCCCTCAAATCCTTCGTCTCCCACACCCAAGAAGAGTATCTACTTGCCACCATGGAGCTTTTCCTAGAATGGTTAGCTAGAATTACACCTATTAAACGTCGATAGTTGCTTCCTAATGATAATACTAAAGGTAGGGTTGGGAAATCAGATAAATTTTCGTTAATTATTAAGTAAACAATAAATAATAAAAAAATATTGCTGGACAATTCACACAGGAACATCAAGCCCCGTGGTAAACTTGAAACTTGTGTTACGGGTGATAAATATCTAAAACATATTTTTATATAAACACAGAACACACCCAGAACAGATATTTGCAGATTGTATTTTTTTTGTTTCATGAGTATTTAATGTATAATGAGTCTTTTTAACAATATTTAAAACCAAAAAGTTCTCTAATAGACTCGCTTCTCGAAACATGATTTTCATCACTTTTCATTCCACGTATATTTTACTGTATTTTCTTTTCATAGCTATTAACTAGTACAAAATATCTTGCATATTACCAAAATCATCTAAAAGTGTATATCCTAAAATATACGATACTATTGATGAACGTAAACTACAAAACCATCCCTATCAGAATAAGATATTTAAATATATTTCGAGAAACTTATGCGATTGTATTCGCAGCTAATGTGTGCCATTACATTGATTCGCACAGTTTAATTCTGCATTTGTATGGATGCGCTTGCGCCGTATTAGTTAGCATCTCTTGATCCTTATTAGTACCGATGATGCTTGTTGTAGTGCCTCAAGCTTCGAACACACCGTGTGAGTCTAATGCCTAAAACTTTGGAACTATCATGCTTGTTAAGAATATAATTATAATTTGACGTTGGGGGATAATTACCACGATTTGTTGGCTTTTGAGTTTCTCAAAATTTCAGTACAGTTTCAAGCCCCATGATCGCGGAAGAGCTGTTACACAAATATGAATACCAACAAATAACGGTGAATATCCTATTTAAGTTAAATAATAATCACATTACTTATTTTAACATTAAACAACATTGATACTTACCAATAATTATTAATGTAGTTTGATTTTATTAAAATTTGGTAGGGAGATAATTGAAACACTGGATAAAAACATAGGCTGTGTTTTACTCCGGCAAAAATCTATTAATGTGGGTTACACTAGGTTCACAAGCTAGTCTAGTACATGAAAGCTTGTCGCACTGCACCGGTGCGGTACTGTTACGTAATTAAACTTACATAATGTTATTTACATTAGTGATGATGCGATGCAGTTTCCTACGGGAATCCGTGACGTCAAAGAATTCAAATTTCCTAGGACAATGACCTAATATTTTTTTCTTTGTCTCCCTTTTGACGACTTCTGTGGCAGAGCGGGCCTGCGACGCAAGTGGGTTCGATTCCGTACATTTTTTTTTGTAAAAAATGATTTGTAAATAATGGGTGTTTTGGGTGATTACTATGTCAAATGAAAAGTGTCTATATATATATTAAGTATATCAGATGTATATCAGATGTCTGGTACCCGTTACACAAACTACGAGCTTTCCACGGGCTAGTTGATTCTGTGTGAATAGTCCAGCAATATTTATTTTATCGGACGTCCACTGCTGAACTTGCTAGGAGAGGTCCGGCAGTGGACGTCCGAATAAATAAATAATAAATGCCTCCCTTAATGACTTCCTGTTATTAGTAGGTAGGACGCAGCATGACCTTTGGTGTTTTCGTTTTACGTTGGTGGAAACCGGAACTTATTGGTTTCTCTCAGTAACGATATCAGGTACTTTAGTCTTAAACAAAGTAAACAATAAATGCTCTAAATAAAACAATAAAGTAATAAAGTAGGTCCGTTGTCCTACCTTTATTTATTTCAAAGATACTTAAAATCTACGTGTGACATTATTTACATAAAAATAATTAAAATATGTATTATTAACCTAATATTTACAGAATATAAAACTATTCCTTTGGAATGCAATGCATTTTATATTTGGACGGAATTGTTTCCCACTATACTAACAATAATTATCACTAATAAAATAACTTACGATAATACTGTAAATTCTTATTTTTGAGCATAAAAGCTTCCAGCTCATTAACAATTATAAATGCATGTAATTAGGAAGAAATTCACAACACTTCTGTTCTTACAAAGTCTAGGCACCTAATTATGTAGAAAAATATTTTTATCTAGGTACTAACTATTTTAATAGGTACTCTATTTCTATAAAGGTATTTCACATTCAATTTATTATTAACGCATAATTTTATTACATACGGATCCGACACGTGGTGCTTCACTACCAGCCTCAGAGTCGTACAATAAGCGAGTCGCGAAAAGGTATGAAGCCTTCAAACATTACCTCAACTGCTACAAATATTTCAAGACCAAAATGAGCTAAATCGACCTAGCCGTTCTTGAGTTTTAGCGAAACTAACGAACATCAATTGATTTTTATATACCTACATTTAGATAAAATAGACAAAGTACACTTGGATAAGTCATAATAAATCTTTGCTTTAAGCTACCCTAAAATACTGATTTCATACCAAATACATAACTTTAACCTTAACTAAGTGACCATAGCTCTTTCTCCTGGTGGTATAGGCACCATGTACGTGAATCTCTGGTTGTAGTCCGGTATTTTGAGGGTGGTGTCGGACCACGGAGGACTAGGGTTCCAGCGGTCGATGCCGTCTGTATCCTCTGGGCCTAGACGCATTCTCTTTGCACTGGGGTATTCTAACGCTGTAATAAAAACAATGTTTGATTAATATATCCGATAATATTTCTTTTGAATGTAGATGAAGGACATACAATTTTGTTGTGAAACCCGTAGTTTATGTTTTTGTTTACATGCGTAGAAAAAATGGCAGTTGGAGCTGAAACGTTATCGTTTATAGACTGTAGATCGGCAAGCACACCGAACGTCCAAGGAGATGAACGAATTCGTTTACTGAGAATGCAATTTGATTCCAACGACTAGAAATCTGACTGTAAATGACTAGAATGATGATGAAATCTCTAGTACATTTTGGGTTAAGCTCGTGAATGGTGAACTCAACTGTCTTACTGACTTAACTTACTGCCTTAAATAAGTTTTTTAAATAAGGTGATGTTTTGAGAGTTGACTCATAATTGTGCAAATTGCGTGTTCTAATCTTGCTTGCCAATTTAAGTTTATTTTAAGTTTCTTTTTTTCTTCAAGTAATTCCACCAACTATCAATGATTCCTTACCTTCAACCGCCGTACTGGTGCAAGGTTCTTGAGGATAGCTGACCCGTGGGTATTGCTCGTAGTACTCTCTCTTGCCGTAAGGATACATGTACATGCTGTTTACTACCACTTCGGGAGGCGCTTCGTAGTGGTGGGGAGATCTGGGACAATTATATTAATAGTTAATACGTTGAAGTCTAAAATAAGTTTTTATACGATCGACAGAAAATCACTGACAATACATAATAGTCCATTGAAATGTTACAATTCAGTGAAGTTTTTGTGGCGAACAAAGACTTAAATTATTCTTTAAATGAGAATAAAGTTTCTTAAACCTGAAGGACGCGACCTTATCCGCTTGTTTGTTGAAAACAATTTACTGATAATTTGTGTAAATTGTATGATAATCTCACACATATTCCGTTGTCTTTTGTTTTTGTTTTTTTGTTCGGATGTAGAATTGAGTGCCTTCGTGATTTGAAAATTAGTGAGACACAATAAATTGACACCGGAATTATCTGGTTTTTGTATTTTTATCATACTCATAAACATGATGTAGCTGTGACATTCAAAACTGTTTTTCAAATGGATCATAACAAACACCTTAAAATTGTTTGTACACAGACAATTTTGATGAACGTATGTATATGTGAGGATGTATGTTTGTTGCTTTTTCACGCATAAACTACAGAGTTTATTTTAATTAAACTTCACAATAACCTATCTTATATATATAAAAGGCTATATCGCTTTTTAACGCGATAAAGCCGCGGATATAAAGCCTGAAAGTTATACATGATTTATTTTGTTTTAAGTGTTTTGACGGGTCTATGTAATTGATACTTTTCTATAGAAATATACGTTAGGATTCTGATAGTCCTCACCTTTCTTCACTTATCGTAGAGCCAGGTGAATGCGTGGAGTAATCCACGGCTCGCTCGTATGACCTCTCACAACCAAACTCATCCTTCTGAACGTACGGGACTTGGTAGCTGTAATCCACTTCCTGGTCCACATAGTACTCCTAGTAAAACAAAAATACATAAATATTACTACAAAATTCACACAACAACAAAGCCCTGTGGAAAATTCGAAGCTTTTTGAAGGAATCTGATTAACTGACACTTAAACTATATAGATTTTTGACTATATATTGTTTCGGGTGTCTGTGTGTTTATGTATGTATAATAAAAAATATCTATCTATGTATTAAGTATATCAGAAATCTAGCACCCGTAATACAAGCTTTAAGCTTACCACGGGGCTAGATGTCGTTGTGTAAAATTGTCCAGCAATATTTATATTTATATATTATTTATAGATAGATATATTTTATTCATCAAAATAACAATCCCATTTCCTAAGAAAATGATCTCCTCAACGGAACCCATTATAGTAGGAGATAAAATCACCACGCTTACTACGGTTAGTGATTATAGAGTTTCCACAGTTCACAAAACGACGCGGCGTCTAGTCGTACATTTAGTATTTAATAATAATAATAGACAATAAATATAAATAATAATGATTTCGGATATCAACAACAAAATATACTCGTATAGTTAACCCCTAAATTAGGGAATGTCAGAGGCTTTATTGACTACCCGTTTATAAAGTTAATACTTACTGTAATTTTTTTTACAAATTTTTTAATACCGTTATTTTTTTATTATATTATTATTAAGCATAGAGCGCATTGGTTATAAAAACTGTAATGTTTTATGTTAATAATTACAAAACTTTTGCACTTTTGAAAGTTTTCTGTTGATGTTGTACCTGATAATCTTGGTACTGATCTCGTCTGAAGAACTTCTGGCAGCGAGGGTCGAGGATGCCGCTGGGCTGGTTCTGGTAGCCGTAGTACTGGTACAGCCACGCGTTCGCCAGCATTATCTGGGCTTCTTCATCACTGGGGAGAAATATTTTGGGTTAAGATTTTATTAGGGAAATTGCTATCTTTCTTGAGAGTCCCAGAAACGTAAATAGTGGTGCTTATGTAATTTCTCTGAACGGATTGTGGACGATATGTTGATTATTACGTAATCGCAGAAAAGCTGAGTTCGTTGTAAATTGATAGATGCAACATCGAATGCCCCGAAATACATAGATATTTTTATTATACGTAGAAAACGACCACCACCCGTAACAAAGATCAGCAGATCGTAAAAACATTTGTCCTGGGGTAGGAATCGAACCTCTTGCATTAAAGGCGGACCTTTGCCTCCCGAGCCACAGAGGCCGTAGGCTTAAATTATGCTAGATCTAACTTTTTATGCTAGATCTAACTATCGTGGTTTATACAATATCCGTATATAACGTTTGTGAATAACGGTGTGCCTACTCGAAAAGTCATCAGTCTCTCCGTGAATATGGCGCCTGTAACAGTGCCGAAATATCGGGAAACTCAAAAACATTGAATCATGCTATTTTATACTAGATCTGTCGCCTGTGTATAACCTACCTTAGCACCTGGTTGGTTGCTACAATGAACTGCCTAGGCGCGTCCGCGGCGTCTTTCACCTGAAGCACCATGTGGATCCACAAATACTGGCCGCTCCTCTGCTGAAGCTTCACGAGGAGGATGCAGCACTTGTCCTGTTCCGATTGGGTTACTAGTGGAAATATAAATAAATATTACTAGACAATTCACACAGCGACATCTAGCCCCGTGGTTAGCTCAAAGCTTGTATTATGGGTGCTAGATTTCTGATATAATCGAAAACATAGATATATATTTTTGTATGTATGTTAATTACAAGTTATGGGTACTTAAATTATTTATAGTACGTATTTGCTGTAAAAGTGTTTATCACAATATCTTTTACAGAGCTAATAAAAATAAAATGTTCACGTGTTACCTTATTATTTACGTTTAATGTATTTTCAAAATATCTATTTACTCACTTAATCTATGTTTACTCTGCGCTTCCCTGAGACTGTCCCAGTGCATCAGCTGGTACCACGAAACGTCCGCTAGTTCAGACTTCTTCCAGCCCAGGTACCATTCTCCACTGAAACACACTTTACTCTCATTCCATGTTGCAGAGCAAGTCACAGAACAATAAAATACTATATTTACCGGAAATTTTGTGAAAACACAATTAATTAACATTCATATTATTAGTGGTATATCTTATGTGTATTGAGTTGTGAAAAATATTTACAAATCGATATGGTTAAGTACTGTCGAATCTTGGTGGTGTAGAAATTCAGAGTAGAAGCGACAATATTTGTAGATAATCATTAATTGTTTATTCAAGTGACAGTAAAAAATAATACAAGGCTTGTACCCACGTGAAAAAGTAACAAAACTGATACACACTATGTAATAAAACTGCAAACCTAAACTGTGTATATAAATATTTAGATAAGGATAAAAGTAACATTGATCAAAGTGTTTTGTTTGTAAAAAACAGATTCATCGTTCATTTATTTATCAATATGGGATTTTCATTAGATGCAGTCGATACTAACTTAACCCATAACACATAGATTTCTTTAGGAAAGCGAGAAGCCTAGATAAATTATTTATAGAACGGGCTAACGCATGCATAAAATATTCTATGGTAAAGATACGAGATAAATCTACACGAACTTACGCAGTATTTTGTTTACCGACTGTATAAATACCATTACTTCTTATTTTAAGCAATAACTATTTATTAGGTGATTTTAATTTCTTTGTCCTGACGTATTCGTTAGTGTGCACTAAGCTAGGAACACTAGCTCGTTCATTGTACTCACTTAGCGTCAATGTGCAGTATCTTCATGTCCATGGCGTGTACAGTCGTGAACACGTTGGTCGCGCCGTGCACCACGCACTCGCGGGTCTCGGGCATGGCGCGCGGTGTGCACTGAGCTAGGAACACTAGCTCGTTCATTGTACTCACTTAGCGTCAATGTGCAGTATCTTCATGTCCATGGCGTGTACAGTCGTGAACACGTTGGTCGCGCCGTGCACCACGCACTCGCGGGTCTCGGGCATGGCGAGCGGTGTGCACTGAGCTATGAATACGGGCTCGTTGCGACTGCATAGAGGCAGGTAGGACACATAGTGGCCTCTTACAAGAACTACCTGGAAAATTGTTCTTAGTTAGATATTAATCAAGGTTATTTTTTTCAATTTCAGAATAATTGGCATTGTTTCGATACGGCAAGAATAAATTGCAAAAAATCTATTAATATTGTATAAAACTATCATAAAAATAGTACAAGAATGCATTATAAAAGCCGCTGCTCTTTGCAGGAAAGATTTTATTTTTATATTTATGCTATTATGCTTATAAAGTAATCGAGGAGTAATTTACTTTTTGGTCACCAAATCTCATTTGTCTTCTCGCATTCCTGGACACATTCATTCTGCAGAAGAAATGTCTATTCTTTGGTATTTCCTCAGTCTCTCCGCTGCCTCTGTTCAGCTCCATCTGGACTGTCTGGTGGTCTTGTCTGTCAATGATGTCGTATACACTGTCCCCGTGGATAAGTAGGTCTTCCTAGAAATTTGAAGTAGGTTATTTATACTGAGTGTTTTATTTTTATAACTAGTTTTGTTTTATAATAATATAACTAAGTGAGTATAACTATAGAAATATAAAAAAATATTCAAATAATGTTTTTGTCTTACAAGGTTACAAGCGTTAATAATAACTACAACAAAATTGCTCAATATCCCCAACAAAGCGTAAATTATCAACAACATACCATGGAATGTCCCAAGTATTCCGCGGCGTTTTCCGAAATATACAGCAGTTTTCCGTTCTGTGTCATCATCATCATAAACCCATTCATCGCCTGAAACAAAGTATCGTCACTTGTTTTATTGCGAGGTTTTGAGAATACTGCGTTTTTACTGCCCATTCAGTAAATGAAATCGCTTTTGACATCTTTAAACATGTTTTAAAATTTCTTGAACATTTGAAATTATCATCATTTTTGTTATAAGTATTCAAAAATTTTGAAAAATTCGTAATATTCCATGCCAGAAATAATTAATAATGAAAAAAGAATAAATATTTTTTCACCAATTATTGAGATGCCAATGATTTCACCAAATCTTGGTGAAAATCAAATTTTATTTGTTAAATTAAATTTCAAAGAGAGTTTTTTTATTGAAGAATATGATATAAGTGTCCCCACAAAACAAGTTTATTATAAATTAATGACATATCTTCTCTCTAACCTGAATTTACAAAACAAGTTTTTCATATTTTTCGTTAAAATAGCTAGACATTTATCAGGGTATTAATCAGTCTAGTCATAAACATGAAAAACTCACGTACCTTAGAAAATCCGATATTAGGTGTAGGGTTTTGTTCTTGATACTGATAACTGAAGTCGTGACTCTTGAACACTAAAATGGAAAGAAACACCGTATTATGGGTGAAGTTATAGCAACCGTAGATAAGATAGCGAGCTAAATGCATTTTAAACGTCTTAATATGATATATCGTGACTAAGGTGAGCTAACAAAAAGTTTTCGAGAGCAGAGATTTGGGATAAGGGATGAACGTGATGCGCTTGAAGATTTGGACATGGGAAAACACGGAAATGAAGATGAAACTCTTAGACACGATGTGAACAAACATTGTGTGACTCTGAGAGTTTATAAGCTCTGTGACAGATACTGTATTCTCAGTTTTTTTTAGATACAGTAATAAAAATAAGAAGTTGGTAAACTTACGCGATTTGTTATCATATTTTAAATTTAAATCGAGTACTTTTATTTATTAAACAGACGCTCAATAACATCTTTAATGTTCTATGTTTATTAGGGTTTACTTTGTGTTATTTTGATCTGAACAGTTTTTAACTTCATTAGAACATAAGCTTTTCTCAAAGATCTCTTCTTATTTCGTAACACAAGCTGCGAGCTTACCACGGCACTAGATATTGCTGTGTAAATTATACAGCAATATTTATTTACTTCGTTTGAAAGTGGCATACATCAACCTTTACTACGGCTCATAAAAATTCTTACAGACCTGAAAGCTTCTAACAGCAAAGCATGCAGGGGTACTAAACATGTCTAAAGGTATCTTATGGTGACAAAGCTTTCAGAGGTTCTTGCGCTAAAGCTCCTTTTATGTAGCCAGGGGTAACAAACCTTGCTGAAAGTAGTTCATCTTCCGCACGTAGACGCAGACCAGAGCCATCAGCTGCAGCTGTGAGAGTCTCTGTCTGGTGGAGGGGGGGAGCGGCAGCAGGTCCCGAAGGTTGGAGATCTCTGCATTGATGAGGTCGCGGCGCATCTTGCTCGCGCCTTTTGTGGACTTTGTGGGCTCGAATCTGATGCAATTGATGAATAAAATAAATAAAGATCGTGGACATTTTTGTCCTAAGGCAAAAATCGAAGCTGTAACCTCACGCGTTACGGGCAGACCTTCGTCCGCTGCGCCACAGATGTCATCGAATTAATTTACTAAATTTAGTTGACGTCCATTAGTAAAGAGTTTTAAATGTTTTTTTTTTGTTTGTTTTTTAAAGATATTGTGTAGCTGTAAATAAACTGTTAAGAGTGCCTTTTATAGCACAAGAATAATAAGATTTTTATATACATTCCTTTTGTGCTTTAAAAATATGTTATGGTATCAATAATATCAATGCTTTTTTATAATAATCAACTAATCGGGACAATTCGAAGACATTCAAGAATTCGAAGTTTTTGGGTTAATTAATGGTAACAAATAAATTAAACAGCTTAAGAGCAACTTTCACCTAACTAGCATGGAATAAGGAAAACTATTCCCACCATCCTATTTGTAAATCGTCTATTCCTAGGATCTAAACAATGCGCGGATGCAGGGTTCCGGACAGCGGCGGCTTTGACATTTACATAACGATCTCTGTTTTAACGCGCACATCGATTTGCGAGCTTAAGTGGAAAAGAAACGGAAATCGCCCATTAGAATGTTATTAATGCGCTTTGCAGCGTTTTAAGATTCTTGCAAATTAGCTGAAGTGGTTAGTTGATGTATCTGTTAAATGTTAGGATATCGTAACGTTTAGTTAATAGATAAAATATTGATGAAAATTATTTAGGCATATTGAAATTTCAAGTTCATATATTTTTTGAGTTATTCAAAACTAGAACACCACAACACTAGTATATAATCATATTATTTTGAATATACTGGATATTAATTATAAGAAATGGTTGAATACCTATTTTATAGTAGGTACAGTACAAATAAGTAATATAAAGAAAATAGTAAATGTTTTTTTTGGTCGTTTTTAAAATTGAACAAGAGTAAAAGATTTTAATTAAATTTTAGAAGTCCAATATTCTTTACAATAATTCATGAAACATTTAAGTTAGTAGTTTTACTGTAATAAAGTTACTCCCAATAAAACAGACCTCCTAACCGATAAAGGTCTTCAACATCCCATCAATAACCCGAAAACAAACAATCACTCAACAGCAATTCAATCAAATTAATAACAAAGTACCCGTCGTTCCCACAATAAAGGTTAACGATCGAAAAAAACTAATCAAAGAAAAAAGGCTTAAAAGGACTGCCCAAGAGATGAAAGGAGCCGGCACGGGTGCGCAAACGCATGTAGACGCGCGTTTTATCATTCAAACGGTGACGGAAAGACACTTCCTCCGATCCTTTGGTTTTATTGCTGATTTGATTATTTTTAAATGACCACCCCATTTAAAATTCGATTGATGACGGAATTTCGTTTGTGGTTTTTGTGGGTGGTATTTGAGTAATTGTGATTTGTTGATTATGCATGTTTTTCTAGGAACACATGAGTATTTATTTCTTTAGAAAATAAAAATTATCCACTCAATTTAATCTATTTATCACATTGAATTAAAAAAATCCAACATGATGTGTTGTTGAGAATGATTGTTATGTAAATAATTGTATGATAAAATCTTTTAATATCATAATAAAGTGATTTAATAATTATATCTGTTTTAAAAAAAAAATTAAAAAACAGTCAGTGTTATTAACTGAATCAGTTTTTAGTGTTTAGCAAAATTTTCTTCTCTCTTTCCCAATCCTAGAAACGAAACTATATCGTCATCATTTAACCCAAAAAAAAAGTTTTTTCTTATCAAATGGTACCTTCAGTAAAAGCCACAAGCCGACATTCCGGACATACCTACGCCGTGGCTATTTCACGGTGAATCCAATTGACGCGTTTAAATTCTTCCGTAAACGTTAGTAGCACATTAGAAGACGAATACCGATGCTTGAAGAACATTATAAGATACTAGTTGACCCACCCGTGGTTTCGTCCGCTTAAGTCTTCTCATCTTTTAACCTTCCCTGGACTACTACGAACATTTCAAGACCAAAATAAGTTAAAGCAACAGTTCTCGTAATTCTAATTAACTAGGTAATTCAGAAATCTAGCACCCGATACACAAGTTTTGAGCTTACTAAGGGGCTAGATGTTACTGTGTAAATTGACCAGCAATATTTATTTATTTATTAAAATGGATGGTTTGATTTTAAATTTAAACGTAGTCGGAATAAACTAATAAAAGAGCATAAATTAGCGTTATTTTAAACATATCCTTGATTTTATTTGAAAGGTGTCTATAAAGTTTCATGTAAAACTAAAAGCAGCAAAATTAAACATTGCATTCCTAATTTTAACACAAGGTTGGTTACATAAAAACCTTACATGGTAAAAACACAGCACCTTTAAGTCAAAGGAGTAAAGTTGATAATTGTTTGTTAGTTATTGCGCATTTTCAGTATATACTGAAATTAGCACGTAGGTACGTCACAACGCGGCACTAAAAAGATGTGTAGATAGTCGATTTTTATTTTATTTATTTTATTTTGAGCCCGTGTTTAGTTGTAGCACGTAACATGGACTGAGTTTCTATGGTTTAGTCCACATTCGTCCGGGGCGTTTTTCAAAAAATGTTAAAAAGTTAATTTTCGTCTCGTTTTCCGATTCAATGTATTTAGTGTAATAACCTTTCCGCCTATATAAGTTTGCGTTCAAATGTAATCTATTGCCTAAATTTGTTTATACGGAGGAACCATTTGTACATTACCTAAGGAAGAAGTTACTGGTTTTTAGACAAATCGGTTCAGCCATTTCAGAATAAAAGTATCAAACATACACTCTGAAACAAGAAATGTCTACCGGAAAATAGTGTTCTGCCGCACAAATTTAGGTAGAAAGACAGTACGGATAAATACCATAACTGACTAAATACTTTAATATCTCCAATATTATTACGATCTCCGTATCGTAGCAGGCGAAGGTCCGCCCGAGACGCGAATGGTTGCGGATTCGATTTCCGCCTCGGGAATAAATTTGTAAGATCTGTAAATATTTGTTACGAGTGGCTGGGTGTTTATATGTAAAACTAGCTTCCGCCAGCGGCTTTGCCCGCGTAGAAATAAAAAGTAGCCTATGTTCTTTCTCAGGGTCTAAAGATTGTCTGTACCAAATTTCATCAAAATCGGTTCAGAGGTTTAGCCGTGAAAGCGTAACAGACAGACAGACAGACAGAGTTACTTTCGAATTTATAATATTAGTAAGGAAGTAAGGATAAATATATTTTTAAACGTTTGTTTATTACTAAGTATATCAGAAATCTAGCACCAGTAACACAAAATTCGAGCTTACTACGGGGCTAGATGTTGCTGTTTGATTTGTCCAGCAATATTTATTTATTTTAAACACTTGTTGCACACTTTCACTTACATTTAAAACGGCATATAATCAGTTTACAAGCACAATGTATTTTTATGCCCACCTTGTGTAAACCTTGAATAATAGGTATCTATACTTTAAAATACTATCTTTTCAGTTGATCTAGATATTCCGATCTAGAACGACACTTTCAATAAGAATGCTTAGTAAGACAAAGGTGGCTTTTATTTATTTCATAATTTTAAAATCATCATTTTGTGTTGACCTGATATACATATTTTATCAGAAAAAGAACTATAGGTACTTCAGCAATGTAGATAAACAATAGATATTTTCATTCTTAATAGAATTAGCAAAAACGTAAAATTTATTTAAATAAAAACTTACCTTAAAAACATCTTGAACAGTAAATAAAACACTAACACAAATTACAAATCAATTACAACTAATACACGACCACACAGTCCGACAAACAACTCAAAACTAATGATAACATCCCTTCACAAAACTAATGTCAAACAGCACCCATAAAAATAACGATAAAACGCACGTGCCGTCCATATTCAACACCTATACAACCTCACACCGAGAACACTATTTAAAAATAAAAAAAACAAACGTCATAGACAAACGCGTCAATTTATGCGTGAGCTTTTTATTAGAATGAGATTAGGTTCTATCGAAGCTCGATACTTCCGTGCGCGTCCGCACCACGGCCACGACTATAACTAAGGCTCTCTTTCCCGCAAGCCTTTTTTCTTTTTACAAAAAAGCACTCGCGCCCTAACGAATCCCTACTCCTGACCGCTCTAAATTCGAAAAACTTAACTTTAAAACTGTCATTTCCAAACTGGAATCGTTTACTTTGTTACTATAAACTGAAAACGGCTTCATCTGAACCGTAATGAGGCGCGTGGGAACGAGACGGGTAGACTTTTCTTTTTTCCGTCCCGTTGTTGTGTGAAAGAAATGGAATGGTACCGCGGCTTGGACGTCTAAAGTAATGAGTTCGAGGGAGATGACGGTAAAACGGTGTAATTATGAGTTGTTCGCGTAAACGAGACAAAAGTATGATGATTGTTGCAATGACAGTTATTGATATTGTCGTAATAAGCGGCGATTTGCGCTGAGCGGTGTGTTTTGGTTGGGTGTGCGTACGCGCAAGTATCGCAACGTTAATTAGATTTTAATGATGAGGAATTGAGTTGAAATTTGCTTTGCTAAAACGCTTCACTTTGTTATCTTATACACTTAGTACATTACTGTGTAATTGTGGAGTTGATGGTATGTGTTATATGTTTCAAAGTTACTTTTGTCTTATTTTGTAGTCTTAGTTGACTTTGACTTGACTTTGTTACGTACCGCTTTTTATAGATACTACATTATCATGTTGGTTAAATTCGACAATCTAGAATATTATAGAACATTTGTGAGGTCAGAACCATAGTTAACAGAATCAGTCAATGATCATACTATAATTCAGACAGTTTTAATAGAAGCGTTTCGAAAAATACTTTAAAAAAATTCATAAATTTAATTTACCTTTAAAATTATAAGCATGTTCTTATCCAACTAAATATTTAGAATATTCGAACACGAATTCAAATATCGAGAAACACGAGTTTCGTGTACCTACCTAATATTGTTAAAAACCATGATAGTTTAAAATTTAAAATATTTTGAGTCAAATATTCAAGGCAATGCGATCAAGTGGATTCTTCCAAATAAAAGATCCCTTGCACGACTCAGATTTAGTGTAAGATGCATGGCCCGGGGCGGCTGGCGAGTTACGCAGATAAACGGTGTAATCGGGGCATCAGCACTAATGTGGGAACATCGGGATTCACTAAAGACTCCCAAGTCACAATCAAGTCATAGTAGTCTAAAAGAAAAAAAAATATTTGGAAGAAAAAACCATGGTGTATAATACAGTAGAGAACCATAATACACGCAGTAGTTAGGTAACTGTGTCGCGAGTATTAACGCCCACCTCCAGATATAAATCGTATTCCAAATGTAAAAGATAAATAAATAACTTGTTTATTTCCTCTTCACAATAGGTTTTTTCTTATAATATAATTATATCTAACTAGTAGGTAAAACTATGATTAAAGATGGGACTAAATGTACGTTATTATTTAACACGAAACGGTTAAACAGTGACATTTCGGCACTGTTACAAGCGCCATCTTAACGGAGACTCTTCGTCCAAAAGACAGTGGTCTTCACGAATCTTCATATTCCCTGATATTTAATTTCAATTTTAAGCACTCTTAAAACTGAAATTAAATATCAGGGACTTAATCAGGGACTTAAACAAATATATCTTACACAATTTTCACTCAGAATTCCCGAAATACAACAAACACAATCTAAAAATCGCCCATCAAAACTTATCACGTAATAGTTGAAAAAAACTTATCAATTAATCAAAGACGAAACAATACCGTTTGAAGACCCGCTCGCTGGAGCCACCTGCGCGGCGCATCAAACGGCGTCCGGTGACCGATGACGTCATTAAGGCTGCTCACGCGCACCCTAAACTGCGACGCGTGCGCACCCTTTACCTTATACAGGGTGTTTTTTATTGATGTACCCTTGCTTGACCACAATCTCACCTGATGGAAAGTGTCGATGTGGCCGAAGATGTGGGTGTGGTTGAAACATACAGACTTTTTACGTATTATACTAAAATAGTCTATTGAATGAACATGAAACGGGGAACATACCATGATTTAAATGTACCATGATAAAAAAGTTAAAATGTCACTGCATGTTCTCAGAACATGTCGGTTTCCTCCCGACGTAAGCATATAGGCGTGATAAGAAAAGACTAGACGAAATAACTATTTAAAGAAAAATCTGGAATCCTGGAATCTGGAATGGATCCGGAATGAAAATCAAGTGTGCCTCCACTGAGAGCGCCTTAACACTGCAGAGTTGAGCACAAGACAAGTGATCTTTAGGATTTTGTGGCAAAAAACGACATAAATCTCAAATTATTATTTTCAGGTCTTTTGCACATCTTTTGTGGTGGAAATTTAGCATCACCCTGTAGCACCCGTCACAAAGGCGCTGATGACGACGTAGTTACCAGTAAGCAACGCGGAGGTCCGTACGATGACTCCGCGTACAACCCTAATGTAAACAATAGACAAAGGCACCGCGCTATTAGGCTGATACTATCGGGTACACTCGGTACCGTAAATTAGTAGACATAGGGCCTTTATAGAAGCTGTCGGTATATTCAACGAGGTTTCATTTGTCATGGCAATAGTGCAGAATTTTTGAATGGTTTGATGTAAAACTTAAATTAAACAACAAAAAAAAACTATCGAGGTAATCCTTACTAATATTATAAATGCGAAAGTAACTCTGTCTGTCTGTCTGTCTGTCTGTTACGCTTTCACGGCTAAACCTCTGAACCGATTTTGATGAAATTTGGTACAGACAATCTTTAGACCCTGAGAAAGAACATAGGCTACTTTTTATTTCTACGCGGGCGAAGCCGCTGGCGGAAGCTAGTATCTAATATAAAAGTTATAAACAAAATGGAACTTACGAAAATTATGAAAGTAATCAAATTAATTACTGTGTTAGCTCGTACTGATACCGAAAAATAAAAAGAGAAGGTATTCCCGTTTTGCGCACCAACTTTTTGAGCACCGAAATTTTGCGCACCAATTCTGTTTCCATTTTGCGCACCACCAATGAAGTAGTTGCTAGTAAAGACATTGCTAATACATTTATGTTGATGCTTGACAAATTATGTCGGGTCATGTTGTTGAGTGTACCTTACTAAGAAACTGACTATATCTGAGGGGTGCTCTCATTTCAACATCATTTTAGGCTAAACAGGTCGTTCAGATCTTATCTAACTCGGGACACAAGGAGACACGTATTCTTATTAAGAAGAGCTAAAGTGAGATCTCTGGACGTGTTCAAACATTTATAAGACATTCGTTAGATTACAGCGATGAAGTTAAAAATCGTGAGGAAACCGGCATGTTCTGAAAACTTTAAAATAATTTGAAGGGTATGTGACATTCACCAACCCGTACTTGGCCAGCGTGGTGATTAAGTACCTAATCCCTCTACTCAAGAGAGAAGTACCTGTCCCTTAGCAGTAGGAACGTAAATAGAAGGTTTAGTTCTGGCACTTCAAAGAGCTAATCCGCCTTTGTCGATATAAATTATCTGCTCGTACACAAAAAACCCTTTCACTCCCACAAAAACACATCTATCAACTTTAAGAATGAACCCTGACTAAATTAACCAAACCTACAATTTAGTTATTAAAAATCACATTCACCATTTTTCAGTGAAACCATTTTTAAGGAGTTTTGTTACCTTTTGTTTTAAACTAATGTTTTGTTTTCGATGGGTTTTTAAAGATAGGGTTAAGGTTGAATTGTTATAAATAAAGCAGATATTCCGGTTTAGCGTAACCTTTGGATTAATATTCGATGCGCTCATTCAATACAGGCTTCTAGAAGATATTTTGAAACAAATAAAACTTTGGATGAAGATATTTTTCACGTTATTAAATTTTATTAGTAACGCTCGTTCTAAAAAAAATTTACAAATAAGTGTCTCTCGTCAAGAGAGATCCCTGTGTCCCAGCAGTGGGAACGTAAATAAGGGTGATGATGATGGTTAATATTTTAAAACAAGTCTTATAAAAACTACGACGAAACTGCTAATAACATAGAAAACCATCGCTCCAGATCTTAAGAAACTTAAAATAGGAATACACAATTATCAAATTATAGTAACATTCGAATAAAAAAACACCAATCGTCCCAAATCATACGCTAGTAGCGATTTTACAGTTCCCATGGATTTAGTAATGCGGAGATTATGGGATACCTCGAGAATACTCAGGATGAATCATCTTACTAAACGGCTATTCCTTGAAATTATCAGTTGGTTGATTTTTAAATTGAATGGTATGAAATGGCTGTAGATATTCGTCTATATTATTTTACCGATCGTGTTGTACCATCTAAATGAAACTACCATGTTTTCACACCTTTTAAACATTCCCTCTGCTACTAAAGTAACGGCAAACCTGCAATGTATTCGAAGCCACGAAAGATCTACAAAACGTCAACTTAGAACCTAACAGAATTCCACAGCACTCGATCACCGCAGCATATAATTTCCCTGGACCACTTACGTCGTATCCAAGATCCGTAGAAATCCGTTTTAAAAGCCCTTGACCCTACAATTCCACCTGTTCCAACTGACCTTTGATCTGATCAGTGAGGGCGAGAGACCAGGGCAGCATGAGGCAGAAGGAGTTCAATGCCCGATTGAATGCCCTTTTCGCTAATTATGGCCTGTTCAAATTGTACCTTTCTCATGGAATCGGAAGATACGTCAGTCGTTAAACTTAGATAGCTTAGGTAGATTGAATTACTTACAAAGGAGTAATAATGGAAGACCTAACATTATTAAAATCATAATATTCTTGTTTTACTACGTAGAGGAAAGCATCGTTATTAAAAATATTAACAAGCCTTCAGTTATATTAAAACCTTCAAGAACAAATATCGTAATATAGTTTTTGTTAATTTACCTGATTGGAAGTACGATTAGGAATAATTAATTATAGTACTCAAAATATGAATTCGGAAACATAAATATTATAGTTTGTATTTTCTTTCTTTCTTTGTATTATATTGTATTTGCAATAATATAACCATGCTCTCACATAGACGGCTAGAATATTAACAAGACATCTAAGCTAGAATATTAAAAATCTAAAATATTATCAGACAAACAATTCCTTAAATAAACATGAATAAATATTCTATAGACTTTAATATCATGCAGTAAACTAAAGCAAAGTAAAGCTTGCAAATTCAAGAAAATATTCACGCGCTTTCGCAAGGGAATCGAAACCTTTATTTAACCAAAGATTAATCGGCGATCAACATTTTGTTAGCGCCGTATCTAGATGCGCCAACCTCCCGTACCTTACTGGAGCCTTAGAGTTGGGACTTCCGGCCCTTATAATGATATTTATTAAACATTATTTATCAATATTATTTAGGCCTTCTGGGCTAATTTGAAGCGCACTCAACTTGCATTCAGAAGTACGTGTGTTCTAACCCCGCCTTGTATCTCTGGATTTTTCTTCATAATTAATCTATAACCCTAATCACCCTTAATTTTTTACCCACTGCTGTGATTATGGTAATGTAACATAAATTTTTAGGACAAAATAAAATTTAAATTTATAGACGATTAAATCTTTTCATTTAATACCCAGTCCGGCTTCCAAACCTTACCCCAACTCTAGCTATACTTATTCCGTCTGCTACAACCTGTTACCCGGTCAATCTTTCCTCTCTGTTTCCCAAACTAACTACCCATATCACCCTCCCTCTCCCACATTCCCAGGTCACTCCAGCCAGCATCACAGTAATGATACTTAAACACATATTTAAGTAAAGATTCTTTTTTTAACATGCGTCTGAGATGGTTTACAAGATATTTATAGAAGGTTGTAATTTTGTAGTGGATTTTCGCGAAGTCCTCGTGGTTTATTTTCAATCTACTTCTTCTACTTTAGGCTTTTGTGGGCAGCCGATGGTATCTTCAACGTGGGTGTAAACTGAAAAACAATAAAAGTTTATTAGCTATAATATATTTAAACGACCTCTGTGGCGCAGCGGAGCAGTGAGCGCAAGCGGGCGAAGGTCTGCTTGCGACGCAGGAGGTTGCGGGTTCGATTCTCGCTTCGGAACGAACATTTACGATCTGCAGATAATTTTTCCGGGTGTCTGGGTGTTATATATAGATATTTAATACAAAATATATATCTATGTATGTATTAAATATATCACCCGTAACACAAGCTTCGAGCTTACCACGGGCTTATCTTGCTGTGTGAATTGTCCGGCAATATTTATTTATTTTTATGGCGTATGGTGGCGACTTAATAGCACCATAATCTGTTTCTGCGAGTGTCGGTAAGTAACTTCATAGGCTTTAAATGTACTAAGATGTAGAGTAGACTAAGTGTAGAGAGAATGTAGAAGGTCTTACTCTGATTAGTGTCACAAGCATACTCTAGCAAATCACAGAGGTCCAGAAATGTCCTCCGTTGATTATTCATGACCCCGCAGATGGGAATCGTATCATGTACGCAAGTCTCAGCTAATGTGCAGTATTCTTCCACTTGGTTCTGTGAAATATCAATGAAAATTCATCAGAAATAATTTTCATACCGAAATATGAATTCACCTTAAAAAAATAAACTAAAGTGCCCAGAATGCTGGCGGCAAATTTGGTTAACCATTATAAGTTATTTTTTTCATGTTATGTATATTATAAAAATATTTATGTATATGACAACAGTTTTATGCTACATTATACTATGATGATTTTAAATGTATGATACTAACCTTAGGCGTAGATATATAATCGGGAATGTGGCAATATATTGCAGATGTTTGAAGTAACACCAAAATTACTGAAACATTGGAAAAACATAGTTTTGTACGCACTAAAATTTATAAAAAGACTTTATTTTTATTTTTAAATAAGACGTTTATATTTTTTCGAAGAATGAAATTACACTAGGTATATTTACATAAGTACAAGTAATAGTTAACTTAGTAAATGACTCACAAAATATCGTTTGCCTCATGATAATGTTTGTTACTGATGTGAATTGTTTTCGCAATATCACCACAGTTGTTATTGGCTACACTAGAACTGTGGACTAGATAATGCCAACCTTTTAATATTTATTGGGAGGTAATCCAAGATAAACTTTTGTTCATTAGGATGTACACTAGACCAGTGCAGATAGCTTCAAAAATGGTCAAAAAAGGAAAAAAATAGTAGTAGAATGAAACCCATTAGAAAAGGAGGGGAATATGATAAAAATGAAAGGAAAAATAAATTACGGTCGATCTGAGTTCGGGAAGTGGGAGGGGGTGGGCTTTTAAGGGGAGAAAATGGTTTATCTCGATTTGCGGTGAAACTACAAGTCCTATGAAAAAAAGTTATATGGCAAAGTTGTAGGTAATAAAACGATCTACAACTTTTAATTCACAACTTTTTTACATAACGTCAAAATGTATGTGAAAAATTCAAATAACTAAGTTTTTGGTTTTTTATTTCTATCTTTTTCAAAAACATTTTATTTTCTACGAAATTTGGTGAAAACTTACCTATTTATGTCCCAAATCCACTATAATTTATTTGATTAATAATATTAACTTTTTCACCTTATTTTGACTAAATTTTCAAAAATATAGACTAATTTTCAATCGAAAATTCACGTGTCAAAATATTAGCTTTTTTATAAAAGTCGGTGTGCTTTATGTTCATTGAAATCTCTATTTTCTGATAGTTAAAAAAAATATATACATTACTATAGTAAATATTCTCAGAAAATGCACAAAACCGAAACAAAAATTTGTATCATTAGGTACAATTGCATCATAAAAATGTGATTTTGTCTTTTCAGACTATCTAATAATAATAATAATATAATAATCTGTTTGTATAATGTGCAATAAGTCGGATTATAAGCAATTATATGAAATAAAAATTGCAAAAATCACATTTTTATGATGCAATTGTACATAATGATACAAATTTTGTTTCGGTGTTTTGCGTTTTCTGAGAAAATTTACTATGGTAATGTACATATTTTTCTTAACCATCAGAAAATAGAGATTTCAATGAACAAACAGCATACCGATTTTTATAAAAAAGCAAATATTTTGACACGTGAATTTTCGATTGAAAATTGGTCTATTTTTCAGTAATTAAGTCAAAATAAGGTGAAAAAATTAATATTTTTAATCAAATAAATTATAGTATGTTTGGGTCATAAAAAGGTAAGTTTTCACCAAATTTCGTAGAAAATAAAATGTTTTTGAAAAAGATAGAAATAAAAAACCAAAAACTTAGTTATTTGAATTTTTCACATACATTTTGACTTTATATGAAAAAGTTGTGAATTAAAAGTTGTAGATCGTTTTATTACCTACAACTTTGCCATATAACTTTTTTTCATAGGACTAGTAGTTTCACCGCAAATCGAGATAAACCATTTCCTCCCCTTAAAAGCCCACCCCCTCCCACTTCCCGAACTCAGATCGACCGTAATTTATTTTTCCTTTAATATTTATCATATTCCCCTCCTTTTCTAATGGGTTTCATTCTACTACTATTTTTTTCCTTGTAAAAAATTAAAAACCCTGGTCTACACTTAATAATATGATTTGTAAAAACGGATCCTATTAACAAAAAGTGTAATGGCAGTGTATTTTACCAATTAATATAAAATAGCACCGTAAATTACTGCTTAAAATTAGTGAAAGTTACCCAAATAAAAATAATATTCTTTACGAATAAAATATGAATCATATTAATACAAAATATGGTTAAGATATGATCACATTTCTCAGATTCTGTTATCTACTATACTTACTATACTATATTCTATTATTTACTATACTAGGTTTTCGAGTTGATGGTTAAAATACATTTAAAATATTAACGTGAAATGTTGAGAACCTCAGACCCAACATGGTCTAGTTCAAACAAAGGTTGTTTTATGTTATAACTTCCTGGCCGACGAACACCGTTTTGATTATTTTACAATTCAAAATAAACACTAGAAAATTTCCCAAATTAGAATATTCTGGGCGATCGATTGGGTAGCAAGTGTAATATGGTGCTTAAAAAACTTTTTACAAGTAAGTCATTTTCGGATATTGCTAACAATAAATTCTACGATAAATTCTTCTTATTCGAAACAATTTTTTTTAATGTAAGTACTAGAAGGTCTCAAGGTATATATTTCTTAAAATAGATAAAAAATGAAATACGCTTTGATTACTTAATTTTTAGCGATATAATATGGAAATAATAATGTTGGCAAGTAAAATAGTTAAAATTTGATTATGTTATCTATATTCCAACATCATCATTGTTTTCATATTTTCGTAGGTTTGATGTTTGCAGGTTTAATAGCAGAAGTATGTTCACACGTGGAAATTGAAGCTGAAGACTATTTTTTCCCCCTAGAACCTGTAAGTAAGGATTTATATTTCTCACTGCTGGGACATAGGGACTTCCGGTTCCTTTATGTAACCCCAAGTGTCGTCAACAGACTAAGGGATTTATTAGAAGACTGGCAGCAGAGTCGTTCTTTGTATTCACAATAACCCAAGACATCACTACTAACAATGATAGTCCGGGATCCGTAGTACATTGGAATCAAGTGATTACTAACAAGCTAATTTTTCGTGAGTAGCTTAATTTTAATGAGACGCCCAAAAATATCCTATACTCAACTTTTGATTGTGGTAGCTAACAGAGATATCGAGGATTAAATATGTCGATTTGATGATCCAAAAAAATTGATAAGTAACCGGTTGTTTTTTAGTTATATCGTAAGATAATGATCTAAATTATATGAAAAAATATTTGTCCTACAAAACCTATGGTTTGATCAAAGAGTCCCCCATTTCCAAAATGTATCGAAAACGAGGTCAAAATAAATGATTACTAACCAGCTGATTTTTTGTTGTATACTTAATTAATATTTATAAAATCTAACGGACATATTGTCCGACAAATTTCGTGGTACGTTATCCCGGTCCTACGCCTAGACATTGTTAATACCACAAGACCAATTATCTCATTAGTAACTGTAGGACAAAAATATTACTGAATAGGTTAGTGTGTTCCTTGCCCAAATGTAACAATGTCCTACAAAAAAACAGGTAGGTATCGCTAGTCCGACAAGAATTGTAATTTTTAAGTTTGCCTATTTGTAACATAGAAAGTTAAGTCGGCGTCAGTGTAACAACACACCCGCAATAAAATATAATTTGTAATTATATCGAAGACATATTTCGTCTGTTATCGCATCTACTCAGTTGGCGTAATGGCAAGGATCGAACTCCTGTCACTGACTGGTGACTGTGCGTCACCGAGTTCGATCCTCCGAAAGAGAGTTCTTTTTGTGATTATGGATAAGATAGTGATTTTTTTAAATTTAAATAACTTTATTTTATAGTTATCTAGGTAAAAAAATATTGTAGGTATTAAGTATTTATATATTTATTTATAGTATTTATATATATATATATATATAAGGAATTGCACGCTTATTGGGCGGTAATTTAGACATAATCCAGGTATTGTTTGCTAATAGAGATTTATATTCTTCATCCATAGCCTCTTGCCATTGCTCTTTATCGGTACTAGACATCGCTTCTTCAAGCGTTGCAGGGTCAGTTAACTGTATGGCACACATTTAATTACATTGCTATCTTCAAATGATGAATTCATCGCATTCCGATTTATTCTGTGTGATCTCAGAGTAATATTTGAATGAGATAAATTATTGAAGAAACTTTCATCAGTTGTATCCGGATGATAACTGTCATCATTATCATTAATACAGCTGTCAAAAGAACCAGAACTCTGTGGTGACAAGGTGCTATCAGTTTGTTCTGCTTAGGAAGAAGTATCTGTAACTGAAACAATGTGTTCATTATCTGATTCAGGACTATTATGAATTATATCAACGTTCTATGTTCTCATTTTCCATAAATATGACATCTCTACTGATTGTCATCCGTTTATGTTTTATATCATATAATCGTTAGCCTTTAGTGAAATAAATGCTGTTGGAAACTTCAATATGATTTTTAAAGACCTTTTCATAGATATATAGTTTAATAAATATTTTATTTAAAATCTTAGTGCGGTTCACACACTACATCTACGTAACAATTTGAACAGTTTAGCTTTTATAGTTTCGAAGTAAAATGGCTGTGACATACGGACGGACGGACAGACGGACGGATGGACAGACATGACGAATCTATAAAGGTTCCGTTTTTGCCATTTGGCTATGGGACCCTAAAAATAAGTTATTATGACTGGTTGGTAATAATCTATTGTGACCTCGTTTTCGATACATTTTGGAAATGGGGGACTCTTTGATCAAACCATAGGTTTTGTAGGACAAATATTTTTTCAAATAATTTAGACCATTATCTTACGATATAACTAAAAAACAACCGGTTAGTAATCATTTTTTTTGGATCATCAAATCGACATATTTAATCCTTGATATCTCTGTTAGCTACCACAATCAAAAGTGGGGTATAGGATATTATTGGGCGTCTCATCGAAACGAAGCTATTCACGAAAATTCAGCTTGATAGTAATTATTTTTACATCGAGGATGTGTACTACAACTTTGGACCGTAGGACCGGGATAACGTACCACGAAATTTGTCGGACAATATGTCCGTTAGATTTTATAAATATTAATTAAGTATACAACAAAAAATCAGCTGGTTAGTAATCATTTATTTTGACCTCGTTTTAGATACATTTTGGAAATGGGGGACTCTTTGATCAAACCATAGGTTTTGTAGGACAAATATTTTTTCATATAATTTAGATCATTATCTTACGATATAACTAAAAAACAACCGGTTACTTATCAATTTTTTTGGATCATCAAATCGACATATTTAATCCTCGATATCTCTGTTAGCTACCACAATCAAAAGTTGAGTATAGGATATTTTTGGGCGTCTCATTAAAATTAAGCTACTCACGAAAAATTAGCTTGTTAGTAATCACTTGATTCCAATGTACTACGGATCCCGGACTATGACCCGTTTTACAGGTTGTAAATTTCTGCAAAATGGCTGACCAATGTCAACATGACTTCGTTAAGATTTGTGGTCAAGATTCCCTCGGTATCACTCGCGGATTCAAAGACAACTGCGATCTCTATGAGTATAATTGCGATGAAAAGAAACGTAAGTGTAAAAAAAACAACAACACGTCTACCATAAGTTTACGAATTAAAAAACATATAAATTTATTATTCAGATTTCTATACAACTGAAACTAGATTGAAAACTCAAAGTAGGATATGGAAATTTGATATTAGTAATAACAAGTTAAATGTCATTTATTTGCAAACTTGTGGTAGACATCCATAAACTTTATTTTTTAAACTTTTTTTAACATTATTGCTGCATGTTTTAGAGAAGGAAAATCTGTGATCATTTTTGATATAAGATATTAAAGTATACGTTCTGACAAATACACATAATGATGGTTGCAGAATTTCGTCACGTAAAAATGGACATTTGCAACTACGAAGCTGCCGCTGCTGCGGCCGCAGAAGAGGAAGAAGAATAAAATGCAAGGACATAATAAGAATAAACTAATTGAATTTACATATCAATAATAATTAAACCTCTTAATTAGACTTGCAATATCCGAATTTATACTTCGTCGTTATTTATAAAACACTCCTTAAGGTCTATTTAAAATATTTGTCTTATTCGTTAAGATAAGAAACTCTAATAAAAATTTATTTAAAACAAACTTAAAAAGTAAATCTCGATTGAGTACTTGGTGATGGAATGATCCGATATGGATGATATGGAAGATATTCATTTAGAAATCTGGGATACAGTATAGGCTATTTAAATTCTTGTTCCAGTTATAATAAGACCCCATACAAACGTGGTTAGGGTCGCAGGCACCCCTTGGATATCATAATTTCCCGGTCTTTAGGCATTGTAGTTTTATAATCTAAAGCGTTACAGGCGATCAGTTGGGTAGCTAGAGTGACATGGTGTTTAGACAACTTTTTACAAGTAAGTTTATGTATTTAAATATAATATTTTTTTTTAAATATAGATAACATTAGAATTTACTGTACATTGAGACCTTCTTGTACAATTGGGTAGTATTTTCCTATATAATAATTTATTTATTTATTGTTTATGCTTTTGTTTTTTAAGGTATTATAATTGGAAGCTTAGTAGCAGAAGTATGGGCCCATGTAGAACAGGAAGCTGAAGATTACTTTTTCCCTTTAGAACCAGTAAGTGTAATTACAATAAAAATTATTACAAACAAAACATAAAACACAAGATTTTTATAGATTTTTGTGTTTCTGTAATTTTATGAGACAGAAATTATATGTAGGTTTATTAACTTCTATATCTAATGTTAGCGTGGACCAAATAATTATTTTCTTTCTATCTAACTTTTTCTCATTCATTGGAGAATGTACTCTCTACGGACACATCTCTCATCTTAACTCTTCTTTTTTATATTGAACTTCATTACAGGTAATCAACTTTTGCAAAATGTCGGACCAATGTAAACATGATTTTGTGCCAATCTGCGGCCAAGACTCTCTCGGTATCACCAGAATGTTCAACGACATTTGTGATGTCTACGAGTACAATTGCGATGAAAAAAAACGTAAGTCACTTACATAATTGCACTTATAATTAAACACGAAAACGTTTTAATTGATATTTGTAAGGTTCTGTTTCGCGAAATAACCACTCCACGAGCTTAAACAAACTAAAAAAAGTTTTAATTGTTTTTGTAAATATAATAATGTCTGTATATTTTTTTGCAGAGTATCGTCATGTGAGAATGAAAATTTGCAATTACGAAGCAGAGGCTGCTCCTGAACTAGAGCCTGAGGATTCCGAGGATGAAAGAAGATAAGCACGAGGATATCATTATCATCATCGCTTAATTAAATTTAAATTATTTTATTTCAGACAACAATCTATATTTTGGTAGGTAACGTCTAAATTGTATTCTAGTAGCTTGAAAGTGTCGTTACGGGGCAGTGGTCCAACTGCTCTGTCCAACTAGTTGGACCACGGGCCCTAGCAAAGGCCCGTGGTCATGTCATAAACATAAATAAATAAATAATAAAAATTGATTACGTATGTTAATTATACAAAATCGAAATAAATAAATATCACCGTTAGAGCACGTATTTTAAAATCACATATTAATTTACTAAAAAAAACAATCTTAAAACCACGACCTTCATAATAAAAATCATTGGTGTTAACACTACCCCAAGACCTACCAAAGGTACCAAATCCATTTTGTTCGGGAGATCCTTGCCCAGTGAGTGGGATGTAAGGGTTTTATGAATGATGATGATAATTGCGATGTGGACATCCAACCAAGGACAGTCTAGTTGAGGTCAAAATACATGTACTATTTTCTTAAAACAGCCTCTAAACGGCACTACAAATATATCTGTTCAAACAGAAGCGCCTACATAAATCACTCGCGACTACTCTCCTCAAATATACCACTTCTACGTCACAGTCGTTACATATTCTCGGAATTGTTTGAGCAAATAGTTGCTATGGATTTTATACGCACGTGTAAGGTTGTTTATTTGTGGCTAGAATATAATGTAGCTTGATGGCGTAACGGTTAAGGCGATACTTCGGACGATATGCGGAATAAGAAAGGAAAAAAAAATAACGAGCGAATCATTTCAGCTTTAAAAGAGCTTATTTTGATAAAACGGGAACTTCTGATGTAATAAAGTACCTATCATAGTTTTATAAAACGTAAATATAAATTACAGAAAAATATTAAGAGGACAATTAATTTTGTTTATAGATAACAAGATCATAATTAGGGCATAAAATATTGTTTTGACGTAGTTTAGTCTATAATACTTTATGGTCTACCTACGATTAAATTACCTATTACACAAGCACTTTATTCTTCATTATTTGAACTGAAATGAGCTAGATTATCTTAGTTGGACAAAGAATTTCTCTACTAACTATCAGCTCATTTTAATTGACCATTGTTAGCGCGAACGGGTTGAAATTTATAAATGCTTTCTAGTTACAATATTAATCATTGTCCGTTGCATCGAAGTGTTTAGGCCCTGTCTAGCTCGGCAGTTAGGCTCGAGTTAGGGTATTATGCACAAAAGACGTGTTGGTAAAGAGCACACTAAAATAACGATCAAATTATGTCTTGAATAAAGGAATATTAGTATTACTATAGCATTTATAAGTGTGTATTATCGCGAAATTAGTAAATAATTGTGTTGTCTTAAAATTATGGTATCACAACATGAAACCTGGGTATCACTAACAAACTATAGGGCAGAGTCTGACTTATAAGGGTTATCAGCCGTGGTAATAACCTTGAAGTTGTGCTATCTAAATGGCACAAGTTTTGCGCTATTCATTTGTTTTAGAACATTTAGACTGACTTTCAGTGTATGTGGATAAGATTGTGCTGTTTTTACGATTGTTAAATTTACGTTTTCTTTGTTTTCAAGATAATACGGAGCTGGAAACATTAGTTATTTCTAAAATACGTAGTGCTATTAGCTTGACATTATTGGCTTGATAGTTTTAGTTTTTGAAAAATAATTAGAATAATCAAAATAATCAATTTATCCCTGGAGGTCTCAGATGTATTCATTTCGTGTGTAAATATCAATATGTTAGTATTATAAGATAGTTTATTTCGTCACCAAAACAAATTATAAAAATATAGTATACAAAATACAAATGAAAACACAATGAAATTTCGAAAGATTTACTTACTATTATATTATCTTTTTTTAATTATATAGCTGCGTAATAATCCTAGCATTATCACATCAAAGAACCACTAGTTTAGTAAATAATCTAGATGTCAAGCAAGGTCAAGATGAAGCCCAGGTGCCCACATTCTATCAACAATTAGTTAACTTAACCCGCAACTAGGCATCGCAAACACATCCTATCTTTGTCCTGTTGGTTAGACCCTTGTGGCTAAGTGCTGCGCGATCCTTGTTAAATGGTTAGGTTAACAAGACGAGAAGTGTCTGTATGTCTGTCGGCTTAAGTCTGTTTTTAATCTTAGCTCAGTTTGATTTTCATATAAATATTTTTACAGAAGAAATCGCCTTCCATCCATGACGATGCTTAAAATATTTTACAAAAAATAGATTTTGATCCGTTTAAGATGATGGTTTTCAATCAAAATTTCATTTGTATTACAGATTAGGATTTATACAACAGTAAAATTATTTTAATAAATGTGTGTTTTAAACAATTAATAATTTAAAAATTAAAAGATTTTTAATTCAGTATAACATTATCATCAGTTATCATAGGTTCTTTTAAGTCTACCCAACAAAACCCATTATAATGTCTTGGGAATTACTGGTACTCATTAGTGTGACGTAATATGTGTTGCTTATTAAAACAACTCGTGCCACAGATAATTGTATAATTTCCGTAACTGACCTAACAATTATGAAGAAATTCGAAGTAGCTGCCTTTATTAGACAAATAAAAAGCTGCTACAGTTTCGTAGTTCAAATGTTTGTTTGTTTGTCATACGGCTCGCGACCAGACCTGCACTTAGCGTTGTCGTGATAATGCAGCTTTTGAAAAGCCGAATTCTTCAAATTGTGACAAAGCTTTTGCTGACAGGGGTGGAACTAGCTTCCACCCGCAGTTCTGCCTGCAGTTTAAAAAACTATTCAGTTATGTTTGCGTGAGAAACATTTAACCAAATTTCGCATTTATAATTGATGGCTTTAGGTACATTATTTACAAGAATGAATAATTTGCTTTTAATACTACGTTAGGTAGGTAGGTTTATGAATTTTTAAGTCACTTTGACAACACTCATGCCCAGTGTTGGGGTTGATTATATAAGCGGACACTACAAGGCCATACTACTTCCAACTATCATAAAAAACTTTTGTTATATTAGTAATTATCACCAATTTACCCATTATCATTGATTAATGCCTAGATATTTGAACTTAAACCCTGTAGGTCAAGTTTCATGACAAATCAACTCACACAAAATAAACACATTAAAATATAAATTTTATAAGCCATTAAAATTAGGGCGGTCGGGCCGCGAGCAAATTGTTGTGAGCATCGGCGCGCGCGCACAAAGAACGCCGACTAATCAATTGCCTCTAGATCGGCCCAGGACTCGCTAACTAATGTGAAACATACGTAACTGAAAAAACTTTATTTTTGAGACTTGGGCGTGGTAGATGTATCGTCGATTATATTTGGGAATATAAGTGGTAGTTAAAAAAGTGCATAAAATAATAATGTACTTAAATATAAATTCAGTATTTTAACCACTTATCTTACTTTAAGTTAAGGCATAAATTGTTTTTAAGATAATTGTTCTTTTGTCTCTAATAATGTTTGTTGGGGTGAAGAAAAGACTCCTTTTAAACTATTACATACAAATCGGTTAAATAGTAATTTTTCTGACGTGACCATGTGTTGTGATTTGTGTTTGTGTTCCTATCGAAATAAATGTTTTTATTTGACTATAAATGGGCTTCAAAACTAGTAAAAAAGTAGGCCTATTGGTTTAAATTTATTATAACTTTTTCATGTGTAAAGTATGGACTAATAAAAGTTTAACTCCTATAAAACTGCAGTTTGTCAGTTACAACACTCTGCCTCGCGCGGCCGGTCACAAAACACAGGTACAGCCCAAAGGCCAACTCTTCATTTATTTTATTAGCGAGCTCAGCCCTATAACTCTCATCTAATACGTTTATTTATCCCAGTCTTTAATTACTTAGTTCACAATTAATGAGCATTGAAGACGCATCGAGTACGGGTGGGATTCGTGGATTGACGAATTGTATTTATGAATACGTGGTGCTTTATTATCGGCCACATGCTCTAAGAGATACGAGAGGGCTATGCTCGGGGTTTCTCTACGTGATCGAATTTGTAAAGAGGAGAGAGGATTTGAAGAGAACGAGGGTCACCGACATAGCCCAACAATTAGCTCTTTGTAGCGGCAATTTAATCAAACCATCTATTCCAGCTTACGATATATCAGTCCATTTCATTCATCAATCATCATCATCCACTGTCAACGCAAGCTTTTGACCTTTATAAGGAAAGCCTATATCTATCAGTGGTATTCCCACAGCTGATATAAATAATGATCATAAAGCATAGAAATCTATATCAAGTCGTGCTCGAGATTTCAACCCATGTTATCTATGTGAATGTGGTTAATTCAAGCTATTTCATTGAGACGTGCGCTCGGTTCCGGACCTACCCCACGACTGCCGATCGATGTGTCGACGCCAAGTGTTACTGCGCATGCGTGAAAAGAACGCTCTGTACAATTGAAAGCATAAGTTATTCGCAATATAATAAAAAAAAACATAAAAAGCTCCTGTGCTAGTTTTAACTGTGTTTCAGGAGCCAGTGGCCTATAAAAGATAATGAAATAACAACAAAATTCAAATCAAAGTTATTTCTGATTCTCTTTTAATATGTTGCTGGACAATCTCACCACCACATTTAACCACGAAGCTTGTAGGTCGCTAACTAGATATCCGATATATTCACTACAAAATAGATGTTTTTATTATTTATATAGAATTCAAATCATTATTCTTATTCTATAAACTGTGATTATTTCGATACAATAGTGATTTATTTGATTGTTGATTTATTGAAGATATTTATGCATTTTATACTCAAATAGACCTAAACAAATACAATAATCTTTGAATCTTTACTAAATTTGTTATAACGAATTTTGACCCTATTCTGAACTGCTGCCAAAATTTGCCATACAAAAGCTCGTCACAAGCTTTGCTAAGCCTTTTCTACGCGAGTTCACTGCGGCCTGACCATTCGCTTTGCCGCAGAAGCGAGTAAAGCTCCGAAGTCTGCATTCTGTAACTGAAAATTCAAATTTAGATTTTTTATTATAGTGTGTGCGTGAGGAACCGGAAATAATGTAAGTTTATTCTAAATCGTTTAATTACTTTTTGTGATCTTAGAGTTGAACTGCATTTTGTAAGGTGTGTCCTAGTGAAATAAGTTTGCGCAGCTTGCCTTGAAAGGTTGTTTTTATGCAGCTAGAATTATGCGGCAAACGTGTAGTTTAGCTATTATAATGCATAAACCCAATTATGCAATAATGCACAAGTACCTATAAAAATCCCAGTACCTACCTAATTATTTCTATGAGTATTATTGCGCTAGTTAATGAGACGAGCCTAAGTGAAAAATATTAAAAGTCAAATTGTTTTGATGATTGTAATTATTATTATTAATGGAAATACTGATACGTTATAAGATTTGTTATCTTGATAAAAAAATGGAAAATAATGTAAGTCAAAAGATATATTAAATAAGTAGTACCTTCAAGCCTGAAGTTCAAAACAATAAAATAGTAGTAACAGTAACCTATTTATGAGGTCACATAAGATTCTTAAGGGATAAAAATAACCTTATGGGGTTCTATTGGAAGAATATGAGAGTCTTAAAACCATAATTTTTTTCGCTCTTACCTTATATTTTTAGGTAATGATGAATTTTTTATGTAATGCGATCTTCCAACCACTTGGCGATATGCCATGAATGCAATTGAATAGTTACGTGATATACACATAGTTAATGTGTTAAGTGACTCAGCGTCAATTTAAAACGTAAGGGGTATTAGAAAATAGTAAAAATACTAATATGGGCGGTGGTAATTTTACCCTATAGAATAAAGGTTTTATTGGGGAGCAATACCCAGTAGTAGGCCTTATTCTATATAGTTATGATGTTGACATAACTGGGTTATCCACGTCATTTGGCGGAATGCCACAATTCTCCATGGCTTGGCGTGGACAGTATTATTAATGGTTGCTAACGATCGATAGGTTCACGGTTAAGGGAAGGTTATATGAAAAACATTGTAATATTATAACATGGCCGTCAAACATCGTGAGGAAACCGTAATGTCCGGATGACTTTAAAAAGTTTAAAGAAAAAAAAACTTCTCTCGTCAAAGGCAAGCCTAGCTGTGGAAACGAAAGTAAATAAATAAAATGATTTTTATTCAGACAACTTAGAATACTTAGATCCACATTACATGACATACAAATTTAGACATGAATACATATTGAAGTACAAATTAAAGAGCGTATGACTGGCGAGTCATACTTGTCAGCTATGACCTGCAGGATGCTGTTGGTACTGCAACGCACTCTGCGTAGTAGTGATGCTTAAGGGCCTTCATTCTAGGACTAGTTTTTGTTGAATGTATTAATTGATTGGTTGTTGATGGTAGGGCGGATGCAGGCAATCCCAACGGCCCCCCGGCCCCCCTGGAGCCCGAGGTGGGCCCCGACGGCGAGGTCATAGGGGGCCCGCGCACCATGCAGCAGATCGCGGCGCAGCGCCGGCTGCAGCAGACTCAGGCGCAAGTCGATGAGGTGGGACCACAAATGTATTTACTTCATTTTTTACGGATTAGTAGCCAAATGGAATCGTCATGACTATCCGTCCGTCCGTCCGTATATCACAGCCTTTTTTCTCCGAAACTATAAAAGCTAAACTAATAAAATTTGGTAAGTAGATGTATTCTGTGAACCGCACAGAAAAAGATTTAAAACAAAACAGGTACCTATTAAAAAAAATTTGGGGGTCCCCCATACTTAGAACTGAAACAAAAAAAAAAAGAATTTTCATCGAACCTAAACGTTTGGGATTTCTATCAATGAATAATCGTTTTATGGGTTACGACGTCGTTAGAAAGTTTCATGACATTAAATTGTGAACGAGAAACATACAAAAATCATATAGAAAAAAATACATATTGTGTATTTTATTTCATAATATTAGTCTCATATTTTCCCAGGTGGTGGACATAATGAAAACGAACGTTGAGAAGGTTCTAGTGAGGGACGAGAAACTATCGGAACTGGACGATAGAGCAGGTAATGTTTTCTCTTTACTTTATGCTTCAATTCAATATGCAACTTATTGAGAATCAGAACACTGAACTAAGTGCATCTGCTTTAGTTTAGTATTCTGATTTTCCTCATCATGTTTAGAAAAACCTACTATTATGTTCCACTCCTGTACATTTGAAACGCCCAAAAAAAACATATGGTAGATCTGGTTTGGGCCAGAAAAGTTATAGTTACATTATTTAATATTTAACAGTTATATTTATACTTTCTTTGGATGTATTAGTTGAGCGTAATCGATGACTTTATTTTCAATCATTATTTTTTGAGTTATTATCTTTTACGTTTGGCAAAGTTAAAACCATTTTGTGTATTTATTTCAGATGCACTACAACAAGGTGCTTCACAGTTTGAGCAACAAGCGAAGAGTTTGAAGAACAAGTTCTGGTTACAAAATCTTAAGGTGATTAGGCATCTTTTAAATACCGTTTAAATAATAAAATTATAAATAGGTGAATTTCCGCATAATATTTACACACCAAATGTTATCCAAATAATCGATAATCTGAGCACCAAATGAAAATCCTCAAAAGTCCCTAAAATTCAGTAAAAGTATGGTTATTAATCTTTATGTCTTTAACGGGAATAAAATTATATCATTACATTTAATTAGTTATTAATAATGTATTTTATCTGATTAGACTTTGATTTTGATAGTTGGTAACTTTGATTCAACAATGCAACAAAACTGTTCTATTAAAACTTTATTGTAATATTTTCAGATGATGATAATAATGGGTGTGATTGGCATCGTGATAATTGGACTGCTGTTTGGTAAGTAACCACATACTCTACATATAGATGTTGTCACGTGAAGTAACAGCAATATAAAGTTAAATGATGACTAATTAAACAGGATTTGATATAATGTGTCAATTTATCTAAGATGTGATACTAAATATAAGCCACCAAAATAATTACGAAGACAAATCACGAATGCATTGTTCTAAAAAACGAATGAACATCTGCTGTACACAAATAAAGTTTTCCCTATCTTAATAACTCTGAGAGCTGGGAGTATGAGAATAATGTGATTCATATTCAAATACTGGTCATTGATGAACTGAATCAGTTTAATTTATGGCAGAATGACAAATGAAATTTAAAATATGGATTCTCTATTTATACGCTCTATTATATTATTCTTATTTGAATAGAAGTTAGATCATGCTAGTATCAAATATTATGATATTATGTTTATTTTTAAATCACAATAGATAGCCGCGCGCTGGACGTTTAAGTGGTTATCACATCTTGGATATTGAGACAAACCTTTATAGCAAATGTAGTCTGGATATTGTCTATTGTGATATATGTCTAGATGTAACAAAAGCTCGTCTAATAGACACGCTACTCTTCCATTGGCTGCCGAATGATCTATTCAATAGACTGTTCTATGCTTACTATTAGAAGAAACTTCGAAATTTCTATAGCGTTTTGTGGGGTCTTGAATTGACTAATGATTAAACTTTCATACTTTGTTTATAAAAATGCAGAATTTATGTCGTTAATCTCCATTTAACATTTAATTTTCTCCAAAAACGTCGTTTAGAACGTCTTGAAATTGTTTAGAAATTCGAGAGCCCAGAAATCGTTCTCCTTTAGACGAATCTGGCCAAACCAAAATTGAACTAACGAGAGTTAGCAGTGTGGCTCCGGGCCTATTTCTGCTTGGCATTTGCAGGTGATAACATTAAGGCAATGTTTAATTAGTTCGATACCGATCGCCGACACCGGCAGCTGTGCCGACCTTACCGCCAGTTGGTAATCATACTCTGCCTGCTATCGGTAACCCTTGTAAGTCTTTAAAACCTGTGAGAATGACAGTGCTTTTTCTTTTGGCTCTTTCTCATTGAACGATACGTGAGCAGTAATTTTCAGCTACTTTTGTGCTGTTCTTCTTTCGTTTAGAGGTTTGTTCTGAGACTGTATCTATACATGTACTTACCCTTTGAAGGTGAGCAAATCACTACACACACAAATACAGGCACTTTGTTCTGAACTAAAGTTACTGTTGGGAAAGAGATTTTCTGTCGGGAGTAAACAGTTCCCATCTTAATTCAATCAGACATGTCAGTATAGTGTAGTGTCGTTCAATGATAAATTGCCATTTCAAACGCTTACTCTACATATTTGCTTGCCATCACAAATAGTCTTATCAAAGGTACGCTTGAGTCTATAAATATAGATTTTTCGTGAGATAGTACCACTTTATGGTAAATTGAGGTAAGTGTTAGGTAAGCATAATTTATTATAAGTTTTAAATTTACTCTACCATCAGTATCTGATTTAAAACATGCACACAGAATATTGCTACTCATTTTTTATACTTTACTACCTATACTTATTATACCTACATAGAAGTTATTCATTTTTATCAATCTACCTACCTAACATATCAAGAACATTTTTAAATCGTTTTAATATACAAAACAAAATAGCTATGGCCGTCAAATATGACTTGGCTTTGCGTTACATCAAATATAACAATGACATTATACTACTAAGGGCATTTTTCATCGGTTACAGATAAAGCTTCAGATAGTTATCTGATAGTTATAAGAACCAAATTTAGTAGTTTTTCTGACAGATAAGTTACAGATAAGGCTATCTGGCACTTTATCAGCAAGTGGTGAAACTGGCCTTAAATATAACAGATGTCCTGAAGGTACTAATAACGATTTTATCACATGACAGTAATACATCTCATATTGTGTTTTATAAGTAACATTTTTTACATTAACACAAGTATTTATTTTTGAGTGTACACAAATTTTATTATCATTATATAGACTCCACATCTGTATAGAAAAGCAGAAATGAAGTTTGGTATGTATGTATATCAATTTTGGTATTCAATTCTATGAATAAATCTTTCATTCAAATATAACTCTTCACTGAAAACTCAAATCGAAACACAATCTTAATTCATTAAAATATTGTATAATTAATGTTTTATTTGTTTTTCAGGAAGATATTTTTAACTTCACTATTCATATTCACCAAAGGATTCGGAGGTGATATATACTACATTATAATTATTATAAACGCTAGTTATCTATAAAATTATATTTAAAAAAGTCCCGTTATACTGAAATAGTAATTCTTAGATTTTTTTTGTGTGTATAACATAGAGATAAGAGATCCATACTAGTATAATTAGACAGAAAGTTTGTTTATTTGGTACCTGCTGATGTAACTAATACGGAATTAATAATACCTACTGGTTCTACTTGAAACATAATATTTGAATGACATAAAATAACTATAAGCCAGAAATTATTTTTACCACAAACACACTAAATTCTAGCCGAAAAAATCATTGTGGCCTATTTTTAGTAATTGACAATTAATATAATGATTTAGATAACATGAACAAAATTATATTATTAAACATTTCTTATTGTTGTCGAATTGACTTTAATAACTATATTTGTTTATTATTAAGAGTCGGGTCTGTGACAATTAACTATTAATTTGACTCAAATGGCCTAAATGTTTCTTATAAGGTAAACTGTGGCATTTTAAGTAGGACTTCTAAATGTAAAATCTTTATATAACATTAGATATTTAAATTTGAATATTGTGGTATGAGTGATCTTTTCTCTAACTTTTTACTATAAACTGGAAATATTTATTAATTAATTATTAAATATAAGTATTCTTTTGATAAAAAAAAACCGACTATAAGAATCTGATGGCTACCTGAAAAGTCTACACAATAAAAATGAATTTCGCAAATCGGTCCAGGTGTCTTTGATTGAAGTTGGTTAATAGATCACTCGTATGACATGTTTGTAAAAGTCTAATCTTCTACTTTGAATTATAAATGTGGCAATAATTTGTCTATATTATTGTGATAAATTGGTTTAAAGTGAAATGATTTGATTTGCGTGCCTTGAATATAAAACCAATTGGATTGTTGCTGTATTTTATGACATTCAATCCCCAATCGGCCCCAAATTAAATATATACTTAAAACAATGTAATTTTGAGCTTTAAGTAGCGAAATGTAAATTTAATTTTTAGATTACGTAAGTGTTGATGTCAAAAATTCTTCTGAATTTCTTCAAAGAAATGCTTTCATCAATGTTGATAATAAAAGTGAATTTGACTGTTTTTAGTAGACGAATTTTCATGTAAATTCTAGCTTAATTAATTTTAACTCTATTGCACTATACATTAAATGTTGTACCTCAAGTCAATTCTTTAAGTTAGGCTGATCTGACTTAATAAATTAACTATTATTATTAGTGTACGCGATGAGTGAAACTTATATTTACTATGATAATATATTCAAACTTCTGAACAATAATTCTGTAATTTAATATATTTATGGTAGATATAAATTTCGTGCCATAAAAATCAACGAATAAGTAGAAAGATCTTATGAAACGATTAGGTAAACTACTTTCCATTATAGTTGAATATTGGATTCTGTTAGATGTATAAAATTAATGTGAAAAACTGTCTAAATAAATGTGATCTAAAGTCAAAGTGTTTGTTTTGATAACCTTTTCCAGAAACACAATCCTACTAATCCTATTCTTAGACTTGCTTCAACTAAATCATGGCGGGTTCAGCTAAGTCACTGGGTCAACAGAAATCACCCACAAAACCACCATATTTAACATTTAGCAACGCTCTACACGGAGCTAACGTGTTAATATAGATTTACATGGAACAATCTTCGTAAATTGATAAATTCAGTGCTGTCATATTCAACACCATCTCCAGATCATATACTTTAAAGTTTAAGCCTTGCTATGTCTACATAAAGCTTATAATTGAAGTGAAGTGTGGGTTATAGTAGTTTTCGCAAGCGTTTAATAGGTACCATAGAGAATGATGTGAGAGCAAAGAGCTTTCTCTTTGATATTTGCCCGCCATTTTGATCTAATGGTTCTGTTTGACGTGAGTTATGTGCTTCTGCCATTTGGAGTGAACTAATGTCGGTTCAGGATAGGGTTCAATTAAAAGGTAAATTCGAGGTTTTGAGAACGATTTAAGTAAATAAGTAATATAAAGAAAATGGACCGGAAAATACAAAATTCATACATTAATGGATCAAATTCACGTTGAAGCTGAAAGAAAAAATATTACTAAACTTTGAAAGATTTTGAATTTGATATTTGAACAGTTTTACAGTAAAATTTCGGTTGTCTTGTACACTCAAAGGAAATCTCGTTAATTCCAAACATTAATCCAAATTATAATAGCAAAGCTCTTAATCTGGCACAAAACTGTACAAAGACAACTTATAAATCAAGTTTGAAGCAGACAGGATGCATTCAAACAAGCTTTACAACAAAACAAACCATTTAACACATCAGAATCAACACCTTCGTATCATTTCACTCTCGCTTCACTCCTTGACATGCAATTAAATAATGCTCGCGATGCTCTCTAAATTCAATATCTGCCAGCCGACTCTTTTAGATCTACGAGCTTTATGATCCTGGGCCTTACTAAGGTTTATTCTAGTTACTACAGCGTATAACCAGGGTTTACTCTGATATCAACATATGTTCTGACTCACTACTTAGACGACTGGGTACGGGTCAATTCACATAACAACATCTAGTTCTATGGTAAGTCATGGTAATGGTACCAATCCGTGGTATCTACTCGAGAACTTTTTGCCGGCCATCTGTTCTCCGTGCTATATGTCCTGCCCATTAACACTTCAAGGAGCTAATCCGCTGGGCTGTCGATGACCTGTGTTCTTCTACGTATATGTTCTTCTACGTATAATTATATGTACTACTCATTTCTGATTCGATCCCGTAGAGAACCCCGATAATAAGAGAAACTCCATAGCTCTTTTAAGCACTCTGAGCCTGTTCAACTTTTCATGACATGTAACCGAGGAAGTACCGCGTTTCGAAATGAAACGAAATGTAATGACTATTTTCACTCACCAACTAGAGATCGAGAACCACAAGTAATCGTGCAATTGTAGCGCTGTTGCTCTGTATGTAACAGAACACGCTTTGTTTTGTTGGCCAGTTCCCACCGCGTGGCTAATTGAGTGTCTGCCGAACGGAATATCGTGTTCTCACTCCATTTTTGCATCACTTTATATGCTGTGCTGAGCAACAGGCGAAACTATCTTCGAAAAAGCATACAGCATTTGGATATGGTAATATTTCACTTTGGTTGAAATAACTGAAAAGCTTTTTAGGGGCCTAAGATTAGCCTCAGCTGTAATATAAAGAAAATAAGTACTTTTTATTATTGGAAAATAGTGTTTTAGGCGTATCTTGGGAACCGCATAAAACAAACTGCATTCGTCCCAATTGTATGCTACATTAGGCCCTAATTTTTAATTGATGTAATATTAATAAATTTGTAATAAAATGAAAACCGGACAAGTAATAATACTTTTTATCTAGATACAATTATAATTATAATCTTTTAAATATTCAAGTTTTACTGTTAAATTTAAATCTGAATAGGCTGGTCCATGCGTTGTAGCTCCTTTTGTAAATGCGATAAACTGTTGCAAGACAGGTAATTGAAAAGTAGTTGTTTAGACAATTTCATTCTGGTTTTTGCATCTAAGCAACTACATACATTTTTTATTTTAATACACTCGTACTGGATTCAAATAAAATTATTCAAGGACCATAGAAAATTGACATTGTTTTTAACGTGAATTAAAATTTCCATTTGCATTCCACTGAATGGTGACCATTTTGTGTTTAGTTTTTAAGCATTCTTTTAATTAGATATAAAAGTTAATATCACAAATAAAAGGTTTTTATGTCTATTTCATAGCGTTATTATATTAAAAATAAATATATAAAATAAGTCTTTATTGTTGTAGTTAACTAAAATGTAACTAAACTAAATTTGGTAACCGTTCCTTAACAAGTGCTCCTTCGACAAAGGCCTCTAGTATACAAATTATACTGTAAACAATTACGGACCTAAATTCTTTTGTGTACTAATTGTAAATGATGGTCTCATACACGTGTTTTGCAAAATGAAGATCCATTTCAAACAATCTCTGCCGGATCTCGACCTAGGTCATTATTTTCACGGTTACTCTTCCCAAGTGCCTGTCGGGCCACATTTACACGTAAATCAGGCTATTTCGTTCAAATACATACATACATACATAACACCCCTATTCACGTTCCCACTGCTGGGACACAGGGACTTCTCTCTTGACGAGAGAGATTAGGCCTTAATTCACCTGGCTGGCCAAGTGCGGGTTGGTGAATGACACATCAAATACAAACGTCAAAAATTGCAAAGTAGCCTATATGTTATGGGTATAAAGTATTTGTAATTCTACTTTTTTTAAATATCCTATGTGATTTTGTTGTTTATATTTGATTGCTGTCTGTGGTAAACTACTGGAAAATTACCAAAACGTGGTAAATTCCATCAAAACGCAGACAAATCCGCGTGTGGAAACCTAAATAGTATATTTAATATGTAAAATAACCCTCGTTTTCTCATCAGTAGCCTGTAGATTTACTATAACAATCACCCACAAGTGGTAAGCGGTCTGTTATAGTCAAGTGTTATCGGTCACAACCAACCTCAGACCTGTTAACATTGTAACTGCAGCCCCTCAGTGTGGCCTGTAGGTATCAGTAAATTGGGATTATTACGTTAGCCCATAACAAGGTGTTCGGACCCCTCTCTAATCAGGACGCCGCTCTGAGGACGTAATCATGGCCTTTACCTGCTTTATTATGTGCCAAGAATGGAACGTAATGTGTGGCTAAGATATTCAATATAGGAAGTATAGATTAGGAATATTAGATCGTGTAAGCTTTGTTGGACGTTTCCGCTGAGCCAAAGCAGTCGTGAAACTTTTAGTTAAGTTTTCATACTAATTTATCTTTTTACAAAAAAAATCGTCTTCAAACCCTCTCTATAGAATTCTACCATTTTCTATATGATACCATCATCAGATCGTGAACTTATGACTATGGCCATATAGTACGGACAAACTTATTGCGATCACAAAGCCGCCTGGTCAAAGTTATGATGCTACAAACTTCCCAAGGTCATATAATGGGTTACATTGAGAAGATTGTTGCCCAGTAGTGGGACGTAATACGCATAGTTATAACAATAAACGAGAAGCTGTGTTAAATAAGTCCACACCTATTACTTGTAACGGATAATTAGCTGGTTGTACTTACACACTTGGTTCTATAGTTGGTTGATCGTAATCTGTGTCTGATGGTGCGGTATGAACAGCTGTGTTACTTTGGTATACTAAATATACATTTAAATAATTAGTTTTATATGCGATCAGTAAATATAAATGCATGTTAACTAGTCTCATTAAGTAAATTTGTAATTCTTATGAGAAAATAAACGATCTTAAACACGATTAGTTTTATATAAGGTGAATCTTGATAAAATAATAATAATAACAATTGGTTGAAGAGTTCTATACCAATATACCATGACTTTGATAGCGAGAGAGGTCATATAAGAGAGGGAGATATAGTCATATTAAAACAGACCCAATGTGTGACCTCGGGTTTTTACGTAGGTATACCTTCTTTGGGATTAATTTCTTATAAAATAATAACACTAATATTTTTGCATTTAATGTCTAGTAACGTTATTTAATTAACTGTATGTGATGTGCTGTGTCATGGAGCAAAGTTATTGGGTCGCCAATTAATCGATTATCGGTTCATATAGTTTGGATATTAATTTGCATTTTAGAAATTCGGATACGGTAGGCCTAGTAAGTTTACAGCTGATAAATGAAGTCTTAAAATTGTTTAGTTTTGTCTCTAATTGAAAAGTAAAATTTATGGTTGAGGTTTAAGCCACTAATACACTAGGGGACAAATAGCCCCACAATAAGGACAGTTTTTTAATAGATTAATAAAATACTTGCGCCCGATAGTGAAATCCTAATAGAAAAATATCTATGGTTTAGAACGAAACTGTTGTTTATGATGCTGATTAGTTTATGGTATAGAAGAAAATGAAACATAATACACTCCCATTACTGTATCGAATGCAATTTCTCCTGAGTCCGAGGCTCAATCTCACAATAGAAACTATTGATTTGAAATTGATACAAATCTGATACATTATTGTTTGGATTGATTGGCTGGTTATATTTTATAGTAATGTTAACATTATATTTTGTAGTAAAGTAATGTTAAAGAAATACCTACGTCTACTTAATGTTACTTATCACTTATAATACTTATTCTACTTAATGTTACTTGGGGTCATATTGTGATACCTACTCTATAAGAATAGTTAAGAACTCTGTACCAATATGAAACAATAAATGATTATGATTACTTATTTTTTATGTCTGATAATTTGCAGCATCTTTCTTTTTATTATTGGTAAATTATTGATTTATTTTTACTTCGTTTTATTGAAGAAATTAAACAAAAACTAAATGAATGCATACCAAACTCAGCTAATTCAGAAAATATCCCGAGTGGAAAGTTCACCCAAAGATCCATAAACTCTATGAACACAATTCACACGTTCAACCAACATAAAGTAACAGCTTACTAAGACCTTACTTCTGAGTTATAGAGTTTGCGTCTTCTATTTATGTAGGATTCAACTACACTACACTATTACTACCTATAGTTTTTATATGCTTAATTGAAATATTTGTTCTTTAACATGTTTAGTCTATAAAATGTACGAATCAACACTTGAATAAAGAGATTCAAAGCTAAACGGACAAACCAATAATTGGTTTTTAGTTTAAGCATTAGTTTATACATAAGTTTATTTTTGTAATAATAAATAAATAAAAAAAAAATAGTAAGTATAATATTTACACCATAGACTACTAAATTAAACTGAATTATATACTATCTGAACCGCCCGCGGCATCGGTCGCTTTATTCCCTGTTTTCTCGCCTTTAAACCTTCCCAAAACAAAAAGCACCTAAACCAAATATTGAATTATAAATTGACAACAAAAAGTGGCATAGATTTTTAATTAAAATTTGTGAATATAAGAGATTTTGAAACATTAAAAAAGAAATTTGATATTGTACATAACTGTGAATGAAATACAGCGTTATCTACACCAATACGCATATTAAATTCTTAACAATATCAGCAAAAACTCATTAGCATACATTACCAAGCTATTCGAAGCAGCATCATTTCCTCAATGCATAACAAGCTGAACAGGATCAATAAAGCAAAGTTCGCCTTCAGCTGTAGAGACTCGAGTTATTTGCTCTCCTCTCTTACAAATTATGACATAAGCCCGCACAAGCGCTAAGATTAGGAGTCCATTTACGGTCATCTTTTGGCTTGAAAACATTAATTATAACGCCTCTTTAGTTGAGATTTATTTGTGTAGGCCTTTTGTTCGTTTTGAGTGTTTATGTTATTATGGATTAATCGTTTTCCGGCGCTTTGCTATCTTTGCATATTAACTTTTTTCACGAAAACAAATCCGGTCAACCACTAAACTGGCTTAACACCATGCCCAACAATATTAATCAACATAAATAAGACACTACAAGTAATCATACCAACGACACGATATTATTCAAAATACATACTATAATTGACTAATGCATAACAAGATAAAACGTACATTACCAGTAGATTAGACATTGCGAATTGTAACAAGAACAATGCTTGAGCCGCTAATTAAACACCTGGGAATTGATCACTGAGCTGTTGCTTGTTTCCATACTACATAAAAAAATCAGTAATATTTATTGAAAAAATGATCTATTTATGTATCTACACTTTTATACTGACATTGCTCATGTTGGGTAGGTTCTGAGTTTACACAGAGCGATGCTACTGCCGTCTTTAAATATAATAGATATATATTAAAGAAAGTCGTGTTAGATACACTATTTATAACTCAAAAACGGGTGCAATTTGGCTGAAAATGTTTGGAGAGATAGCTTAGTAGAATAATTCAGGATATTTTTTACAGCTGGCAAATATTATATTATAACGCAGGCAAAGCCGCGGTGCGTAAAGGTAGTACCAATATAAACCCCTTAGAAAACTGACAACAATTAAATCTTATGCCAATGAAAACAGTATCTCATTCCATTGAATTCCGTAGCAATGACAATGAAGCTTAGTTAATTATATCATACTGAATTCAATAACAAGGATTTTGGTTACCATTGCCTATTGCTATTGCCTTGTTAGAATCTAAATATATAAATACTGGCCGATGATTATCCATTTTGATATATTTTTAAGCTGTTAGTTTTGTATAATTTAAATCTATTGTAAAAAGATGTTTTATATGTATAAGTTGTAATAAAGAGAACAATAATAACACTCTTTTATTTCAGACATTAAGCACTGTTTTAGGCCACACTACAATCAATACTTGTATTGATTGTAGTGTGACCTAAAAATAGTACTAGGTTACTCTTCACACAGAAGAAAAGTAAGGTCATAACGAGTCTACCTAGGATTATTTCATCAAATAAAAATATTATGTTTTTACGGAATGCATTATATTTCCAATAATATGTCTGATTAGTAACTAATTACCCGTTCGTGTTTTAATATTCCAAATTCAATTGGATTATAACGCAAAAGAACATAATACACCTTAATTTTACTATTTAACCAGTTTGGAATGAGCTAAGCTGGTCAATTAACAATCTTAACAGCCAACACAAACGCACAAACATTTACAACAGAAATTAACAAGAATATAAATCACTTTTGTTGCTTACTTCGATACGTATTATCTATTTTATAAAGCACATTTTATTGACATCATTTTTATAATCCGCAGCCTGACTTCACCCACTGTTTTTACCACTCTTATCGATAGTGTGCCATTATTTTATTGTAATAAAGCAGTGAAATTAAACAATATTTAACTGCTTCTATAAATAAAATAGCTGTTCCGCATGTAATTTCGCTCGATTTAGAACATTTCAAAACCAAAATCAGCCCAGCCGTTCTCGAGTTTTAGCCAGACTAACGAACCGCAATTGATTCTAAATATTTTATAACTCTCTTAATCTATTTAAAGTGCAATTTGCCAATGTCGAGTGTAATAAGCGTAATACTAAGATTTGATAAGCACCCCATCTTTCGTTCCCACTGCTGGGACAAAGGAATAACTCTCTTGAAAAAAGAGATTAGGCCTTAATCCAAAGTGTGGATTGCTGAATGACAGAATGATCTTCAAACGCTAACCTTTTTTAGTTACGACTTTGTTTTCAGAGGTCCTGCAATATAATCTTGTTACCTAGGTACTGGCTAAGAGGGCTCCGCGGAAAAGTCTACAAAAATAAGACCGTAAAAGGTAACTACTATCTGGACAATTCACAAGTACTCAGATACTTACGCAGGTAAGTGGTGGTATTATAAAATTTTACGATCTTCCATAGGTTGAATCGGAATAACACAACTAGTGTTCAGTCTATTTGAACTGGCTATTTAAATGGGTATGTGGTGACGGCTTAAGAATTTAACCTACAACCTGATAAAGAGGATCTTAACCCAGCATTGCCGCTGTGTCGTATGGACAAGCTAGTTAAAGTAAACAATTTGAATTAAGTTCCCCACACTAACTCAATAAAATTCAATAATAGCCACTTCACACATAGTAAAGCTTTTTATTTCTCACTGTACCTCACTTTTATTCCTCTTTATGCCATTGGACGTCTTAATTAAGTAGCATTTTAAGATGAAGCGCTATTATTCGCGCTATCTTACTCTGCCACACTAGAACATGTATTCTGTTTCGTTATTTTAATAGTGTGTTGTTGCAATGTCATTGGTTGACAACATTTTATTGGGATTGTATAGATTTTTGTAGTTAAGTCGGGTTGATTTGATTTTAATGAATGCATAATAATCAAAACCATTAATTGCAAATCATTAAGCGCAAATCATTAATTTAGTTCTTTTAAAACAGTTAATTAGTTTAATTTTTTAAAATAAGTAGACCGCAAGCGTAACGAAATTCCTTAATTAACGTATTTATTTAACTTCACCTTACGTTCAATTTTACGAGAAAGAATTTATTAACGTGGGTTATTATCTAGTGCAATATCAGGTAGAAAATCTCCATTAAATATAACAAATAGTAAAAAGGTTGTGCTCCTCTGGACACCCAGTTTGAGCCACATTTGCACATTCGATAACATCGTCATTGTGACATAAAATCGTTCGGCCGGCCGGAATAGCTGCCTTCATATCGAGTACAGTCAAGCACACTTGCAAAGTTCAATACCATATAAATGGAATACTAGAATATTGTTTATTTAACGTAGGTACATTGTGTAGACCTAATATTGTTTCATTTCTAAGACCATTTGAACTTTATGATAATATAAGAATTGTGTAGCAACTAGCAACTTATATTTTATTATTACATTTGAAAGTAGTTGCAAGTAAAAATTATCTTTCTTATTTCTTATTGACTATTCCTGGAGTATAAAAAATGCTTTTCTTAAACCAAAAGCAGTATTTCCTATCATTATCTAAAGTAACTTATAAAGAAGTTCTAGTTACAAAAAATTAACCACTTCAGTACCATGTTTTATACTGGATTATAAATCAGAAACAATAAGCCTTGATAAAACAGTTCAACTATCACACAAAATCGATCGTAATAATTGCTCATAAAATAATAACGATGGCGGCAACTTGTGACATTTAACTAATACATAACGTTTACGACTGTACCCCATAGTTATAGGGTCCCCCTAGGTCACGTTTCTGTGACAAAGCCTACTGCTTTTATGTCTTAATTTAGTCCCAAGGTATATGTATCAGGAATGCCATGAATTTGAAAGTCAAAAATGATATATGCTTAGTCTTTGTAATTTTATTCGCGATTTATGGTTAAGGATTCTGTTTAGGGTTAAATTAGTGCTGATTTATTGTTTCTAGGTATGCAACCGTTTGATTGTTGTTTAATTTATGATATGCCGATGCTTTTAGCTTAGAGTGTTTGTCGTTGCTTGTAATTTTTACTGGTTTTGTAAAAATTTGGTCGCAGGTTCAAAAGCGTATTAATTCGGAATCGAAATGATCGTTCCTATCTTAGTATACTATTACTTTAGTATTGAAAATTATTAAATTCACCAGCCAGCACTTGGCCACCGTGGAGAAATAAAGACTAATCTGCATCGTATGAGGAATCCCTGCGTCCCAGCTGTGGGAACATACATAGGAATCATAATTATTAAACATTTGCCCTATGGCCTCGAAACGTACACGTTAAAGCGGATTTAATAAGATTAATTAGATTATCCTCAACCTATTCAACAAATGTCTGTGGTAATATAATAGTATTTTAGGAATTTATTTCATTAATTTTAAATTATGCAATTTGCATTTAAATTAATGTAACGGAAAATCCAATAAAACAATTACGGGAAAATTCAGTTGCTGTTTTAATTTTCTTGTAAGGGGTAATACCAAAACTGTTTTCATTACCTACCACCATTTATCATCATCATCATCTTCCCGACCATTTCCTACATAATGTGTACATCATTCCTTATCTTGGTGATCGCAGTAAATTGGTACAATAACAGAACGACGGTGGTGCCTTTCTTCTGGTATTATATGATTGGGTCGCAGTCGGGTAAAAAAGCTTGACCTTACCAAAACGAAATACAAAGCCAAGAACGAACGAAAGAAGTATTAACCAAGATTTATTTTTGCTCTCCTACAATCATTGTGCATTACCTTACATTCAATAGCAGCAGAGATTGCCAATTTATACCAATAGCCCTTAAGGCATGTGTGCGATACGCGTCGGGCACCAAGTAGGTAATCTAATCTATGGCGGGCACAGATAATAAATACGAACTGAGTTATACCTTGGCTCTCTGATTGGAATGAACTAGTTTAGTATTGCGTAGAAGGCTTGCGCCGTTTATTGATGAATTTATTGGAAATCGTATTGAAAATATTGATTTTGTTGGATTCAGTTTTTGTTGAAAGAAAAATAATTAAAAAAAAAGGGATTCATTTATTTCCTTCACAAAGGTTCTCTTAAAGTTAATACAGGTAGATAAAGTAGACTTTTTATATGTTGAACCTATATTGTGAAGGCTGGTGCCTGATGTAGGTTTGGTAACAAACCTGTATTATAGTTGATTCTGCATCCTTGTATGAAAATTTTCGGGAAAGTTGAATATTAAGCCAATTTTTAGATTATCATCAAGTTAGAGATATAACATAACGAGTTTTTTGGTATGATAATTCAAGAAAATCTAAAATATAATTTTACTAATGGCTAGATACTGTCGTTCCTTCTCATGATGATGCAAGACACAAGATAATAATGTAGGTAATAAAGTACTCAGAAAAGATAATAATCGCTTCTAAGAATAATATGTAAAGTACGCTAACTAACATATAGGTATACATATGTCTGCATAGTTAAAATAACGTCACTATTTATGGTTTTTCACATAATGAGTCTCATTACATTTTCCATCAGCTAAGTTGTATTAATAAGGGCATTTTCATGAATATATTTTGCCACGGGGCTAGATGTTGCTGTGTGAATTGTCCAGCAATATCAAATCAAAATAAAAAAATTCGTGTATCTATGTAATTTTATGAATAAACGTATATTTTATTAACTTGCAAACGTCTTATAACAGCCTCAACGTGCAATCTGTTAAGGCTCATTTACATCGATGACAAACAACGATAAATTAGCAAATCCGAAGGCTTCTCGTTATAAATCAACGGAAAACACGCGTGCTGTAGTTGGACTTCATAACTCAAGGGTTCACTTGGGTCAAGACTGTGATTGGTGATCTATGGAAGAATGGAAATGATACCTAAATATTGACTGCAAGCAATACAAATAAATAAATATTGCTAGACAATTCACACAACATCATCTAGCCCTGTGGTGAGCTCGAAGCTTGTGTTACGAAATACATGAATTGTATTTAATTATTATTCAATTTAATTTATTTCAGATAAAATTTATTACAAGCTAAAGCGTCCGTATTTGAGTAATTAAAACATATTATATTATTATGTTTGTTAGCTATATCTACATAATTATATTTGCCCTTTTTTATGTTAACTATTTTCATAACATTTGTGTTGATCTGTTCATTTTGTTTAATAATGTGTAATACAATACCTCAGAATTTCCAAATGGATAAACAAAACTGGCGATTTGGTGTTTTTTTTATTAAAACGAGTACCTATGATATCTGGGATAGATATAAACTGGTACCAAACTGCCCAGTTTTAACTTAAGGTGTGTGTTGTTTTTGAAGAATTATAAATTATACACTATGTAAAACACAAAAATAGCTAGTCTAGTTAAACATTAAAACAATGCCCTATCTAGTTCTCTATGAAAAACCTTTGAGAACTGATTATTTTATTGCAAGAAAATGCTAACAGAATAATAGATCGCCAAAGCAGATTGTGGTGTTATCGCGTTGAATAATTATTATTCCGATTTAAATCTAAGAACCCATTATTATGGGCCAATTAATGGCTGATCGTGATTAAAACGACTGCTTATTGGTTATTTCAAATGATTTTATTAAGTTAGGTTGAGTTTATAGACTATGTAAAAATAGTATCTGGGTTTACCAACGTTTAAATTACGGTTTGCGGATATTGCGATTATTACACAAGGAATTGGTATCCTAGGTTAGCCATAAGTGGTGTTGGCCTAAGAATAGTACCTCCTCGGAAGAAAAAAGTTTACTATCTGCAATAATTGAATATAATATGTAAATCATATTAAGTATATCAGAAATCTAGCACACGTAACACACGCTTTGAGCTTACCATGGGGCCTAGATCATGATTCATGTGAACCATATTTTGGTAGTTATCTATTTACATAGACCTAGAGATCTAGTCCTAAAGCGCAGGCCTTGTTACGGGCTAATGAGTGAGCGTCCTTCATTAGCGCACAAACAACATACGCATGTTCGCATGCATCTTGTATGAGACACCCGCCGTGCGGACTTATTCTGATATATTCTGTATCTCAGAAACATTATTTGGATATATAACTTTTTAAACTATCATGGTTTTGAACAGTATTAGAACACGAAACGTATAGCATACAATTATTCATTGAAATATTGGGAAACTCAAAAACATTTGAATCATTTTGCCCGTTTCGCGTTCTAATATTATTTAGATAGCATATGTTTGAGGTATACTCGTACTGCGATTAAAGATTAGTAGTGTATAAAAGCAATATGCGTTGCTTGCTGTCTTCCATGTAACATACAATATGGGTATTTTCAAGATAAGAACTGAAGATAATTTTCATCATCTCTGAAAATAAATCTATTGGCATGGCAACGGATCTTTTCAAAACAGGAGTGAATAGCTACCTTATAGACCCTTCTGCTCTATATTCGGCCACATCACTACTCATAAGGTAAGGTTAAGGTAAGACTTAAAAAAAAACAGGATATTACCTTATCCTGAAGCGTAATCCTTGTTACGGGCTAATGAGTAAGCGTCCTTCATTAGCCGCGTACAAACAAAGTACGCGCTGTCTGTCTATCTGTCTGTCTTCTTCTAGTTGCTTTGACGACAACCAGTGATAAAGATGGAGTCTTTTTCTTAAGACCAGCACTACGCGACATAACACAACTTTTTGTAGTTAGGTTAATTTTCGGGGTGTTTAAATTCAAAAATAATGTTTCGATCCAGAATAATCCTACAACCGGTGTTAGCCAGGTCGTTTGCCGACGATGTATTGCGTATTGTCGCTCAACAAATTGATTGGGCTCGTCACAAGAAGCCGCCTCGTCACTTCGTCACTCCATACGCGTAAAATATCACAAACATCACCACATCACTCCAACTTACACAACCCAACATGAACCTTACGTTTTGGACATAAGACTATCAATTGCTTGTCGATTGGACACTGTATGTTAACCATTGATTTCTGCAGTTTGTAAAACGATAATAACTCTTGATTTGTTGAATTTAGAGTCCATTTTTCAGTGGTAGAGGTCAGTGCTGTGGTGGTTTCATGTCAGATGAACAAGTGTTAACCGTAACGGATTTTAAAGCAGCACAAAGTTTGCAGTTTTATTGAATGGTGTATAAGGAATGGGATGTTTTCTATGTTATGGAGCATTTCTTCGTGAGTGCAATAGAAATCATTTAACCTTATTAGGCTTTTTATAGGGCCACTTAACTTAATAAAACGAGATATAGTGATAGTTTATCATTATATTACACAGAGTTTGTAAATGCTATTAGGTATATTTAGTGAAGTATAAAACTTTTGTTTTTGAGGAACATTATCTTGGAAATTAATTTCAAATTGATTTTCTTTCGAACTCACAATAGACTTTATTTACTCTCGAACTCATTACAAATGTTATTTAACGTAATCAATGAATGAGAAAACATTTTATCCATCATTTTATAATACCTTACAAAATAACTAACGTAACCCGAAGTAGATTATAGCATACTAACAAATGAAAACCTTTAAACCTTTACTCCCTAAATTTTATAATATCTTACAAAATGCTATCGTATCCAGAAGTAGATTAAAGCATAGGTACTTACAAATGAAAACCTTACTCCATATATAAATATTTCAACAAGAACAAAATGGACAATCCCTGCATGCAATAAATACTTAAACAATGAGATGCGGACAAAAATGATCGGTATTATAGGCAAGGATATTTATGCGCGGACGAGAACGAACCCCGACCTCTGGGTATGGCTACCGTGCCAGCTTCGGTGGTCTTAAGGCGAAACTCTACATTTAGTATAGAGTTCTTTAATATAGAGTATATAAAGACATAGAAGTTATGAGACACGGGATTTGAAACTTCTTCACTTTCAAAATGATTTCACTATTCATATTACAACATATGGAACATCTATTTACAAAAGAGTTAAAACAATCGACGTTTCGACTACAACAAGAGCAGTCTTAATCAGAAGGAATCTCATTTTTTTCTTTCAAAAAGTTGATGTTTTTCATACCAAGTCTTTACTACTTTATTCAGTCGCGGGATTCAAGTCAACTACAGACAATGTTACTTTCTTTAAATAAACATTAACATTTACTCATAGCTCAAGCCTTCATAGTTCCAAAAAAAGAATACACAACATGTAAAAATGTGTAGACAATAAAAAGGTATAGAATACGTATAAAAAGGTATAGAATAGATATAAAAAGGTATTGTAATACAGTGAGGAAATGGAAAGTGGGATCTGCGTAACGCGAGATACCAGCACGCGGTGCTATGCAGTCCCATTCGATGTGCTAGGGATGGGACATATCGATGAACTGATTAATGTTAATATCGATAATATTACTAGTAGGTAATATAATTATATTTGTGAACTAATTAGAGAAGTTTGTAGTAAACCTAGTTTAATTTTGACGACCTCTGTAAAGCAGCGGGCGATCCGCCTGCGACGCAAGAGGTTGCGAGTTTAATTCCCACCTCGGGATAAAAAATTTAACGATTTGCAAAAGTTTGTTCTGAGAGTCAGGTTGTCTTGTATGAATAATAATAATATATATTTTATACATTTTGTTTATTATATTAAGTATATCAGAAAGCACGGGGTTAGATGTTGCTCTGTGAATTGTCAAGCAATATTTATTTATTAATATATCAATATTATTTCCCCATCACTAATTCACAATCTCATAATGTATTATTGGAGTGCGATGTGCGTCGAAACCTTTGTGCGGGATAAAACAATATTCCGCTACACGTGCTGCGCCCGCGCACAAAGATTACCCGATTACTTTGGAATATTGGATAGAATATAATTTATCATTATGGTAATAATGTACACATTTTGTGAAATTGTTTTGTTGGGTTGTTCAATGATGATACCGCCAGATTACTAAACTAAAGGTAAATGGCGCAATAAATAATTTTTTTAAATAAGCCGTGTCGCCTTAGTTGTGACGTTTCATTTCGAAGATCGTGGGTTCACATCAAACTGCGCAACTCTGGATTCATATTAAAAAATATTTGAAGAGTTCCTTAACCTGTGACATTCAACTCGCACTTGACCGGCGTGGTGAATTTAGGCCTGATTCATAACTAAATAAGAAACGATAATATAGCCTTATGCTATTTAATATAATAAAATAATTTATTAAATTAAAATAGTTATTTTTAAAACCAATTATAAGTACCTACCTTAGACTCACTTATGGGAAACTAAAATAGTGCATTAAAGCTAGTTAAAACACACAAACAGAAATTTAAACAATAAAAATAAATTATCACTACTAGAACTTATTTAAAACAAAACATTATCATCAACAACAGTCGCGGACAAAAGACTGGTAAGTACCAATATGAAAAAACTGTAATGGACTCTATAAAGTCAATCATTATTTATAGACCTGTGTCTTGAAAACATGTTGTATGAACCTTTTAATGTCTGATAGGTCTACATTTTCTGGTTGTTTGATGAGCACGGAATTGCATCGTATCGATTTAGTCAGAACGCATAAGAATGAATGGAATTTCGGAAGCCATGTTTTTTGTTAGTTTGTTTCGGAATTTAGGATAATTGGGAAAAAGAAATAGTTTTGTTGATGGTGAGTCATAGAGAAGGTTTGATGCGTTTTGTTTTTTTCTAGAGCTTTACTTGGATTCATCTTTGCTACTCATTATTATTACGTAGTTCTTTACACGCTTTCAATTAGAACTAGCTGATTTCGTCTATACCCTAGGTACTAAAGTTGATAAAACCGAACAGAAAACATTTCAATATATACGGTTCAACATTAGGCAACACAAACCACGTGCCACCACCCGTAAAAATTCAAACTCTTGTGTTAATAGGTAGACCATACAAAGTTGCATGGATGATTTCATCTTAATCGAGCCTACGGGTGAGCTCCATACAATATGCCATTAACATGTTTGAGAATATAAAACACAGTAAGAAATCTAACTAATGACCACCTTTGGTTACTAAGACGGTCTACTTAAACACACATAACACACACATTTAAATTATATAACATTTAATTAACTTTAATTTATATATTATTGTTTTTTTTTTGCTTAGAGATTCACAAAACCGCACATGGCCAGCGTTGTGAATTAAGGCCTTACCTCTCTCCTCAAGAGTACTTCCCTGTGTCGCAGCAGTGAGAATATAAATACATATAAATCAAAATAATTTAATTTAAATGTCAATCCAACTCCCATTTAAATAATACCAAATAGTCCTGTCAACAAGAATGCCATCAAAATTCCAAACAATTCGTCTCTATTAATCCACCAGTAAAAACTCAATGCAATGCGGCGGTAAATTAATTAAGTCCTAAAGAAACGCATTTCTTGCCATCGGTGGACTGTGACCAAATGTTTCGAATACCTGACGAACTTTCGGTAAAAAGGATAGGTTTTCAAGCGGTTCTGGCTTTTAAAATGTGGTTTTAAGATTTAAATTAGAGCGTAGGTTCGTTTGATATGATTATTGACTAGTGATAATGTTTACATTATGCGTAGTCCCTGTGTCCCAGCACTAGTTAATAATAGTCAATATATGCCTATTATTAACTAGTGCTGGGACACAGGGACTTGTCTTGACGAGAGAGATTAGGCCTTTATTCACCACGCTGGCCAAATCCTGGTTGGTAAATGACACAATGTACTTCATACTTTTCAAAATTCTCAGAACATGCCAGTTTCCTCACGATGATTGCCTTTACCTTGTTTAGAGCGCGTATTTTTTATCCATCCTGTATAATATTATCGAATCAATATGGAACAAAAACTGTGTTGTTTACTTAATTTTACAATATTTCCGCAAATTGATATAAATTCACCGAAACTCCGGGTCAACGACACATTATTTTAAAGTTGATCTATTTCACAAAAACTATTTACGAATCCACTCAAAAGTACTGCCACTGTCTCATTCTATACATTTGTGATGTCACCAATGTCGCGAGTGCGAGCGAGATGATGCTACTTTGTGAGTGTGACTCGGTTGTGGGCTGAGTTTCGCAGTGAACCATGACGCCTGTTCCATTCGACGTTGAAGCGACAACTCGATAACAAGTGATGTCTCTTTCTAACATGTTTTTTTAATGTCGATGTTGACATTATTTTGATTTAACACTATCAAATTATCAAGGCTGTTTAGTGAAGAGTTGATAATTTTTACGTATACGACTAACGTTTTTTATTGATTTTTCAGGACTTTGTGTAGGTAAACTAGCAACTTATTTTTGGGGCCCATGTAATATTAAAATAAAACGGTTTAGAAAATTATTTTATTTAGATTTCATTTATACCCACTTATTTTAAAATTAAATAAAGTAAAAATTTGTGCTAAATTAAGTATAATGTATTTTTCTTGGATGATAGTAACTATTTGTGTGTTTTAAAAGGTAAGTATTCGAAATAATTATTTTTTATTTATTTAAATACGTAGGTAAGTACTTTTACTAATTTAAATATTAGATATAATATCGTAATTTATAATTGTCCTCATATTTAATTTATATCATACGGATTTTGTCCTTTTATTTTTTTAGTTAAAGCGCGTTGATATCTTTTGTTCTACTATCATAGAATAATCCACATAATCCAAACAATTTTGCACGAAATTAATCTACTTTATTTTCTTATTATTTTCTTATTTATATTCTTAGAATTATCACTATAAAACACTTATCAGTGCACTGTTTCTACGTCAAAATATTTAAGATGTTACTCAAAGGTCGCGTTAAAGTAGTTTTCACTTTCGATAAACAAATCTATTCACACATCAACAATACAAAAGCTTAAGCAATCAGCCATGGTCCATAACACAAGCGTTCATTTATAAAATAATCCAGCTTAAAATAAAACTATCCGACCAGTTTAAATTAAAAAGGCTCTTAGCGCATTAACATCACTCATCGCTTCAAACCGTTATTACCCCGTCGACAGATCTACATATCGAATCCTTTCCGTGAGAAAATCTTTAGAATAATCGACAGTTCTAAGATGTAGAGAGGCTGCGAAGGTTTCATAGGTCCAAAAGCGCGCGAACTCAGTGTGGCGCCGATGCCCGCGCGCACAGCACGCTCACACACCGCGCGTGCGCGACACGCGACTGTCAAAACCGCGCTGACATCCCCGAAACAATCCCGAACGCCCATTGGCCGGCTACACAAAAAATGGAACGGATGATTTCAAACTTCGAATTCACGTAAACATTGTATATACATACTTACACGGACTCTGGATATTCAGAAGTGACATTCGAGTGTATTTGTATAGAGTGTTCCGATTTCAGTGCTAACCGTTTCTCTAGGTCTGCTTAATTTTCATTTAGTGGTTGCAGCTTACAAGGGCGTGAATTTGACTAGTTAGAAGTGTGAACTGAAGGTGTGAAATACTGGATTTGACCAGAAATATTTGTGTTTGAGCTGTTATTTTCATTGATTTGTACATAGACAATTGACACTACGGATTTTATGATACTTTAAGCGGTAAGTTTACTTTGTTGTACCTACATAATAAACATTAATAAAACATATTGATGTAATTATATTTAAGATAATTATATTTTCGTATATGGAGTTACTGAAGATCATACCTACATATTTTTTATTTTTTGTGTTCAGTGTCCGCAAATATTTTTTTTTATTTACAGTCATTTATACCTTGCAGGTAATTAATTACCTACCTTAATATTGTGTCTTTCTAAATATCTGTCACTTTATATAGGTAGTAAAACTATCTGGTGGGGTTCATGAAATTAAATAATGTAGCCCAAGACTCAAGGTGCAATAAAAATATTTGATACTAATTATTGTTCTAACTTTGCTTCCTAATATAGGTTCATATGTGGAACAATATTTCTACATGAATAAGTGCATAGGTTTTTTGCAAATAACAAAATGTATTGTTCTCATCTCAACATCATTCAACTTTTTACCGTCAAGTGAATAAAAGGTAAAGTACTAATGTACTAACTACTAATTGCCGTAAAAACTCAAAAGCAAAGTTGAGTGCCTATTCACAATGCCAATTGAGTTCGAGTCTACTCTATTCTTAGTTTTTGTCCATTTATATGGGTCGTATGACTCAACGAACATTTTTTATCGATCAATATTTTCGGTAAATCACACTTCCTATAATTATCTCCAAGATTTATAGGAAACGATTCATAGGTTACAAGTTTTCCACTTTACAGTTTATTGTTTTGAAAATCGCGGGAGTCTATTCCCGGGTCTTTATTTCGGGACTGACCTATGTATTATTACATCAAAATCATCTAAATCAAAGAGAGCGCAGAACTTGACATCCGTTCAGATTTTGGTTCAGCTTCGTGCTTGCGGATTGTTACGAATTGCCAGAGTAAATTAGTAAATAACTCCAAATTAACTCTTGTCATACCATTTATGTGTAGTGACATGGGGTCTAAGAATGTCTGTGAAACACCATTTCTTACCATAAGTAAAGTCAAACAAACAAAGAGATTTAGAAGACACTACTAGTCGCAGCGTCATGTAATACTTCTACTTACTGCAATCACAGCTCAAGTGTAAGCAAGATATTAACTCCTTCAAGTCTTATGATAGGTTTTATTAGTGAATGTGCCCAGTAGTGAGACGTAAAAATATAGATATTTTGATGATCATGAACCAACTATGCCGCAACATAATAATTCAATACCTTATTACTCGTTATGTTCTAATCTAAACTAATAAGAACTTAACTTTACTTGCATAATAAAATATGTTTAAAACTACATAGAACCTGTTTATAACTATGGGTATCTGGTCCACTTGGATCATAGAAATTTAGTTGCGCAGCAAAAAGGTCCGAGGTCCGCACTGTTTATCCGAAACCGTTTCGATCCGCTTCAAGTTTTTTAATTGAACCAGACGTACCAAAAAACGATGAAAGTAAATTAAAAATGGAAGGGTTCCGATTAGATTTAAAAATGGAATAAGGTCATGAAAATAAATAAATTTTAAGTATACCTTTATAGGCACTGCATATTTTGAATTATGAAGTATAAAATAACAAAAAAAAGAAATTAAACAACTTTACAATAATATGTGGTGCCTACTCGTATTCATCAGAATATAAAAAACTACCATGAATTAGGAACCTATTAATATTTTATTGTTATTATTATATTAAAAATATCAAACCAAACATTAATGAACCAACATAGTGAAGAAAATGTTCTGAGAACCCGCACTTGGCCAGCGTAGTGAATTAAGGTCTAATCTCTCTCGTCAAGAGACAGGTCCCTGTGTCCTAGCAGGAAGCAGGGAAATATACGATACATAATATTACAACACATAAATGCCCCACAAATAATTCTAACAAGAAATTTCAGTCTTAAAAAAGGCTTTCGAAATGAGTTTTACTAACCAATGTTCATGACCTTTGGCACTGCGCACTGCCACTTCTAGTTAAGCGATATCAGTAAATCGCCGAATTTAGACCGGCTTGCGTTCGAATTTTTTAGCTGTCAGTGTCATTGTAATTTGACATTTTACGGCATAACCTTGTAGGAGAATGGTTTATTTTCTTAGACAACAATGGAATCAAACATTTTATTATTACAAACTCATCAAAGTTATTATAAATACAACTGTCAGACGTCCACTATCTATCTTTAAAGATTCCTAGTTATTTCGGCCAATGAGACATGTATTGAAAATTAGTAAATTTTATGAATTAGATCGACCTAAAACCACGCAAGCATACAACATTTTGTCAAAGTTTGACGACCACTGAGGCGCAGCTATAGATGTTGCTGTCTGTGATGTTGTCCAGCAACATACTTAAAATGACATACCAAAAACATACCCACTTATAATGTTAGGTACCTAATACGGTACCTAACATTTTAAGTGGGTTGGTAACTATATTATTTACAATTTATTTATCTAAAACCGGAAATAAGGCCTTAAAATGCTTAATTTTAAGCGTTAATCTTCGACCGAGTCTATAAACATTAGAAGGAACATATGTCACCATTATTTGGTTTTGATGAATGTCAGCCATAAATAATGACGAGACTGTTTTTGTCGCGGGTGTCGAAAGACCTTTGAATGGAAACATCTAACAAGACTTTTGACAGTTGAAGGACAAGGTATTTGAAGAATGAGCTTAAAATCCCCCATCCATCGAATAGCTTTATATTCAAAGTGTATTGTTGAAGTATCAAATATTCTTAGTAGATTATATTTTGTATAATTTTTAAGCTTTAGAACATTCTGTCGAACAAAACGGACCGATTACTATAAAGTAAGTCAGATATTATTTTATTATTACCAACCATTGCTTTGAGGTAATCAGGGAAATTAAAAAAGTTTAAATTACCATAAAGATATATTTTGTAAACAGAGTCAATAGATTAGAAACGAAATTAAGTAAACCTATTTTATTTAAGCCGACTTTTAATAGAAAATATGTGCTCTTTAAACTTAATTTCTTATTTTAGAGGTTGATAAGCAAATTACTTGTAATACGGTTGTTGACTGAAAAGAGGTCATTAACCCGCATCAGATACACTACCAAACAATACCGTGGTGTGGAACCATTCGATTTCAAATGCACATATAAATAAAATGAAGACAACCAAATATGCATTGGAATTTGGCAACTTATTCCAAACAGCTTTAATATAAAAACGTAAAGATGGGAACACAGATGCTCAAAACAAAACACTGAATACCAAGATGAACGACGGAATATCCGAGCAAATATTTAAATTTCGACGCATATCAATGGAGGGCCATAAGCCACCGGCTTTTTTTGTTCACCAGAGAGACAATAAAGAAAAAGCTATAGAAAAAAAGTAAAGAAAAATAAAAACAGCATCTAGATTCAGACTTGGCTGATTCAAAGCTGGAAACAAAAGAACACTGAAGCAGCCTGACCGAGATCTGCGCGTTTCGTATTCTTTTTCTTTTTGAGTTGATTTCTTTTCTTGATGCATCACAATGAGGACGTTCTTTATGTCAGTAGCTATTTTTTAAATTACGATATGCGTTTACGGTACATGTTACGTTTTTGAAGTTGGAGAGACAGTTGATAGAAATAGAGTAACTGAACTGAAAAAAAAGGCAAGCGTAAATAGGCATTTAAATACGTAAGACTTTGTGTAGATCAGAATCTTAATTTTTTTATGTTAGGGTTTAATTAGGTTTAACATTATATTATCTTGGAATTGTGGAGTATTTGTACTTACTAAATAATTAATTTAGGTCGAAAGTTTAACTTTATCACAGTAATTTAGTATAGAATTGTCCAGGAATTTGCAATCAAATTATAGACTTCAGACATTACTTATCACAAACTCATAAACATTACATCTTTATTAAAGGCATAAAAATGTTAAAACCTGTTTCAACGCAATTTATAACTAAGATGCGGCGCTTCACTTATTTCAATTAGTAATGAGTAATCACTATAATTATGACTTATCAGATCTCACAATCATTAGGTCATCGATAGTGTCTGGGAAACTTTGGAAACAGGATCCAATCCCTTCTAGGATGTTTACTCATCGAATGAGCAATACTATATTTATAACTTGTAATTTAATCGACAAAACTTTGTTCCAAAATTATTATGAATATAGCTTGTTGTGTATTTTTAAATAATTTGTCCGGTTTATAAATGAGCGATCAAATCGAACTTTAAAAAATAAACAGAAGTTGTGCAAATTGTAAATTTTGTTCTAACAGTCTCGGTTTTTTATAAGGTAATCTGTAACTTCTTAAATACTAAATTGTTACTTCAAGAATGTTGCTAGGAATAATCAAAACTGTTTTCAACCCAAATTTCTTTAATTACAAAATAAACATATAACTAAATAATTTAAATATGTATCTAAAATTAAATTACTATCTTGGTATGTCTGTTAATTAGTCTGTACGGAGCACAGGGTTAAAATAGAACTAAATTCCTTCCAAACTCGTTGTATCTTATAATTAACCCTCAAAACATGGTAACGGGCCCTTTCAAATATTGACCCCCTCTTTTTAACACCCACATTAGCAAGTATCCTGACAGCAATGTCCACACTTTTTTAATGTATACCATCCCAAAAAACGTTACTTACCAAACTGATCTTTAAAACATTAACCTTAAAGTTTAAACTTAAGTGGCTGTTGAATGTGAAATTAACACTATTTAGCGATTACTTACTCTTGGGCGCAGGTGGTCTTTGTTTAAGACGCACCTGATTTGTTTTTTTAAGGCACTTTAAAAGGTATTAAATGCCCATTTGCTTAAGCTTTTGTGGTTACGGTCATGTATACTTATCGGCATTGTTATAGGGTTGAATAGTGCCTAATTTTAGGGACAATTTATTTAATTTTGGGAACTGAGTAGTAGTTAGAAAGAAAAAATAGAAAAATACAGCCTTAATGCTCTCATCTACTCCTAACATCCAGGATATATCTTGGTCATTATGACATAACAATGACAACGCATGTATATATATAGGTAATATAGGTGTAAAAGTGGTATGTATCTTTCTATGTTTTTGTAGTACCGGTATCGTCAGACAGAGAGCGATTTAGCGGTGTAAAAGCTACAATACGCTTGCAGTGTAGCGTACTAAAGCCGCTTTGTTTCGGATCGCTCTAGTTGTGCTTATCAGAATGACTCGATTTGTGCCCCTCATAAGATACACCGCATCATTCACCGGCCTTCTGCTGGTTAAGATGCTACAATAAACGTTTTAACTGGATGCGGTATGTAGATAGACATTTATTCTTAAAACTATAAATATTTTAAGACAGTATTTACGTAATATTTATAAAATTCGTGTTAGCTTAGTGGGAGCACTTTTATTTCAAATGTTGTGTGTATAAATTCCGCCACGCGCTTCTACAAATCTAGAAGTTCCTGAGAAATGTATGATGTACGCCTCAAAAAATCATGTTTGAAACGGTGTGCCTTTACGGAAAATATCCTGAGGAAACCGGCATGTTCAGAGTAACAAGAGAGTGGCATACACTAACCCGCACTTGGCCAGCAGCATGGTAAATTAAGCCTGAGCCTTATTAAGCCTCTTGCGTCAAGAGAAAAGACCTTGTGTCCTTGTGTAACTTATTAAATTTTCATGGGAAATGTATATAATTGCATTACTCTGGAATTAAAAACTAGTTTGCCAAATTAATCGTAAATACATATATTGATTAGGTAATTATTAATAACATTTTTGTTAAATTACCACAAATTTATATTTACTTTATTCCAGCAATCGACATGTATACTGTACTTACTTATAATCACTTTGTGACACAACGTTATTTATTAAAAAGTAATTTGTAACACCAAGAATACCGCATCCATAAGTTCTAACATCCGACATCCATCCCGAAACCTAATCGTTGGCCATTATGTTCTACCAGAACTAATTCACTGGGCCTTATCATAATTTGAATCGACATTTCGTATGACTTTTGTATGACAAACCGGAGTTTTCTTACGGTTATTAATTCCTCTGTGGCTCTATGAGTTTTGTTCTCATTAGGTAGTTTCGAAGTTCACTCAACTTTTAACTATATCGATAATAAAAAAAAACTCGTAAGCAAGCAAATACTCGTAGATTAAAAGTAAAATATTATTATAAATATGTAAAACCAATGATTATGAATAAAACGTCATTAACTTTGTTAAATTGCTTTATTACGTAGGTAAAATGTATCCACTTGCATTTTCTAAGTTTATCAAAGTCATCGTATTAATACGCATTACTTTAATCCTAACCTATTGTTGGGATCCCTTTAAAGTCACGGTTCGCTACCATATTGGCATATTACGAACCCTACATGGCAAAGACCTAATGACCTACGACATTTCAACTGGCATCTCCATCCTTTTCCATTCCAACATCTTAGAAAGAGACAGCCGATACCCATAATAGAATACGGCCGTATTTGTTTTGTTCGATTTGCTAGTGGCCAGTATTTTCTCATATTGTTTCTTTAGTGCTGTGTTGTCTATGGTTTGCTTTTTGTATGATAGGTTCCCACAGGATTGTGATAGCATTACTCAATGTTGGCTCCTTGAATTGAAACGGTGACTTTTGTATTTATGATTTTTTTAATTCGAAACACGATCTTAGTACCTACATACTTAGTGTCTTTTTTTTTATTTCTTTCCTTCTTTCAAATTCATTTACAGTTGCTAGTAAGTTTATATACCTACAAATAACATTATAAAATATGTTAACAGACATCTAAACAAATACCTGTTGAAGATAAGGTATTAACCTAATATAAATATTAACACAATTATATATAATCATAAGAATGGTTAATTATTAATGTCGTTTTAGTTTAGCACGTCCAATGATTTCATCATAAATGTTCGATAAATACTCTTCATACGTCATCTTTACTTATCCCAATTACACTGCTTTTACAAATAATGGTATTAAAATTATACACCGAGATGTCCAATTTATTGGTCCGAAAGTGGACGCAATCATTTTAATCGGGTCCTTATACACTTTGGGCCAAAATTATTGGAGCATTGAAAACTGTAATTTAGTCTTAAGAGCGAGCGTTGGTACTACGAAAAGTACTAGCATTATGGCACAATAATTGTAATTTGAAGACATGTTTGTATGATTATAACTAAGGCCTTAAAATTTCATATATTGAAAAGAAAATGTAATATTTAGAATTTATGAGTGATAAAGTTCTTAGAAAATATATTTTTTAAACAAATGTGTTTAAAAAATAACCGTATAGAAAATATATTTTTTTTTTAAATGTGTTAAAAAAATATATTTTTATACGGTTATTTCCAATTTTAGAAGTACCTATGTATTTAGAACAAGTTCAATTAATTTGTCATATAATCTAAAATCATAATTAACAAAAACAGAAAACCTATAAAACCATAAAATTACCATTATTATCAAAATCTACAACAAATATCGATTGATCTGACCACTTACTGCTGTCTGATTGGCCGGCAAAGGTAACTCATTAGCGTTTTATAACCTCAAAATTTGACACTCCATATAAGAGAGTGCGAACAAAACGCCTACAAACCTTTTTGGGATTTCGGAGGCATCATGAATCATGATTGGTGAGCGCCAAACGCTAATTATGGAACGGTTAGCATTCCATTTTAGGGTAAATTAGTGTTTGTGCTCACTGTTTTGGGAGCGACAAATATGCTGTAACCTTTTGACCAATAGCGTTGTTTTATTGGTTGTTTAAATGTTCTTGTACATGGTTATAACCAAAAATGGATGTGGGTATTACTTAGTGACTATGTGCTGACGAATGGGAGGAAAGGTTTTTGTTAACGTAGACCTTATTTCTAACTAAATGTTTAATTGATTTTTGATATTATGAAACAGTAAAATATTTTTTTTCCTTCATACTTACCAGAAAACTAACCATTTAATGTTGGCCTTAGAATAGTATATTTCCAATAATAGGTACTACTTTTCCCGTGCGTGTAGTTAAAACTTTTAATTGTTAAATATATCAGAAGGCAAGCGTTGTTCTGTGTGCTGTAAGCGAGATGATTATAACAAATCGCCCAAGACCTTTAATGAGTTTTATTGAACCTATCAGTAGCGAGGCGTTATATCAGTAGTCATGATGATGGTAAAGAAACATCACCTAACCTTGTATTCTCATTAACAGGTTGTGAGTGCGGTGTCGCAGCGGGACTAGTGCTAATGATGACAACGGCCCCGGCTCAGCACGCCGACCTGCGCGAGCCACCGACCCACCATGTTCACCAGGTACGCACACAAAAGAGACCAACCATAGAGCAACACCTAGCTCTATGGTTAGCTTAAGCCTAAGGTATCACGCAGGTACGCACACGAACTACACCAACCATAGAGCAACACATAGCTCTATGGTTAGCTTAAGCCTAAGGTATCACGCAGGTACGCACACGAACTACACCAACCATAGAGCAACACATAGCTCTGTGGTTAGCTCAAGGTTAAGGAATCACGCTGATCTTCGCAAGCCATGTTCACCAGGTACGCATACGAACCAATCATAGACCAATTTTTGATTGCTCTGAGGTTATCTTAAAACTAAGGAACCCTGTAGGTATCACCGGTAGTTATGTACTTGGGACAGTACACAGAATGACAGTGCTACCCGTCTTCTGGTCAGATATAATTCCCTAAGCCGATTTGGTGATACCTACAGGGTTCCTTAGTTTTAAGATAACCTCAGAGCAATCAAAAATTGGTATTTGTACCGTTGTCTGTGTGGATACTTTGGCAACTTATGTTCTGAGTTTACGCGGCGGGTAAAGGAGGTTTCACCAGGACCTTCGTTCTATTGGACAAACCCGTGTTCAGTCAGTACGTAGTATGATGATTTAGTTATATTTGTAAACCTCCTACAAAGCTATACACCCAGACCAAAATTAACTTCTTGCGGAACATACAATCTACATATATGGGGCTAGATGTCGCTGTGTAAAATTGTCCAGTAATATTTATTTATTTATTTATATAATAGTCTTACCGATTTTCATTTTATTGTCCCGTTTTACGTAAATTAAATTTATTTCCAGCCCTAAAGACTTTAAAAAGTTAATGAAAAGTAATAAATACATTTTTCCATTGTTTATTTTTGATTATACAATGGAATATTTAGAAGATTGTACGTAAAGCTATTTTGAGAAAACTAGCTCATCAGTTTATAACTGGTTCGCGATTACTGTCGTGACAGAGTGATTTGACGTTGGAGCGTCACAGCTGTTTAGCACGCGCTGTGGCACCTACAAATAGTTTCGGTCTTTGTGTAACCAAGGGAATGCCCTTGCTAACAATACATGTTTCCAAAACAAGTCGAAATAAAGAAAAAAATACATAGACATAATCAAAATATGAAAAAATGAAAAAAAATGCTTTGAATAAATATTCATAAGTATTTGAATATAAGTGCTGTAAGATAGAAATACTAAATATTAAGCAATACCAAATAATTTACAATAAAAATTGGTTCATAGTTAAATGTTAAATGGGACTAAGATTTTTGCTATCAGGTCAAAAATGTGTACAAATTTATTTTTGAAAAATGTTTAATTTCAATTTGTGTATTTTTTCTTAATCGTCATGCTCCATGTAATTATTATTTTCAAATTAAAAAGGTACGGTATAAAATATCAATCTCATTGGTTTTTAGTGTATTTCTAAAAATCTTGTTTATTATTATACAACTGGGAGTTCCAAATGTAAGTAAATATATGACGTTATATAAAATTTATTAAATTCACACCCGTGACGACAAACTTGCTAACCAGTTAAAATATATTATGTACATTTACAAAACTAGGTCAATAAAACGTTTCTTTCATAAATTAGAACTTTTAAGTGAGTAGCGTCATAAATATTAAATATCTAAAAATACTTTCATGATGTAATAAACGGAAATCTACGAAACTGTAATTGGATTTGCTCAACTGTTTCATCTACAAATACATAATATGCTTTTGGTTTTAAAATAGACGTATTAGCCCAGGAAATGTTTAAAAGAGATGAGTTAACATGGGAATAGAACGAGCAAAGCTGCGGGCGGGTATATCCGCGGTTCTTCTGCCGGGTCACAAGGACTTCTCTCTTGACGAAAGAGATGAGGCCTTTATTAAACACTCTGACAAGTGCGGGTTGTGATTTCTTATATTTATGATAAAAAATATGGTATAGGTATTTTATGTCAAAATGCGAAGAAAATAGTCAAAGCATCTAAGAGTATTAGTTAATTTTAAATTGGTCTTGCTTAGACTTTATATTTTTGTTCTCTGAAAGAAAAAAAAACATACATGGTCATTCAAGTGATAATTTGTAATGTAAGTAAATATCATGACGTTATATAAAATTTACACCCGTGACGACAAACTTGCTAACCATTCCCAAATATCACTATGTACCAACTAAAACTAGGCCAATACAGCTCTTTTTTGAAGAATTAGTATTTATTAGCAAATGGCGTAGGTATTGAAACGTCATTATATTAAATAACAAACTTGTTTAATTCCTTAATTTTTGTTTTATTATAAAAACTCAAATGGTTTTGAGTTTCCTGATATTTTTATACTGAGACACGGAAATATGGCTAAAACATCTTGAAACTAATAGAATTATAAATCTTAGTTACTTATTCGTTTCGTGAACTAATATTACTAAAAACCATGAATTTTAAAAAAGTTATATACAAATTAAATAATTTTAATGCAACTGGAAATTCCAAATAATAGTAAATATATGACGTTACATAAAATTCACACCTGTGACGACACGAATGTTAACCAACTCAAAATATCACTATGTACAGACCGAAACTAGGTCAACAAAGCGCTACTTTGATGAATTAGAACTTATTATCGCATTGCGTACGTAATAAAACGTCATCTTAAATACATATCTAAAAGAACTTTGATTGAATTAACACTTTATTGTACCTAAAAAATTGAAAAACATACAACAATAAGGCCGCCCCTTTTACTTTTGCTTTTAGCTAATATTACATACAACTTATCTGTAAGAGCGATTTCTTCTAGGCAACGGTAGCTGGAGATAAAAATTAATTAAACTCTTTGCAATTTCAACTTTACGTTGATTAGATAATTATGACAGAAACTTACATAGGACATTATGCGTGTCTGTTTTGTTATTCATGTGTTATTAAATAATTAATAAATCAATTTAATAAAATTAAACATTATGCGTATTCGATTCGTCGTTTTATGGAGAGGAAGTAAACGCAGATGTGACACATCCATAAAGTAGGTGAATATCTCCTTAAATGCAAATACAAACTTAGAATAACAACATAATTTAATGTAATAACTTGGTCTTATAAGAGGCTCATCGAACTTCATTCGATCGATTTCATTCATCGAAGAATTAAAATTTATTGAGCCGGCTTACCACCAACACGTATTAGCTACTTAAAATTAGTGAATTTTATATTATGTTTACAAACAGTCACTTTAAAAGTAACAATAAGACCTAATGATAATCGAACGAGTTCAAAAATGCGTACAACCTTCATACCATTACCGAATACGTTCACAGCATCGTCGAAATGCCTTAACACGTGCTTACTTTTTGTTTTGACCCTCAGCATAATAGAAATCCCGACAGGGCTAGATTTACTTTAAAAAATTTTTTAGTGAAAGCCTTTTTCATTTTGCATGGATCCTATCGAATAAACCGGATATATTTAATTTGAGAGTCCAACGTCAAATAGTTAATGTAGCTGTTGAAATGTTTGTGAACTTCCACATTGTTTAATGGGTTGAGTATGAATAATGTCTTAAAAATAAAAATAAAATACTTTCCGCGACGCAGTTTTAATAAAACTACATTGGATTCTAATCTGAATCAATCAATCGACTTAAGACCGTAATTTATGTTTAGGTTTATTGTATCATTTATGACAGAATTCATAAGCAGGGTATCTCTATACGGGAAAGATTAGGCCTTAATTCACCACCTTGTCCGGGTTGGTAAAAGATCTACTTTAATTTCTGTCTTATTCCAAAATAAGTAAAACCTGTTACTATCGGGATCTCGGTTTATAAGTACCTTAATGTCGATGAGGCCATTAGAGATGACTTGCTAGTACATTCCAAAAAGCATCAATTTTGGAGCAGACGACATTTTCGTCGTCTGGGCTTTTAGTCTTGATAATAATATGAATCAGAATTTAGGATAGTACGTAGCACGTAAAGTATTATATTTTTGTTTATTGATTGCACACATAAACGTAAATTATATGCATTATAATTTATGCAAAATGTTAAAAGGGTGGGGCTTACCTCGCGCTTCTTAGGTCTTAATCTAGGGAGGCTACTTTTGACATATACCGGAAAATTGTATTACAACGCGGGCAAAGCCACAGGCGGTTATCTAGTAAGTAATACAAATTGTCAAACAGAAAGATTGTAGCCAAGGTTTAAAAAATATATAAGTGATCTAACTAAACAACTTACCAAATTCGTCTTCTAAGCTCCGTTATACATCAGAGCATCATTAATCATACACCTTGGTTAGACCAACAAGTATAATCCAAACATAAAATGTCACACGGTTAGTATTATCGCGGTAAAAACTCGATTAATTATTTTATAGATACAACTGTAACAACAAGATAATTAAAAATAATTTATGATTTACTAACCCTAAAAGTTTGAAGTCTCTACGTATACAAACCTTTTTTAAAAGACATTGATAATAATAACATAATCTAATAAATAAGTAGCTTATAGATGTAAAAGTAAACTTAATACGATATAAAATAAGTAATAATATACCAATGTTTTTGTATTAAATAATAAAATAAAATAAATCAATCCCAAAAGTCTAAACATACTTTACTAATTAAATACTTTTACATTCTCCTCGACAGTACTCTCACATTAATCTAGGCACGTGGACCGGACAGTGTATAGTGACATTAAGCCGATCAACTAAAGATAAATAAATAAACTATGTTTGCTCGCAAGTGTACACGGGATAGAGGAATTTGTACTTCGGTACATGCGTTGACAAAATATTTAAACGTTTTTAATTCATTCGTTCCAAAAAAAATTGATGTTTCTCGAGAGCGGGCTATTTTTCTACATTGAAGCAAATAATAGGTATAAATATTTACATCAAAACTCCCAACTTTAGATTTATTCCACACAAACGAATTATATATAAAAGGTTTTTCTTATGAAACAAAATATGACTAGACATTATCGGCCTAAGAGAGCGCGTTGAACTCTTTCATTCACAAAATTTTTCAGTTTCAAATAGTAATTTTATAATTACTCTAAAAAAAATCAATCATATTTAACTTTTGAGTTCGAAAGTACCTTACACAATCAGTTCAGTGACACGTGACATCTTTGACATTTAGTTGACAGCTAACGTCAAACCGCGTGTTTTGACACCAGCCATGTTAATGAAGGCTCGCTCTAATTAAACCTTTGTGTTTGAGCTTAACTCATTAAACTTTAATGGAACTGCGAACATTAATAATGATAATCCATTATTAGTTTGTATTGGATTGAGAAAGGTGTTGGAAAATAAATATTAGAGGTACTTATATAAGACATCACCGTCTTTAAAGAAAATAAATCATGTAGTTTGACTGAATTGTATATTTAAATCCGTTATAATTATTAAAAGGTTCTATTGATATATGTAAGTGACTACTCATATTATTAAAGATTTGGTAGAAACAAGCGAGTATGTTTAATTTCAGTTCAGTTGATAGGTAATAAAATGTTTCTTAGTTCTTGGTAAATATTTTTTTTATCTATATAATATAGTCTGTCGTCAAACTGGCTAATTTATTTATTACCTGAATCTACATCCTTTTTTTGTATAGTTAAATCAGTAATATACTTTTCAACCACAAAAACTAGCTACTTAAAGAAGTTATTCTTAGTTAATTCCATCAAAGCACTTTACACCCGGAACTATCGCTACCTCCCCATCAGTTGGTCTGACAGCCGCAGAAAAGCGCAATTAACAGGCGCATACGTACAGCCTTAATGGATTTATGTACTTATTGACGAATCAATCATGGAGTCTCTATGCCTTTTAATTGAAAGATCTGTTTCTAATGCCTTTTTGTTTTAATGGTTTGTCTTTGATTCTGATGTGATAGACATGGTCAAGTTTTTAGCTCTTGGAGTACATTTTAAAGTGATATTTAGGGCTTAGGTTCGACTAGATATGTTAGTGTTTAAATTTTAATCAAAAATAATCAATCTTTTAAACATAAACGATGAAAAATATTTTAATGTTTACTTTTATAAAGGTTACAAGGAACTAAATATAGACCCTATGAAATGATTTTATGTTATCTGTATCTAATTTATGTCTCCTTTTAAATTGACAATAATTGACGTCGCTTATAAGGTAAGTTGTTGAATAACCACATAAATCTATAGAACAAGAATAAATCAAATAATTCTGTCATTATAACTTTACTGCCGTCCTATGGTTAAAAAACCGTAAAGTGACAAACCCAAATTGTTGGCTACGAGCAAAAACGTGAAAAATGTTTAATTCTAGACTTTGTGAAGACTTACAATCTTCTTTCATATACCATTTTTTGAATAATTTCTGGGGCTTCTATTTGAGTATGAAACGGGAACATCAAATTAAACACATGAGTTTTTATTGACAAATTTGTGTTTTAGACAATGGTCATCTACTTCATAAAGTGGGGGTGTGCAACACTAAAAAGCAGTCAGCTGAAGCGTAGCGGCTTTTAAGTATTGTATCTTAGTGAAACACACACAGTTTTTCACAAATGCTTAACTAAAACACAGTTAAATCACTTAGTCGTCTTTTTGCATTGCATTGTATGGAAAATTGGACCAGCTCTAATTCTTAAAACACCGTTAAAAACCTTTAACGGTTTATTTGTTGTTTTGTGGTATAAGTAAGAGATAATGGATCTAGACTTAAACACAGTATTGTGAGAAACATTTTATCTAACTGTGTTTTAGCGTTGAAAAATGTACTTGTAGATTCATAACATAATTATAATTTTACGGCTAAGTCTATACTTCCAACATTTTACCTCACTTCCAAAATGGTAAATCATGGTTAAATTATACAGGGTGGGCCTTAACTGTGTACCCGGTTTGTTTCGTCTATATCTCAAAATCCAGCGGGCGGACGGAGACGCGGGGGGTGTGGTAAGACGCGCCATTTCGTGGAAATTTTAGTCGCAATGGAGCCATTCACTGGAGCTCAGCGTGCGGTGTGCGTTCGCGCATATTATGCGAACAATAATTCTGTGACAATTGCGAGGCGCAATCTTTGAATATCAAGAGGCCCACTTTGAGGAGGATTTTGCATCATGATTTGCATCTTAAAGCTTATAAAATTCAGAAAACTCAGTTAACGCAAGATTTAAAGCCAAATGATGCTAATCTTCGACTAAATTTTGTCAATGTAATGCTGGAACGTTTTGACAATTTCTCTAACATATTGTTTAGTGACGAGGCCAACTTCCACCTCAATGGCCACGTCAACAAACAAAATTGTAGGTTTTGGGCGGAGACTAATCCCCGACAGATGCATCAACATCCTCTGCACAGCCCTAAAGTCGTTGTGTGGGCTGCAATATCAACTAGAGGAATTATAGAGCCGTATTTCTTCGAAAATGCGCGTTTATAATATGCGCGAACGCACACCGCACGCTGAGCTCCAGTGAATGGCTCCATTGCGACTAAAATTTCCACGAAATGGCGCGTCTTACCACACCCCCTGCGTCTCCGCCCGCCCGCTGGATTTTGAGATATAGACGAAACAAACCGGGTACACAGTTAAGGCCCACCCTGTACAAAATTTAACGATTATCTTTTATTCAAAGCAATAAAAACAATATTGAATTATATTAATATTGTTTATAGTTATGGTATGCAACATAAGGTTGCAAATGCTTATATAAAGGAACATTTTAAAACATAGTTTGATAAAATCTCACTGTTAAACAAATGAACTGTGATCGCCTAGCGATTTACCATGCTTAATTTTGGCATGCAAAATCAGTCTTGAAGTTGCGACGGTAAAGTTATTCTCATACTTAATAAATTACAGATTAATATCAGTTTAAAAAAATACTTTCGTCATATTTCCGCGTAAATTGATTCTGAGCGTTGCCCTGTTTGTTTATGATACAAAAATGGCCAAACGCCTAGACGTGTTGCGCGAATCGTAATTGTATTATTTGTGAGAGACTTTGGTTTTAACAGCTCAGATTAAAGATACAACTCATGTAAGTAGTATTTAAAAACAGACTCGACCACTGGTTATGCACAAATAAACTACAGATGATAAGAAATAAACTATGACTGTACCTTCCAACACTGTGACATAGACAAATCAGCATCTAAGCTGCTCGTCTATAATAAAATAATAATAATAATATTTACAATGTAATGTTGACAGTTAATTTTATCTAGATCATTAATTAATACCCATTAATTTTGTTTATTACAGTACAATGTCTCAAGTCAAAACTCGACAATCGACGTCCTGTCCCGTGTTTGGTTTGCCAGAGAAGTTACCAGTGTCCCAGTTGCATACTTATAATGATGTTATGAATTATTATATAATCATTAAATATCAATTAAAGACAGACAAAACAACAAAAGAGCCGACTGTCCATGACATATCCGAAATATTGGCTGAAGAAATATTAACTGTATAATGTCAAAAAGCTTCGCTGCCAACTGTAAGCCGTAAGAGAGTATTAAAGTTAATTCGCGCCTTTCATGATAAATACAGAAGTTTAATGAAACTTTATTATGGTCGTCAAACCAACATAAACTTTCAACAGAACATTAATACATTTACAGCTGAGTCTCATAGATTATTTGATATTTGCAGTTGCTAATGAAAACTTATCTCAAACTCTCAACGTGTTTGAAAGACACTCGTGTTCCTAAAGAAGAAACTCTATTTCTAGTCGATCAAAGAACAACAAGAGAGATGATCATAGTTGGTGTAGATCTAGCTGCAACTACAAAAAATAAGAAAAAACAAGTTCATTGCGTAGCAAAGAGACAATTGGGAACAGCACGGTTTTTCGGAAACCTAGCTGTTCCTGATTCTTAACAGATAATCTGAGATTGAAAGTACTAGTGCTAGTTCTAGCAATAGCGAGGCATCTAGTCCAATAAAAAACCCATTTGCTGCGCCATCAGCAAAAAAGAAGAGATTGAGTTTTGATAGCTTCTTTGGTGTTGAATGATGTGGAAATTGTTTCTTCAAACGATACCGGTAGCGTCATTGATCGATCAAGTTCCGGAGAACTAAGACTGGATATCTAGTTCAGCTGACATCATGCTGAGTCGAACCCTCTTCGCTGTGTCACGCAACACACACAGTTTATAGATTAAAAAATAAATAAAATAATAAAATAAATATTACTGGACAGTTTTACACAGCGACATCTAGACCCGTGGTAAGCTCGAATATATGTAAGATTAAGTTTTTTGCAAGTTATTTTACATGGTTTAAAAATTGTGTTTCTCTTTCTATGTATGGAATAAATGTTCTATCTATCTATCTAGGTTGCGCCATGTGAAAACTCCTGTACAGTCAGAACAGCTTTACAGAATGCAGATTGCGATGTATGTGGTATTTATTTTGATGGTAGAAAGGACAAAACTTTTGTTAGTATGGAAGAAATGTTACAGAAAAAGAGTTACAGAATCCCACTAAGTTATTTTATCGGAGCCAGGAAGTGAATACTTCGGACATGGCACGTCATAAATTGTTCGAAATAAGTTACGGCTCTTTTAATTATCGTATTTCCAGGTCCAAATATATTTTTTAATTGATTGCAGAACAAAAACAATAATTGAACAATTTGACAGCGTGATAACCAGAATGTAAAAAGTAGTTATATATTTCAACGGTTTGTCCAGATGCTCACATTCGTCCTTAACACAATTAACAATATTTCCGGCGATCTAATTGTTAAGTACCTAAAATAATATATACCTATTTTCAATCAAGCACCTCGAAATATTATAATAGATTAACGAGATTTCGTATATTTGATTCTCTTTTTCAAAGACTATTTTATATCGCTATGCCGTTCAAAAATTCAGGAACCTACAACAAAACATGCGCTAAATATTTAATAAACTTCATATAAATCTATATTTAGTGCTTTTCTTTCTTCAGAAATCATTTTCGCTGATTTTTATCCTAACACGCCGCACGTCAGACCTCCACAAGGTCCACGACACGACCGAGAAAGGGAGCGAAACGCATAAAAAGGTAGAGCAGGTAGACGTGTTTTAGTGTTGCATTGTCAGTTAACTGTTTTATTACGTTTTAATTACTTAGACAATAACGTCATATTTCATTTCTTAAAACCAGTGACTGTCTTTTAGGCTTGTAATTGTTTAAAATATATGTAAGTTTACCTACGATTTTACGTCTAAGGGCGTTTAGCGGCTCTTTAGTGTTGTACGAGTATAAAAACTGTGTTTTAGACATTGTAAGTCCTAATCATATCATGAGGGTGGAAATAGTTATAAAAAAGTTAAAGTCAGATAGCGGTCATTTAGTATTGTTTATGCATGTAACTGTTTTCTAAGTTTGTAGGACCAAGCGAATAAAAGCCTTAAATTCACGATTAGAGGCGTTTAGCGGTATTTTAGTATAGAAATGCTAGATAACCGTGTTTAAGAATTGAAAATGTCTCAAAATGATGTAGTTAACGGTATACGAGGGTTCCAGATCTCCGGCATTATAAACGATAGAGCCATGAGACCCAGACTAGAAGATAGATAAAAGTTTACGCTTTCGTGCTGTGTATAAAAGTCAATTTTGGCAAAATGTCAGTTAACGGTTTTTTAGCAATATGACGGCAGTTTAGCGCTGTTATAAAAGTAGGGACAAGGTTTTTCATTTACTGAGGAGAACCATGTTCAGTAGTGGGACTTACCACATGTTTTTATTATATTTTTTTACTTACACAAAAAATGATATTTTCCATAACATCCTGAATAAGTTAAGTCACAAACTTATAATTTATACTTTTTATTTTCTAGTGATTGACTTACGTAAGCTTTCTAAATACTAGTAAATGGTAAAGAATAAATACAAGATCACAACGCAATCTTTGTCCTCAAATGGGAGTTGAACCCACGACCTTCCAGTTTAGCCCTAGCTGCACCACCACTGCGCTATCGAGGATTACGTCAACTGAATTAATAACACTTAGACACTCGGATCAAATACTTGTAGATCGTATAAATTTTATATATCAATTAATATATAAATTTGTCATAAGCGTAGAATACAACTACAACTATTTCAACATATTCGGCCTATTTTAAGATGTGGCAAATATCTCGGTCTCTGGATCTTAAACTATTAGTAATTATAATTAACCTGCAAGTTATTTTACTTAATCTTAGAAACAATGGCAGCAAACAACTTGGCAGATAAATTAGTTATTGAGAAATCTGTATTTCAAAACCTTCGTCTAACTAACCTTTAGGTCGTTACATCGTAGTAAGTTAATTTTGTTAAATTATTACCATTTTCGTACAGTAACTGACTGTTAACTTAAGTTAAGTCGCTTGAAAATTTTCCTTTTATCTACAAAATTCATAAAATATATTGCCACCGTTAAAAGTATTTAGAGAATCCTATATCCTATGTCAAATCTGTTCAGCCGTTTTTGAGTTATAAATAGTGTAAGTAACACGACTTACATCATGTGTCATGATCATGTCAGGTATCAGTAATGTATCACTATGGCTTTATCTCTCTGGTCAAGAGAGAAGTTTTTTTGTTCCAGCAGTGGGAACGTATATGGGTGATGACAACTTGATTGTTTGACCAGTCTATTGTATAGAAGCAGATTTAAGATTGATTTGGCCTTAGGCCTCCTATTGCAATTCAAACAGATTCCCACGATTGCAAATGCAAATTGATTGTTCACATTATTCATATTGATTCTTCTTTATCGGTTTTATGAAGGTTTACAAACAACAAATAATAGTACAAACACAAAATATAACAAAATAGATATTTACATGGTGAGTTTTAATGAAATTTTATACATTTTATGAGCATAAAGGTTTATTGTAAATATATCAAAACCAGAGAGTACCTTACCACCGAATAAAAAAGTATAACAATTATTTATATAAAAACGCTTTATTTATACTCGTGGCATTTTATTAAGTGAGAGCATTTAATTGGTTTGTAGTTTTTTTACTTTTAAAAATTATTTAGTAGTCTATTTTATTTTATTTTAGATAAAATGTTTATATTATTAAGAGCCGTGTTGGCTAAGTGGTAGCACACCCGACTTTCATTCCGAAGGTCGTGGGTTCAAACCCCGCCGCGCACCTCTGATTTTTCTTCTTGAAAAATTATGTGTGCTTTAAAAACACGTGCTCTAACGGTGAAGGCAAACATCGTGAGGAAACCGGCATGTTCTGAGAACTTTTCAAAGTTTGAAGAACATGTGTCATTCACCAACCCGCACTTGGCCAGCGTGGTGAATTAAGGCCTAATCTCTCTCGCCAAGAGAGAAGTCCCTGTGTCCCAGCAGTGGGAACGTGAATAGGGGTGTTATGGTTTATATTATAAGTGGGGATAACATCTCTAACTACTTAATAGTAAAAGTTAATAAAAACCTCCAAAAGTAATGTTAACTAATGCATATTTCAAAGTGATTGACAATCACTTTAAAATATATGAAATGTATGACTTTTAGTTTTATCTTTACGCAATACTTTGATGTAATTAATACGTCTGGTAATTAGTAACGGTATTCATATGCATTACCTTTCATTAAGGAACTTATGAAATAATATTTCGTACATATTTAAAAACGTGCCAATCTAAAATACCTCATGATAATATTTTTCAAACTAGAAGTAGGTACTAGAAGGCACCAGGTGGGTTGGTGGCCTAAGTTGGTATAGTTCACAGAGTCCCTGTTTTCTACCTTCTGGCTTACATATTCTCCCCTATTAAGTTTCCCACTGCTGGGAAACAGGGACTTCTTGACGAGAGAGAACAGGCACAACGCTGGCCTTATGCGGGTTGGTGAATGGTTTATAAATTATTTATTCAGTTTATCGACACATACAGGAAGAGATGGAGAAACAATAAGCCAGCCCAACAACCATTTCCGTTGTATTTTTTTATAATTTTACTACTATTTATCTAAAATCATTTTATTCGTTTATCATACCGGTTAGTTTTTACTCCAATTAATTAATTGGAGTAAAAACTAACCGGTATGATAAACTCTGGTACCGGTATGATGTCTGACTTTGACATTAGCACATTGTGATAGCACAATGTGCTAATGTCAAAGTCAGACCTTTAAATTAAGAACATAAAGGTTGACAGATGATTTTCCCAGCCATGAGTTGAATCATGCGCATAAAAAGTAACCTCAAAGCTTAAGGATCTTACGTAAGCTTTTGACATTAGCCTTACAAAGGACAACTTTATAATGAGGTTGTCATTTAATAGATCACACGATGATTTTAATATAAGTAAAACATATTAAAGATTGGTAAGTGACATTGTCCAGTATTAAACAAAATTGTGAGAATTGTCATAATTACATATAATAAATAAATAATTGCTACACAATTACACAATTCACACAGCAACATCTAGCCCCGTGGTAGGAACGAACTTGTGTTACGGGTGCTAGATATCTGATATACTTAATAAAAAATACATACAAAGATAGACATTTTTTGGTATGCAGATAATTATTATGATAAACATATTTTGACCAATTTATTTTTGAGTTGGTTATAAGTGGGGTTAAAATAGTTGTTGGGTTAGTGATCGCAGTATAAGTTCAATACACCGGAAGTAGAGATAGAGTAATACCACTAACTAGTAGAGTAAACTATTCATAGGCAAGCACCACAAGGCTTTCCAATGTACCTACTAAGATGTCATGTTATGTCCAAAACATCTGCAAATGTTATTCATAATTTATTTACTGAATTCATTTTATCCTTATTTTTTATCTATTGGGACAAAGAGTAGGTATATATTAATGACGATAATGATGATTCTAACCTTTTAAGGCACTATTAGCAAAGCCGTTTAAATCTCTAAATCACATGCAACTATTTGCTTACCCTGTCCACATAAAGCACAACACCTCATTACTCTCATATAAGTTTGACAGCAGTTTGACAGATACTCAGCGTTTAATCGAGAATTAAAATTAGCTGTCAAGTAATGAACACCGCTGGGCTGGTTGGTTATTTAACACCCGGCTTATAGTCTGGGAGCTGGCAATAGTTTTGGGTAGGTAACTTATAAAACCGCTCTTATTTTATTCCAACACGAATTATGGCCTGGCTAGTAGCGGGACATGTTATTAAGATCGAGGTGGAAAGTCCCATTATCATTTATTATCATTAGCGTTACCCTGTTTTGTTATAGAGTAACACAATGAGACTAAAGCCTTTTTGGCACCTGCGCACTATAGTGCAAACAAGAAGAAGGTAGGTAGGAAAGGTAATTTACGCAGTTTTTTTTATTTGTGTCCTATTTCATAAATATTTTGTCACTAAGTAATTTAAGTCCTTTTGTTTGTATTTACTTTAGTTTAGTGGCGACTCTCGTTCTCTGACCCTCAAATACGTACTCAAATTTAATGCTAGCTCTCGGATTATAACCATAGATACTATAGACGAGGTATTGAATCTGTGGTTACCAATTGGATTATAATTGTTTTTTCACGCTTGTTTGTAGTTTATTGGTTTTTTTTTGCACGGATGTGTATTGATTTGTGCATGCTATTGTCTGCGATTTTTTTATGCAAATATTACTAAATACAATTTTGTGTATTATAATAGATTTTCACAATTATTTATTTAATGCTTGTTCAAGGATAAAATGTATTGATTACCTAATTAAACCAAATTAAAATGGTACTTAAACATACATCTATTTACTACGTAAACACACACATAAATAAACAATACATCACTAAGTACTAGGTATAAGTAAAGCTCAACTTTTAATCAAAAAAATGTATGGTAAATCGGTCTGAAGAATTTTAAATATTTTTTTTATGTTTTAAAACCCGCGTAGTTCAACAAGTCTGCCAGGTAACCCAGTAACAAAGTAAAGGTAATTAGTGCATGCAAATGTTCTGAGTAATGAGTGTACTATTGTCCCTTCGAACATTGACCGCAACGACTTGTTCACAATTCCACATGTCTACTTGAACGATTTGTGGAACTAAATGATTCAAAATAAAATAAGTACATTATTATTTAATAATTAATTTACGCTGGCCAAGTGCGAGTTGGTGAATGACACACGTCCTTCAAACTTTTCAAAGTTCTCAGAACATGCCGGTTTCCTCATGATGTTTGCCTTCACTGTTAGAGCTCGTGTTTTCGGCTTGGTCTAATTTTCAAGCGCACGTACATTTTTCATGATAAAAATCTTGAAGTGCGCTGTGGTGTTTGAAACCACGACCCTTGGAATGAAAGTCTAGTGTGCTCCCACTTTGGCAACAAGGTTCATAATAAATTATTACTGTTTTCAATATTAATAAGTTCATTCAAAAATAATTAAAATTAGGCTGTTTAGAGACTATCAACTATACATATCAACTATACGTACCTTAGACAGCATAAGGTAAGGTGTACCTAATACACTGATATGAACAGAATGACTTGGCCTAAGGACGTACTTACACACAATAGCTAGTAATAGTTTATAATCAACCTGTTACGAAGTTTATCGGCTTTATTGGCATTAAAGCTTGCCTGATGATATTTGTAGTATGGTGCTGGCCAAAGAAATTAAATGAAATGAAAATATTTATTTGCCACGACACATTATACATAATTAAATTTAAAGTAGTAAAGATACAATTAGTCTTAAAACTAGATACAAAATAGAAATTTAAGTAGAATAAAGAAAAACTAAATTGAAACTAATATTTGTGAATACATAATATCTAATCAACATAATACTCGTATATAGACAAAATTAAATATTCAGTGATTAAAGTAATAATGTATGTTACTCTTCTTACGTTAGAGTTTATAAGTAGCTTGTATATTAAGTACAATTTAAATGGAATATTTACTGTTTATAAAACGAAATTATTCTCTACTATGTTACATATTTCTAAAAGCTAGGTCATTCTCAGGTCATGATTTCTGGGCATTGGTTTTCAATGTGTAGGTGTATTAACTGATAAGATTTGTCTAATAAACAAATAATATTTCATAGGAATCTTTATCATACAATCTAAGATACTAGGATAGCATAAACAGAAGGTAATGTTAGTTGATACAATGCAGTATGGAATGCCTTCGTAATGCCTCTTCTAAAGGTCGATGTCAGCTGCAACCGATACGCTGTTGCGGTTTCAAAGCAACTCTTGGTGTTTGCTGTAAGCTTATATAAGAATACCACAGCCCAGATAGAATTTGCAATAATTTAAAGCAATAAGACTATCCATTATGTGTACAGTTTTGAGTTCTCAGTTTCCTCGATTTTTCCGATTTTATTATTATTGATGAGTCTCTAATCTTATCTTGTAATTTAAGTTATATTGATACAGAATTTTGACAGGGCGCGAAGCATTCCGTACTCTTGTACTTGTTGTCTAACATAACCTGCTGAGTGTTTATGGTATCCTGGTATCTTAGACTTCAAACTCTTATATTTGCACCGCTTATTCTCATAATTTAAGCCTCACCCCAACTGATATTGGAAAATTGTCTGAATTATCAGCCGTCTAGCGGCGTGGGAAAACAACAGTTTTCACTCCTACTCTATTATACAAGTAGGTACGAGTAAGGTTGGGATGCGCTGCTCGTATAATTATACTTATATGCACCTGTTGCAGCCTTTTGAAGAGATATATTTATCACTATGTATGCGTAAACCGAACACAGTTTTTGTATAGTTTATTTTTTGGGCTAGATGTTGATGTGTAAATTGTCCAGCTACATATATTTACGAGTATTTATTTTAGTTGATAGACTGATAAAAAGTATCGATGTGGCCGAGGGCCGAAGGTATTTTAAGTAAAAGAGCCGATTTATTAAGATTTTTACATAAATACTTTCTGTAAATATCTTTATTGTAATAGGTAAATATTGGGAAATCAATTTAAATGAGAACAAAGACGCAAGTATGTAAGCTAGTGAACGATAAAGTTAGAGCTTTTTCAAATCAACGCGGATCTAGTAAGTTAATCTGCGTAAAGGTTTCTGATTACTACTGGCAGGGTTAAAAGTCAAGCTATCAGGGCAGAAACAAGGACTCAAGTATAGAGATGGACAGCGTAAGATCAAAGGTCTACATGCACTAACTGAGGCTAATGCGTTTGCGGTCGCGATTAAGAGAATTGGCTGTTGTGATAATTTATATAAAATGTAAATATTAATGATTCATTTTCAATTCAGTCTGATTATTTTTATTATGTATTGTGTATTTATTCGCAACGAATGCTCTCTAACTTATATCTCGGATAAAACAAATATTGTGGTAATAGAGCAATAAGAAATTGATTCAAGAATTTGCCTTTTTCGGTGGGTGTCAAATTGGGACAATATTCTTGGTGTGAGTTGACGAACGACTCAACAATCAATATTATATCCATTTAATGAGCACGATTCTCCCCGATTGAATGAATTCGATAATACGCGCCAAAACCTACAGCTGATGTGACGATAAAAAAAAACAAGAAAAAAAACCCTTTACTAAAGTTTAAATAAATGTAGATTTTATTTCCTCTTCTATTCTATATTATATTCTATTCTTAGTCTGGCAATATGCGGCTTTCCGTACAACATGTGCTATGAAACCCTACTAAACTAAAATAAATATTGAATTATACATTAATTGATACAAACTACGAACTAATTGATAAAACGTTGACATAACAAAATTGATTTATAGTTTCTTAATTACAGTTGAAATTGCCATAAAATACATTGATTGATCATTTAGATATTCTCAACTCAAGCGTAAAATGCAGTATTTTTATGTTACAGAGTTTGATTAATTGCAATTAAAAATACCATATTGATATTATCTGAGCAATCAATCGGTTTTAAGTTATCTTCGGTCATCTACATATAATTTATGGTACCTACCTAGCAAATTTGCTTATGCAAAATATGCTTTAAATATATGCTGTTTTGTTTTAATACTGTTATAGTATTGTTAAAATATAAAAAAAACGTAGATATAATATTTTTAACGTATCAAACTAGGATATAGTCGGTGGAACTGATTTTTATTAGAACACCAACTTAATTGAGTATCGTAACTATTCATAGTTTCTATTAAATAGTTAATTAATATGTTCTGACTTACTTGTGCCCTGATTTACTTCATTATTTCATTTCGGATATTTAATTACTAGAATAAGGCGTGGTTGTTCTTTACGAACCTTGTTTATATTGGCCTAAAAGCTTTAATTAGGAATTTGATAACTAGAATAGTAGGTAGTCTATTTTGATGGTAAGTACCAAGAATCTGTGTAGTTATTTATAAATCTTTAGTGTTCTTTAATTTTAAATTTAATGATGAGATGAGCCGGAAACATAATATGGCGATAGAGGTTCATCGTTGACATAAAATACTTAATTATTTGTCGCAAAATAAAATGTTCTATACTTTAATTTTAGCAGATTATCTGGTACCTACCCCTAACACAAGCTTCGAGCTTACCATGGTGCTAAATGTTGCTGTGTAAATTGTCCAGCAATATTTATTTATTTAAATAGTGTATATACTTTTAGGTTCGACCAGGGAAAGTCAACGAAAGGCGCGAGCAAGCTGCGTCGGGACCTCATCAACGCAGAGATCGCCAACCTTCGGGACCTGCTGCCGCTCCCCCCCTCCACACGACAGAGGCTCTCACAGCTGCAGCTGATGGCTCTGGTCTGCGTCTACGTGCGGAAGAGCAACTACTTCCAGCAAGGTAGGACTTATACAAGACTAGGTCTTATTATCCCAGGGTCCCAGGGAGTCTTAGCGCAGAACTGGCAGACCACGATGGGTCGACGATATTGGAAGGGTCGTAAATAAGACCTGGATGAGATCCGCCCAAGACGCGCAAGTTGGAGGAGGCCTATGCCCAGCAGTGGGCCCGATACGGGTTAAAAATGATGATGATGATGAGGTCTAATTAATTTCTAAATTAAAAATGGTATAGGAAAAGTTACAAGATCACAACGTAACCTTGGTCCTCGAGTGGGAGTCGAAACCACGCCACCCAGTTTAGCCCTGGTTGCGCTCACCACTGCGCTATCGAGGAGTTACGTAAGAGCTCAAATTAATCCCATAACATTTCTAATTATTTAGAAAACTTAAGTGAGAGTATTGTTCATACGTTCATAAAAAAATACTAAAGTGTTTCAAACATGGACCCTGTAAAAGAACTACATAATTGAAGTATTCACTTTTTTCTTTAAAAAGTCTCTACGAAACCAATACGGCTTCCATCTAATTATAGAGTATCTTACACAGCTAAACTTAGCCTAAAGATCAAGCTAGGCTAACACATTCAAAGACCCGACACATCATTGCCACCTCACAGTCATGCTAACCGTGCATAAATTATTTATCGCGTATGCTTGTCAGTAAGCCCGTAATGAGAAACTACTAGCTTATAACTTTATAGCCTTGTAATAGGAAGATTATCTACTTGATATCTTTGAACATCCTTCGTCCTATAGAGTTTAGGTTTTTGTTCATAAATCAAATTAAAAGTAATTTATAAAAATAATGTTATGCTGAATCAACGTTAGAAAGATGTTATTAGTTTGTGTTGTTCGTTTGGTAATTCAAAAGGTTATTAAAGTGTAACAACATCTTCAAGCTTAGGGCTGATAATACTTCTTAATAACAGATTATACATTTGGATCATTTGGATCTGAGTCAACATTAACATCAGCGGCTCCAACTGTAAAAATAATTAAGCAATGGATGGTTTATTTATCGAAAAGTTAATAGTAATATTTCCCTAGAAAAATTTGTCAGACGAAGCCGAGTGGCGGAAGGCTAATCATCTATAAATGTAAAGGCCTTACTAATAAAAACATAAGAACTACAATAAAATACAACAAACGAGTATAATCTCGCAGTAATAGTTACGAGTGGCCATGAGAATGAATCGTAATCAATTGCAACAAAGCAATAACTATTATACCTTAAACTTCACGCATAACCTTGTAACTATTCGGCACATCAATCTAATATCAATAAACTTGAGGTAAACGGAACATATTGGCTACAAAACATTATATTATTTTACACTAGAATAATCGACATCTATATTTGCTTATTTTAATTATACTAAATGAACCTTTGCGGTGTCAATTCAATTCATTTTATTTAATTTATAAACAATTTACAATCGTATTTGAATGTCTAAGACCTAATTTCACTACTCTCTGTTTGTTAGTTTAACATCTTGTTACGTTTAATGACAGATAGTATATGTATATGTGATGGAATGTTCATATACTTAATGGGATGTTAAACTAACAAACAGAGAGTGGTGAAATTAGGTCTTAAAATAATGTAATTAACAATGTCTTAAATGTCTGTCAAAAGTGAAATAGTTAAAAACGTTAAAAACTCTCATAAAAATCGTCTACCTCGTAAATTTTAAACCTCTAAGCATTTAGGCATTTTTTTCTTGCAATTAGTTGAAGGCAGTTGCTTGTTTGCGCTAAAGTGTACCCATATAAAATGCATGGTATCCTTCAGGTCAATTTGCCGCGTTAGGCAAGGCCGAGGTGCGCGCACGCAACCCAAATTTATAGAATATGACGTAGTTCGCTATAGCCTTGAGTAAAAGCTTCAAGTTTTATTCATATTTTTATTTGATACGATACGACATGATCGGATTATGATTTTCGAGTTTTTGGTAAGCTGTGAGAAATCTAGTCAATACTCGTAATAACACTAGATCAGTGAGTTTGAAAGGCCATAGAAATAACATTATTTATAACTAAGGTTTGACCTATCTCATAATTTGTAAAAAAGTTTTTATGTTAATAGATGATTGTCAACCATTGAAAAAGAAATATTATGTGGCATAGCATAAGTATATCATTTCTTAAAAAGTTGATTAAAATAAAAATTATATATGTAAAAAAACATGAGCCGTGTTGGCTAAGTGGGAGCACACCCGACTTTCATTCCGAAGGTCGTGGGTTCAAACCCCGCCGCGCACCTCTGATTTTTCTTCTTGGAAAATTATGTGTGCTATAAAAACACGTGCTCTAACGGTGAAGGCAAACATCGTGAGGAAACCGGCATGTTCTGAGAACTTCTCAAAGTTTGAAGAACATGTGTCATTCACCAACCCGCACTTGGCCAGCGTGGTGAATTAAGGCCTAATCTCTCTCGCCAAGAGAGAAGTCCCTGTGTCCCAGCAGTGGGAACGTGAATAGGGGTGTTATGGTTATGGTATATGTAAAAACATCCCATTAAAACCAAAAATATCGTATCGGATACCATAAAACCAACAATTACATAACAAACTTTGTTCTCACGATTGGAACAGTTATTTTGCTTCTGTTTAAAAAACAATGGCGTATCGCTTTTGATAGGAAAATTAGAGAAAATTAGCGGTTCGAGCTCGCTACTGACTGATGGTTAGCTAATGGTGCCCGCGGGGAATCGAACCCGCGCCCTGTCACGCCCGGGAGGTTCACATGAAGCTGGACTTTGAAGAATTTCTTCGAGTTTGTGGCAGATGGAATTGTGAGTTCATTTTTATTATTGACATCGTAATTTTTTTATTGGGTTTCTATTTTTAGCGGCTATTATAAATATTATTGATGTATTTTTCATTGAACTTTGATGATTACTATATTTAAACAGAACTAAAATTGAATTAAATATATTTTCATATTAAAACGGTATTATGAACAATTACGATATAATAATAAGGCACAGCTTGTACTAATGTTCAACATCATTATCATTTCAGCCAACGGACGTCCACTGCTAGACATCATCTTTAACTAGTACCTATAGGTTCGGTGGTTTTGTCTTGAATAGTTGTAGCATTGCGTCCCGCCTAAAAATTAACATTGCGACATTTCTTTGTGGAATGTTAAAATATTTGAGTCATGTAAACCAAGCCTATTCCTTCTTGCATACTAGGCTATGTAATTTTATTTGCAAATATTCTGAACTTGGCTACTCTAGCCTCACCCTTATTCGAGGTCTTGTGAGATACAACAAACAGTTTTTATATGAATATCAGTCATTATATCGAGCATAAAATCTTATAAAATATCTGTAAAAAAAATTATATCTCATTTTAAAATTAAACTAACTTTTAAAATATTTAAAAAAAAAATTGGGTTTAATTTGTTTTGTTTTTCTGCATGTTTACTTAACATTTATGTCAAAAAAACATATAATGTTAATAAACTTTGTTCTTTGAAAATTTATTGTTATTAAATATAGTTATAATTTTTTCTTCTAATTTCCTTTCAAACCCTATTATTAATCACTTTTCTAATACTAAATTAAACCTATGTCTTAGCATCGTAAATATAACAAACTACTTAAAAACATTATAAGCCTTGTTTTTTAAGTCATTATAAATACTTTAAATCGTAATTTATATAGAAATAAAACAGAGCCACACACTGGATAAATTAAGATTATAATTTAAATGGTTTTAGTATGTTAATAATCCTTTTGTAGTGGTTGATGATATTAATAAATATTAAACCAATTGAAGTGTGAAATAGCTCATAAATTATGTTAAGGCATTATTGATGAATATATTTATATAAGCATAAGTTTACTGAGAAGTGTTTAAATAAAATTAGCATAAAGACACAATCATTTAACATGATTATTTGACGATTATATTGATTTATCAAATCTTTAGAAAATATTTATAGCCACTTAAAATATCAATAAATATAGAAATGAATACCATTTTTTGTTGTAATTTTATAACTCAAGAACGGCTGGGCCGATTTAGGTGCCTTTGGCCCATAGAAGGTTTAAAATTTTAGAAAACATAGGAATACATCAGTAGAAGCCGTGGGCGGGTTAGCTAGTGTAAATATGTTTTTATTGTACAATGAAAGGTGATAACTTACTCCGTAATTTTTCGATAAAATTTACATTCCCGTGAAGGTTGTATCAGTTATTCCATCGATCGAAATATTGATTTGATCAAGAATAAGGATACGATTATTGATCCATAGATTCAATCACAGTTCTAGCTAATCGTGGGAATTCAAGTCAGCATACAATTTGAAGATAATTGAATGGTTTATAAAAATAATTAATCAGTCCTACAATATTTTGTATATATTTTACGATACAATAAAATATAACTACATTTTTTTAAAGTATGGGAAAGCGCTATGCAGAATTTAACTCCGGCTGTTATAGTAACCAGTAAGTAGTATTTGATTATAAGCTTTTTTAAGCTGAAAATTCATGTTTAAAATCAATTTCAATTAATGTGACTTTTTGATGCACAACGTGCACAACTTCATAACATCAAAAAATATTCCAAACCTATAAAATATAATGATATAAAAACAAATGAATATAATCTCTAAAATCAATTATACCAATAAACAATCGACTACCTTGAAATTAATCGCTTTATTGCTCATAACAATGAGTCACAAGCTCTTTCAACTTGAACCCATAACCGCACAACAAGAATTGACACAAATTACCCATATCTTACCAGTGCTACCCTAAACTGCATATTACCCACACGCACTCTCTTTCTGGAATGTTCTCAACAATTTTTGCATACCTTTCGTGGGAATCTCAAAGTACCTTACAGGTTTGCATAAAAGGGTAATTAGAATAATTGGAGTATGTTCGTTCTTTGAAGTGCTTATGACCTATATCTAGAATATTTGGTGGGACTTTATGCCTAAAAATTGAATATTATGTGGTTGTGGTTACATAAGCATAAGATGGATGGTAGCGAAGTTTAACAAACAATTTAAGTTTTATTTTTATTTCATAGTGATCTTGTAGGTAACTTTTTCTAATAAGGTTACATTTATTTTAGTTATCAAAATTGAATTAAAAACGAATAGTAAATTGTTAATTAATATTTGTTTATAATTTTACATATTGTAGTCAAAAATAGACAATTCTATTGTTATTTCCTGGCGCAAATGTAATTAATATTTTGTTGCTTTATTAAATTAAAATGTAGGCTAGGATCATAGTACATTAAAGGGTTTATTATTATTTAAAATTGCCTATAAAACCAGCAATAAATGTACCATGGCCATTTAATAATTGTAATATCGCACCTTCGGTAGAACAAGGGCCGAACTACCAAACCTTCGAAAAATCACTTAAGTATACCGAAGTGCTTTTAAAACTTTCTAAACTAAACTAATATCTTTTTGTATTTAAAAAAATTTAAGTATTAAAATCGGTGCGCAAAGTGGGTAGTGCCATTTTGCGCACCGATTTTAAGAGCACCAAAATTTAGGCACCAGTTCTATTCCCATTTTGCGCACCAATTCATCGTCACCAACCTTCGAAGTTCAGACGAAACTTAGACTAAACTAAAATTACATATAATACATATGTCCGGCATCATTATTTTATGTCGTGAATGAAACGTTCCAATTTCTACAAACATTTTATTGTAAACTAGCAAAACATGCGCATAAGCATTATTCGTGATACCGCGCATCAAGGTATCATTACGATTGGAGAGTAACACTAGGAATATAAGACGCGACTTTAAGACGCGATGTTAAAACATTTCTTTCGACGTCTGTTCGTGTGTAGTTTGACGACCTTTGTACGTTCTGCAAATAATTGTTCCGGGTGTTCTAGGTGTTGTCTTTGTTTAATAAAAAATATATTCTAAAAGGCAATTTTATATATTCATAGATCAAAATTATAATCATTTATATGTAAACTAGCTTTCCGTCCAGCGGCGTTCTACACTTTCCCGTCGAAATATTTTTTTTTCCGAGGTAAAAGGTAGTCTTTGTCCCTCTCCATTCCCTTCAACTATTTTCTCTTAAAAAATCACGTCAATTCGTTAATCGGTTTTAGCGTTTAAGACGGACAAACAGACACACTTTCCCATTTATATTAACGAATAAGTCGCTTCCTTAGCTTTATAGGATAGTCGAAGCAGCGGCAACACTTAGTGCACCATTATCAACATTGCAATCGTTGGTTCGTTTGCAATTGTACTATAATTAGAGATAATTACTGCGGTATGCCTGGTATGTATCTACAAGATCAATACGTAACTACTAAGAATGTATGAATTTATATGTAGTTTTTCCTCCATATTCACGTTCCCACTGCTGGGACACAGGGACTTCTTTCTTGACGAGAGACGTTAGTTAATCGACCAAGCAGGCCAAGTGCGGGTTGGTGAATGACACACACAGTCATGTCCTTCAAATCAAATCAAATTTATTCAAATTTATCAAAGTTCTTAGAACATGCTGGATTCCTCACGATGTTTGGCGTCACAGTTAGAGCAATAGTACTTACCCATACAATTTGCTATTATTTTAATATTAACCTCAATCAAAATTTTGCTAATAAATTGGAAATAGAAATAGCTTACTAATGGAATACGGAATTTATTACATTGTCTACTAAGTCATTTTACTGTTTATACCGCAGGTGCTATTTGACATGTTTAAATCAAAGTTTGCAAAATGTTACTGTCTAGTAGCGCGTTAATCACTCACTAAACTCAAACTAATTATTATATATAGAGAACGCATCACTTATTATGATTCCTAAGAGACCTCTTGCAAAATCCTTTCGGTGTATCTAGGGAATGTCTATTAGCTCAAAAGGTACTTGTTTAATGTTTTGCTGTATAATTAAATGTTAGAAAATCTTGACATCATATGTATTATTTATATTCATATACAAATTCACCACAATATATTTATTAAAATATTATTCACCTATTATATGGTGCACTTCACCGTGCTCTTGTTTCTTGTTTTTGTTCTTTTACGTATCTTCTCAACATAATCTAAATTCCGCAAAATAACATAATACCTAAGTCTTAAATCATAGCTTATAACAAGTGGGAAACCCTATAATGCAGATATTATTTACATGATATCTATATATATAAAAGAAAGTCGTGTTAGTGCCTGAACTTATAACTCTAGAACGGCTGAACGGATTTGCCTGAAAGTTGGCAGGGGGGTAGTTTAGAGCCAGGAGAAGGACATAGGGTACTTTTTACTCAAATATAATGCGGGCGAAGCCGCGGGCGGAAAGCTAGTAATCTATTAAAAGATTATGATGAAATCACCTCTACTGATATCTCTGACCTTTTGTACTAAACATATTTTTTATAAAACAGTTGAAAGTTAGACTGGTACTTTATAAGGTCATGTCTTATTATTGGACAAAGATAAATTTATTTTGTACAGTTCCTGGATATATTGTTCCTATATATTTAATTATATACTAAAATCATAAATGTCAAAGTAAACTACCTATAGGTATCTACCTACTTCTAGTAAGTAACTTATTTTACTTTTGACTGTTTTTGATTGTCCTTACGATAAAAATCTTTATCATAACACCCCTATTCACGTTCCCACTGCTGGGACACAGGGACTTCTCTCTTGACGAGAGAGATTAGGCCTTAATTCACCACGCTGGCCAAGTGCGGATTGGTGAATGACACATGTCCTTCAAACTTTTCAAAGTTCTCAGAACATGCCGGTTTCCTCACGATGTTTGCCTTCACCGTTAGAGCACGTGTTTTTAAAGCACACATAATTTTCCAAGAAGAAAAATCAGAGGTGCGCGGCGGGGTTTGAACCCACGACCTTCGGAATGAAAGTCGAGTGTGCTCCCACTTAGCCAACACGGCTCGTAAAATCTTTATAATTTTAATAAAATACTTGACTTTGGAAAATAGTAGGTACTCAATAAACTCAAACTCCATGATAAATATTAGAACCTACTTAAATTTTCCGGCCTCATCGGCTATCTGTAATATGGCCTGTCCAATGCGCGAATCCGCTTGACTATGTCGATAACATTTTTTCCGCTACGTTACTCATTTTGATTCGATCCCGTAGAGAAATTCCGAGCCGTCACCGTAATTGTTTCAGGAAGAGTCCTGAAGTCCTGAGTCTCTGGGGTTATTCATAAGACCTAGTCATACCGTATGGTGTTAGCATACGAATAGTACCCCACCATCTTCTTAAGTAATCGATAATAGGTAATTAAGCAGCATGTTTCGGTTTTGACGCGATTTTGTTCTTTACCCCTTCAAACTCAGTATGTATCAGTATCTAAAGAAAGTATTTATTGAAAATACCTATATTCGTTAAGTACTTATTCTACCTTGAACATAATACCACATAATATTATCATTATTTACAATTACTAGCGAATAATCAATAAATCAATACACTGGCAGCTGTTGAGTTCCTGTTTGTAGAATAAAATTTATCATAATATACTATTAACAACACATTTAACATTGTAAGCGGGATAGATTTGTGGTAAGATATTTGTAATCATAGGTTTGGAGTTTAATTGAATAATTCATAGAAGTAATTCTATTTATTTTATAAATTTTGCAGAACAAATAAAAAAGAATTCATCTACCTACCTATGGGTTCTATTGGGGAGATTCGTACCCGTAGGAAGTAATATGGTTAGTTTTGATATGATGATGAGGCTAAAAAGTATTTTAACACTATCTGTGCCCATGATACACGCTTGTATCTACGGTATGGTGTGGTGATGAACTTGCGCATTTATTGTGTTAATTAATAATACTTCAGGTAATGTGAGCGCCACGAAGAAGTGTAGGTGTATTTACTACATACATTATTTAGAAGCGTTATGTACCTATATTAATAATGAATTTAAGAACTTTATAAAAGCGCCATAATAGCCAGATTTACAAAGTTTAATAAAATAATAACTTCAGTAGCCTTTATAATATTAGTAGAGTATTTACAAACTATTGTCATGGCCGGCAATACCCTACCAAAATAGTCTGATAAAGTTAAGGTTACTGCCCAACACATCTCTGTCGATTCGAATCGGTCGTTGAATAGAATCGTTAACGCGTGAATCAATTACATGACCTTAGTAGCGCTAATTATTGTTGTAACATACAATATAGTTAATTAGACATTGTGAAAGAGTTTTTTGTTTGTAAATATTTCTAATAAAAGAACTACTAACTGTATTTTAAAAGATATTATTGTTACTTCTGCACTGTACGTGTAATATTGTAAATGACGCCACGGTCATTTCTTTATTAGTCTTTTGCTGTAAAATTTTGTAATAACATTTGAAATATAGAAATGGATTGGAAAACGCAGCGTCGGATACGGATACAAAGAAGATTTTTACAGGATAATGATAAATGAATAGGTATTTAAAGATTTTGATTTTTAAAGAATTTAAAGATTTATGTCATTTATTTCCATAAAATGCTAAATATAACTTGGAATTTGAAACCAAGCATAGGTTCTTTTCAGTTAAGGAACTTTCTCTAATATACATAAGACATTATAATTATAACGTGAAAATCCATACAGCAACATCTAGCCCCGTGGTAAGCTCGTAGGTTTATCCTTACCTAATGTAGTAATTATGCCCTTTTCTTAAACATTCAATGGCTCGATGAAATATAGAAGTACGTGTTTATTAAAATAATATTCAATTGTAAAACATTATGTGTAATAAAATAACAGTGAACAGTCGGAACCATAAATCTTTCATGCGTACGGTACTAGAGGGAGTTAGGGTTGTGAACTACCGAATGATATATTCTCCATTTAATATGTAGGAGATTATATATATTTATATCAAACTCGCTTTTCACTCCGCTCAACCCACGTTGAAATAATAACCGTAGATTTTATAAAAAAAACTATCATCAACTATGATCGGTAAAAAGTGACTATCATGAAGTAGTTATAATAATTATACACAACCCGAAAAAATGGGGTGGTATTACTCTAAGGACTTTTTGCGTTACGGATATAATTTTTGCGTTAAGTCTCATACAGAAAAGAAATAAATATTGCCGGACAATTCACACAGCAACATCTAGCCCCATGGTAAGCTCGTAGCTTGTGTTACGGGTGCTTGATTTCTGATATATTAATATAATATACATACATAGATAGATAAAACTTTCATATTTTTATAAGCTTGTTAGCTATCAGTGGTCAGAACCCTAATTGTACCAGTCAAGCTCGCTAGGGACCTTGACCTACAGACGTACATATGTTTCTATACTTATAGCTATATTACACGCTTATAGGATATAATGATAGCGCGATTACACGCCTATGCAATGGAAATATACGCTTTATAAGCTTATTTCGTATATGTTTTATAAAGGTAAAATTATACATATTAACGTCACAGGCCATGAGCCTAGTGAAGGGCCGTTGTTAATTGACAATAAGTAAATATTTGTAATTAAGTTTACATACAAATTCAAGCAAAATCTTCTTGTGTAATCTAACAAACAAAACGTTATTATATAAGTGCGTAATTAGGTTAGTACGTACCCCATTTCAAATTATTAATTATTTATTTGCAACATAATAATATCCATTGATTTTTATCAAACAAAACATTCATAGTCACTCAAAATCTCGATAAATCATCCAATGTCGATACCAAAATGAGCTGTCAAAATTGACAAATAAAATAGTGTTGCAAGATTATGAATGAAGTGTGTTTTCTTTGTGTAAAACTATCAATTTATTAGGAGGCTCGATGAAGCCATCAATTCTCATTATTCGGGAATGTATTGCAAATATTATAAAAGACCCGACAACCAATCAAATATTTTTGTTTGTTAAAAATATTTGATTGGTTGGTTAAATTGAAAAACTATAATTGATTTTGTAATAAGATGCACGGTATTCCGCCGTTTTAAGCGCTTTGCAGTCGCCCGTGGTCAATGATAATGATGATTATGCAGTAAAAACCATACGGCCGAAATGAATATATCCACAAGTTTAGCAACTAATGAGATAACGCCTTAACTTTAAACGTAAACATAACCTTACAGCAGGTGTTTCACATATCATTTATCAACTCATTAATTTCCCCGAATATATGAATCTGGTACAAGATCTAACTAGTAATTAGAAAATGAAAGATTACCATAAGGTTTCACCTCTTAGCACCTCTTGTTTTATTGGTACTTTGCTAGTGAAGACGTGTAAAGGTTCGTGTCCACCATAGCGGTGAATATAAAATTATAACGGATATCATTTTATTATTGTTGCACAATATGATAGGACGCATTTACTATTAAAATCCATTTAAAGAATGCAGCGCACGGCGAATATTTTTCTCTATGCTAGCATAGAAATATAAAAAAAATTAAACAATTCTTTACGGCTTAGTACAATTGTTGACTCTTTTATTAGTATTCTTAATTTTGTCAGATCAATAGTTCCTACCTACACTGTATTCATTAATACGCGAGCAATCTGATAGTGTATTTTTAATATTGAATTTATTTTTATAATTTTATGTGACTTTTCGATCGTAAATGCGTCGATATTTAGTGGCCATGCCCCTTTACCAAGTATAGCCCTCGTATATAAAACCCATTGCCGCCCAACGGTAACCCTATCTAATTCCCAATCTAACAACTTAATTAATAGCCACTTGTCCAAATCGATTTCCAATGTGATTTATAAATCGAGTGACCCGTATTTATGTGGCCAATCGTATAGATCGATTTGAACACTGCCTAGGCCCTTTTAGTGCTTGTTAAGAAAGCTAAGATTGGAAAGAGAGACAACTGTTTTCATATACGTGATAGAAGACGATCCTGTGAATTCTAACCAATTTGCATTTTCTTTTGATGATAAGATACAGAAGAATGGGTGATTTTTTAAGAGGTTCAGAACTTTTAAAAAAAAAAAACGCATAAAATTTGCAAAATCTCATCGGTTCTTTATTTGAAACGTTAGATTGGTCCATGACATTTACTTTTTGAAGATAATTTCATTTAAATGTTGACCGCGGCTGCGTCTTAGGTGGTCCATTCGGAAAGTCCAATTTTTGGCAACTTTTTCGAGCATTTCGGCCGGAATAGCCCGAATTTCTTCGGAAACGTTGTCTTCCAAAGCTGGAATAGTAGCTGGCTTATTTCTGTAGACTTTAGACTTGACGTAGCCCCACAAAAAATAGTCTAAAGGCGTCAAATCGCATGATCTTGGTGGCCAACTTACCGGTCCATTTCTTGAGATGAATTGTTTCCCGAAGTTTTCCCTCACAATGGCCATAGAATCGCGAGCTGTGTGGCATGTAGCGCCATCTTGTTGAAACCACATGGCAACAAAGTTCAGTTCTTCCATTTTTGGCAACAAAAAGTATTCCTGCCGAAATGCTCGAAAAAGTTGCCAAAAATTGGACTTTCCGAATGGACCACCTAAGACGCAGCCGCGGTCAACATTTAAATGAAATTATCTTCAAAAAGTAAATGTCATGGACCAATCTAACGTTTCAAATAAAGAACCGATGAGATTTTGCAAAATTTATGCGTTTTTTTTAAAAAAAAAGTTCTGAACCTCTTAAAAAATCACCCGTTATAACTATAATTCTTATCAGGTGGATTTTGTATAGATATACTGAGATAAAAAATATCATGAACATATAATTAAGTTATAGTACGGAAAAACACATAGGCTACTTATTACCTAAAAAAATATTATACCGTTGGACAATCCACTTACAAAGGTAAAGCATTCAATACAATAATCAGGATGATGTTGCAGCTACCTCGTTTCTGTAGAGCATCAGGGATGTTTGCGGAATACCAAACCGACGGATTTGATGCGATTATACGCAAAAAGTCCACTTCTATGATCTGCAGAATACGTGACAGTTATTTTAATTTTATTTTACTAACAACTCTTCTTGTATTTTATGTGCGGTGTAAATACTGGTGTTTATACTATTTAAAGTCCAAACAAAATAGTGAAATAAATATATTGTTTTTAACACCAGCTGCGCAGGTGGTTAGCGAAATTGAGATGTTCGTTACTGTAATGTATGTATCGTCGCATCTGACCACCGCGTCAGCCGTCCGCCACTGAGCCTTCGGACTGCATAATGTGCACAGCGTTTATTAAAGCATTGCCTTTATGTTTATAGAAACACTGAAGCTCTCGTTATGAAGAAGGAATTGAAATAGAAGAAAAAGGTAGAAATCAATATATATTGTCTTGTGAATAAATTACACAGTTAAAGAATACTTTAAAACTCTAGGACATTTGGACAAATGGGAAAATTTAACTTGTGATGCTTGACACAGTGCAGCACTTTTTACCGCGGGAAAATCTAACATAATGCGGCCGAAGCCGCGGGCGGAAAGCTAGTACTATATAAAAATAAATGACAAATTGTCAAATCGGCCAACATGGTTTGGTATTTTGAAGATTCTTTAAAAAACGCTTACGAACAAAGAGCGCGTTGAAGTCTTTTCTACGACGAGTCTTCTTTCAGGCCCTTTGCGGGGGCACCGAGAGAGGCTTCGAGGCTAGGCCTCTTTACCTCGGCTTCAACTCTAGGGGTAACGACCCCTAGGTCACGTGGATAAGCCCATTTTGATGGGCAGGCTTCAGACGCTATGTTGTTCTGTTCCCGGAGCGAGGGCTATCAGGTCCCGCGGCAGGGGCCTCAGCGGGCCGGCGTGGTCGGGGGGGCGCGCGTGCAACGGCGCGAGGCCGTTCAGGTGGGCGTGGCGGCTGTTGTCGGCGGAGGCGAACATTTGGCGCGCCGTCAGCGCCACGTGCTCCTCGATGGACGGCATCCGCAGGTCGCGGGCGATCACATAGAAGCCCGCTCCCGTACAGAGCCGTAACGCCTTGTTCTGCAGCGTCTGCAGGTGGTTCTGGTTGGTGGTGGACGCCAGCGCGTACCAGGCCGGCGCGGCGTAGGTGAGCCGAGACCTCACGTAGGTGGTGTAGACTCGCAGCTTGGTCCTCAGCGGCAGTCGAGAGTCTAGGACGGGTCGGAGGAGCGCCTGGGCGGCGCGCGCTTGCTGGAGCGCGCGGTCTACCTGGGGCTGCATCCTCAACGACCTGTCGATCTCGATGCCGAGGTACCGCGCCTGCGAGCTCCATGCCACGTTCTGGCCCCGGAGTTTCAGTTGCGGCGGTTGGAGGCGGCGTCGGGACACACACAGCGCGGCCGTTTTGCCAACGTTGACGGCCATGCGCCACTTGTCCAGCCATGGGGGCAGTAGGTCCAGGACTCGCTGCATATTCTGGGCGGCAATGAAGGGACTGAAGTGGGACGCAAAGAAGGCGCTATCGTCCGCGAAGAGCGCTAGCAACACTTTCTTTTCTATGTCATAAATTAAGTATTACTGAAAATCATTGCAAGATGGCGCTTGAAATTTTTTTTTTATTTTGCTATATTTTATTGTTATCTACTTATCATCTTTTTACGAATAACAGCTAGGTACTCAAACTTCCCCGCACTTGGCCAGCGTGTTGAATTAAGACCTTATCGCTCTATTCAAAGGAGAAGTCCCTGTGTTCCAGCAGTGGGAACGTAAAATATAGGTGATGATGATGATGAATCTAACTTTACCATTTCACTTATCGTTTCAAAATCAAACAATTATTCTTACTATCATGTACCGAATCGACCAAAACTTTCACTTAGGTAATCTCACAACAATACACCACAGATAATAAATTTTGCACAAACCGTTTAGCTGCAACATATTGGCAAATAGGAGTTAGAAACAGTTTCTGCCTTATTATTTCAAATTATCTCAACAGTTCACATTCGCCATATACGGTTCCGTGGAACGAGTATATGCAAATATCCGGGCAATTTAAAAGAAGATTCGATGTAGTTCGATGTTTAGTGAGCATTAGCCTTTATAATCGTGAGAATCCTTTTTGGAAGACTTTGATTTTTCATCAGCGGTTATATAAGCCGTGTTGGTTAAACGATTATCTACTAGCTATAGACTAGACATGCCTGAGATAGAAAAAATGAATAAAAAACCTTCCTTTCTTCAACTTTCATCCCAAACCTCACTACCAACATGACAACTGAAACCGTTTAGTCACAGCTAATCACTGCACTATCCCAGTAAACTCGTCCAACCAATCTGTCGAGTTGACAGCTGTCAATCTTAAAGCTGGCTTCACACGCTCGCGGCGGTAATTCGAATGACCCGTGTGAATGGGTCAGTGAACATGCCTTTACCTTATGTGATGTTGCGTAATAATTCGGTTTTTGGCTTGGATTAACAGATTAGGGCACGTTTGAGGGCAAGGATCTACCATCTTTATTAATTATTATTAATTATCGTAATAAACTCATTCCCATTTTGAAATGGAGAATTTGTTAATACGTAAGTAATTCCGGTTTTCTTAAAAATAAAATATCTTTATTGCAAGCTAAATAAACATGGATACTACAAAAGTTCAGAGCTTGCAAACGATGCTTTGAAGTCATTGCAGCAACATAAACCAACAATTCCACGCTAAATAATTGTATGGTATTTGAGTTAAATAGCGGCGCGCGCGCATGCTAATTAATACGACTAACGAATCGCACTCTATGCACGTGCTGACCCGTGGCCAAGTGTGAGTTTAACAGTAACGCATATAAAATAACGGAACGAATATTTACGGCGATAAAATTAGACAATTTTCTAGTTTCTTATGATAACAAAAATGTACACAAAAAATATGAATTATCCAAAACAAAACAACATATAACGCCCCATTACTGGTTCAGAGTCTCCCCAATAGAACCCAATATATGTTTTAGGGATTCGGTATAATCACCCAGCACACAGAATGAACTGCTCATATATAATTCACTAAAACCTTTACAAAACATATCAGAGAATTTTAATGAGTAACATGATAATGTGTACAGAATATTCGATTATATAATAAAATAATTTAGAATTTTGATTATTATTTCTTTACCATTCTTCAGCCCACATGGTTCAAACATATTTTCAAACTTGGTAAACCATTTCTACGTCAACGGTAGGTCAGTGGTAAAAAGTACCTAATCAAAATAATCTAAGCTATCTTTAATCAATACAAATATCTAAAACTAGCAGCCCCCGCGAACTTCGTCTCGCCATATACTTTTATTTACAACTATCTACATACTAAATTTCATCGAAATCGAATTTTCCCACGTAAGCATATATTTTCCCGTGGAAGCATCTATTTTCCGCGGTGAAAAGTCTCTCGCCATATACTTTTATTTGCAACTATCTTCTGCATACTAAATTTTATCTAAATCGAATTTTTCCGCGTAAGCAAGCATGTTTTTCCGCCGAAGTATGTATTTTTCCGCGGTAAAAAGTAGCCTATGTTAGGATTAGGATATTACATATTATATTACATTACATTGACTCCCCAACCACATGCTTACATGGAGCCTACATCGCATGCTGGCTAGCTGAGCGCGGTGAGCGACATCCTCGCGACTTTTTTCTAATACTTGCATTTTTAAACTCGTGATATCTTCCGAATGAAATGTCCGAATTGAATAATTCAAAAAGTTATAAAAAGGTATTAAAGCCGTCTTGAATATAAAGTAATTTATTTTGATAAGGATTAATACCAAGGTACAAATGAAGACCCTTTCAAGAGGCGGCATATATAAATTAATATTTTAGAATAAAAAACTGCTTACTGTGACATAACTATAATATTTAGACATATGCTGTCGCGACATTTTTTGTAGATAATGATGAGTTCTGCAAAGTCGTAGTACATGATTTTGTTCTATCATCAATAGTTTTCGCAGCGCACGCGACGTAAGGAATTTTTCAGGTCATTTTTTTACACCTTATGTTACATTATTGGAGTTTTAGTAAGGATCCCTAATTTTTTTCGAAATATAATATAGCCTATGTTACTCGGGGATAATGTAGCTTTCCAAAGGTGAAAGAATTTTTGAAATCGGTCCAGTAGTTTCGGAGCCTATTCGTTACAAACAAACAAACAAACAAACAAACAAACAAATCTTTCCTCTTTATAATATTAGTATAGACAAATCAGGGCGTTGACCTTACAAACAAGATAAGATACAAAACAGATGTATAGCACACGAAAGTCACGTTTCTAGTTAATTACCTACACCAATGTTTTCCGAGTTAACATTTACTTTAATGAGTCGAAATATTTCGTAGATGCCAGACGAATAGTCGCCACGAAACGTGAGCTTTACTACTTTAACTATAAATGGTTTTAAAATAATCAAATCAAATCCAAATATTTATTCATTAATTTCAGGAACATTGTAGGTCTTAGTTTTAAAAAGTAGCATAGACCGAAATTTACCATAACAGGTAACCGAAATTTACCGTAATAGATATGCTTCATCCTTTAATATGCTTATTCTACAGGATACCAATCAGTACAACCCAAAACACATTACGAGACTCATAATCAATGAATTGTCACGTGTTTAATCAGTTTAATTTACTATCTTAACTATTTCCATTTTTGTAAGCTTTGATAAAACATTACTGGGTACGACTATCGTGCTATAATCTAATCTTGAAGCTTGTCAAAATAAGGCCAGACCTGCATTGTTTATACGCCGTGAAACCGCCCATAACTTATCAATATTCTAATCCATCGATATCCCCAGTTCGATACAGTTTAGAAAGTGTAAATCCTTTGCAATAGTGTAATAAAATGCAGTACAATTCTTACGAAACTTTGTGTTTTTTACTGACGCTTTTGATTCAACTTTCTCAAGTTTTTTCTTTTTTAACAATATTATAATTTTATGACCTATGCCTGAAGATAAAATCAAAATAACTTGGGAAACGCATTATAAAAATTGCTTTATTGATTCACAGGGTTAGTTTTTTTTTACTTGCGGTTTAGATTTATTCTTAAATTCTTAAATTCTTAAAACATTTAAAGGATTTCATTATTTCTATTTTATTCTCCTTTTTTTCTTTATACACAGAAAGCGAATCCAGCAAGTATTTATAAATGTTTCTAATGTAGTATTATTGTATAACTGTGCTACACCGTGGCGGGCCCATTAGAGTTGGGAATAATTCCGTATCTTATCGATGTACTATCGACCCGCTCGGTTATTGTTTATCGACGAGAAAGTATCGACAGATATTATCGATTAATTACGAACTATGTTTGTCCCGTAAGTGCGCAATGACAAAGAATTATATTTAAAGATGTAGTAATACAAATTGTGATTTTAGGTTTTGAGTCTACTTTTATTTGGTACAAGTTGTACAAATAGTATTATAGTATGCAGATATAAATCGTTGAATACCTTTTAATGGTTTAACATTAACTAAAAAATAATAATACTTATATCTTTCATGAAGATTCAATTAATTTCAATTAAAACGCAAAAAGTATGTTGTTTATTTTGTACCAAACGAAATAATTATATTCTAAATACTTATAAATTTACTGGCGTTATCATGCGGTTTTGTTACACATTTTTGATCAGTTCATATTAAAGTGATGTGGGCGTATTTTAGTGATGTGTCACAACAATTAAAGCACGATAACGTATCGATGTTTTCAATCTCATTTTGATTTATGATGTTTTAAGTCGCAATCTATAATTTGATTATTCTTTTAGGCCAGCCATTATAGGAGTTTAATATAACACAAATCAATTTCAATTTTAGATCCGTGTATGTCAAATTAATCTTTTTAAATAGAGGTCAATCACTATTACTTGGCTTAATTTATGGTGTGTTTTGAAATTTATTAGATAAATGAATTGTTATATTACGTGCGCAATTAGAAATGAGTTCTGTAAATGGCGTCCGCTCGCATGCGTTCTCGCTCACTCTCTATCGCTGTCTATACTTTTATCCTTGTTTTGCCAATCGTACCCATACATACCGCCGCCATTTACAGAATTCATTTTCAATTGCGGGGGTTATATTGTTATCTAATTTGATTCTGTTTTGTTTCAGTTTTCAAACGCTTTGACATCAATCAACAACAATCTAACGCACCAAATTTTGGATTTTCAAAGGTACCTAAGCCATAATATTTAATTGATATGTTTATATTACTCGTATAATATAAGTAGGACTACTTACTATTATAATTATTATTGTAGCTAGTGCCTTTTTTGGGTTCATGCTGCACTTAAAACAAGTACAAGAATTATGTAACTTATATAAACGATTTGACATTTTTACTAACAAGAAATCATTATTATTTCAATTAATGTGAAATTAACTTAAAATAGAATTTGTCTATTTGACTCAAAAACATTAACTTGTAACGATTTAAGCAAGCAACAACGCTATAAACAAATTACAACTCATCAATTTTAACGCCTTCTCATTGTTTCAAATTCATTCCCACGATCAACTTAACTCACACGCATGCACTTCTGTCCCTCTCCAACGCATTATGATAACTTATGAGTAACAAGGACAAGTATAATTTGATTGGTTGCTGATGGGTGTGGTCGGGTAACCACTAATTAACTTAATTCTGGGGTTGAAATTATAAGGTGGAAGTTACCTTAGTTTGTAGTAGTTATATGATAACAGATTATGGTAATGGAAATTATTTTAATTGTTGCTCTTGGAATATAAAGCTTGCATCATGTTTGATTGAATTTTTAATCAGTGCTTAGATTAAATTGAAGAATTTAATATTATTAGAATAAGGAACATAGAAGATAAACTGGAATTCATTATTTAGCGTACGTACTGAATTTCCATCAATACAGAATTTCATTTTCTAACGTCGGTATTTCACAAGATTAACAAATAAAATACAGTCTTAATTTAGTTTAGCTCAAGCTAAAGCTTAGGTTTGTCGTAAATATCAGGAATTCTTAAGATAAAGTATTGTCTACACTATGTTAGTTGGCTTGCCAGTTTACCGAGCAAAGTTGAATTGCTACTCATAACATGTTATAAGTATATTAAATTCAGCGAACGGGAAAGAACTCGATGTTTTTGCCATTGGGTATTAAATCTTAATTAGTTGATATTGTAAAAAGTATTGACCTATTTTATTTTAAAATTACTTCGATAAAAAGCGCAACTGCGCAATATTATTTGAAATATTAATTATGGAAATAACAGAATCTTAATTTGAATTTATTTATTTGTTGGTAAAGAATTGGATAACATCCTAGGACAAAATACGCATATGACCTCAATAAATTATTACAGGCAAAACACAAAAAGCACCAAGTCACTAACATAGTGTAGCAGAACCATAACATAGTTTATCTGCCACCTACAGTTAGTTAAGCTTTAAATACAGTCTAATTTCACCAACAGTCAACATATTTCTCTACAACAATGCTCAAATGCAATACAAAACATTCAATTCAACATACAATACAACATAAAGCAAAACCATTGAAGGATAGTGAAATAAATTGCTGAAGTAATGGGCGAGTGAAATAGTTAAGCTCAATAATAGTATTAGTGAATTAGATTAATATACGTTTCTAAAATATTTTACATAAAAATTACCAAAAAAGTGGCTGGGACAACCTTTCGTTAATTTTAATGTAAAATGGTAACGAAATATTTGAAGGTCCACATAAAGAGGTTGTCATTCACATAAAGAGGTTGTCATTGAGTGGGTTCACATCAAATCCTGTCAAATTATCACTTTTGTAAATAAATACCTACCGTTTGAAATAATTATGATGTTGCATTTATATTTTCGAGCATCATAAATCTTAAATATTCTATAACTTTTAAAAATATCATGATTGCTAGCAATAATAATATGATTTAAGTATGCTTTTTAGTTTATAATGAGTTTACCTAATTTCGTTCAGAAGTATAACCCAAATGTTTTATTTTTTTTAACATTATTTTATATTGCCAGGCTTTAACCGGATTCCTAATGATGATGACACAAAACGGCAAACTTCTGTACATATCCGACAACGCAGCGGAATACCTGGGTCATTCAATGGTGAGTATTCAGTCTAATTACTACATTCCTAAATCTAGCCTTAATGACGAGTAATATTTATTGAAAACTCTAAAAGATTTTGAAGAGAATATTATGGCCTGTATCTACGATGTTGTTAGATAAGATAATTTAGTAATTTTAAATGGGTGTTCTAAAATAGAGACTGAAAAATGTATAACTGACTTGGTATTGGGACCTGCATGGATGTCAAAATTCTTTGGGGTAAAACAAATAAGTTGCGAGACTTGGCTGTTTTGACACTTGGTTTACGGGATATAAATAAAAACCTTTACCTTTAGAATACTAGCCATAGGTATACCCAATAGAACCGATAAGCTAATAATATCGATCTTAAGAAAATTCATTAGGTACATCTAATGCGCACATATTTTTTTCGAGAATAAATAGCCCCGATGCGAGTTTAGAACCCACTACCTTCGGAATGAAAGTCGAATGTGCTCCTGCTTAGTCAACACCGCTCCTAGTAATCATAATTTATTTTAAAATAACGTTTCGAGAGTCAGACAGTTAACGCTCTAGTTTCGACAAACTCGCCGCTTCATGTACACAATGTAACAGACATTCTATCATTTAGACCAGGGTTTTTAATATTTTACAAGGAAAAAAATAGTAGTAGAATGAAACCCATTAGAAAAGGAGGGGAATATGATAAAAATTAAAGGAAAAATAAATTACGGTCGATCTGAGTTCGGGAAGTGGGAGGGGGTGGGCTTTTAAGGGGAGAAAATGGTTTATCTCGATTTGCGGTGAAACTACAAGTCCTATGAAAAAAAGTTATATGGCAAAGTTGTAGGTAATACAACGATCTACAACTTTTAATTCACAACTTTTTTACATAACGTCAAAATGTATGTGAAAAATTCAAATAACTAAGTTTTTGGTTTTTTATTTCTATCTTTTTCAAAAACATTTTATTTTCTACGAAATTTGGTGAAAACTTACCTATTTATGTTCTAAATCCACTATAATTTATTTGATTAAAAATATTAATTTTTACACCTTATTTTGACTTAATTACTAAAAAAATAGACCAATTTTCAATCGAAAATTCACGTGTCAAAATATTAGTTTTTTTATAAAAATCGGTATGCTGTTTGTTCATTAAAATCTCTATTTTCTGATGGTTAAGAAAAATATATACATTACGATAGTAAATTATCTCAGAAAATGCAAAACACCGAAACAAAATTTGTATCATTATGTACAATTGCATCATAAAAATGTGATTTTTGCAATTTTTATTTCATAAAATTGCTTATAATCCGACTTATTGCACATTATACAAACAGATTATTATATAATAATTATTATTATATAGTCTGAAAAGACAAAATCATATTTTTATGATGCAATTGTACCTAATGATACAAATTTTTGTTTCGGTTTTGTGCATTTTCTGAGAATATTTACTATCGTAATGTATATATTTTTTTTAATTATCAGAAAATAGAGATTTCAATGAAAATAAAACATAACGATTTTTATAAAAAAGCTAATATTTTGACACGTGAATTTTCGATTGAAAATTGGTCTATATTTTTGAAAATTAAGTCAAAATAAGGTGAAAACAATAATATTTTCAATCAAAAAAATCACAGTGTATTTGGAACATAAATAGGTAAGTTTTCACCAAATTTCGTAGAAAAATAACAATTTTTGAAAAAGATAAATAAAAAAAACCAAAAACTTGGTTATTTGAATTTTTCACATAAGTTTTGAGGTTATGTAAAAAACTTGTGAATTAAAAGTTGTAGATCTTTATATTACCTACAACTTTGCCATTTAACTTTTTTTCATAGGACTTGTAGTTTCACCGCAAATCGAGATAAACCATTTTCTCCCCTTAAAAGCCCACCCCCTCCCACTTCCCGAACTCAGATCGACCGTAATTTATTTTTCCTTTCATTTTTATCATATTCCCCTCCTTTTCTAATGGGTTTCATTCTACTACTATTTTTTTCCTTATTTGACCATTTTTGAAGCTAACTGCACTAGTCTAATTGTAGCAGCTGTGCTTATTAATCATAATTTGATGATATTGACCGGCTATTATCTGTAGAGCTATAGTAGTGATTTCACACGGAGGTACCGCCAAAACGTATGTACAGGATGATTAGGAAACAAATCACTAAGACACTTCTATGATAGTAGTGTTTAGTGACATAGAACGTTCTCGATAGGAGATTGTTTTCTTTCTAAAAATATTTATTTCTATCTAAAGTTATAATTTTTTAAGGATTTAATGGTTGTTTCAAGCCTTTTAAATGTGTTTTCATGGTAAACATAATTAAAAAATATCGAGAAATCTTTACAAATGTTTTTTAGTTTTAATGAGACTAATAGTAAAAATCATCATTGTTAACATTATTTTTAAGATCATTTATGTTATGTTAGCCATTAATTAAATAATTTGAACGTAGCAATAAAACAATCACCCTGTATTCGTCGGCGTTCAATAAAACGCAGTGATTAATCCGTCTGCGCGCGCGCAGTACCGACCGAGCGACTATTCGGGGCGGACCACCGCGTCGGCTACAAATTACCACAATGTTCTAACAAAGTGCGGTATGGTACACGTGAAGACAACAATACTAGTACTCGTAATAATATACTCGTTTTGTTGGACAACTCACACGGAAACATCTAGGTTCGTGGTAACAAAACTTAGGTCAATCTGATACATACGAGATCGAAAAAATGTATTAATGTAAATTACAGCTTACAGAAAGCACCTAAATAGATCAAGAAAATTTGTTTAGTCAAAAATCTTGCTACATCTAGATAAGCCAAGGTTAGATGGGGTTGTAGCTTCTATTGACTTGTTCAAGTGATAGGATTTTATGGAAATAAATGACATAAATCTTTAAAATCTATTAGGGGTACTAAATATCGAATGTAAAACCATACAGAATATTTGTCCAGATGCGGTAATCGAATCCGCAACCTTAGTCACATGCAGACAACAGCCCGCCACGCTACATAGGTAGTTAAATACGAGATGTCATCAGTCAATCATATACAACCAAAGTTCAACATAATCAAATACCCTTTTATTTTACCCTGTATAAAACTTAAGCCTCCGGGCAAAACAAGCAATGATAAATTAGACAAAAATGATTGAACTGCCTGCTTATCTAATCTGAAGGAACATTCGTAATGTTTTCGCTCAAACGAACCGTTGATTTGTTGTGATTGGGTCAGATAATGCTCTATTTTGATTCGTAGATAGAGCTCTTGTTTTTGTTTTGAAGGTTTTGATTTCGTGTGTTCGATCATTCTAGGGCCAAAAACTGGCTGTGACATACGGACGGACGGATAGATAATGACGAATCTATAAAGGTTCCGTTTTTTGCCATTTGGCTACGGAACCCCAAAAATGGTGACTATATCTACGAGTATGCAGATGCTAGATATTGTATATAAAAACGTCATAGGTACATTTTGAAAATGAGTTTTTAGATTTTCAGTTGACCATAAATTAAATTACTCAAGATACATCGCGGCTTTTCCGATTCAAAACTTGATAATTAGTTAACAATCTGACTCTAACTACAAATGTTCAAACTTGCCTCTTCAAAATTGTATCCGGGTACCGCTATAATAGATAGGTATTCCACAGTCCCATCTATACTATCATAACTCATAGATCGTCCAAATTCCCACGATATACTTCTTATAAGCCAAGACGTAATGATCTGTACCAACTATTATTACATGCCAAACGCATCTAAAACTTACTTTAAACCATAGAAATAAGGTTTAGAATCGCCTGAGGGATAAAAAACCTCCCAGTCAATATTTTATTGTATTCTGCAATTAAGATTAATGATAAGGTAGTAAGTACTTAATCCAAATATCTCGTTAAAAACAATGCCGAAATAGTTAATACGGCGTTTATAAGATCAAATTGGTGTGTGGGTGTGCCTAACTGTTGTTTAGCTTATAATTTATTATTAACTAGCCGCTGCTCTCGACTTTGCTTAAAAGATAAACATTACATTTTATTTTTGACGTGAATATTCTTACGCGGTCAACAGTAAAAGCCAAATATCTAATCGGTGGGTGTTTACACCTGGACAACATTAGTTCTCTTATTTATGGATACAATCATTTTTACGAGCTATAAAATGTTTGTTGAGATATAGCGGTATAAGTCAGATTTAGGTATTTACCTAACAATTTTAAGCTGCATTATTTATTAAGTCAATTGAATTAAATAGGTTCATTATTATATTTGAGAATAATACGGTTAAAATGTTATTATGACCATGCTGCTGGTTATTAAATTATACTAATCTGCAAAAAGGAACTAAGAGTTTATATTTCAGGCAAGTTGTATTTATCCTAATATTTTAATATTCAAGTTGTACTATGGATTTATTCGATAATATAAATAAATAAATAAATATCACTGGACAACTTATAACTTTTATGTATATAGTATTTTTATATACGAATACATCATAATCATTTATTTCATAAAATAAAACTACCATTTTATGAAATATGATTCGTCACTTGAATTGTTAGTTTTGAAGATCTATATAATGTAAAAAAAACAAAGGACTTATGGGGTGTATCGGTAAACATTCTCAAGTCACTTATAGATACATTAGCATCAGATTTAGCTTTGATTTTTAACAACTGCATTGATTGTGGTGTGTTTCCAGATTTGATGAAGCATAGTAAAGTAATACCATTATTCAAAACTGGTTCTACTTTAGATCCGACAAACTTTAGACCAATATCAATATTGCCTACTTTCAGCAAAATTTATGAAAAGCTTATTTTAATTCAATTACTTATTTTAATAATAAGCTTTTACACGATAAACAATTTGGTTTCACTAGAGGCAAATCTACTACCGACGCTGGCATCGAATTACTAACGCATATTTACGATGCATGGGAAGATTCGCAGGATGCTCTTGGAATTTTCTGTGATTTGTCCAAGGCATTTGACTGCGTACATCACGGAACATTAGTAAGCAAATTATGTCATTATGGGATAAGAGGTGTATCTTTGGACCTTATCACCTCATACTTAAGTAACAGAATTCAGAGAGTTGAGGTAAATGGTAAAAGGTCTCAGGGGTCTTTGATAACAATGGGTGTACCGCAGGGATCCATACTTGGTCCATTTCTATTCTTGATCTACATTAACGATTTGCCCCATCTGGTTAAGAAAAATCACGACATAGTATTATTTGCTGACGATACTTCTTTAGTGTTTAAGTTAAATAGACGTAATAATGATTTTGACAATGTAAATAATGCTATAAATAAAGTCGTGGATTGGTTCAGCGCAAACAACCTTTTGCTGAACGAAAAGAAAACAAAATGCATTAGATTTACCTTACCTAATGTAAAACACGGGGTAGCAGTAAATGTTAATATCAAGGGAGAGTCATTGAAGCCTATTGAAAGTACAGTATTTTTGGGCCTAACCTTGGACAGCAAGCTTCAATGGGGTCCACACATAGACGCATTATCTAAAAGACTTAGCTCTGCAGCATATGCTGTCAAAAAAATTCGCTTTTTGACTAATCACGAAACATCTAGATTGGTGTATTTCAGCTATTTCCACAGTATAATGTCTTACGGTATACTGCTGTGGGGATGTGCTGCTGACGCACTTATCAATAGTATATTTGTCTTGCAAAAAAGGGCTGTACGTGCTATGTATAATATGGGTCCAAGGGAATCTTTGCGAGAAAAATTTAAAGAAATAAATATAATGACAGTAGCTTCCCAGTACATTTTCGAATGCTTAGTTTACATTCACAAGAATTTAAGTAACTTTCCTAAGAAAAGTGATTATCACAATGTAAATACTAGAAATAAAGATAAACTTGCATTGCCCCGTATTCGACTACGTAAGGTTAAAGTTTCATTTAAGGGATGTTGTGTTCGTTTTTATAATAAAGTGCCCAAAGAATTTCACCAACTTTCAATTAATAAATTCAAGAAAATTGTAAAGGGTAATCTTTGTAAGAAGGGTTATTATAAAATTTCAGATTATTTAAATGACAATAATGCATGGGAACTTTCATTATTAAATTCAGGGGAAGAGAAAAAAAAAAGTTAATCTTTGTGATTTTACGGAAATCCAAGTTAATCTTTGTGATTTTACGGACAAAATCTGAATCAATCAATCAATCAATATCAACGACTTGAAGGTACAACCTATGCTTTACAAGACGACAAAATATTATATACCTTTTACATAATGATAATTTATTTAGACATAAACGAATGAAACAAATCTATGTTCTCCATAAACCCCACACGTCGATACAAACTATAGAGCACAGACAATTGAGAACGCTTTCAATATGCAAACCGAACAATGTAACGATAATCCAATCCATAGAAAAGACAATGCATTAACCACTTGATGGCAAAACCAGAGGTAGGTTCCAAATGAATCGAAAACTCCATATTTGTGCATAATAGCTTTAATATAGAATTGTTTAAGGGTATTGTTAAGTGAAGTTGGGAACAATTTGCTGTTATCTTATTCAATTCATTTATAGTGACACAACTGCTGTTTGTCACTGGCCTACGAATAGTACAACCCCATTGCTTACCGTGTGAATCGAATTATATTGTATCGACCTTAGTTATATACCAGTACACAGGTAGTGGTTCTGCGTACTACCAACATACTAAGATCACCAACTCGCCTCGTAATGTGGTGATCTCCTATCTGTACCAATTCCCTATTACTCATACTCATGCATAAGAGTTAACTAAGTTGTTGTGATGATAAGTTTAAAATTGTATTCGGAAAATTCGATTCGGGTTCGATTCCCACCTCGGGACAAAAAATATATTAGGTTTAACAGAAGTCTAGCACCTGTAACACAAGCTTAGAGCTTACCACGGGGCTACGGGGCTATTATGTTATTATGCTGTGTGTATTGTCTATGAATATCTTTGTTTTTTTTTACTCGGTTTGATGAAATGCACGGGAAGAGAGAGGTTGTAGGTACGAGTATCTTAGGCCTCATAGCAACTTCAAGTTCTGTACATCGGCATCGTCCCTGACTCATGCAACTTGCCCTTCCAATAAGGCAATTGCAATTGTACATCCATACATTGTGATGCCCTTTCAGCGATGATGTGTCGTATTGTTGTGAGGCGATTGTTCCATTCAATAGTTGATATGCTAATGTATCTGCTAAATTTACGATCTGATGAATATTTGCTGCGTTATTAGTCTGCATGTTATATGTTACATGATGATCTTTAGACTGGTATATGATTTTCCCGTATGTGTTTGAAGGAATAATCCACACGGTTTTAATCAATTTAATCTTCAATGCTTTTCTTATTTCTATTTTAGAATTATATTTACAAAGAAAATTGCTTTTAATACCATCCTCCCTATATATTAAACTCATGGTAAACTAGTTGAAGCTAAATATATAAGTAATATGAATAGAAAATACTTATAATTCGACATCTACAAGGCGTTTCCTTCTCCAATTCTAACCTTAATCAATCTCATAGACGCGGAATCATTTGTAATCCAATTATACGCTATACATTGAGTATATCATTAATCTGCATGTATGTTTGTCTAACATTAGTTCTACTTCTGTAATTGACCGAGTGAAAATAATTCATTTGATTTATTGACTGTTGAAACTGTTTCTAGCGGTCATGGTCAGAAGTACATTTTTGATGAATTTGCTTTGATAGATACCATTGATCTTAATCTGTGCCGTGTGGCGCCGGTCTTAAAATAGTACCATCCTGTTTCATTCTCCTGGTGTTGTAAAATCATGAACCCGAAAAACCCAGCCTATTTTTGGTGCTATTTTCAATAGTGCCAACCTATCTTTATCCGATCGTTGCCCATGTAACAGACATAAGGCTTGCTTTGGTATGATAACAGTTATAGACGTAACAAACCTTAGAAATAAACAATAGTTTTCCCACGTGCATTCGCAGACTTTACTTCTATATTAACCTTTCAAAATGATTTGTACATGCGGTTACAACCACAAAGATTCTTAGTGTGGGGCCAGAGATTATCAATAAAGTTTAACCTTTATAAGGCGTGCAATTTTTCACCATAGGGCCGGTATTGGCTTATATATTTATATATTGGCTTGTGCCTTTGCTCATGTTTCCTTAACGCGTTCCCTGCGGCTGGTACGTGGGCGGGCGGCTGTGTAATTATGTCTTAACAGAGGGCGCGCGACAGGTGGGCGTGGTTATATGACGTTGACGTTACGTAGGGCTGGCGACGGGTTAAGCTTCTTTTAATGAGGAAATGGAATTTATTTTTATATATACAAAACACATTTCATCAAAATGTGTTGTATGGGTTTCTTTACTAATACCTTTTTATACCACTAATTAAATAGATCATAAACGCGTAACGAAAATCAAGTTATAGTTTAATTCAGGATTTAAAGGTTTTGTACAAATGCAAAGAAGTGACCAACTAAAATGAAATTTTGAAAGTTAAAACCCAAATAAAGAACTAATCATGATTTTTGTTTGATATGTTATATGTTTGTTGTTTCAACTCAATAATGACCATTATTTTATTATTATTCCTGTAACAAGTTCCTGACAACCCTACCGAAACATAACAATATCTGCAAACCTAAGTTTACTCTAGGAATATGATTTAATTAAAGTTATTAAACCACCCAGGCTAATTGAAATTTTATGCGGCTGGGGAAAATTGAACTACAAAATTGACCCCGCCGCTCGAGGTCGGCAGTGGAAGGGTTAAAACATAATTATTAGGTTTAAATTCAATGTTGTTACAAGGTAATCATGATGATTATAGAGTTTGCGTCGGGTAGGTACCATAGACGTAAGTAGTACTTAGAGAGAAAATACATACTAATATTATGAATACAAAAGTTTGTGAATTTTATGCATGCATGTTTGCATTGCTTGGATGTTGTTGGATTGTTTTGTTTTATATGGTAAAACAGCTTAGGTACTAATTTGAATGGAATTTGTTATGAAGTTAGCTGAGCTTGAAAATAACCTAGGCTTTTAAGGCAGTTAAATATGTCTATCTGAGGTATAAAATACTGTTACTAGGGGCGCAACTCGTAGGTATGTTAATAATAAATGATGAAAATTCTATATGATATAACCTTTAAAATGGCTAAATATTTAAAGACGGAGTAAGTCCTGGACAAGAAGTTTTAGTAAACGTTAATAAATCAAAAATAAAATTAAATATCGGTTTGTGAGTTGTAAGGCGATTGAAAAAATATAAATTTTATTAAGTTTGATAACTTAGTGAACATTAACACGCTTAAAGTAATGGATAATATACACAGGGCATCAAAAAAAAATCAATCGCCTAAATCATTATACAGTTTAGTTTATAGATTAATGATTGTTCGAATTATGATTGAGAATTAGATGAAAGTAGAAAGATTTAATTGTCATAATAATTCATCATCATATTAAACACGTTCCTCTTACCCTCTAAGTCTACTACGTTTCTACGTCTCTACGTCTCCTAAGACGTCTCTCCAGAATCCATTAGTGGTCCTCGAGAATTTGGTATAATTACCACGCTTACCAGAAGAGTTAATAAACGAACTAAGTTGGGTCAGGACACGATGCAGATACCTTCTTCTGATATATGTAATCCGTCAGTGACTCCATTCCATCGGTTTACCTCAAGCAATCGAGCTCAAGGTTCACAAAACCAGCTAAAACAATAGCATAGTACACAAAAGACAGAATCCTAATTGCCTAGCGGGTTCCGTCACCATTTCGCTTTTATTTTTAAGCAGGCCTATACTTTGCGAGATTGCGCAGACATTTTCATCAGTACGCAAACCGCAAGACATATTATTTTAATCGTAGATGCGGCACCTTTGTCTTATGCTTCCTACGTTTAGCTTTGTTTGGCTTTTGAATGGTTTGAAACAGCCGGGTGTTGCTACAGGCTACATTGTTGGTACCTTAAGTACGTAAGTATTATAGCTTTGTGATGTGGCACTCTAGGAGCTGCCATTTAGCTGAAGAGTGTTACCACCATGTAGGTATCCGTAGATGGCATCAAACTGACTTAAATATTTAACCAGGGAACGTGCGGACTTGTTCTTTTTACTGTTTCTACTTAATGCGACCACCAACCCGCCTCTAAGCGGATTACTATATCACGTCCCCAATAAAAAAGATGTAATGCGTTTGATTGAAGAGACCCATACCCAGTACAATAACCTAATGACGTTATGGTGTGCTATAGGGGTTATGATCGCCTCAATAGAGAAAGCTAAAAGCCGTTTTAGGAATTAAGATATAAAAGAACTAGTAGAAAACTCTCTGTTCTTTCCAGGAAGACCTGCTGATCCACGGCGACAGTGTCTACGACGTCATAGACAAACAAGACCAGCAAGCAGTGCGGACGGAGCTGTCCCGCGCGCCCAGCGACGGCGAGGACAGGGTGTTCCTCTGCCGCATGAACGTGGCCAGGAACGCACGGAGACAGATGCGCTTCGGCGATCAAAAGGTATGAACTGTGCTATAAGAGATGAACATGACATAACATATACGGAGATCGGAGACAGTGTCTACGACGTCATAGACAAACAAGACCAGCAAGCAGTGCGGACGGAGCTGTCCCGCGCGCCCAGCGACGGCGAGGACAGGGTGTTCCTCTGCCGCATGAACGTGGCCAGGAACGCACGGAGACAGATGCGCTTCGGCGATCAAAAGGTATGAACTGTGCTATAAGAGATGAACATGACATAACATATACGGAGATCGGAGACAGTGTCTACGACGTCATAGACAAACAAGACCAGCAAGCAGTGCGGACGGAGCTGTCCCGCGCGCCCAGCGACGGCGAGGACAGGGTGTTCCTCTGCCGCATGAACGTGGCCAGGAACGCACGGAGACAGATGCGCTTCGGCGATCAAAAGGTATGAACTGTGCTATAAGAGATGAACATGACATAACATATACGGAGATCGGAGACAGTGTCTACGACGTCATAGACAAACAAGACCAGCAAGCAGTGCGGACGGAGCTGTCCCGCGCGCCCAGCGACGGCGAGGACAGGGTGTTCCTCTGCCGCATGAACGTGGCCAGGAACGCACGGAGACAGATGCGCTTCGGCGATCAGAAGGTATGAACTGTGCTATATGAGATTAACATGACATAATATATACGACGATCGGAGTCAGTGTCTACGACGTCATAGACAAACAAGACCAGCAAGCAGTGCGGACGGAGCTGTCCCGCGCGCCCAGCGACGGCGAGGACAGGGTGTTCCTCTGCCGCATGAACGTGGCCAGGAACGCACGGAGACAGATGCGCTTCGGCGATCAGAAGGTATGAACTGTGCTATAAGAGATGAACATGATGTAACATATACGGAGATCGGAGATCTATGACGATTTAGACAAACAAGTGGTCTTGTCTAACGTCGTCGTAGATTAAGCTGTTAGTAAGTATTTCCGAGGATTCAGGCAAGTGGTCCCACGACAAAGCTGGGACTGCAGTCCCAGTCGCCTGATTAGTTTTTTCTTGTTTATTTCTTTGGGCGAGTGGGACTACTCGTAATTTTAACCTCAAATCTATTGTTTAAAGTACAGTTGGCATCATGTCTTATTGTCCTATTGCAAAAAATAAAATACCAACATAATAATAGGAATTTAAAAATCAGTCTTCGCATCGATAAAATACATAGAACAAAATGTACAAAATTGATATTAAACAGTTTAACTTATAAACTGATAGGTGTCTAGATGACATTTGTCAAAATGACAGCTATCAAACTTTAAACTGCCACAACTCTGAAACGGCTTGGCCTAGAGATGCCGTACTATTTCAACATTTACGATGACAGCTGTCAAACTTTAAACTGCCATAACTCTGAAACGGCTGGACCTAGAGATACCCTACTAAGCTCAATCGACAGGTGTTAGAGAGAGCAACATTTTCGATGACAGCTGTCAAACTTTAAACTGCCATAACTCTGAAACGGCTTGGCCTAGAGATACCCTACTAAGCTCAATCGACAGGTGTTAGAGAGAGCAACATTTTCGATGACAGCTGTCAAACTTTAAACTGCCATAACTCTGAAACGGCTTGGCCTAGAGATACCCTACTAAACTCAATCGACAGGTGTTAGAGAGAGCAACATTTTCGATGACAGCTGTCAAACTTTAAACTGCCATAACTCTGAAACGGCTTGGCCTAGAGATACCCTACTAAGCTCAATCGACAGGTGTTAGAGAGAGCAACATTTTCGATGACAGCTGTCAAACTTTAAACTGCCATAACTCTGAAACGGCTTGGCCTAGAGATACCCTACTAAGCTCAATCGACAGGTGTTAGAGAGAGCAACATTTTCGATGACAGCTGTCAAACTTTAAACTGCCATAACTCTGAAACGGCTTGGCCTAGAGATCCCGTACAAAGCTCAATCGACAGGTGTTAGAGAGAGCAATATCATAATTAAATAAATAAAATAAATAAATAAATAAACATTACTGGACAATTTTACACAGCGACATCTAGCCCCGTGGTAAGCTCGAAGCTTGTGTTACGGGTGCTAGATTTCGGATATACTTAATATAATATACGTACATAAATAGATATTTTTTTATTATACATATATAACACCCAGACACCCGGAACAACTATCTGCAGATCATACAAATAGTTGTTCCGAGGCGGGAATCGAACCCGCAACCTCTTGCGTCGCAGGCGGACCTTCGCCCGCTGCGCCACAGAGGTCGTTAGTGGATGAGCCGCTAATTAGTAGGTAATAACTCAAGCTGGTACTATTACGTTTCCACAGCTGGGACACAGGGACTTCTCCAATGACAAAATAATTAAGCTATGTTAACATAAGTCAACATATGGAATTGAACTGAAGAAATGTGTTTTAATTATGATGTTGCTCTCTCTAACACCTGTCGATTGAGCTTTGTACGGCATCTCTAGGCCAAGCCATTTCAGAGTTATGGCAGTTTAAAGTTTGACAGCTGTCATCGAAAATGTTGCTCTCGCTAACACCTGTCGATTGAGCTTAGTAGGGTATCTCTAGGCCAAGCCGTTTCAGAGTAATGGCAGTTTAAAGTTTGACAGCTGTCATCGTAAATGTTGAAATAGTACGGCATCTCTAGGCCAAGCCAGGCAGTTGTGGCAGTTTAAAGTTTGACAGCTGTCATTTTGACAAATGTCATCTAGAAACCTATCAGTTTATAAGTTAAACTGTTTCAAGGATAATCATCTTAATACCTTAGGACAAAATACATACTTCGTCATCATCATGTCAGCCGTTGGACATCCACTGATGGACATAGGCCCCCCTTAACGACCTCCAGGTATAACGGTTGGATGCAGCCTGCATCCACCGTGAACCAGCAGCCTTAACAATATCATCGAGCCATAAAAAGGAAACTAATATTATTTTTCTGTGGTTGAATCGGCCAATATCAGACGTTTCGTTTTACATATTCTAAGTTCTTTGTGATTGATTCTTATGGGGCGACGAACGTAATGTGTCAATTGGTGAGGAGTATCTAAGAAACGGAACGTGCTTGGCGACAGCGATTTGTTTATTATTGTTTAATTTGCAGTCGGAATTTAACGAAATTCTCCATAATACGAATTTTCCGGACATATGTTGTCGACTCATGAATCAATATTTTTTTATGTTTCGTTATTTAAATAAGGTTTCGATCGAGTCTACCGTACCCCTGCACGAAATTATTAATATAGATATTATAGCCCTCAGGTGTTAAGAGTAGAATACCTGTTTTGAAACAAAAGGGCAGTCCTTTATGGATATCCTTGTTTTTAGGAATCATTCGCATAATTATAGTTCTTATGACATCTTACTAAAAAAATACAATAAAATAAATCCTGAGTTATGTGATTTGATTTTGCTGTTAACTGTACATTAAAGCAAATTGGGTATATGGTCCAAGTCGACCAATTCAAAAATGTGTTCAGGCGTCTGGGACCGCAGTCCAAGTTTTGTATGGGCCCACTCGCCTGTATCCTCGTACGCTATGTCGATGGCTTCAAAGTAAATTTTATTGTTAGTCAACGGCTTGGCGACAATTCGGACACTTTACGGGTTCGTTTATTCGGCCAAGTTGTGATCTCTAATAATAATTGTCACTATAATTTTTTTTGTTATTTTGTTGCTAATAAACGAAGATATCGGATTCAGGCGCTGATAATTAAAATGTGTTCATAATATGTATCTAGACAAATATTGCCTAATTTGTATACGAAGTTGCACAATTATTTCGTTCAAAATTCCCATACCGTCTAAGAGCTCCGTAGTTTTTACTCAATTTTGAAAGTAACTAAACCGTACACCTCATCAATTACACACTCAATTTGTTCTTACATCACTTTGATTGAAGCTACCATTCCAAGTGCTAACACTTTTAACTCTATTAAAAAAGCTTCGATCACTTTCCTGTTCAAGCTTATGGATTTCTAATTCGTTTTAAATAAACCTGTCAATTTCAAAGTAAAAATAACCAATTTATAATTTCAATATTTAATTTGGTTGTAACCGGGTTTAGTATTCCGATTTCACGCCCCCACTGTCTTTCACAGGCATAAATCAATTTACTAAATGATGAAGAGTTTTACAATCCCAACGCTTCGGATCACAGTAATTAAAGAATCTTGGCTGTAAAATCATCATCAATGAGGCTATCAATATTATAGCTTAAATTGAAATAACTGTGCATGTCCACTCATTTTAAGATCACTGTGTTTTATTTTACGTAACAAATAAAATAAATTATTATATTTATTTAAAATAAAATAGACTATTTAGTTTCAAGATTTATTTTGGATAAAATATTTGGATTTTTTAACGTCCAAAATAGGAAGGTAAGTCTTAGGAGATATATAAGGAGCTTGAATATATGTATATTGAAAATATATAGATATTCAAGTTATGAAAATAGGTTAATAATTCGTTTCATGTCTGATATAGGTATCTATGCAATGTCTTTGTAAGTTTCGGAATAAAACTATTCTTATTTTAATTTTTTTGCAAGTTCACCAGTCAATTTCATCTTAAGCTGGCAATTATACGTTTTCACACAAACTTCGTGAGAATTTCAACCTTGACCGGAAGCGTTAAGAGTAATTTTACCTGATTTATCCGCAATAGTATCACCGGTTTTACGGTTACATCAAAGTAAAACTTAAACATGATCATTAACTATTGAATCAAGTGTAAAAAGATTTATTTCAATCCAATTTTCAAGCTTACCAATAAACTTTTATATCACTGCAAGAAATAATGTGGAGTAAATAGAAAAAACGGCTTAGCCTTAATGATTGGCTCATTAAAAACAAATGCTCTAACGGCGAAGACAAACATCGTGAGGCAACCGGCATGTTCTGAGAACTTCGAAAAGTGTGACGTACATGTGACATTCGCCAACCCACACTTGGTATCCCAGCTGTGGGAACGTAAATAGGGGTGATGATTATGACTATCCTTTCCAGGCGAGGCTTTACTATCATTTATATGACAGGCTCTGTCCCGTTGTTCTGTGAACTGTTACAACTTAATGCAACGAAAGCTTAGTAATATTTGCACAGTAGATATACAATTTGTCTAGAAGATAAACGTGCGACATTTTCGTAAGAACGCACGTGCACCCCTTATTAATCGCATACAGTGCCTCAGTAATTGCTGACATTAGTTATATTAGAGTGTTTTAACGCCACTCCACTATCGTACTACCACTTACTGTGGGTGTTGATGGGGGAATGTTTTACAGAGATGTGAAACTAGAGCATTAAAGTTCTTAAATAATATTAAACCCTTTTGTGGCCTTTTGCAGCGTAAGGTAATGATGTAACGTACACTTCTTACCAATTTATGGCGTAGAAAATGTCTATCGCTAATTGTTCGTCAACCTATTGCTCATCTGACTAATAAATAGATCCTACCTTGTCTAAAGGTAACATTAGTAGTCTAAAAGTCTGCGATGGTGTCATCATATCGATAATAACATTGTAAATTACTTGAATCAAAAATAGTAGATACGGATAGTAAAACAGCTTAAAAATGCTTCACTGGTATTTTTCAATACTTTTTCAAGGTCAAAACCAAAGATAGATCACATTTATAACATTATTGTAAAAATTCTAAGAGGTGATGGAAATGAATTTAAGGCCCCATATAACGTCAAATCGTTTGAAATTGCTTTTTGTTAACGAACATATCTTCCACAATAATAAAGCATTTACTTTGAGATTGATATATGTTATAGTTCAGGATATATGCTAGGGGATTACAGTTACGAAAACACGATTACATAAAATTTTCTCGATAGAAAAATAATCCAAAGTTCGCTCTAAATTTTACAATAAATCGTCGCTATTCAATAAATACTTTAAAATAAGCCTTGATACTTTGTACAGTAAACGAACAGGTTATAGAGCAGGGGGAAAGCGTGTTATATTGTTAAAATTTCTATTATTTTAACCGTAAAATAAGAAATCCTAAATTTTCGAAAAAATTCACGCGAAAACTGACCATTCGGGCATCTTCGTGTCACAAATTCAGTCTGGCGGCAGCCTTGACACGGGCAACATGTATCGCGTCGTTTCTTGCATTCAGATCGCTATATAACGCACTAATTACGTAAAAAATGAATTGAAAAATTATTGTACTTGTTTGGTTTTTATTTCAAATATGCGAAATATGTATAATAAGTGCAAGAAGCGACGGAATCGTAAAAAGATAAAGTACCCAGTACCTAACCTACATTCGTTACAAACGTAAACAAAACGTAGGTATAGACAGTAAAGAGTTCATGACACTTTTGACACGAAAACATTTTTCGCCCTTTGGATTTCAAATTTCTGTTTTGTCTGTGGCTTATTGGACAATCCACACAGCATCATAATTATAAAGTATATGGCGAGACGAAGTTCGCGGTGGCACCTAGTATACATATAATAATAAAGTGTAGGTACTTAAATATTATAATAAAATACAGGAGGAGACTTCAAACAATAAATTCATAAGTAATACATGGATTATGACTTAATAAAACTTTTTTATAGTTTTGAGATCTCAAAGAGTTTTGATTTATTTATGATAACTGTCCTAAATTATGTCATGTCAATTCATGAAAAAGTAAATTTACGATATTTCATAGAACAAACAAATCACTACGTTTTTGTGCTTCTTAACCCTACGTTGCTTTCAGTGCTATATCACACACAACCAATATAACTATGATTTTTTTAATATAACCTGCGCGTATAAAGAATTTATCTATAAATGGCGTCCGCTCGCATGCGTTCTCGCTCACTCTCTATCGCTATCTATACTCACACAGTGAAGTACGCGCTACAAAAAGCTTTTTTTTAACGTCCGTTAAAAAAGCGTTCAAATAGAACATTTGCATACCCAAGTACGTGTTCACACTTTGGCGCTTTTAGAACGAGACGCTTTTTAGGGTTCCGTAGTCAAATGGCAAAAACGGAACCCTTATAGATTCGTCATGTCCGTCCGTCCGTCTGCTAACCACGCACAAAGGACCAAATTTGAGTCCAATTGCGGAAAAAGGAGTCCCCAAACTAAACCGTCCGTCCGTCCGTCCGTATGTCCATCCGTCTGTCCGTCCGTCCGTATGTCACAGCCGTTTTACTCCGAAACTATAATAGCTATAAAGCTGAAATTTTGTAAGTAGATGTATTCCGTGAACCGCACTAGGATTTCATAAAAAGTTTTAATAAAATCATTTGCATTTGGGGGTCCCCATACATAGAACTGAAACTTTAAAAATTAAATTAAAATTATTTTTTGATTTAAAAGCTTTCGTATGAATTATCACATTGAAGACGTTATAAAAGCGCCGACGCCGGGTTTATAACGCAAAGCTGTTTAAACTCTTTAGGTACTTTACTTTTTATTTAAAATAAGTATTTTGTAAAAAATACTCTGTAGGGACCGAGATAAAATACTATTTAAATAATAATAATACAATAATACCATGGAAATATGCTCGAATTAAAAATAATTTTGGTATTAATATTTGTATGGGAAATTCGTCGTGACGCCGGCCTGTTTGAGAAATTGTTTTGCCAACCGTACCATACGTACCCGCCGCCATGGTCAAATATCATTTTTTATTGCGCGGGTTATACCTATCTTATAAAGTCTTTTATTATTTTAAAAAAAATTGACCACTTTCCGCATGCCCTGCGAATGATATTTTAAAATATTGGTAGGTCACTGCATGTTTTGCCATATATTATATGGAACTAAATATAAAAACAGTTTTTCCCTAAAACTCAATTCATATGAAATTTTTAAATCAATTTTAAATATTTATATCTTATTTTACTTTATTTATCTAAAAGACATAATATGACCATCACAAATTTTTCTTTAAGAAAAATAATCATGCAGTTAAGGGTTAACGTTTAGGAACTTATTCTTTTATAAATTCACTTTTATCTAATATTGAAGTATATCAAACGGTTTGACTTTTCGTTTATAAAATCAATCAGAAATAAAAGGCAGACTATGAATTTTAACAATTCATAGTCTAGAAATCTAGTTCAGAAAACTTTATTTATTTATTAATAAAAACCCCAGCCCTTTCATTTTTCTTATACCTGAGCTTACGGCCAAAAAACCTAATAAATAAAATTAAATCAATAAATATTGCTAGTTCCTAGACAATTCACAATGCAACATCTAGCCCCGTGGTAAGCTAGAATCTTGTGTTATGGGTGCTAGATTTCTGATTATGTACCTATACTTAATATAATATACATTCACATTTATGAAAGTTATTTAAAACACGGGAAAAGCCGTGTGTGGAATTTATACTTTAAACTTTAAAATACACATGACATATCCGCTTAAGGATATATTTAGCGCAGGCGAAGCCGCGGGGCGGAACGCTAGTATTACCTTATATATCTTAGAGTCTACAAAATAAATTTCAAATTATAGAAGTAATTTGATGTGTCAGATTTTTGCGCGAAATATATACTCAGCTCGGGCTCTTGCGCGCGAAATGTTTACTTAGCGGCCCGTTCGCCCTGTCGTGGCGCTGTTAGCCGAACTTAGCCGATCGTCGAGTTTGCTCTGACCTCCCATACATCCTTAAAATTTTCTTTTTCACATCTATCCAACTTCAATTTATTTTACGTAGTCGCACTTGAATAATTTTAATGTATATTTTATAGTTGTAAGAAAGGATAAGTTATTATGTTCTAGTCGTTTCGATAAAATATAGATCACCTAATAAATCTCGGTTTATTTGCGTTGCAATAATTAATAGCAACTATTTTTGGTCATAGATTAAAGACATTGATTTACTTTAAGGACACCCTTCATAGTTTATAAGTCGTGGTTTACTTGTAAACTAATTATAAATAAAATTTATAAAAGAAGGTTAGAAATATGGGAATAAAGCAGGTGAAGCTGTGAACGGGTCATCTAGTGCTATATTATAATTGCCTTACCTGCTTATCTATGCGTGATGTCATAAAACCAGCTACCTACATTACAAGTCTGCTATATGGCTTTTAAACAATAATTTTCCTCTTTATTAGCTAAGTACGGCGTAATTATTTCTTATCTTCAATCGCAGTAATTATTTATAGAAGAATTTAAAATACTTATTATTTAAATAGCGTAGTAGCAAACAAAGACTTCATTTATTATTCAAGTATTTAATCACCAATGAAACCTTATAGTTCTTGGTAGCTAATTTAATTTTTTAAAGTTATTAAAACTGCTAAACCCATTTTCGTTAAATAAAGCATACTACAGATAAAACACACAGATCTGTAAAACTCATAACTTACTAACCAAACTTATTTCTATTTTACGTGTTAAATATGAATAAACACCTATTCACTCGTAAATCCATTAACAAGCTATCTCAAATTCGTAGAGTTGTTCGTCCGAACTACCCTTTAAACCTCTGTAGAATCATTTGCACTATCATCTCGGCCATTCGAACCAATCACACTGTTTAATTACAATTCTGTGCAAATCAAGGCAGACTAACAAGGACTTTACAAAGAGCTCTTTAGTGCAAAACTAGCTGAACAAACCATGCCTGTATCAATATTTTGTAGTTAGCAATCTTGGACAGCATTTATCGACATCTGGTTGGTAAAAACAGTAGCAATTCTTTAAAATTAAGAAATAGAAGTCTATATTTGTATGTACTTGCGTTATTATTTAATATCTAAATATTTACTGATTTTATTAGCTCTTGACAAAAAAAAGATTACTTATCTCGCCAAAGACTTTTAAGAATGAATTAACATAAAGCAGAATAATGAGCTATTTATTTAAACAAACATAAGATGGTCAGCAACATTTGAAATACTTGGCAGTACGCATAGACATCTGCTGGGCAATCGTGTTGATAAGCCTCATTAGACGGTTCTACTTACAAATAGCTATTCCTTCGACTTTAGACAATTATTCTAATTAGACATACACTTGACTTGAAGAACTGATGTCTATGCAGGCAGACATGAAGACACATACTTTTGATTCAACTATTAAATTATATCATTATTATTATATTATTTGCATAGCTTGATAATTCTAGCATTTGTCATCTATTTTATATAAATCTATATTTTTTTTTTAAAATAAACAAATCCTTGGTTAATTTATGGCTTATTTATTTAAGGCATACTAGTTAGCAAGACCTTTTTTACGCGGAGCAAAGTTATAAAGCGTTTCTTGATCACTGTCCACTGACCCGTAAGAAAGAAGCTCAAACACCTCATCTTCTTTTACTTTCTTTTTCATGATTATCTTCCTACACCACAATACAACTAATCTCAGAAATGTTACTAAAGTTACTAACATAAGAGCACCATGTACCGCTAGCATTATAGAATCGTACATGTTCCACGCATAATCAACCTTTCTCTCATATTTGCAAACCTTGTCTTCCTTTACAATGGTGTCGTTTGCAAATTTGGTTTCCAGAGCGTCATTTACACTATCAACTAGTTTTGTAAGCACTGTTTGTCTTAGCCATTTAGCGAGATCTGGCCTTCCAATTTGTGCTAATCTTCTAGCTACATCTACATGAGATTTATTGGCTCCTTCATTTTTTCTTTTTCCTTTATCCCATTTTTTAAGTAGTATCATACAAGCGGCTATTGGAACGGCTTTTTCTGCAATAGCTTGGGCTGGAGGCAGGTCATAGGTGGAAAAATGCAAAGAGGCGTAGAGACGACGGCATTCTTTAGGGGTCAGATGCTGGGATAAGTATGTGTATTCGGAAATATCCACGTCGATTGTGCACAGCGTGTTTTGGATGAATATAGCGAGAATACATTGTATTTGCAAGATTTTCTTCATGTTTTATTGTTTTGATACTTGTCAATTTTGTTAAATTGTCAGAATTTATTTCGTTCAAATCAACAAATCTGTCATAAATATATGGAATAGATGAAAACCGCTCCATCGATGTATTATTATTACAAAAAGAAGGCATTCCAAGTGTGTAATTTTTTAAGCATTCCGTAAACCAGAGCATTTTTAGGTGCAGCTTACTTCCTATTCCTGAGAAAACTGGATAACTCACATTTCACTTTTCATATCAGTAAATTCTTACGAAAACAAAAGCGAATTTTCCAATTTAACGGCTTACTAAATGTTTTGCAAGCAACATTAATGGTCTTTCAGTCACGAATCCGACATATTCTCCAGCGATATCGTTCTAATGGCCATATTATTTCATAAATACCCACAATTTTCTAATAAACTGTCGATATTGTTCGTAATTTTATTGGGTAGTTAATGAAAATTTGTAGCCTTAACTACCGTTATTGTAGTTATATAAGAGATGCGTTTTCATCTGTTCCATTTCTTACATTCTATTACATTTCTAGTTATTACCAAAACATTCTAATTATTTGTTTGATTTCATCTAATAGCCTAATTAATAAAACAAATAATCTTCCCGAAATTATTTTCACATTCTTCTTGGGTACTGTTCCAATAAATTATTTGGGATTTCAATATCTCATCATAAAATTGAATAAACGTAGTAATAATAATAGCGCTTAGTATCTAGATACTTCTATACCTACATTATACATACTAACTTATACATATACTCAACTGCAGTTCATATCTAGCATACGTAAAGCGTAACATATAGCCTCTAATTGTAGCACATTCCGATAGAATAGACAAAACATCAGAAACGTCGGGCTCATTAGGTATACAATGACAAAAGAACTTGTGCAACTCTGCTTAAAATATGTGTTCAGCTAGGTACGGTTAGAAGAATACTCGGATGATATCATTCTAGGTGAGGTTAACTAGATTTACCCAAACCATAGAGATTACCTCTGTGGCGCAGTGGGCGAAGATCCGCCTTCTACGTAAGAGGTTGCGGGTTGATCCCCGCCTCGCGACAAACATGTGTACGAATTGCAAATATTTGTTCATAGTGTTATTAATTATGTATAATAAAGAATATCTACCTATCTATGTATCTTTATTCTATTCAGTACCTATATCTAAATCTAGCAACCGTAACCTAAGCTTCGAGCTTACCACGGGGCTATACGTTGATGTGTGAATTGTCTTAAACTTATAATGATATAAAATATGGCTGTTATGTAGAGACCTGAGATAGGTTAAACTCGTCAATATCAAATCTTTTGAGAATGAAAAAAGCGTTCGGACTTTTTTAACAATTTAGACGATTGCTCCAATTGTTTTTGCTATCGGTACAGATCAGTTCCAGTATGTAACCTTATTCCACATTACAATAATGGTAGAGATAGCTCATACATTCCTGCGCTAGCGTATTACAAAACAGTTAATCTATCCATGTAACGTATTACAATTCTATTGGGAATTCTTGTAATAACACGAGTCACAATCATTAAATATTAAACGTTTCCACAACCATGGATGTATTAATCTAGGAAATAAATAAAAAACATTGCTGGACTGGAATCGGCCACAAATATTTATAATTTATTTATTTAATTAACCTTAAATCTTACAGTTAAAGTTTGCGATATTTAAGTTTTACTACAGAACTCAAAACAACATTTGACTATTCGCCACAATCTAAAAGAAGAAGTAAAATTTACTAAATAAATAAATGCCAACAACTGCGGCATCATTCATGTTTTTGTAACTCATTCAAAATATTTCATCTCTCTCCGAGTCATCAAGAAGTCATCATACATTCATATCCACAAAGCGCCTTTATATTTTCAACCATATATCTTTGAAGCATTTACAACTTTATCTCAAACTACTAAGTTATTACAAACCTTAGTTTTCAAGAAATAAGACTCACTTTTTGTTGTTAAACTTATATGATCTTGAAAGTTAAGCAAATAATGTTTGTAAAGGTTCGTCAGTGTAATAGGGCTATTGAATGTTAAATTGACAATAGTGTTGTGATAGAGTTTGGTAATCGATAGTTGGACCACTCAAGGCGATTTGGGCATGTTAGTAACTTTCTAAGTAGCTCATCTCGGTATATCAAGGTTATTTTATCTGTATGGCCATATTTAGAGGACCTATGGCGCAGCGGGCGAAGGTCTGCCTGCGACGCAGGAGGTTGCTGGTGCGATTCCCGCCACTGAACGTCAATTGATCTGAAGATATTTGTTCCGCGTGTCTGGGTGTCCTTAACGTATAATAAAAAATTATCTATCTATGAATGTATATCAAGATAATCAGATTATCTCTAACTTAATTAGAATTAGATTATCTTTTAGTACTTGTGTTTCGTGTCCATCCAAAGGTTGCCTGGAAGAAATCGCTTTAAGTGATAAGGCCGCCCATTGTTACACTTTTTTATGTACCTATGTTTTTTGTTATGTGTTTTTTGTTTTTGTGGTGTGCAATAAAGAATATTGTATTGTATTGTATTATCAAGTACCCGTATTACAAGCTTCGAGCTTACCACGGGGCTAGATATTGCTGTATGAATTATCCAGTAATAATTTTTTTTATACAGCCATGTGAAGGGTACAGGGTGTGAAATTAGAAAGATTATTAGCGCTTATCAGTAGACGCAAAATGACAGATTATGAAAATAAGCGCTTAAATGCTCGTACAAGTATTAGTCCGGGATCCGTAGTACATTGGAATCAAGTGATTACTAACAAGCTAATTTTTCGTGAGTAGCTTAATTTTAATGAGACGCCCAAAAATATCCTATACTCAACTTTTGATTGTGGTAGCTAACAGAGATATCGAGGATTAAATATGTCGATTTGATGATCCAAAAAAATTGATTACTAACCGGTTGTTTTTTAGTTATATCGTAAGATAATGATCTAAATTATATGAAAAAATATTTGTCCTACAAAACCTATGGTTTGATCAAAGAGTCCCCCATTTCCAAAATGTATCGAAAACGAGGTCAAAATAAATGATTACTAACCAGCTGATTTTTTGTTGTATACTTAATTAATATTTATAAAATCTAACTGACATATTGTCCTACAAATTTCGTGGTACGTTATCCCGGTCCTACGGTCCAAAGTTGTAGTACACATCCTTGATGTAAAAATAATTACTATCAAGCTGAATTTTCGTGAATAGCTTCGTTTCGATGAGACGCCCAAAAATATCTTATACCCAACTCTCAATTGTGGTAGCTAACAGAGATATCAAGGATTAAATATGTCGATTTGATGATCCAAAAAAATTGATTACTAACCGGTTGTTTTTTGGTTTTATCGTAAGATAATGATCTAAATTATATGAAAAAATATTTGTCCTACAAAACCTATGGTTTGATCAAAGAGTCCTCCCTTTCCAAAATGTATCTAAAACAAGGTCACAATAGATTATTACCAACCAGTCATAATAACTTATTTTTAGGGTCCCATAGCCAAATGGCAAAAACGGAACCTTTATAGATTCGTCATGTCTGTCCGTCCGTCCGTCTGTCCGTCCGTACCTTAGACCTTAGCGGTGCGAACTATAAAGGTGGATGAGATTCGCATAGTGCGGGTGTATGAGATATATCCAGTTATCCACTAAATACGGGTTATAATTCGCCGTGCGTCTGCTTGTCCTGGAGTGGAAAGGAGATGGTGGAATCAGGTCATTAAGTAAGTTCAAGTCATGTAGGTGGTTTATTTTTGAATATCGAACAACCTCCTTAGCTTTATAATTATTGCTGTTCCCACGACTTTGTCCGTGTTATTTTCTGATATTATTTTAGACAATTTAGTTTTTAATAATAATTGTTTTAATACTTCTCCGTAGCGCGTTCAAACAAACTCTTCAGCTTTATAATATTCAAATAAGTATAGTTGTATAAATACTTAATACCTACAGTATTTTTTTACCTAGATAACTATAAAATAAAGTTATTTAAATTTAAAAAAAATCACTATCTTATCCATAATCACAAAAAGAACTCTCTTTCGGGGGATCGAACTCGGTGACGCACAGCCACCGAGTTTGATCCTTGCCATTACGCCAACTGAGTACATGCGAAAACCGACGAAATATGTCTTTGATATAATTACAAATTATATTTTATTGCGGGTGTGTTGTTACACTGACGCCGACTTAACTTTCTATGTTACAAATAGGCAAACTTAAAAATTACAATTCTTGTCGGACTAGCGATACATACCTGTTTTTTTGTAGGACATTGTTACATTTGGGCAAGGAACACACTAACCTATTCTGTAATATTTTTGTCCTACAGTTACTAATGAGATAAATGGTCTTGTGGTATTAACAAAGTCTAGGCGTAGGACCGGGATAACGTACCACGAAATTTGTAGGACAATATGTCAGTTAGATTTTATAAATATTAATTAAGTATATAACAAAAAATCAGCTGGTTAGTAATCATTTATTTTGACCTCGTTTTCGATACATTTTGGAATACAAAACCTATGGTTTGATCAAAGAGTCCCCCTTTGATCAAACCATAGGTTTTGTAGGACAAATATTTTTTCTTATAATTTAGATCATTATCTTACGATATAACTCAAAAACAAACGGTTAGTAATCATTTTTTTTGGATCATCAAATCGACATATTTAATCCTCGATATCTCTGTTAGCTACCACAATCAAAAGTTGAGTATAGGATATTTTTGGGCGTCTCAATAAAATTAAGCTACTCACGAAAAATTAGCTTGTTAGTAATCACTTGATTCCAATGTACTACGGATCCTGGACTATATATCATTCGCACAAATCATAAAACACAAGCATATTTAAGTTCTCACGGGCTAACAGAACAGAATGTAGGTACCAATAATTACTGAACCTATGATCTCGCACGTAGGTATATTAATACATAATGACCAATGAAAGATGATTCTTTCGTCACACACTAGAAAACAAGTAAGTATACGTAATTATGGGTATATATTTTGTGAACCGTATTCTTGAATTATGAATACCGGTATTGGTTTGATATAGGCAAGAAAAAATATAGAATGATAGTTCGCATTCTTTTTTTAGGCTTACATTATTATGTGGTATTGGCAAGTCCGTAAAACCAATCCAATTGAAACTTTAGAAATACTGTCTTTTTAGGGTTTTGTAGCCAAATGGCAAAAACGGAACTCTTATAGATCCATAGTACTATTCTACTTCGGAATACTTATTGAGTATTTGCATATACGTGTTTCTACTATGTGCTGCAAATATATCTGAACTCAAGTCTACATTTCTACGGAAGTTCCTTAAGACGGGATCTAACGCACTTCTGTAGAAAGGTAGGGACGAAATGTTCTGCCAGTAAATTCTGCCATTCACGTGTTGAAGCCCTGTTGAAAATTGAAAAGCCACTATTAACCGAAGTCTCGCAAAACAACCCGTAACCCATGCAAAACATTTATAGCTCTATTCTCATGATCGCCAAAGCTACTATTATCGGCGATGGTAGATGTCACGTGTATCTTAGATTTAAATTTTGCCATTTGAAACTTTAATAATAGGACACTTTCCTCCTCACATTTATGAGGTATACTAGCTGTGTGATCATTCCTAGGTAATTATGAGATCAGTGCGTTCATGGGGCGTGCATTAATAATTATTTATCTCTACCAAGCCCATCCGGTAACCTTGCCTAAATAAAACCATAATTCATATCAACACGACCAAAAAAGAGTGATTAGCTAGTAGCTTTTCTAATTCATATAACACTCAAAACTCAACCTACCATTTACAACACCTATTTTGACAGATGGATACTATATTTCATATAACACCGTGTCAGCTTGAAATACTCATTCGATCATAGACAAGACCACAGAAATTACCATGCCCATCAATTTACTGATTTACAAGTGGCCAATTAAAAAAAATTGCTTAAAACATTATGTAAGCCATGAACTATGAACCGAGGAGCAAATCGAAGGTGATTATGGTTTAAATTAATTTTAAAAATCACTGGGTATAGTCAATCAAGTGGAATTAGAAAGTAATAATTGCTGTATATGCCACTTGCGAGAATGTGTGGTCTTGTGTTGGTCTGGTAATTGCGATCGGTGGTCAAAGTCAATGTTTACTTCATAAATATACTCATCATAGTCTAACACAAATGTGCACGCTGTGGCTCCCTGTAATTAAAAGAACATAAGATTCGAAGACCTTGTGAATAATTTTGTAGAGTTTAATTCAATGTATCTTTTGTTGGGAGTTCTTAAATAAATAAAAAACCGAATCTTTTCCACATTTTCTGGGGTCAGGACAATTATATACTCTTCTTTTTGATTAATGACGTTGCAATATATACTCTCCTTCTATTTTCTTCTATTAGCCGTCATCTCTACATTTTTCTTACGCATAATATCATCACTAGACCAGTTGATCCATTTTTGACTATGTCTAGGTACTTAATTATTTATTTCCAATCTAAAATTAGCTTTAATTAATACGTACTCTCACTCACGCAATCTAAAGTAGATCTCGTTCACCTTATGATCTGGATTGCAAATTAATTTTCAATTAAGCGTTTGGTAATTTTAATGCAATGAGCGAAGATGTTTCTAATTCTACATAATTATAAAACTTGAATTTTATATTACGTACGTGATCTTAGGGAAGGCCGTTTTAATATTATGCTGAGTATATCAGTACTGTATCATATATTTTAAAATACTTTCTAAGTTCGTTATAGAAGTGATCTCTCTTATACCAGTGGTATTTCAACAACTTAGCCACATAAATAACTTGAAAAAAAGATAGGTTATTGTCCAACAACATTTATTTATTTTATTAATTACCCACTTTTACGCAAGGGATCTTTTCAATAACTTCATAGAAATAAAGAATTGTGAGACAACATAATCTCGATTTATGCAAAATTTTACAATACACAGAAGTAAAATCAATGACAACAAGTAGTTTAAAGGACATAGAAAAGGAATTTCACACTTGGCTCCTTTGAATAAACGATGGCAGATCCAAGTTAAACGCTCTAGCGGTAGTCACAAAATGAAACAAACATTTTTCGTATGTATATAATTTTTTCGGGCTGTCTAAAATAATAAAGATAAAAGTATATGTATAACAACAACATTATATTCAAAAATAACTTAAATATAAAATCATATAAATGGACAAGATGTTTAAAAATGTAAATAGCGTAACCAGAAGAATTATCCGTGTGGCGTTCAATAGATATTACAGTTTTAAACAAAAGGAAAAAATAACGAACAGAAGGCAATCTAAATCAAAAGTTTATTCCAAAATGGTAATTAAAAAATAAACAAGATTAGGTGCAACATAACTTCCCTCAAAAATGGGACAATAACATTAATATTGTATAAGGTGTAATTTCAATAAAGAATTGTAATTATACATTTCACTTTGGACCATCCGAGCATATATTCCAAGCACTGCACTCAAACCGAGTTTATTTGCTGCAAAAACGCTCTGCGTCGTTAGAGGCAAGATGCATTTATTTATGAAATGGAAATACAGCTGATTGTAATAACAAAACCGCTCTCTATATTAAGATGTAGTATTTGCATTCTGCTTTGTCATCGTGTGAGTAGCCTTGAAATGAATGCACCATGGATAATGTCCTGTAACCACTGTAATATACTTGAGTGATTTGTATGTATCTCGTAAGTGTGAATAGATAAAAGACGTCATATTTTAGCACAAAAGAGGTACTGTTGTTTCTTTCAAAATATGTAGAATATTGTCGCATATCCACAACTTCTTGTCTAGGAATTTATTCATAAATATGTATAATTCATCACTAATAAGAGTTTTTACTCTATAAAAAAACATATACCAGGCACAAGAAAAGTAAACGATGGCCCATATTAACATTATGCCTTATAGACTATATACATACAAGTTTACTATATTCTACTGGGATGGGTCTTGTATAATCTTTAGTAATGTTACAAACGCAAATTTCAGCTTAATTCAGAATAAAACATGGGTTATTTTTATCATCGGATAATCTTTAATTAAATTTATATGTGTAAACGCGGGCACAGCTAAAATTTTATTAGGTGTATCATTATTTTATATGTGGCTGAAATCCAGTTTTACATGTAAAAAATATCTCAATAACCGATTCCCACCCACGACCACAGAACCATATACCAAGCCAATTCACAAAACAAACTATCCCTGGTCTGAGCAACCTGCCTGTTAACACGTGGTCAATTCGTGATTGAAGGCACGCGCCGAACCGTTATAAAGGATAATGGGGAATAAAAAAGATGGAGGTGTGTTCTGACGTCACAGATCGTGACTGCGCACGCGTGACTCCTTTGACCACGAGTGACGAGGTTTGGGTAAACAGCCGCGGGGTATGTCTATGGCTGGTAATTATGGAAACGGATTTTTAACTGATTTTGAGGTTGCATATGGAATAGGAACAGATAACGTGAAGAATAGATGATGAAGTAAAAAGGTTGCCGAATAGAGTCTGCGGATCGGCATATTCAGGCAGCATCGTACGTTTAGCGACAAATTACAGATGATTTAGTGATCAAATACTTCTGGTTTACGCTGGGTTTAGGTCGCTTTTGACCGAAAAGGAAATCTTAATGGTTATATAGCAGTTTTTCTACCTCCGATTGATGTTATGATCATAATAACAGGGTAAGAGTCTTCCCATAACCTAATCATAAGAGTTACTAAAATAAACGAGTCGTTCGTCAACTCACACCATGAATCTTGTCCCAAATGGTGTGAGTTGACGAATCGTAAAAAAGCTATACTCTTCGTTCTGCAACTCACACTACTTTTACTTTGGGTGAATTTTAGTACAGTCAACCAAAAAATTGTTACTAAAATAATATAGAAAAGGCATACTTATTAGACACTACCTACATTAAGAAAAAAAATTTCGTCAATCAAAACAACACAAAAGAACTCAAGTTCTACTATTATACAGTCTAAATTGCAATTATGTTTATCTATCTTATCAGCCTGAAAAGAAACTATTAATTCCCATCTCATAACTGTGAGTCAAAATCAAATGCTCGGTGTCGATATTATTTCCCGACAATACAATTCAATACCACCCAGGCTAGACCATTTTCTATTAGATTAGGTATCATAGCACCCTTCGCTTAGATAAACCTTCAGTCCTTTGTTGGTGGTTCATTTACATGAAATTACCACAAGATTTGTTATAAAGTAAGAGCCTTTATATTTTGCATAGTTTATTACGCGTCAACACGATACGTAAAAATCTTTACGGCATTACACAACCTGACTAAGGAGGGGTGTACACTAGTCAAGCTGGTGATTGATATTGTACTCACGCTTTACGAGTGAGTACATTTGTGGTGCCAGGTTTAGAATAGTGCCACCTTATCTCTTTCTATGGGTATCTTCAAACCTATAATATAACAAAAAGGGCAATACCTACGTTATAATGTTTCCTGTATTAACTTACTGAAATCATCAACTCCGCCTGTTAGATACATCATTGATTTATATAAAGTGAATAAAGTTATTAATATACATTTATTTTACTAATCAATAGTGTAAAATTAACTATTACTAAAACAAAAATTTCGGATATAATGAAAGCAACTATCACAAGTATGTACTATTTCGATCCAGTTACTAACCTTGTGTAATCCAGCCTATTACTAAAAGCTTTGATATCAGGACATAATGACTTTACTTTAGTTAAACTACCAACGGGCGTTCATTGTTCATATCTTACTTGACATAACAGCTACCATAGTGGCAGAAAGTAAAGATTGCTGTTTACTGGCTCGCCTAGTGTAACCCCGTGAGTTAGCTTGTTTAGTTCATATTTTAACGTGTGGTGTATCTAAAAAAAATATTACTCCGCGCGTCTCTTCCCGTAGGTCTCGTTTAACTGACTAACATTATTATCATCTAACAAATAATTTAAAAATATATATTTAAATTATGAGCAGCAGCATAGTGTGCAAACTAACTGCGATTACCAACCAACCTAATAAACGTGGTGATTCTACCAAATCCCCCAAAACTTACAATTAGGAAAACCGTGCCCAAAAGTGGATATGTTACGGCTAATACCCGAAGTGCGGTTACACCTAGTTTTAGCCGGTTAGAACTAGGTGTAGCCACTGTCTCTTGGTTAAAACTAGTAATAGCCGATTGTTTTCGGGTAAAACTAGGTCTAGCCTTCATCATGCCGGCTACAACTAGGTCCAGCCAATCCCTGTTGGATAAAACTAGGTCTATCCGATAACACTCCGGTTAGAACTAGGTCTAGACAATCCCTGTTGTATAAAACTTGTTATTCTAATAAATAGTTTATGTTACTTTATAAAAGTGTGATTTATAATTAAAATAACATTCTTTAAATTATAATATGCAACTACTTATTGTCTGTTGTTGAAAAAATGTTCCTGATTGTTCCTATCATATTAAAAATTGCACTCCTTATAAATTGTGTTAATTATTTATTTAATTAATTAGCACGACATACACATTATCATTTATACTAATGATTGCGAAACAAAGCATAAAATAGAACAAAATAATCACAACATTGAAATTAAACATTGGTAATTGTTAAAGAATACCTAATTAATTGTGTGTCTTAGTTTTATCTAGCAGGGATTGGCTGTACATAGTTGTAGCCGGCATGCTATCGGTAGAGCTTTTTTAGATATTAAAAAACATCCAATAAAAAGAAACGAAGAGAGTTTTTTTATTCTTATAAATCACAATGTAATAATTAACACAAATTATAAGGAGTGCAATTTTTAATATAATAGGAACAATCAGGAACGTTTTTTTAACAACAGACAATAAGTAGTTGCATATTATAATTTAAAGAATGTTATTTTAATTATAAATCACACTTTTATAAAGTAACATAAACTATTTATCAGAATAACAAGTTTTATCCAACAGGGATTGTCTGGACCTAGTTCTAGCCGGAGTGATATCGGATAGACCTAGTTTTATCCAACAGGGAATGGCTGGACCTAGTTGTAGCCGGCATGATGAAGGCTAGACCTAGTTTTACCCGAAAACAATCGGCTAATACTAGGTTTAACCAAGAGTAAGTGGCTACACCTAGTTCTAACCGGCTAAAACTAGGTGTAGCCGCACTTCGGGTATTAGCCGTAACAGATATAAATAATTATGTTAAAATACTAAAGTGACACAAAGAACGCACTTATACTACTTAAGTTTTGTCTACAAACATTAAATTCGGTGAGTTAGTACAACATAGGCTTACGTACTTACTCGGCATTTTCGAAATATTATCTCAAATCAAGCACGTGGTCCATTTAGTATAATCTCTGTAATTGACATCTCAGACTATATCTGATAGATTAGTTGCGATATTATACTGTTGCTAAAACTAATTACAGTCATTGAATCATAACTTACAGTTTCACACAAACAGAGGCTCCATAAGTTACGCCTTTATATTATTAACTACGGGGGTAGCTAGGACTCCATAGGCTAGGAATATATTATGGGTTTTGGGATTATCGCCTCGCTTTATAGGCGGGTTGGTATCAAATTAATTTTGTAAAGTCCACATACCTAGGTATAGTAAAACCATTTCTAAAATGAACGCCCCTCCACCGAATTCTGTATTTTTTTTCTGTGTATTCTGTTTTTCTGTATTTCCTCTCACACGTTGAAATCATCACGGTTTTGTGGAGGGGAGTTCATTTTTAGAATGGTTTTACTATACCTAAAATTGTTGCTGGTGTATAAATCACTTTCATTGTATTTAATTTCATAGGTTTTCATAGATAATTTAATAAAACAAAAGACAATCTAATTATATTTCCCCGAAATAAATGCAATCTACATTTTGTCACACAGGCGACTTGAAGTTGGCAGACGTCCAATCACAGTGCCTCAGATTTTGTCGCACTGTAAAGGTCTACGTCGGGTCACGACATCGGTACCATAGAAAGTGGTTTATTGTTCCCCTCAACTTCAGTTCGGGAGCTTATAATATACTTATAATACGTAGGTATAGTCACGACTAGGCGTCGGTTTGTCAAGTGAGATAGAGCGGCCTTGACAGCTATCACTAGGCCTATCCTAATGATTGATACGTAGGAAGGCTTTTGACTTTCGCGTTCTGTATCAATATCTAAACAACACTATTTTATTTCATCACCTCAATAACTATTGCGCACCAATATGTATGGTTCTTGTCATTTTGACATAATGCGCATCGATAGCTATAGTTCTTCTCATTTTAGAACTCTTTATTAGGTCTTGCTTGCTGACAGCTCTTATCACCACTCTTACCAGGCGGCTTTGTGATCTCAGCAAGTTGGCAAAGCACACAGAACTACGCTGCCTATCTTCTTGGTATATAAATCCCTTAGTCAGTTTGACAATACCTACGTAAAGAAGTGGTAGGCTTTTTACCGTTTAGTTGGTAAAAGTTGAAAACCATTAACATTTATAATTTCTGATCTTATAGGGCTCATGTTGAAATAATTGAACCATAAAACCTTTTTTTTTCAGCCAATAAGAAAGCCATAATATACACAGTTATTACTCAAACAAATTAATATGTTATTGCAATAAATAATTTAGCATTCATTTTATAACAACGGGAATTACTCGTGAAAGTGAATTTAGTATTATTCTCAGCATTAAGGCGGCGCTATTATATACACCATACGGAACTTTATAAATACAAACTATAAATATCTTAATAATAAAGGCTTTATAAAAGAAAAGACTTCTAGATAAGGTTTAGGCGTATTTGCATGACATCCGGCTGGTCTATCATCATTATCTCTGGTGTGGGTGGAGCGCGACAGCTGACAAGCCACTGCTGACTGCAGATGATATCTTGAGTTAGTTGAGAGGACATTCCGAAGGTGTGTTCAAACAGTGCACAATTTTATTTTTCTTCCCGGAGATAGGTTAATTTCCAAAATATCACCCAGAAAAAGTTTAATTTCCGAAAAAAACAATTGTTTTTGAAAGAATAATTAGGTAGTTCTAATTACGCCTGAGTTATGCACGGCCAGACTAACTTTTTCATTTATTTACCTGTTATTAAAGCTAACTGTACGTTTTCGTATATTGTATGTTGGAAAAATAAAATACATTTGTTTGGCTAAAAAAGACAGTTAGCAGGCGCAAGGGAAAATAGATAGGCAAAAATACAACGTCTTTTATTTTGTTGTACTGGTAGAAGGCATTGTTTCGTTTCATTACAAAATTAGGTAAAGCACTTGCATGTCTTATCCTGTTTAATTTGTATTAATTTGTATTAATCCTAGGGCCGTATTTTTTTCATACAATAGATTTCAACGCGCTTTACCCTCCATAATTATTTTGCCCGAGTCTATAAAGCTTACCTTGGTTATTTGTAAGTGAAATGAATTTACTTACAACTAACCAATAAATTATCGATCTACTAAACCTTAAACCGTGCGAAAATCTATAAGGCTAAGCGAAACGCGGTAAATTCGACAAGTAAAAGGTTATGATTTATTGGCAATGAAAGCAGGAACTTAGTCGGCATCGCTTAACATTGCCATATTCAATTTGAGCAAAGTCTGCAATATCACATTAATTTTCTGAGATACAGAACTCTAGATATGGTATCTTTTGATTGTGGTTCCAATGATAGAACAAAATCAACAAAATAGAGACTAATGGTAAATAAATGTGAATTTTGTTGAAGTAGAAAAAAGTTATATAAAATAGGTAATACCAGCAAAAAACTATTATTATCAAAGTATGTATATCTTGTGCTCGTTATTAATAATCCTCTTCTAGTTGTAAAAATGCAAAATCCGTATTAAAATTAGGTGGTACATTATGAGATTTAATTATTTGACACGCTCCGTGACATAATATTTAATTCAATTAAATTGATTTTAATTTATTAGGGCATGCCTAACACTGGGCTTTTAAAGGCAATTAAATTAAATCGGATTACCGAGTCTAACAACAGTTAAATAAACAATTAAAGTTGTTCTCATAAATCTCTGTATTGCTGTATTAACACAATACTTGACAGGACATCAAACTGGAATAAGGCGCAATGCACATTGAAAACTGTTCTGCAGTTTAAGAATACCACCATTTCATATTACATACCATCAGCCATTAAAGAGCTAAATACTTAATAATCTATCAATCAATCAACTGCTTTGTATGTTTTTATTCAGCACGTACTCTAAGATAAAACCAAAAAAAAATTAAACACCAGAAGAAGTTAAGTGTATTGAGAAACTTAAAGCCTTTATTGGACTACAAAACCTTATAAACTACCGTTTATTCGTTTGTCGCGTAAATTCGTGTCACAAGACCTTTATAGAATGGAACGATGCCTTACAGTAATTGATACAAATACCCACATTCAAGAATACCTAGTACTAACGAGTCAACAATAAAATATGGTCCAAGGTCTTTCGTATCCGGATCCTACGGTGAGCGGCTGAACTGTGAACTATTGCCGATACTTCGATAAACATTCGAACTGATTATTTAAGACGGATTTAGAACAAAAAAATGGTGTTCATGCTCTATTACTAACTTGAGGATTATTACTTCGATAAATTTTCCGTAAACTTATAGTACCTTTTCTACTGCCTTATCTTCCTGTGTTGTTAAATAAAGAATATATGAGAAGATGAGCAGCATCTTCATCTTGCGACGCTGTGTTAACATATTTTACACTTTTTATTGTTTTGCGAATACTTCTTTAGTTTTTGTTTAAGTGACGAGAAATGGAATAGCGAAATCTATTTAAAAAAATTATATATTTTAGCCACTAATGATAGTTATAACAAATTCAGTTATTGAAAGAAACTTTATGTTGTGTTTGTTTGTTTGTATATACGAACTTACTGCGTTAACCAATCCACCAGGTAAGCGTGGTGTATGTGGATATAAAGCTAATAATTTATGTCATATTTGGAGGTAAGTGTATAGTCTTATTATACTCGTACATGAAAGCCAAAACGTTGTTGGCAAAATGCACTTTTAAAGAATGTCATAGCGCCACACCTCCATAGAATTTTGGATCAAAGTTCAACAGCAATGGTATTCAGGTATTGCAGTCTAAGATATAAATGTGCCTGATATGAGAAATGGCAAGCTATTGATTCTGTTATGCTTTTTGAACGATTTATGGGTCTTCAGAATTCATAAAAAAATGATTTAAACGTTTATTCCGTTTAAATTTGGAATCAAATCTAATCTAAGTTAATGAAATATACATTTCAAATATATATAGAAAGTGAGCAGAATTTTCAAAGACTATTGATTAGGTAAATTAATTAAATCTAGGCTAAATATTTTCACTTCTTATCCACGTTATTCTTTCAGACTAGTACGAGATCAAGTTTATCCTATCTAAATTTAAATAAACTGATGAAATCATCCATTTTGTTACATCTGTGACTATTGTATGTATGTACTTAACTGATAGCTTCTAAAACTTATTTGTCCTTACAGGTAGTCCTAGTCCGAGGACACTACGTCTCCTACCTCCCCCTCTGCAGTCGCAACGAGCCAGTCTTCCTCTGCGCTTGCACACCGCTCGCCATGCCCGAGACCCGCGAGTGCGTGGTGCACGGCGCGACCAACGTGTTCACGACTGTACACGCCATGGACATGAAGATACTGCACATTGACGCTAAGTGAGTACAATGAACGAGCTAGTGTTCCTAGCTCAGTGCACACCGCTCGCCATGCCCGAGACCCGCGAGTGCGTGGTGCACGGCGCGACCAACGTGTTCACGACTGTACACGCCATGGACATGAAGATACTGCACATTGACGCTAAGTGAGTACAATGAACGAGCTAGTGTTCCTAGCTCAGTGCACACCGCTCGCCATGCCCGAGACCCGCGAGTGCGTGGTGCACGGCGCGACCAACGTGTTCACGACTGTACACGCCATGGACATGAAGATACTGCACATTGACGCTAAGTGAGTACAATGAACGAGCTAGTGTTCCTAGCTCAGTGCACACCGCTCGCCATGCCCGAGACCCGCGAGTGTGTGGTGCACGGCGCGACCAACGTGTTCACGACTGTACACGCCATGGACATGAAGATACTGCACATTGACGCTAAGTGAGTACAATGAACGAGCTAGTGTTCCTAGCTCAGTGCACACCGCTCGCCATGCCCGAGACCCGCGAGTGCGTGGTGCACGGCGCGACCAACGTGTTCACGACTGTACACGCCATGGACATGAAGATACTGCACATTGACGCTAAGTGAGTACAATGAACGAGCTAGTGTTCCTAGCTCAGTGCACACCGCTCGCCATGCCCGAGACCCGCGAGTGCGTGGTGCACGGCGCGACCAACGTGTTCACGACTGTACACGCCATGGACATGAAGATACTGCACATTGACGCTAAGTGAGTACAATGAACGAGCTAGTGTTCCTAGCTCAGTGCACACCGCTCGCCATGCCCGAGACCCGCGAGTGCGTGGTGCACGGCGCGACCAACGTGTTCACGACTGTACACGCCATGGACATGAAGATACTGCACATTGACGCTAAGTGAGTACAATGAACGAGCTAGTGTTCCTAGCTCAGTGCACACCGCTCGCCATGCCCGAGACCCGCGAGTGCGTGGTGCACGGCGCGACCAACGTGTTCACGACTGTACACGCCATGGACATGAAGATACTGCACATTGACGCTAAGTGAGTACAATGAACGAGCTAGTGTTCCTAGCTCAGTGCACACCGCTCGCCATGCCCGAGACCCGCGAGTGCGTGGTGCACGGCGCGACCAACGTGTTCACGACTGTACACGCCATGGACATGAAGATACTGCACATTGACGCTAAGTGAGTACAATGAACGAGCTAGTGTTCCTAGCTCAGTGCACACCGCTCGCCATGCCCGAGACCCGCGAGTGCGTGGTGCACGGCGCGACCAACGTGTTCACGACTGTACACGCCATGGACATGAAGATACTGCACATTGACGCTAAGTGAGTACAATGAACGAGCTAGTGTTCCTAGCTCAGTGCACACCGCTCGCCATGCCCGAGACCCGCGAGTGCGTGGTGCACGGCGCGACCAACGTGTTCACGACTGTACACGCCATGGACATGAAGATACTGCACATTGACGCTAAGTGAGTACAATGAACGAGCTAGTGTTCCTAGCTCAGTGCACACCGCTCGCCATGCCCGAGACCCGCGAGTGCGTGGTGCACGGCGCGACCAACGTGTTCACGACTGTACACGCCATGGACATGAAGATACTGCACATTGACGCTAAGTGAGTACAATGAACGAGCTAGTGTTCCTAGCTCAGTGCACACCGCTCGCCATGCCCGAGACCCGCGAGTGCGTGGTGCACGGCGCGACCAACGTGTTCACGACTGTACACGCCATGGACATGAAGATACTGCACATTGACGCTAAGTGAGTACAATGAACGAGCTAGTGTTCCTAGCTCAGTGCACTCATAGCTACTCATACGTTTGTAAATTGATAGTGTATGGATCGATCTGTTCTACCTATAAAACGAAGGGTACGACGTACGAAGAGATTTTCTCTTAGAGAGATAAATTATTCGAGTATGCTTGCGTAAACTTGTCTGATTTCGTAAATGGAATTATTTTTCTATACACTCAGGACTTCTCTTTTATACCGAGTTTTAAGATTAATGTCCATCTTCTTGGCTATAAATAAAACATCAAACTTTTCCATAAATTCAACGAAAAGCGAAGTCAAACTGGTCTGTAAAATACGAGCGTTATTTATAAACCAAGAAGACATGACAACTAGGACTATAGACCTAAAACAACATGTCTAAAACAATCATGACAATTCTTATGACGTAAAAAATATTATTAATTTTTTATCTTTCTTTCTCCACGTTTTTCCCGATTATTATAGATGATTTTCGCCATCTTATTATAATTTGACTTACTGTTATGTTATATTCTGTAGGTAATAATAAATAAATAAATAAATAAATTTCCCATGATTTAAAAAGCCTGGTCCGAACTCTTAATAACTTCCACCAGAATAAGCAACAATCTTAACATCGAAACATATCAACTATCGTCTTTATAATATTAGTAAGACAAAGTCAGAAGGCAGAACTAAATACTTTTATAAATAAGACATGCAAGTGACAAACTGCCTGTTTACGTGCATATTATATCGAGCTACATTATCTGGCTCCAAGTGCATGAATATGAATACACAATAGAGATGCTGTCTTGTTTTCCAAGTTGTTCAGACTGCTGTTTGCACATCAACTATTGTTTATTGACAGCTAGATCTACGAGTATAAGCTACTGTTCCGCTTAGATATAGCTATAATCTGCCATAATTTTATGACAAAGAAAATCTAAACTAAGTACTGATGACAATAATAATAGTCTTCATAGGGAGGAGTGAGCATTGCGCGTTTTTGCGCGCGCTGATTTTCGGAGTTTATTAGAATGCATAGTGTAGGTACGTACTAACTCACGTAAATCATTGAATAGGTCCTCGAAAACAATGTGTGGTTTCTAAGATCATCTTTTGATAAAGTGTATATAGTTTGCAAAACATTGTAATGTCACACTTTTTAATACTATAGGCACCCATGACCCACGGGCGTGTGGAGAGTACACAACAAAAATTTTGATATAAATAATATCCCAAAAACACAACAGATTAATGAACTTAAAATAAAAAGTAACGAACTGTATCTACATTGAACCACATTTGCTTTCGAATAATTTCAACAAGGCCGACGGATGATTAATCGTCATTTTGACCCCATCAACGTGTTTGTTTGGCGTCGAATTTTGATATTAATTAACGTCTTTTGTTGTAATGAAATGGATTAGTTTGTTTATAACGAGTAATGAGATCGAATTGCGGACCTCGATGTATTTAAATGTAGATTGACCTTGATAGTAACAATGTTTTTTTTAAACCACAGTCCGTCGTCCGTTATGTAACTTTTAGTTTTCCATAATAATAATATACTAACCGGCCTTATAAGTGTGGTTCCCTAATTCCCTTAGGACCTACAACAGGATCTACTTGCGCCACAGAGGTCTGTGGCGCAGCGGGCTAAGGTCTGCCTGCGACGCAAGATGTTGCGGGCTCGATTCCTTCTGATTCTGTTCGATTTGTTCTGGGTGTCTCGGTGTTATATGTATATTTAAAATAAGAAATATCCATCCATATATTTATATTATATGAAGTATATCAGAAATCTAGCACCCGTAACACAAGCTTCGTGCTTCTAGATGTTGCTGTGTGAATTGTCGCGCTATTTTTTTTAAACGCTCTTTACTTAGTGTTAGTTAATAAATTCTTATGATCAATGTGCCAACTACTTTATTGTTTTAAATATTAAATATAGTTATAAATTGTTATGTTTCCCAGTAGTGAATGGCATCTCGGATGGGAGCGATCTTCACTGCACGGAGTGAGCTGGTACCACCTCCTCCACCCTGACTGCTGCAAGGAAGCTCAGAGCAAACACAGGTTAAGTGAGTACCATTTATTTACTGGTTTATATGAATTAGTTCTATTTAATTTACCCGGTTTACTTCTGTTTTTAACATAATAAAACGTAATGGTAACGAGAATGTTAATAATAGAAAAATATATTAAAAATATATTGAGAAATTAATTAATGATAACTGCATTCATTCATTTCTAATTTGTTACTAAGCCGCATTTTGTGAAAATAAGCTTAAATGGGGACAAACCAACACACTAAATGGTTTTGAAATCGGGCACTTTTTTGCTTTAAGCTGACAAGTATAAGTACAAGTAAGCCATTTAAGGGGACAAGAACTCATAAAAGTCCCGACCAGATATTATAATAAGTGGGATATATGAAGAAGTCCAAGGATAGTCTTTAGGATTTATGGAAATAAATGACATAAATGTTTGAATCTAAAAATCTTTAAAGATGGGATATGGTTTATCCTAATGCAAAGACATTAAAACACATGGGCTCAGTTAGAGACACCCGGGCGTAGTAGTGTGACGTAATACGGGTTGCAATAAACATGAAGGAAGATAGGTTATCTGTGGTTGATAATTTGGCGACAAGTCCCGCTAACTCGATGTAATCGCTCACGTATAAGCGCACACGTCGCAGCTTTCTCAAGCGTGTGAACATGGATGTTACAAATACAGGGGTTATTGACAGGTCAGGATGCGAAATTATTGTGGAGGCTTGCTATTTGATTCGTCATTTCAATTAGTATAATTGTATTAAGAAAACCATAAATCATAAACCCTATTTTCATTGCTGGGACAAAGGGACTTCTCTTTTGACAGAAAAGATTTCAATTCATCACATTGGCTATAATATGCTGATGAATGTCACATGACCTTATCACTCATAAAATTTCTCAGAACGTGCCGGTTACCTCAGCGCAGATACCTACATTTTTCAAGAAGATAAACCAGAGATGCGTGTTGGGGTTTGAACCCTAACTTTGGAATGAAAGCCGAGTGTGCTCCCACTAAGTCAACACGGCTCATTAATTAGTGTTTGAAATAAACCTAAATAGGTGTTTGCCATAATTAATTACTTCAACTTACACTCCGTCCACACCATGATTTATCTCAGCGTAGGCGACGCTCACAGATCAACCCACTTCGCTGATTCCACTTTAGTCCACTTTACTCAACACACTCGCAAAACTAAGATAGGTTACTACAATCATCGCTAGTCAATCTCCTACTCTAGACTTGTTAAATAGCTGGATCACATTTATAAACCGATAAAACGAAGATAGAAAAGATGTATTATTCTTCTAAGATACTTCCATAAATCACTTAAAACCGTCTAAAAATATAGGCACCGGCCTATATTTTTAGTAAGTATGAAATAGTTACCAATATATGGTTTAATTTTTGTAGGTGGAATCGAAATGCCAAGCTCAAGGTCATACGACATTATGATATCTCATTCGTAGTTTTATTGTTTTGTTTTAGTAGTTCACAAGCATTTGCAAGCATTTGTAGAAAATCTCGTATTCTTTTCGCTTTACGCCCATTATTTTGATTTTTAATTTTTATCTCCGTAAGAACCATCAAAAAAATAATTGGTTCAGAATCTCAGCTCTTTGACCTAAGCTGTGGCATTCTAAAACCAACAGTATGGATTGCACAAATAACCGTCTGACATTAACCCTCATTACTCTAACTCTGATCCGATACAATTCAAACCTTGAATTCACAGCTATAAAACACAATATGGTTTGAAATATAAATAATTTGTGGGATTGAAATAGAGAGCTGGCTTTGAAACGTCATTCAAATAATTTGAAAATCGTACCCTAATAGATAAGATCGTTTTATGTCTTATTTTCAAAATCAACATGATTCTGAGATTAAGGTCACAGTTGAATGATTCATGGATTCGTGTCAACCTAATCCTTCTTGCTATAAAAACTAAACGAAACGTTATCCATAAAAATAAAAACAATAACTGACATCATCATCATCATCATCATCTCAGCCATTGGACGTCCACTGCTGGACATAGGCCTCCCTATATGAATTCCAGTTATTGCGGTCGCTCGCAGCCTGCATCCACCGCGAGCCGACCGCCTTCACCAAATCATCAGTCCACCTTGTTGGTGGACGCCCAACGCTGCGTTTTCCGATCCGTGGTCTCCACTCGAGAACCTTTCGGCCCCATCGGCCATCCGTTCTCCTCGCTATATGGCCAGCCCATTGCCACTTCAAAGAGCTAATCCGTTAATAACTGACATAAGTTGAGGAAAACATTAAACGCGATATGTCTCTAAGCTAAATAATAATAAATGGTTTCTCCAGTAACCCAGTCAGAACAAGAGCGGTCGTGCATAGCGCTGCTGCGGCTGCAGAAGCGATGTGGCCAGTTCCTGTGGGTGCACTCCGTGATGCAGCTGAAGGACAACCTGGAGAACTCACAGCGGCCTGTCATCGTCTGCACCAACCAGGTTCTCAGGTGAGACAGGAAATGTATTTATGACATAGTAGCTGTATTCTTATGTGTGTATGTGTGAGTAGGAATATGTGTGTTGATTTTCCTGGTTTGTAACGATAGACAGGAGGAGTAGGTACCCGAAGATAGAAGTAGGTAACCAGAATGATCATTGCCACAGTTTTTCTATCATGGTTTAGGTACTGTGTTAATTAATAAACCTACATTAAACTAACAAATGAAAATCTTTAACTCCCTAGAAATTAAAATAAAACATTAAATTTTCATTGCATCATTTAGTTAACAGATTTTATTTAAGACCTTTGACCAGAATTATAATAAAACAATTGTGTTAGTGTTCAAGTAAAATACGAGAGCCTTAGCAACAAAGGAACCTGTATCAAACTGACCTGCCTCACTACCTCAGCATTCAATTCAAAGTTAAACAATAGAAAGTAAAATAGAATAGGTGCAACAAAACCCATTTGTTGACCACAAAGCGCTGAATATGTAAATGGGGATAAGAGATAGGGTCAAATGGCGAAATATAAACGAAAATGAAGTAAGAATATGTAGCAATTGGTAAATGCTTGCCTACCTTCGAAAATAATGTCGCTACATTTCAGACTAAGCTGATTTGAGAAAATGACCCTAGTTTAAAACCTACATTTTATCTGGTTCATCTTAAGCTATACATATTTTTATATACTTAGTTACTGCCTGATGAAAATATTCCGTAAAAGTAAACATATAAAAGTTAAATTCATGAAAATAATATTATTACCAAAACCAATGTCACACAGAAAACATAATTATAGTTAACCCAAAAAGCCATCAACATAATTAAATATCTACTTATTGGGTATTATCTAATACCTAGTAGGCGTTAGATTTAAAGTCAGTGCTTATTGTGTTAATTTCGCAGATTCAACGCAAGTCTATCTTAAATTTAATTTCGCGCCCTCCGCCATCATTAAATTTCAAAAAGCGAACTTTTCGCATTTCCCGCCATAAAGTAGTGTTGCCAGCACCATCGATCAACAGCGGCGCTTGTTAAACACCGTTTCTCACATAACAACAATAGCTCTGCAGGCATATTTCAAGCTATCCAAGCTACATCGGGCGGCTGATCGCTTCGGAACACCGCTCTTGTTCAATAAATCACCCTTTACAATATTTATTCGAGGGATCGTCACTACGGGCTCGCTGAAGTGTTACGTTTCGACGGAAATCTTCTTCGAGTTATATTAAAACTCTATGTGTTTACTAACAGTTGCGGATTTTACGCTTTCTGTAAGAAAACGTTAACAAAATAATGGTCTACGATCAATCTGGTAAGCTCTATTTCCAGCTTACCTTTAGGTATAGAAGTGTTTACGATAGCAGAAGAGAATAGATAAAGAGTATTTTAATTGTGCGAAATAAATTTTAGTTTGATTATTAAATTATTATTAAAAATATTGCAATGCCTTCATACCGACGGCTGATGATAATGCTGCTGATATAGATTCTTCGATCTCATTGCATCCTTCATTGCATACGAAGCGAAACAGTGCGACTTACATTCGACTTGCCTTACAATCATGGTAAGGCCCATGTTTACGCGAGGCGTACGTCGCTCATCTACCATTGATATCTCAATAGGGAAGTCTGTAAGTGACCGTGTTAAGTTATAGCGGCCATTTTTCAAAGTCCTTGGCTTGGCGTGGGTCCGTGGCCATATCGGGAGGTTTAATGGTAAGGCACCGCTTTGAGCCAATTAGATGGCAATGGACCGTTTAGAGTTTTTAATGGTAGAGTTTAAAATGTTCAGTTTAGTTTCTGATAAAGGACCTATATTGGATTCTAGTTGCCTCTTTACACATCACATTCAATAGGATGCAATAAAGATCTGGCATAGTACTACGTCAACAACTAATTATGAAACAATGGGCGGCCTTATCACAAAAAGCGAATTCTTAAAACGTGAAATAAATTTCCACATATTTGTGGACTTGTTAAACAGATCTAATAGACATCAGCCTGCCTCGCCTCACATTGGCTAGCCCATTGAGTTTATATTGGGGCGATTAAATTTAATATGCGAGCAATAAACGCCTAAGATCGCATCTAATATATTCAAAAGCGATCAATAAATATTTACCTTCTAATATAATATGACGTATTTTTTTATTTATTGATTAAAGATCATTTATGATTGATCCGTATCTAACGAACTTCAATTTGCATAGATGCAATCCAATAGTTTGATTTGATTTAATCATTGTTAATCGTCAATAACATTTGAATGTAAACTTTAAATGGTTTTGCTAACTTTGTAGTAGGAAGTTGGTGGGTAGATCATAAAATCGGAGTTTAATTTATGCAATTTATAACCAAACTAGCTTCCGCCAGCGGCTTCGCCCGCGTAGAAATAAAAAGTAGCCTATGTTCTTTCTCAGGGTCTAAAGATTGTCTGTACCAAATTTCATCAAAATCGGTTCCAGAGGTTTAGCCGTGAAAGCGTACAGAAAAAACAGACAGACAGACAGACAGAGTTACTTTCGCATTTATAATATTAGTAAGGATTTATCTTGTTAAGTCATAGAGCCCTATTGCCTAGATTATGTTCTTATCTACCTAAAGTTAATTTGTAATTTATATCTTGGATTTTGGTACAATCTTACGGTTCCTCCCACTTATGTTTCTTATGTTTTGAATAATCTGTAAAATGCTAAATAAAATGGTACCAACTAAGCTCTTTCTTTAAATATTTTTTACCCAACCTCAGCCAAAAACGATCGCAACAAAGTATTCATCTATCCAATTAGTTATTCGCAAACAGACAGAAACAGTGAAGCCTATCTATTAATTGACCTCAGAAGGAACACGTAGCATTAGCATTGCGTCCCAGATTGCGCACGCGCTCCTAGATGTAGATAATTTTCAAGGCTCCGTCCGTAGCATTCTCAGTTTGTTTTTTGCTCCATAATCCTTCGCTTGTTATGCATAACCGAGTTAATGGAAATATCGTATCCGTACGTTCTTAGTTTCCCACCAAGACGCCAATTTGTGCGTCCGCGCAGGTTAGCGATAGGGTTGTCGACGGACTATTTTTATACTTTTTGTATCTAAGAATTACGCTGAAAGCTTTAAGAAATACCAGCTTGTACAGCTAAATTACTAAGGTATATTAACTACTATTTTTGGCTACCTTGAAATAAGTGTCTCCTAATATAAACGCTAGGATAATTATGAAAAAAATGTACGTACATATATAATTATGGATCCCTAAATGTACGTTTTCTTTTGTATGTCCTTGTTATCCTTGATTGATTTGATATCATAATACCTAAACCCTTGATTGTATCTTAAGAATAATAGCCGCACGTTTTTTATATAGGTTAATCCAGATAGAATCTAGCACACCCCTGAGCGAAACGCATAAATCTCGCGGACATGACGTAGGCGGGATACACGTTGACAATTTGTTGTCGTTCACTGTATCATGTATTGTGTTAAATTAATAAGCACGATACAACGGCCACTCAGCTGAGAGCAGAATCCGGTTTAAGATTAAGATGCGCAGTCTTATGCCATTTAAGCTCGATTTGTACGAACGGAGCTTCTATGTTGAGTTTAAGTGGTGAATCATACGTTTAACTATAAATTTCATAGGTAGATGATATTTTTTAAGCTGCTATTATACGTATTTAAGTTTAAATCGAACACGAACTTATGATATGCGTAATGGTTGGATGGATAAGAGGCGGAACTATTATATTTTCATTGCTCTTTAGGCTAAGTAAAAAATAAGAGCGAAAATGCACAGGAATACAAAATAACATGTGCGAGGCGGAACTATTATACCTATTTTCATTGCTCTCTATGCTAAGTAAAAAATAAGAGCGAAACTGCGCAGGAATATCATATAACACCATGTACCAAGTCAGTTTTAATTAGCTTAACAAGTAAGCACCTAAGAATCTTAAATCCAACAAGTCTGGGAATTATGCCAGACTGTACTCAACAAAGGAGGGATTTAAATCGCGTGGTGCCGTGCTGTTCAGTACCTATTGAATTTGTAGTTTGTACTCAGTAACCTTTCGCAGTTAACGCTACCTTTAGATAGGATAGGGAAATGTCACATAGTTGGACTAGCCCTGGACCCAACATAAGTAGGTACAGTGAGATTTAAAAGCTCAACGGTTGAAATTAAACATTTCCTGAAGGTACCAAGAAGGTAGAAAGGTACAAGATAAGAAAGGCTTATTGAGAAAAATATAGCATTAGTCAGAAAGCCAAGACGGATTACTTGAAGGAGATATATTCTCCTTCAAGTAATCCGTATCCGTATCCGTATAAAGTATCAAAAATATTTTTATCTTTAGGTACTAAGTGGAAAATAACGTCACCAACATTTGCTCAAAACAAAATGAAGAGGAAAAATACTGATCTTGATTAATGCCCCAAAAAGCGACAAACCAAACAAAACGTTCGACTAAGCCCTCTCTCAACGAGCGTACATCAAAAGTGTAGATACGTCTCGGACGTCGACAAATCGCTTTAGCATTCGCATTAGGAAACCGAGATAACTGGTGGCAAATCAAAGGGCGAGAGGATAAACCCAGTAGGTACGATGTAAACACACGTTCTGCATTAATGAACTTGAACTGAAGATGAACTTGCTTGTTAAGACTGCGTAAATGTTTTTAAACGCGCTTAAGATTAACTCAATGGCTTCGCTTTGATTCAACAGAAACTAAACTGAGAGCTGAATAAAATTAAAGACATCTTAAAAGTAAAAGCAAGGTTTTGTAGTAGAATTATTTAATTAAATACTTTGAAGGCAATCTGGAAACTTAAGAAAACAATAAACATTAAACTTAAAGGATTCCCATCTCCTGTTTCATGTCGCAGTTAGGTAATGGGTAAACCTTGTAACAATGTCCCGGATCCTAAGTAATAACAGGCCATCACCCATTAAAAGTTATTTTAACTGCGTATCTCGGTAATATATTCATTCACTTGGCAGAAATAGCTAAACGTAGGCTAATAATTGCCTATATCGATTTAGCGTTACTTTATTTAATTCGAAAACAAAACAAAATAACAATGGTACCTACGTTTTGTAATGAACTCTGTCTCTACGTTTATATCCTGTTAAGTAAGAATAGCTACCCATAGACTAACGTTAATTCCTGCCGGAATGTACAATCCTTACGGAATGAACGCCAGTGTATGTGCAATAGCGGAAAGAATGACGGTATTATAACACCGCGACCCTTCAAGTCGTGTTTTATTTCATCCCGTCGCTTATCTGTACACGGGATAAGCCGGAAGGAATGAACGTTAGTCTATGGGGGGTTATTGTAAAAGACATGTCATACAAGAACATTGAACTAAGTAATCAATATACCTAAGCATTGAATAAAAATCCACCTAATCAAATACCGGATTTAGCGCTGTTACTGTTATTCTTGATTTTAATTGCTAGCTTAATATACCGTCAACTAACAATGATAATGTATTTTGTTAACAGTGAGCAAGAAGCAGAAGTAATGAAAGCGAATCCATGGCTCTACCACTACTACGCAGTTCAATCAAAGCTGCACTACGGACTGGCATATGAAGCGGCTACGAGAATGTATGGACCCCCGCCTCCTGACATACAAGTTTACCCCTCAACTATGCAATACGCTCCAACACCTCCCGTGTGCCTAAACGGAAGCCAGCCAGTCATGATGTCCAACGCTCCTCTCCAAACACATATAACACACGTGCCTCCTCATCTAACTCCAATGCACTACGCTTACGAAAGATCAGAGAACATTCCAGCGCCAGTGGACTACTCCGTCTCCTTGCAGGAAAACAGGTATCTATCCAGATCTTTAAAAATAAATTCCGGATTTAAATTACCTACCTACTCTAATTCATCTGCAGATGAGCAATGCCATTTAAATAAAACCTTGTAGTGTCGATCAAAGAATGTTAAGGAATGCGGACACACTTAGGCCTTTTGTCCAGTTTTTATGAATGGTCATCTTAGCAGATAAGAGTTATTCCGCATGTTTAACTTTAGATTTCTGTTCTAGGTACCATAATATTCGGATAGAAGACACAAGGATCCAACCTAACGCGAAACGGAAAGCGAAAATCACAGACGATAAGACGACTCCTGCAAATATATCACCTAGATGTACACCATTAACCGTAACATCAGGGGATACATTAGTCGCTGTATCAGCAGGTTCCATAGCGAGCAGAAGACCTGGATCAAAAACATTCAACATATCAGAAACAGAAATAGACCAATGGAATCCTAGTCCAACATGGTCGGAATCAGCATTACAAAAAGTTCCAGACGTTTGCCACCAAGATCTAAGTCCTTACGTCACCACCACTCCCCCAACCCCCTCTGGAACGCCGTCGGCCTACACGCAAAACTATAGTCATTCTTTTGTATTCGACTGGTCACCAGAGCAATATGTTCCTCATACTAACAATAGATGTAACACAGTAACCACAGAAAGTTCCTATCAACAAACTTGGAATAGAAGTCAAAGAACGTTTGCAGTCGGCACAGAGAATTTGGACGAGAATTGCAATCCTAATAGATTAAGTTTATCGATGAGAGTCAATAATCCACCGCCGGCGTATAACGCGAGAGAAGGGGAGGCACTTCGAAGGCAAATTGGTAAGTTAGTGCGATCATATCTACAGAACACTTCAATTTATGAACCTGTTTTGTCTTGATAGTACCTATCGGTGTATTAAGATCAAAAGGCAACTGAGGAAGGTTTAGACCTAGTTGATCTAAATTCCGTTTATTTTCTCACCGATTTTTTTCTTCCACAGATCGACCTCATCCCGATTCTCCGGAAGCAAAAAAGCCAGCATTATAACTTTACAGTATATTTTTGTTACCTGTTTTACTTTATATGGGTGTAAGCACGTAGAAAGCTGGTTACCAACGACGACCTACCAGCGCTCTACATGCTTACTTCCTAAAACATGTAGGTCTAGCATAGACAATTCTAGAGCTCTGGAACTCTCCTGTGATGTTTGTAAGAATTTTGTAAATGCTTTTAAAGTAGGTTAATTAAGATCAAATTGTACAAAGTTGTATTAGGTGAATTACGATTTAAGCATTTCATGCAGATGTGATCTGTTGTTTATAGGAAGTGTAATTTGTGTAAATAAGTAGGTTCGTTTAAATTATAATTTACTTAATAGGCTTTTATTTTGTTTGAACCAAAATATTTAAGAAGGTAAGGTAAACCTACTTTCTCGCAAGTTTGATTAGGTTGAATATGATAACAACCACATTGTGTCTTCTTAAAATTACTTAACGTTATTCCGTCCTCTTACATCCTATTTTATTTAGATAATTTTATCTTGTAGCATATTGAAAACTACTAGGCAGATTTACCTATCATCATAGTAAGTATTTATGATTTTGTTAATTGAATTTGAAAATAAAAATTACTTAATGCCTTATTTTGTGGGTTTTATTTCATGTTATGAATTAATAAAAAAGTTTGATAAAAGGTAGATTATTTTATTTGCTAACCTTGCTTAATTAATAGTGCTATAAATCTTATCTCTAGGTACCTATTACTAATTCTATTAGTCTGGTCTGAGTCTCATATTTCTCAATAGACACAGATCTCTGGCAGTATCTTTTCTCCCGTAAGGGTTAGATAAGTCATACAATCTGAGTATCAAGCTAATATTAAAACTATCTGGTAGAGCCTTTATCAAGGTCGGGACGAGTTCATTTGACATCTTTTGTAGAATCACTTGCGATCTCTCCTGTCCACAACGTACTACATACACCAGAAACTCTAGTATGAACTGTGTCTGCGGTGTGACGTCGCCATTTTTGCCAGCCAATTGAGAGAAAGAAACGAAAAGTGTCTCCAAACCGGATTGAAGCGGTTCCTTTAATACAACTCCGGAAGTATTGGTGGATTGGGAGTAATAGGTTGCATCTGAAGAGTTATCATTCAAACGTCGAAGCTTGCTACTTGAAATGTTATCTAAGTCATCAGTATCGTCGTGTCGTCTTTTCCTGCTGGACGGCGCTCGATTACAATTACTAGCTTCGAGTGCCGCATAGATGCAGTACACAGACAGCTTTGCTAACGTCTCGCATTGAGGCTCTACCAGCTCTTCACAAAGTTTGGCGTTGTACAAGTACTGGGGAAGCACATGAGATATCAGGGCTTCTGTACACTTCTCTATGTCAAGATGAAGCATCGCTAACACAATATCGACAGTTCTGTCAAGATCTTCTTGATACCGGTATTTTAAAGTTTCTTTCACTAAGTTTGTCACAAACCAAACTGGCCCGGTTGTATTGAGTAGACTTTCAATAATGTGGGTTGATTCTATGTGCAGGTATCCTCGGGTTTTTATATCATCCCAGACGATTTGCAGTTGGTTCAAAATTGGTTGACGCGAAATAATGCTATGTGACAGTATGATGGGTTTCGACTTCGGTATCGACGGAGGGTTAATGTCTTTCTGCATTTTGTTAATGATCTGATACATAAGTACGGCCCTCTCTTTGAAGTTATCAATCTGTAACTCAAGCTCTGTGAGAGGGTTCAAAAACAGCTGAATCATATTAATAGGTTTTGCGACGGCATATTGATCTACTACATTGACGTATGAGCAGAGAAACACAGAAGCACAGACACTCAATGACGCCATTTTTTGCCGCAAGGAATCTAACATTCTCTTTACGTCTGCAGGCGAAAGTGAACCTTGCTCCCAAGCATATAAGATTTCTTTTATAGCCCCACAAACATTTATACAAAGATCTTGAGGTTTCATGCTTAGACTTTTGAAGTCGAATTCAGGGGAGCTCAATGTGTGAATGATGTAGTCTACAACTTGCGGTTCACATTTCTGTAGGATTTGTTCTGGAGATTTGTAGACACCTTTGTGAGGCATACACTCTCGTACCCATTTGTCGAAAAATGAATCACCATTTTCCTCTAGAACCGCATCAGGGCCATAGTCTTGTACTATAGAGCATAGGATCAAAAATGATATGTCGAAAATGTAAGCTTTTGATGGGGAAGCTCCTTTTTCACTGGCTGCAATCAGGGCAAAGTCATTGAACTTGATTAATCTTGAAACAAAAAGTTTTAATTTGCCTTCTACTGTAGCAACAGCCAGTATAGTATCTAGAGTAGTTCCTCCAACTATTTGACACAGCATAGCATTCAAGGATTCCTGAGTTTTGTGAAAGTCTCCCCCCATAGTCTTCAATATTCCAGCAAGAGTTGGTTCTGCTCTGGTGATGAAAGACGGCACTGACCCTTGTAAACCAGTAGGTTCTAATCTCTGTAACTTGGTTTGGTTTTTAGTTTCTCTCTTCTGTTGGAAATATGATAGATGGCTTTCGGACACAACATTCAGTTTCACAAGTGGTTCAAGAAGTGATACAATGCTATTGCAAGAGTTCTTGGTATCGACCACATCCAATAAGGGAGTTGCTTGAAGCAACTTCTCAAAAGCTTCTACAATTTCAACAGAATATTCTGCTTCTTTATTTGCAGTTCCACAAGTATTGTGGATATAGTGTAGAACTTGAGGTATTTTCACAAAAGTAAATGCAGCCCACAGTGCTTGCTTTGATGCATCTTTACTTGAATCATTCAGAGATATAAAACAAGATCTAATGAGCTCACAGTACAAACGAGGCAATGTGTAATTTTTTATCCGATAAACCATAAGTAATTGGCTTGAAAGTTGCTGCATATCAGCGCTAGGGTTTGACAGAACATTCACAGTAATAAGAGCTTGTAGGCAGTGAGTTACAGGTTCTGCTACAGTATTCAATGGTGCCACCTTATCAACATCCATAAGGCAGATTTTTTGGATAGTTTCATGTATTGTAACTGGAGCTTTGAACTGTGTGTTCATCATCATAAATGCTTGTATCTCCTTGCACTTTTTATTAACTTCTTGATATTCTTCAGGATCATTTTGTTTTGCTAAATAAAACATCGCCAAGAGGAAATCTGAACTAACTATCTGATTAAGTAGAACAGTAGATTTCTCTAGTATCTCCTGACTTAAAATGGGGTTAGCAGATGGTTTACTAATGCAGTAATAGTAGACTTGCAGCAGCCATAATATAATGGAGGAAACAGCATAGGTGAGTGTTTCTTCTTCAAGTTTGCCCCTGCAAGTGATGCTGTCTAAAAAGCACTCCAAGAATTCTAACAGACTGCTGACACAGTGTGGTTTGTGAAAGGCATCAAACTTGGCAATTCTCTGGAGTACTGCAGCGTAGGAGACCAGATGAGAAGCCAGTGAATGCTTCAAGTAGGAGATTACTAGTTGGTTGGCACCGCATCCTACCATGGCTTGTTGAAGAATACAATCAGCGAGGTTATACAAGTCCCCGCTCACTCCTCTGGGTAGAATAGTCTTGATATTGATGCCCCATTGGATGTCTGTCCATCGCTCTCTCCAAGCCTTCAGGATAAGAGCTTTTAGAGAGCTAGTTTTGCTAGTGATCTTTGACGCGTCCATGGTTCGGATTTATCACAACCAGGTCTTCCAACGGGATGTATTTTAATTGGTTTTATATTTTGAATACTTATAGAACATCGTATCGCTTTTTAGTTACGATAATACAAGGTGCAGTGGTGTTTCTAATTTACTTTACAGTACAAATTCAAGAAAATAAATTAAATTCACTCAGTTTCAGTTTAGTAGTTTACGTCAAATACGTCAATAAACTTAACAAAGGTTTTCAGTTTCAAAAATGTATAAATCATTGGTATGTGATTGGTGGCAAGACCAATGCAAAGCAGTGAGACAGCCATTCTGAAAACGAGAACTGACTTAGAACGCTCCGTTAGCTTTAACCTGATTTTGTAAATACATCAATAGAAATTATATCTATATTTAATAAACATTGAAATAAAAATAAATATTTTTATAAACAGAAATATTTTGTTTTTAATATCTTCAATTTTGAGAAAAATTGTGATTGATTTTGAAAACAAAATGAAAATTATGATTAAACGCAGAACGAAACGTAGCATCAGACCCATCTGGATCTGAGTGAAATGTCAAAAACATAACCTAAAGATTTGTTTACAAACTTTGTATAGTGTAGTGCTTAATGCTTATTGTTGTGCGAAAGTTTTTAAATAAAATGAGTTTTAAAGCATATAAAGATAAAATAGAAGAGGGTGATACAGTGATTCTATATATGAGCAACAACCTATACGCTCTAGACGTAACCAATGAAATTAAAAACAAAAAGGGTGAGATGGTGGAGAATGTCTTTCAGACGAATTACGGTGCTTTGAAGGTTAAAAACCTGATTGGGACTGCATACGGAAGCCGGGTAAGTAGTTTAGTTCTACTAGATCCCATAATTCAAACGAAAGTCCAAGATGGTTCACGATTTCTGTCATTAATTAGTTGTTTTCCATAGGTGGAGTTATCCAAAGGTTGGGGTCATGTTATTCAGCCTACCCCAGAGCTGTGGTCATTGACCCTTCCACATCGCACTCAGATAATATACTCACCTGATATTAGTATGATACTTTTACAACTTGACTTGGTTCCGGGATCCGTTGTCATTGAAGCAGGTAGGTACATTCTACTTAAATACTAAGTAGGCATAAGAAGCTCATTACATTTTATACCTTTATACCCATTTACTGACTCATCTACATACCTATAAATAAACAATAAATATTGCTGGACAATTCACACAGCAACACTTAGCCCTGTGATAAGCTCTAAGCTTATGTTATGTGTGCTAGATTCCTGATAAACTTATACATATTGATTTAAAATGGCAATTTGTATCTGAGCTCACAGTACTTATTTGGTCCTTGATACACATACATTTATAATGTAATAGTTAGCCACATAATACCAAACTAATGTTTTTTCTCTTCTCATACACTTTACATTTTCATAGGTACAGGAAGTGGGTCCCTAACACATGCACTGGTCCGTAGAGTGAAGCCACATGGACATGTCCACACATTTGACTTCCATGAACATCGCTCCAAGTTGGCACAACAGGAATTCCATGACCATGGATTAGCAGAACATGTTACTGTAAGTATTTTTTTTATAAATTTGCTCTCTTCTACTTCTTAGGCCTATGCAAATGTTGAAAAAACAAAAATAATTACCTACAATTATATTATACTTAAAGCTAGGTGCTTATGTCTGCCCTCCGATAGCTAAAACATTGCTAAAGGGGGGTCGGTGACCTGATATAAACCTTGTAACTAAGGAATAAGGTTTATATCAGTGAAATGCAGCAGCACTATTCACACAATAAGGCACCTATACTAAGCTTAATTGATACTGCTTTTGTAATCTTCATCTCATTTACGTTAAACTGTTGTATGAGAAAAAAATTGTTTACATAAAATTTGTGAGTCTATCATTGGCTGTATGATACGTTATATATCGTTATCGGTTGTGAATATGAATTCATGTTTGCAGGCAAAACACCGAGATGTCCTACAAGATGGTTTCAGTCCAGAGCTGGACGGAACAGCGGACGCTGTGTTCCTTGACCTGCCCAGCCCCTGGGCTGGAGTGAGCCACGCTGTGAGAGCCCTGAAGAATACTGGTAAGTAGTTATATTAGACGTTCCCACTGCTGGGATAAACGGAGATTAGGCCTTAATTCACCAAGCTGGCCAAGTGTGGGTTGGTGAATGCCACAAGTCCTATAAACTTTTCAAAGTTTACAAAACATGCCAGTTTCGTCACGATGTTTGCCTTCACTGATAGAGAACGTGTTTCAAATTTTTTTTAGTAGAAATATCCAGAGGTGTGCGGCGGTGATTGTACCCACTACCTTCGGATTGAAAGCCGTGTGTGCTCCCGCTAAGCCAACACGGCTTATTTTAGTAGTAATGTTATTTGTTGGATAAAACTCTGAAATATGTATGTTTCTGCTGTTTTTCTTCCTATAAACAGAGAGAAAGAAGTTTTTTATTTTTATTTTATTATTGCGCTCTTCACCTTTGTTCATAATACCTAGGTATATTTTCAAAAAATAAATGGGGTTTTTTACCTTCAAACCTTGGTAAATGTATTTTAGGTAATTAATGTAGATACTATTTAGAAAGGATCGTACCTAGACGTATCTACAAACAGAACACGACTGCGTCCCATTACCAGGCAATGCTACCTTAAAATAAATCCAATTACAAGTGATTACTACGTCCGAGCAATGCCTAACAAATCCATTCTAAGTCAAATAATTCAGAGGCGAACACATACAGCTCGGGATTAAGTACCGCTCATTATCTTATTGAGTAGGTAGGTCTAGGTAGATGGTATCAATTCTTAGGTAATTATTTAAGTCAAGGATTTTGAATAGAACTTTAAGGCGAGCTTACGTCTCCCCGATGGAACCCATGATAGATGTTAGCCTCACGATGTTTGCCTTTACCGTTAGAGCGTTCTTTTAAAGCGCACATATTTTTTTCAAGATGAAAAATGCAAAGCGCTGGTATTAGGTAGACATAAAACGGGAGAAATCCTGAACGACACAGACGGGATAGGGTGGTTGGCAATATACCATCATGTCATTACACTACCATGTAACTACGCATTAATATAATTCTTGAGTTTCTCTTCTTTGACCTGCTGATATTTTATTTGGTTACCGCAACCAAATCAGCAAATCCGAAAACTTCTAATTAGGTTTAGCTCATCCAAATGTAGGTAAGTTCTTCTATAGGCGAGATATAAACACACACACACAACATATACCTATAACCAACAATCGAATCGGTGATCAGATAGTCGTATCAATTATTTAGATGTGCTTGTAAATTATTCCATTCTATTCATTAATCGGTTTAGGTAAGGTTTGTATTAATGGCGTATTGAAATTTCGCTTTTATGGTAAAATAAATTAGGGTTTAATTAGCTTTATGCTATGGATATACTTATCACCAAGATAAATTTTCATGGTGCCAATTAAAAATAGGAAAACAAGGATTTCCTATTGAAGTGCCTATGATGACCATATTTATTTATTTATTTATTTTAAGTCAAGGATTTTGAATAGAACTTTAAGGCGAGCTTACGTCTAACTTATATTGTTTTTATGTTAGTTTTATTGTAAGATATTTGATTTAACAGGCGGGAATCAAACTCTTTTACTTCGCGGGCAGATCAGTGATCGCTGCATCACAGATCAATTAACTTATATTAATTGATTTTACCAGTCTATTCAGCACAATGATCCAGAAACGGTCGCTCTAACAATAAGACGATTCATACCATAGAAAGAATGAACTCTTTATTGTACTTATATGTATAGGTATATGACAGCATAAAATTACAAAACTTAATACTATTTATTAAAGTACAAGTACATACATACATAGATAACCAAAAGAGAACTTTAAATCAATTTAGTAAAACCATATCTTAATCATAGAAACACTAAATTATTTACCTAATTGGTGGCTAATAATAGCAGTGCTAGATACCATCTCTTACATTGTTACAGCTGTTGCTTGTTCAGATCTTGAAAGTATAGCTCCATTGTCAACACGGTTAAACAGCGGGTTAATGGCGTAAAAATCATCATTATTGTCAATAGTCGGTAGAATACCGTGTGGCCTAAACATTTTACTACCCCATCTTTTCGTGGGTATCTTTATTACCTATAAAGGATACCAAAAGACAGCGATTCTTCCATAAAACTTATTTTCATCGAGTTCTAATATCAAATAGCCTTCACTTTCCACAAAACCGTTTAGAAGTGGATTCTATTTTATAAACTTACTGCCCTTCTCAATATTTAAGACGTAGAATAATAAAAACTTATTAAGTGAGGAATGAACTTAAAAACAAATTACAAAAAATAAAAATACATGCATAAAATACAATAATTAATTACGAAAGTATTGTGTCTAACGTAATATATTATTCATTACTAATAAAAAAACAGTATTTACATACATATTGCTGGATATGCTGCAATTCACACAGCAACCTCTAGCCCCATGGTAAGCTCAAAGCTTAGATTGTAAATCGATCACCGATTCGATTGTTGGCTATATCGCTTATAGCTGGGACACATGATAGGCTATTTAAATTCTTGCTCCAGTTATGATAAGTTGAGGCCCCCATACAAACGCGGATGGAGTCGCGGGCACCGCTAGTATATGAATAAAGTATTCTATATCTTGCTTCTTACCCCTCTAATCATTCCTATACGTACTGATGAGTTAACAGTTACTTGCGTATTAGCCCATGGTCGTCAGTTAATACAACATAACTACGCTATTATGTGGTCAATAGTGGATAATGTACCTAATCGCTGTTTCAAACATAAAAGATTTAAAAGATTTTGATGATTTTATTATTGGACGATTTTATAAAATACAAAATACAAAAAGTTTTATTTAGAATAAAGTACAATGTTATAGGTTACATGTATAATGATGAAACTGCAAAAGTTAAGAAAAACTGTGCAGCAGTTCCATCGCTCGCCTCGAGGCTCTTTTTATATAATTGTACAATTTTCAAACTTAGGTTATAAGTATTATAATATAAACTAATTTAAATTTAGAAACAAAAACAAAATCTTACAATTTTAACTTAAGTAATATGATTGGAAAAAAGTAAGTAGTAGGTTTTTACTACCTATTTGCAAAACTAATGCTGTTAAAAGAAAAAGTATGTGTTGTGTGTGTTACATATTGTGTTGTGTTATAAATAAATGAATATAATTTATGTGACAATGTTTCCCAAAAACATGGTTAGATAAACAAAAATTATTTATTAGGTAATTAAAATATACAATATTTAGCTAATTGTTTTTAGAAGTTCTTCTGAACTGTCATAAGATAGAGAGAGTAGCCATTTTGTGGTTATAGTTTTGCATTGATACAAAGGATGGGGATAAATATTAAGGACATACATATTACGGAACGAACACTACTAAAGGAAAGATGTATGTTCAGCTTTATCAGGGATCTTTTATAGTTATTGCGGTTAATAATATTGCGCTGTAATGGGAGAATATTTGCGATTTATGAAATACTAGATGCGGCCTACGAGTTTGCTCGCTTTTAAATGGAGTTACCCACGGTAAAATATTATTTTTTTATTCTGGCGTGTAACTGTTGCTATAATAATAAAATTACTCCAGTAATTGGATATTAAATATTAAAAATAAATCCTGTAACTTAAGAGAGCTTGTGAAAAAGTCTATAATAGACTAGGTACTCTGTAGTGAGAGAGAATATTTATTATCTTTTTCTAATCGAATATTGTTAAGAATGTATTATAAATATTCATAAAAAATTCTAAAATAACGATTTTATTTCCAAGTTAATGATTATATAAAAACAACTACAATAGACGACGCACGCTCTACATTTCATAACAAATTCTAAGCCCCTTCTATCCTTATACGCCGTGACCGAAGCTTCGTTCCGGCGATGCGTCTTGTACGGTTCCCAGTCCAAATATGTACTATTTATTAATGGCCATTGTCAGCCGTTTAGGAGCCGGCACAGATTAATAACCACCAGATACCTCATAACAGGCGACGACCGCGCGCCAAACATATGGTTAAACCAACCATATCTAAAGCCCCGCCTCGAAACACGGCTTTAGTTGCGACCAAGTGTCAGACCCGTGAACTTCATATACGTTTCTATAGTCTAACGCAAGTGAAGAGGTCAGCTTATAATGGCTACTCGTACGAAGGACGTTCACTTGTCTCTTTTCCGCATTGCGCTTATTGCATTCGTTGTCCTTCTCGGCGAAAGCACGTGTAACGTTAGTGTTGTAAATTCTAATCGATATCGTTAAAAATGATAGACGACGTATATAAGCGGGTCTCTCGGTATTATTGTATGTAAAAATAAATAAGTTATCAATAAACCGTTTAAATATGTTTATAGAGTACTTACTCAGTAATATGAATTATTAGTGATACATTTTTCTAATATTATTTTTTAATTTTTAAGTTCTACAGATTTGTGTATTCCAAAAATAAATACATATCTGCCTATCTACATGATGCTATTTTAATTTTAATATGAAATTTTAAAACGAATCATCGAAATTAATTATCGACAAATTCATTCAATGTTCCCAACCCGCGACCTAAGTGCGACCTTGAAATAGCCAATCACAACGCCTTTATTCCAGTCCCCGCAACCCGCGCCTTCCTCCAATTTCGGTGCGTTTTAATCGGAACAAAAGTATTCATATGGGGCATCTAGTGGTTATTAATCTGTGGGAGCCGGTAACGCGTGTAGGTTCCATACAACTTAATACTAAAATTATCAAGGATTTCAGCTAGCTTTTATTTCCACCATTGAATACAATACTAGTATTAAAATTATAACATTGTTTTATTTATGTTTCGATTAGGTTTTATCGAAGTATAAATAATGGAATAAAAACGAAATATTTCATTTTATTAGATTCAGATTTATACGGTATAGATCAAGTTGACAACGTAAATATGAAACCTCTACCTTTCTATCGGTGTCACAAAAGTCAACTGCTCCATCAGTACTATGTAGGTTCTATGTAGGTAGGAGAACACAGTTCTTTTATAAAATTCGCCCTAACACGCCCCATTAGGATGGCACTGCCAAGACACAAAGGGGGCTATTTTTCACCGAAAGATAACGTCTATCCTAAGACAGTTGAGCAAAGGGTGCTGTCCTATTACAGTTTCTGTTGTGTCCCGCAGACCACCAGGGAAGCGACTCTTGTTTCTCAGATATGTCATGTTTGTTCGGACTTTTGTTAATGGCCAGATTGTGGCCACTTACTGCAATGTGCTGGCGAAAATTTGCCTTTGACCTTTCTGTGAGATTCACGATGGGAAATATTTTCTCGTTCGTTGTTCATTTTATTTATATCTAAAAAAATCAACTTGTTAAGTAAATATTTGTTATTTATATTGTATATAATTATACTATGTAGAAATAGGGTTTATATTTTATATATAAAGATTTATAGTATTTTTTTTTTTAAGCGATACCAAGCGACTTTGTCTACATTTCAAAGATTTATCCGAGTACAAAAACAGCGGTAGTAATGATTACCTAATAAAACTCCGTTCACCCCTAACTTCCTTAAAGTTATCTCAAAGATCAGATAATTGCATGTTAATATTAATCACAATAATTCCGTCATCAACACCCAATACGGCGAAGGGATCATAACCAATGTCTAACAAGTTAACGAAGCATTTAATTTGATTAGCAATGCCGATGATAGATTGATTAATGGCTACTTCGTGTATGGAATTACTTATTAAAGGTTTAGGTTAAACCGTGACCTCAGATTGCATTGAAATTGTAAAAACTGATAGGGTAGGTAATTCTTGATTAAGTTTTGCCTACTTATTAATTGATCCGAACTTGATATAAGTTTAGTTTTTTTTTTAGAAATAACTAGCTTCCGCCCCACGGCATCGCCCGTGTTATAATATTTTCCCCCCTGTAAATAGTATAATTTATGTCCTTCTCCTAGTTTTAAGCTACCTTTCTACCATTTTTCAGTCAAATCGATTTATGATGTCAAACGTTTTATCATCTGTAGAAATATCGTATTTTGAATGATAATCTAGAAAATATTTAACCACTAATGTTAATTTAAAAATTATCTCTTGCAAGAACTAATTAAACAAGCTAGGAAGTTACTAACGCAAAGGTAAGTATAACTTCTAAGTAATATTTTATTTTTAACAAGCATATAAAGATGACCCGTTTTACCCGTATATGGCCGTTATTCGCTATAACCTACTCCATACCTCACTCAGGCTCAATGTCGACACATCAATGATTCAACTAAACCAGAAATCACATTTACATTATACAGGGTTATTAGAATTACGCCAGCAAACATATAATGTTTTCTGTAGCATTTATCCAAATGTAATTATTTATTTAAAATATGAAGAGCATGTGATAGTATTTACTTTTTTTTATTAGTTACAGCTACTACACTACTACAGAATACCAATATTATACAAGTATATTAACTAATTTATTTACTTAAGTTAATAATGATTGACGCTGGTTGTTAAGCGCTCTACACACCAAAGCCGGCACAGCCCGGCGGCCCAACCCGCCGGCCTTATTTTGTACAATCATGGTACAAAATAAGGCCGGCGGGTGTACAATCATGGTACAAAATAAGGCCGGCGGGTGTACAATCATGGTACAAAATAAGGCCGGCGGGTGTACAATCATGGTACAAAATAAGGCCGGCGGGTTGGGCCGCCGGGCTGTGCCGGCGGGCCGCCGGCTTTGGTGTGTAGACCGCATTAGTGTATTTCCAATAACAACGTTTCTACAAAGGTACGCAAACAAGGATACAAATCTTATCAAATCAATGTTGATAAATTTATACGCTGACATGTTTCATTTGCTGACCAACTTTGCAGATAATGATCGAAACATTCAGAACTTAGCCGTTGCATACATTACCCAAACCTACAGTACAAATAACGTAAATAATAAGATATGATAGACAGATAAAACATTTATTCACTGAACAGCACACACACAAAATACAAAGAAACACAACCATATATAGAATAGAAACACAATTTTTAAAAGATTTATATAAACAATGTAAGAATGTAAAATAACTCGCAAAAACTAAATCTAGCTCTTCTAACTTAATCTAACTTGATTTGACTTAATTTAATAACGTTGATAATAAGACGTGAATTATAATTATCTATCGATTTTCACTGATAAGTTAGATCGGTCTGTAGAAGTTATCATCTTATTTCATTTTAACAGTATAACCCATTCACTGCCCAAGTTCACCAGGGCAGATCGGAGAGTTGGGCCGGTTTCACACCGGAGAGTAGTTAAGGAAGGGCGTCATGGGCAGTGATAGTGTTAATACGTCATTGCAACTGTTAGAACAATAAAATGTTGCAAAGACCATTTCAAAATCACAATAAATCCCCCGACACCTAAAATCACTCACACCCCCAGGCCAACACGCTCAACTAATTCAATCATAGAACTACAGAAATGCAATCGAAATCCACGCATGATAAAGATCTAATATCCTTGTTACTTTCGTAGAGACATGAAATAGTTGTATGACATAACCTGTCCCCTTAGGCGTCTCATACAATGTTCTCAAACCAACTTTACGAGACACATATCTTCGAATCTTATTCGTTTCTGATAAGACTGAGTATTGAATGGAACAGGCGGATATAAAAGAACCAATACTGGGCACGTGCTACCTGTAAACAAAATTACAAAAGCAGTTGACGAAATATAGTCCGATGATATAGTAGGTGCGTATACAGCTAAAGTTATAGTAAAATTAATTTGGTAAGCAGTTGCGCCACTAAATCAAATTGCACTCAATTAAGATAAAGCGTCTGGCACGACAGCTCTGGACAATAGTGCGTGTGACTAATACAGCGTTTTGTTTTGCTAACTGAATTACAACTGGCGAATTGAATATCTATCGGTATATCAAGTTGCGTAAGTTAATTTGGGCTGTAATTAAAAATGCTTTAATTGTAGGTTTTGATAGTAGTATTTAATTCGGTAGCCGTGATTATACCGTAATTACCGTATCCCGCGAGATATACCTAATTGAATTGAGGTTGTGCTTGATATATTGTTGATTTTGTATTAGATTTTGTACACCCTGTAAACCCTGTAACAGGGGTAAAGTAAGTACATAAATACACTTTAGTTTTCGTTCGTTTGCTAGATGTACGATGAAGCACACTTTTGTTTATTTGGTATTTTATCAACTATTTTAGCCCCTTAGAGGATTATCATACAATGATTTTCAAAATCCTACAATTCTAGATTCCAAATTAAATTTATTCACCAACTGATTTCAATTATTACGGCACAAATTGTTAAATTTTTCGACACCAATGCCTGCCTGCCTTAACGCGACAAATAGTCTATCCAATAGCCACCTGCACAAGTATTTTCGAAGCAAGATTTAGATAATCTCTACAGTGCAAATTCCTGAATAAAACAGTATCTAAGCTACAATACGGATCACTGATTTATTTACGATCAACAATAAATTTACGGCTTCTGTACTAACCTTTGTGCGTTAGTTGATTGCATTAATTAGTTTGAATTCCAGTTGTGAAATAATTTGACTTTGTATCACCTACGCGTCTAGTCATAAAATTGTAATATTGATCTCAAAGGTCCCTTAAAAGCATCCCATGAAAATGTTTGGTTTAAATTATACGTATCTAAAAATTTGTCTAAAATATGAAGGACATACACGCACACTTTGCTATATGTAGCAACTTATTTCAATACTAATATATTATTTTGTTAGTATTATGTTACTCAAAACTTGATCCCGTTCAGCTAAAGCCCTCGGCTTATTATGTAACACTCTTACGATAACAATACCACCAATCATATGATATGACGAAACGATTTGTCCTTTTGTAAGTCGAAATCGAGTTCAAAAGGTATTTGTGAATGTGAGTAATACTTCAAAGTCTTGTGAGTGTCGGTGTGCTTTTGAATTATGTATATTTAGAAGCATCTAACTAGGCCTTGGTTATCGCTTGTTTATAAATGAAACTTTCAACTGTTCTTCTAGAATAGCATATTTAGTGTTAACACCCGTACCTATCCATCTGTAATCCTTATAGTTTTATTACGATATTAATTTCCAAAATTTTCTATATTACCGGCGTAACCTATGTCACCGTTAAATATTCTATGAAAATTATAATATTAAACAAGACATTTATCACATCGTTAAACAATATCTTGTTACCGAACTGTTCTAAGCTGATCTTCATTTTAGTCAACGGATCTGGAACCAAGACCTGTCAGCATACAGGCTGCCAAGAAACCCTATTTCCTATTACCATAACTCATTTTACAATAGCCCAGAGATAAGCTGAACAAATACGAGTGTGACGTATGTGTGACGTGATCTGGAATGCCGCAGGGCGCGGCGAGTCAAGGCAAGAGGTCATAGAGAAAGGAACGGCTGTCCAAGTAAATTTTACAGATATTAATAGCAATTAGCTAATGTCTTAAGTGGCCGTGAAATGGTCTAGTTTGGATGTTGGACTTTCAGTTGCTTATCGCTTGTTGCCTTGTTTGTTCGCTTGAATGATTAAGCTTTTACGGACGGTTTTGGTTAAGTTTGAATTAGAACGGATTAACATGTTTACAAGTAAGGGAAAATTCTGTTTTTTCTTCGTATTTAACAATAATCTTAATTTATAAATATTTCATGTTTTTTCCATTATGAATTGTATTTAGTATGTCAATAATACGCCGACAAAGAACCGACACAAATTATTCAAATACATTCTAATTATTGTCATCAAATAAAACGGCAACCTAGTAATGATAATAACAATGGTGGTTCAGTTCATTACGAAGGTAATCAGCTGCTTCTGGCTCAAAGTTCGGCCCAAATGACATTGTGCTTTGATCCAATTCCAGACCAGTTTTGCGCTGAGTAATGCGAGCTTGTACTAGACGGAGCAACATTAGCGATAAGTTTTAGCATTATGTGAACTTAACAATTTTGGAAGCCGTGTTGGCTAAGTGGGAGCGCACTCAATTTTCATTCCGAAGGTCGTGTGTTCAAACCCGGCCATGGATCTCTGTATTTTTCCTCTTAAAAAATGATGTGTGCTCTAAAGACACGTGCTTTACCGATGAAGGCAAACATCGTGAGGAAACCGGCATGGCTTAGCTAACACGGCTCTTACTTAGTCAATAACTCCCACTTAGTCAACGCGGGTCTATGTGGAATAGTATCTCCTCATTTCAAGTAAAATCATATATCTTTAACGTTTTATCAGTTATATTAAGGTACCAATAGGTTCCGTTGTTTGTATATCAATTCTCCTTCCTAATCTAATCTCATATTAACATAATCCAAGCAAATCTATTCATTCAACGAAATGCCAGAGCGCTTACGAATCGATTGAACAAATCGAAATTGATCTTATAATTGAATGTTACTTAACTTACGATAATTTAATAATTCTTGTGATTGTTTCATTTTCTTGTGATTATTTGTTTTAAAAGTATTTTAATTGAATGTAATCAATCTAATATCTTTTTTTTTTTTTTTTTTTTTTATACCACTGAGATGGCAGACAAGCATGCGGCCCACCTGATGTTAAGTGGCTACCGCAGCCTATGGACGCCTGTAACATCAGAGCTGTTACCTGCGCGCTGCCGACCCCGTAAATGCTTCAGAATACCCTTTTTGAAAAGACCCATACTATAGTCTTTCGGAAAAACCGCGGTAGGGAGATCATTCCACAACCTGAGTGTTCGTGGTATGAAATTTCTTTCAAACCTAACGGTCCGCGAACTAAACGGTTTCAAGGTATCTAATTAATAAAAAGCTGCCCAAGTTTGAGTTTCTGCTATACTGATACTACGATGGTATTTTATTTTTTATTTATTCATTGAGCTTCCTACAGGAGATACACAGAATATTAATCTTACAATAATACAATTTATTTAGTGAATTATTCCGGTATTAAGTCTAAGCCTTTATATAGGCTTAGGGCTGATTTTTCAATCATCAGATAAATGCTAACTGTTGAATAAATTTGACATATTGTATGGAAAATGTCAAATTTATTCCACAGTTAGCCTTTATCTGATGATTGAAAAATCAGCCCTTAATTTAATAAGAGTATTTAAGTTGTTAAACTTGATAGATATGTTGATATTCGCTCTTCATAGAGTTCACTGGGAAACTTTCAAACAAATGCAGAGACAATGATTTAGTTTCAGTAACCGTCGAAGTGTAAGGGCCATGCCACGCCAATTTATACCTACCGCCACATATTTATTGTGAATACGGTTTATAAACACGGTGTCTTTGAAAGTAAATTTATTTTACGGCCTGCGTAAGGTGAAATACGAATTTACATCGTGAAATAAGTTTAATTGTGCTTTGGGGCTTATTTTACACAATGTTCTCTGTTCTTAAAGTTATAAAATCTATCTATAAATATAAAAAATATATGTATGTGTAACAAATAACTGTTCTTTCTTTCTTTACTTTCAACTAAATCGACTCGACAACTAACAGCCTTAATTACCCCGAATTCAGCGACCAATCACCAACCACAGAATTGAATACAACAAAAACTAACTAATGTTATCGCATTAAATTCATTTATGCCAGCAATTAATCCGCATGTGAATGTTTTAAACGATCCGTACTGGGCCGAAGGCGTTTTCTCAACAAATGCACCTCGACACGCTATGACTTGCAACTTACCTGTTGTTAATCTGTGGGAATGTATAGGATCTAATAATGGGGTTGAACTAGGATTTACATGTTGGTTTGCGTGCTATTTTATGTATAGGTAACTTTTGAAATTACCTAAAGGTACGTAAAGTTACTGCACCCGCGGTAAGTAGCTTGTGTTACAACACCCGTAACTAGATTTCAGTAGGCGTCACAGAAGTTTTCATAAAATATCATGACTTATGACAAACCGTTACTTTTTAACGTAAATATATCTATAGAATAATATTATTTAATCATTAAGATATCTTCTTAAAGAAACGTTTTTTAGTTTTTTTGCAAATTAGTGACAAGGTAAACTATAAATGTTTTATTGTGATTTTTAATATTGTCCACGTTTTCGATCAATAATAATCTCGATACACACTGGTCGACTCATTACTCGTTTCTCATTGGTCGAACACTGATATTCAATAATGAACACACAATAGAAATGTTATTTGAATTACTTACTCGGAAGCGATGCAGCAAGCAATAAATATCAAAACGAAACAACTACTCGTAGTAAGCTAAAGCTAAACATTGATGGAAATCATAAACGCATAATCACATGTCTACAACCACTATCTATCAAATGCTACCGGCGAATACTAAAGCTGTAACATAACAACCTTTAAATCTATGAGGATATAGAGAACATTATTCTATTCAATGTGAAATTCACTTAATTATAGCACTACACGAAAGGTTAGGTTTAAACTGTAGTGTAAGGTTGTGCTTGCAGCTTTGAGTCAAACGGTTCGGAATCTAAGCAGAGTTTAAAAATAGCAGTTTTGAAGTAGGTAAGTATAAAATTATCATCCATTAATTTCACTTTTAGAACTAAAATATTTCCCTCTATTTTATGTGTGTCTAAATATAAGTACAATAAATGTATGAGTCAAATATTTGCCTATTTTAGCCTGTATTTTTACATATATTTTGCGAATTGTATCTACAGGAACTTAAACATTGGTATAGCCACATAAACCTGTTAATCAATTCACTAGTTAAATGAAACAGTTCTTAACAAACAAACAATATCTAAATTCTTTACTACCTGAAAAAGCTTTAATAGAGTTATAGACGATTTTACGAAGCTGTTCAATTTATGCTGGTCTTAAAGCTTTAATTACACGATGGATTATCCTGTTACATGCCCGCTAAGGATGACGGGTCTTGGCTATCCAATAATGCGTGCCTCTGACGATTAGAGGGGTTAATTTGCGCCATAAGTAACAGTCGCTTGGTTAGAATGTTGGGAAGGTTGGTTTAAGCTCTTATTGTTTTCTCAATAGCTATAGAGTTCAATTACAACCCATTACTTCAGAAAGCAATGGGACATATTTGGCAAAGACTCGTGCATCGAATCAGAGAGAATCGATTAATATTACACTTTAATTTCCTTATTGGCAGATCCAAGCAAGAGCTTTATGCAAAATAAAGTATAAAGATGACATCTAAGGGCTATTTGTTTTCTTATCTGATGATTAGAAATTATTTGGGGTAGACAATGGTTTGTTCTCTTTCGGTCATCGTATTAAAATAACTCCGAGTACAATTTGTCTACAGATATAACCTAAGATCGTTGCGTAGATTATATCACGCATTCGCACGTGTCTATTCAGAGTATTTCAAGCAAGACGCGTGTCTAAAGTCGCATAATAACACGTCCGCTCGTCTTGGCGGCCGTTGCGCGACTAATCAATTTGTGCGGGTCGCGTGATGTCTTCATCAGTCGCTTGGAGGGGTTACGCCCCTGCGCTTGCGCACCTATTCTGCGCTATTCTGGTTCTATTGTAATTTTACCCATATGTTGGGATATTTGAATAATTTATTATCGCTAGTCTACAATCTCTGTAGCTTAACAAAATGTATCTGTCTTTAAAGATTTATAACCAAATAAGGTTCGACTACGGCTTAGTTTGTTTTGCTACAATATTATGCTGGGTTATTGTGAATTTATTTATTTACTAAATTTTACGACTATAAAAGCAGCGTCGGACTTCTGCCAACAAGATGATAACCAAATCCACAGGTTTAAGATAAGGCAGCAGAACATGCGAGCCGCTAGTAACTAAAATAACTGAAAATCTTGGAAGAGACCACAATTACAAACAAACGGTTTACAAAAATAGGAACTGACAAATACCTTCTTCTGAAATAAAACTGCAACACAATAGTTAATAGAAGGAAGTTATTTAACTTAACATAAAACAGATCATTTAAGCATTAAATAACCGATAATTATTCAATGAGCAATTCCTGTATGTATTTAATCAGTCTATTAACTTAACCAATAACCATCTTACTACTGGCCTGCAGAGTATACAGATGTCAAAAGAAACCTATATATCTAAATGTCACTAACAATGTTGCATTCCCTTTTTAATTGCATCATATACGGATAAGTTCATATACGCAGGCGCCTAAGCAGGCATACGATTTATTTAGCAATTGAAAGTGCCCACTTAAAGGAATCACAGTGCGGGGAAGGCAACAAATTGAACAGGATCGGCAATTACCGAAGACAATGCGTGCGTGAGAGCCGAGCGGCGCGCACGCAGCCCGCGAATTAGACTTGTTGCCTGCCCGGGTAATTAGGGAATAGGGTTCTTTCCCACGGACAGGTGGTTGCGGGTGCTAAGCGGATTACACCAGATCCTATCTAACATCTAGATTCTAGTGTTCGAATTTTAAACGATTTTATAAGTTTTATGGCGCAGACGCGACGGAAAGTTCGCGGCGCGATTATGCGGATTATGTGATGTGTTATTGAGTTAAAGTTTCATTATTCTAGCACTTGTTTCTCTTTTGGTTTGGGTGTGTTGTAGTATAAGCAAGCATCTCATCAAATTGGATGTTTCATTTACAGTAAAAAATATTTCAACTGTGAAATTTTTTTACTGTATGTGAAACATTATTTATAATCAATACCAGAAGAAGTATATTCTAAGACACAAATATAAATATATTATACACCATTCAGAAGCACAACTGTAACTTGTACATAAGATGTACCGCAACCTCCTTGCATAATTAGTAAGAATTACAAAGTCTAAACAGCTATTAGTTAACTAACTGCCATGTCTGTTCGTTAAATAGAATTAGCCTTATAAAACTGTTTCAACAGGAATTTCATATAAACATGTAAACGTCGACAGAGGCCTATTAATAATCAATTAATAGCCCAATATCGCAAAATAAATCATAGGCCGCTGAAGCCTAACATAAGAAATAAGTCACAAAATGGGACATGAATAAATTTGAATATTATACCGCAACCGACGCTGGTATTAATATATGAATACAATTAATAGGAACTCTAGAAATTGTTTAGATTTTATTAATAGAAACACCACACTGATATCACCAACACCCGCCTTTTATATAAAAAAAGTAACTTACTATCTAAAATATATAACATTGGTAATTTAAAGTTTTAAAAACTGAGAAGTTACTGTAAGTACCTACTTTAATACTCTTGCGTACAATGTGATCTCAAAAAACATCACAATATTATTTAAGTACGTTTAAATACTTTCAATACTATTCTCCAGTTTTCAAACATCATTATATTATGTTGGCGATGCAGCGGGCAAAAACTTATTATACCTACTAACCTCTAATAATTCGTCGTCAAGTTTGAAATTCTAATTTTTTTGGTACTAATTAATACCAAAATTCACTTTTTATCAGAGTACGATACCAAAACGGAACACAGTATAAAACCACAAGTACAGGGTGATTGGTAGATGGGTGCAAAGCTTCTAGGGGATGGTAGTGTGGACTATTTGGAACCATTTAAGCCATAGTTGTCTTAACCGAAGTCGGACTATTTTTTTTTTATGAATTTTTTACGGGATACAAGGAAAATACCCAAAATTTTACAGTTAGTTGCTAATAACTGGCAGTTTAAAAGGCCAGTTAATTATTTTTTGTTTAATTTAAGTTAAACTATGTGTAAGCAATCTACCAAAACTTGTTTTTAGGTATCTGAGTCATTAGCCATTTTTTTACAGACATTTCAAACTTACGAAAATGTTCTGCGATTTACGAAAACCATTTTTGACGTTGTTTAAAAAAAAAACTAATGGTGCTATTTTTGTTCAAACCTTTTTAAAAACATGTGTGGTTATTACTCTTTCTTTTGGGGTATTAATTAAGAGGATATCTCAAAAAATGTTGAAATTATGATACAAAAACCAAATTGAGGGAGAAAATTTAAGCCAACTTTAATGAAAAAAAGCAAATTACCGAATTGCTGAAAGTTGCATAAATAAGTGGTTTATGCGTGTATGACTCCAGATTCAGAGATAATAAGATAAGCAGACACAATTCTAAGGTCGAGGAATAGATTTTGGCAGCATTCTAAGCGGATCCTACTACCATCAATAGCGTAGTAGCTCAAAATCTTAACATTTCACAATAGAAGATGTGTGTATGTGGAGTATGCACAAAAATGATAAGTATTTATTCCATGGCGCGGGTCTGCCAGGTTTGGAAGTGCAAGATACCGGGAAAATAATCCAATTCTGCCGTTTTCTCCTCAACAGAGACATCAACGCATCTTCAATGCGTGATTCTTAAAATCAATCTTGTGGACAAATAAAAGTAAATTTTCCAGAGAGGGCATAACAAACTTTTACAACCTTCACCAACAGGTTAACAAGGGCAGAAATCCATACTGGAAAAAGCAGGTGTCAGTACAGAGGAAATTCTCTGTAAGTGTGTGGGCTGGAGTAATTGGCACAACTTTGATTGGGCCCCACTTCTTACCAGATACCTTAAATGGTAATAATTATTTGGGATTTCTTCAAAACGATCTTCCAATGCTCGTAGAGGTGTCCTAATATTTAAAACTGACCAACTGATGTTAGGATTGTGTCTGCCTGGGTTGACTCCAGATTCCACGTGGTGTATGTCACTTTCAGCAATTCGATAATCTGCCTATTTTTTCATTAAAGTTGCCTTGAATTTTCTCCCTCAATTTGGTTTTTGGATCATAATTTCAATATTTTTTGAGATATTCGCTTAATTGATACCTCAAAAGAAAGAGTAATAACCACACATGTTTTTAAAAAGGTTTGAACAAAAATAGCACCATTAGTTTTTTTTTTAAACAACTTCAAAAATGGTTTTCGTAAATCGCAGAACATTTTCGTAAGTTTGAAATGTCTGTAAAAAAATGGCTAATGCCTCAGATACCTAAAAACAGGTTTTGGTAGATTGCTTACACATAGTTTAACTTAAATTAAACAAAAAATAATTAACTGGCCTTTTAAACTGCCAGTTATTAGCAACTAACTGTAAAATTTTGGGTATTTTCCTTGTATCCCGTAAAAAATTCATTAAAAAAAATAGTCCGACTTCGGTTAAGACAACTATGGCTTAAATGGTTCCAAATAGTCCACACTACCATCCCCTAGCAGCTTTGCACCCATCTACCAATCACCCTGTATAACAATAACAACTCTGCATCCCAAATCTATAGTACCGTATTCTGGTACACTGTGAACTCGTATCGATTGAATCGAGTATAGAACGCGAAATCGGTCCTTGAATCCAGAGCGGTACTTTTTAATAAGGCCTGTTAGTTGACGAACGTGTGAATGAGTTTGATTTCCTTATCCGTAAGCGGTGAGGCATTGGCATGTCCTTTAATGATTTACTGGGTGTTTTGCTTTACCATAGAGTACTTAGCTACCCAGCGTCAATATTTCAAGCTATTTCAAGCCATTTCAAGCCTAAACCCCATTGTGGGCTTAGTCAATATTACAAACGGCAACCGTTTAATTTATGACCGTTTCTCGTATGCGTCTCACGAAAATAGCGCAATCTCAGTTGAAACCATTTATCCTGGAGCGATTGGATTCCTTGTATAATGATGTTGTTATGATTTTGATTCATTAGTGTTTGTTGAGTGGGTGTGGGTATTTAGATTACCTAATTGGTGAATTCTCAATGGGGAGATTTAGAGGGTACTCGGTCATAATTGTCTGGTTGTAAAATCGAAGATAATTTGGCAATATATTAAAATATGCTTTTTAAAGTTTTAAATCAAAACGTAGGTACCTTGTTTACTAGTTTTTTCCTGTGGATTTGTCTTAAATATGTAAAGATTTTAAAATGGTAGAGCAGTATAAGGCAGCATGTTAACTTCTTAATTTGAAATGCGTTTAATGATATCTTTACAAATTGTATTGCAATATTTCATCTCCAATTCATAGGTAGAGCAAAACCTTTGTATAAAAAACTATTCCAATAAGGTTATTTTACCTCATTCGCTAAATTTAATTGAATCTGTTTCCATTCGTGCTCGAAGTCCTAATTACCGTGGCTCCAATGCGAACCCGCGTGTTGCCGCGTATATGGCGATGTGCGACAAGCTGCCGATTCGCTACTGACTTGTGCGTTCGCTGAATTAGGCCTCCATCTTGAATTCTACATCCTATGCATAAAATAAAATGTGTCTACAATCGACAACTGCGGCGCTGGAGCCAGCGACGAGCGATGCACTCCAGTCAAGCTGTGACAGTCCGATGTCCGCTAAAGTGAGGATTCAGGCAAGTGGTCCCACGACAAAGCTGGGACTGCAGTCCCAGTCGCCTGATTAGTTTTTTCTTGTTTATTTCTTTGGGCGAGTGGGACCACTCGTAATTTTAACCTCAAATCTATTGTTGGCATCATGTCTTTTTGTCCTATTGCAAAAAATAAAATACCAACATAATAATAGGAATTTAAATATCAGTCTTCGCATCGATAAAATAGAACAAAATATTCACAATAAGTTAAGGCAGAGGTCCTTGTCAGAAATTAGATATGAACATTCATACAAAGATGGGTCGTCGAAATAGCCAAACAAACTAGCCCATTTAACAATGATGCAAGAAGAAAAGATGTTGGTGGCCTTTCGTTCTCATCTCAGGCATAGCCTTCTTCGTAGGACATCCTAAATTTAATTGATTCTCATTATATTATTTACTTGTCAATTCTACATCATTGAAAATAACCTATATAAATCAAATCTTTAAAATCCGGCAACTCCAACCATCAAAGCAAACATAAAATCCAACGACAATCCCATAGAAGAAAACATTTTCAACTAGGATCAACACAAATAGCAAATACAGACCAATAAAGTATTTTACAAGTGATACAAGAATGTAGCCCAATCTGCACACCGCATCGCCAGTCGGGCTTTATAAATACTTTGCTATTTATTTCTGGGAATCGCCTGATCAATGTGTTGCCCCGACCAGTAGATAGGCATCCGGGGCCTTAATACGAGAAAAAGCCTAATCTTAGGTCATCGGCCGGTGAGCAATTAAATTATGGAGCTTGTTCAGTACCGAGCCCATTTCTTGATCTCGAACTGTTGTTTTTGTTTATTGTTCGGTTGTTCTGATTGGCTTGGGTTCGTTTGAATTTCGTTATTTATTTATTTTTATTTATATGTAATATTTTTAACAATTGTTGTCTCATCAACGCCCATATTAAATAAATAAATAAATATTACTGGACAATTTTTTACACAGCGACATCTAGCAATCTATTATGTTATGTCGCAATTTATAATGTTCTTAACGCTATTTAGTTTTACACAAAAACCTACCCTTACATTCTATTTTCCGACGTTTTAGAAATTATTATCTCCACAAGAATACCTAAGAGATTTTTGACTAACAGGCTATCATGAATATCAGCTTTTCCCATCAAAGCGCTCTAGTTAAGCCGCGAGGCGCAGAAAGAGGAATTATCCTTCGAAAGTTAAATATTTCGATAAGAAACAACAAAGGCGGAGTCTGTTTTCTTTACGACGTACACAATTAGACATCTCAATTATTAGTTTAATGTATTCCAATTACATTAATCATACATTGTTACAGACGTTAGACGTCCACTGCCGGATATAGCCCTCGCTAAAAGATTTCTAGTTAACGGTCGAATCGAAAGCGACTTGCATTAATCGTGAACCAACAGCTATATAAATCGTCTGTCCTTGTTGGTGGACGTCTCTTAAGAAGAGGCTCGACGGTAAACGAGCTATACTAAACTAAAACTAACCCTGTCAGTGCCCATGACGCATGCACATTATGTACACCGCAGTGCCGCGGTATGACGACGGCGCAGCCCTGGTTGCTGCCCCGCCGAAGCCGGTGAATATTCTAAGTCAAAATGTAACAACCCCTTACATTGCAAGCAAGAATGTTCACACAGCGTAAATCCCACAGCTAATGATGTACTGATTAACAATATTCGGGGTAGATAGCAATGAGTTACTCGCTGGGCGGGGCGCTTCGATGTTAGATTGCGCGCGCGCCGATTTATGCCAACCTCTACACATTAAACCTTATCGAACACTAAATATGCCATTATTATATGCGGGCAAATACGAGATTTTATAAGCTTGATTTATTAGAATGAGGATGGTATTTAGATGAGAATGAATATTACTCGATAACGAGCGGTTTGAATCTGCGAGGATGTGGAAAATACTGAGCTCGGTAGAAGAATATTTTTTTAATTCTAAAAAACGACTTTAAACTCCCTCTAAATTTACTTCCATCACCAGCTCTGAAACAAGATGATGACTACGCAAATACCTTAATAGGCGTCAAATCGGCTTATAGGTATATACCGATTGTACCCTTATAGTCCAGCAATATTTATTTATTTATTTATAACATAATAATTACTGCCGAAAGATAGGTTACAGCGTCGTTCATTGTGTAACTAACCATCCTAACCAACTAATACGCGATGATCAAAGGCTGGTAAGGATGGTGATATACCTAGTAGCGGGACGTATAATCGTTTTTGTGATGAAACCTATAGAATCTTATAGCTCTCAGGTGGTTTCTTTTGAAAGCCTCTTGCTTATATTAACATAAGTATATTTAAGAATTGATGAATTGATATGAAATACATATTTAAAAGCAAAAAAGATAATTTGGTCTTATGTATGAAATAAGAATAAACAGTACTTTCCAGTGTCCACCAGCTAGGCACGTTTATTTGTGAATCTATATCGTAAATCGAGTGCAAAATTAAATAGGAACTAAGGCCGCGAATCTCCAATCGCAATCGTATCATCTATGCCCGTACAATCCCATAATTATTTAGAGTTTGAGTAGATATCATATCGCCACTATCACACGTGTTTCAAGTTTGTTTAAACGGAATAAAAGCCAATTTATAAATTCGTCTGAGACACGAGAATCATTAATTATGTTGCTGACTGGGTGGCTGAGAAAAACTTACTCCACTCATTTTGCTATCGTTGTCATCGTGTGCCGTCCTTTTCTCTCTTTCGCGAAAGTATGGAAATATCTCCGTGATCGAAAGTCGTTTGTGTCGCTGCCTTCTGCAGGAAAGAAGACTGTAGTTTGGAATGAATAAGGTGGTTAATGCTGTGTCAAGTTTGTGAGGATTGTTCGTTTGGATGCCGGGGAAGTGGTGGTGTCTCTTTCTATTGTTTTGTTCAGAAGTCTTCTCGGCGTTAATGGTGTTATCTCCAGCCTCGAACGCAGGCACCTCCGCGTATATTTCTTTATCTTGTCCACTCTGCTGGCGGTTGGCCTTTTTTTATCCATTTGCTAATTTCGAAAATGAGAAGGCCCTGCGATGCCATCTACGATGGTAGATTCAGGGAACGTCGCATTAATAAAATTAACGAATGCAGTTTAAATTAATTGATCCCGTACTCGGAACGCTATCCAGCCCTTCTGGGTATTTCTAAGTTTATTGGCTCTGATAGGATTTTCCGAGGTTTTAGTTTATTATAAAGTGCAGAAGTTTAGTACTAATTTTGTTTATGTGCTGACTCTGTTTCTATGTAATAGGATTTAAAAATGGCATGTAAAATCATTATAATGTAATTGAAAAAGAGTATCGAGTTCTAATTAGATATATACATCTTTCAATGCGATGTTTTTATTTTATTTATTATAAGAGTTCCCCTGTTTTCATATTATCCCTCATGGAAAGTTAAAAACTACCGGGGCCTCTTAAAAACAAGAGACCAAAAGTATCTTCTAGACCCCCATTAAACATTAAATCCTAACTCTATAGTGACTACAACCATCTATAAACTAAAGTAAACTTATTCATCGCGGATAAGCTATATCTGCGGGCTCTGAATACATAAGTTCGCTAAGATAATTCTCTAATGCAAATAATATTAAATTGAAATTATGTTTGTTTCTTTGACAGCACAATCCGCGCCATTTCCCAGGATTGTTTACATTAAATTACAACATTCGGTTTATAGGTGGTGGGTAATGGTTCTATCAGGGTTGTCAGATTTATAAATAAATACATATTATACAGAAATAAATATGTAAAAGCCTCACTATCATCATCACGCTTACCAGCCGAGTTAGTGATCGCAGAAAGTTGGTACAATAAATAGATGTGGTCACAAAAAAATGGGGTGGTACTTTTTCCTGGCACTTTACAGCAGCTAGACAATATTGTGTCAAAAAACTTATATTACGTAATCTGAGAAAGATAAAGATCCACCTGCATCACGATATACGAAACAATTTGAAAAGAAAAGACATCTTCATTGTTATGACGATGGTCTTTTCTTTTGGAACGACCAGTACGGTCATTTTTCTAAAACTATGAATCTTTATTCACAAGATCATATTTAACCGTAACTCAAGCTTCGAGCTAACCACGGGGCTAGATGTCGCTGTGTAAATTGTCCATCAATATTTATTTATTTATTAGTTTAGTCCTGGTAACCCTAGCCTGTGTTGCCGCCGGCCGGGGCGGAGCACGCATGCGCGGCCACCCCGACGCGGACGCCTGCACCACACGCGCTCCACTCCGCACTCTATGGTCTCCATGCATTCAGGACTGTGCACGTGTAGTCTTCACTGTTATACTGTACCCTTGTAGTCCACGGTGGAATGTATCCACGAGTTGAACTTTGGCGGGCGTGGGGGAATGCTGGCTGGAAGAAAAGTGTTCGAATTTTAAATATCTCGATACAGAATATCAAAGATTTTCATGGGGTCCAAATAATTGGAACGTTTGGATAATGGTCAGTGGTTTTAATCGTTTGGAACATTCAAAAACTTTTGTTAACAACGTTAACTCAAAACCAATAGGTTCTTTGGTAAAAACAAAACAAGATAATTGTTCATTTTATAAAAACGGGAATTACTCACTTATTAACTAAGGAGTGTAACAAAACACCCCCAAAGATAATTGTTCCCTTCATCGCGATAAAAAAATAATTCACCATTGTCATCGTTTTGAATCAAAGCTAGACAGAAAAGGAGGGGCTTTTCAGACATTGAAAAAATCAATTAAGCAGCTCTTAATTGAATTCAAGTGTGCCATTTCCAAATCGATACCATGCAGCTGCGTCTCATTCAATAATTAATCGGTTAATCTAAAGAACAATACCGTTTGTTAGTCGACCTCATTTCGTGGAGGGCACATATGATTTCACCGCGTTATCTCTGCTGATACATCAATGACTTGTCCAGTATTGTTAGTGACGCAGCATGAGCTATTGTCGTACCTTTAGAGTAGTGTAGGGTTGCCTGTTTATCGACATCGATACATTAAATATCGATGAGTAGAGACTTAGTTTGATTCCCAACAAACATCGTGACTGAAGACTAAGTAATAATTGAAAAGGCAGATATTTATATAGGCCAGTCTAGCTGATAAATAAATAAAATAAAAAACTCTCCAGGCACTATATTCCTGGACTAAACGATTATTTAGTTTATTTAGCAGATACTGTTGTCGTATTTCGGCATAACGCTTAACTTATTTATTCCTACTTAATACTTACTTATTTTATTAAATAAAATAATTTCGACACTTTATCAGCACCACTAGGTGGATATCATGAACTATTAAAATCTATTTTAATTTAAACTGGTGAATTCCATCGATAACTTCTCTTCATTACAATCTCATCACTATTTATACTCAGACGTACCCAATGATTGAATGGGAGTATTTATAGCACAAAGCATTTGTTACGTAACGTTTGAAATGGAGCAATCTGTAGGTCAGCCTTTGAAGTTCTACTTGCAATCTTTCTCTGAACGCCTAAATGTAGATTACACCACTTCAGTTTCACTCAGGACCTTTAGTTTACGTAATTGTTTAATCATCGACAAAGCTAAACGGATTTTCTCGTAGAAGTAACAATCGGCATGAGCACGTGGAATAGATGTCTGTTGGGGCCGAAACGTTCTCGAATGATGCTTGCGGATCGTCCATAGGTTATTAATTAATCTAAACTATTATGCAATTAACATCGTGAGGATACATTCTCGTCCTTGACTTTGGTCAGCGTGGTTAATTAAGGACTAATATCTCTCGTCGAAAGAGAATTGTATGTATTACAGCTAAGGGAATATAAATAGGGGTCCATATGATGCTTATGAATGCAACTTGGACGTAGAAATAGACGCAAGAAACATACTCCAAGTTAACTCAAAGCAACCTAATAAGAGCGGACAAGCCTAATAAGCTCCAAATATGAACATCAGACAGCGGACTAACCGGGCCGGACACATCAAGCGGATGTCCTCACCTCTGTCTAGTCTATTCACACGTATCAGGACTGTTGCCGGAAGACAGAATAAGACAGAGTCCATGAGTCAGGTACTACAGCCAGTAGCGTATCATCCCGCAGACTTGGCAGTATCACATGAGCAACAAGGAATTATACATATATTGGTAATTCCTAGATCCAGCGATCCAGCGAGCTTCGCATTTTGTACCATCCGATTACAATTTTATGATGACCCATATCTAAAAACCTATTATTTATCAATACTTTTTGGAAGAAATCGCTCACAGCGATAAGGCCGCCCATTGTACTCCAAAAGTTTTAGTTTTAAGTTTGTATTGTGTGTGTCTGTTTTTGTGGTGTGCAATAAAGTAATTTCTTTTCTAGTTTATAAAATATAAATGTGGACGTCTGGCTGAAATGATGATAATGAATGATGATAGAACTAAATAAGTTAGACACGGATGTTGTAATAAGCTCCTAATAGACCACGGCATGGCTTCGTCCCGGTTACGGCACTGATGTATGTAGATGGTCCTTTAACCGGCATTCTTGTGCTCTGACCCGATGTACCAACCTCCCAATATGATGACTAAACCTTATTGTTAACCAGAACATAATGAGCTGGCTTATACCAACCCTGCTTTCCAATTATCCAGTCAGGATATCGCAATTTTGTCAATTTTCAATCGACAGTATTAATATTCATTACGCAGCTGTTGGTGTTTGTGTACGTAAACTTGGCTGTCTGTCTTGTCCCGGATAGTTTATTGTAGCGAGAGCTGTCATATCAAGGTATTACATTTAAAGTGTATGATTTAGTTAACTGGTACCAAAAAAATCATAATTTAGAAACAATCCAAATATCTTTACTTTGCAATAAAATCGTGTCGTTCAATAGTGCCGGCCCATGATCAGTACCACCTTATCTATTCTAAAATGGACACCGGGGTCGTTTCTGTATACCACCATCGACTTACTGCTATCACTAACCCGCCTGGTAATCGTAAGGATCATCATAATAATCCCCAATACATATAATAAATTCTTAAATTGAAAGACGTATTTATGGGGTATTATTATGATGATGACTCGTAGAGTTGTTATTAATTTGTAACAGACAGATGCATTTCTGTTGCCTTTCAATTCTCAACTGTACAGTACCATTTCAATTTGTGCATCGTAGATGAAAGATACCGGGCCTCGAACGCAGTACTATCGGCCATCGTGTGTATTGTGCCGCGTATCACAATGGCAGGAGTCGATAATGTCCGAAGGATTTCACTGGCCCAGTCAGGACCCGTCCGACCAACTAACAATGTTTGAGCCGTAGGCGCAGGGGCGATCGACCTCGCATTACACAATCACAAAACAACCACAATACGTCACAAAAAGACAAACGTCGACAGATGTTTTCATTCCCCGTGATAGATAGATGACCGCGCGTCAGATAGAGCCTTTTTTTGAAAAGCCCGAAACGCTTCGGAAAAGACGCTTTTATGTTACCGGCCTCGTTATCTGTCGCATCTTATCGACCAATAAGGACGGAGAACGTCACTCTGTCTGCCAATCTGCGCGGGCGCTGCTCAGCGGGGGTCGAATTTAAAAATTGTTCTAATTTTAAATGTATATCGCGTGCCGGTGATATAACTCCGGTAATGTATTACGTAGGTATACCAATACCTTTATCATTGAAGCCGTTGTAGTGGAGCTATTAAAGAGTAGCTTTGGTGATACCAATTGATAAAAATTAAATCGATTGCGAGAATCATCGATCATACATTGTTTAGGTAGACTTCGATCGCCGTCGAATGATCTCATTCTGCCAACATCGATCGTAAGTACCGATTGAATGTGATATAAACACCCGAATCTTGCATTATAAACTTATTTCCTTTATCATTTACCTACAATTGATTGCACAAATTCTATAAGGCATTGAAAATCGATGTATTAATCGATAAGTTGTTATGTAAAGTGCAAAGGGTCGTGGTGGCAAAAATGTGGACGGAATTTTCCGTAAGGTTGGGTCAGATTAATGTAGCCGATCTCGGTATTTGTGACCCACCTACCTAATGGCGTGGGCTTTCGGACAATCTGATTAATTCGGTGCATATCCACTACCTACCTACGCAACGGCTAGGAAAGTCGAAATTAAGATTTAGACTGATTCGTTTTGATACAAAAGCAACAATGATAAAAGTCATGTTCCTAACATAACATCCTAACGTAACATGTTTGAATCACACCAGTAATTGAATATTTGTTTCTGTATACGTGGCGTAGTGTGTGGCATACGTAAATGATAATGAAATAGCCATATAAATTCTAATCTACACATTTTCTTAGTCTGACTGTACAAAACACATTCTTTACTTTCTGAATTCTTCAAAATCCTAAAACGTAAAAAACGTCCCAATTGTCGCAACAAAATTAATAAAATTCCAAGCGACATTTACCCCCCATAGACTAACGTTCATTCCTTCCGGCTTATCCCGTGTACAGATAAGCGACGGGATGAAATAAAACACGACTTGAAGGGTCGCGGTGTTATAATACCGTCATTCTTTCCGCTATTGCACATATACTGGCGTTAATTCCGTAAGGATTGTACATTCCGGCAGGAATGAACGTTAGTCTATGGGTAGCTATTAGGTCACAACAGGTCACAACATGGCCGGGTAAACTGTCCGAATTGTCGGCGAGCCAAGCTCGGCTTAGTAATGTAGTAATAATAGTAATTATTTAGTAATAACAATAGTATAGATAGATCAATAGATCGAATTCTTCTTCTTCTTTGTTCTAGGTGGTCGTTTCTGTTCGTTTTCTCCGTGCATCGAGCAGGTTCAGAGGACGTGTCTAGCGCTCCAGGAGAAAGGCTTCACAGATGTCTCGACGATGGAAGTGCTCCAGACAGAGCTTAGTGTCGCCAGGAGAAAGATCGCTGTCCGGGATCTGTCCTTCTTGAAGCATAAGGTAAGGTTTAAGCGTAGATTTATGTAAGGATTTGGGGCATCGAGCAGGTTTAGGGATGTGATCGCTCTCAGAACAAGGATTGATGGATTGATTCAGATTTTGTCCGTAAAATCACAAAGATTAACTTGGACATGTCATCACTATCTATCAATCACCCCATCCCCTTCTTTTTATTTTCTCTTCCCCTGAATTTAATAATTAATGGAAATATCAATACCTAATATAAAACAGTCGCTGTTGCTGTCTGTATTCTTCAATCAAAACCATAAACTTAAATCAAAGACCTCGTTCGAGGTTCAATTCTAACGCAATATTTATACCATGTCCTGATTTAATAAACTCACAAACTATTAAGAAAATCCAGTCTAATTGCTTAGTCTGATTGGACTACAGATCTACTGACCTCAGTTTAAACAGCTTACACATTAGTTTAACTAACATACGGTATCTTAACTAAAGTTCACGCTAACGAGTCGATTCTTAGTAATATTATGAACACAAACGCGAAAACTAAATGGTGAGTATTGATTAAACTTTATAATTAAATAGCTCATGCATCCGAATAACATTATGGAAGTTAGTAGCTAGTTATTACCGCGGAAAAATTCGTTATACTAGAAAGTTGCGGGCGAAAAGCTAGTTAATAAATAATTGAGCACCAAACTTTTTTTTATTTATTGCAGTAAGTTGGCACAGTACCTAACCTACACAAAATGACGCTCCTGTCTGTTTTCTGGGATATTCAATGTACATAACGTTAATATACACAATTATAATTAATTATCATTATCATGTAATATCATTACGGCTTACACATAGGTTAACTTCGCATAATCTACCTAATTACAATTAGTATCTTATCTGCACAGTAATTTCCACGCGACCTCTGTCATAGCCCTTAGTTAGATCCTTGAATCAATTCAACTGTATAATCTTCTGATAAAAACTTAACACGCAGATAAATCGCAAATTTATCCCATAACTAATAATTGCTATCTAAAACTTCGCGCCATAAATTAATCTTCTCAATCTACTCAAGAAACATCGATTCAATTAATTATTCTAGCAAATACCTGTACTGATTAAATTAATTTCTTGTTTGGTTTAAATTCTTGTGCGTACGCGCAGTATAATGCTACCCTTATTTTATTTTGTTTGTGGTTTGCTGACGGAAATATTGACGATATTGTCTATGGTACTTACCTGTAAATTTTTACAGGGAATCCTGCAAATAATTTATATTTTTTGAATGAAATTAGATATTGCGTCAATACCTAAGTGTCACGCAAATATTGAAGGCAAGTATCGTAAAATAGTTTATAACTTAATATCTTAAATTGTAATAGAATGATTCTGATTTTCTGACGACCAATTAATACTCAATAGATTTAATTTCATATCTTAGGTGTGGCAAAATTAGTTTTCTGGGAACAATTTCACAGAATAAATGACTCCGATAAATTTGATTGCGTCAAATTCCCTTTTATTAGTGCTTAACTACCTATTTATTTTTACTAGGTTTACTAATAGTAGAGGTGATTTTCTACCAGAATAAATCATATAAATGTTTCATCGATTATACATAATCGATGTACAAGAGATAGAGCCTAAATAGTAAAAAGTATATACAAGGTGACAAAAACAATATATGAATAAATTCAGGCGTTATATAGCTGAAATCTAATTGTGTTTCCTTAAATACAAAGTAAGATGTTTTAATCCGCTCGTGTGTTTCCCCATTTTCCATCTTCGTGTTTCGAATTAAATTAGATAAAAGATAGATGGATAGGTCTGTATCGATTGATTGATGTAAATTGATCTCTCGTCGGAAGTGTTATATAGATTTACGAAAGAGCTTCATTGTGGGCATTCTCGGAATATCCAATGCTTTATTTATTCCAATGTTCCTTTTACTGGGTCTGAATATAAACTATGTGGGAAGTTTAGGTTTTATGCGAGGGATTGCGGAAAATACAAATAAAGCTTTATACATCTAAAATAGGTTAGACTTCTTTCTTTAGTAATTTATTGTAGACCACATAATGTGTCGATATGATATTCCAATGTTCCTTTTACTGGGTCTGAATATAAACTATGTGGGAAGTTTAGGTTTTATGCGAGGGATTGCGGAAAATACAAATAAAGCTTTATACATCTAAAATAGGTTAGACTTCTTTCTTTAGTAATTTATTGTAGACCACATAATGTGTCGATATGAGCCGGATTACTTGTAATAGTTTAAGCACCCATATTATTGATTTCACTGCTGGGACAATCTCTCGATCGCGGCGCGAACCGCCACTTTTAGGGTAAATTAAAACTTTAGGTACAACATAGCGTCCGTGTAAGGTAAACACCATAAAAAAGATTTCATCGGTAATCGTGGAGCTTAATAAACCTATGAGTCTGGACTTAAGCTGGACTTTTAAAGGCATTTTCCCACGGGTGCCTTTGTTAGTCATGCCCATGGGGGCATCGATAGTATTTAAGATAATGTTATACAATTATATACTACATCTATTACAGAGGTTATATCTAATGATGTGTGAATGGTCGGAATTATTAAAAAAACAAGTGCACAATATGCTTGCTCTGAAATAAATATATTGAATTGAAATGAATACTAAAACGTATTTTTGTAATCACTTTTTTGTACGGATCCAATATCATTTATTTACATTAGCCTTCCCCATTCTAATTCTTTGAATATATGGCAGGCTATTTTTCTGGATGTTTTATTTATTTATTTTCATCATCATCTAAGCGGTATATTTACCTGGAGAATGTTAATATCTCATATTCCCATCTAAAAATCTTAAATGAAAGCATAATTCGTTGAACTCCTTAGTAGTAAAGGATACTGCGTGAAATATAAAGTTTCCTCAATATCTATAAAACACGGACAGAGTCGCTGGTCGAGCTTTTATTATGATAAAATAGACCGAGCTTTTAAATCAACACGTCAGCCCACAAAACGTTTTTCTTACATCAAAGTCAGTGCCGTGCACACATTAGGTAAATCTCTGGACGTTATCAATCTATTGATCGACATCTGTCGATAATCTATGTTCGTATCTATAATCTATAAGTTAGCGGTTAACAGAATATCAGTCGGTAGTGGTTGTTTTAAATGTAACTTTGTATTAGAAAGCGTTTTGTTTTCATTCTAACGAATCTTTGAAACAATAGAGCCAACATTTTTATCCAGAGGAAAATATTGTTTTTATCATAATTATGAAATTGTAGTCGTTGTGTTTAAAAGTTTTGTTAGACTAACTTTCCTCTCCGCAACATTGATTATTTATAATTATTAATTTAGTTGCAATGCTTGTTTTGCAAACGATCATATCTCTGCTTTTTATAATATTCATTATGATAACTTTGTAACTAGGGACTAAATTAAATACGTATTTTACTGCGTAAATGTTTATTCATAGCGTGCAGTTGAATTGCTGTGCCTAGCTAGATAAATGTACAAATGCAATCTTATTTCTATTTTCTGTAAGTCCTGCTAGCTATAATTTAACTAAGTGTCCCACAAGGTTCACACGTGTTGCCTGTCTTATTCAATATTTATTATATCTTGTCTCTATACACCTTATACCTTAACTAAATTACTTTTAGTGAATTTATTACCTCTGCCTATATAATATTGAATGCTGCTTGACAACTAAATGGTTTAAGATTAATGAAATGTATTTCTATAAAATCCTTAAGATACCTTGCACAAGTTATCAAATGGTATAACCACAGCAACTCTATAAAAAAATTTACCACGTAACATTTTTATATATTATTATTCATACATAGTTTTGCTTACGGGAAAACTAAAAAAATATTAATGCTCAATGATTTTGCGCGTTATGTTATTTACTGGAAATAAATTCATACTTCACTCCTCATTATATGCGCCAGAGACCAAATTACAAACACCAAACAAACATACAAATAAGTCACTTAAAAGAGAAAGGGTGGTTTTACTTAGGCTAGCATCACAAATCACAATTAAACATTACAGTATCACAGATGCTTACTAATCTCGCAAATCAAAGAACAGAGGGATTTAGGGCAGTGTAACGCGATCCACCGTATGTCGTGCGTGTGATGCAACAAATCTGTCGTATGCGCGAGCGCAGATAGTACACAATGAATAGTGATTCCCGTTTGTATCGAAATCGATTTTATTAATTGTAGATGTGTTTTTATACTCATATAAACAGGGTAGGCCATTACTCCTAAAGTAGCTATTTAAATAAATTCAGAGTTTAAATTTTTATTTACTTAAACTTGTGCCTGTACAATATAAGGTTTTATTTCTTTAATACAACATTTTTTTTTTCAGTGTAAGTAAGTATATGTATTTTACACCTCTGCTTATTACCTGTTAATTCATCATTACCCCCGAGTGTTTGGTATATGTTTTTTCATCGTAAATTGCTCTAAATAGTTGAATATTATAAAATTAAAGCAAAACTCCTGAACGAAAAGCGTGTGTCTCGTCCTTTAGGAGCTGGTTCTATCGCACAAGTAACCCTCTAAAGTAAAAGCTCCAAAGCTCTACAGTTAAACAATAGCCATCGACAAAAGACATCACTAGTAGATTGATCGGGCGACAGGCGTGGCGAAAGGATGCGCTTGCGCACCGTGAAATCCCTCGTTACGACCTCTTGTGCGAGTTATTGACTGCGGTCGGCGCAATGTACTGTTTCATTGTATCCAACTAGATCAACGCTGGTTTCGAAATTTTACTAAATATTAAAGCTGCGTTTTCTGTCGTAAGGTAAAATATAAAAAATCTCCGATCTAAAAATATAAGAAAAGGGCAGAAAGCGCGTAAAAATGATGGCCGGTGAAGTCAAAAAGTTGTCGAATGGTAGACTGCGGAATGACAAATTACACGTGCATTTGACTTTAGTGAGCTGTTTCATGTTACGAACAACGTTTTAATCCCATGTAAGTCGTTTACAACCCAAACAACTATAAATCTATAATAGAAGCTTACGTCTACCAAAAGACGTCGAAGTGGAATGATGATGAATTCAGAGATCCATCAAAGAACAATTCTCCTTCAAAAGCTCCATCAAGATCCAGATAAGTATATTCGCGGCTGTTGGTCAGCTACAAGTGACCGCTGTTTGGACACGCACTTCGCGCGACAATGCGCGTCGATCGCCAGATAAGATGCTATCGTTGCGCACGCGCCGACGACGCGCGATTTATGTAATCAGAGGGTTAATTGATGAGGAAATGGTTGGAGAGTGTGATTGATTGTTTCAAGGTTAATTTTGAATGAAAATTTAAGAATTTTAGGGATCTTTATCAAATTGTTAGGCTGTTGTGTTGTAAAGTATATTTAAAAAAATGTTAGGCGACCTCCGCACACTCAAACTATATTAATAATTTTAATAACCTTTGTTATATTCAATTTCAAACATTCAAATATAATCAGGCAGAAATAAGCGACTTAACATTTAAAAAATATAGAGGACAAATACAACATAGAACTTCCTTTTCATTCCATCGGCTAATTATCACAAAACAAACATCATAATTAAATCGATAACGCATCACAACCAAACTGACAGTCGAAACAAGAGTTTTTGTTGTGGCATCGCAATGACAACGCGATACCGACTCATTGTGGTACCTTGACAGTTGTTAGATACAGTCAATTCGGTTTTATCGAGTGATGTATCACTCGATTATGGGACTCGATTCTCGGCCGCGATGCCTTGGTGGAGCAATCGAGTTGCCGTAATGCTGTTTTAAAGATGGATTGTTCTTAGACAAAGGTAGTCGTTTTGCTTGTAATTGATTTAAACTACGCCAGTAATTTAGGAAATAGGAAAAGAAGAAAGACATGACAAAGGCTGATGAACTTTCTATTTCCATTTTCCGAGCATAGAAAAGCTTCTATATTCATGAATACTTCAACTAAATACTAATTCATAAAAAAACCTGTAACGTCTATGTGTATCTGCTGAAACCTCCGATTTCCTATTACTGTTTAATTATAAATTTTGTTTCTAATATTATCAACTTACCGACAAGCACGTCGAAAATAAATAATTATCCCAAAACTTGATTAATAAACGCTGCCAAAATAAAATTAATCTTCTAATTACGATCTAAACGAACGTCCATCCTAATTTAGATACGATACCGTAACTACGGATATGATTAATATGGGATGCGCGGACGCATACAAGTAGGTACTTTGTGCTTCACCTTTCCCACATTACTTAGAGAAATGACGGATCGATGCTTCTATTATTATGGTGCTGTGTCATCACTAGATCTTGTATTCGATTGCGCAGAGTATCTCGAATATTCGAGTCTATTGTATTTATGAATGTAAAGACATTCAAACATAAACTCTTAAGACTAACTAAGCTCGTTTATGTAAATAGCAGTAATGTAGGAGACAGTAAATATATATAAGTATATGGACCTTCGCCCGCTGCGCCATAGAGGTCCGTACAGGATGCTTATGCAGTAGTTTTTACCAGAATCATTAATGGACGGATGATTCTGGTTAAAGCAGCAGTTACAGGTGATCCAACTCTGTGTTTGTCAATCTTAAGATTATTCGAGAACTTTTCGCCCCCATTGGCTAGAACTAGAAAATATTCCATTAACCTCAAGGTCAGCTAATAAAACTAACAAACGGGCCCTTACCATACGCGAATAAGATGTAATTATCTGGAGTATTTAAAGCACGCACAGTCATAGTTTGCGCACTGGTTCAATGGTGTACTGCGCCGTATTTGGTGCCTCCGTGATACGAAATACATATACATAATTATATCTACGCGCGGTCACTGCTTGATGTTTGTTAGGTCAGAGAACTGGTAGGACGTGAATATCTGATTTATTTCTATCATCGTCATTTGTAATTGGCCTTAAGTGCTAATAAATGTAATTATTATATTTGAAACTAAAACGGGTAACATAATAACATTACTCAAAAACTCAAAAATATTTAAATCGTGGTATGTTACCCGTTTCAGTTTCAAATATACCTAGTTAAAAACCATGATAGTTAAAAAAGTTATAATGTAATTATTGTTTGTATTAGGTGTAGGTAACATAATAACATTACTCAAAAACTCAAAAAGATTTAAATCGTGGTATGTTACCCGTTTCAGTTTCAAATATACCTAGTTAAAAACCATGATAGTTAAAAAAGTTATAATGTAATTATTGTTTGTATTAGGTGTATGTTTTTCCTAAAATGTATAAAATTAATACAGTTACATAACATGTCCACTAGCCCATAACAAACAAGCAATATATTTCCAGTCAAAATAATCTAAACCACTCTAATTCAAACCAAAGTCGTACTTATCGTAGTCGAAAAGCTTGTAGCGAAAGTTCCACAGTAGAGGCTATCGAGTAAAGCTTTAGGCTAGTAAAGACATTGATCAATTAAACCGCGATAGCCTACAACAAAAGGCGAACACAAAAGATTAAGTTCCAACAGCCTATATTAAGGTATCTGATTGAGAAGGGCAGACCTAATATATCTCTCTAAGCGTTAATAGCGTAGAACTATCGGCTACCCTATTATTTTGTCAAGCCGCGAATTTATAGATCGCCCTGTATAACGGTTAAACAGTGCTAGAGATCGCTTGATTTATTATGTGAATTTATTTAATTATTTTTAGGTTATATACCTAATCGTATATGGTTTAACACATATGGTAGGTTTGGAATCACGTAAACTTAATTCGTACGACCTTCAATAAAATGTTATAAAAATTATTCCTTGTGACAAGTCTTAAATATGTATTGTCAAATAAAAGTTATTGACATAAGGCAATGAGACACGGAAACTGTTAAATATACCCATAACTAAAATATACTGTTGGTAATACTCCACTCTAACAACAATGGTAACACTCCATAATACTTACGTATACAAAACTGCTGCAGACTGCAGCTTGCTCGTCAAACCATGTCCAACATAATCTATCGAAATCCTAAAAGCCCTGTTGACAAAATCGTGAGCCCCAGCTAATCTGCTATAATTACCCGAAGACGTGGAAGCTATATAGGCCAGCGATGTTCCCACATCTGTCTCCAGATGCACAGATAGCAGTAAAGGTGAGCTGAAACAAAGCAGTTTGATGCCAACAAACGTAATGTATGGTGGTTGTTCGTCGCGCAATTAAAGGAAGAGTGCTGCGCTGTTGTTTATTGCGAACGCTCTGACTATTGTTTCTGCTGTAAGGATAGATGTGGCTATTGGGTGAACGTGTTAAGCTGATCACCGCTGATCTACCAAGTGTTTATAGATACAAAAATGATAGCTACAAAATGTATAACACCAAAATAAGCGCTGGGAGATTGGCGCTTGTAATCTTCTACACCGAGGGTGTGTAGAACATGTGCTTATAGCTTATAAAGGGTGAACTTTATGAGAGGAGACTGTAAGCTCGGTACGTACTCAAACCGTTATAGTAACAGGAAAAATGGATTTAAAAGACCTATATATTTTCATAATATGCAAAAGAAAAATTATATATTATTATGAACTACGTACACAGATATTTCTTTTGACTAATCTCTTTTCTTTCGTTGTCTTTGATTAGTATGTTTGACGAAAGAGACGGTGTGGTACTTTTCTTAGGCTGATACCACAGCAAAACGTCAGATAGCCATCATTAAACTTGAAACATACCAATTTATAATCATAACCGCCAGAAGGCTAAACATAGTTCTACATTCAAATCAAAACAGGACATCACAGAAGCCATAACTTCTATTAAACATAAATCAAAGTAAACCTCGATACACCTGTAATTTCAAAAAATAAATGATATATAATAATATCGTATGATTGAAAACGCGGTGTATTTCATTATAAAGGCTTATATCTCGGATATTTACACCTGACATGTTTATTTGTAGATGATAAATTTATATGAGTACCATTATTTGTGATATATAGACTGTGTTTACACTTGGCCCTGACCATTCCACATGTTTATTTTACATAGCTGATACACTTCTATATCCAAGACAAACATGTTATACTAGGATTTCGTACCTGGCTTTGTCCGCTCAAATGATTTCTAATCAAATGATTTTAAATGTAATTTGACACACAATTTCGGGGTTCATTTGCTTGTATTTATTAATTCTGCTTTCATAAACTATAAAACTATTGAATCAACAACCTGTAATATGCTATTCTTGACATGATTACGGTTTTATAACATCAAGGTTTTAACAGGTTTCCATAAGTTTTATAATAGTAAAATTGATTATTGATACAAGGTATTGGTGCCTAAATGAACCTAATTTTAATAACCAGTGTGTAGTAACGGTTCTAACCCAGACTGTGCCATACGATTGCATGTAACAAGTTCAGAAGTTTTATGCAGTGTTGATTAAAGCCAGGTTTGAGAAGATCTGATAATACTATATTTATTTATATGTGACGGTTTGGGAGCGATAACTATGTTCAGCTATAAATGTAGTTATGAATCATGCAGGTGTGGAAATATTGCTTTTGTTTTGTTGTTTGCATACGGTTTTATGGTGATAATGGTTGGTATCTATTTCATACACATATAGATGAGTTTGTTAGATATTTTACCGTATTGGAAATTTTGAACGCGCTAATCTCGGGAATAGCTGGTCGGATTAAAAAAAATCTTTCAGTGTTGGATAGTGCAATTATCGAGGAATGCTATTGGCTGTATTATATGTACTAATTACATATAAGTAAATAACGTAAAAAAAAACTCAAGCGAAGCTGTTGGGTGATAATTATCATGTACTAGCCGACCGCTAGTAAATAATAATTATCATCAGCACGCGGTAACTTTAGGTCCACTAATGGTGCATTAGTAACTAGTAAACCTAATTGTACTAAAATCAAGCACTTTATCGGTTTGGTCTATATTTACCCGGTCGAATTAATATGCTCATCTAAAACAACTTACTGATTCGAATTCTAAAATGACTTTGATGGTGAATTTTAGTTTTATTAAAAAATACCCGTTAAATAATTATTTATATAAATAAATAATACATGTGCAATGCTTAGTTCACTATAGTGTATGTCCAACAGAGCAATTTGGTGGAATAATACAGGCAAATGTGTACAAGTAACTGAATCGATTTGCTTGCATCGAACCGAATCGCGATCCATTGACACTTGTGTTTCCGGATAAAGACTATTAAGGACTGTTTTCATTAGCAGCAAAATACTCGTATACCTATGTATATACTTATACATACTAAATATATTCATGACCTCTGTGGCGCTTCGTTGGTTGGTTTGCGACGCAAGAGGTTGCGGGATCGATTCCCGCTTTGTGACAAAAGTTATACCATCTGCAAATATTTGTTCCGAGTGTCTGGTTATACGTGTTTAATAAATATCCATCTATGTTTGTATATTTATTATATTAATAAAACCAAATATAGCGCCCGTAATACAATCTTCAAGCTTACCAGTTGGATAGATTTTGCTGTGTGAATTGTCCAGCAATATTTATTTATTTATATAAAAAGTATTATCAATGATATAAGCAGCACGCGTGTCCTCTTTATAGGTCTTGGGCTATTTCTGGGTCAAGAGATAAAATTTGCAAAACTTTGCCAAATAAAAACTGAGATACAAATATGCACAATTATGTATGCGCCGTAACATCGAGACATCTAGTACAGATGCGGCGCGTCGTATTGGCATGTCAATACTGTAAATGTACATTTCGCTACACTACGCCTTACACGCCGTTGCATATACCTTTATTTGTATACACAGTTCTGCGACTTTGTAGGATAAACTCATTAAAGCTTATTTATAGGCTTTTGTGGGAAAGTCTTTAATGGCCAAGCTACACCTACTTTATATGTATAAGAATCAATTAATAACCGAAGCGCCATTGACAGTAAAACTATAGGTTTTTGCACAAATATAATCATCACAATCGGGAAACAGTTTTAATTTCTGTTTGGTTTGAGTTTCGATTTATGCTCGCTAGGATTAACCAACTCGACTACAAAAGTTACGTTGTTTTTACTAACGTATCCATGTAAATCGTGGTGTTTCCATCTGGACTTTTGACTTCTGAAAGCCTTCACTAAAAGGCTTTGCAAGCTTTATTTCCATGGTTTCTCATTTCTTTTAAACCTTAACTGAACTTCTACGACTATTTTTAAAGCATCTAAATCAGCCCAGCCTTGATTTATAAAATTACAACGAAAAGTAGCCGTGATTAGATTGATTGAGTATACGAGTATAACCTGCGCAATTAAAAGTGAATTCTGTAAATGGCGGCGGGTAGGTATGGTACGGTTGGCAAAACAATTTCTCAAACAGGCCGGCGTCACGACGAATTTCCCATACAAACATAATACCAAAATTATTTGTAATTCGAGCATATTTCCACGGTATTATTGTATTATTATTATCTAAATAGTATTTTTATCTAGGTCCCTACAGAGTTTTTTTTACAAAATACTTATTTTAAATGAAATTATTTTTTTAGTAAAGTAAAGTACTCTTTACTTTACTAAAAAAACAACTTTGCGTTATAAACCCGGCGCTTTTATAAAGGTCCTCAATGTGATCATTCATACGAACGCTTTTAAATCACTTTCGTCTCGTCCCTCGCTTTAGAAAGCCGTGGGAATTTTTTTTTGCTAAATAACTAGCTATAGCGATTTGTGTTGCTAGAAGAAGAAAGAAAAAAAGGACATTCTGGGTACATCCTCTGAATGAACAGAGATACTTAAAATAACAGTTTGTGACACTGTACGAAGATTCGACAAGTATACAAGATTTGACGAATTATTGGAATATTTCTACTAATACTCATCGTACTAATCGCAGCGCCGGCGTTTTTTTAATAGTGTGAATAATAATAAAAAGTTTCATACGGCCTATTACCAGCACTTTTCGTTGAAAATGCAACACTGCTCGATAAAAAAGCGTCGCGTTCTAAAATCGCCGACGTGTGAACACGTACTTGGGTATGCCTAAAACGTTCAAATAGAACATAATTATTATGTTCTATTTGAACGCTTTTTTAACGGACGTTAAAAAAGCTCTCGTGCGAATTAGGCCTGACTGACTATTTTTTTGTAGCGCGTACTTCACTGTGTGAGTATAGACAGCGATAGAGAGTGAGCGAGAACGCATGCGAGCGGACGCCATTTATAATTCGCTTCTACATGTGCGCAGGTTATATATAGATATGCTTTGTTATATTACTATATTAGCATACTAGCAGATCCCTTAACAAACCTCGATGTCGTAACACAGCATCGTCCCTTCAAGTATTGTGCAAATATCGTACAGGTCGTGCGTCATTTGCCACGTTCGTTATTTATATGCCCCGCTAATAGTTACAATTTACCGGTTAATCTGATTTGCTGCATGGGATGATACAGAAAATGAAGCATTGCTTCTAAGGTTGCGCAAGAGTTGCCGAGGAGTGTGGGATTTGTTTTGATAGATGTGGAAATTTTATTATTCGCTAGTATGGGTAACTAGGTTATTATAGGATCCTTAGGTTTTGGATACATATGGGCGGGTTAGCAAACGCATCGGACATCCACCAACTAATTAGACGGATGATTAAGTTAAACTTCTAAACAAGACAAATTAAATTTCTGCAGAAGTTATGTCTTCTGCTACAACAATCCCTTAGCCGCTACTCGTCTTTATAACACTTACAAGATAAGTGTTATTTTTGTTTAAGTTGTGTCTATTAAAGTTGTAAAAGGTTCTATACTCTATGGTCATGAACACAGACTAAGCTAACATCACGAAGGCGAAATATGTTTCAGTCACACTCATTGGGATGATGTACCTAATTAATCTATTTCGTGTGGTCTTAGGTGATTTCAAATACTCAGGCTGCTTGTTTGAATGACATTGTTCTTGCAAAACCTACTTGCCTGAGATGCAAAATGACTATTTATAAAAAAAAATATGAAGTTTGTTTGGAATCTGATTATTTTGACTTTCTGATTATTTTAACGTAGATAAAACGTATGATATGCCTATGCTTTTTCGCGAAATTTCCAACATATATTTTAAAGCAAATTTTAGGAACTTCATTGACTTGATTTAATTTTACATTTTAGATGTCCAGTTAAATAAACCGCAGACAATATGATTTCTTGAAAACGCCCATACAACGCAGGAAAAGCCAGTGGTGGGCTTACGAGTATATGGTGCATATGTAAAAAAATATAAATAATTCCTAAACATGCCCCAACAAAATACGTTACCAGCAAACTGACAGGACACAAAGCCATTGTAAACAGCACGTGTGACAATGACAGCTACAAAACGTCACAATAAATTGAGCGGCGCATTCGGAAAATAAAGCATTTTGCTCCGTTTCTAGGCCGCTCCGGAGACGTTGTTCACTGCGGCATCTTGATACTGGTGCGCTGTTCGTGGGAACACTCGAGTCACAGCTCTAATTTATTGCCGAGGATTGAACTGGCTGAGCTAGATGCGAATGGACTGTGTTTGTGGAGAGGTTTACTATGGTAATAAATGAATGGTTGGATTGTTTGATGAGTATTGTATCTTGAAGCGTATTATGAACGCCTGTCATTCAGACTGCGACAGTATTTTAATTTTTAATTAATAAACATATTACTTTTCAACGCGTATACGTGTACTTTTAAAAGTCATTCGTTTAATCATAACTTCTCGCGAAAAATGTTTTTCAAAATTTATTCATAAAAATTAAGTCCATTATTATATTTCGATGATAATGTTCCGCCTGTATGATGTTGTGGTTAATTCCAGCTAAAAATAACAAAAATAGCATCCAGAAGCTAGTAATCCCTTGGAACAACATCTTGCCAGTGACGACTCTATACCGTCTGCCGTAATCGTAAATTCAAATAGCAAATGAGAGCGCAAAAATCTCGAAGTTAGTTGTCACCGTACATTGTCCTATACGGAACCATGCTTATTTTGCAATGGCTGAGAAACTGAGAGCGAAAGGGGTCGGGAATGTCATCAAGATTAAAAATATAGAAAGGTGTTGGTGCTGACAAATTCGTGTCTAGACGTGACGTATTGCTCAGTAACCTAGTTTACGGGTTTGAAGCTTACGGAATTTGTATGAAACTACTTAAGTTAATAATTATGAAAAGGCAATGTGAAATTTTGACTTGGGCAAGTCTCGAATTGGCTAGGAGGCTACCTAGGCGTCATTCGCATGATATTTAAAAACGCGATGCGTCAAAACTTTTAACAGTAAAAACAGCTTTAGCGCATTAATAAAGTTATTTAATTGATTTTTCAATTTCATTTCCAACGCCAACAAAGAAAAGGCAACACTGCTATATAAATAAGAGCCGTGTTTTAAAAATACTGGTGTAAACATTTACTTAGGAATGCATTTGTTGTATTTTAAACCTTTTTTAATATCTGTTAAAAAACTAGTATGAATGAGGCTGATAATATCTTGATCCGGATCTTTAAATTCTATTATATAGAATTGAAATAACAAACGGATTTCCGGAATTCCGATGGCGTGTAGTCATGTAAATGGATTTGGTTGTCACTTGTCAGATGTCACTATTGTATGTAATATGACATACTAAGATTGCTTAAACTAAAATTATGACTCAAGTTTTGACTACTTACATACCTCGAAACCTTAAGATGACTTATATTACTCATCGTCAAACGAGTCCATATTACATAATTTTTTAATAATACATTTTGTATTTATATACTCAAAACCACCCAATGCCTTAAATTTTGAAGTAGGTCCCTTTGTCGTGTCGTAGTAAATACCTAACGATTTAGGTTAAGTGCTTTGTAAAGTCTTAAACTGCTTAAACTTATACTGTGAGCTGTGATTTGTTATTGATAATGGGGTGATCAAATTGTTATAAGTACATAATTTAATGAAACTTTAAAAACATTAACATAAAAACATAACATGAAAGTTAGTCATAAAATAACGAATTAAACTTTTCAGCCCAAAAGCAAAGACATTGTTTTACAGTAACCATAAAAATATTGTTAACATAGAAGCGTAGATACATTACCCATTTCATTCTCTATTTTTTTTATTTAGTCATATTTCAATATCCGATCTATACAAAAGCTCCTTAACTTTTGTAACCGTGTAGGTGTAAGTTGTGCCACACTTGAACCAAAGTCGTAACTACTTGCATATTTATGTAACAAGCGCAAGTTTGTCCGTTCAGCAATTACAAGTATCGCTGGTACTAGTGTAGGCCTAATGAAGTGCAGAATGTACGAGTTACCAAGATTTTAGTGAAGGGTGTGTAGCTTTTAGCTTTTAAGACTATGCTGGGATAGGAAGTTCAGCGCTATTTGTTAAGGGAACATTTAGTACAAGTTACGCGTTGTTAAACTTTCGTGATTTGTTAATGGTTGTTGTTCTGAGTGTTTATCGCGTGTAGTATTTTTATAATTTTTAAAATGAGAATAAAGTTTCTTAAACCTGAGTTAAATTATCTGCGAAACATGTTTCATCCGATTCGCAACAGCCGTATTTTTTAACTCATTAGGTACTTATATTACTTCGTGAATAAGCCAGAACACATCCGGAAATTGTGATTGATTGAATGGATAGAACTATATACCAGGATATACTTTAAATTCTTTTATAGGGCGGTGGTTCGTATTACTCTTTTAAAACAAAGTTAATTAAATAAATAAATAAATATTGCTGGACAATTTTTACACAACGACATCTAGCCCCGTGGTAAGCTCGAAGCTTGTGTTACGGGTGCTAGATTTCTGATATACTTAATATAATATACATACATAGATAGATATTTTTTATTATACATATATAACACCCAGACACCCAATTAGCGGTCTAATATGGTTACCTATATGTAAAAACAATATGTATTTGAGACCTACAATTGGTTCAATTAACACATTAATTACCCAATCTCGGCGCTACATCGTGCCGTAAATACGAGCGTGTCATGGGCACAGATAGTGGTAATTGGGCAAAATATATTTAATTTATTGCTTCTTTCTTCTTTTAGGTCTTTTGTAAGCATATTTAGATACAAGCCTTTCACTACGTCTCTATAGGTTTTCTACCGCGGGAAAATCCAATACAACGAGCTAAAATATTGTAATATAATAGTTATACAGCCTTACGATAGGTGTTGTAATAATTAGATGTGATAATCTACCAAGAGCGGCATTCTTCACGTCGTAGGAGATTTCGCTAAAGCTTTCGGTGGACGCAGCTGACCCCAAAACTAGATCGGTTCGTGACCCGTTCTGACCCCGTTCTAGCTTGCACCCATTGTCTCTCAAAGTTTCGTACCATTGGTGCGTAAGTCAATGTTGTAAGCTTTGTACGAGTATCTTGTATGTGTAAGCTAGGGTACTTTCCTAAACAATTTTCCGAAGTAAAGAATAAGTTGTAAAGTGTGATTTACAATATGAACTCGCATACGAAGGGTTTCGTCGTTTATGTCCTTTGAGAACCTTCGAGTCTCCCTAATTACTAATCCCTAAAATACATGCTTCAGATATTTTTAAGGCTTACGAGTTATACCTTACATAAAACATTAATAATGAAAAAAAAATTGTATTTTCCTAACCCTATTGTATTTTGTAAAGTACATGCTTCAGATATTTTTAACAAGGCTCACCTTTGTTTGAAGATTGTCAAAAGGCCTTGAGTAGACGAATTAGTCAATAATTCTCCAGAGATACCTAAATCATTAGACCAAGTTTGATTGGTGTCAATAGTACCTTCTCATAATTTAGTTACTTATAATTTCTCAATTTTGTCCTAGAGCTTCATAATGCACTTGAGTGTACAATTGACCTTAACGTGTACAGTTAGCGAATATCTTTATAGCACACTAAAGCAATTCAACACTGATAAGTGCACACAAAACATTTGTATTTCATCGATCTCTCTAAATATTGTGTTGGTAAAAACGTCTGTTGGAAACATAATAGAATACTTAGTTATCTATACAAATGTAACAGCTGGTAGTTTGTTTGTTCTTGTGAACGCGCTAATATCAGGAACTGGTAGTCCAATTTCAGAGAAGTCACTGTGTCCAAGCAGAGATAACTTGTATGTAGGGGTGATTATGAATACCTATTATATTTGTTTGGTTACCACAGGACTTAATGCTGATATTGTCGTCCTGCAATCCTGAGATAATTATTTAGACAGAATAAATGAGACTTATTAAAATGTTGGCATTGGAGGAGGCCTATACCCAAAATGGGGTTCTTATGAAATAAATAATAATAGATACTTACCTAATAACTACTAACAAATACATTAATTAACTAAACCATAACACTGTATAGTAAAACCATTCTAAAAATGAACTCCCCTCCACAAAACCGTGATGATTTCAACATGTGAGAGGAAATACAGAAAAACAGAATACACAGAAAAAAAAATACAGAATTCGGTAGAGGGGCGTTCATTTTAGAAATGGTTTTACTATACCAAACTTGTAATTCGTAAGAAATAAAAGGCTTTTTTTTTATTATTAAAATGTGCCATACTAAACCCCCCGCACTATCATAGAACACTGGCAACCTTGTCGAATTCAATTCCTCGAAACAAAGCGCAATTTCATCGATCCTTCTAAAACAAAGCGATATTTCATCAATGCAGTAGAGCTAATACAAAACAAATTACGTAAACGTAGTTAGTACCTTCGCGGGCCATTGTCTCGCGTAATAGATATCATTCACGGTAGAACACTTAAACCGAGGTAATATAGCAATCAGACGTCTCTCTGATTACAATAGGGGTCTTCCTCGTAATCATTTACTGGATGGCTTAACTATTTCGCTTTACAACCGCATATTAAGATTGCGACGCAACGCAGTGCTACGCGATTTTTTCTATTAACGGTTTTGGCTGATAGACAATACAGTAAACTACAAAGAAACCGAATGCCTTATATAGAATCCCTTTTGCCAAACAATTTATTATGTATACATTATTTTACTTATATCAATTTTGTAATGTTGTGTCATTTAGTGTTATTTTATTTCTTGTAAATTCTGTTACATACTTATATTAATAGGGATATTTGTTCGGTGTTAAAAATAGTATTCGATTCTTCTCTGTTTAAAATCGGTTAGTAATTAAAAAATAAAATATAGTGAACTTTGTGAACGGTATTCGTCAATATTCTCACCAATACCTTTCTTTTCAAACGAACAATATTCCCATCAAACCATTCAAACCGTGATTTAACGGTCAACAGAATTAAATGAATCCTTTCACGATTCTATTTATAAGTTTTTCTCTGTTTTTGTGCAATAGTATTTACGATACAACTCTCACCAATTTATAGATGCAGTTGAGCGATTCTTTCAATACTGTCTGTCTAATATCGCGTTTTATATAATTCTTTATGGTGTTATTAAAATACAAACAACTTTGCATTTAATATTCTCTTCTGCACTCTATTGGTAACTTTTTTGTAGGATTCTTTTGTTTTGTGTTCATTAAAAGGAAGAACATTTTCATTTGTTTTGATATATTTCTCATCTATCTAATATATAAAATTCTCGTGTCACAGTTTTCGTTGCCATACTCCTCCGAAACGGCTTGACCGATTTTGATGAAATTTTTTGAGCTTATCCGGTATCTATGAGAATCGGCCAACATCTATTTTTCATCCCCCTAAATGTTAGGGGTAGTCCACCCCTTAATTTTTTTTATTTATATGGCAAAACAACTTTTGGCGGGTCAGCTAGTAAGCTTTATAAAAATCTATTCAGTTTTTTTCCATAGACTCGCAGAGCTTATTTAGATTTATTCATCACTTCGCATACGCAGATAAAAATATCTCCTAATAAATGGTGGTTTTCCGAAGTACAAAGTACTTACTTTTCATCGCTGATAAATATATCTGGTTCATTTTCATTTACTCTAAAGTTTTTAAAGTCATTATCAGCTACTATTCGTTATTTTATAGTGATTGTCTCTCACTTAAGTTTTAAAATTAGGTATTAGAAAATGGTATGGGTAACATTACAAGATCATTATCAGCTATTCTGATAAGTACCGAAGATTCCCTAGTTTCGGCCGCTGCATAGTAAAGTTGGTAATGTGAGGGCTGGTCCCGGTTCATTGACGATCCGGATTGACAACGTGACCGCGGCCCGGCTGGGGTCACGACGCGCCGACTGACCTCGCGCGTTTCCATTGCACCATAGACATCCGACATTTACGGACAGGAATTATACAGACTTTTATAAAAAGGCTAGTGTTCTGTCATTCAAATACTTGATTTTTCCGCGGTTTAAAGATTATGTGCTTTCCTAGCATTAAAACAATCATCAAATAAAATGTGAATGAAGCTATCTTCAGTAGGTAATTATATGTTCTGTGTCATGGGGCTGGCTCCATGATAAGATGTTGAATTGTTCAGCAATTTTTGTAAATATTATAATACATACATAGGTACTTTTAACACAAGCTTTCGCGTATTAGTAGATACCTCCTGATAAACAAGTTGGTACCAAACAAACGCATAAGATTATTTTTACGTTACAACAATGGATACAATATCCGTCAGTCGAACTTCGACACGGAAGGCACGACGGGCAAAAACTCAGAAAGCACTCGTGACGACCGGCCGGCCCATTCACAAAACACCACGTGCAGGCATTTCGGCACCATTCGATCTGCCCAGATGGCCAGAGAGAATCTAGCTGATCACTACCTAATCTATGAGAAATTAATTTCCATTTCTCATGAAACTTATGCCTTAAGATCCCGAAACTTCAACAAAACCAATGAAATCACTCCAGATATCGGAATCCCTATTTTCAATTCAATTCACTTTATTAAAAAAACACATCGTAATACTACAGAGGTAACCTAAAGCGCTACGTGTAAGGTATACCTACACATTAAATCATTAATACATATTCTAATATTTACAAAGGAGCTTATTTTCTAAAATACACACATAATAAAACACCCTCAAGACTTAAAAATAATACAAAATCTAAATATTTGAAGAATATGCAGAGCGCGCCAGTTAACCAAAGTATTTGTTTCCCAAATCTTAACTAGATGGCGCTAGTAAAATGTGACGAGCTCTAGAACGCGCTATCGAAGCGTTGCCACTGGAGATGTGGTTCGAACTCGGACGCGGTGTCTGATTAACTTTGCGCAGAGGCAATATCGTAACCAATGAGGTTAATCCGAGGTGCGATTATTGCTAGTTGAAAACTTTACCAATACCCCGCCATGTGGACGTGAAATACCGTCCGCTACGGCAATTTTTGAACGGCCGTTAAGGCCCTATTATTATAATACAATCACTAAATAGCATCGATAGACGATCGATCGATGCTATGCTAATGTAATGAAAGTTATCGCATTTTTACAGCGACAGGCAGCTCAGCGTGTAATTTAAATAAAAATAATATGTAGATGTTTTCCTAAATGTAAAATTTGAAAACATACAAATCCGGAACATTCATAATGCAGATCGTACTGATTGTAAGAGACGGAAATCGAACTCTTGCGTTAGGCAGATCATTTTAATTTTTTTTAAGTTTCAGTCCTAAGTATGGGGAGCCCCAATTTTTTTAAAATCTTAGTTTGGTTTACAGAATCACATCTACGTACCAAATTTCAACAGTTTAGCTCTTATAGTTTCAGAGAAAAGAGGATGTGACATACGGACGGGTTCTATAAGGGGTTCCGTTTTTCGCCATTTGGCTACGGAAACCTTCAAAGACTTAAACGCTGTTTAAGGCACTGCAAATCAAAACTCTTTCACAACTCATCATCATTTATCAATAACGTCGTATTAACTCACTGAAGCGCAATAAGCGATAAACACTTCTTAATGTCATAACAGCCACTTTTCGTCCAAACGACCGTGCCTAAAAGGATTTTAAAATCGATACAAATACCTTTAAGCATTCGAAATCGATACGAGTTTAATGTCACTGGGTTTTGACATTCACACTCGGTGAAAGTATAGGATTAGCAATCGAATCGAGTGATAATCGATCAATTGCTCTGTAATAGGATTATCGATTCGATGGGGGGGTCTTATTTTTAGGGCTATAGAGCTGTGTTGGCGATTGAAGATATTACCTATGGAATGTTGATGCTAATGGTTTTAATTTAGCTGACTGTATATTATTGCTGGAATTTTTACACTACATCATCATTTTGACAACCCAATGTATTTACTAGCTTTCCGCCTCGCTGCTTCGCCCGCTTATACATTTTAATACATTTTCCGCGGAATGCATAAATACCTATTTACATTTCCTAGTTCTAAGCTACTTCCCCAATAATTTACAGCCCAATCGATTTAGCCGGTCTTGAGTTATAAAAAGTGTAACTAACACGACTTTCTGTATACATATACATAAAAGATATATACATAATATGGACCATCAACACAGAGAACACTTAACAATTTTTAGGATTTTAATGGTTAGGCCTAAGAAAGGTTCTAACGGATTTTTCGTCATCTCGCGGGAAAACAAATGATAAAATCCCGCGAGTTAAAAATATTAAACACTTAAATATTAAAAATAAAATATTAAATTCTAGTTCCAACAAAAAACTCGATGTCATTCAATAAAATAAAATTCATTAATATGTTTGATTGACATTATCTAATGTAGGCCCACACATGAAAGGTACCATTTTATAGTAATTGTAATTGAACGTACATTTGAGCTAACCTTAATAATTAAATTCAAAGTCAAACGTTATGCAACCGTTTATCTAATTGCAACTAAAATGAAATTTCAATATTTATGATGTTGCGAGAAGTAAACAGCTGGTATTACTGATATTTTTTGTATTTCTTGCGAATCATCGTCATAAAAACCCATTTACGTTCTACAACTGGGTACGGACGGGTGCCTTCAATAGAGAACATGTTTTGGAGAATGTTGTATGTATAATGTAAATGTAATCATTGCTGTCTGCATTCTGGTACATAAGTCCATTAGTCTTTTTGCAGACTCCCACATAAAATATTTACTATATAAATAAATAAAATTCATTTATTTCAGGCAACAAAGTAATGATGTAAACTACATACTCGTATTATATTTTGCCCAGCATCATAGAGTACTTTACGTCTATTAGAACCATTTTAAACAAAAAGACAGGTAACTTACACACAACAAGCTTCGGTTCGCATTGGACAAAATTTTGTTTGTAACCTTTCTTTGTTGTTAGACAAAAAGTGACACAGCTGAAATCAATATGAGCTGCGCCTGAGTCCTATTTCCGATTTTATGACACGTGATAGTTTGTTAATTGAAATTGTTACAATTTGTACTGATTAATTGTTTTGTAGATCACAGTGATTAGATGAAGCCGTAAAAAGTATGATTGTTTTTGCAACATGTTGGTTTAAGGCTGGGCTTGATTAATGTTTCTGTTAGTTTTGTAATTCGCTTTTAAACTTGTTTTGATTTGGATTTTAGAAACGCTGGGGTTATTTATTTGATTGGTAACAGAATAAACTAATTTTAAAAAATGTGCTCTTTACAAACTTCGCAAACATCGTGAGGAAACCGGTATCTTCTAAGAACTTTGAAATGTTTGAAGAACATGTGTCATTTATTAACCAGCACTTGGCCAGTGTGGTGATTATTTCTAATCTCTCTCGTCAAGAGAGAAGTCCCTGTGTTCCAGCAGTGGGAACTTAAGGGTGATGATGATGACCTATTAACAAGCTCGTAAGTACTTAGTCGACACTTATACATCTTGGGAAGACAAATGGTGCGGGCTGTTGTATCACATCACATCTCATGGCTTCCGAATGCATTCCTCGAACCGGCTGACTTGACTCATGATAAGGGCACGGTCATTCTCTCATGTTTGTATTTCGAATGTAATTTGAATATCGTCTGATAACGCTGTAGGAGAAAATTTACGGTTACATCCAATTAGTATAAAATTTTAATGAATTACAATGAAAATTTTATGAAGATTATTTAATTTACAAATTGACATTTAAATGAAATTACCAAATAATTTATTATTTAATTGATAACGATTTAATTATTATAAAAATTGTACATAGGTATGTAAGTAATAATTTAGAAAACTTAAGTGAGAGTCAATCACTATAAAATAAATATAAGAATTTAATTGACCAAAGCTTTCTTATCTTCTATTCTACTTAACAATACGATTAAAAACCTAATTGAAATTAGACCGCGTGGTGCCGGCTTTCGATAAGTATCACCCACCCCTCTTAGTAGCATTGACGAAACATGCAAGAAGAGATGGGTACTTGTGACAAAACATGTAAATGAACGCGGGCGAAGTCGCGGGCTGGTCAGCTAGTACCTACTTATATAAATCTAATTAAACTCGCACATGTTTGCATTAGGGTCCGATTACAAAACGTTCGATATCGTAAATCCATCGCCATTATACCGTCATCTGTCTGTCTGTCAGTAATAAGAGCGCATGAATCACGAAAATTTATTACCTATAGAGCCTACAGTTCCTAGGCTTTATAGAACATCTACATTGGATCCTTAAACTGATAGACGCTTTATTTCACTTTGATTTTATCGCCATTATTTTATAATGATTGTGTTACGATTACGATGGGTCGGATTGGAAGAATATAATAAACTAATAGTATGGGAAAGAGCAAATTAAATTAAGTAAATAAGTATTTTTATGCTATTTTAATATTTTCCCGATAATACGTGTGTTATTCTGATCTATAGGTATGATTGTGATGTTTTTTGACAATCCGTTTCGTAGTTATTGCGTGAAAAAGTAACAAATATCTATCCTTCCTTACAACTTATATGTATGTTTATAACATTTGTAAGAAACGCTTTATGATGTATTTTTTCGCAGTTGAATAGAAGCATGGTATGTTTAATTCTGATGTACATAATATACATATAAAGTTTAATTACAATCCCTTCAATAGTATTTAAGAAAGAGTAACAAATACCCATAACTTCACAAACCTATCCGTATATATACGCGAAAAAATATGAATATGTAACAGATGTAACTACACTTGTGACTGGCGTGTGCCGTATCAGAAACGGGTTCCCGCTACCGACGCACTTTCAATATCTTTATTTTGTTTCACTTTTATTTCTTTGTAAACGTCTAAATCGAGCGTACGGTTGTTTATCACCATCGACAGTTATGGCGACAGGCTACATGAGTTAGTGATAAAAACACTGAAAAAATATGAATATGTAACAGATGTAACTACACTTGTGACTGGCGTGTGCCGTATCAGAAACGGGTTCCCGCTACCGACGCACTTTCAATATCTTTATTTTGTTTCACTTTTATTTCTTTGTAAACGTCTAAATCGAGCGTACGGTTGTTTATCACCATCGACAGTTATGGCGACAGGCTACATGAGTTAGTGATAAAAACACTTGTACCTTAAGCGCTCTACACACCGCCCGCCGGCACAGCCCGGCGGCCCAACCCGCCGGCCTTATTTTGTAGGCCGCCGGCTTTATTTAGTACAAAATAAGGCCGGCGGGTTAGGCCGCCGGGCTGTGCCGGCGGGCCGCCGGCTTTGGTGTGTAGAGCGCATTAGGCTCTGTTACAACGGAGGATGGTGCCACTGAATTTTCAGAGGTGTTTTAATTATTAATTGTCCGATGGTTTGTGTTAATCATAAAAACGCATATAACGTGCCGAACTGGGTACGAGTCTAAATCTACGAGGATAAAGCTTAATTCAAATTCTACTACGATTATTTCAAAGCCAAATCAGCTAAATCGGCCCAGCCATTCTCGAGTTTAAGCGACACTTACGAACAGCAATTAATTTTTATTCAAAAACATTGTTATAAAATTGAAAAAAAATCTGCGTAAAGCAATAACGCAACACAACGCAAAAACTGCTTTTACTCAAAACAAAAGAAAATCGTTTTTACGTGATTAATTCTTAGTGGCATACAGTATTAGGTACTTGATAACAAGAGCCACTAGGTCTTTGTATATACAGCCTTAAGTATTTTACGCTTAAACCAACAGATAATCTCATTTTGTTGTTCGATTCTGCGAATTGTGTTCCGTTTAAGAGCGAGTATGCAGTGAAAATCGCGGCTGAAACGACTACGACAGTTGACAACAGCGACCGCGTGCCGCGCGTGGCGCTGGCGTATCGAAAATATTACGCGCAGCGCTAACCAGAATTAGTTGTGTAGCCTACAATCATAGATAAACCCCACTAGATACCGCATGACAAGCGACGACCGCGCGCCAAACATATGGTTAAATCAACCATTATGTAAAGCCCCGCCTCGAAACACGGCTTTCATCTTCCTCCAATTTAGGTGCGTTTTTTTTAATAAATAATAAAAAATAATTTATTTCACTTTTAAGTTTACATAAATACATTCGATACCTACATAGCTAATTTGTTAGATTTAGATTATAAATTATGAGTTATTTAGTAAATGGTATCGAAGCCGAGCTCTGTCCCTTGCACTAGGTCTCTATAGAGCCTGTGTTGCGAGGTTACAGTGGATTCGCTTTCGATTTACACAGACCAAGATTTTAAATTTTAAGCTATATCATTGTTACAGGGAACAATACTGTTAGTTAATGTACTGTTTTTTAAGACTTAAGCTGATTAATTTATTTTATATTTTTGAATCGGAACAAAAGTATTCTAATGCGGTATCTAGTTTGGGTGATCTGTGCATACAATAGACACTATTATTGTAATCTGAAGCAATGCGTCAAATTTTTACACGTCAAATAATTATATACAAAATTGAAATGCGAAAGTAACTCTGTCTGTCTGTCTGTCTGTTACGCTTTCACGCACCTCTCAACCGATTTTGATGAAATTTGGCACATACAATCCTTAGACCCTGAGAAAGAACATACTTTTTACCGCGGAAAAATACATGTTTCCGCGGGAAAATTTGATTTAGATGAAATTTAGTATGGAGATAGTTGCAAATAAATGTATATGGCGAGAGACTATTTACCGCGGATAAATACATGCTTCCGCGGGAAAATATATGCTTACGCGGGAAAATTCGATTTGGATGAAATTTAGTATTGAGATAGTTGCAAATAAAAGTATATGGCGAGAGACTTTCTACCGCGGAAAAATACATGCTTCCGCGGGAAAAGATAATAATGCTTACGCGGAAAAATTCGATTTGGATAAAATTTAGTATTGAGATAGTTGCAAATAAAAGTATATTGCGCGAGACTTTCTACCGCGGAAAAATACATGCTTCCGCAGGAAAAGGTAATAATGCTTACGCAAGAAAATTTGATTTGGATGAAATTTAGTATGGATATACATAGTTGCAAATAAAAGTATACGGCGAGCAGAAGTCGCGCGGGGGCAGCTAGTTATAAATGACAAATTACTTATAAAATTGGTTCCGCCACAGAATATTATTAGTTAGTACAGGGCACGGAGAAAATTGTCATAGGTCCGTTCAGCACAACGTCTCGCCCCGCACTGAATTGAAGGGCCCGCGAAGGGGAAGATCGCGCATTGCGTGTGTCGTTTTACGTAAAAAATTCGTTAAAAATCGCTGAGATTTTTTTTCGAAAAAGTAAGCTCAGGAGATGATTGGTATTCTTTTAATCTATATGGTGATGAAAATTAAAAAATCTTATGATTAATAGATTAGGAATTAAACGGTTCTTGCTGAAAAAGTAGACGGTATTTTACACTATTATTTCAGGTACTTAAAATAAAAAAAAAAAAATTTCGGCCTCAGGAGATGATGCCTTATATGGCATAGATTATTGTGTAATTTTTTCAAAGCAATTCCGTTAAAGAACAAGGAAATAAATGGTTTCTGCTGAACCCAAATTTAAGAAATTCACGCATATCTACGCCTTAAGGAAAGGAAATGGCGCTTTTAGACGCCAGCTGACCTTAGATAAGCTTTGCTGGACTTTTCAATCTAAACTCTTAAGTTATTATAGCGTAAAATATATAGATAATACTTGTCTAAAGTAATAGGTATACCTATAAGTATCGGTGACAGAGTTACTTAGGGAATATTATTGCAATTCCTTTGGTCAATTTCACAATACTTTTTACAAAATAAACTCCCAGAGACATCATTATTACTGAACATTTCATATTATAAGAGGCATCTGCTAGTCATAATTACCATTACAATACCATTACATGTAATGGTAAAGAAATTACCTACATTTGAGGAATCCAACTCTAACTGGCAACTTTAGGCGCTCTTTGTATTCTTTTTGTCCATAATCAGACATTTCCGCAAAGCCACTCTATTAGACCCCAGTCGAAGGTCTACGACTCCGGCGCATTTCGGCACGGGCCAACTCCGGTAATTACTTTAAGTGTCAATAAATAATAAAAGCCGCACTGTGAGTGCTCGTCCATCTCTCTTATCTCAATTCTTAATGCGCCTCTTTGGTCCACGTTCTTTTTTATTTCTTTTTTGTTTATGTCATCCAGTGGAGAGGTTAAATTCTGTGTTGACAGCACTAAGGTTTTATGTTTTAATCCGAACTTTATGGTCGCTTAGGAAACGGAGTTCGAATTTTGAGATATAAAATCGTTTATCGCTTTTATGTTGTTGCAGGGAGGTAAAGTAGAATGCCGATGATTATTGTCTCATTAAAGTAATGAAATGGAGGGCATTATTAGAGCGGTCTAAATAAAGTCCGGATGATAAATCATGGGTCGGTTATAGTAGGTCCGCGCGGGCATAGGCTGGAGTGATCCATCGATCACGGGCTGGCCCATGGATTTATGTTACGTAATTGCGGTGTGTGGGCATGAGCCGGCGCAATACATTCGACATTACGTTTTTCATGTTAATGCCTTGATATCTCTGTTAATGCACCGAGAAATTGTATGTTTATTATTGCACGCAATTGCAGTAAATTGAACAATTATTTTGACATGATTTACGAAATGTATTTTTGTTGGATGGGAAAAGTGAGTTCTGCGCTTCGTAGGTTAGTTGGGACCTTTTTAGCCGATGTTGTTTTTAGATTTATCAAATATCGTTCTACCTGAGATTGCATAATTATGTAGAGTAAAAAAACAATTTTGTGCGCACCTAAATAGAAGTAAGCTAATGACAAATGTTTATTTTTAATAAATATTCGGAATACGAGTATATTTCTATTTCTTGCAGCTGTACACACTGTACCTACTACCTACCTGTGTGTGCCTAGTTAGGTAAGCCAATAATTTTAGTAATTTTTTGTCCCAACATTATTTTAGTCGCACACAAGTCAAGGTCTTATCTCAAGTGCAGTCTGTGGTTACTGACCACTGCTTAGAATCTTCTATAATCTGTGGTCCGGGGTTAAATTAATGTAATCCTCACCACAACTCAGTCAAGGTTCCTAATTACAGTGCCACGTGGTGCAACCCAATTGTCTTTAAAATCGACGAAGTATGCACTAAGATGATGACTCTGAACTGGTTTCCTCACGATGTTTGATTTCATCTTTAAAGCACGTGTATTTGTGTAGTCGTAGTATGACAAAGGATATTCATAACTTTAGTATCTCACAGCTTAGTTTGGCAATCTGTTAAGAAGACACTCTGTTATTACAGGTTCAAGTCTCGCCGTGTTATTTATTCTAAACTCTGTAATCTTACTAAACTCTCCGCACCGCGACACAGGTGCTTATTCTGTTTCAAAATACTAACAGATTGCAAAATATTGTTCGCGATATTATTAAGCGACAATTTTGAACAATATTTTGCAAACTTTGTCGTAGCGAAAGGTTTTACTCAGGTAAATACTACTTCATTGATGTATGTCCGTAGCACCACTCTTGATAGATTTTATAGGTGCTTTTACGGTAAAATGGGCTTGGCTCATAAAACTGATACCTAATAGCTTAATCTCGCAGGTGCAAAGTTCCCAAGTAACGTTAGATTGTTTGTAGAAGGACGTGATTGTGTTTACACCATGACATCGATAATTATGCGTGCGCCCTGACCTTTGGTACCGTGTGGATTTAGGTACCGTCAGCAACATCCACATTAATAACATCTTTAAATTATATCCCGCTATTCATTAGCCAGGTTATCAGTTTCATTGGAGTATAATGTTGTGGCTATTTGTAAGTGTAGGTGCACTTGTCACAATAATATTGTAAAATAGTTTAAAGAAATGTTTTGGTGTAACCTATGTTAGTAGCCCTTAAAACATGAATAAAAAATAATAAAATAAGAGAGGTGCGGGACAAGTTTTCAGCTACTCATAATTCGTGCCAGCTCTCATATAACTAGACTATAATAACGAAATATAAATTAAAGTAATCAAGCTTTTATTCGAGCGATAGTTTTTAGTGTTTCTAGGAATTTCTCTTATTCGATTTTTTGAATGGCGGTCAGTATTTACGCGGTTTAAATAAACTAGTTCTTAGGGTGTGTCATTGCAATATGAAATCAACCTACAATTTAATTCAATGTAAGATATTATCTATAATTTATGCAAGCGACAGTACCGAACCATCAAACACGTAGTCTTGGAGGCTGTATGCATCTTACTCGTTTCTCTCACATCTGTGCATGACGTCAAACTGTAAGTACAGCTTGACAGTAATGAGTCGGTAATTACAGGCTTGAGGCTTAATTGATGACAGGATGAGTGTGTGATTTAGCACCTTGTAGACAAGTAGAAACAGCTGTTTGAAAAGGTCGCTACTAAAGAGGTACCTACCTAGGGTTATTCTACGCATGCGAAAACTGCACCATGTTAGTAGGTCCTTAGCAGTTGTAGGTATATTTCCTCCATTTTGAAATAACATTACTAACATTTCTTTACTTTTCTATAAAATCTTCTCCACGAATATACGTCATTGTTTTCCGAGTACAATGCCTGATTTATACTCGGCTCAAGAGGGCTGTGTTTACACTCCAAAAACTCAGGTATTTAAGGCAACATCATAATCATAATCACTATTTACGTTCCCACTGTTGACACTTATAACGTAGTGATTATATTCTCTTTGGACCTGAGAGATAAGGCTGATTGAAAGACTCATGTCCTTCAACATTTAAGTTCTCGGAGCCGGTTTCCTCACTATATTTTCCTTCACCGTTAGAGCACGTGTTTTCAAGAAGAAATCAGCGGTGCTCGGCGGGGAACCCACGACCTTCAAGACTTTAGAGCAATACTTAAGAATAATGTAACCTACGAGCCAAACCAAACCATACATTTCATTTCAGTTTCAACAAAACGTTTCCTTGTTTCAGAGTTCAGAAAAGCCAGTGGAAGAGAAGCCTAACAGCGAGACGAGCTACAACGTCGCAGCGTGGCCGGCCAGCACGCCGGGACACACGGGATACCTCACCGTGGCCACACTGCCGCCAGCATCCGCGCGCAGTACGTCATAATATACTAGCCGACCGCCAACAGCTTCGCTTGCTTTTTTTCATAAACTATAGCCTATTTTTAAATCGGACCAGCGGTTCCTGAGATTAGCGCGTTCAAACAAACAAACTCTTCAGCTTCATAATATTAAGTATAGATCTGGACAATTTACACAGCGACATCTAGCCCCGTGGTGAGCTCGAAGCTTGTTACGGGTGCTAGAATTCTGATATACTTAATATAATACTTACATAGATATATAACACCCAGACACCCGGAACAAATATTTGCAGATCATACGTCCTTATTCATGTCCTGCAATATTTATTTATTTATTCGTCTTTAAACTTATATAAAGCACTTAGACATGTCAAGTAACAATTTAAACTGAACCTTATGATCTTACATTTAATAGAAATTCTATTTGGGCCAATAACTTGTGGGGCGCGCCTGCAATGGTTCCGGACCTAGGTACGTAGTATAACAACTGTGTAGATAGATAGATTATTCTACAATGTGACACCAGAGGCTAACAAAATATTTTTTTTTAGGAAAAATTAAGAAATCAGCTGAAGCATGCGAGGATAAAACTACGACAGACACCGAGAAGATGATCATTGAAGTAAACTAAGTGTTTTAATGAAATAAATTTGACTTTAATTTTTTCGAAGATTTTATAAAGACCTTAATCGTAGTTATCTACCTAATCATCATCGTCAGCAGCCCGCCTCACCCACAGTTGGGCAACACCCACAGCCCAATAAAAACCACGAATCCAATAATAATTTACAGACCATTCTCTATCTACTCCACTAAAAAAAACTACTCAGAAAAATCTATCATTAAATATCAATAAAAAGACAAACATGACTAAAATATGTTTATTAATGTAAATAATCCTTAAAACATAACTATTGACTCAATTTAAAAGCTTAATAAACTAATTACATGCAATATTGTCGATTTGTAAAAATGGGTCTTGAGATTAAAATAGCCTCTTATTTCGGAAGTAAAAGGCAGTGATTCAAAATATAAAATTTGGCAAACAGAGTTATTCCAACTTTATCACAGAATTTTCAACTTTTTCTCTTTCCATATTTATATATCTTTTAATACATTTCGTATAACACATTCCATTAGTAACATCTTATAAGTACTGAAAAGACAAAACATTTTTCTACTAATTATAATGATATTTTATTATATTTAAATTGCTATGCATTTATTTAATTATGATTTAATACAAAATTTTAATAGGAACATGTTATGTAGTTCATTTCTATTCTATATTTTTCTTTAATAAATTAGATTAATTAAAAGCAATAATTAAAACATAGCTTAAATTAATAAAAGTTAATAACTGGATAAGGAATGACATTGTAGGCCTAGATTTTTCTGTCTGATCTGTAAGAAATACTATCTTAAACTAAGAAAAATATTTAAAATAATATTTCGTTTCTTTCGTATGCATGAAAGTAAATTATGCAGTTTGTTTAAATCCTTTTTATATTTGAGAAGCATATTCATATAAAAATATCTTATGTTCATAACGCAGAACGAAAAAATAACAAACTTATCCTTCTAAACAAGTAAATAAATTAACGGAATTAAGATTGCATTGAATCCCGAACTAATAAAAATTGTATTTCAGGAGATCTTTTATACACCCGAATTTAAGTTAAGTTACTTTTGAAAATGATACCATAAGTTATCCAAGATATATTTGGTCAAAACAGATTCTATTGTGTTAATACATATCTAGCTATATCTTATAAATTAAGTTAGTAAATATTGGTCATATAGGTTAATTAGAATAATTCCCTAGTATAAATGTGCAACATTAAATGAAATTCTAAATTTCCTCACGCGCTTACAGACTACTTTGGGACAAGTCCAACTAAGAGGATTAATATGGCAAGCTAATTCAAATAAATAATTTTAGGTGTAGAAAAATATTCAACTCATTAACCAGAAGGGCAGAGTAATTACACTTTATTCTGGATTTGTATGAAAGACTGCGTAATATAGTAATTTAATCGTACATGGATAGTGTTTTTGGGAATAAATGCCTTTTTTTTATTTGACGCTCAAATTGAATCAAAAAGACTTTCAATAATTTCATGGTTAAAAATTACAGATTATTTTTAAATTTATGATAAGCGTGCAAAACTTTAAAAATAGCCTAATAATCAGTACGCCAAGTCAGTATCTCTAGTCTTTACCATGAGTTCTAGCAATCTACACTCGCTAGCGACTGCAGTTAAACATTTTTATGAAAATTTGAACAGCGCCTCTAGCGGATAGTTGTCATCATGTCGTCATTACTTGAAGTAGCTGAGGTCAGTTCTGCGTTGTGTCTATATTACTTGAAGTCGCTGAAGTCAGTTCTAAGTTGTATCGTCACTACTTGAAGTATAACACGTGTCTGTATTACTTGAAGTCGCTGAAGTCAGTTTTGAGTTGTATAGTGGGCCTGGTGGGCGTGAAGACGGGGCGGGGCGCGGGGCGGCCGCGCGCGCTGGCCTGGCTCGCCTGCACCGCGCTCTGCAGCTTGTTACGGAGCTCGGAGGACTGCTGCATCATTGTCTTGAACTCCTGGAAACATAAGTATTTAAGATTGACGACCTCTGTGGCGCAGGGGGCGAAGTTCAGCCTGCAAGGTTGCGGGTTCGATTTCTCGGAACAAAAATTTGTACGATCTGCAGATATATCCGCAGGTACGATATCACTATGGGCACCAGCAGTTACATACCTGGGGGTGCCTGGGTCCGACCCTGGTGAGCCACTGCAGCGCGAACTCGTGCAGCGCGCGCACGTGCGGCGGCGCGCGCGCCAGCTCCGCGCACGACCGCAGGTACGATATCACTATGGGCACCAGCAGCCATAACATCTGAATACCTGGAAAATACAACATTTTTATATTTTCTATCAGTATAGTTTCGCCACGATAAGTTTGCGTTCCTGACACATCGCGATTGAACTGACAACGTAACTTTGTAATGGCGTTGCAGTTACGATAAAAATATTTTTGCTGTTTGTTTACCGTTTTAACAATTGATGAGCATTAAATCTACATTATTATATCAATAATCAATGAATCTAATAATTTTGTGCCAAACTGAGTGTAAAATAACTTGGTAAACAATATTTTTCTAAATCTGCGTAATAATATTGCGATAATATTGCGCTATTACAAGGTTATGTCAGTGCTTTATATTTGTAGGTAGTGCTGTGCTTAAAATAACAGGCAACAACAGTATCGTTATCTGTTACAGTTATATTTAAAAAATAATACGTTTAAGAATTGGAAAATAATGGACTATAAAATTTTATTAAATATAAGAATAAAACTACGACCAAACCGAACGCGCGAAAGAAAGTGGCATTTTTATATTTGTGTTTAAAATAATAACCCCAAATGGCGTTATGGGCCGCCATTTTGTGACGCTAAAACAGTCGGTTTCCACTTAAATTACTAAAATATAAATATTAAATGATTCTGCCAATTTAAAACGAAAATAATCTTAAAAATAACGCGGCGGTTCATTTTGGAAGAACGGTTACGAACTCATTATGTTGTGCCCATCACTAACGTGTCAAACTGACATGTGTCCTAAACGTATTCTTATCGCGGTCAGACTATAACAAATGTATCTATTATCATCTGTATTCTTAACTTGAGTTTTCGATTTAATTATGTAGCTTCCATGTATTTTTATTTGGACCTTCAAATTGTGTCTTAATTGAACCAAACACCTTTCCAGTTTCAGTATTTGCTCAATAATGCCATTTAATCTTCTCACCTTTTGGTCCACCATCTTCAGAGCGAGCGGCGTGAAATAATAATAAATAATAATTTTAAAATACAACGTTATAGACACATGACACAGGGGCAGCATTAGTCGGTCAACTGTTAGTGACACATGACTTACGGACGGCATTAGTCATACAACAGTTAGAGACTTACGCACGGCATCAGTCAGTCAACTGTTAGAGACACATGACTCACGGGCGGCATTAGTCAGAGACACGTGACTCTCGGGCGGCATTAGTCAGTCAACTGTTAGAGAGAAATGACTCACGGGCGGCATTCGTCAGTCAACTGATAGAGACACATGACTCACGGGCGGCATTAGTCAGTCAACAGTTACTCACAACTCACGGCATTAGACTTAAGTGTTCTATATATGTTCCAAAAGTTAAATAAATGATTTGAATTAGTCAGTCAACTGTTAGAGACAAATGACTCACGGGCGGCATTCGTCAGTCATCTGTAAGAGACACATGAGTCACGCACGAGGGGGACCAAGACTCACGGGCGGCATTAGTAAACAGTTAGAGACTCACGCGCGGCATCGGGCGCGGCGGCCACCAGGTCGTCTAGCGCGGTGACGGCGGCGACGGCGGCGCGCGCGTGCGGCGCGTCGGCGGGGCGGTGCGCGCGCGCGGCCCGCGCCACCACGCGCCCCGCCAGACCGCGCGCCCACCACGACACGCACGACGCCGGGGACGAGGGGGACCAGATGTTGCGGAGCACAGAGCAGCATGATGCGAATATCTGAGGAATATTATTATTTTAATATAATAAAAACATATTTAAGTATTCACAAAATGGTGGTTTACAAACATTTTAAAGTAGCTTCACAATTGAATGCATGATGTAAAAACCCCCTCAGACCACTTTTTTCGAATTCCTTTTTAATAAATAATATCTTCCATAAACGGTTAAAAACGACCACATGGAAAGATGCAGCGAAAGACCGCTGACACGTTGGGAAGACAACTTGAGAAGAGTTACCGAGTAAAATACTCATTTAGTCATCTTGAAACATGCATAAATCAGTTAGACATTTCAAATTTTACAAAAAAAGAAATAAGTACATGTATTGTACAAAGTACCTACTTAAATGAAACTAATATTATTCACAAAATAAAAATTTATCTAACAAAGCTTCGTCAATTAAATAAAAAAAAGAAATAGAACAATATTTAAACCCAAATAAGATCTGGCTACAAGTTTTGCTTACCTCATTGTCCTCTGTTTCTAGACAATGTCTGAAGTGATTGATGCAAGGGTAATGAAGGGCGGCTGTAGGGGTAGCTCGGCTCAACACAGCCGCCATGCCACGAGCGCCAGTCACGGGTTCGATGCGCTGCTCAGGGTCATCTATAACAACACAAAAGTAAATATTACAAAGAGGAACAATTTGCAAATGTTCACTCGTTAATAAACTATGGTGTAACGTTCTGGGGTAGCACGAAATTATGTATGGTTTATCGATATGATTCATTAGCTATCTAAGGTTTTAAAATGTATTCTGTTAATCATAAGTAAATTAATGTTGAATAGATAGTTTAAATTACATTCACGTTATTGAATACTAGATGAAAAACCAGGCTTCGCTCGGGTGAAATTTGACGAAATTCTTCATAATCCGAATTTTGCGGATATAATAATGTTGTCGACTCTAAATCAATATTTTTTCATGTTTTGTTATTCATATCAGGTTTCGATATAGTCTACCGTACCCCTTGAAATTATTAATATAGATGAAACCTAGTTATATGTCCTTACCACTCTTCACTCTCTCCAGTAGACTGTGCAGAGCGCTCTGCAGTAGCGCGGAGTGCGCGGCGCGAGTCTGTTCCAGCAGACGCGCGCTCTTGCAGTCCGCTGCTCGCTCCAGCACCACTATGCCGGCCTCCGACAGCGTCGCACTGCCTCGACTCAGCCGCAGTATCTCCACTGCGAGGAAGAGGATGGTCGGGAGGATTGAGAGGGCACCTGGAAATATATCAAATATATAAAAATAAATAGATAAATATTATGAATATTAAAAATTAAATCGTCCAAGTTAGGCTAGTTATAATATAGGGTATCAATAAGAGTGCACTTTTCCCATTTGTATCATAGGTGGGGATCATAAAACAGACTCATCTCATTGGTGTAACAATCTGATTGGCTAGCTTCCATTTTATCCCTATTAATAATAAATCTGTAAGGGTCGGTCATGGAGTAATTTAGTTTATTTTCAGAGATATTTTAGGGATTAACATTACTAAGACAGGTAGACAACGACCTTCTGTGTTCCAACTCACTGTGAACACCAATACGTCTGGTAAGCGACTGATTATACCAAATCCCCACGAACAATGGCTACTATTGGGTTCACTCGTGCTCAGTAATGGGATGTGATAGTCATTTATTCATACATCATATTTTACATTTATTTTTTAATTTCACAAGAAAACAGCTCAAAGTAATCTCTGATCACAGATCAACAAACACAATGCGAGCACAAAGAAAACATTTTAATGTGTTATAAACATCGAACTGTGTTTTTCCATATGTAAATAAACGTTCATACCTTGAGGACTAGCCAGTGTCGGCAGTTCAGACATAGCAGATAGACTCTTCACGAGCAATGTGTCTCCGTGGATACCGAGACCCTTTGGCACGCCAATGATACCCACTGTGCCTTCTTGTTTCAACGGACTTAGCGCTGGCAATCGTCTGCAAAAGGATAATCATATTAAATTCAAATATTAAAGTTAGTCTATCAAATAAATAAAGAGTTTCATTATTCTTTATTTAAAAGCTGCTGGTTCACGGTAGATATGTATATATATTCCGCCATAACTCTTAAACCCATGATCAGATTTTTATGAAATTTTGTAGATATACATTTAGAGGTCTAGGTCACAGGATATAGGCTAAATTCTTGCTGCAGTTATGATAAGACATGGTCCCCAAACAAACGCGGACGGAGTCGCAGGTACCGCTAGTTAAGAATAAAACAAATAGTGCAATGTTCTTTCTCATAAATAATAAGATACTAATTTGATAATTGAATGAGTTGATGCCGTATGTGTCATAATGTCATGAGAACTGATGTGGCTTTCTTGCTGCTGTATGTGTCATAATGTCATGAGAACTGACGTGACTTTATTTGATGCTGTATGTGTCATAATGTCATGACAACTCATGTGGCTTTAGTTGATACTGTATGTGTCATAATGTCATGAGAACTCATGTCGCTTTAGTTGATGCTGTCTGTGTAATAATGTCATAGGAACTCATGTCGCTTTAGTTGATGCTGTATGTGTCATAATGTCATGAGAGCTCATGTGGCTTTATTTGATGCTGTATGTGTCATAATGTCATGACAACTCATGTGGCTGTACTTGATGCTGTGTCATAGACAATAGACTCACCGCACCAGCAGACACACGCAGACTTCTAGACAGGAGAAGAGCAGAGACTTCCCCGGAGGCAGGTCGCCCGTCGGCCCGCCCTCCCCCAGCGTGTGCACCACCTCCAGAACTGACTGGGGTATGTCCTCTGAGGATTGATCAGGTGCCAGTTCTGATAACTCATGTGGCTGTACTTGATGCTGTGTCATAGACAATAGACTCACCGCACCAGCAGACACACGCAGACTTCTAGACAGGAGAAGAGTAGAGACTTCCCCGGAGGCAGGTCGCCCGTGGGCCCGCCCTCCCCCAGCGTGTGCACCACCTCCAGAACTGACTGCGGTATGTCTTCTGAGGATTGATCTGGTGCCAGTTCTGATAACTCATGTTGCTTTAGTTGATCCTGTGTCATAGACAAGAGACTCACCGCACCAGCAGACACACGCAGACTTCTAGACAGGAGAAGAGTAGAGACTTCCCCGGCGGCAGGTCGCCCGTCGGCCCGCCCTCCCCCAGCGTGTGCACCACCTCCAGCACTGACTGCGGTATGTCCTCTGAGGATTGATCTGGTGCCAGTTCTGATAATAAAATTATTAAATAAATATTGCGGGACAATTCACAAAGCAATATCTAGCCCCGTGGTAAGCTCCAAGCTTGTGCTACAGGTGCTAGATTTTTGATATACTTAATATAATATACATACTTACATAGATATTTTTATCATATATAACACCCAGACACCCGGAACAAATATCTGCAGATCGTACAAATATTCCTGTATAATTAAGAAAACGAACACTCTCTCTGCACATCATTTCCTTTCCAATAGAGTTCTTCAGAATTGGAACAGACTACCTGAAGAAGTTGTGACAGCTAGCTCTTCAAACTGCTTTAAAACTGACATGACTGACTAATATTTTACTATACCTTTGATTTTAGCTTGCATATTGGCCTGCAGTTGTTCCTTAGCCGCATCTATGATTAGTTTCAACACATCCGCCACTAGAAGCAATGCTTCAGTGCTTTCTTGAGTCAGTCCCGTTCTGTGTATCATTTGACAAAGCTCTATGGCTAATGATCTGGAAAAAAAAATTGTCTATGGTACGATCATGTTGCAATCAGATTTGTTCATTAAAGTGTAAATAAATCCATGTAAATTAATATTAATGGACAATTTATACAACTACACAATCTAGCCACGTGGTAAGCTCCAAGCTTGTGTAAGGGGTACCAGATATCTGATAAATATTATGTGCTATTATGTGATACATACATTTTTGTGTATGTGTTTATTCAATCTCACTCGTAATTCTATGGCCAAGTGAAAATAACCTTTTTATTTAAATAAACAAAACACTACCTGTCTCTCAATAAGCGTGCCCTGTTCTCAGCGGCATCTAGTAATGTGACGAGAGATAGCAAAACTGATATTGTATTTTCCACACTCATGTCCCGTTGGGCGCACAATGCCTCCATGCAGATACCTGGAACAAGACGATATAGATAACTATTAATGTAAAAAAAAACGCAAGCGTAGTTATCGACGTGTCAGCTAGTTTAATTATAACTGTCTGTAAGCTTTTGTTAGGTTCAGGTAAGCTAAAGTTACTACTATTTATAATACGTACCAAAAAGTAAATGGAACTTCTCATCCACTGGAGCGAAGAATTCAAAGTTTCCGTTTTCTGTTTTCGACGAGCGATTGTCCACAGTGCTTTCTGAAGTTTCTGAATATAAAAAAAATATTTTATTTTTTGTTATAAGTAATCATGATTTTATCACACCACCACACGGACATTTTCAATTACTTTTAAAGAAAGGTACTTGAAAATTTCTGGGGCATTGTGGGCATAACCCAATACGGCTAGTGATATAAAATATTGTTATTTCGTAAAAATCGTTTGTTACTAACTTACCGTTGTTTGAGGGTAGATTGATATTCGCGTTGAACCTTAGCGACGCGGCGTAGAGCAGCGAGGGCCACGCGTGGGCATAATGTGCCCGGGAAGCTTCCGCAGTCTCCGCGGAGTAGAACGCGCCGCCGCCGTGGGGCAGTTGGGATGCGAACTCTATAATAAAACATACACAATTACAAAAGGTTGAAAGAGTTGAGAAGTTTTTGTTGTCTATCGTCTAAGACAGTCTAAGTGCATGTTGTATGTGTCTATAATTATGTTAGCATTTATATTTAGTTTAGTCGTAATTTTATTCTTGTCATAGTGCATAACATGTTAACACATCATTATAATAAATAAATAAAGAGAGAGACGAGTGTTTCATGAACTCGTCTCTGGTTCGGTTAATATGTGAAAAATATAATTTATAATAATTTGTTTTATAAATTAAGGTAAAATAAATCTTATAGATGCGACACACTACTTTTAAGGCAAAATAATTTTGAATTATTTTATTATTAATTGTCATTTTAATTAGTAGTTATTTGATGGTAATGTGAAAATATATTTAAAATTAACAAGTTCTTACCGGGAGGCAGACTCAGCAATGCGTGATCTTTCAAAGCTGCGAGCCAGTTTTCCCCTAAACTCTCCAGCTCAGGCTCCACCAATCGTAGCAGACTTTCTCCTGTAAATACGTACAATACAATACACAATACATCAATTAAATAAAGAAATGCGAAAATGGCGCCCACAGACATCATAACTCTCTACTCAAAATTTTTCGTGGTGTAATAGATGCACCAGATGTACACAATCTATCGGTTCGCCTGTTTGTACCAAATAATTATATTCGCCACAGAAGTCTAAGACTATTTTCAGTCCCCGCAAGCAGAACCGTTGCACGTACGATGTCTCCTCTTCCTCGCACCCTCGTAGCCCTAAACAGACTTCTTGTCCAGAATGCAGACTGTGATATATTCGATGACAAGTGGAAAGACTGTATGGCTGTGTGCTTAAGTTTCTGTGAGAATTTCGAATTAAGTTGTGATTAATTGTCACAGTATCTTAGTTTTAATTTATTAATTTTATGTTTGAATTGTAATGTATTTAATGTGTAATTTTTGTTTTATAATATGTAAATAACTTAATTTCCTATTTGTATAAGTAACATTTGTAATTGATAATGTTACCTAATTTTGATGAATAGCACCCCATATTCTATGTCAAATATAAAAAATACTAGTGAAAGAATTACTTCGATACATCAATTAGTTTCCGATTTAGAAGTAAAACAAGTTGTAACCGTACGACGCGAGCCGCCGGTAACGGTGTGACGTCATAGTGCAGCACGGTCTGGTTCACTCAGTCCGCTTGCATTCGCTTGTTATTGTGACGTAACTATAATAGTTAGAAATATGCTGTCGCGACATTTTTTGTAGATATTAATGTGTTCTACAAAATTGTAGTACATTGTATATTTCTAAAATGAATACTTTTCGCAGCGCATGCGATATAAGATTTTTTTTTTACAACTTGGGTGACATATTTGGGTTTTCCGTGCGGATCCCTACTTTTTTGAAAATGTAATATAGCTTATAACCTTCCTCGATAAATGGACTATCCAACACTGAAAGAATTTTTGAAATCGGACCAGCGGTTTCTGAGATTAGCGCGTTCAAACAAACAATGAAACTCGTCAGCTTTATAATATTATTAGTAGGTATAGATAAGTATAAGTATAGAAGCGCATAAACAAGTTTTAAATCAAAATAAACGGCCTCACGCATATTGTAAGTAAAATAATACAAATAAAAGTGGCCAAGTGCGAGTCGGACTCGCCCATGGTAGGCTTCCGCAGTAATTGTTTAAATGAAATAGTTTATGACGTAGGTACTATAAAAAAACTACTTCATAGATTTCGTTCAAACCAATTTTCGTTGTTAGTTTTTATGGTTATGTACAATATATATTTTTTCTAGATTTATCATCTTCTTATTTAAGAAACTAGAGGGGGGGGGACACTCTGTTTTGCACTTTGGAAGAGTCTCACGTCCAAACTATTGAGTTTAAAATTAAATGGTTTTAGAAATATTGTTATGATTTTTAAAGACCTATTCATCGATAACCCACACGTATGGGTCCGATTAAAAAAACTTTTTTAAGTTTCAGTCCTATGTATGGGGACCCATAAATGTAATTTATTTTTTTTCAATTTTTTTATGAAATCTTAGTACGGTTCACGGAATACATCTACTTACCAAATTTCAGCTTTATAGCTCTTATAGTTTCGGAGAAAAACGGCTGTGACATACGGACGGACGGACGGATGGACGGACGGACGGACGGACATGACGAATCTATAATGGTTCCGTTTTTGCCATTTGGCTACGGAACCCTAAAAAAATAGGTTTAGTACATCTGTAACGTTCAAGCTACTACATTTACGTCCTAAGTATCTATCCTACTTCCTACTAATAGTATAAATGCGAAAGTGAGTGGGTGTGTTTGATATCTTTCACGAAAAAACTACTGAACGGATCTGGACGAAGTCTAGAATAATACATAGGCTACTTTTAATCCTAAGAAAATGTATAGTTCTAGATGTTGATTGATAAGAAGTGTACTCGTTTGCAATAAATCAATGTATTGTTCATTTAAATTTACTAAGAAGCTAGTTTGCAATAAATCAATGTATTGTTTATTTAAATTTACTAAGAACAGCGGTACCTACCTATAGTATATAGATAAATACCAATAGCAACAAAACTTTTATACATATAGGTAATATTGTCTTTAACGTCAAAGTTTAATGGTAGGTAGGTACTTCTACTATTTGAGTTATCTTCATCCATTTTATAAATCGAATAATATTTAAGTACTACTATTAAACTATTAACTTAATACGCGGACGAAAACACAACAAAATACTGCGCAAGCTATTGCACTACTACTATAATCTGCTGGCGACTTGATACTAAGCAGGCCGTGGCCCGCGCGACGTTGTAGTATGACGTCACAAGCGCTCATGTGACTGTTAGCGAGACTCGATATTTTTCGAAACTTTGAATGCCTATAAAATCAAAACTACTAGGTACTTTTTAACTAAACAAAAACTAGTGTATTTGTATACACGCAGGCTTTACTGATACAACATTTCAAGCGATTTGGCATACCTAGTAACATTACTTATTGGTTTCATAAATCGTGTTTGTTACTCAATGAATAATAAATAATAATAAATAATAAATAACATCCTTATAATTTTGTTGTCCGTAAAATCACAAAGATTAACTTGGACATGTCATCATTAAATAACTTCTTAAATTATCATGGCCTCCAAAAATATTTGAACTTGAAACACACGTCACGTTACGCAAGCAGTGTGTCCTGTTTTATACATTCCCATATATTACAACTCAACGTAGACGTGCACGTACCACACGTGCACGTCTACGCTTACGTGTAAGTATACGCATCCGGTCTGCTCGAGGCTTTAAACATGTCATCACAATCAATCACACCCCCCCCCCTTTTTTTTATTTCTCTGTATCTGTCTGAATACAACAATATTTCTGGTAGTGATAATCCATTCTAAAAATGAACTCCCCGCCACAAAACCGTGATAATTTCAATGTGTGAGAGGAAATACTTATTGCATCACTATACTTGTGTGCGTGCTACAACTTTACTGTAACATTGGCTCATCTGTCTGTCAAAATGATACCGTTTGCTTTATACGTTAATGAACATCCAATGACAAAGATCAATTTATGTGTGTTGTATCTATACACCTTTTTGCATGTACGTGTAACCGCGGTGGAGGGGCATTCATTTTAAAAATGGTTCATCTCTACCTTTGCTCTCAAACTCTCCGAAGTCATCCTCGTCACCACTAGCGTCATCCACCTGGTTGTTGTTGTTGTTGTTGTTGTTGTTGAGTAGTTGGTTCCGCCAGCGCGCGATCTCGGCGCGGTTGTTGAAGGGCCTCGTGTGCAAGAGCCGCACGTAGCTGCCGGGCGCGCTGTTGTTAGATACCATTGCCACTATGTACACCTGGAAATAATATAAGTAAATAAATAAATAAATATTGTTAGACAATTCACACAGTAACAACATCTACCCGTGGTAAGCTCTAAGCTTGTTTTAGGGGTGCTAGATTTGCCACTTTTCGTTATAATTTACAACTCGATGTAGGTGCTTTTCTTTTTAAATAGTCATAGAAGCCCAGGGAAGGTTTAAAATTATAATTAATTTAAAGATAAAATTTCGAATTTACGGCACCACACGGCACGGATTAAAGTCAAGTATCAAGTTTTTTAAATCAAATTTATTAAATCAAGGAACATTGCAATTAATTTTTATTTTAAACGGTTAAGGAGCTATAATAAAAAAACTATTACCTCAGCCCAAGCCTTCAAGATGGATAGTTTCTCCAGTGTTGCCATACTTTCGTTGTAAATAAGGGTGGTGTTGCCTTTTGTGTTCAACTTGTCTAAGCTCGATACTAACAGTTGATGTACTCTGAAAAAGGAAAGGTTTTTATTAACATAGGAAGTTAAACATTTAAAGTTATTAGTTTCATTGAACAGTGTTTTTATCTATATGTATAGGTAACTTTAAAACTATCATAGTTATTAGCAATAATATGATTTAAAAACTGATAACGAATCAATCATGAAAAATCATAACAGTGTTGTGTTAAAAACACTTCCAAAGAAGACACAATGCCGAAATTACATTGTCAAAGATATACAGAGACACTACAGACTTATAAAATCACTTTAATCATATTTTTATTTGAAAGCAGGTGCTTCCCCCTCATTTTAAACCAAACCAAAATAAAAATAAAATACAATCGATTTAAGAACCTTCTCCTTTTTTGAAGTCTGTTATACTTATATTTGTTCTCTCTTACCGTCTCAAGTCGTTGATGTCCCTGGCCACTCCGCAGCCGATCCACGCAGAGCAGACGTCGCACGCCGCGGCGGTCACGTGGGACGCTGTATCTCCAGAAAATGCGGGTCTTACTGCTGCCCCGACCTAGTAATAAATAAATAACAATAAATAATAAATATTGCCGGACAATTACAACAGCAACATTTAGCCCCGTAGTAAGCTCGAAGCTTGTGTTACTACTATGTTTGGTTTTTGTATAGTCCAGCAATATTTACTTGGTCATGACGACCTCTGTGGCACAGCGGGCTTTGACGCAGGAGGTTGTGGGTTCAATTCCCATCTTGGAACAAAATTTGTACGATCTGCAGAAATTTGTTCCGGATATATGTATAATAAAAATTATCTATCTATCTATGTATATTATAGTACATCAGAAATCTAGCACCCGTAACACAAGCTTCCAGCTTACCACGGGGCTAGATGTTGCTGTGTAAATTGTCCAGCTATATTTCTATTTATCATATTTATATTCACCCGTCGCGCTTACAACCTAGCCTATTTATTGCTTGTTTTTTAAGGTATACATACGAGTAAATGAATTGTATCATCTAACCTGTGCCTGATATTGCTCCAACAACAAATGTCCCGGGAAGTCAGGTTCCGGCGCCCGCGCGTACTGTTGTATGACCATTCAGACCGCAGTCTTAATGCGACCGATTCGCCCGTCGCGCTTACAAACTAGCCTATTTGTTGTTTTTTTAACGTATACATACGAGTAAATGAATTGTATCATCTAACCTGTGCTTGATATTGCTCCAACAGCAAATGTCCCGGGAAGTCAGGTTGGAGTGCTGACATACTGCTGTATGATCATTCAGACCGTTTTGAGACTCCACAGTCTAAGTGCGTCCGATTCGCCCGTCGCGCTTTTACAAACTGGCCACGATTTGTTGTTTGTTTTTTTGTTGTGTGAATTGTCCAGCAATATTTATATTATTATATAATATGTAATAATAACTTACCTGTGCTTGATATTGTTCCAACAACAAATGTCCCGGGAAGTCAGGTTCGGGCGCGCGTGCGTACTGCTGTATGACCATCTGCAGGGTCTTGAGGCCGCACAGTCGCAGTGCGTCCGACTCGCCCGTCGCGCTAACGAACGCCATACGCACTAGGTCCGATAGGTGGAATGATAGGTAGTCTCCTGGAACGAAATTGTATAAATAAGATAAAATACTTTTTTTACAAAAGAACTTAAAAACTACAAAAACGTATGCGTAATGGGCGGTCTTATTGCTTAAAACTATTTCTTCCAGACAACCTGAGGATGGAATGAAAAACTGCAGAATGTAACTGGGCGTTGGTGTTAAAATTAATAAATCTATTTTATTAAAAAAAAAGAGAATATCCGTCACAGAACCAAAGTAACCGGCATAGCTCATAGAATTAGCAAGTTGAAGTGGCAGTGGGCTGGCCATATCTGCCGAAGAACCGACAACCGTTGGGGTAAACGCGTTCTTGAGTGGAGACCGCGACTAGGTAAGCGTAGGACGCCCTCCGGCTAGATGGGATGACGACTTGCGCAAGACTACTGGCAGATGTTGGATGCGTCAAATAGAAAACCGGACTCTTTAGCGCTCACTAGGGGAGGCCTATGTCCAGCAGTGGACAAATATTGGCTGGGGATGATGCCGTGTGAAATTAAAAAACAAGGCATTCATTTTAAACAATGCAAAATTAGCAACATGGAGGTATTCTTAAAAAGATTGTCTTGTTACACTTTTTTATGTACCTATATTTTTTTTGTTATGTTTTTTGTTTTTGTGGTATACAATAAAGAATATTGTATTGTATTGTCTCACCACAAGTGGGGTCCTGTTGCTTTTTGTTCGTGGCCTTAACGAGATCGAAGTGGGCAGCGTCGCCCGTCGCCTCGCAAGCGCCCATTATCTTCTGGATGCACTCCATTGCAAACACCTGATACAAATAACATAACAACAAAATGAAGTAAGGTTTGTGATAGATACTATAATAAATAAATATTAATATGTATATATAATAATAGTGAATTGTCTAATACACACAGCAACATCTAGCCCCGTGGTAAGCTCGGAGTTTATGTTACGGGTGATAAGTACTTAATATTTTCTATATCTGATTCTTTAAACGCTCCTAGCCACATCAATCAGTCTTACAAAGAGTTTAAATTATATATCATCATCATCATCATTTCATCCATCGGACGTCCACTGCTGGACATAGGCCTCCCTTAATGACCTCCAGGTATTACGATCGGATGCAGCCTTCTTCCACCGTGAACCAGCAGCCTTGACAAGATAATCTGTCCATCTTGTTGGTGGACGTCCGACGCTGCGTTTTCCGATCCGATTTTAATATATACAACAATTATATATATCAAAAAACATAAATATACATACTCTAGTAGGCCACCTGGCCTGAACAGCGGGATGCGTAGATTGTTCAGATTCCGCGTGGAACTCCGCCTGATCGTCATCTCCTTCTGCGTCGAAGTCTGTGTCGGGATTGTTGCTGTCCTCTGCAAATAAAGACGAAAGGGAATTCATTATTTTAACTATGTACATTTTCTCTATGTAATGTTTTATGTATGCATGTTCCGCCATAACCTTGAAAGCAATAATCCGATTTTGATGAAAATCGGTAGATTAGATATACATTTAGAGGTCTGAGACACAGGCCTACCTAAATACCCTAGTATTAAAAATGTTGCTCCGGCTATGATAAGACGTGGCCAACATACAAATCCGGACAGAGTCGCTGTCACCGCGCTATAGGATAAGGCTATAGGATAGGCTATATTTCCTTACAGACAGCTAGTCTAATATAAAATCGGAAGACAATTTGTATTATGATCTGAAAATAGTGTCTGGGTGTTATTTATGTATAATAAAAAATATCTATCTATGCACATATTATTATGTATATTCTGTGAAGTATATCAGAAATCAAGCACCCGTAACACAAGCTTAAAGCTCATCACGGGGCTAGATGTTGCTGTGTGAATTGTCCAGCAACATTTATTTATTTATTTTATTTACTTACCCAATCTGACAGTGAGCACGCGTTTGGCCAACGCCAGCCAGTCCTTCAGCGCGGCGGCGGACGCGGCCGCTAGGAGGCAGCACGTCAACGTATCTCGTGCGTGTGATATCGCGCCCGGGTCACGCTCGATGTCGAGGAACGCGAATAACGCGCCCGGTAGACCTGTTTCGGTTATTACCACACCTGGAATAAGACTTACCCAATCTGACAGTGAGCACGCGTTTGGCCAACGCCAGCCAGTCCTTCAGCGCGGCGGCGGACGCGGCCGCTAGGAGGCAGCACGTCAACGTATCTCGTGCGTGTGATATCGCGCCCGGGTCACGCTCGATGTCGAGGAACGCGAATAACGCGCCCGGTAGACCTGTTTCGGTTATTACCACACCTGGAATAAGACTTACCCAATCTGACAGTGAGCACGCGTTTGGCCAACGCCAGCCAGTCCTTCAGCGCGGCGGCGGACGCGGCCGCTAGGAGGCAGCACGTCAACGTATCTCGTGCGTGTGATATCGCGCCCGGGTCACGCTCGATGTCGAGGAACGCGAATAACGCGCCCGGTAGACCTGTTTCGGTTATTACCACACCTGGAATAAGACTTACCCAATCTGACAGTGAGCACGCGTTTGGCCAACGCCAGCCAGTCCTTCAGCGCGGCGGCGGACGCGGCCGCTAGGAGGCAGCACGTCAACGTATCTCGTGCGTGTGATATCGCGCCCGGGTCACGCTCGATGTCGAGGAACGCGAATAACGCGCCCGGTAGACCTGTTTCGGTTATTACCACACCTGGAATAAGACTTACCCAATCTGACAGTGAGCACGCGTTTGGCCAACGCCAGCCAGTCCTTCAGCGCGGCGGCGGACGCGGCCGCTAGGAGGCAGCACGTCAACGTATCTCGTGCGTGTGATATCGCGCCCGGGTCACGCTCGATGTCGAGGAACGCGAATAACGCGCCCGGTAGACCTGTTTCGGTTATTACCACACCTGGAATAAGACTTACCCAATCTGACAGTGAGCACGCGTTTGGCCAACGCCAGCCAGTCCTTCAGCGCGGCGGCGGACGCGGCCGCTAGGAGGCAGCACGTCAACGTATCTCGTGCGTGTGATATCGCGCCCGGGTCACGCTCGATGTCGAGGAACGCGAATAACGCGCCCGGTAGACCTGTTTCGGTTATTACCACACCTGGAATAAGACTTACCCAATCTGACAGTGAGCACGCGTTTGGCCAACGCCAGCCAGTCCTTCAGCGCGGCGGCGGACGCGGCCGCTAGGAGGCAGCACGTCAACGTATCTCGTGCGTGTGATATCGCGCCCGGGTCACGCTCGATGTCGAGGAACGCGAATAACGCGCCCGGTAGACCTGTTTCGGTTATTACCACACCTGGAATAAGACTTACCCAATCTGACAGTGAGCACGCGTTTGGCCAACGCCAGCCAGTCCTTCAGCGCGGCGGCGGACGCGGCCGCTAGGAGGCAGCACGTCAACGTATCTCGTGCGTGTGATATCGCGCCCGGGTCACGCTCGATGTCGAGGAACGCGAATAACGCGCCCGGTAGACCTGTTTCGGTTATTACCACACCTGGAATAAGACTTACCCAATCTGACAGTGAGCACGCGTTTGGCCAACGCCAGCCAGTCCTTCAGCGCGGCGGCGGACGCGGCCGCTAGGAGGCAGCACGTCAACGTATCTCGTGCGTGTGATATCGCGCCCGGGTCACGCTCGATGTCGAGGAACGCGAATAACGCGCCCGGTAGACCTGTTTCGGTTATTACCACACCTGGAATAAGACTTACCCAATCTGACAGTGAGCACGCGTTTGGCCAACGCCAGCCAGTCCTTCAGCGCGGCGGCGGACGCGGCCGCTAGGAGGCAGCACGTCAACGTATCTCGTGCGTGTGATATCGCGCCCGGGTCACGCTCGATGTCGAGGAACGCGAATAACGCGCCCGGTAGACCTGTTTCGGTTATTACCACACCTGGAATAAGACTTACCCAATCTGACAGTGAGCACGCGTTTGGCCAACGCCAGCCAGTCCTTCAGCGCGGCGGCGGACGCGGCCGCTAGGAGGCAGCACGTCAACGTATCTCGTGCGTGCGATATCGCGCCCGGGTCACGCTCGATGTCGAGGAACGCGAATAACGCGCCCGGTAGACCCGTTTCGGTTATTACCACACCTGGAAAATGGTTGTTATTTTTATACTTATATATTATTATTTTTTATTTGTTTTATTTTATAATAAGGAAAGCAAACAGATTTCTATGTTTACGAGAATAACAATATAAATCACTCAGATGCAATTATCAGCCTTTCGCATAAAAAAGTCTAACATATGAATAATTTTCATCTTCAGAGAACTTAATGCATACAACAAAAGAAAGAAAACATAAGAAGAATAAAATTATATTTTAACAATTTCAAGGAATTGACATTAAAAGCTCTAATTTAGTCTACTTTGGCTATCGAATTCGTTAAGAAAGCTGCCACTTAATAAAACTTGGAAAAATCCTATTAAAAAAGAAAAAAAAGCAATAAACATACCATAGTATGGTTTAGCCGGTACATGGTCTTTAGCCATCATGGCGTGGCGGCAAACCTCCGCAGCCTCTTTCTGAGAGAGTTGCCGCAGACAGCACAATGCCGCACGACGCACCGATAACTCTGGGCTGGACAGGTCGCGCTGTAGGGCATTGGAAGGGTTAAAATACGAGCTAATATCGACACTCTCTACGTCTAATTGTGTAGCTGCAAAACACAAACTTGTCAGGGGAGCGTTTAATGATTTGGAAATGTTAAGAACATTATGAAGTTGGACAGTTATACGACCAAGAAAAACGTTTTTAGAGTAGACTTTTTTTGTAAGTTATATGTCTGTATCTGGCAGTTACACGAATATACGTAGGGATATCGAAGTGACCAAGTTAATCTTTGTGATTTTACGGATAAAATCTGAATAATAACCTAGGTTTAGCCCATACTTTTTCCATATTTCCATTTTTCCATAAGAAGGAAATAGTTGAACAGTTATACTACCAAGAAAAACGTAATTAGAGTAGACTTTTTTTGTAAGTTATATGTGTATACACGAATATACGTAGGGAGTATCGACCTGTCCAAGTTAATCTTTGTGATTTTACGGACAAACTGCATCAATCAATCAATATGATGTTGAATGAGCTTACACATAGCACGGGCACCAGGGTGTGGCTGTGTATGTGGCTGGGCGCGAACATCTGTATCTGCTGCAGGCAGCCCAGCGCCTCCGCGCGCGCGCCGCCGCCGCACTCCAGCAGCGCTGCGCACGCGCACAGGAAACGGCCCACGGACGTTACTGGAACAACATTATATTATTTAGGTTGCGGGTTCGATTCCTTCGAACAATTTTTTTTAAGATCTGGAGATATTTATACCGGGTGTCTGGGTGTTCCATATGGGGGATAGATGTTGCTGTATAAATTTTCCGGCAATATTTATTTATTATTAGAGGTATCATTTGGAAAGGTTTTTGCTAAAAGTGGAAAAGTTTTGCAACAGAAAAAAGATAAAAAATTAGCTTATGTTTTAAGGTTTCCCTTCAGGTCCCATACATTTTTCCATTGGGAGAAAGTACCAGTGTCTAGATTGTAGTCATTGTAGATTGTAGTCATGGTGTCTACCTTGTAGTTCTGGTCCCAGCACAGTGATCAGAGCCGCGAGCAGCCTGCCCTGAGCCCTGTGAAGTTCCTCCGGGAAGGGAGGCGAGGAGAACACCAGTTTCAGCGCCAACGTCAGGGTGGAGTCCACGTGCGAGCGGAACATGGGCCCGGACGCGTCCGCGAGGACTGACAGCGCGTGGAGTGACCACACCTGGAATATACAATAAATTGGTTTTAAATCTAGGTCATGAGTTAAGCCGGTGTATCTAACGGGAAAAACTAAGATAGCTGTTGCTTGGTTTGAAAAAAGGAGATGCGTAGAAGAATTATTTTCTGATTTCTTTCCCTTTAATTGATCAGGTTTCGATACTCCCTACGTAGCTTCATGTAACTGCCAGATACACAGTTATACATTTGATGGATTTTTGGCATCTACACATGCCAGTAGAACTTACAAAAAAAAGTCTACTCGTACGTTTTTCTTGGTCGTATATCTGTCCAACTTCATAATGTTCCTAAAATTTAAAACGCTCCCCTTCAAATTTGTGTTTTGCAGATACACAACTATACGTAAGGTAAGGGTTTGTTCTGATCGTTACCTGCAGTTCGTGACTGGCGGTGTCCTGCGCCAGGGCCCTGAGCACGGGCAGGGCGGCGGCGCTGAAGCCAGCCCCGCGCGCTCTCTGCACCGCGCCCACGCACGCCGCGGCCGCCGCTTTTGTGGGCCTGAACGAACACAGTTAAAGGATATACATACATATAATCCAGCTCATAAACTGCGCAAGTAAAAATGATATGTTTGTTCATTCTATGAATTCATCTGTATATTTTGGGCACAGATTTGCACAGCCACTGAAGAGGCTAGAAAGGAGTACAAGGCTAAGGCAGTTTATTGATGCGGTAGCACGGTCTTCATTCTCAAACATACTGAAATAGATCTGTAAGATACCAAAGGTTTTACTCCGCTACCTCAAGGAGTTAGGCTGGTTAGGGCCGACTTAGGCAAGGGGACAATGCAGAATTTGCTCCATAGCGAGACGTCAATGCAGATAATACTTCCCCACAACAAATTAGAAATTAGAATTTGGGCACTGATCTAAGCAAGCATATATTTCATTTAGGTTTTTGAAAAACTGCACACAGTATTATTTGGTGATATAGTGAACAAACGCCATAGTTACCTGTTGACAGCAGTTCTTGCCAACGCTATGGCCCTCTCGCTGAGCGCCTGACTCTCTGCCTCGCTGATGCAGCCGCACAGTCGACCGGCGCAAGACGCGGACAACGCACGAACTGTCGCGCTGTTTGCTGATAAACCAGCCTACAAATAATTATTATAAATACAATATATTGCTGAACAATCCAGACATTAGATCGACACTCCCTACGTATAGTTGTTTATCTGCAAAACATAAATTTGATAGATGTTTTTAAAGATTTGAAAATGTTACGAACATTATGAAGTTGGACAGTTATACGACCAAGAAAAATGTACGTAGAGAAAACTGTTTTTTGTAAATTATAATGATAGAATGGCATAATGTAGCCAAAAATGTATAAAAACGTGTGTATCTGGCAGTTACACGAAGATACGTAGGGAGTATCGAGATTTAGTTCATACAAAACACTACAGAGGTATAATTAAGAAGTTAAAAACGGGTCGCGTTTATCGCGCAATAATCAGCTGATCAACGACAGCTATCTAGTAATTTTTATTCCAAATTTTCAACCTACAAATTTTGATACTAGTGGCAGTAAGCAAGTACGTCAAAAATAATAGTCAAAATACACTAAAAACGTGTGTTTATATTATAAATAAAGATTTTTTAATCACACTTACCATAATAAGATCAGTAGCAATAGTCTTCACAGTATCCTGTCCTAAGACACTTTTCTGTTCCGCTAAAGTCCTCAAAGCCAGCAGTAAAGCCGTGTACACATTAATCTGTATAGCCTCCTGTCTGGCACCTTTCGACATCTTGATACACTCAGTGAAGTGTTCTAGCATTTGTTGCCTGTGGAAAGAAAATAATTTACTTGTTAAATCTAATATATAACAAATATTGCTGGATAATTCACACAGCAACATCTAGCCCCGTAATTACCTCTAAGAAAAAAAAATGTTAAATAAAAAAAATAAGTGTATTTATTTTATGTACTATTTTGTAATGTGATGTAACAATAAATAATTTTGTATTGTATGGTATTTACTAATAACACTACAAAAAAGTAAGGTTGCAATAATTCATAGCGCTGAAAATTGGTATGAATGTTTAGGGCAGTGTTATAAATGGGTGGCTTGCATCCACCGTGAATCAGACGTTTTCACCAGATCATCCGTCTACCATGTTGATGGACGTTCAGCCAAAAGTCCAAATAAATAAACCATGTCCTCATTTATTATTCGTTCCCGTAGAGTATTATATTATATAAATGTGTGTGTGTAGTGTATATAGTCATACATGAATAGTATTTAAGAATGTATGTACTTGTTTGTTTAACCCTAGACACCTAACCTTCGAATATACTCCTTTAAACCTAACCATACGTCGATTCGATGAACAATTTTTAGCGCTTATTTTTTTTCTATTATTTAAGTTTTCCGTTTTTTTTATGTTGTGTATACACAAACCAAGTATTGTTTTAGTAAATAAAACACGAATTTATGTTTTTACTACAGATATGTTTATTTTATAGCTTATATTATACAGCACTAGTTTTTTGAGATCTAAGGACACATACACTTAAACAAATGAAATTTAAAAATAAATTACACAAAATAGCCTTTTCTCCTTTGGCGAACATGAATTATAACAGTCTCATCAATCAACAAAAAATATAAAAACTTTAATTTTTAAACGCATTGTATGCATAAATCAACTTTGTGTTCACCACAAATTGCAGTGTTACATTTTGAGCAATATGACTTTGTCATACACCTTTTTTTGTAGGAACAGAGACCACAGACTTTTCTTTTCCTTACATTTAGGGCCTGGACTGGTTGTAGGTCATTGCTGGATGATGACCTTCACCTTGACCATCAACTTGACATTCAACTTGGCCTACATCAGTCTTTACTCCTAAAATGTCTTGGATTTTATTTTTCACGTGCGTGGGCATGGTGCATTTTTCCAGTCGGATTTGGAGCCAGGGTTCTACTGACTGCGAATGCATTTTCTTCATAAAATCACGACTACATTACTTTCTGACCCATCACAGAAGCATTGTGGCAGTAAATGATGTAGCTGTTGATACACGATATATTTATCATGCAGTAGAAGACACACATTGGCCAGCGATTAGTTTTTCTGCTGCATGACATTACTGAGCACATTTCGTCAAATGTATCCACGCCAGCAGGTGAAGAACGTCCTTGAATATCTTCGTGATCGGAAGGGTCGCCTTCAGTGCGCTTTCTACATCATCCACCTCCACATTATCTTCTGTTTCGCTATCGGTTAACTCCTCCAATTCGCCAACATCTTCCGCGCCCAATAATAAACTCGTTATATTTTCATCAGACAGGAATCGTTGAGAAACCATGGTAAAAAACTGCAAAAAGTATAAACACTTGTTGTAAAAAAATACACACAAACCCTAACCATACGTCGAAAGGACGACTATTTTTGTAATATGTCGAAAAGTAAAAGACTTACGCGCCAGACTCCGTCGCTTCCCGAGAGAGCTCGGCGAACACTGAGTTGACAAACGACAACGCTAAGATCGGTTTACGCGCCAGAAAGTTATAGCTATATTTCTGTTCTGTACTCGTCGATTCGACGAAGGTTAGGTGTCTAGGGTTAAGTGTATATTGTATGACAATAAATGATCTATCTATATTATGTATACCTGTGTTTATTAGCAGCCCTGGCGAATATCTGCGGGAAGAGAGTGACGGATGCGTCGATGACGGCGACACCTAGCGGCTGCGCGCCGCTCAGCCCGCGGTACACGCAGCAAGGCTCGTGTTCTAGTGCGCTTGAACCACTGGCGCTTAGGGGGGATGTTAGCTGGAATATATACATCAATTATAATTAATAAGTTAGTTTTCCATATTTTGACGACTTCTGTGGCGCATCGGGCGAAGGTCCGCTTGCGACGCTTGAGAGGTTGCGGGTTGGATTCCCGCCTCGGAACAACAATTTTTATGATATATGTTCCGGGTGTCTGGGTGTTAATAAATAAATAAAATAAAAATAAAAAGCCTATTATTTCTTACAAACTATGTACATGGACAAAAAAATGTTGGGTCTGGGTATTTTTTATGTATAATAAAAAATATCTATCTATGTATGTATATTCTATTAAGTATATCAGAAATCTAGAACCCGTAACCAAGCTTAGAGCTTATCGGGGGGCTAGATGTTGCTGTGTGAATTGTCCAGCAATATTTATATTTATATATTTAAATCAATCAAAAACTATGTATCATGTCTGGCATATCATGGCATTCAATTCCGTCTTATTGCATAACAACTTGGGGTGGTTGTACAAAATCACATGCCTTTTTCCCAAATGTGTACAAAAGTTTAGGCATTTTAGGCATGAATCACTTTAGGCATTATAAACTAGTAAACGTTATTAAATACCTGTTCCTCGATATCAGCATGATCAGTGTCATAGATCCACCCTTCTTCCCCAAGCAGAATTGTGTCACGTGGATGCATCGCCGCCCTTACCATACCTGTGGATTTTAATTTAACTATTGAGCAGTAACTCAGAACCATAAATTGCGATCACTGTGGCGTGGCGAGCAATGGCACGCTTGCAGGTTCGATTTCCATCCTAGGTTAATTTTTTATATAATTTTTAAGAAATTAATTCGTGGTGTTTTCCATCTTACAGCGATCGCCGTGTGGTGTCACCCTAAGAATAGTACCAGATAATAAACATACCGGTAGCGACATTAGCCCCCGCAGGGTCGGCCGCCCCCGCTAGCTCCGCAGCTAACAGCCTTAGTAGGGGGGCGGCGGGGGCACTTGCCCCAGTCAGTGCCCCACAAGCCTGGTACAGCCTGAGACGGAGTAAGGCTGCGGGGGCTTTAAGAGCACCGCCGTAGCTTCGGACTACGCTTGATACGCTGGAAGAAAACCATTATTAGTTTTATGAAGAGGAAGAAAATATACTTACATGAGAAAGTGATTACTATAGAAATTATTCCATGAAATATGGCCGTGTGTTGCCGACCTAAGAAGAGTACCGCCCATCTTCCTCCAAAGGTAACGTCAACACGACTGGTATCTTGTATCCATTAATAGAACGTAATATTGTTATAATGATCGGGGGTTATGCTAAATCGTGTCACACCTAATCATGTTCTAAGAAATTAAAACTGAAATAAAACTAAGCTCAAATAAAACACAACTTACTTGGTAAGCACTGCAATAGCGCCCTCTATCGGCTGCGCGAGGCGTTTGGCAGTGTCATCGTTATTGACTAGCGACGGACAGTGGATCAGCAGACTGTGCAGAGCTGATAATGCACCCGCACGACCTTCTAGTGTAACCTATTACAAATTACATATATTTTATTAAATTTATTAACAATAAAATATGATAAAATACTGTCTGTATTTTACTTTATATTATACTGGAACAAATTTTGAGACGGGACAGTTAGGGTGGGGAAAGAAATTAAGTTAGACTATTTATCGAATTTATGGATTAAGTTTTTCATGATTGCTGTTTCTTGATAACTCTTCTTTTACTCAAACCGTAATCTTCCCAAGATATTTTTTTTATTCTTATATGACACAGGATCGATTGGCATTAAATAGAGTGTCGTGATAAGGAAAATATTAAATACTTATCTTAAAAAATTATGAACCTAGAAACTCTTAAAACCCCATTTTATAATGGTTAAAGTGATTCGACAATTCACATTACATAGGAGTGTATCTCTCATAATAATATTTTTTATTTGATGTTGGTGCGTGTATTTATTTACCTGCCAAGTGAAAGCATCTCCTCTTGATTTCTCAGACTCCAGCTCCTTCACGGATCTTGGGAAGCTGTTCCTCCAAAGCAGCAACATTCGAGGCAGCAAACCTCTCACCACTGGGACACCTGTAAGATGTAAATTAGAAGTTTAAATGAATATTAAAATACACAAATACATTTTGTAGCAGTGTACAGGAAAGGTTTTAAAGTTGAGAAAGCGGGCGAAGCCGCGGGCGAATCTCAATTAACAAATAAATAAATATTGCCGGAAAATTCACACAGCAACATCCGTCCCACCCTGTGGTAAGCTCGAAGCTTGTGTTACGGATAATAAATAAACAAATAAAGTTGAAACTAGCTCAATGTACCAAAAGACAACAGTAACTGTTAAGGGTCGACAGAAGCTGTAATTGACTCAATAAACAGACAAATAAGGTGGAAACTTGCTTATTTGTGCTCTTGATCTGTGTCAATCCAAAGGTTGCCTGGCAGAGATCGCTGTCAGCGATAAGGCCGCCCATTAACCCAAAGTTATTTCCTTATTTATTGTTATGAGCTTGGTGTTCAATAAAGAATATTAAAACTTACCCAATGTACAAATAGCTCCGACAATCAACCAGCCCGCATTAGTCCTAGCGGCGGTTAGACGACTGCTTTGTCCAGCGGATCTTAGCAGTTGTTCTGCCGCGTTGAACGCTATCTTGCCTCGTCCGTGGGGAACGCCTAAAGGTGATGAACGGACTGATCCTAGTATTGCGGCTAGAGCTGAGGAATAACCTGTGAAAATAAACATGAATAAAGAAACTTAATTCAATTTAATTGATTAAAACTTTTGGAAAACTAGGTACAATTAGTAACGTCAAGTACTTACAAATATCAATTTTTTTTAGGTAATATAAATCGTACCTATACATAGAGCAAATGATAATAATATAAATTATAAATACACTGATGATTGATGATGTATGTATGCCAGTAAGTAAAAATTAGTTTGTTGCATTATATCTAGTTCGGACTGGTCGAGTTTTTTAGTCGAGTAGCGAGTAATTTAGTAAGTATGCACACACAACGGACATTTTCAGCGGTGTCTCACCAGATATATGATGCGGCGTCGGCCTAGCGGCGTCCAGTGCGTCCACACACTTGTCTAACAGCGGCGTTATCTGCGACGGCAGCGCTATGCACACACAGCGGATGCACCAGGCGGCCGCTAAGCGCGCCGCTACGCAGGGATGTTCCAGAACTGTGCAGATGGAATCGATCATGTTGAGTGATGTGTCTGATACTAGGTTTTGTACGGAGGTTCCTAGTTGTAGGGCTAGCTCGCCGGCTTCCATTAATGCACAGACTAGCAAGTGCTGGCTGAATAGTGTTTCCTGGAACAAGTATTTATAATAAGGTTACTTAGGAGGTAACATTTAAAAGGTTCTTTTATAAGTACAATAAACTTACAGTTTCACTGCCTAAAAAATATGAACCAGTTAATTAAATATTGTGTTTTATCAGGATAAAAAATTCTGTTTGCCTGTCGTTAAAGCTGTGAAATTGATTTGTGAAATGTTAATTTTGTTTAATGTACCAAATATTATGTTTTGGTATAATAGAATACGTTTCAGCATCAAAAATACATATTACTATTTTTACAATGTATATTTATTGTAGCATATCAGTTATTTAGCACCTCGAAATCATTAGAAAATTATATTTTTTTATAAATTCTTACCTGATTGCAGTCTTTGGCGTTTTCCGGGTTAAAGTCGATACTGTTCATCTGTTTGATAACAATCTGTATAATCTCCTTGCAGGCTGATGCTTGGGCTTTCTCTCCCAGCATCTTACCCAGCGTATTGCGAAGAATGTAGTTTATACATTTCCTAAAAAAAGCAAAAATAAGATTTATCGATTTTTTTATTGACTGTACAACACGACTTCATAAAAACATAAGGTAAAGAAAGATAACACAACAAATAAAAACTGTAAACGGCTAACTGTAAACTGTAAGAGCACGTGTTTTCAAACAAAACAAAAAAAATGCAAAAAAAAAATATAGGTTTGATCCCACGACCTTTGGAATGAAAAACGAGTGTGCTCTCACTTTTTTTTTTATTTGTGATAGACCCTTGCTTGACCACAATCTCACCTGATGGAAAGTGTCGATGTGGCCGAAGATGCAAGGGTCTAGAAGGAACCTATTCACTCTTGTCTTGAAGAGACCCAGATTGTAAGTTTCAGGAAAAACAGCAGCAGGCAACGCATTCCAATCTTTAGCAGTGCGAATAATGAAGCACTTTGATCTCACTTAGCCAATATGGCACGATTATAGACTTACCTAGAATAAACGGCGTCGACGTGCGAGCTAGCAGCCTTAGGGTTAGCCACTAGATCTAACACGTGATTCAGAAATGTGGTGATATTTCTCTCAAGCCACACACCGCCCATGTTTTGTACGAACACCACATACGCCTGTTGAAAAAAAATATGTTTAATTCATATTTAATTATAATTGGTGGATGATTCACACAGCAACATCTAGCCCCGTGCTAAGCTCTAAGCTTGTGTTACGGGTGCCAGATTTCTAATATACTTAACAGAATATACATACATAGATATATATTTTTTTTATACATATATAACACTCAGACACCCGGGACAAATATTTGCAGGTTGCATTTGTAATATTTAAGGCGGGAATCGAACCCGCAACCTCTTGCGTCTCAGGCGGACCATCGTCCGCTCCGCCACAGAGGTCGATAATTAGGTAATTAATAATTAAATTAATGTGTAATAAAATTTAAAAACATTTTAATATGTTTTTAAACCTATTCCGATTACTTACATTAGTGACACAAACGCGAACTTCTCGATTGACCCCCGAGCCGGACTTGATAATCTCTCCCTTCAGGAAAGAAGTCCCGCCCCTAAGGAACGCCCCCATCAGTAGGTTTAAAGCCTCGTCCAGAGATACCACGTTCTTAGGCGGATCCTTCTTGTTTTGTACTGGGAAACAGACAATGGAATTATAAATATTACGTTCATCAAATCATCACTTAATTTAATTTTCAAAGGTTTTGTAAGATGACTGAATAAAACATTATCTTTTATTATATAAAAAATAATATAAAAAAATATGTATATTATATCCTATGTATTTGTACATTTAGGTGAAGATCTACATCGAAATCAGAATGAAAAAAATCTGAAATCATTTGTATAAATACACCTGTTTGTGCGCCAATTTTCTTGCTGTTCAGATTTGTGACTTCACCAGCCTGGGTTGTAGCTATCAGCGTCCCCAAAAGGTCAGCAATAGCGCATCTGTTGAATAACAAAACTCCTTTTAATAATATATCCGCGCACCGGGCTGGCGCGGTCCGACATGAGTGCGTTGTAGACGTGCCACAATGTTACCTGAGAGTGTAGTCGCTGGGCTGCGCGGCTCTCATACAGGCGGCGGCGATGGCGTCTAGATCGGCCGCAGTGAGCTTCATCAGCGGCAGCAGGTTCCTCAGCGCGTGAGCCGCGGCCGCTCGCACCGGGCTGGCGCGGTCCGACATGAGTGCGTTGTAGACGTGCCACAATGTTACCTGAGAGTGTAGTCGCTGGGCTGCGCGGCTCTCATACAGGCGGCGGCGATGGCGTCTAGATCGGCCGCAGTGAGCTTCATCAGCGGCAGCAGGTTCCTCAGCGCGTGAGCCGCGGCCGCTCGCACCGGGCTGGCGCGGTCCGACATGAGTGCGTTGTAGACGTGCCACAATGTTACCTGAGAGTGTAGTCGCTGGGCTGCGCGGCTCTCATACAGGCGGCGGCGATGGCGTCTAGATCGGCCGCAGTGAGCTTCATCAGCGGCAGCAGGTTCCTCAGCGCGTGAGCCGCGGCCGCTCGCCCCGGGCTGGCGCGGTCCGACATGAGTGCGTTGTAGACGTGCCACAATGTTACCTGAGAGTGTAGTCGCTGGGCTGCGCGGCTCTCATACAGGCGGCGGCGATGGCGTCTAGATCGGCCGCAGTGAGCTTCATCAGCGGCAGCAGGTTCCTCAGCGCGTGAGCCGCGGCCGCTCGCACCGGGCTGGCGCGGTCCGACATGAGTGCGTTGTAGACGTGCCACAATGTTACCTGAGAGTGTAGTCGCTGGGCTGCGCGGCTCTCATACAGGCGGCGGCGATGGCGTCTAGATCGGCCGCAGTGAGCTTCATCAGCGGCAGCAGGTTCCTCAGCGCGTGAGCCGCGGCCGCTCGCACCGGGCTGGCGCGGTCCGACATGAGTGCGTTGTAGACGTGCCACAATGTTACCTGAGAGTGTAGTCGCTGGGCTGCGCGGCTCTCATACAGGCGGCGGCGATGGCGTCTAGATCGGCCGCAGTGAGCTTCATCAGCGGCAGCAGGTTCCTCAGCGCGTGAGCCGCGGCCGCTCGCACCGGGCTGGCGCGGTCCGACATGAGTGCGTTGTAGACGTGCCACAATGTTACCTGAGAGTGTAGTCGCTGGGCTGCGCGGCTCTCATACAGGCGGCGGCGATGGCGTCTAGATCGGCCGCAGTGAGCTTCATCAGCGGCAGCAGGTTCCTCAGCGCGTGAGCCGCGGCCGCTCGCACCGGGCTGGCGCGGTCCGACATGAGTGCGTTGTAGACGTGCCACAATGTTACCTGAGAGTGTAGTCGCTGGGCTGCGCGGCTCTCATACAGGCGGCGGCGATGGCGTCTAGATCGGCCGCAGTGAGCTTCATCAGCGGCAGCAGGTTCCTCAGCGCGTGAGCCGCGGCCGCTCGCACCGGGCTGGCGCGGTCCGACATGAGTGCGTTGTAGACGTGCCACAATGTTACCTGAGAGTGTAGTCGCTGGGCTGCGCGGCTCTCATACAGGCGGCGGCGATGGCGTCTAGATCGGCCGCAGTGAGCTTCATCAGCGGCAGCAGGTTCCTCAGCGCGTGAGCCGCGGCCGCTCGCACCGGGCTGGCGCGGTCCGACATGAGTGCGTTGTAGACGTGCCACAATGTTACCTGAGAGTGTAGTCGCTGGGCTGCGCGGCTCTCATACAGGCGGCGGCGATGGCGTCTAGATCGGCCGCAGTGAGCTTCATCAGCGGCAGCAGGTTCCTCAGCGCGTGAGCCGCGGCCGCTCGCACCGGGCTGGCGCGGTCCGACATGAGTGCGTTGTAGACGTGCCACAATGTTACCTGAGAGTGTAGTCGCTGGGCTGCGCGGCTCTCATACAGGCGGCGGCGATGGCGTCTAGATCGGCCGCAGTGAGCTTCATCAGCGGCAGCAGGTTCCTCAGCGCGTGAGCCGCGGCCGCTCGCACCGGGCTGGCGCGGTCCGACATGAGTGCGTTGTAGACGTGCCACAATGTTACCTGAGAGTGTAGTCGCTGGGCTGCGCGGCTCTCATACAGGCGGCGGCGATGGCGTCTAGATCGGCCGCAGTGAGCTTCATCAGCGGCAGCAGGTTCCTCAGCGCGTGAGCCGCGGCCGCTCGCACCGGGCTGGCGCGGTCCGACATGAGTGCGTTGTAGACGTGCCACAATGTTACCTGAGAGTGTAGTCGCTGGGCTGCGCGGCTCTCATACAGGCGGCGGCGATGGCGTCTAGATCGGCCGGAGTGAGCTTCATCAGCGGCAGCAGGTTCCTCAGCGCATGGGCCGCGGCCGCTCGCACCGGGCTGGCGCGGTCCGACATGAGCGCGTTGTAGACGTGCCACAATGTTACCTGAGAGTGTAGTCGCTGGGCTGCGCGGCTCTCATACAGGCGGCGGCGATGGCGTCTAGATCGGCCGGAGTGAGCTTCATCAGCGGCAGCAGGTTCCTCAGCGCATGGGCCGCGGCCGCTCGCACCGGGCTGGCGCGGTCCGACATGAGTGCGTTACGTGACGCGCGGGACACTTCGCGCACCGCGGCCGGCGCGGCTGTTCCCATGCCAACGCAGATCTGAGGAGAAATAAGTTTCATTACAAACTAACAAGTTTATTTTACCACCCCTACTTCTTGAACGAGGAATGGAAATCTCCATCAAAAAATGTGATTGCCCTGCAACCATTTTGTAGACGACCATGTTCACACTGTCACCAAGATTACAAAGCTATAATTTTAAGGAAGCACTTCATGATCTGTTTGTAAATTTATATACTACAATTCATAAAATAACAGTAATACCTTCTCCAGTGTATTCATAATCTCAAGCCTTGTCTGTGACTCAGCACTCTTTAAAGACCTCACAAGGGTAGTGACAGTTTCCTCATAAGACCTGCCCATCATTCTACCCAGTTTCTCATACATTCCCCCCAAACAGCAAATAGCAGCCCTGAAATTATAAATTATTAATTTTGAAAAATAATATGTCTTATGATGGTTCTTTTGTCTGTTATTAATTTGTAGTAGTAAGTATTCATATGAGTGTGTGTCATGGGCACAGATAGTGTTAATGAGATAATACACAAATAAATATGACTCTGTCTTATTCAAAATAATTCTAATACTTACAATCTGGTTGGCAAGTATGAAGGGGAATCATCTTTGACTTTGATAATATCATTGCATTTGTTTACAGTATCAAACAGCAAAAATGTGTCACCAACTGAGAAAAGAGTTGCTAGACATCTTGCCAGCAACCTTCTTGCTGGTACACCAAGATTTTCTCTCAGTAGATTTACCAACTGTGCAACTAGCTTTTGTTGACAACTCTTTATATCACTCTGGAAATATATTTATAAATTATTTAGTGGAACTTAAACTAAACTATGTTGTGTTAATAAGATTATATTAAAACAATTCAGAATTTGATGGCACTTTTGTTTCCACTGACTTAGTTTGTCACTAAACTACATATTATGCAGAATTAAGCATAAATCTTATTCATTTGTTGGTAAAATTGATTACACTTATGAAGTTGGCTACCAATTTTATTGGACTTTAAGTAATCAAGTTAAATTATATTTTCATTGAACTTTAGGTTACTTCAGAGTGTAGAGATGGATATTGTAATTTGTAATGTCACCTTATGAGCAGCCACTAAAACTTTGTCGAGGAATCTTAGCCATTCAAATATGAAATGTGGTTTTTTATCATCAGGCAACTGCTGCAGGGCAGTCTCATTAAGAGTCAGTGAGTGTGACACCTCCATGATTCTGAAACATTATTTATAAACTCAATATACCATACTGTACTAAAGCAAAACACTAAAAAATATTATTAATCTGCTAAATCTGGTACAAACTTACTTCTTATTAGTACTGCACTTGATTAATAAACACAGTAAAGAAAAATATACGTACACAGAATTTACAGATTTGAACCAAACTAATTGCTATAACACAACATGCATACAAACTTGTTCACAGTATCCAGTCTGGAATAAACACAGACGTAAAACCGGGATTTGTTTATTAGAGATAATTACAGCTGTAAATGGCGTAAGGCCGATGATTCAACCAACTACCTACCCACCTAATAGAGTACAGAATATCCTGGAACTGGATCAAGGCTGGTGCACTTCATATAAAGTTTGTGTAGAATAATAAGTCGTAAAACTACAAACCTGAATTCTCCAGATAATATCTTCACAAATCACCTACTTTCACAATATAAACAAGTCAATCGATTGAGTAAAGAAAGACATGAGTCAAGTGAGACGATTTACCATTTAATCATGCCTTCAAACAGATGTTTTTATTTTACAACAATATTTTACGGGCTTCAGCAAAAAATTAGGATATTAAATTATTTCAAAATTCAACTTTCGGAATCAACAACCAAACACCAGCTGAAATGCAACTCCAGCCAACCAAAGCCCAAAATTTACCACAACACAAGACGAAAACGGACAACTGACACTTTTGACTGACATTTTTTTATCAACAGTTTATGTTGTGTTGTCAACTTCAATGTCGTATTTAATTTTATTTGCCAATGTCGTAGCTATATTATGTCAAAATCCATTGACGAACGCTTGGTTTTTGTCTGCTTTGATTTATCAAGAGACTGCCAAAATGGCGAAAAACAAGTAACAGTTAAATAGTTTTGTAAATAAATAAAATAATTGACACTGCCAAATTGCGCTTAATTTAGCGCAGGATCCATTAGAAAAAAAACTAGTTGTCTGCTTTAATGAGACTTTAATACAAGAGCAGCCGAGAAAACAAAAGTATCAAAATGCTCAGCATGAGCTCACAGCCGAGTCCGGCTAATATGCAAGCTGCAGTGGATAGAGAGAAAATATATACGTGGATAGTAGAATTATGCAATCCAGAGACCAGAGAGAATGCATTGCTGGAGCTGAGTAAGAAACGTGAAGTAGTGCCGGATCTGGCGCCAATGTTGTGGCACAGCTTTGGTACGATAGCAGCGTTGTTGCAAGAAATTACCAATATTTATGTGGCCATGATTCCGCCTACACTCACAGCTCACCAAAGCAATCGAGTGTGCAACGCTCTGGCGCTGATGCAGTGCGTCGCATCTCATCCCGAAACACGCTCGGCCTTTCTCCAAGCCCATGTTCCTTTGTTCCTGTATCCTTTCCTACACACCGTGTCTAAGACTCGACCTTTTGAATACCTGCGGCTTACCAGCCTCGGCGTGATCGGAGCCCTAGTTAAAACTGATGAACAAGAAGTTATAACATTCCTGCTAACAACTGAAATAATTCCTCTGTGCCTTCGCATTATGGAAAATGGATCTGAACTCTCCAAAACTGTAGCCACTTTTATTCTACAGAAGATCTTGCTAGATGACAGTGGTCTTTGCTATATCTGCCAGACATATGATCGGTTTTCACATGTTGCCATGATTCTAGGAAAGATGGTACTTTCTCTTGCAAAAGAGCCATCAGCACGCCTTCTGAAGCATGTAGTGCGGTGCTATCTACGATTATCTGATAATCCCCGGGCTCGTGAAGCTCTTAGACAATGCCTTCCTGATCAGCTGAGAGATGCTACATTTTCGGCTTGCCTGCAAGAGGATAGCTCCACCAAGCACTGGCTAGCCCAACTCATTAAGAACCTGGAAGCTGCACCACCTCCAGCGAGCCCCGCACAGCAGAACTTGTGAGCTTCAATTACAAGGCTACACATACCCACTACAAAATCACCAAGTAGTACAAATAGTATAATCGAGGCATGGATCAAGATTAGTTGATCTTTTTGTTAATGTTATTTACAAGTAGCCTAATTATAGTATCAATCCCATTTGCCTTGCATTATTTACATAGTCAAAATGTTAATTGGTGTTTTAACCAGTTAAACAGTTAATTAATTTATAGTAAACAGTGCTACTACTCTGTGGTGGGCTTGTGTGCCTTTCAACATAAATGTAATTAATAATATGTGCTGCAATAAAATTAACATTAGATTTGTAATGCAGGACCATCGGTTTATAAGTATTAAATGCTTTGCCAAGCAAAACACTAGTAAATCCCAATTCATAACAGATTTAAAAAGTGGAGGAGATTCATATTTACATTATAAAATATCAACATCACATAATTTTTTATGCATTTTAACGATACAATAATATTATTAAAAGGCTTTCTTAAAACATAGCTTTATCTTATGGCAGCAAATACAAATTATTATGAGTTTTCAGTATAGAATTTATTTTAGAAATAATGCAATGAGTGAGCCAATATATTTGAGCTACCAATTTATATGTATCTTAACCAACTGACTGTTTGCCTTTTTGTCAAAATCCTTATTATCTTATTGTTTTTAGGTTGAAAACGAGGTGGCTACACTAATTTTGTATGCAGTAGTAATTGGACTGGAATAGACAAATAAAATTTTTTAATGACTTTTGTTTTTTTTATTATCTCTATAATATGGAGCTAAGTATACAGAAGAGGCAATATGGAGATCAAAGTATAGTTATAAATGTATGCAAAACTTTGCACCTATTATGGTTAATTGAGCAAGCATGCATGTTATTTAAAGCCTAAATAAAAAAAATTTGAACGCATGAGGTTGCGGGTTCGATTCTCGTCTCTGGCTGGACAAACATTTTACGGTTTACAAATGTTAGTTCTGGGTGTTATGTACATAATTATACCTATGTACCTATAGCTGACCCGCCCGCGTCTTAAAGGTTTAAATTTATATATATTCTCATTAAGAATACATGTATTCGCTTACATGAGAACCATGTTAGGTATACATATAAGTACCTAAACAAACAGTTCCAGTACTTACATTAATTAAATTAAAAAACAATCCATAACTGTAAAATAACTATAAAACTGAAATAAAATAAATAGGTTTAAGTGGGTACTCAATCAAAAATCTTTATTTTTTCTTGAGCGATAATCCGGCCGCGCTGTGGCGGATTAGTCAAGGATTACAAAATTTGGATGCTGTCTTCGTGAGCTTTATTCATGTTTTATATCCTTTTTTTGCTGAAGCATTTGTAAGAAATGTACTTACTTACTTACTTTCTGAGATAAATATAAGTACCTACATAAGTAAGTATAGTAAAACCATTCTAAAAATGAACTCCCCTCCACAAAACCGTGATTATTTCAACGTGTGAGAGGAAATACAGAAAAACAGAATACACAGGAAAAAAAATACAGAATTCGGTGGAGGGGCGTTCATTTTAGAAATGGTTTTACTATACCTTCTTTCAAAAAGTAAATCGGACATCACATTGACGAAGAACATAAATAAACGCAATTTTGCTACAATGCGAGTAATCCATACGAGATTGTTATGGAAAACTAATTTTGTTCCTATCACCCCATACAAATTCCTATATTACCTACAGTTAGGTAGGTATCTAGGTAGGTACCTATGCAAAGCAGCGGGATAAGAGGAGACCTTTGCCCAGCTGTGGGACAGTAACGGTTACTAAAAATTTAAAAACTAACTACTTATCATCTGAAAATTTAGACATCAGAACTCAGAAGTAAGTATCGAATGACGCTCGTACCTACCATTTTCTATCATAGGCATGATGACGAGTGGATGACAAAGCGTTTGGTCTTCGACTCACCTAATAGGTACTCTTTCAACAATTACTAAACTGTAATTACGAAGTAGGTGTAATGGGAAGGTAAAAATTTATTTTCATTATACATAGTGATCAAAATTGTATCAGAAATCTGGTCCGCGGATAGGTCGTTGCGTTACAGCCCATCTTTTAGCACCCATGAAGTTAAAGAACGGATGTCTTAAACCAATCGGCTCACGTAGGGTGCCCGAGTCATTCTGGAATGATCTATCATCTTCGACATATCTACTCGGCTCGTAATAGAAAGGATTCAAACTAACACCACTTCTTAATCCTCCAGAAACCTGCGTACCACAACTAGCAGTTTCAATAATGTGAGTGCAACCTTTGTCTGTTCGAGGGATAGTTTTACAACTTTGCTTGGGTTTGGGAGCGTCGTAATGTATATGCCGCTGCTGAGTACATTTACATGTGCATTTATTGGCCCGCTTTTGAACCATAGTCACACAGTCAATGTCACAGCGTAGCGGCCCTGTGATAATAGTGTTTGACCCCGTATCCTGAAATTTCTTCTTTAAAATTGTAACATTCTTAACTTTGGTTTTGCTAGCGGAAGAATCACGGGGGTTTATTCTATTAACCACATTCTGCTTCTCAATGATGATGGAGCGGGTAGGTCTGCTTAAACTTGGACTTCTGCTGTGTACCTTTTTCACAGAACTTGCTTTGGATGGTTTCCATTGTGGATTTTCGATGTCGTCGAAAAGTTTTCGTGCTATTTTAGACATTGGAAACTTTATTTGTACCTACCCACTGGATAGGTAGCTTCTCTATTTTAAATCATAGAGGAGGCACATGGCTTCCAGATGGTTCGTGTAATATATACGAACCAGGAACTGTCATTGTTGCATGTCACAAATATTTAATTTCATTTTAGTTTACAATTGGGATTAATGCATTGTATTTTTGAAATGTCTATTGTTAAAGACAAGTTTTAAAAACTTACCTGTTTTGAAAAATGTGGACTATTTTGACATACGAACGGATCCGGATCTACAACAATGAAAAATGTATCCAACATAGATTATAAAAAGTTGTCACTGACATGGTGATTGATATTTTTGATTATTGGCAATATAATAAAATAAAAATGTTAATATTGAAGACCGTATTGGGTCGCGCGGGCGGCACTGCACTTTAACGATTTTAAAATAGGAACATAATAAATAAATAAATATTGCTGGACAATTTACACAGCGACATCTAGCCCCTCAAGTACATAGCTCAAGTAAGGTAAGCTCGAATCTTGTGTTACGGGTGCTAGATTACTGATATCCTTAATATAATATACATACTTACATATTTATGTAATATTATTTAAAAAAAAAATCCTGATAAGAAAAATCGTTCGTTGGTAACGAACGTAATAGGAACCTTTTAAAAAGCAAAGGTGCTTTGGTATAACCTGAGCAATTAAAAGTGAATTCTGTAAATGGCGGCGGGTAGGTATGGTACGGTTGGCAAAACAATTTCTCAAACAGGCCGGCGTCACGACGAATTTCCCATACAAACATAATACCAAAATTATTTGTAATTCGAGCATAATTTTCCACGGTATTATTGTATTATTATTATCTAAATAGTATTTTTATCTAGGTCCCTACAGAGTTTTTTTTACAAAATACTTTTTTTAAATGAAATTATTTTTTTAGTAAAGTAAAGTAAAGAGTTTAAACAACTTTGCGTTATAAACCCGGCGCTTTTATAAAGGTCCTCAATGTGATCATTCATACGAACACTTTTAAATCACTTTCGTCTCGTCCCTCGCTTTAGAAAGCCGTGGGATTTTTTTTTTGCTAAATAACTAGCTATAGCGATTTGTGTTGCTAGAAGAAGAAAGAAAAAAAGGACATTCTGGGTACATCCTCTGAATGAACAGAGATACTTAAAATAACAGTTTGTGACACTGTACGAAGATTCGACAAGTATACAAGATTTGACGAATTATTGGAATATTTCTACTAATACTCATCGTACTAATCGCAGCGCCGGCGTTTTTTTAATAGTGTGAATAATAATAAAAAGTTTCATACGGCCTATTACCAGCACTTTTCGTTGAAAATGCAACACTGCTCGATAAAAAAGCGTCGCGTTCTAAAATCGCCGACGTGTGAACACGTACTTGGGTATGCCTAAAACGTTCAAATAGAACATAATTATTATGTTCTATTTGAACGCTTTTTTAACGGACGTTAAAAAAGCTCTCGTGCGAATTAGGCCTGACTGACTATTTTTTTGTAGCGCGTACTTCACTGTGTGAGTATAGACAGCGATAGAGAGTGAGCGAGAACGCATGCGAGCGGACGCCATTTATAATTCGCTTCTATATGTGCGCAGGTTATAACTTTGTAATTATGTCAAAGTAATGTATTGTGCTCTGAGTGTATTGTCTTCTTCTTCTTTTATTTTTTATTTTATGTCACTAACTTGACATTGAAAAATGTTTAGCAGACATTGACAGTAAAATACGTTACATACATTTTACATTGACATTAAACATTGACATATGAAAGGAGTTTACGCACCATATGAAATCACAGGTCCAAAGAATAATTTAACTTGTCGCAGTTTACAAGCGTCCACGTCAAAGTTTCATAAGCATGGTAATGTAGAGATACTAACAATAAAGAGAGAGAACATTACCATATTACTAGTATAATTGAATTTCCATAGAGTTAAATCGCACTTGGACACTGGCCAAATTGCTTTAACAAAAAGCAGCAAGCCATAAACTAAGAAGAAGAAGAATAATTTAAAACAAAATTACAAAACAAATAAAAATTAAAAACTGAAAAGATTTTCTAGTCATAGTCACACACAAGAGTTTTGTAATTGCAACCAGAATGTGGATTTTTGGTTATGGGTCTCTAGTGTGGAAGGCTGACTTCAAATACGAATTAAAAGTGGTTGGTTTAATCAAAGGTTATCTTCGAAGGTTTTACCAGCATAGTACGGATCATAGAGGTGTACCAGAGAAGGTAATATCATCAGATATTGACGCTTCCGTCAAAATTTATAAGGTTTATTTCAACAGGGTTAACCTAAGCTTAATCTAATAACCTAACTTGACCTTCATTTGTTAATACTTACATATTTTTCTTTTAAAAACGTATATTTTGATCACTTTGATTATCTCTTTAAAGTGGCAATGGGCAGGCCATATAGGGCGGAGAACAGATGGCCCATGGGGCCGAAAAGTTCTGGAGACCATGGATTGGTAGGCGTAGACGAAAAAACTTTAATTTAACTATACCTGATGCTCTACCATTTTATGTAATAAGCAAAAGTAAACCACTTTTAAAATTAAAAATGCTTTTCTGTTTTAATTCCAGCCTGGTCGTGTAGTAACATTAATACCAAGTGATGATCCAAGCAGTGAAGTATGGGGTGTGGCATACAAAATCAACGATGAAGATGCTGAAAAAGTTGGACAACATTTGGACTTCAGAGAAAAGAATGGATATTCTAAGAAAACTCTCACTTTCTACCCAGTTGATAAAAATATTAACAAATTTAATATCACACTCTATGTGGCCACTGAGGATAATGAAGCTTATGCAGGTAAGTTTTACTTTCTGATTACTTAGGCTTAAAGTTTGAATTAAATTCTATTCATCATCATCATCATAACAATACACATAATAACCAGAGACACAGGTGTCACAAATAGAGCCAGAATGTTTGTGTGAATTGTTCAGCAATATTTATTTGTTTATTATTTTAAGATAAGGGGAATTAAGTTTAACCACCATGCTTACAAGCCAGTACATAGAATGATGTTCCTGATTGTCTACTAGTAAGTAAATCCCTAAGTGAATTTGACAACACCCTTGAGAAGTGATAGCAACAACTATTATAAAGTTGGCACCACATGGTTTCCAAATAATGAGGCTTCCTTTATTTGCAAGAATTTCTACGTAAAACTAGAGGGGGCCACCCTTACATCTCACAAACTCACTAATTCTCTATCTTTAATTATTAATTTTTAATATTGTTTTCAGGACCAGCATCAATAGAAGAAATAGCAAAACAGATAGTTACTAGCAAAGGACCGAGTGGACCAAATAAAGAGTATGTCTACAATCTAGCGGCTGCGATGAGGCAAATGGCCCCACATGTGAGAGACAGTCATTTGTTTGAACTGGAAAAGGCAGTACGAAAGCTAGATCCTGATGGTAATAGCTGATATTTTTTTTATATTTGAATTGTTTTTCCATAAACTTTCTGCACTTAATTATAGCACCCATTTTAAATGGTTTTTTTACTGGTTTTAGTTGAAGGTTGAAGGACTTGTGTCATTCACCAACCCACACTTGGCCAACCTGGTAAATTAGGGCCTAATTTTCAGATAAAGAGAGAAGTCCCTCTGGTCCAGCAGTTGGAAAGTAAATAGGGGTGAAAATAAGGTTCCTAACATCTTTTCAATTATTTTAATTCATATAGTTACTACCAAACCAATATTTTATCAATTAATTATGTTATCAAACATAATCTTTTCAATCAAAATGTACAAAACTACTATAATTTTAATATCACATTTTTAAATTCAACAAAGTTTATGGTAAACATGTTAGAACTATTGAGTATATATTAAAATTAATTTCAAAATCGATCTGCTATACTAAAATAATTAAACAAATCTATTTTTTGCTGTGATTAAAATGGTGCAATGTAATTATGTATTATAATATTTATTGTTATGCTAAGTAGTTAGTGTAGTGTTTTGTATTTCAACATTTTTAGTACATCCAGATCAAATTAAAGGCATCTGAACCATTTTATATAATTAAAACTAAAATTAATCATAGCAGACATTTTGAATGGCCCAGCAAATAACATTTTATTAAATGGCGTTGATCACTTCTCAACTGTGCAAAATATTATTGTGTGTTCAGATCATTCCAATCCAACGCCCATGACGAAGCTATTTATAAAACTTCAATTTCTTTGTTTACAGAATTAGAATATCACATTAATTGCCCTAGAGATGTGCTTTAGTTAAACAGTCTTTATTTTAAACAGAGTAAGGTTAAGTAAAGAGAATGTAAATAGCTCTGTGATTATATTGTAGTCTGTGAGAATTGAGTCATTCCATTGTGATTAACATCTCCAGGAATAAGTTCCTATTTTAAGTACCTACATAATTATACTTATGTATGACTATTGTTGTTTATAATGCTTAATTATGTTATTTTTGACTAGTTACACCTAAATTATTTATGTTTTTGCTATCTTATCTGTAGACTATTAAGAAAAAACAACTATATTTATTGAAAATAAATATTTATTTAGCGAAAAATGTAGTATCCTTCACAATATATTATTGCAGTTTACAGTATTAATATAACAAAATAATACTCAAGGTAAACCTTGAACACTATAAAAGGAAAAACTGGTTATAAATACACAATTACAGTTCAAAATGTACAAACAAAATGTATATTAGTTAAGAAGAAACTGTACAAACATTGATTTCTCTTTAAAACTTATAGATTGCCTAGTTTAATGGTTAACTTCACTTAGATATTGTGATAGGGAGTGTCACATGGCACTTTGTTTATCAATTTGTGATAACCCAACCAAAGCGGTATAGATAAAGACTTAGCAAACTATTGGCAACTTCTCATAAATTACTAAAAATATATAAAATGTTACATTATCATTTTATCTATATATCGCTATGACGTACTCTCTGTATAAGCATACAACCTTGGATATCTTTGGCGGGTTCGCTTCAACATCGCTATCACTCGCAATCCTTGCAAGATATTACTTATCCTTCTTACGACCTAAAAGCTTATCTATGAAACTCCTCTTTCGCTTCACCTTAGTCGGACTCTTTGCGTGCGATTCTATTTCTTTACCTTCCGCCGTCATTTTGTCTATCAAGTCTGGAATGGTCAAGTCTGTGATTTCTATATGCGGTTTCTTTGAGTCGCTGTTGGACTGACTGGAGTTCAGTTCTGGTACCTTGTCGTTTTTCTCTTCAAGCTCCGACTGAGATACGTTTGGTTCTCCTTCCAATCGTTCTGGACCATTTTGCACGACGTCATTCGCCGTAGGTTCTGATTTTTTAACCTTGCTCGCTTCTACTTTTTCTTTCTCAAATACATCGTCTTCAATTTTATCCTCAGTTTTCTTCCCACCTTCGAAACTACTAGCGCTACTTTTAGCTACTGATCCTATGACCCGGGGCTTGGTTGGAGGGAGCGTCCAATCCACAGGCTTGCGCTGAGGAGAATATCTTTTTACCAACTCTTCAAACAATTTGTTGTGGTCAATTTTCAAGGTGTTATTGTTGTCTGGGACACTCATGTGACGCACTTTGGGATCCTCATTCTCCTTGCCGCCTTCTCCGTCTACTTCAGAGCTATCTAAATCAAGTCTCACTTTACGAGTTGGGGTTGGAGTACTGTAGGGCTCAGCAAACGGGAATTTGTACAGATTTGGACTCTCGATTTTATAGCTCGATACAGGGGAATTGGGCGAGTACGGCTTAGCTGGTAGCGAAGCTCGCGTTCCCGCGCGTGTGAAGGGGCTACTCGCAGGATCATGGAGATTTGAAGTCATGAAATCCCTTCGCAGTTTAGAAAGCCGCCGCGTACGGTCGGTCATCGTCCGCCTGTAATCCACATCGTCACTTTGGTTCAACTCGGATGTGTAGTTGTCCGAATACTTTCTCGGCCGGAAATCGTATTCCGTTTCGTCGGTGCGAGACTCCCTCATGCTGGAATATCCCGGTGTGTTCCGCTTGAAGTTGGATGTGGTCTTGCCGTGGTTGGAGGTGATGATGGGGTGCACGTCGGGCGCGGGCGCGGCGCTGGTGGGCGACGGCGGCAGGAACACGGTGTCGTGCTTGTCGAACACCTCGCGGCGCAAACTGAACTGGTCACCTCCAATGATCTCGCGCGACTTAACGCTCATAGTCGCCGTTTTACTTGCCATTTCCGCTCGATAACAAACCGCAACACAATATTATTGATTCTATTTTCCTGTAAGCACTGTATTTCTATTTTTGTGCGCACATTATGAATTCACTGTAACATCACGCCTATACACGTCTGCACATATATTCGACAATAAAGGTCCGGTCGTCCGTATAAGGCGGGCCGTTCGCGATATGTGACTGATCAATAGAGTGGTAGCGATAAGATACGAACGCGAAGCCGCGCCACTTAGTCGTTTCTATATCTTACAGACGAACGAAGCCAGTTGAGTAAATATAAATGAATACAATCGTGTACGTAATTAATAGCGGAGCGAGTGAAAGCGCACCGCGCTGCGGGCTATCGGCGAACGCCTCATTATGTAATGAATATTAAAACAAACGTCCCAAATACTGAAGAATGCCCCATTGTACACACAGAATGCTAATTCATTTACTCGCGCCAATATTTACACTTCCCGACCTTTTGAACTCATTTGGCGTACGCGTTAACAGGGCTTTGAAAGGGCTCTTGTCTTCACAATCTCCCAGATTGTGGAAACGTCTAAGCGGTGATGTGACGAGATATCGACTGTTGGGTTCTTGCTATTATAAATAGTATTCTGTGGATATAGAGATCAAAATTGTATGTTGTGGTGGTTCCCGTTTACTTGTACTCGACGAACCGTTACAACAAAATTGTTAAATTAACATTTCAGTTGGAGCCATATAGGTAATACACGTACTACGAGTAGGTACCTACTGTATAGGTAGAGGTACTACTTAATAACAGTACTATACCTATCTACCATACAACTAAATATATACCTTTATTAGAGTTAAAATTCAGTGATTTACGTAGGTAGGTACCTATATTATTTTTGGCAGAAATAATCAGTTTGATTTGAACAGTAGTTAACTATAAATACTTATGCCTAAAATCATTGCGGTTAATGTGGGCCAATCGATAATATTATTACAGGCTCCGTTATTGTAATAATATTCGATGCTATTTATATCCTAAGTAGTTAGTTTATTTGTTGATATTTTCACATGCCACTGTAGATTAGTAGGTCAGAGACGCGTTAATAATATCGCAGTTTATTTGTGAAGATCGCTGGAATTTAACAACTCGCTTAGATAAACATTTTCGCTTTGACTTAAAACTCACTGGTTGTTAAATTGATAACTCTTTATCGTAGGTTTTATTAGTTTACCTGTAAGGAAGGAAATTCGTATTTTCCTTGATAGTTTCTGATCGGGGAAAAACTGATGTTTGCGATAATGCGCACGGTCTAGAACTCTAGAATGACTCTATAGAACTTTAGTAGGTTAGGAAATATTAGTCACCGGCCTATTGAAGCATTGTTAGGAACATGCGACATTGTTGGTAGATTCGGTGAATCATCCTATCCTAGGTACCTATGCAGCTACTTTTAATGGTTCTCGATTTCAGAACAGAACCAAAAACGCTAATTTTACGTTACGTTAATAATATTATACATGCGCTATTATTTTACTATACAGCGAACTACCTAGTTTCCGATAAGGTGCTTTTCGGGTTAATTCAAAATATCCCTTTAAAATAAATATTATCATGAGATTCCGTCCAGCCAGTATCTATGTAGCTTTATTATTAAGTTTTATAAAGTAGACTCGGGATAGTATCTACTTTTATGTCATAAAAATAATGTTGTAATAAAGCATTTTAAAAAGAAATTAGTACCTAGCATACGCACAAAGTCCGCAACTAACTTTTAGCCACAAATCTAGTAGGTTGTATGTATGGTACTCAACATTCTTTCTGATTAGTTCTGGTATGAAAACGCCTTTTAAAATCTATTCAAATGTTAACTAGGTTGAAGCCGTTATCATCATCATAACAACCATATTACGACCTAATGGGCACGGCTCTCCCCGATAAAACCCATTATGTCTTGCTGGGATTCGGTATGATCTTACGTAAACAAATTAAATAAGTACCAATGAAAATTAACTAGGACGTTCTGTACTATCTATTATTTTACGATAGTTTATTTGGGTTTATAGTTCTCGCCTAAATAACAGCAACATCTAAAGTTTCTTGACTTCAGTGCTTACGAAATCTCTACATACTTCGATTATGTTTTCTTATCTGAACTGTCTTAACTTCCATACTTCCACTTTATTTTTAACGCTTGAAAGCTACCATTCTTTATAATTAAATAGCTTTTATTCACTTCCTGCAACGAAGTTTATAAATAACCGTGACTCAGTAGGAGGTCTTTATCCCCCGGCTTAAATTGTCTTCTGGTATCTGATGACTAAATTTATGAAATCTTTGTAATCTGCAGATTAGGTTTATTGGTTACTAAAATGTTAAACACGCTAACAATAATAACTACTTACTAGATCGTGTAAAATTTAAAGAAAAGTGGTGTCCTTGTTGTAAGGACACAGCTGAACTTTAAACCCGTTTATAGATCAATCATCGGACGTCCGACGCTGCGTTTGCCGATCCGTGGTCTCCACTCTAGAACTTGCCCCATTGGGAACTTTACGGCAAATAATTTTATGCTAGAGAACAATTAGATGCAAATTGACCTAATTTAATATTAAATTTGACCCGATTTTCCGGATCAATATGAATTGACCTTTATGTGCTTCTATCAGTTTGAGAGATTCTTTCAAACCTGCCGAACTTGTTTTTCCGGCCGCTCTTTGCACGTAACCTATCATCCTAATTGTAATTACCTAACATGCTTGAGAATGTTTCGCAATAGTTCATCGACATGATGTTACCCATTCATATTGCATGTTTTGTTCATACCCGTCTGTGGGAACAAATTTACTTGGAATATATTAAATACTAGCGGTGCCCGCGACTCCGTCCGCGTTTGTATGAGGGCCACGCATTAGCATAGGTAACTGAAAATATAAAAAAAAAAGAAAGTCAAATCATTATATTGACTGAATAAACTCAATATCTCTAGGTAACTAAGGTGCCTAATCTATTAAGCTCTCTCTTGTCTAGAGTCAAAGATCATAAACAAAATGATGACATCACGATTCGCTTCACAATTCCCATTTTCGCTGACATAATACACAAAGTATTTTCTCATCATGCAAGGTAACTCCCAAAATGTCGGACAATAGGTAAGCTACGAAACACATCACAGTGATCTCATTCCGGCCGGACATTGGCATTGGCCTTTAATATGACCATGATCGGAGATTCACACCCACCGGGTATTCAGATTTCAGAGTTTATTCACAACAACGTCGGTCATTTAGATTATGAATTTCTGTTGCTAGGAAAATTACGAATGTTGATATTTCTTGGATAGACTCATTTCAAATTAAAAATATAGGTTTACTTTTTCATAGGTACTTAGTACTTAATTATTTTAGTTAAAACGCTGTGCACTGTTTCTACAAGCATTTAGATAATTGTCTATTTTTATTATTTTTAGGTTCGGTTGTCATTTGTTTTGTTTAAATACACAACTAAGAGTTAATTATATTGATATAATTATCTGTTCTTACAGAACCTAAAAATGGTATTTCATAAATAGGATTGAAATCAAAGTACTTTGATTTCCATACTAGGTGACTAGGTAGTTAGATTGGTATTTAGATTAATTATCGCAACCTGCTTATTACCTACCAACCTGCATTTACCTCAGAGAATAAGTAGGAACCTAACTCTATATTTTAAGATTTGCCATAAACCTTTGTTAACGAGGTGCATAGCATAGGTACTATTGTGTTTTTTTATGTGTGTGTGCAAATAAATGAATAGGTACTGAATACTATCTACCTATATGTATATGAATCCTTTTAATGATATTTATTTTGGTAGCGCTAAAGGAAGTCGGATCAATTGATATTCAAATGGTTAAATATTCATAACGGGTATAATTTGATTGTTTCGACACTTTCGACCATGGAGCGGTATTAAAAGTTACCAAATCCTATTGTAAAAGTTGCATTAATAAAGAATTGATTGATAACCGAGCAAGAAAGCAATAATCAATTACCTACCTATCTAATCAGAATCACTGAAATAAAAACAAGTACCTAGTTACCTTACCTATAGTAACAGAAATGTAGTAGTTACTATATAAGTACCTACCTAGTTTGAATAGTAGTTACTATATAAGTACCTACCTAGTTTAAATAGTAGTTACTATATATTCTATATAAGTACCTACCTAGTTTGAATTTTGCTGTATATTATGTTCCTACCTATATTATATAGGTACATACCTACTAATATTATAAATCTGAAGTTTGTTTTATTGGTTATTTGAACGGACTAATCTACTAAGGAAGCGTTGGTCCGATTTAAAATTCGACGAAGTATAAAAACGCTAGCGAAGCTATCTATCTAGATATTTTTGTAAAAGTTAAAAAATAGTTCGAAGATTTGTTCAAAGACTTCATTCACTTCCTGATTGGCAATTCTAGCTGTTACAGTCAGAGCTATTAACGAGGAAACTATCGTAAGGAAACACGTGCACAGCCCAGTTAGCTTCACGTGTATTGAAATTTATTCCTTCTGGATACGGCTTCTGAAACGGCAGTTAGCCCATCACAAAGCACAAAGCGCTCTTTGAAGCTCAGAGGGGAAACGAAATCGTAAATCGTTATCTTTTTTCACATTTGGTATTACATTGCGGGACTTATATATGGACTAAATCAATGTTTTATGTTAATAAAAAACTTTATACATTTTTTCAACAACTCTTCGTTGATATAAACCACAGAACAGATGGTCGGATTGCCCTTTGGCGTCGGGTAACATTAACAACTTGACCCAAAGGTCACCTACATTAACGAATGTAGGGACGGGTTACTGTTACTATAGGCTACTTTTAACAAGGAAAATTAAAAATAATAGGTGCCAAGAAATAAAATGGGCTAATAGGCATTTAGCTACTAAATTTAATATTCTTATTATATGACCATTTAGCTCTAATCAACGTTATTTTTAGGGTTCCGTAGCCAAATGGCAAAAACGGAACCCTTATAGATTCGTCATGTCCGTCCGTCCGTCCGTATGTTACAGCAGTTTTTCTCCGAAACTATAAGAGCTATAAAGCTGAAATTTGGTAAGTAGATGTATTCCGTAAACCGCACTAAGATTTCAAAAAAAAATTGAAAAAATAATTACATTTGGGTCCCCCCATACTTAGAAGCGAAACTTAAAAAATAAAATTTCATCGAACCCATACATGTGGGGTATCTATGAATAGGTCTTCAAATCAATCATAACAATGTTTCTAACATCATTTAATTCTAAACTAAATAGTTTGCACGAGAGACTCTTCCAAAGTCGAAAACAGAGTGCCCCCCCCCCCCCCCCCTCTAACTTCTAAAACAAGAGGATGATAAAGCTAAAAATATATATATATAATGTACATTACCACAAAAACTACCAACGAAACTTGGTTTGAACGAAATCTATCAAGTGGTTTTTTTGTAATACGTCATAAACTATTTCATATAAACAATTGCTGCGGAAGCCTACATGGGCGAGTCCGACTCGCACTTGGCCACTTTTTTATTGTTGAATTGAAATGTTATTTAGGTAGAAGCGCGTGATATCGTAAAAACGTCATATTTAATAATTGTCATGACTGTTTGCTATGCCTACTTACAATTGCTATGTAACTGTGTAGTGCAGTTTATTATGATGCAAATGAGGGCGTTTTGAGGTCGTTTTCTGTAACATACAGTGACCTTCATGGCAACAGGTGGTATTTAAATAAAGTCCGCTTATTGTAATGGAGTAGAGTAAAAATACTAACATTATACGCTTACATTTGTTTCTCAATTTATAAATAAAGACGCAGTTATTTTAAATATGGGTAAATTCCTATACTTCAAGTGATGTCAGAAACAACTTTACGTCTCATATACCTAGTAATTATACCAATTTCCCTATAGCTAATGTGTTATATTGGAGACCCGTTTCAAGGTGAACGTTATATGCGTTGATAATGATGATGATTATGCGCCTATCACACCTAATTTAACTAGGTACATAACATACGGTTGCGTAAAAAAGTTGCTTAGGTAGGTATGTCTACATTATTTCTATATAAACCATCTTTACGCAACCTATGTATCCCAGTTATTTAACTATTCGATGAAAACATGCATTTATTTGAAGCAAACATTTGGTTCCTCGATAGTTATCGGATTGATAACGCGATTTGCCAACAGTTAAGTGAATTTGTTGGAAGACTATCAGCAAATTAAGATATGCCGGGCGGTAGGTAAGTGCTTCTAGATAAGTAATCAACTGATATCAAACATCACTGATTATGCAATTATAAATGTAGCAAATGAGATGGCTCAAATAAACCTTTGAATTATAATCATCATCAGAGAGCTAAAATTATGATTTCAGCTCTCGGAAGTCCACTACATATATTACATAGGCCTCCCTTAATGATTGTCAGGTATTACGGTCGGATGCAGCTTGGATGTACCATGAACCGGCAACTTTGATCAGATCCATCTTGTTGGTAGACGGCCGCAGGTGCGTTTTCCGATCCGTGGTCTCGAGGACTTTTCGGCCCCATCGGCCATCTGTTCTTCTCGCTATAATGTCCTGCTAATTGCAACTTCGAAAAGCTAATATGCTGGGCTATGTCGGTGATAGGCGTTTTTCTACGTAGGTATCTCCTTATTTCTGATTCGACCCCGAAGAGAAACCCTGAGCATTGCCTTCTCTTTGAGCGACTTTGAGCCTGTTCATGAGGCCTATGGTGAAGCACCACGTTTCGGATCCGTGTGTCATCTCTGGCAACACACACAAGTTATAGACTATCGTCTTGAGGCACTAAATTATAATAGTTATAAAGAAACTAGATAATGATAATTTAGCCATATGACTTTAAACGTAAAGCTATTTCTTGGGGAAAAAATACACCAAGTATCGTATGTTAAGTATTTTTATTTATTAATTAAGTATGTAGTTTTGGATAATTTACTACTAAAACATAACATTCGAGTATAAATAGATATAAATACGTAAATATTCTTACTTAATCTGCTAACTGATTTACTAAAACTCCCGAATTAGGTACCTAAGCACTTTTTCGTGACCCATCATTGTTTAATAGTACCTACATTTCATTCGATAGTATATAACGTATGTTCAAGAATCAATCATGTTTTCATTATAGGTATAAGTTAAATAAATTTCATTTATCATAATAACAGCTAAATAAATTAAGCCATTACAGGTTGAATATTAAAAATACTCCTTTGTCACATTTTCACGATGCAATTCTACGACTAAACCAATACATAGAGATTGCAAATTTAATTGTTCTCATGTTCAATTCTTACATTGTCTGATTTTTTAAAATTTATTATTGGAGATAATTAGGAGTTACGGGAAAAACTAAGGTTAGCTTGTTTTTACCGGGATGAATACCATATTAAATATCCATATATTGATGTCGCGAGGCGGAAAGCTTCTTATAAGCAACTAGGTATATTAGGTACTTGCAATTCTTGTGTATTTAATAACGTGTTCACAATGAAAATATTATTAAAACTGTTAGAATAGCAATCTAGTCAGAATACTAATCATGTAGAAATAATTGATTAAACCAATTTACTAAATAGTCTGTCATAACTAACATTATGTCACATAGTCAATAGTCACATCTCTTTCTCTTTCTTATCATATCTATTTTTACCTTTGAGAGAAAATGAGCTTTTACTTCACAAGCATTGAATCTTGAGTGTAAATAATGTTATGTATGTGATTATGTTCTTCAATATAATGTAACGTCACAAATACATCTATTATTATTACATGGTTGTTGTGGTGTTATTTCATTGTCAGTTCTACATCTCAAAACACTTTATTTGTAAATGATAATTCAATGACTGTTACCTCTAATATTGTTTAAAAAAATGATATTTAAAAATCTACTAGATTGAATAATATATTGAAAATAGTCCTTGGTGAGATCTAGAAACTAATTACTTCCACTAATATCGATAAATAAGTTCCTCTGACCATTATTGTGAGGCATTAAGATTTAGACATTATCTCTTTCATAGCCAACTCAATCTTCAATTGTATACAAGCAACTCTTTCTTGAAATATCTGATTTATCAAATACAGTCTCTTTTGCTCAAGCAACGCGTTCTCTTTTATCAATTTCTGTTTTAGTTCTTGATCTTCGGGTGTTAGTTGTTCTTTACTCTCCTTGTTAAGCAGACCTTCCTGTTTATTCTTCAAGGTAACATGACTCCTAAGTTTGACTATCTCGAACTGTTCAGAATTGATTTTCGCTTGCAGCAATGATTTCAGTTGGAGATATTCAGCGTTTTCTAATTCGAGTCTGAGTATTTTCAATTCTTTCTCTGTGAATTTCGGTTTCTCGATGATAGGTTCTGGTGGAGGTTCGATTTCTGGCGATTCTTTTTCAGGTTTGAATTCAAAATGGTTAGGGTCTGGTTTGAATTTGAATTCTGGATCTGCTTTGAAGTCGAACGTGTCTTTTTCTTTGAAATCTGTTTTGAATTCGAAATTGTCCTCGAATTCTGCTTCGAAAGTTGGTTCTGGGACGTCGAACTCTGCTTCGAAAGTGGGATCTGGTAGTTTAGGTGATTCTTTGTCTATGGTTTTATCTTGGAATGCGTCTGGTGGGGTTTTTATCTCGTCTGTAGCGATTGCTTCGTTATGTGAGTTCCGTCTAGAACTTCCGTCTTTCTCGTCGATAGAAGGTTGTTGTTGTGAAAGCGCGTTTGGTTCAACGGACTTTTGCAGACTTCGAAGTTTTCTCTGCAACAATATTCTCCAGTTATCGTATGACAATAAATACATTATGTTAGTTCATGCACGAGTTTGAAGAGCAAAATATGTCAAAATAAGGATAAATTCCTATCATAAAGGTCAGTATGCGGTTTATTTTCCGTATTAAATTTGGATTTGCTTACAATATATTAAATAAGAGAATCGAGTACCAATTTAAACAAATCTATGCTTCAACGGAGAAGATAAACAACTTAAGGGCACCGACCGGTATGTAAAAAATTTAAAGGACGTGATTTATTAATTGATTCAGATTTATTGTCCGTAAAATCACAGTGATTAACACATATTGTAACGATCGCAAACCCGCACTTCGATTTAAATTTTTATTTAATAATCTAAACAAATGAGAATTAAGGTGCGTCCAAACACAGCGCGCAAAGTGCGCGGCAGCTACGCGCGGCATTCACGGGACGCAAATTTGCCGCGAACTTTGAATTTGCGGCTGGTAACATGCGACTGCCGCGCGCGGCAGCTGTCCAATCACAGCGCGAATAACCGCGCGCGGCCGCCGCGTTCAAATGCCGCGCTATGTTTGGATACATCTTTAAAAACTCTACTTTTTTTTTTTTTCTTATTTTCTTTGGATCACCTCGCCGCGTTCAAATGCCGCGCTATGTTTGGATACATCTTTAAAAACTCTACTTTTTTTTTTTTCTTATTTTCTTTGGATCACCTCGCCGCGTTCAAATGCCGCGCTATGTTTGGATACATCTTTAAAAACTCTACTTTTTTTCTTTTTCTTATTTTCTTTGGATCACCTCGCCGCGTTCAAATGCCGCGCTATGTTTGGATACATCTTTAAAAACTCTATTTTTTTTCTTTTTCTTATTTTCTTTGGATCACCTCGCCGCGTTCAAATGCCGCGCTATGTTTGGATACATCTTTAAAAACTCTACTTTTTTTCTTTTTCTTATTTTCTTTGGATCACCTCGCCGCGTTCAAATGCCGCGCTATGTTTGGATACATCTTTAAAAACTTTACTTTTTTTCTTTTTCTTATTTTCTTTGGATCACCTCGCCGCGTTCAAATGCCGCGCTATGTTTGGACACACCTTTAAAAACTCTACTTTTTTTCTTTTTCTTATTTTCTTTGGATCACCTTCAGATGTAATGATGAAGCCGGCGTGCATCTCCGCGTGGATCTGGTTCAGTAATGTATGTATCACCTTGAGCTGCGTGACGATCCGCTGCGCCTCCCACAGGCAGTGGTCGCGCGCGGGCGTGATGAAGCCGGCGTGCATCTCCGCGTGGATCTGGTTCAGTAATGTATGTATCACCTTGAGCTGCGTGACGATCCGCTGCGCCTCCCACAGGCAGTGGTCGCGCGCGGGCGTGATGAAGCCGGCGTGCATCTCCGCGTGGATCTGGTTCAGTAATGTATGTATCACCTTGAGCTGCGTGACGATCCGCTGCGCCTCCCACAGGCAGTGGTCGCGCGCGGGCGTGATGAAGCCGGCGTGCATCTCCGCGTGGATCTGGTTCAGTAATGTATGTATCACCTTGAGCTGCGTGACGATCCGCTGCGCCTCCCACAGGCAGTGGTCGCGCGCGGGCGTGATGAAGCCGGCGTGCATCTCCGCGTGGATCTGGTTCAGTAATGTATGTATCACCTTGAGCTGCGTGACGATCCGCTGCGCCTCCCACAGGCAGTGGTCGCGCGCGGGCGTGATGAAGCCGGCGTGCATCTCCGCGTGGATCTGGTTCAGTAATGTATGTATCACCTTGAGCTGCGTGACGATCCGCTGCGCCTCCCACAGGCAGTGGTCGCGCGCGGGCGTGATGAAGCCGGCGTGCATCTCCGCGTGGATCTGGTTCAGTAATGTATGTATCACCTTGAGCTGCGTGACGATCCGCTGCGCCTCCCACAGGCAGTGGTCGCGCGCGGGCGTGATGAAGCCGGCGTGCATCTCCGCGTGGATCTGGTTCAGTAATGTATGTATCACCTTGAGCTGCGTGACGATCCGCTGCGCCTCCCACAGGCAGTGGTCGCGCGCGGGCGTGATGAAGCCGGCGTGCATCTCCGCGTGGATCTGGTTCAGTAATGTATGTATCACCTTGAGCTGCGTGACGATCCGCTGCGCCTCCCACAGGCAGTGGTCGCGCGCGGGCGTGATGAAGCCGGCGTGCATCTCCGCGTGGATCTGGTTCAGTAATGTATGTATCACCTTGAGCTGCGTGACGATCCGCTGCGCCTCCCACAGGCAGTGGTCGCGCGCGGGCGTGATGAAGCCGGCGTGCATCTCCGCGTGGATCTGGTTCAGTAATGTATGTATCACCTTGAGCTGCGTGACGATCCGCTGCGCCTCCCACAGGCAGTGGTCGCGCGCGGGCGTGATGAAGCCGGCGTGCATCTCCGCGTGGATCTGGTTCAGGAGAGACTCCTGTTTGCGCAGTTCTAGGCTGATCTCTGTGGAGGATTCCGGGAACTCCGAGGGGAGGGATGGTAGCGGCGGTATGTATCTGTGGAAGAGATATACATTTTTGGTGTTGAAATCGCGCGCGCGAGCAGCAAGGAGGCGGAGCGCGACAGAACGCTCACTCAGCCAGAGAAAGACTGCTCTTGTTGTGGTCGAAACGTCGAGAATTTTTAACTACATTGTAAATACAAGAGTTTTTTTTATAAATACGTGATAAATTCCTATTATTATAAAATTCATATTGTAACTAACTCGCGAAATTTTTGAAAGTGTAATAGTAGACTTACTTGCTAAGTTGGACGGCTGGGAACAGTTTGTCCGACTTCGTGACGAGGTAGGTGAGCAGATTCAACGACATGTTAAGCGCAGGCCCCATCGCACTCGATATTACTTGTATATTCGCGTGGTTTACCTGAAAATTATCATTCATTTATTGGATTATGGTTCAATAAGGTCAGATTTTTTTTAATTTACAAAGCAACATCTTGTCCCTTTTGTTATCTACCTACATATATAATATATTATCATTAATATACTATAGACGACCTCTGTAACGAATATTTGTTTTGAGTATGAGTGTACACAAAATACAACATTTATATTTATACAATTTTAAAAAAAAAATATATAAGTGTAGATCATGTCTAATAACAATAAACAGCAGTTGATGTCTAATAACTAAGACGATAAACTGACCTGTTCGTTAGCTACAACGCTCTCGAAGTGTCGCATCAGCCAGCCGACCAGGCTGCAGTGGACGGCCGGCAGCTTGTTCACGAGAGACAACATGGCCGCCTCGCGCTGCGGTTCCGCTATCGCAGTGGCTTGTTCGAACTGACCGTGGAGCTCTTGGGTTAGAATTGATTCTGGCAGTTCGCTGGAATTAAATTAAAGATTTTAAGATTCATTTATTTTAAAATATCATTTTATCTATAGTAACAAATAGTCCGGGATCCGTAGAACATGGAAATCACTTGATTACTATCAAGCTAATTTTTGGTGAGTAGCGTCGTTTCGATGAGACGCCCAAAAATATCCTTTACCCAACTCTGGTAACATGCGACTGCCGCGCGTGGCAGGCGTCCAATCACAGCGCGAATGGCCGCGCGCGGCCGCCGCGTTTAAATGCCGCGCTATGATTGGACACACCTTAAGGTTTCGATCGAGTCTACCGTACCCCTTGACAAAATGATTAATATAAATATGTTCCAGTCCAGGGTCAGTCACCTGAGGAACCCCTTGAGCATGGCGCAGGCGACGGGCACGTCCCAGTGGTAGGGCAGTGCGGCCGCGCGGTCCGTGAACAGTTTCTAGTGTCAGTCACCTGAGGAACCCCTTGAGCATGGCGCAGGCGACGGGCACGTCCCAGTGGTAGGGCAGTGCGGCCGCGCGGTCCGTGAACAGTTTCTAGTGTCAGTCACCTGAGGAACCCCTTGAGCATGGCGCAGGCGACGGGCACGTCCCAGTGGTAGGGCAGTGCGGCCGCGCGGTCCGTGAACAGTTTCTAGTGTCAGTCACCTGAGGAACCCCTTGAGCATGGCGCAGGCGACGGGCACGTCCCAGTGGTAGGGCAGTGCGGCCGCGCGGTCCGTGAACAGTTTCTAGTGTCAGTCACCTGAGGAACCCCTTGAGCATGGCGCAGGCGACGGGCACGTCCCAGTGGTAGGGCAGTGCGGCCGCGCGGTCCGTGAACAGTTTCTAGTGTCAGTCACCTGAGGAACCCCTTGAGCATGGCGCAGGCGACGGGCACGTCCCAGTGGTAGGGCAGTGCGGCCGCGCGGTCCGTGAACAGTTTCTAGTGTCAGTCACCTGAGGAACCCCTTGAGCATGGCGCAGGCGACGGGCACGTCCCAGTGGTAGGGCAGTGCGGCCGCGCGGTCCGTGAACAGTTTCTAGTGTCAGTCACCTGAGGAACCCCTTGAGCATGGCGCAGGCGACGGGCACGTCCCAGTGGTAGGGCAGTGCGGCCGCGCGGTCCGTGAACAGTTTCTAGTGTCAGTCACCTGAGGAACCCCTTGAGCATGGCGCAGGCGACGGGCACGTCCCAGTGGTAGGGCAGTGCGGCCGCGCGGTCCGTGAACAGTTTCTAGTGTCAGTCACCTGAGGAACCCCTTGAGCATGGCGCAGGCGACGGGCACGTCCCAGTGGTAGGGCAGTGCGGCCGCGCGGTCCGTGAACAGTTTCTAGTGTCAGTCACCTGAGGAACCCCTTGAGCATGGCGCAGGCGACGGGCACGTCCCAGTGGTAGGGCAGTGCGGCCGCGCGGTCCGTGAACAGTTTCTAGTGTCAGTCACCTGAGGAACCCCTTGAGCATGGCGCAGGCGACGGGCACGTCCCAGTGGTAGGGCAGTGCGGCCGCGCGGTCCGTGAACAGTTTCTAGTGTCAGTCACCTGAGGAACCCCTTGAGCATGGCGCAGGCGACGGGCACGTCCCAGTGGTAGGGCAGTGCGGCCGCGCGGTCCGTGAACAGTTTCTAGTGTCAGTCACCTGAGGAACCCCTTGAGCATGGCGCAGGCGACGGGCACGTCCCAGTGGTAGGGCAGTGCGGCCGCGCGGTCCGTGAACAGTTTCTAGTGTCAGTCACCTGAGGAACCCCTTGAGCATGGCGCAGGCGACGGGCACGTCCCAGTGGTAGGGCAGTGCGGCCGCGCGGTCCGTGAACAGTTTCTAGTGTCAGTCACCTGAGGAACCCCTTGAGCATGGCGCAGGCGACGGGCACGTCCCAGTGGTAGGGCAGTGCGGCCGCGCGGTCCGTGAACAGTTTCTAGTGTCAGTCACCTGAGGAACCCCTTGAGCATGGCGCAGGCGACGGGCACGTCCCAGTGGTAGGGCAGTGCGGCCGCGCGGTCCGTGAACAGTTTCTAGTGTCAGTCACCTGAGGAACCCCTTGAGCATGGCGCAGGCGACGGGCACGTCCCAGTGGTAGGGCAGTGCGGCCGCGCGGTCCGTGAACAGTTTCTAGTGTCAGTCACCTGAGGAACCCCTTGAGCATGGCGCAGGCGACGGGCACGTCCCAGTGGTAGGGCAGTGCGGCCGCGCGGTCCGTGAACAGTTTCTAGTGTCAGTCACCTGAGGAACCCCTTGAGCATGGCGCAGGCGACGGGCACGTCCCAGTGGTAGGGCAGTGCGGCCGCGCGGTCCGTGAACAGTTTCTAGTGTCAGTCACCTGAGGAACCCCTTGAGCATGGCGCAGGCGACGGGCACGTCCCAGTGGTAGGGCAGTGCGGCCGCGCGGTCCGTGAACAGTTTCTAGTGTCAGTCACCTGAGGAACCCCTTGAGCATGGCGCAGGCGACGGGCACGTCCCAGTGGTAGGGCAGTGCGGCCGCGCGGTCCGTGAACAGTTTCTAGTGTCAGTCACCTGAGGAACCCCTTGAGCATGGCGCAGGCGACGGGCACGTCCCAGTGGTAGGGCAGTGCGGCCGCGCGGTCCGTGAACAGTTTCTAGTGTCAGTCACCTGAGGAACCCCTTGAGCATGGCGCAGGCGACGGGCACGTCCCAGTGGTAGGGCAGTGCGGCCGCGCGGTCCGTGAACAGTTTCTAGTGTCAGTCACCTGAGGAACCCCTTGAGCATGGCGCAGGCGACGGGCACGTCCCAGTGGTAGGGCAGTGCGGCCGCGCGGTCCGTGAACAGTTTCTAGTGTCAGTCACCTGAGGAACCCCTTGAGCATGGCGCAGGCGACGGGCACGTCCCAGTGGTAGGGCAGTGCGGCCGCGCGGTCCGTGAACAGTTTCTAGTGTCAGTCACCTGAGGAACCCCTTGAGCATGGCGCAGGCGACGGGCACGTCCCAGTGGTAGGGCAGTGCGGCCGCGCGGTCCGTGAACAGTTTCTAGTGTCAGTCACCTGAGGAACCCCTTGAGCATGGCGCAGGCGACGGGCACGTCCCAGTGGTAGGGCAGTGCGGCCGCGCGGTCCGTGAACAGTTTCTAGTGTCAGTCACCTGAGGAACCCCTTGAGCATGGCGCAGGCGACGGGCACGTCCCAGTGGTAGGGCAGTGCGGCCGCGCGGTCCGTGAACAGTTTCTAGTGTCAGTCACCTGAGGAACCCCTTGAGCATGGCGCAGGCGACGGGCACGTCCCAGTGGTAGGGCAGTGCGGCCGCGCGGTCCGTGAACAGTTTCTAGTGTCAGTCACCTGAGGAACCCCTTGAGCATGGCGCAGGCGACGGGCACGTCCCAGTGGTAGGGCAGTGCGGCCGCGCGGTCCGTGAACAGTTTCTAGTGTCAGTCACCTGAGGAACCCCTTGAGCATGGCGCAGGCGACGGGCACGTCCCAGTGGTAGGGCAGTGCGGCCGCGCGGTCCGTGAACAGTTTGCGGAGCTGCTGAAGCTTGATCTTGTCCGGCTCGGCGCGGTAGATCTGACTAGATTTAACACCGTTTGCCTGCAAGTAAGACGAAACAAATATAAGAACATCAGGAAGATTAAAAAAAACGATACTTAATAATAAACGCAGCCTAAGAACGAAACTAAGTGTACTCAATGTTCCAAAAGTTTGAATAAAAATTTGAATTTGAATTGAATTTGAGCCTGAACTGGGATTGACGTGATTATGTCTCAAGCTACATGCTTGAAGAGAATATAATAGTCTGCTTCTCTAGAAGACCGCAGGTGATTTTGAGCCCATCATTTGATAAAACGGGAATTACTCACGTACAGGAATTAAACAACTCTAGACGTTTCGACCACAACAAGAGCAGTCTTTATCTACCTTGTTATTTTATATTTACCTGCAGATAGTCGATGCTTTCTCTCACGACCAGCGGTAAGCCCGTGTCGTCGTGACAGCGCGAACGCTCGACGGACTGCTGCAGTGGCACGCCGAAGATTGGCAGAGCGACTGGGAAATAACACGAAATAAATAAATATTGCTGCAATTCACACGACCCTAGCCCCGTGGTAAGCTGGAAGATTGTGTTACGGGTACAGTGTAGCTGTAGGAGTCAGATTTTTTTGCAATCATGAAATAGTTTTTTCAATATCATATTATTCTGTTTTGATAACATACAAATTATTGTCAACAATATCTCATCGAGTAAGTACAAAACTGACACTTGACACCCTGATTATAGAAAACTACAAAGACCATAGATATATTTTATTTCACACAGAAAACACCCGGAACATACGTGCAAGCAAATGCATCAAATGCCAATTTAGTTAATCAAGTCAAAAAGTTAACGTGTGGATTTTCACAAAACAAAATTCAACGTTTTTTAGCCCAAACTGACACTTCTTTAATTATCTTTTAACCGTAGCCACCTAAATTAATATCAGTATTTTTAGACAAGACAATCTTACCATCCAGACAGAACCCGTTAAGGAAAGGATTCATCATATTAAACAAAACACAAGCCACTAAATACAATACGAGTATAATACCGGCACATGATTTACGAAAAACAGCGATCAACTGACTTTCGTAGGCTGTTATCTCGCAGACAATTCTTTTGTTTATTTGTTGATAAAGATTGTTATCGTTATTATTTTACGCAGTCACAGAAGTTAGGTATTGGAGCCTGATAGAAGTTTTACAGCACAACATATTAAGTTTGCTATTTACAGAATAAATAAATATTGATGGACAATTCTCAATTGGTCACGTGCGGGTTGCTGAATGGTACACCATGTCCTTAAAACATTCAAAGTTGACGGAAAATGCCGGTGTCATAATGTTTGCCTTCATCGTTTTACAAGCGCACATAATTTTCAAAAAAAAATTAACAACGGGAATTTTTCAACGCGCTTATTTGTAAAGGAGTTATTAAACTCTCGACACGTATTATTAACTCTTTAAAAAATATATAAATAGCGGTGTTGTAATATAAATTGTGTAACTAACGATTATTTTATAAGTGAAATTGAAAAAATATGTGTATATTTGTTTTCTGTTAAAGTTTTAGTTATAAAACTTACCTCCCAAAGTGAATATTTCCTCGAAAGGCACTCCCGCGGTCACTGTAGACGGGACTTTGGTTAGTTTTTTCTCTTTCTTCTCTTTGTCTTTCTCTTTTACCTTCTCTTTTTCTTTGTCCTTTACTTTCTCTTTTTCTTTTTCTGTTAAAATATTTGGAATTAATTGAACGAGTAAATATTCGGAAAAAAGTGACATGAACGAATATTTTAATTTCATAAACAAGTAAGTAATAGTATATAGAGTATAAGCTAGATTATAGGCATTTGAAAGCATGCACTGTACTTCCACAGTCAACGAAACTGTTGAACATCCTATCTTTTTTAGCCAAGTGAAATATAAATTAATAATAAGAATTCTCAAAAACTGGTGCATGACTGTTCTTGAATATACCTGATGGCAAGTCAAAATGACCAATCAACAACAAATACGTAAAGAAAAAATGTCAATAAAACAAATTCTCTACATAATTTTTATACAAGTAAATCGATGTGAGAGTTCAGTTCATTTAGGTACATTTAGGATTTTTTAAAGATTTAGATTTATGTCATTTATTTCCATAAAATCTTAAAAATCACTTGGACAAGCCACGGTATTCGATGTTCGGAAAAAAAGTAATAGTGATAACATACTGGAGACAAATTACCTTTTACTTTTTCTTTCTCCTTATCTTTTGGTTTCTTTTCGTCTTTTGTCTTTTCTTTCTTTTCATCTTTGAGTTTCTCTTTCGATTCTAGCTTGAATTTGGCTTTTTCTTCTTTTTCCTAAAAAGTAATATACAGCTAGTAAATTATAGTAATGAGCTACAACAAAGTTTCTGATAAAGTTATTCAGTCCTTTAAGACGCATAATGTGACTAGGTCCTTGACCATATTATAAGGTCAAAGACCTAGTTATAAAAAAGTAAAAACTACCGCTTCATTTGGTAATAAGGAAAAACGTTAATGAGAAATGTTCATTTAATTAATGAGTTAATGTTCATTTCAGAGTGCCCCAGTAATCCAATTCCATCGGTTGTTGCTATCGAGATATATTACTCTGAGGTAGTTAGGTTTTGTCACAGATAAAACAGTAGGTACTAGGTCATATGACAATAACCTGACGGCCAGACGTAGGTAGCAATAACCTAAGAGCCCGTGATGGCCAGACCTTCCTTTAATTCACAAGCGTGAAAATTCTTTCATGTGTATGTCTAACATAGGTAAGAATAACCCCCAAACATGAAACCTGGATCGCGGTTCCTTTGGGAGATAACAACCTTTTACCTGTTATCTCCCAAAGGAACCGCGATCCAGGTTTCATGTTTGGGGGTTATTCTTACCTATGTTAGACATACACATGAAAGAATTTTCACGCTTGTGAATTAAAGGAAGGTCTGGCCATCACAGGCTCTTGGTCTACAAGGATAACAATGACGTTGGCCTTTGTGATGTGACCTAACTTTAACAAGTTAAGGTTAGGCAATATGTTTTATATTTTTTTTTGTTTTCATTATAATATTATGGAAGAAAAATATTTTTTTTTTTATGTTTGAGTTTGCACCTAATCAATATAAATGTATTACGAGTATACACTACCGACCCTTCCTCGCTTAAATATCTTCGGGTACTTAACTTATAAACATTCCCTTTGAATCACTCTTTCTGTTAAAAATCCGAAATCCGTTGCGTAATTTTAAAGATTCAAGGACACCTTCATGTTTAAAACTGAATAATATTAAATAAATAAATATTGCTGGACAATTCACACAGAGACATCTAGCCCCGTGATAAGCTTTAAACTTGTGTTACAGTGTTTAAATACATTTTAAAGGCGCATCTGATCAGTTATTCTTAGTCGCTACAGGAAAATGTCTCAGTATTTTTTTGTATTTTATTTTCGTGTGGAACTTAATAACAAATGCGAGCGAAGTCGCATGTAAATAAGATAAAAAATAACAGAAAGAGGACAAAATGATACAACTGATTGTTTTGTGTACCAAATAAATAAATACAAACAAAGTCCTGTCTGTCCTTTGTCCTATGCCTTTGACTCTATGATTGGTTGATTAATGACCTAAGCGTGGACACTCTTAAGAGCCTTGTGACGTTACGAAGTTTTGCGAAATTGGATATTTTATGCACCACGTGACCGGCGCGTCACGCGAATTCTATGAAAAATACTAAATGATCTTGATACTTCGTCGATCTAAAACATACAAATATACTAATAATTATTTTAGATCTGTAGAAAATGGCATCGAATAAATTCCATTTTATTGAGTGGATTTTTTTTCAGTTTCATTCCGAAATAATTATTATATTAATGTTTTTATTTAATTGATAGGAGTTTATATATTTTCCTAAATTCAAAATGGTGGATATTTTTATTTCAATATTTGAATCAATTATGTTTTATCTTAATAATATCAATATTTATTTTAAATCTGATTGATTATTTGAAATCAATTAAGTAGGTACATAATTTTAAATTAAAACATTCATGATTAATAATTATATATATAAGAATAAAACTGAAAATAGTCTTATTGAAGTTAAATGTCCTCATTCATCTCATCTTATGGGCTCATTTTTAAACCGATTCTTCTGAAATTTGGTGTGTAGGTTTGTAATTAAATGTTTTTTTTTTGTCGAATGTTGGGACTTTATGTAAGTTCGAAAGTCTAAATTGAACGGACTAAATACAAATTCTAATTATAACAAAACAAATAAATTATATTACCTATATTTAAGTTGCTTGTTTTGTTAGATGGTATATTTGTGTTTGAATAAATAAAAGTTTCGTTAATGAAGGTTTTAATTATGTTTAGGTATTATTTTTGTAGTTTCGAACTTTATATTTATTTTTATATTTATTGGTATCCATTTATCTACATATGTCATACACAGATGTAGAATATCCATTTATCTACATATGTCATCTTGAATAATTCCCATTATATTTTTATTTTGATAAACTATTTATTTTTATTTTATTACGAACTTATTTGAAAATATTTCATTTATATATTAAAAAAAAAACCAACCCGCACTTGGCCAGCGTGGTGAATTAAGGCCTAATCTATCTCGTCAAGAGAGAAGTCCCTATCCCAGCAGTGGGAACGTGAATAGGGGTGTTATTTTATATACAGGGCGTTCCAAAATTATGGGCCATGAAGGGGAAGTACCATATATATCGTTGATAGTGAATTTTGCTCAAAGAAGACTTCATTTTATTTAAAAAAAAGTAAGTAATTTAATTAATTAATTTACAAAAAAAATGTTTCATGTTTTTTATTTGATTAAAATAATTAATTTCACGTTGTTCCTTTCTTTTAAAATACTATGTTACTTAAGCAGAGTTATTATTTTTTAGCTATTCTTTCGATTGGTATCATAAAAATAGAGTTTTTTTTTCTACATGTAAGTCGGTTCGATTCCCAGACAAAGCAAGTAATTTTTAGAAAATCTATGAATCCAGAATTACTAACTTTTAAAAATAAAATGAAGTCTTCTTTGAGCAAAATTCACTATCTACGATATTTAAGGTACTTCCCCTCCATGGCCCATAACTTTGGGACGCCCTGTATTTATTAGAAAGGTACAATTATTTAATGTTTACAATAAATAATATATTTATTAGAAAGGTACATTATTTATTGTTTACATATTGGATACTCGGTAAAAATAAGAACAAAAAATTACGGAATATTTTCTTTGTAATAAATATTATGGAAATCTATACTACAATTATCAAGCTGAGGAGATTGCTTGTTTATTTGTTTGAACGTGCTACTCAGGAACCGCGGGTCCGATTTAAAATATGATTTCAGTATTGGATAGTAAAATGATCGAAAAAGGCTATAAAACATAAACTAGTAAATAACGTAAAAACGCAAGCGCAGCTGTCGGCGGGTCGGCAAGTTAGTCATAATCTAAAAAAATCATAGGCATAATTACATTTAGTCGTTGGACGGTTTCACCAAAAAAAGTTGCCTTGTTGTTTTTTAATTAGGATAGATAACTTTAGATATGCAATCCACATCCTACAGCATAACCTCCAAATAAATAAGGTAAAACAAGATGACAATGATGTGGTACAATTCTTAGGCCAGCAACATTTGGTACAATTCTTAGGCCAGCAACAACAACAATTGACCGTTATCAATAAAAATAACAATTGATCGTTATCAACGGATCAACTTATGTCGGTCGTAGTATCGCAATAACACATACACGCACACTAACAGCGTTTTTACAGCAATTGACAGTCCCACACACTGACATTTTACGAAATATTTCTATATTTTATTCAAGAACAACCGACATAGGTCCGACCTCGACAAGCGCTCGCGCGGTACTAAATGGAAAAAGCCGGCTGAATGAAAAAACTACTAAATTATGGTAGTTTTATTTTATTCATAAAAAATTACCAAAACCGTTCTACAAATTAAAATTAATATCATAGTTTAAGCAAATGTTGATAAATATTTTGATATAAATATGACGTCCCATTGATTTAGAACTTCGGAGTTATTGAGGTTTGTTTCGAAGCATTTTCGGTCGATATTAAATTCGGTATATCTTTAGAATAAAAGCATTTAACGAAAATGTACTCTACTCTAAATGAAGAATAGGATATACGTAACATAATAAAAAATAGTTTGATCGCCCATATTCATTAGAATCTACAAATTTGAGCTGAGAAAACAGGTCTTCGAGCGTTTTTTACGAAACATGTATCCGGAGAATGATTATTACTCAATATATAAACAAGTTATCTAAAATGTTTCTTACTACTTTTGTAGAGGAGAAAACGAACTATTATATAGATGTAATTGTAATATCAAACAACTAACGCAAACCATAGAATTAGGACGAGAAAACCGAACAATTTCGCGATTTCACGTAATAGGCCTCTTAAGGGCCACTTATAATTGAGGGCAGGCCAATTTATAACTAAAGCACCTACGTAAAGCGTTGCACAATAAGAACATACCTACCTACCTAAATAATCAACTGGTTTTAGCCTGTGATACCCAAGCAGAGCACAGAATATAAATTGAATAGGGCTTCGATGTTTAAAAAATAAATGGTTGTTTGTGATGTTGCAGAAAAGCTACATAATATGTATAATAGCTATATTAGCTAATTAGTTTAGCGATTAATTAGGTACCTATAATATTTTTGAATATATTATTTGATACATTGATTGAGCTCTATTATAATAATGGATATTAAAGCAAGTCCAAGTAACGTAATTTCGTTATGCTTATTTTACGAGTAATTAACAATAGTTCTTATTTTATTTCCAAAGTATAAAAAATAATTCTCCACAATCCACAATACATTAAGAAGAAGAAATATCTTTGTAAAAAATTAATGAGAACAGCTTCCTACGCCTACAAAAAAACAAAATATTTTGAAATACATATATAGACCAGGGTTTTTAATTTTTTACAAGGAAAAAAATAGTAGTAGAATGAAACCCATTAGAAAAGGAGGGGAATATGATAAAAATGAAAGGAAAAATAAATTACGGTCGATCTGAGTTCGGGAAGTGGGAGGGGGTGGGCTTTTAAGGGGAGAAAATGGTTTATCTCGATTTGCGGTGAAACTACAAGTCCTATAAAAAAAAGTTATATGGCAAAGTTGTAGGTAATAAAACGATCTACAACTTTTAATTCCCAACTTTTTTACATAACGTCAAAATGTATGTGAAAAATTCAAATAACTAAGTTTTTGGTTTTTTATTTCTATCTTTTTCAAAAACATTTTATTTTCTACGAAATTTGGTGAAAACTTACCTATTTATGTCCCAAATCCACTATAATTTATTTGATTAAAAATATTAATTTTTTCACCTTATTTTGACTTAATTACTAAAAAAATAGACCAATTTTCAATCGAAAATTCACGTGTCAAAATATTAGTTTTTTTATAAAAATCGGTATGCTGTTTGTTCATTGAAATCTCTATTTTATGATGGTTAAGAAAAATATATACATTGCCATAATAAATTATCTCAGAAAATGCAAAACACCGAAACAAAATTTGTATCATTATGTACAATTGCATCATAAAAATGTGATTTTTGCAATTTTTATTTCATATAATTGCTTATAATCCGACTTATTGCACATTATACAAACAGATTATTATATAATAATTATTATTATATAGTCTGAAAAGACAAAATCATATTTTTATGATGCAATTGTACCTAATGATACAAATTTTTGTTTCGGTTTTGTGCATTTTCTGAGAATATTTACTATCGTAATGTATATATTTTTTTTAATTATCAGAAAATAGAGATTTCAATGAACATAAAGCACACCGATTTTTATAAAAAAGCTAATATTTCGACACGTGAATTTTCGATTGAAAATTAGTCTATATTTTTGAAAATTAAGTCAAAATAAGGTGAAAACAATAATATTTTCAATCAAATAAATCACAGTGTATTTGGGACATAAATAGGTAAGTTTTCACCAAATTTCGTTGAAAAATAACAATGTTTGAGAAAGATAGAAATAAAAAACCAAAAACTTAGTTATTTGAATTTTTCACATACATTTTGACGTTATGTAAAAAAGTTGTGAATTAAAAGTTGTAGATCGTTTTATTACCTACAACTTTGCCATATAACTTTTTTTTATAGGACTTGTAGTTTCACCGCAAATCGAGATAAACCATTTTCTCCCCTTAAAAGCCCACCCCCTCCCACTTCCCGAACTCAGATCGACCGTAATTTATTTTTCCTTTCATTTTTATCATATTCCCCTCCTTTTCTAATGGGTTTCATTCTACTACTATTTTTTTCCTTATTTGACCATTTTTGAAGCTAACTGCACTGGTCTAATATACCAAAAGTAACCTACATAATTAAAAACTTATAAAATAGCTAAAACTTCAATTCACAGAGATGCACACTGCAATCCATTACTACCCGCAACCGAACCAAAACAAAACGAACACTTATAGATTTTTCGCTTATCAACTTTTGATGAATCAGAAACGGTTATCACAATATTATCAGCATACAAATCCGCAATTTCTCTATTTTATCTTATGAACAGCAGGTTTTGTGATCATGTCAAGGTCTTTTCATTCTCAATTCGACAGAATAACATTAAAAACGTTAAAATTCGCGACGAAACCTAACATTTATATTCAGCGATGGTTTTATAACACATTTTATTCAAGACTTCAAGTACGGATGGTAGTGGTTGTTTAATAGTTTCGCGTATACACTGTACCTTTGAAAAAACACTGCGCAAGTGATGCATTGTTGGCATTTAAAACACAACTGAATAAAGCGTTTCATTTCCACCAGTACCGCTCAAGGTTAGAAGAGTGTCGGTTGAGTTTACACTATCAGATCTTGTTTGATACTAACTTACTTTATGGATGACTAGCTTCCGCCAGCGGCTTCGGCCGCGTAGAAATAAAAAGTAGCCTATGTTCTTTTTCAGGGTCTAAAGATTGTCTGTACCAAATTTCATCAAAATCGGTTCAGAGGTTTAGCCGTGAAAGCGTAACAGACAGACAGAGTTACTAGTAAGGACTAGTAAGGATAGTAAAGGATTTTACATATTTTAGATGTTGGTACCTATACTAATTATAAATCTGTAAGGGTCGGTCATGGAGTAGGTTAGTTTGTTTTCAGAGATATTGTATTCATAGGCTTATTATTATGATAAGTACTAATTTTACGATTTTTATTTTATTTTCTGTATGAAAGTACATATAACTGGGAGCATTTTAGTGCATTCAGCACTGAAATTCTTGTTAGTTTTGCATATATAAATAGTTGAAATTCAGAATACCGGTCCGGTCGTATCGTATATTGTAAATCCCCATGATACTAAACAGCGTAGAAAAGGAAATTATGCAAAAGGTACGGAACGCAGTGAAGCGCGAAAATTGAGCTTAGTGATTCAGTCACAGGGATTATTCAAATGAGCCTTTAAATGTTTGCTAATATAAAGTAGGAAAGGGAAAAAAACGCCGTATTGGCATGGCACACTCAACTGTAATTCCTTCATTCAAAGCCCACATGTATATTTTCATATAAAACCAGTCCTGGGTTAAAATCCCGCTGCCCATCTATGGATTTTTGAATATGAAAATATATCTGGATTTTTTAATATAACGAGATTTTAACGGTGAAGACTAACATAGTGAGGAAACCTTTAATAGCGTAAAGAACGTAAAAAAAACTTTGAATAGTTTGAAGGGGATGTGACATTGACCGACCTGCACTTGGCTACAGTTGTGCATTAACATAGCGCTTGAAACAGTGTCGAAATATCAGGAAACTGGAATAGGTTCCAAATTAGAGTCTCAACTTATTTCCTTTCCTTATTATATACAGTTAAGCTACATATGACGACCTCTGTGGCGCAGCGGGCGAAGGTCCGCCTGCGACGCAAGAGGTTGCGGGTTCGATTCCCGCCTCGGAACAATAATTTGTATGATCTGCAAATATTTGTTCCGGGTGTCTGGGTGTTGTATATGTATAATAAAAAAAATATCTATCTATGTATGTATATTATAGTAAGTATATCAGAAATCTAGCACCCGTAACACAAGCTTAGAGCTTACCACGCGGCTAGATGTCGCTGTGTAAATTGTCCAGCAATATTTATTTATTTATTTATATTTCACACATTTCCAGTGGCGTTTGTAAGTAATAATAAGGTTAGTAACAATAAGGTGTTTCTGATTTGATTTGAACTTTATTATTTTTATATTTTTCCTTACCTTCAACTCCCTCATCTTCTCACGTTTTTCTTTCTCCTTCTTCTCCTTTTCTTTCTCTTTCTTTTTCTCTTTCTCGTTGAGCTCCTTGTGCTTCACAACTTCTTCTAGAACTTTTTCCTTATCGCGAGATTTCTCACGTTTCTCTTTGCTTTTTGTAGGGAATTTGAATGATTTTGTCTTCTTTGACTTTGAAGGACTTCTGGGGGAAAAGAAAAATATCTGCCTTAATGATGTGGTAAGTTGAGACAACCGAAGCTAAGGAAATTTTACTAAGATTACCTATATATTGCCATCTTGTGTTAGCCTAAGAAGTACCATACCACCCTTTGTCCATAGGAGCTCACATAAATATAGTAAATATAGACGCAATATAAACTAAACACAGTTACACACACTACACAGGCTCTTAGTGTTCCCAAACTGCAATACTGTACCAAATAACTGCAATGATCAAAGCACATAGCGGGTTCAGTGATTTTATTAAATCCCTTGAGACACCCATGCCAATTAGGGAGATACATAGGTTGTTATTACATTAACATAAAACTACTTTTATCAGAAAGGTCTAATTGAAATGTTAAAAATATTATACTGAGGGAATAAGATAAGATAAGATAAGATAATTCTTTATTACACACACCATTATGAAATATTTACAAAAGAACTTAAAACTACACAAATGTATGCGTAATGGGCGGTCTTATTGCTTAAAGCAATTTCTTCCAGACAACCTGAGGATGGAAAGAAAAACTGCAAAATGTAACTGGACGGTGGTGTTAAAATTAGAATTAATATATTAAATACATAAACCTACAACTAATACAAAAGAGAATAAAATAAAGAGACTTAGACACGCAAAAAATAAATATAACATAGTATAATAATTAAAAAATAATAATAATATATACATGTATAACACAACATAGGTATAGGAGGTAAATAAATATATAAATAAAATAATACATAAATAAAATAAACAAATAATTGTCACCATAAACTAATTAAGCTATAGAATTTAAAAAGAAAGTTCTAACTTGACTTTTGAAAGTGTTAAGCGAAGGAGCACGTCTAATTTCAGCTGGCAACTGGTTCCATAACCTAATTGCCTGCACTGTGAACGATTTTGTATAAAACGTTGAACTGTGTACAGGGACGTCGAGTGCGAGATTTTCTGATGAGCGAAGAGAATGAAGATGAGACTGATGAAGGAAAGTGAAGCGATCTTTAAGATATGAAGGAGCGAGAGGGTTACATAGAATATTATATAGGAGAGAAAGTATATGAGTATCCCGGCGAAGGCGAATAGGCAGCCACTTGAGCTTAGTGCGAAAGGAGGAAACATGATCATACTTGCGTAGACCAAATACGTATCTAAAAGTTTTCCGACTTACAGCTTGCAACTGCAAATCCCAAGAAAGGTGCTGGTCCATTATGATCCCAAGGTTTTTGACTGATTTGCTAAAAGGTATTCGAACCCCGTCAAAAATAACTGGAGGAGTACTTGCAAAGTCTATTTTGGCAATCAAACGAGAGCTACCGACAATCATGGTTTGAGTTTTCTTTGGGTTTACTTTTAACCCGTACAACGTACACCACTCCAAGATCCGATTTAGATCGGAATTGATAGTGTATATGGCTGCGGACAGGTTGGAAAGTGGGGCTTGAGAATAGATTTGAGAATGTTATATGCATTAAAAATAGTTTTATTTATTTCAATTTGAGAAGAGTTTAACCTTTTAGTTTGTTTTTTATAATTATGTGCTGTTTGTATGTGTTGTAAAGAAATGTAAATGTTTTTTTTCCTCATGTTTACTTGATCATAATAATCATCATTGGTTGTTATGATGAGTCAAAGACATCATTTTCTACATCTAGCCTATTGATAAGCTAATAAGAGTAGGTAAATGTAAAAAATCAGTTACTTTGTATCTGTGTCCTCTTCCGGAGAGCTTTCCCCTCCGAGTGCAGCATAGCCTCTGTCTTTTTTATCTTTCTTATCTTTGCGTCGGCCGAGGAGGTCCTTCTTGCTAGGTTTATCATGGTCTCCACCATCACTGACTGAAATTATGTAAACAATACATAGTAGGCACCCACATAATCAATATACAATCGTTTATTAGATACATAATTTATACTGAATAAGCAACGCACTTGACAATGTTATTATTTTTTCACAGTAGGACTAGATTAGCCCATTAGATTATTGAACTAAGACTGAAGAAAACTGTGAAGACTAGTGCCTGATGTAGGTTTTGTAAGAAACCTGTATTAAATGTATAAGTAAGTGCGAAACTTAGATTCCTTATAATAATATCGCTACTTCTACTTACAATCGCTTTCGTTACTTTTACGTCCACTTTCCGAAGCGTATAAGCCCGGAAAATCTTTTTCTACGTCTGGACTCTCGAAATCCATGATTAAAATTTCTTATCCATACATAAAATAACTGAATTGGATTATAACAACTTTATTTATCTAGATCTACATACGTTTTCTTTAATTTATTTTTATTTTCAATTATTTTAAATCAAACAAAGCAAGCAAATACTATAGCAGAAACACCCGAAACAAACATGGCATTGGCAGAGCTACATTAAATAGCAATTTGACAATGACGTTAAATAAGCAAGTAACTGCACCTAAAATTTATACTAAATTACGAGTATTATGGGGTCTTTACACGCGTGTTTCAATTTATTTACCGATCCGTCGTTTTAATTATATCTGGAAAACTTGTAACTTTGTTCAACAAAGTGTTTTTGTATTGTATCTTTGATTTATTTATAAAATACTTGTTTTTTTAAGATGCCTTTTATGCTTCAATTATGTCTTTATTGATTTCCTATAAAGAATTAAAATTTAATTTCTTAATAGGTTCTATTCCCAGCCAATAATACTAGAATATCAATGCGTGATGACCTTTAATAATAATTGTCATTTTAGTGTCAGTCAGTGGCAAGCAGTGTCTGTCAATGTCTATTACAAATTTGAAATGTTTTTATTTCATGTCAATCAAATAAACAACAAATTTTCCTAAAAATCTATGTACAAATTTAATAATTTCAGTGAAATCTGGCTCTAATTTTCTCAATGACAGGTATTTAAAATGATACGATTATGTTAACGATTGTTATTTCTTAAATTTCAATGAAATTTTGTATTCGTGTATTTCTATGATAAATCCTTCTCTACGATCGTAACTATTTACTATTGCATACGTATGCACTGTATTGCCTTCTAGCCAAGTACATATCAATAATGTTTTGATCTCATCTTATTGATATTATATTCATAATACTAGCTAATCACATGGAATCTTGTATTACTTTCAGTGCACACATAATAGAAAATGGCTTGGTTAGCGGACCTAGCTGGCAGGGCGGAGAACCTCCTTAACAACTTGGATGAGTCCACTGGTGCTGCGTTCCGCAACCACAACACAAAACGTTCAAAATGCGAGAAAAGTGACAATATCCGTTATGAAAACTATCCACAAAAAAAGCGCCCTCAATCTCGTCAATTGAGTCCAATCAAGAAAAATATGCAGGTGTCTGAGTCAAGAACTACCAATGCACCAAGTAGAAAGTCATCACCAATGTTTCATCAATCCCGAGACAAAGTTAGGGATTTCCCAGATCAAAATGGTCTGAAGGCGAGAAAGACTGGGAGTAAAAGTCCTTCTCCAAATAAATACCATTTGAATAATTGTCCTAAAACTTTGGTAGATGATGTCCATGGTGATAATGAACTTAATGACTACAGTCCTAAACAAAGAAGTGAGTACCTATCTTATTTATATTTATTACTCCTTATTTTTACGCATCTAACATTTATTTAATCTTCAAAGTGTACCTAATTCTAATTAATTGTCCCAAGTTCCAAGAAAACTCATAAAGCAACTAACCCAAACCTTTATCCTATGTGTATCATAAAATATAAGTGCTAAAAATATTGTAGGTTTTAGAGAAAGTTATTATGTTATTTCATTTTATAGCCACAATTTTGCACCTGTGACAGATTTAAGCATATAATATTTAAATATTTAACACTAGAAAGTAGAATAATAGTACAAAATAGTCTAAGATTGTCTAAAGATACAGTCAATAAAATATTAAAATGGATTGTTTATGTGAATATTAGCTTAAAACACCTATAAATAATGAGGCTTTATTAGGAAATACTTTGTTATTTTTTCATATATCTGGACAATTCACACAGCAATATCTAGCTAGCCCCATGGTGAGCTAGATATTGCTTTTAATTAGTTCACAAGATTCAGAAATAAGAAACTCAATCACCATAAAATTATACGAATTGAATTTAAAAATTATATATAAATACTTTAAGTGGTATTGATATGGTATAATTAGGGATAATAATGTAGAATTACAGTGATTTCTATCCAAAACATTGGTATCTTACAGGATTCAGTTTACCATCTGACCTAGAATCGGAGCTAGAGTGGCCTATTAGGATGCAAAATCTCGAAGTAGAAAATGCCATGTTAAAAAATGAACTCCATGTTATAAATTCAGAAACATTACAACTAGTTAATAAATTACGGACAACTGAAGATGGTAATTATGTAGATTTTCATGTGAATGTGATGTTTTTCAGGGCTAGTAATTTTATATGGGTAATAGTTCTATTGTAGTATTATTTTATCTAGGCTTGCTTGAGTTGTGATGTTGAAAAAAAATGTTTAATTACTTTATAGTACTTGGCTTAGTTTATTGTTTGATAGCTTCTGTGTTTTATGTATTGTATGAGTTGTGCTGTTAGTTTTCTTATTATTAAATAAATCATAATTTTGCTTATGAAAGACATTGAAAATGTCTGAAAGGATGACAAATAATGTTGATTTTAAATAATTATTCTTTTGTTAGGCGTTTTGATTTTTTTATTTTCTGATAAGAGGAGCTACTCTTATCAGCGCTATCATCATAATTCTAGCCGTTGGACGTCCAATGCTGGACCTAGGCCTCCCTTAATATATCCAGTTAAAAGCGGCTTGCATCCTTTGTAGAGCAGCTTTCATTAAATCATAATGAAATCCATCTTGTTCTTAAACTTCTTTTTATTATTATTATCATAAAGTTATTATAGTATTATTAAGCTTAATCTCGTCACGAGAGAATTCTCAGTTTCCCTGGTGGGAACGTAAATAATTGCTTATATTAATAAAAAACTCTCTTCCAGAATTAGATAGAACCCAGCACAAACTAGACCGTTCAGAAAGAGACAACCAAAGTATGATTTTGGACAAAGACACTCTCGTTGAACAGCTGGACGGTGTGAAAGTGAAGATCGGTGAGATCACAGACGCCCAGAGGAGTCACGAGGATGAGAAGAGTCGGCTGTTGACTAGGATATCGCTATTGCAGGATGCTGTTAGGGATTTGGAAGACAGGTATGTGGTATCATAACATTATTACGAAAATTCGATTTTAATATAAAGTTAGCTTATGTGAGTAAGTCACCATAAAAATAAAAAGTAATTACATAAAATATAATGTTCCACATAAATATATAACATATAACGTTCCACACATTATAATCCGTTAATGATAGAGAGAGAGAGGGAGATAGAGTAGAGAGTAGTGGGATGAACTATTGTGATTTTGATTATAATATTTTAATCAGATTCATAACCGCTTTCCGAAATAAAAATTTAACATTTACTGTTCTTTAATTTATAATATTTAATTATTGTTTTTATATATTCCAATAGAAGCAACCTGCTCAACAAAACCAAAGAGGACTCAGAAACACAACGACTCAGGATAGAAAACGAACTAAGACAAGCCAACAACGCTATACTAGAATTACAGAGCAACTTAAACAAAAGCCACGATGAATACCAGAGACAAGAGAGGGAGTGGGCAGCTTATAAATTAAGGGTTAAGAATATGTTGTCAGCGAAAGATAATGAGATCAAATCGCTGCAGGAAGGGTTAATTGATAGTGAAGATACCAGAGATTTGATGAATCAGATACAGACTTTGAGGTAAGGGTAATGTTAATTGCAAAAGTACTTCTCCTAGACAATAATCATTTATTACTTCTGAGGAATAATAATAATCTTAGTAAAATATACTGTCAACTTGAAAACCTCCTCCTTTTTTAAGTCGTCTAAATAAGGTACCTTTTTATGTAGTCATTAAGAAATATAATAAAATTATTTTTTCAGAGAAGAACGCGACGATCTGTCCGACTCAATCACCACCGTGCAAACGGAATCAGAGACAATAAAGGCATATCTAGCGCAAATAGAAACACGCAATAACGCGTCTGAGCGCGTCATACTCGCGCTGCGTGACGCGTTGAAGGACGAACGCGCCGCGAGGAATAGAGTGGAGGCACAACTATCTCTATATGGAAAGGTAATTTGAAATCTGTTTCATTCGAAGTATTTGTAAATTTACTTAGTGCTGTGATAACTCTTGTTAGTTATATAGCACATGATGAGTGGCACCTTTGTTATTACTACAAATAATTGCTTTTTTATGGTAGATATTATATTATTTCTTTACTTGTAAGTACATAATTATGTTTAATTAATACGTATTTTTGTTATTTAATATCTACATATAAGTTTGTGTTTTAATTGTTTCTGTGATTAGAAATAAATGTTTCTTATTCTTAGTAAACTGATTGATAGCGATGGAAAATCTCTTTTTTAGGGTCCCATAGTCAAACCCTAATTTCGTCATGATTCATACACTAAAATATTAAAATAAACTAAATAACCTAACCACATACATTTCTTTCTCCACAGGAGTTAAAATCCATCCAGCAAGATACGAACCAAACAATCAGCAACCTGCGTACATCATTAAACGAAAAGGAATCAGAACTGAACACGTTACGTGAATCCGCGCTCTGCGTCAAGAACACGAGCGAGACCAGCGCACTCAACGTAGCGGACTATGAGGTAACTCATAAACAAGTAATAAATAAAATAAATAATAATGCTGGATAATTCACACAGCAACATCTAGCCCTTGTGGTAGATTGAAGCTTGTGTTACGGGTGCTAGATTTCTGATATACTTTATATAATATACATACATACATAGATATATATTTTTATATAATATAACACCCAGACACCTGGAACAAATATAATAGCAATAGCATTTTATTAATAAAAAAATTTAAGTGGTATAGTAAAAATTACAAAATCTCTTGCGGGAGTCGAAACCACACCACCAATTTTAGCCCTGGTTGCGCTAACCACTACGCTATCGAGGAGTTACGTAAGAGATTAATGTAACCTTATATTATATATATGAATACATGAGAATAACACATAGGCTATTTTTACCAAGAGATTTTTTTTATAACGCAGATAAAGCAGCGGATTGAGAGCTAAGATTACAAATACTAGTTTTAATATTTATTTTTCTATTCCAGGTCACACAACAGAACATAGACAAGGAGAAGATTCACCATTTGACAGATAGCCTCGTCCAGAAACAAGATAGAGTTGATAAGTTGTTGACGGAAAATAATATACTGAAAATACAATTGGATAAATTAGAGGTAATAATTGTATTATCATAATGTTTTATTCACATTTATTTATAATATAAGCTTGGAAATAGTTTTGTTTTAATATCCCCAACAAAAGTAAACAAATCGCAAATATAAAGACGAAGGCTTTTATTTGTGCAAATTATGCATATCTATTTAACTCTTTTTGTTCATTTGATCACTTGACTGCTTTATTTAGTTTTTTTTCCTGCAGTCAAAATACACGGCAGAAAGAATGCAGCGACAAAGCCACAGTGTCGTGAATTTGCACGACGTTAAAAAGCGGGCGAGTTCCGACTCCGCGCTAATAGGCATCTCTAACAGGATGGCGGCCGTCATAAGGCGGCACCCGGCTTTTAGGATATTCATCGTTCTTTATATGGTAAGTTAATTTTTTTTAGTACTGGCCATTTTATACAAAAGTTTTAATGATGGCCAAAGCTATCAAAACTTTTTTCGATTGATCAATTCTAAATTCAAATTCTAAATGTTAACTAGTACCCACAACTATGTAAAGCATGTAATATAATGTTAACTATTACTCGTACTTGTGAAAATGCAATAGAATTTGTTCAGAAAAGGTTTTCTCGCGAAATTAATGGCTACTTAATATTTAAAATTAATCTTGTATTTTCTTTTCCAGATATGCCTTCATTTCTGGGTGCTCACAGTCCTATTGAACCACACTCCGGACACACATATAATACGCCCAAATCGGTCATGATAAAAGTCTAAAGTATAGCCTAAAATATGTACCTAGTTTATAAAATAGCAATTAACCCAAGCATTTTCTGAGTATCAGACTTTCTCTAACCTACATAAGTTTGCCACCAGATGGCACTAGTTTTATAAATTTTATTGTTTTGTTAATTTATGTAGATATGTAACTTGTAATTATGTATATTTTATTATATTTTTATGTGAAATGGTGCTATTTTTTTAAACGTTTTCATTTGTCGACCTAGCTATGATTGGCCATTATTGTACCTACCTGTTTAATTTTATTACTAATAATAATTGAATGCTGGGATAATATTGTAATTATGTCATTCCATTGGTATTTCCATAAGCTAAGTTTCTTTAAACAGTGACTAATGGTTTCTCTTGGAAATTGTACGTGGTTACACAATTCGTTAAAAAAATGAGAATATACTCTTATGAAAACACTATTTGATGTTTTATTAAGGTCTTGAATCTTGACATGGGTAATATTTGTTGTTAAACAGTACGTATTTCCAAGTACTACGAGTAAAACAGAATTTACGATAAAAATATGTCATGGTCTTGTTTCAAAAATGGAGGATTACCACTCGTTCAAAAATTAGGCTTGGCGACAATTCGGACAGTTTATATGGTCAAAGTGTGACTCAATTGTCGCTTTCAATTTTTATTAATGTTGCTTTGTAGACAATTGGGACGGTTTTTAACATTGTAGGAATAATTGAAATTCAGTAACTACAGAAGGTGTTTTATATAGTATGTGATATGTTGTTGTTAATATTTAAATTTATTAACTGCTGGACGCCTAGGTCCTATTACGACTAACTCTATTAAGATACATACCTACTAGATTAATCCCCGAAAATGCTTATTATATTTCGGTCGCAAGCAGCTTGCATGAATATCGTATGAATCAGCTGAATTGGTCTTATCGATTGTTTTTTTTTGTTGCAAAGAACTGATGACATTGTCATCCATCGTGACAAGACAATACCGTATAGGAATAACAAAATAATGTTTTGGGAAAACCGATTAGCCCGCGTGGTTGTCCATCATTTGGACTATTCGATGACACGATTGTTTTGTTTGTTTATGGTTGTGTCATTGCGGATTCTAATGGGATCATTGTAGGTACCTTTACATCGCCCCAAATGTTTCAAAATGCGCTCTCAGGAAGGCATAAAAAGTAAGCCTCTCTTGACGACAGAGATTAGACCTTAATTCACCACACTGGCCAAGTGCGGAATAGTGAATGTCATGTCTTTTAGACTTTATGAGGTTCTTAGAACACGCCGGTTTCCTCATGATGTTTGTTTTCACCGTTAGAATACGTGTTTTTAAACTATCACACACATTTTCAAAAAGAAAATCCAAAGGTGCGATGCGGGGCTTAAACCCACGACCTTCGGAATTAAAGTCGAGTAGGTATGCATAGCCAACACGGCTTCCTACATCTAAATTTGAATAATTCCGATATTTTATATTTGTTTCTGTTAGGTTGGTGGCTTGGTGCAAATGGAACCCAAATTTCATAGTGCATGTTTTACCAGTAAGTAGGTACCTACTTAAGAAAACGTGATAAGAATTTAAACGAGTGGGAAAACCCTCGATAATATTTATGCGGGCGCAGGTCACGGAACGCAATAAAATCGATTTATAAATTATGGTCGTTCGTAAGAAATTATTGCCTTATAGGTACCTAAAGCATCCTTATGCGTTATTCGTACATATGGCTCGTGTTATTATATTGTAAAGGGAAGCGGATGGCCGATGGGGCCGAAAAGTTCTCGAGTGGAGATCACGGATCGGTAAACGCTGCATCGGACGTCTAGTGGATGCAAGTTGCATCCGATCGAGGCCTGTGCCCAGCAGTGGACGTGAAATGATGATGATGAAAGGGGAGCTACTATAAAAGTAGGTAGGTTAATAATTGTTACTTGTTGAAAATGAATAGACCTATAATAGGTCTTCGTCACTTAAGTGTTAAATGTGCTTCATAATTATTATATAGCACATTTAACACTTACATACCTATGTGACGAAGTTAGATGCGTTAGTTATGACAAGAATCATTAGCATAGATCATTTTATAACTCCTTAAATTTGTTTAAATCTGACAATTATTCCTAGTCACACCAGCAACCTGTTCTCAAAACCAGTTAAATCCTCAATGTTAAAAAAGCAATATTACGGACCTCTCTTCAGTCGTCCAACAGACATCACCGAGTATGGACGTTAACTAAATAAAATATAATAATTTATCCAAATATAAACTTTAAATCTTAGTGCATAGTGAAACTCCGATGGTTTCTAAATAATATCTGCAAGTCCAACCGGTTTTACGAGAAGCCTTGGACATAGGTAAAACTTAAATAGTAGTTTTTCCTTGTTTGTCGCAGTCAAGATGATTTCAATGTGTTTTGTGTTTTTTGTACTTGGTAAGTTTTATTATTCACCTATTTGCTTATTTCAATGATATCGTCATAACTTGTCATTCCAGTTTTCAGAAATGGGCTTATTTAGTAAATAATTAAAGAAAATATGGGTTTTATTTTTACTTTGGTACCTTCTGTTAATAAATATCATCAGTTGATCCGTATTACTTACCGCTTCTGAGTATTGTGTTTCTGGGTCTTCCCAATAGAATGTAATAAAGGCCCTGTGCAAATTGCTCTGATCACCACAAGGGGCTTGATCGCAGTAAATTGGTGAAATCCTGTTTATTTTAATGTAATTAGGTAATCAGACTGGACTGTTTTGTTTACTTACAAAGTTATAATGAAGGATGCTTTTGTTTTTGTTTAGTTAGATAATCTGTCACATAAACTTTATCATTAGGAAATAATATGTAAGTAGATAAGAATGATATCTCCCGTAGTACTTATTCCGTCTTATAATGGTCAATATACCTACGTTTTATCATCATCATAAAAATCTCTTTTAGCCAAGTCCAAGTAAGACACAATATAACACGGACCCACTTAATAAAATTAATTAACCAGTCGCGTTTAACGCAAGTTGTTTATATTATTTTATTATTTCATTTTATCAAAATACTTTTAATGATTATGGGTCAGACTGAATAGGTTTTATCTTATATGCAACAACAATTTGACCTCAATCGCGGGTCGGAGAATATACGATATACCAACTTACGTTAACATACAAAGAAACATAAAACGCTTACCAAGCGGGTTGGAAAATGATAGACAGATACCTATTGAACAAAAAAAATCTTCTGGTAAATTATTGCCTTCATAAAACAAAATGGAGATCGGCAGCCTTATTACGTATCTCGCGACAGGTTTGCGACAGGCGTAAATCGCGCGATCGTTGCTGTCAAACGTCAATTTCGTATTACCTATCAGCAGTTACAACTCTACAGCAGTTGTCTTTTTGTGACAAATCTACTCAAAATTTGTAATGAAATTTACTCACTTGACATTGGCGGTTGACGGCATAATCACAATTGCCAGTCACGTTCGCCATAATAAAAGAAGAAGAAGAAGAAGAACTCTACAGCAATCGAGCGCTAGGTCTGCCTCTGCCGGACAATCGGTGAACTAAAAAATGCATTCTGAACGTACTCGTGGTATTAAATTGGTATTACGTATGGAATTTTGACAGCCATGCGACCGCGATCGCAAAGCGATCACTAGCGATTTGACTTGTCAAATAGCAACAACCCCAGCACCTGTTTTTTGTCGATTGCTTACTGATTGCTGCGAATTTATTCAGAATTTTGTGAAGTGTGAGTGCCTGTGTGAGTCCAAGGAAATAATATTGATTGTAGTTTTAGATATGGCGCGCGTTGTGTTACTCCTGTGAAGATAGGAGAGATGAACTTCTTGAGAGGGCTCGTTTGCGGTGAAATCTCAGAGTCTAATCCTTTGGCATTGTCAGATACTGATACTGAGTTTAGTTAGATCAAAGATTTTACATCTACATAGATACATAGAACCACATGGTTTAGAGGCCATTATAGGCTCTCCTATTCCTACAACTGTGCCATGAAATAAAACCACATAATATGCCTGCAAAGCGAAGACGAACAAAAGTGAGCTTGGAGATCAAGGTATGGCATCAATATATAAATAAGTATATAAATATATTGCCAGAGAATTCACACAGCAACATATCTAGCCTATCGATATAAATTCAATGTCTGTTAAATTCATTAAAAACCTTGTTTTAGTAGGTACATAGTCACTAAAAGGATTTTGATTACAGGTTCTAACCGCACTCATTTTATGCCACTGGATCTTATCAAAAACTAGTTGGCATGAACATTCTACATGGCCTGAGTCAACCTAGCATGTCAAATGCTGTGAAAGAAGTGAAAGAAGTCTCTTTAACTTTTTTAACCAGTTGGAGTAACAAACACCCAAACAACCATTCGCATTTATAATATTACTGATTATGTATGTATGTAGTTTAATTAATTGCAAAAGCTATTATAGTTCTAATTTGTTTCTATTAGTTCATTGTGTGATTTTCTTTGTTCATAAAGGGTAATCCCATATTAGATGTTTTATTGTATACTGGTAGTTCCGAGTGATTCTTAGTAAATAAATGTATTTCTGTCTTATGGTTGTCTACCTACTGTGTAATGACATTATAATTATATTTAAACATATTTAGGTATATTTCTTGTAGCCTGAGACACAGGATAATCCTAGTTCAAGCTATGTTTAAGTAAAATTTGAACTTTTTAAATAAACAACCATTCACATTTTTATAATATTACTGATTATGTATGTAGTTTAATTAATTGCAAAAGCTATTATAGTTCTAATTTGTTTCTATTAGTTCATTGTGTGATTTTCTTTGTTCATAAAGGGTAATCCCATATTAGATGTTTTATTGTATACTGGTAGTTCCGAGTGATTCTTAGTAAATAAATGTATTTCTGTCTTATGGTTGTCTACCTACTGTGTAATGACATTATAATTATATTTAAACATATTTAGGTATATTTCTTGTAGCCTGAGACACAGGATAATCCTAGTTCAAGCTATGTTTAAGTAAAATTTGAACTTTTTAAATAATAAGATTCATATTAAGATTTTAGATATAAGGATGTTTTAAATAAATAAATCTTTATTATAATATAAATATGTAAATATACAATTGTAAGCAAGTAAAAAACAAGTTTTATTTTTGTACATGTCAAATAATTTAATGAGCATAACAGTGTGCTGATGCAGCGCCTGTGTCTTGGTTTCTGGACCCTCGCGGTTGTCGAGCAACTGGGCTTCCTAGAAACAACAAAATAATATTATAGTGGAAGTATGTTGCACTTTCACATTTTGTAAAATGTTTTAACAGTTTGAATAAATTAGCTCTGTGTTAGGTTAGGGGAACCAAGTTAATATTATACAGGTAATAATAATGAGGCTGTGTTTAAAACATATTGAATTAGTTATTTTCATAACCCACCAAAGATTCACCTAGGAATTAAAGGTCCTGGGATCTTTTGAGCTGTTACAGTGGCATCCGTTGTATCTGAAAATTATAGAAAAATATTAGGGTCCATAATTATGCAGACACCAAATGACTTTAGTTATAAAAGTGGGAAATGTACTTACAAACTCTACTGGTAAAAGCCTGCTGGCTGCCCTCTGATGGATGGAGATTGGCAGCTTACTTGTTGTGGTGATTCTAATAGAAAATACAAATCACAAGATTAGGAAAGAAACAGACAGATGGACAGTCAAACTACTAAATAACTTAGTAACATTAAAAATGTAGTACTATGATTAAAATAACTATGAAAATATAATGTTTACCTGATGTATTAACTACCACTTCATCAGGGTAATCAATTATATCCCCAACCTCCTTGGTTTTTTCCTCCTACTTTAGTCTGGAAGCGAGATCATTCCACTCACGATCTATGGCCTCCTTTGATCTCGCTCCCAAGCCAACGCCAAGGCAAGGCTCGAGTGCGTCATGAGGTGCTGCAGCAACTCGTCTATCTGCTCAGCAGACACTCGAAGTTCCACTGAAATAACAAGAACATGATAGAGACAGAAAACAAAACTAGGTACGCATTATAATTGATTGGTAACTTACTTTTTTATCCAAAATGGAATGCAGTTTACTAAATCTTAGGGAATCCACGCTACGCACTAGAAACACTCGAAATCTCGAATTGTGCACTTCAAAACTTGAAGAAAATGATCGAACATCGAGGCATTACACAACAGTAAATAAACAAATAAAGACGCACAGCAGTGTGACCAGATTTGAATTGACAAATCTACTGTAACATAAGGTGAAAAATTACCGAAATCTACTTATAATAAGCTGGAGTCTTGAGTCTACTAAAAATCTACTATAAAATTTACTGGGTTATCAATCAATTTAACATCAGGAATTCAGTCACAATAGGTAGGTTTTATTCTCAATGAAGGTTCATTTATCACAATTACACAAATCAAACAAAAAAATCAAATAAATTAAACATCAGAGTTTCATCATAATCACACAAATCAAATAAATTTATCTTCAGGAATTCGTCAGTCACTATCACTTAGGAATCTTCATTTATATTATCATACAGATTTTTAGCTTCTTATTTTTAGCATATCTTTGTCTGGGACAAAATTTGCGCAACCATCTTCAATTTGTCGAAGAACTTCTTTCCCATGCATGATTGCAGCTACATTTTTATTGTGAAAACGGTTCCTGTCACGAGTTTTAATTCTATTAATATCAGAAAATATTCGTTCTACTTTAGCGTTTGACACAGGCAGGATTGTCATCTATTTTGCAAATCAACACCAGAAACAGATGATGCTATGATAGCGAATGAACAACAGAAATAAATTTATAATGAATGAAAATAGATTGAACAATTATTTACCTTCGGGGGAAGCCCCGGCTAGGCTTTGAGTATTTGTTCTTTGAGTACGTGTGTTTAGAAAGAGATAGACTGATTCCGATTCACATAATGGGGGAATTCCCATAAAAGAATAGATTATAGAAGAGAGTTGCCATCTTCTTTCGAAAAAATACTGCCAATATACCAAAAAATTGCAAATTCTACCAAAATATACTGATATTTTTTTTCCTACTAGCAGCTGTTGCAAGTTCCTCAAAATCTACCGAAAAAGTAGAAATCTACTAACTTTGGTCACACTGACGCACAGAATAAAAATTTTACCACAGATAACGTCAAAACTGCTATTATTTGTTTCCACCGATTGCTACTCTGTCGCTAGTGGCGCTAGTGTTCATGAGTAATGTGCATTCAGCAACAACTTTGCAATAGGCGGGCGATAGGCTTCCGTAATACGGTTTCTAGTGACATTTTGCAACCGATCGCATAGCGGTCGCGGTCGCGTTGCTGTCGCTGTCGCTACTGCAAAGTTTTACGTAATAAGGCTGCGGAAATATTAGTTCCTAGTGTATTTCCTAGATTATAAACTTGTATAAGTGTCTAGCTAGCTAGATTAACTATAAAGGTTATCGCACCGCTTAGCAAAACAAACTTATCTATGTACTCACTATTAAGATCAGTACCAATTACCTAACTAATACGATAAGAGAAATTTATATCGAATTTAATTGTAATCGTATCGTAGATTGCGTTTATCCATTGATTTAGAATAAAATCTTCTAAAATAAAGACATATCTACGTAACTAGGTACAAGAGTAAACAACTGTAATTACTAGTTAGGAGTTGTTTTAAAAACAGGTTTCCATCATGAACTCTAGCCAGAAATACTCTGACGCAATTGGTTTTCTACCAGATTACATGTTTGAATTTAGTTGAACATTCAGAACTGTGGGGATTCCCCAAAAAGTTCCCAATTAAGTGCTTCCTAATAGTTTTTAAATAGCTTATTTATTTCTAAGAAATATGCGGTTAACTGTATGAACTCGTTGAAATAAATTGATTAGTTATGAAGATAATATATATGATAGGTAACAACTCCTACTACATTAAAGTTTTTTTGGTAGGTGTATAATAAAAGTTGGTCCAAGATGGCGGAAAGGACTATACATGGTGTTGATATATCAATTTTCTGGCCAGTTCCATTGGGGCCTAAATTGTATAAAATTATTGTGCCATTTATTGAATCTATTTTGTGCCATCCAATGCAGCCTAATCATTGATATCTATTGTTTAATTTTTTTAATAGCTCTCGCCAATGCCGATGAAAAAATCGACCCGTCAACGCTACTAAGCGTGTTCGGTAACGCGGCAGAGTATGACGCTGCGCACGCAGCGTCGAACGTCCAGGTCCAAGCAGTGACGCCCACAGGCACGCTGGTAGACCCTGACTACTGGGACATGTTCGATGACTATACGCCTTCTAATACTGATTATGATAAATTCGATTGGACTATTACAAAGGTAAGACTAATTTAAAATAAGGAGTTATAGTATAAAAACTATGTATTTGTGTATGTATGACTAGCCGACCCGCCGACAGCTACGCTTGCGTTTTTTATCGTTATCTACGTATATACAGTTTATGTTATATAACCTATAGCCTTCCTCGTTAAATTTACTATCTAACAATGAAAGATTTTTTCAAATAGGACCAGCGCGCGGCTCCTGAGTTTAGCGCGTTTAAACAAACAAACAAACTCTACTTACAGCTTCATAATATAATAGTAATAGATGCGGCATTTGTTATAACCACCTCGCTTTACAGGCGGGTTGGTGATTGCAGTAAGAGATGAGGTGGTATTCATTATGTACGTTACCAGACAGTATTAATAATTTAATAGTAAAAGACGGTCGCTATTGTTGACACGCTCAAATTTTTACACCATCAGTACCATATTAGACTTAGTTTGTGATTTAGTTCAGGCTAATTCAATTTCTTAGTTATCTACGTAAGACATGGTATGCGATTTATAGGCCAATTCAATTTCTAAGTATCCCAATTGTTCCAGCGTGTATCAGTATCATCAGAGGACAATTTCCTCCTGTCCCCGTTGGGCTTGAAGCTGGCGCTGGCCATCCTCAGCGAAGCAGCCACTGGACCCACCCAGTCAGAGCTCTCCTCCGTGCTTGGCTTTGATCTCGACAGGAACATCGTTAGAAGGAAGTTCTCTTCTATTATTGAGTCTTTGAAGGTGAGTATGATAAAATTCTTCAGAATATAGTGCAGTCATTTGGTATTTTTACCTGGAAAGTTTTCTGAAAATTTTACCGCGCTCCTACGCCGCAACTGTAAATTTTAGGGAAAAAATTATAATTAACATTAATTACTTATAGGAAATTTCCTATTTAATTTAATTTAATAATTAAATTTTGTGGTAAAATGCGTCGTTCAAAACTCCCGGATAGCTTTCCAGGTAACCTCTATTTTTTCGATTGGACTAATATCTATGAATTTCTTTTTAATTTGTATTCAATTAATTCACACAGCAATATTTGGCTCTGTGGTAACCTCGAAGCTTTTAATTATTATTAATTATTCGCTTACATCTTAAATATTATCTGTAGCATCTTGAGTTAGAAAGACAAATTAAGCTTCATAAGGCATGAACAACCCACAACCATAAGAACCTTCACCCGCTACAGAGGTCGCCAAGCTCACGTCTTTCATCTTTATTTTCTAGAAAAAATCACCAGAGTACATCCTAAACCTTGGCAGCCGTATCTACATAGGCAACAATGCGTTGCCACGGCAACGCTTCGCGGCCATTGCTGAGCAATACTACAAGACTGAGCTGAAGACAGTCAATTTCTACAACCCAATCGAAGCCGCTAAGGATATCAACGGATGGGTGTCCAACACTACTCATGGCAGAATTCCTGTCCTAGTCGATGAAGGTAAATAAGAATAAGATATTGAAAGTTTGCTTATCAGACTTAACCAGATTACCAGATCATCAATCAGGAATAAATAATTCCCATCATCTAATCCGGTTTTGCAATGCGATTTTTATCTGTTCCATGGTTAGACAGAAAACTAAACGTATATTTTGTTTTATGTTCAGCTGATCTTGCCAACATGGTGGTTCTTATTTTGAACACGCTGTACTTCAAGGGCAGTTGGCGCCACCAGTTCCCGCCAAACGCTACCAAAAACAGTCCGTTCTACGTCTCCGCCGCCAAGCAAGCTAGCGTTCCATTTATGAATGTCAAAGACAAGTTCTTTTACACGGAATCGGCGAAATATGACGCTAAGATATTGAGATTGCCATACAGGGTAAGTGGAAAATCAACTTTGCGATGCATAATACATTATAATAATGAATCTAGGGAAGTTTCTTAGCCTTAGCTAGGAGCGTTCATCATCACCCCAATTTATGTTCCCAGAGTTCCCACTGCTGGGGCAAGAGAGATTAGGCCTTAACTCACCATGTCTTTCACACTTTTCAAAGTTCTCAGAACATGTCGGTTTCTTCACGATGTTTGTCTTCGCCGTTATAGCACGTGATTTTTAAAGCACACTTTATTTTTCAAGAAGAAAAACCAGAGGTGCGCATTTTCTGAAAGGAAGAAATGTTTCTTCCAGGTATTCTGGATATTTTCTACCACAATAAAAACGTGCCAATAATTTGCCCAACTATATTTATGAATTTCTTTCAGGGTAACAAATTCGCGATGTACATAATAGTGCCCAACTCCATCGCCGGTCTGCCCAGAGTGCTAAACGGGCTGAGCGACTTACGGCTGGAGATGAATCTCAGTGAGAGAATGGTCGACGTGACTATTCCTCGCTTCAAGTTCGATTACACTTCGCGACTTGATGGAGTGTTGAAAGAGGTAATTTATAAACTATACCGAAAAAAAGCGAGTCCTATTCTTGTCTGAAGTTTCCGACAAATCTGTGCAAGTTTGTGTCTAGACCAGGATTACGAGTGAGAGGCCTTAATGGCCTAGTTTGGGTTGGCAAGTCACGAATTTTTCAGATTCTTTAAAGTTTTCTTAACAGTCGGTTTCCTCACGATGTTTTCCTTCATCTCGTTTAAGCTCATGTTTATAGCGTACATAAATTTACATAGACAAACAAGTTAAAATTATGGAATGAAAGTCGAGTATGCTCTCAGTAAACCTGACTATACTTGCAATACAAAGACCATTTCTTTAAAGAGTAATTAAAGAAATGGTCTTGAATCAAGTTGTTTTTCCAGCTGGGAGTCAGAACAGCGTTCAGCAATGACGCGTCCTTCCCGGGGATAGCTCGAGGTCAGCCGCTGGACGCCAGACTGAAGGTGTCAAACGTACTCCAGAAGTCTGGCATTGAGGTCAACGAACTCGGCAGCATCGCTTACACTGCCACTGGTATACAAATGCTTATTTTTAATGAAAACTAGTTTTCTGCCCTGCGGCTTCGCCCGCGTTACCTAATCCCGCTGTATATGTATCCTATGTCATTTTCCTGGTTGTTGTAACTCTCCACCAATTTTCAATGTTCTTGAGTTACCTATAAAAAGTATAACTAACATGACTTTCTTTTAAAAATATAGATTATACATGAAGATTAAATTGACTTGAGTATCCACATCTTTTTAGGAAACACAACGTTTCTTAATAAGATGTTTTTTGAAAGCTTTCTCTCAAAACAGATTCAAGATCTGAAGAAGGAAATTTTTGAGTTTGAGTTTTTAATGTTAGGAGTCTCAAATGGATTTTGTATCGACATTATTTCCTATGCATCGACGACATCGTATCATATCATATCTATGTTGGCTCTAGCTCTTACTAATATATTTTATTTCTTCCAGAAATCTCACTGGTGAACAAGTTCGGTGAAGACACAGACAGCACTTACGAAGTGGTTGCCAACAAACCGTTCCTATTCTTCATCCAGGACGAGCCCACAAAACAGCTGCTATTTACAGGGCGGGTGTCCAACCCTGGCCTTGTCGATGGAGCCTTTAAACTGTAGATCTACCGAATTGGTAAAATCTACCATATAATCTAGATCTACCATATAGGTGTATTTACCATATCGTTAGATTGGAGATCTTAGAACACGAATAGGGTAAATTTAAACGAAAATATAACAAACATTAGTCTAAAATAATAATTTTATTGTTTTTAATAAGTGTCATCCTTAAAAAAATTTTAAAAGACAAGTTTTTTTGAGACTAGGATTTAAATAAAACTTGATGTAATGAAAACTCATATATTGTTAAATAGGGTACGTCCATAGGATTTATGTATCTTGTAATGTCCATGCAGATTATAGTTTTAGAACGAGTGCCATTATTTTTACATTTTTGATCCTTCAATTAAATAATATATTGTGATACTGAAACTAGTTTTTAATTTTGTATTCCTATACTCATGTAATTATTTAAGTGAATGTTATATTAAAGTTATTTTTATTTGTTTAAGTTTCCTAATTTTAGAATACGTAGATACAGTTTAAACAGAACATTAAAATGACAAATAAATGTAATTTATGGCTAGTAAATAGTATCAATTAGTAATCAAAAATTAATTCGAGAACAAAATACGTAATGCAGAAGTCATACATAAGAAACTACTAAAATACACTAACAAAATAAATAATTAAGGCTTTAATAAAATTTTAAACTCGAAATTTTGTAAGATTAGGTACTTACATATATGTAGTTTGTTACTTAAAAAAAAAACGATTTTGATTAATAATAACAAATATAGATTTAACTTACAAATCAGAAAAATTTAGGCTTAAATACCTTTGGAAAATCTATTAAGAACGCGGGTAAATCCGCGTTTTTTCAAAGGCGCGATTGGAGAGCTAGTGTTCATAAGCGTCAGTGATTTCCAAAATGGCCACACCCGAGCCTTGCAAAACCTGATTCACATTAACTGGCATAGAATATAAAATCAGTACAGTCTTGAGTCATGAACCAAGACTTGTTTGATCATTAACCTTTATATTTTTGTTTACACGGAGGTACCTCATTCATCACCGGTCGCATAAAGACACAGACGTCTTGTGCAACATGAATCTTTTTGTCCTATGTGAGTATTTTTCCTTTGTAGAACTTAGATTGTGTTTTTGTAACAGTATTTTATAATTTGCCTTATTACGAATGTTCAGTTTTCTGTTAGGTACCTACTTACTTACCTATGTTTTGTGGTTGAATAGGTCTCTTACTTCATGTTTTTCCTGTTTTGGTTATGAAGTGATAATATTATGAGGAACTTTGCACCTAAATGAATTAATTATGTTGGTATGTACCTTTACCAACAATTGATTTAAAATTACTGTTATCGTTAAAAATCTGTTCTTATGTATGTATGTCATTTGTAAAATTCCCATAATGTTAAGCTGATGTTTACTTTGTTGATACAACCCAAATAAATAAATAAATGTAGTAAGTATATTACTTTCTGTGTAGGTACATAAGATCAACGCATATTTTCGATTATTGAGGAAAACACCAAACAAAATGTTTTGTCAAAACGGGTTTGATGCAGGCAAGGCTTTCTATTAATCACCAGAATATGTTTGGTAATCATATTGGTACCTAATCAATGGAATCCAAACTAGACTTTTATTTTAGAAGTTAATACGACACTACGATACTTTGCGAATTGATTGTTATTATTGATATTAAAAGAGTTGTAAAGAAGAGATGTAGGTATGTAAATTTTTGTTGATAATTAAGAATCTCGATTAATGAGTTTCTAGATATTTCGAGGAATCGTTTGAAGAGTCACCTCTCCTACCTAATACATAGTTATGCTCTATTTTTAACATAACACAAAGCTGGGGAACGGATTTAACCTTTTCCGTCATTTTTTGCGGTCTTTTGCAATCGAACTATTTGAATGTCTATTCGAATCTCTTGCGAGCGAACTACCTATTTGGGCTCAAATAAATCCAGGTCATCTCGATAGTACTTTCTGGACCTTCCATGCTCTTGTAAATCATAATAATATAAAATTATAGATATTGCTACACACCTACGCCTGGTCAAAAAATCAACCCTAAACTCTCAAAATAGTAACCTAACCGGAAATTTAATATTAACCTTTTCAGCATTACTACTGATCAGCCTTCAACCGTTCCACTGCCATCATGGTCGCTCACTCCCGAACACTCGTCTCAACTTCTTCGATATCGAACTCCTTCGTGTTGCTGCAGAGGATAAACCTGGAAATGTGATGGTCTCTCCAGCAAGTGTCAAAGTATCACTGGCTATGCTACTGGAAGGTGCTAAGGATACTACTGCAAATGAAATCAGACGAGCTTTGAGGCTGTCTGAACATCCTGATGATAGGAGAATGGAGCTGATAACTTATTTAGACGCTATAAAGGTGAGTTCTCCGTGTGGTCCAAGAGATTCATTCACCAGAATACAGTTATCATACTAATTTAAATTCAGCGTTGTTATCATACTAAATTCTCTAAAACCTACTTATAATGGTTCTATTGGAGAAACCCAATACCAGTTGCGAGACGATGATGGACTTATTATAATGGTGATGATGTCATGACAAAAAAATCAGTCAAAGGAAACATCAACAACATCATTATAAAAAATCTTATAAATAAACAAATAGTTGACGATAAGAAAAATATAATTATTTTAATTAAAGTTTATCAATATTCTACTTTCAGCCAAAAGCACCAGTATTAGAAAGTGCAAATGGAATTTTCATTTCAAAGAAATTATCACTGAATAAAAATTATGAGCTGAACGTGAGACAAGGGTTCAACGCAGAGATCAACAAGCTGGACTTTGACGACTCAAGGAAATCTGTGGATCTGATCAACTCATGGGTGAAACAGAAGACTTTTGGGACTATACCCAGCATCTTAGAACCTGGTACGTATGATGAACTACTACGCCATAAAACTGGCTACTGGCCTCCTGAGTGAAACCCAATAGGTATGGGTTTTGTGGACTTTGGTAAATCATCACCAGGTGGATTGATAATCCCTAGTTGCTACAGAGTTACGCTTCGTGATACGCTATTGCCTTTTTACTGTTAATATCAACAGATATCAACACTTATGTGATAGAATCTACTGTTCGGAAGCCGACCCCTCTTGGCACGTCTCTAGGGATTAGGAATCAGTATCAGCCAATCCTTTCTATTCCAGAAATAGGTAGTAAGATGTTTTCTAATGCAGATATTATAATCATACTTGAATCAGAAACAATAGAACAGAAAGTGCAAACCTCGATCAATACCTTTAAAGCCTTACAGAACCTTAAAATAAATCAAAAATTTAATAAATTTTCAGAAGGTCTGCCCGCATCAACCCAGATAATCATAACCAACGCTCTATACTTCAAGAACAGCTGGCTGTTCGCCTTCGACCCTCTCCGCACGACCGCGGGCTGCTTCCACCACTACGGGGAGTGCCGCAAGGTCGCCATGATGGAGCTGGAGAAAGAACTGCCGTACGCGTACATCAATGATCTGCGGGCACATGCTATAGAGCTGCCTTATGAGGTAAGAGTACCAATCACAAGTTTTGCAAGAGTAGGCATCGTCATGTTACCGACGCCTATCTATCAGCGCTTAAAAGATTTATTAAGCACAAAGTACGATCCAAGCCCCGATAGGTACATCAAGGAGGTGGGCTGGTTAAGTCAGAGGTATGGGGAACTGCTTACGCGTACCCGTAGCCTCGACACAAAGGCGTGAGAAGGAACACACGTGGCTGGTTTTTAGTCGGTTAGAGTCCGACATCACTACCCGTTTGCGGTATCCGGTGCGGTGGTATCCGTTCCGGATTTTCCCCACGTTAAAAAAAAGAGGTATGCGGAACTCTCCACAGTGGATGTCAATGTAGATCACAAATACCCCACACAGAACAAGATTATTGTTAGTAGACAAGCGGTGCACAAGATATCTGCATTGTGAATATTTTTTAATTTTTTTAAAGACTCCTCGCTACTCCATGGTTCTGCTGGTGCCCATAGAGCACGACGGATGCGAGGCCTTGATCCGAGACCTTCCCTTCATGAGCCTCGCGCAGATCCACGACAAGATGCACAAGACCGACGTCACTTTGTCTATGCCCAAGTTTACTGTCGACTTCACAGCGGATATGGTTGAGACTTTGCAGAAGGTTAGTTTAGAAGTGATATAAGTTACCATTCATAAATCCTTGTAGATTTTCTCTCGTCAACCCATATTACGCCGCACTACTGAAAACGGGTCTTATTTGATTTGCTATGGCGCAACAAGGCGTTTACCAGGGTTGGTAATCGCAGTTGGTTCGTTTACATTACCTACACAAAATGAAGCTGATCGTCTTCTGTTGAATAACTTTTACGACCTCATGGAAAGATATGGAGTGATACTATTCTTAAGCCGGCACAGTGCATGTTGATTCACTTTATCCTTGAACCTTCGCAGTAGCTTCACAGTCAAAAATGATTTCACTAAACATATCGTTTGATCTATTTCAGATGCACATCAACACTCTCTTTTCAAACAAGTCCAACCTGACGGGAATCTTCGACTCTACCGCCGCCAGCGTCAGCAGCTTCCAACACAAAGTCTTCATGTCCATCAACGAGCTAGGAACCGTCGCCTCAGCAGTATCTTCAGCTGTCGTCGTCCCGCTATCCTTCAACGGAGTCGAAATCAAAGTCGATAGACCATTCGTGTTCTTCATAAGAGACAATGAACACGGCGTAGTCCTGTTTGAAGGAAAGATTGAAGAGCCGACGCTGTTTGAAGAGAAGTCTAAGGTGTTTAAAGAGAAGTCTAAGGTGTTTGAAGATAAGAATAATGTGCCGGTGCAGAATATTGAGCCGACTAAACTGTCATCTGTGTTACCAGCTGTTTCTACGGTTACTGTGGATCCTAAACCACAGGTTTACCAGAGTGAGTTTTAAAATGGATAACTATAAGTAATTTGTATTTCTAATTACTAATTCATATTAATCAATATAATAGCCCTATGAGCAGTGGTTTCTCAAAAGAACTTATGCATATTATTATATAAGTATATATTTTTGTATAGTTCTTAAATTTAATTCAAAAAAGTAGTTGCATCGGATCCGTGATCAGATGGGAACTTTTTGTGTGATCAGATGCAACTACAATCTGATCATATGATCAGATGGGAATAACCCTTCTTATTATATAATTAATATTCTTGGTGGCACACGTTTAATCAATCACCATGCTTAGGTCCAGATGGCAATCACAGCAAGTTGGTGTTGTTCAAATAAACCTGCTGTCTGTATTCTATTATATAAATCCCTTAGTCACTTTGGCAGAAACAGTGGTGGTGGACTTATCTCATGCCAGCATCGAACGTCATTAAAACATTGTTATGATAAATTTCCCAATAGTTTATTGTCAGAATCAAACAAAGCAAATTGCAGGAAAACGAAATTGAAATTGTGACGAAACATGTTTTTGACGCGACCCATAATTGCTGATTTAATTTACAGATAACATTTTGTTTCAGAACCCAGAGAAATATTGACACCTATAGTTTTCCCTAGAAATAACTTTCCGACTGAAACAACGACTACTACCACAGAAAAGGGTTTCTTTTCTTCTGTTAAAGACTTTTTTGGATAAAACACAAAATGGACCCTCAGAACATACACACGCCGAGTGAAGCAAATAATATATAAGTAGTAAATACTTACGAAACACACATCGTCTTTCGACCAACACAACGCTTGACATATAGTTGGGTTTTCAGAGTTTGTATTACGTTACGTACCTATATGGCATTACTCTCTTGATTAGGTGAACAAACTTTTACCCCCTCATTATGTATAATACCTATTCAACCAAACTTACTGAAGCAAACATGCAGTTACTTTTCACTTTGTCATTTTAACCATTTCGTATGGCTAAGATATTACAAACCAAAAAATGCATGCTACGCTAAGTGGGCAAAAATTTATCCATTTCGACCTACCTAAATTGTAGAACCTTTATCGATTTTTTTTTACTAAAACAAATAAAAATCTACGACAAAGTATTGTAATAAAATCAAAAGAATTTCAATATGTTTCCTTTACTAAACACATAAATAAAATTAAGAAAAGTAAGTACATCCATTTTTTTATTTATTATCTTGTATAAATAATTGCTAACTAATTACCTAGTATTATTGCATTTTAATAAAATACTATCTGACTCAACCGCGGCATCGCCCTCTTTATGCCCATGTTTTCTCACCTATAAACCTTCCCTGGGCTACTGCGACTATTTAAAAATCAAATACACCTAAATAGGCCTAGCCGTTCTTGAGATAAAAAATTACAACGAAATGTAGCATTGATTTTTATATTTATTGATTGAGGAATCAGGTAGTTATTTTGCCTAATTATTTTACAAGAATAAACAATAATAAAAAATCTATTTAGATTTATTTATTTAGTAGCCACACAACACACAATATTGTAGAATACCATGTAGAATACCTACAACCAAATAAAGCAGGTATTGATTGGTTTCTATAGCAACAAGTATGATGTCCTTAGCAGCAGACATCAAGCCCCAAAAAACTGGATCCGTTCAAAGTAGGGCATCGGCACATATTTTAGTTTACTAAAGCAGGTACTTCACTAACTGGTTTTATTGATTTATCCATAATAAAAATAATAATATTACAGCTAATGATCAGGGCAAATGGAGCGTTATTTTATGTGATTGCGAGCACAATTTAAATTGACAATCACGCATTACTTGTCATTAAAAAAATATTTGACCTACCCACAGCTTCGCTCGCTTTCTATAGTTTTCTGACCTTTATATTAAACCTTTTCTAGACTAATACAAGCATTACAGAGTTTAAAGAACAGCAATTGATTTTTATATATCGACGGTGGAAAGCGGAAATGTCGTAACTTCATTTTGACCTTTTTGAATTTTGCCATTATCTGACGTAGAAAAAAAAGCCGCGTCGAATGGTCTATGTCACGTTTTCCTACGATGATTTTTCAATCAGATACGACCATAGATTTTTCCTTGTTTTGGTACAGATCGTAAGAAATATTGTCGTAACTTGAGCAAAATCGGCTGTTTTTTTAAATAAAACAGATACGCCCTCACGTCAAGAACACAAAATAGTTACTACTTTGTTTATGAATCACTAAAACTGCTTCGAATAAGATACGACATTTCTGCCGCTCAACAATTTGACGGTGACCGAGATACGACAATTCTGCCCCTACTAATGCAGGCATATAAAACAGTTAACACATTTTAAACAATCAATATTATGTCAATATCATACTTATACACCAAAAAAATAGAGCTATGTTTTGTCTGAAGAGATAAGTAACGAGCCTTATACAACGTTTTGACCGCGATTCAGTACATGCGTGAGTGCGAATGTAAGAAAGCAAATTTGTCGCTGCTTGTGAAAAAGTTTTCAAATGCAAGAATTAATATAAGAGGATAATTAATATATCTCCAAGAGTTCTGGTAAGTATTGGAATAATAAATTAAATTATTTTTTGCATGTTTCGAGTCAATATAAAAAAAAAAAAAAAAAAAGTCATTATAAAATTGTCAGGACAGTAAGCCGTTGTTAGTTAGTTATTTGAATATTGTAGAAAAGTACCTTTTGTATGCGCTGTGGTTGGAAAATAGTAACATTTAAAAACGTTTAATTTAATAAAATTATTTGTTCAGGGAGATATTGGTAAACAAATAACACCTGCAAAACACAATTTGTTTGCCTCTTCGTGCGTAATCGCGCGGTTTTGAAACTTTTTTACTTAAAATGAACAATAAGAATAATAAGATTATTTATTTATTATTTATTTATTTATTTACATAAGACATAACTTAACAGTTAACAGGAACCAAATTGTTATGACTTTACAATATTTATGAATTAAAAATAATAATAAAATACATAGCACAAAGATTGTAAAGATAGGTACTTACATTATTAAATAAATAAATAAAAAGCTTACGATTGTCCTTTATAAGTTTTTAATAGGTAGTTTTTTTGTATAGTCAATTAAAAAGTACATATTGGTACTTCTTAGCTAGTTAGTAACATACTTTTTATTTTCAGGTGGTGTTAGGGAGCAGCCCCAGCATCTAGAAGACCATAAGCGAACGCTCCCAGAGCTAGACATCTAGCTTTGAACGGTGAGTACTTACCAACATCTAGGTTTATGTAAATCATACATAACGTAAGGTAAATACATAGGTTTATTAACCTCCTTGGTAGACAACGTTGCCATCGTGCTGATGGTCCCGGTTTCGATTCCCGGCTGGAGCCCATATTATAAGAATGATGAGTTAGGATTTTGTTTCGTCTGGATTTTGCATAAAGTAATTGTTGGTCTCTGGCACATTGTGTGGTGCCTGCCATCTTAATATAGTATCACCCCAACTCCTGCCATGGCCGTGGGTGTCGTAAAAGGTGCCTAAAGGAACATCAAAAGATGGGCAGCAGCGACCTTGTGGGAGGGAGTATGAGTAGGATATCATCACACTGCAGTCGCCTATATCGTGGTACACTTAGTGGAACTATTTTCATTCAATGAGTTATTTATTATTCAACGTTTCTTTACTGTATTTTGTTTTGTCTGCATATCGATTTTAATTCTAATATAAATACAACTTGAAATTTTACCAAGATATCTGTTCAGTAATAATAATTACGCTAGAAATCTTTTCAGTAATAATAATAACGTTAGTAACCTGTTCAGTAATAATAATAGCGCTAGTGTTGAGAATTTTGAACATCTACGCCACATTATCTACCAATAAGTTTTATTTTCTATTTTCGCTGTATTCGCTACTGAACAAATAATGTGGTCACACTTTACATTTACACCCACTTGTGTTGTAAAAGGCAACTAAAGGAAAGCCAGATTGATGGGCGGGGGCGTCCTTCTGTGTAGTACCTATATACCTAATTATCTGTACAACTAGGTGTTGTAAATGTAAATACACCTAAATAACAGTTTGACACATATATTGCTAATAGTTATGTATTTATTCACAAACTATAAATGGAGATCTGTTTTGTATTTAACCACTCGTGTTACTTGATTTCAGATGGCAAAACGTCAACGATGGAAGGAAGAGTTGAAGACAACATTTTTTTAATTTTGCTGTCAAAACATTCTTTAAAACACAATAAATTTTTTAGATTCAACATAAAGCTTTTTATTTTGATACATTCATCGCCTTTTCATAAGTTAAAACAAAATATAGATATAGTTTAATATAATGAACAAAGATACAACAAATTTGACACTCAAGAATATAATGTAATTTCAGTTGGCCATACATTCATCTCAGAGATACGACATTTCTGCTGCTTGAAATTGAAACATGAATTGTCGTAACTTGTCACAAATCAATGTTGCACTAACTTTACGGTAATTTGAGCAAAATTATTAAGTAGATTTTAAAAAAGTTTAGATACATTCCAAGTTTCACCTTTCTATCTCTTATAATAAAAAAGTTATGAATTTCCAAAAAGGTTTTTTGGCTCTACTGAAAACCTGGGTTTATAAGATACGACATTTCCGCTTTCTTCCGTCGATATGTATATAGACTAGAATTCTAACTTGTAAGGGCATTTTAAAATTATTATTTTTTTTTTTCTGATACGAAATGTGTAAAGTTGATAGAGATAAAATGAGTAAAAGTGAAAGTGTTTATTTAATAAAAACAAATCATTTAATTTAGACCAATATAAGATACTCGTATTTATGGCGGTATCCTTTAAGATTTATGTGCAAATAAAAGCGAAGAAAGATAAATGTGCCTTTCTTTTACTGTGCAATCATTGATTTCGCGTGCTGGCTTGTAGATATAGAAACTTACGAACAGACATTGCATTTTTTATTTGAAATTAAAAAAAAACATGTAAGTATCGTCATACGTTAGGTATGTTAAATTAACTGAAAAGATAGAAAACTAAGTTTTGGCAAACTTTTATTTATAAAGTATTCGCAAAAGATATGTATTTACAAAAAATTAAATTCTATTTCATCGTAATGTGAATAGAGTTTTATAAGATGAGTTAAGATTTTATCGAGATAATTCCAAAACATTTCAACCTAAGTAAATTATTTGCCATTATGTAACGTCGTAGATTTAATTATCTTTAACCTTTTAAAAATATCATGCACTAATTATAAAACTACAATATCAGCCAGCAACTTACAGTTTTCTGTAAACTTTTAAACTTAAACACATTTTTAATAATACCTACGCTCAGTTCTCATTTTATAGCAACGGGAGGACAACAAGAGTAGTCCTTTTCAACATTGAAAAAGACTGCTCTTGTTGTGCTCGAAACGTCGAGAGTATTTTTTTACTCCCTTGTAAATACGTGAGTAATTCCCATTGCTACAAAATTAATAGTGTAACTCACAACAATTTTGAACGCTCAGTTCTATCCGTTCCATAGCCTCTTAAAAATATAACTGTTTGAAGTCTAGATATAAGCGCCATAGTTTCCGCGCTCCTCATTCTATAGCCGGTGCTGCGTACGCGCAGACGCGAGGTGACATTTGAATCAAATAAAAGTTACTAGTGTTGTTTACCAGTAAGAATTGTACCTGTAAGTACCTGTGGTCGTTGACATTTCGAAAGTAGGTCAGTCTTTGTTGATTCAACGGGACCGTTCTGAGCTTTGTCAATAGAAAAAGGTTTTTTTACTTAAATTTACTTTAATATGGTATGGTACAAAGGTTGGATATATACAAATATAAATAAATAAAGGTATAACTACAATATTAGAGAAAACGTGGTTCTTAAATTAAGCTAGTATTTTTGTAGATTTTTTAAAGAATTTATTTTCATTTTTTTTTTGCATTAGAGTGTTATAATTCTTAGCTTAATCAAATTCCTAAATAAAAAATATAGCTAAGACAGAATTTATATTTTAATTAGGTTAACTACATAAATAAGTTCCAAGTCAGGTTCTTTCGCTAACCTATAAAAACCTTAGCACAGAAAAAAGGTTTATTTTAGTTAATAATTTCATTACCTATTTTCAGCGACAAAAATCATTACTTATTTTTTATTTAAAAGAAATAGATATAAACTATTTTATTACATGTAGGTTAATTAAGTTATTATTTACCTTTGACTGAGCTTAATTTTTAAATGCAATGATGATGATGATATATTAAAAATATAATAAAACATAATAAAACCTCATTTGTATGTTTTTCAGGTTCACAAAATAGTGAAATTTCGACCGACATGCGTCCTCTGGTACTTGGTAAGTTTCTATATTCTAATTCCACAATATACAGAAATATTGGAAATTCACCAACAACAGGCGAGATTAATAGCACTATTCGATGTCATATTTTTTTATCTAGATAAACTTACTGCGATCACCAAACCGTCTAGTAAGTGTGGTGGCTTTACCATGTCTTGGATGATCTATAATCGGTTCTATTTAAGAGACCAGTACGCAGGTGGGACTATTAAGTCCCAAACCTATTGGATATGCGTTGTGATGATGATGATTACGAACGTCTTCAACCATCGACCATTGGAACCGCTTTCCGTCATTTACCAGAAGTGATACAAACTTGTTAAAAAAAATCTACTAGTATTACAATAAAAAAACAAGATTTTTACAAATTTATTCTATCATTGGTACCTAGTATCTATTTACGTGGTTTACCTAATAATTAGCTATGATCTCATCTCAAACAAATCCGATCATAATCTGGCTATTATGTGTTGTCATACGTTAGATTTATTTGCAAACATTGCGGTTCAATACAGACAATGTCGCTAGTGGTGAGAATAAACTACTTAGTTATGTGAGTAGACGGTGTATCTTAAAAAAAGTGTGATAACCTCCGTGGCGCAGCGGGCGAAGGTCTGCCTGCGACGCCATACTGAAATTTTAACCAAAAAGGAGCAGGTTCCCAATTCGTCAGTTTCTTTTTTTTATGTACTATGTTCACCTCTGATCTGATGTATCTTTGAGAAATTGGTGGAATTCTGAAAAATTTAAATACATAATATATCAAAATTAATCAGAACGTAAAATTTTTTGTCCCGAGGTGGGAGTCGAACTCGCAGCCTCTGGCGTCGAAGGCAAACCGTCGCACGCTGCTCAACATATTTGTGCTCGTTTTCTTAAAGGTTTTATTTTCAATGACATTAAAACAAATGTAGTTTTTGAAATTATCACCTGCCTGTATGTGTTATTAACTTTTGTGGACAAATTAAAGTTAGTTACTCTCTTACAAGTAAACAACTGAATTTGAATGAATAAAACTTTATAGTTGGTGGTATTCATATCAAGAAAACATAGGATACAATAAAGCGCGCGAAATTCTATTATCACGTCAACTACAAGCGGAAAGCTTAGTTAGTGTCCTAGGCCACCCACAGTTAGCAAATACTGGCCTATAATAACAGTTATCTTAGTACTAAAAAGCATATTTTATGACTAAATCATGGGAAAGAAACTAATTACCATAACTTCTTATTATGCTAAAAAACTTAACATTCAAAGTGTCTTCGTTATTGTGATAACTTTCTTAGAAGAGGTGCACTTATTGTCAGGTAACTGCAAGTGTACAGTTTGCAGAAAAAATTGTGAAATCTATAAATTTATTTTAAATCCTTACCTGTTAGGTAACCTAATAAGTATAAAAAACAGGAAAATATTGAAAAAATATAAATAATATTTATATTTAAATAATATTAGATAATATTTTTTACATGTTTCCACAGTATATAACATTGTAGATAAGATTATTTGTTCGTTTTATTCAATCACACTGGTTTTTAACACTGGTTTTATTTATAAATCTGAAAAAGAACCGAAGACGATATTAAACCTAACACGGTAGCGCCCTCTAACACAAATTATGCAAACTATACCTTAATTAAATTAGAAAAAATACTAACAGGCTAAATGCCCACATCAAAATTATCAGGGATTCAATCATAAACTTAACTAAAAAATGAAAATAATACCAGGCTTTATTAAGAGGCCGGCGTCAGACGAATTTCCCATACAAACGTTATACCAAAACTATTTGTAATTCGACCATATTTCCACGGTATTATTGTATTATTATTATCTAAATAGTATTTATTTAGGTCCGTATAGAGTTTTTTTTTTACAAAATACTTACTAAAAAAAATAATTTCATTTAAAATAAGTATTTTGAAAAAAAAACTCTATAGGGACCTAGATAAATACTATTTAAATAATAATAATACAATAATATCGTGGAAATATTCTTATGGCTTTCTGTATTTTTCTGCTATCCGTACAACTGCATAGCACAATACCTAGTGTAAGGTCAGCCCGGTGCATTCACCGCGCTGCGTACTTTACTCGAACAATCAAATAGTACTGCTACAATCTCAGTTAACTAGCGAGCCATGGATGTATGGTGCTTGCTCACAGGAATTCGGTTTGAGCTGGCACAATGCACTATGCGCTTTTATTAGTATACAACGATATTTTGCGTTTCTTAACTGGAATCATAAGACTTGAAAATATTGATTAAAAAATTGCAGAAGATGATAATAAAACCTATTCAAAAGACCAAGTGGGGGTTTTTGCTGGTTTCTGTAAGGTTTTGGATTGGTCTCCGAATTTTTGGATATAATTGGTTTAATATACATACATACATAATAGTTAAAAACACTTTAGTTGACAAATCAAAATATGTAGGTATTATAAGTAGATACCTATGTGTGTGTTGGTACTAGAATGTGTTTTTGAATTCCGAATGATTTTCGCCATTCGCAAAAACAGCGTACCTTTTCCATTGTACCACCTAACTTAGAGCAAATTACCTCATAATTGTGCTCTGGACCCTTATGTGTAGTTGTATCTCTCAGTGTGGTATCTCAGTCTATTACCCCAATTATGGAGCTAAGGCGTATGCCATAGTGCAAGCGGAAAATTCTCAACGGTAATTTTCTGCAGTAGATTGAAAAACTGAGCCCGAGAATTTATACAGATAAAATTTAATGTAATTAGAAATGTTATAGGAAAAATTACAAGATCACAAAGTAAACTTGGTCCTCGAGTGGGACTCGAACCCTAGTTACCTAGTAGCCCTGGTTGCGCCAACCACTACGCTATCGAGGAGCTTATTATATTAATATTTTATCAGAAACTTCTATATTATATAACTTCGATATCTCCAGTCATGATTATAAGGAAAGTGGTTTCCAAGCTAAACACGCGCATCTTTAACCTGCCATTTTATTATAACCTTTATTTGAGAAAAAAGCGAAAGCTTGCAGTTCCATTTGCATCCTGCATTAACTGACTTACAGTACCTACGAGTATACATACTCGTGCAGTCCCGCTACTTGGCCCACATCGTAACCAGTCGATACCACAGTTAGCGAGCATCGAGATAAACTAGTAACATTTGTAATCTAGGATTAATCCGTTGGATTTAAACTTGTAAGGCAATGGAACTCTCATTATTTGATTTAATTGATTTAAAAGTTAGTTTGAAAACATTAAATATTTTTATGAATCATGGGTCTAAATAAAAATATCATAAGATTTGAAACCCTATTTTTAGATGTTGGTGTGTGAATTATCCAGATATTTTACAAAATTATTTGATATTTTAATAATAAGTTTAAGTAAAAGAACTTTCGACATAACAAGTGTAACAATCTGTACCTGAAAATAAATTGTAAATACACATTTTAATTTTGCTATTCATTATTGTTATGTTTAGACTTAGATGTTGGTTTTCTAAATTAAATAAACAACTAATAAATAATTTGGGACTATTTTACCAAATATTATTAACCAACATCCGACGCATACGACATACAATTTTTTTATTAAAGTAAAAAAAACCAGCTATTAGTTATAATATTATAGGTAACTAGTAGTTGCTGTGTGAATTTTCCACCAATATTTTTTTTTATTAATATGGCGCCAATAGAGTTTAAGTGTCAGAATTAGGTCTCTGGTTTGGGCCAATACAGAGGCATCAGCACATTCCACAATAAATTCCACAATGAGGTTAATGTCGCCGATTGGCGCCACTGGAATCCGAATTCGGTGACCTTGGGGATCTTACGAACATGTTATTTCCAACTCATCAATACAGGTTTTGGAACACAATATTCTCTTGTTTTTTTTCTTATAATATTCTGTCTCGTTTAATGGTTCGTAGAAATACATGTTTTTGATGTTAGAATTCAAGGTGCAAGGATTTTAGAAATAATGATTCGGGAAGGAATTACAACAACCCATATTAAATCCCAATAACCTTAAAAACCGATACTCACTCTCCCCAATAGTCTTTGGATGTTTTGGGATATTATATTTACATAATAGGAATTTGTAAATTTTTTACAAAACTTCGTTATTTCATTTCTAAAATAGGATTTCTCTTGTATCTAAAATTTATTTATTCGCAAAACATTTTCTAAAAATACATTATTAATCGTAGGAAAGGTAAACTTATGATCACTACAAAGTAGGAACAAAGTCATGTTTATTAAACACTGCTAATACATAACTGTAATGCATAGACCACTAGACCGGCAGGTGAGCAAGGTAATACATATAACATTGAACATCGTTGCTATGACATTTCATACAAGTCTAGAATCTAGGCAAATTGCACTTGTATTATGTGACACGCACGGATTATCATCTATGTATACTTATTATATCAAGTACATTCAACAATCTAGCACCCGTAACACACGCTTCGAGCTTATCACGGGGCTTGATGTTGCTTCATGAATTGTCCAGCAATATTTATTTATAATAACACCCTGACACCTGGAACAAATATTTGCAGATCATACAAATTGTAGTCCCGAGGCGGGAATCGAACGCGCAACTTCTTGCGTCGCAGGCGGACCTTCGCCCGCTAATTAAGACAGAGGTCGTCAAAAATAATGATGAATATCTATTTCTTTTCCAGTGTTACTGCTCGTGGGGATATGCAGTGCGAGATGGACGCGTCGAAGCAGGTCTTTATCAGACGGAGCCACGATCGTGGGGCAAGCTACTTCTGAACTTTCCACTGCTATTTTTCAGGTAACACTATTTTTATTGTTTTTCGGATTTCATTCGGAAATTCCGAGAATTCCGAGAGAATTCCGAATTCCGATTCTCAGTCCTACTCAATAAGCTTTCCAAGTTTCATATAAATCGCTCAAGCCTTTTCTGAGTAGTATGATTTTATAACGATAACGCTTATTATCTATATGGGCCCTATCCTTGCTGTCTCAATGTGTTCAGAAATAATTTCAAGTTCCTTGTTTAAATTTAAAAGCTACCTACTTAATCGAATTCAAGTGAAAGTTCTTAAATATCGATATCGCTAAAGCACGTTTTTTATTATGCATATCATATTCACCTTTATCCTTTTTCATCTTTATCGTCGTTGGATAAATTTCCATACTGTTAGTGCTAATAATAATTGAAAGCTATCTTGTCTAAGTCCGGTTCGAAAGCACTATCTGTAGAACCGCTTTCTATTTATGTATCAACTATATATCTGTTAAACATAATAACACCTGATTCAGCTTAAACAAACGCCCAAAGAAATTTTGTTTCAATAACAGCCCAATTACACATCGAAGTATCTAGTCATCATTATCATCGCTATTAACGTTCCCACTGCTGGGACTTCTCTCTTGACGGGAGGGATAAGGCCTTCATTTAACACGCCAGACACGCCCGGTTTGCGAATAACACTTTCGAACTATTCAAATGTTTCAGAACATGTTGGTTTCCTCACGATGTTTGCCATCACCGTCAGAGCACGTGTTTATAAAGCGCCCATATTTTAGGTTCGCGGCGAGGATTTAACCTACGACCTTTAGAATTAGAGCCGAGTGTGCTACCACTTAGCCAACACGGCACAAAGTATCTAAGAACTATCTACTTGTTTATAACTTTTTTATTTATCTGAATTCTTGAATTTCAGGGATACATCGACGATGACCAAAACATCGCTTTTTCACCTCTGGGATACTCCGCTATCCTGGCCATGTTGGCTGAAGGTGCAAAAGGCGAAACTAGAGAACAACTAGTTTCAGCCTTGCACTTGCCCACTGATCACAATCTCACCAGAAAAACCTATAAATCCATCTTAGGAATGGTACCACTGAAGAACTTCTTCTACGTGTATAAGAACTACACTATACACGATACTTACAAGAAAGTGTTAGAAGATTATTATTTGACTGACGTCAGGTCTGTGGAAAGAGTGCAGAACAGTCACGATGATGATGATGATGATGAACCAGCAAAAGCAGGATTTTCCATGGAAATTCCAGAGAAGAAAGATGAAGACAAAACTGATGACATTCCTGAAATGTTGCCTCCTAAGCCATCAGAGGAACAACTAATCTCTTTCGCAGTTGATGATATACCAGAAAAGGTTGACATTTCTGAGTTAGAATATAAACCGGCTAAGAATATTAAGGAGAAGATTAAGCTGGTCAAGACTTATCCTAAGAAAGAGTCATCATCATCATCGGAGGAGGAAGAGACCATGGTTGCTGTGGAAGCAAGGAACCACGCGAGAAGCCTGAAGATTTTGAGCGACAAGAAAGATATTTCATCTTCACTATCAGTTAACAGTTTTGGAAAGAAAACTAGCACTAGTGAGTATTTTTAGCAAATCTTTGAATTATTATCGATGCCCTTTATTCCTCATGAAAGATTTTAATATCTGCCTAATTAAGAAGACCTTTATTTTGAATCCGATGATATTTTAAGAAGGTTTGAACTCCAATGCAAACTAACATTTTACACATTAGTTTCTTTTTTGTAGAACTTATACTGCTATTTTAATTACCTCATTACGAACTTAAGAGCCGTGTTGGCTAAGTAGGAGCACTTTTGACTTTCATCCCGAAGGTCGTGAGTTCTACACCGCACACACCTGTGTATTGAAAAAAAATGCATTTTAAAAACACGTGTACTAACTATGAAGACAAACACCGTGAGGAAACCGGCATGTTCAGAGAATGTTGAAAAAAGTGTGACTAATACCAACCCACATTTGGCCAGCGTGGTGAATTACGGGATAATCCGTGTGTCCCAGCAGTGTGATCGTAAACAGTACTATTTTGATTACTAACGTTATCCAAAGGTTGCCTGGAAGAGATCGCTCTTCAGCGATAAGGCCGCCCATTGTACGTGTCTCTTTTTGTGTTACATTCATGTGTTTTGTTTTTTGATGTTCCATAAAGTGTTTTTGTATTTGTATGTGTATTGTTATCGTTTATTATTTCAGAGTCAGTATCCGATTCCCTGATGATAATCTTCAACGGGATGTACTTCCGTGGCGCGTGGAAGCGTCCTTTCAGCTCGGTCGAACCCGGGGTCTTCTACAAGTCAAGCTCTGAGAAGAAACCAGTTCCTATGATGAAGGCCAGCGGGTCCTACAAGACGGCGTACGTCGCAGCTTTGGACAGTGAGGCGGTGCTGCTACCTTATGACGTAAGTTAATTTGACAAGGCATGTTTCACAATTAATAAATAAATATTGCTGGACAATTATTTGATAATAATAAATAAAATAAATATTACTGGACAATTTTACACAGCGACATCTAGCCCCGTGGTAAGCTCGAAGCTTGTGTTACGGGTGCTAGATTTCTGATATACTTAATATAATATACATACATAATTAAAGTTTTATTAAAACATCATACAAAATATCACACTATCTAGAAGATAAAACTGCATGGGATGGAATCCGCTCCAATGCAATAGGTATCTTAAAAAAAAGAACAAACTAAAAAATTATTAAACTCATCTCAGATATAAGCTGGTTGTCTGGGTGTGTAATAAAAAATATCTATCTATGTATGTATATTCTATTAAGTATATCAGAATCTTGCACCCGTAACACAAGCTCAGAGCTGGGGGGTAGATGTCGCTGTGTGAATTGTCCAGCAATATTTATTTATTTCTTTGTTTCTCAATTCATGCTTAAAAAAATGAAACATATTTATTCTATTATTTATTATCTTTAGATACATAATTTTATAACGTCTGCACACTTTCAGAACGACCGTTTCGCCCTCCTCGTCGTAGTCCCCCGTTCTCGAGACGGTCTCACACGCCTCATCGCAGACCTGCCGGCAGCGCCCCTAGCGGACATCCAGGACATGCTGAAAGAAGAAGAGATCCAGCTGAACCTACCCGTGTTCTACGTCGAGACTACCACGAAGCCTATCTCTGCTTTGGCTAAGGTCTGTTCTATTTTCAAATGAGTAATTTTAACTCGAAATAAAGCGGTTTTATTATAAAACCTCTTTATTTCGAGTAACATCTATACTAATAATAAATCTGTATGGGTCGGTCATTGAGTCATTTAGTTTGTTTTCAGAGATATTGTATTTAAAAGCTCATTATATGATACTGAAATTAAATTGACGTTTTGTAGATTTTTTCTGTATGTACCATATGTATGTTCCGCCATAACCCTTAAACCAATTAATTTGATGAAATTTGGTAGGCAAACGTTTATGGGTCTAAAACACAGGATAGGCCATTAAAATTTTTGCTCCAGTTATAAGACGTAGCCCCTATACAAACATAGCTTACACCGCAAGTGCCTTATACTCGTATATTTAGAGAATCTCACCTGACTCCAACTTCGTAAATCTTACAGTTACTTACCTTACAGTTTGGAGTAACGAAGATCTTCAGCCGTGACGCTGATCTGTCCGGAGTGTCTGCTGACGAGGGTCTGTTCGTGCAGGAGATGGTTCAGCACGTGGCAGTCAGGGTCGACAACACCGAGGGATCTGCCTCACAGCTCACTTGTAAGTATCATTTTTTTGTTGCCTGAAATTAATGAAATGTGACTTCATTTCATTATTTATTTATTTTAACAATGTTTGGAAAACCAACGGCTAAAACATCAATGATATAAATTAAAATAAAAAATAGGTTCTCACGATTAGAAATAATAAATATAAATACTCATAAGTATATAAAAGTGTGAATACTAATAGTTAATGCTATAATCAATTAATAACTTTATCTAATTATTACTAATTAAACATCAACACTAAGAATTTTAACTAATAAATTATACCTTCTAATCTTATGTAGGATATACAAAAGTGTAAACAATTTAAATAAATAAATAGATCTGAAATAATATAATAAGATCTTATTACGCAACTCACAAGATAAAAGATAAAGTTACCTCGTTTGTACCACATAAATCCTACATAGTAAAATAAACATTTCTACAAAGTGTAAGTTTGTTAATTTCTTTTTACAGCATCTAACACCGTCTCCGAAGCCACAAAGAACCTCCCCATCCAAGAAAAACAAGGCAGGCGGTTCAGTGTGGAACAGCCATTCATTTTCTTCGTCATAGATCAGTTAGATAACTTGGTCGTCGCCGCTGGAAAGGTCAATGACCCTAAACAACCCACACCCTTCGAGATGAAAACTAGGGAGTTTTTCTAATGGTTTTATGTATCAAATGTTTGAGTTAGAGATGTGAAGATTTTTTATCTTGCCTTGTCAAGTGTTTAGGAACCTACCTACCTTCTACACTAGAACATTTTAACGTCGTGGAAGACTTTAAGACATTATTATTTTCATCTTTTAAAACTTAAAAACTTCAATTTATATTTATTAAAAAACAGATTACAATATATCAGTTTGAATAACTAAAAGCGATAGATATAGATGAATAATTCGATTTACTTAGGTATTATATCAAGATCCATTACATATTTTAAACGAATTAGTTTTCATTTTTAGCTTGACTGTGAATGAGATTTATTGCTACGAGATACATGGCATACATAATTAATTTTTATCACATTATGATTTTTTTTTGTAAATTTTCGATATGTTTTGAAATTTTACAGAAAGAACCTTTGTACTTAACTATGTTAGTAATTATTTATTTCTATTAACTTGCTGTGAAAGTTTGATTCTTTGATAACCCAGAAGCATTTGATTACAAAAAGTACACAGCTTAGATTTAGTTATTTAGTTTTATGTATTAACTAAAATGTAACCTAGTACATAAGTAAATTATTTATTTTTTTAATACTCATTGGTTTTATTCAATCCCACAGAATTGCAAAAACAATAAATGGAACGCAAACTTACAAAAATATAATTTAAATATTGAGGGTACTTCGATTTTTTTTCTTTACTTCATCTACACTCAATTTTATTTAACTCAGTATAGATGTAACGGTCATGCTGGTCATGATCGTGTGTTTAAAGATAAAGTTTTTATTTATGTGTTGCGAACCTATATTATTCTAACACACGTAAATTTGATAGTTCGGTGTACTCGCATTCGTAAAAATGGACGCCAACAAAGAAAATCCACGACGGAAAATAACAACAAGAATCCCTGTGCCACTTAAACCCCTTCCAGCCTTACCGACCCATTTACTAAACCGAAAAAAACGCGCTCCCTTAAAAACAATTCAACAAACAAACGTATTATCAAGCACAAGTAACGGAACCATTACAAATGAGAAACCATCAGCAAATAAAAACAAAATAAAGGATCAACACGTCACTTTACGCGTAAATAACGAAAACTTAGACTGGAACTATACGGTATTCAGAGATCAAAATGAGAGCGTAATTACAATAAGCGATGACGAAGATACATCAAACTTCGCTGGGAATAGAGATCAGAACTGCCTTGATACTAGACAGGCTATCACGCCTGTAGAAAAAAGTGTTCAGCATAAACAGATTAAGAATATTAAGAGGAGTTTAAAGAGACCTCACAGTAGGGAACTTCAAGGCTTGTCTCCAGACGCTGAGAAAGATAAGAGACAAGATGATAAGGCTAAACGACGGTTGGAGTTCACTGGCAGTGTGCAGGTCATGGTTGAAGCTTCTGACTATTGTAAGTACATACCTAAACATAATATAACTAGCCGACCCTCCGACAGTTTCGATCGCGTTTTAAACGTTATCTTAATATAGTTTATGTACCTAATTATAGCCTTGTACTATCCAACATACACTGAATTAATTTTTCTAATCGAAACAGCGGTTCCTGAGATTAGCGCATTCAAACAAAATAATAATAGGCTACACATTTATTGAGGCTATACAATTAAATTACTACGAACATTCGCATTGATTTTTATATAAGTATTTATTAGAATGTTGATAAAGTTAAAAATACCATAGAAGCTGTTGGCTAATGTTTACTATCTAGCTACTACCTACCGAATAAAAGTCATATCTTCTATAGTTTATAGTAAAAAAAAGTCATATCTATCTATTTATTTGATATTTGGGCTAGCAGTTGCTGTGTGAATTGTCCAGCAATATTTATATTTGACGGTGCGCCGAACTGTTATTTTCAAATATTTTTTTTAGGGAATGCATCGTACACTATTGCCTTGGAAAGAGATTACAGCTATCAAATGTTTAACTATTTGCTGGAAACAGAAAACCCCCCAAAGTCTGTCCCAACGCTTCCGGAGATTCACAGGGCGTGTGTTATTAACTGGCTTATGAGAGTCAACGTAAGTACCTGCTTTATTTTCCATCAATAAATATTTACTTATTATCTAATGCCGTATCTATAATCACTTAAGTTAACATACAGTAGGTAAGCATTTGTTTTGATTGATTGATTCAGATCTTGGACATGTCATCACTATCAATTTGTCGTTATCTTGAAAGTGACCACAATATACCTAAGATATTGTAACTTTTCTTTTAAGATTAGGCCTTAATTCACCACGCCTAGCCAAGTACATGTTGAATGACACAAATCCTTACAAATTGTCAAAGTTCTCACAACATGCGTCCCGATGTTTACCTTCACCGTTAAATAACTTGTTTTTAAAGCTCACAAGCATTTATATCATCATATCACATCATCCCTATTTGTTAAATAAATTAAATAAATAAATAAATTATGTTTCTACTGCTGGGACACAGGGGCTTCTCTCTTGACGAGATAAGTTAAATTAAGAGAGATAAATAAATTTAACAACATAGTTAAAGTTTGTATTTTCTTATTCTATGGCATTTATAAGTAGATACAATAAAGAGTTAATTCATTCATTTTTAAATTTAACGCACATTTAAACAAACATAAAAATTTGGCGGTGTTTTGACCCACGACATTCGGCAATATCCACGTCTATAATTTCAGGGTCCATTGGGGAATCCAGCCATCCTCCAAACAGCTTGTTGGTACCTCGACTCCATCCTCGGGTCAGCCAGCGTGGAGGTCGATGAGCTACAGCTCCAAGCAGCAGCTTGCTACTGGATCGCACGGAAGATTCACGGTCAGTTATTATCATCTATTCTATACTAATAATACACCTGTAAGGGTCGTACTATTCATTTTATAACACCGGGAATTGCTCACGTATTTACACAGCAATTAAAACACTCTCGACGTGTCGAAAACAACAACGTGTTTTACTCCTGTGTGTGAGTAATTCCCGGTGTTATAAAATGAACTGTAAGGAGTAAGTTTGTTTGTTTTCAGAGATATTAAGTTTATTGGCTAAATACGAGTATATGATACTGTAACTAATACATACATTATGTATATCGATTTTCAGATTTTTTTTCTGTATGTATGTTCCGCCATAACACTTAAACCAATGATCCGATTTTGATGAATTTGGTAGATATACATTTAGAGGTCTAGGACACAGGACAGGCTATTTAAATTTTTGCTCCAGTTATGATTAGACGTGGCCCCCATAGTGCGAACGGATTGCGTATTGATAAGCTTATAAAACGAACATAATTTCTCAAACCCCAGGTTCTCTGATAAAAGCCGCTCGGCTGGTCCGATGCGCCAACAATGCTTTTACGCAGGAGATGCTGCTGAGTAATGAGAAGAAAATTATGCTGAAGCTGGTTTGTATTCCATTTTATTATTGTCACTGTGACTTTTATCTTTGGACCACGGATAAACGGCTTATGCCCCAAAACCCCACTTTTCACTACCACCCAAAGATGATAAAAGGTGTCAAAAATTATATCAACAAATTAAAATTGATAAAATAAAATAAATATTGGACAATTCACACAGCAACTTCTAACAGCAAATGATTTACATATAAGTTTATTTTACTTGACTTATAAATCGTACTGTTTCTATGGACATAAATGTTATCACATTGACTTCCTTCCAGGATTTCCCAGCACAACCAGTGATCCCTCACGATTTCATATCCTACCTCGCCTGGTGGTGCGACAAGGAGAACCCTGGACCTATCGAAATGGCAGCCACCTTCCTCTGCTTGTCGGGTATGATGGTCAGCAAGGAGCTGTGCTGCGAGTACCCATCAGCACTGGCCTGTGCTGCCGTCAGGAGTGCTGTAATACTACTAAGGAAGACATACTTGATGACCCAATTGGAAAAGAGTCCTATGTAAGTGTTAATAACTGGAAATCATATAGATATAGATCATATAGATTAGCTCTTTGAAGTGGCAATGGGCAGGCCGTATAGCGAGGAGAACAGATGACCGATGGGGCCGAAAAGTTCTCGAGTGTAAACCACGGATCGGAGAACGCAGCGTTGGGCGTCCACCAACAAGGTGGACTGATGATTTGGCTCGCGGTGGATGCAGGCTGCGAGCGACCGTAATGACTAGAAGTCATATAGGGAGGCCTATGTCCAGCAGTGGACGTCTAATGATGAACACATTAAATCATTGGTTAAAGAGTTATGGCGGAACATTATGTACATAATACATACAAAAAAAATGTTTATATAAATAATATATAAAATGGATCACAATATTTCTGAAAACGAACAAACTTACTCCATGACCGTCCCTTACATATTTATTATTAGTATAATAGATAAACTTACATTAAACGTACACTGAATATTGCGTTGTTACCTATATTGCAGGAAGTTCCTATATTTATATGTTTATGCGTAAACAGGAAACTTAGTATTTTGTTTCATTGACATCATTAATTTCTCAAAGGGGGTTTTAATTATTAGCGACTAATATGTATAAAGCTAAACAATATCTTGGCTACATATATATTTTTTTAATATAAAAGTACCGTCATTTTGTATAAAACAGAACATAAAACAATGTCTGGCCGTCCCTATGTTTCAATTTCAAAATCTACGCAATGGATTTTTTTGTAATTCAAGAGGAAGGCTTATAAGCACAATTACTTAGCTTAATAATAATAAGGCGAAGTGACGGCGGGTCGCTAGTGATTAATATACTTAAAATTAGGTTTCATTTTGATTAGTTTAACAAATTACTCGTAATAAGTAAGAATATTTCAGAAGTTAGGATAACTTCGTTCATATTATTATTAGGTAAAACTAACATGTAAAATGACCAGGAAACAATAATATTCAACTTGTTTTGTTTGAAATAATACCTACGTAGGTAAGTAGTTTGGGTTGCCCCAAGGCCAAGCAACCTTCTGATAGTTAAGTGCTTCTCTTTCGATTTAATAATTATTTATACTTTAACGCGCTAATCTTAGGAACCGATTTGAAACATTATTTCAGTGTTAGATAGTACATTTATCGAGGAAGATATATATGTATATAAAGTATATAAACGTATAGCGTTAAAAAACGCAAGCGAAGCTGTCTGCGAGTCGGCTAGTCTGCTCATAATGCTCACTGCAACTTCATATTTACAACTTATGTTTATTTTATAATAGTTAACTCTCACTTTAGTTTTCTTGGTCGCTTGACTGAGGCTCGTGATTGGCGGAGCGCGCCTGTCAAATGCAACTGCATACCGCGCGTTCCGTTTCACGTAACTAATCGGTGATGAATGATAACGCTCTGTCTTAGTGCGTAATTGTTTGTTAGTTTTTAAATACAATTAAAATAAATTTATTAGATAACTTGTAGTGTCTAATAAACCTAACATAAGATTTAAGACGCTACTAATCATGTTATGTACCTACCATCTTTTTCACCAATAATTGTTATCTATCTATCTAAATAATTGTTTTGATCTTGTAATTTTTCCTATACCATTTTCTAATTTATAATTACAGATATCAATCCGGGAAAAAGAAAGCCGTAAACCAATCCTACACCTGTTCGATCTTGAGGCGGTCAGTCCTGATCGTAGGTGACCCGCAATACGACTACAAAGCGCCGTTGGAACACTATGGATCACGACCCTCCTTTATTGCACAACAGATAATCGAGTCTGTGCGTCAATGCGTCTCTTGTGCATACCCAGGACATTCATAAAAAGATTAGCGGCCCATAGACTAACGTTCATTCCTTCCGGCTTATCCCGTGTACAGATAAGCGACGGGATAAAATAAAACACGACGTGAAGGGTCGCGGTGTTATAATACCGTCATTCTTTCCGCTATTGCAAATACACTGGCGTTCATTCCGTAAGGATTGTACATTCCGGCAGGAATGAACGTTAGTCTATGGGTAGCTATTGATAGAATAGATTGGTTTGCTTATGGAAAGAGGCCGGGCTTAACACGGTCCCGTGCACCCAAAATTATGGAGTCGACCGCCTACTTGCAAATGATTTTTTTGGATATGATATTAGGGTATAAATGACCCATATGTGTGTAAGGCACGTACGACCAAAACTTCGAAATGCCCCACCGATGGGTCATGCGCAGGGAACGTGTTAAATACGTAAGGGTGATTTTTGGCTGAGCTATGCTTGTTGATGGTGTGTGTGTGGTGGCTAAATAACTTTTTTTTTATTTTTCCTATTGTGTTTTGTTGTGAATTTATAATTAATAGTGTAGGTATATAAGTTACAAGTTAATACTAGATTAGTACCTACCTATAAATAATAAGTATTAAATTATCCAATCACTGTGCTTTTCCTCAAAACATGAGTCATACTACAGCTAATGTGATTGGTCAAACTCAAACAGAAACGTAGCATAGCCCTGGTGAAAAAACACCCTTACTCCTCTCGTATAACACATATATTTACAAATGTTATCGTTTTTACTTTACTTAGTTTTGTACGAGATGGTAAAACATGTAATCAGCCTTATGTATGTTCTAATGTATGTATGGTTCCTTTTTAAAATTTGTGATTGTTTATTGGACATTTTGTATAAATTAGATTGTTTAAAAAGTGACAAATAAGAGCAAGATAACGTAACAAACAATGTAACCCCAGTACCAACAAAAAGTAACTGAGGATCTGTAAATTTTAATTTTAAATTAATCTGGGACATTTTATATAAATTAGATTGAAAAAAAGAGAAAGAAATAAAAACCAAAAGAAAGAAGATTGTTTAAAAAATGGCAAAAAAGAGCAAGGTAACGTATCAAACAATAAGCACAGTTCCAACAAAATAACTGTGGATGTGTTAATTTTAATTTTAAGGACTATTATTTATTACAAATTTATTGGACATTTATAACTGTGGATATGTGAATTTTAAGGTCTATTTTTTATTACTAATTTATGGGACAAATTTTCGTATTAGATTGTTTAAAAAGTGGCAAAAAAGAGCAAGGTAACGTATCAAACAATGTAAGCACAGTTCCAACGAAAATAACTTTAAATTTTAAGGACTATACTTATATACTAATTTATTGGACTGACAACTGTGGATAGGTTAATTTTAATTTAAAGGACTATTTATTTATTACCAAAAATTTAACTGAAATCTGAACTTCGAAAATTATTGACGAAATAAAAACACAAACCTACTAGAAAAATGCTTAAAAATAATTAATCAGACTATGTACATACTTGTTTTTTTATCGTTTGGATGATTCATATACTTACTTAAAACTAATTTTTCGGCATTTTTTTAGCAAAAATAAGACTACAAGACTGACAGACTGAATTAATATTAGTATAAATAAATATGTATAATTAATCTTATTTTAAAGTAACTGTATAGAAAAATATCTTAAATGTCGTTAAGATATTTTCCTACAGTTGAATTAATTAAATTGTAAATAGAAACCTTTAGATACTCAATTATTATGATTAAACTATTAATAATCGAACGTCTTTTAGTTTACCTTATCATTTATTAGCTTAGTGAATTTCTTTAAATTTCATTAATTAATTGTTTTACAATGAGGTTATTACAAAAATCATCTTAAGCCTTCAGCTTACCACGGGGCTAATATATTGCTGAAAAATTCACACAGCAATATCTAAAGCTTCAAGTCTTCTAGTCCCGTGATTACGCCAGAAGACAGAAGACTTGAAGCTGCCTTTGGTGCTAGATAACTGATATACTAGATGTAAATTTTACAATACACAGATATTTTTATCAAACATAGAATCCTAAAAATACGCAACAAATATCTGTTGATCGTAAAAACTTTCTGGGCGGAAATAAAACCCGCAACATCTTGCGTCGTAGGTGACCTTCGCCCGCTATGCTCAAAGAACCGTCACTTTAACTTCGACATTTTAGTTAAAAATAGTAGTTTTTGCAGTAAAGATCCATGTTTTGAGACCTTTCATAATAATTATAGCATAAAAAAAACGAAAACCGAATTTTAAATCTCGTTTTTGCTCCTAAAGTATTATTTCTCTAGGACACCTACCAATCCAGTTATCCGAAACTGTTAATTATTCTGTGGTCACGGAAAAACCGAAGTATCTTGCTGCACATACGTAAATTAACAAACACGCTAAAATAGCCTTTATGATTTGAGTTTTAAAGTTGTATTTTCCAGTAAACCACCTTCAGTTTAAGTTCAAGGAGTTGTTTACGGTCATATGCCTCAGTTCATGCTTATATCTCAGAGTAAAGTGTTCTGTTCTAAATATAAATTAACTATATGAGTAAAAACGCTTACAATACTTTTGTTGTGAGAACAATCAATTAAACAATTGCATATGTTGGTATGTGACAAAAATAAAAGTGAATAAACAAGATATTAAAGATGCATTTATCACAAATTCTCGGTAAGTCAAGTGTTTAGGTAAATACTTAAAGGAATTTGAGTTATTAAGCATTACAACCTAATTTTAATTAACAATAAGTGATAGCGTCATTAATGTATTTGATTGCAAAATGATTATAAGTACCTATATTTTTATGATTTAGGTCGGACCAAACGATTGTACGAGTACAAATTCATCTAACCTGTTAGGTAGGTAACTTTTATCAAAATACATAATTATCAATTCATTCACTTAAAGTTCAATGTTCAAGCAGATAGTTATTAGCGCGCTTATAACACAATGTTTTCCAAAAATATTAATTTGTTTCAATTATTTAAGAAAATATCAAATTGTTTACGAGTTTTACATTTCCAAGACAGAATTTCCCTTAGAGATTGAAAACAATGTATCATCTAGATTAGAGTTTAAAAATCACATTATGAATTCCAGGTTGCATAAGCCTATATTTGGCAGCAGCAAGTTCACAGACCATCTACCCTGGCTATGTTCCAAATCCCGATCACATTTACTTCATCGACGACAGGCCAACTCCGCCTCAACCATTGCCTATTCAACCACAAATTACTGAGCTACCAGTCAGCCAACAATCCTTCACCACTCCACGACCACAGCCCAAGAACAACCCAGGAATCAATAATGGGCAAGACGCTCGAACAAGGACCACAGTGGAACAGAGGGCTAGGGAAATAATACGATTAGATGACACAGCTACAGCTCTCACTGGCTTCAGTATTCATTTGATGAAGGTAAGATACTGATAGGTTAAGCCAAGTGGTGCTGGCCATAGAATAATACCGAGTAGGTCCCATTTGTCACTCCATTTTCATGGGGCGTTGCCATGCCGAATGGTAAGCGTGGTGATTAAATGTATTCTGTCAAGATTAGGATTCTATTGAGGAGACCCTTGTTTTGTATTAAGACTTTATACTTGATATGATAATGAAGAGACATTCTATTACTAAGCAAATCAAAGGAAATATACATTGGAAATCAAAGGTTGGTCGTAAGAACAGAACTTCAGGCGAACTGTAAACGTACACGAGTTAAACAACTGTAACGCTTAGGAATTATGAATCATTATATTATATTGTAGAATATAAATAGCCATTTATTTGTGTTCCTAACTCTTACAATAATTCAATAAAATGCTTACAAAAATACAAACTAAACACATAATGGTCATCACTCAGCGTGAATAGTCTGGTAGTACCTACTGGTACCATCCGGTCGTTGGTACCTATTCTGTGGCGCCAGGTCATAGTGCACAGCACTGCATATTGGATAAATCTTTAGCCAGATCATTGAAATTCAAGTATCTACCTACGTGTTATCTATAAATCTGTAGGAATCAAAAATAGGCATTTAATAGCTCTCAATTTATTTATTTTATTTACAGCAAGTCAGTCAACAAGCCCAAGGCAACACTGTGGTGTCTCCATACTCAATAGCCACAGTTCTGTCGCTGCTGCAGCAAGGAGCTACCGGCAACACGCTGGCGCAGCTCACTGAAGCATTGCAAATGGATCAAAAGACATCTGCAGCTTCTTATAAATCGAGGAGTGATGATATACAGGTTCGTATCATTATCGAGTCGACGGTAGAAATGGTAATGTCCAGTAAGTTTATGATAGGTTTTGGGACTCAAAATAACTAACGACGAAATGAGGCCGTATTAATTTATAACTATAAAATATAGCTTATGGACCAAGAGCCTGTGATGGCCAGACCTTCCTTTAATTCACAAGCGTGAAAATTATTTCATGTGTATGTCTAACATAGGTAAGAATAACCCCCAAACATGAAACCTGGATCGTGGTTCCTTTGGGAGATAACAGGTAAAAGGTTGGTATCTCCCAAAGTAACCGCGATCCAGGTTTCATGTTTGGGGGTTATTCTTACCTATGTTAGACATACACATGAAATAATTTTCACGCTTGTGAATTAAAGGAAGGTCTGGCCATCACGGGCTCTTAGGTTATTATATAAAGATGGATATTATCGAGATATCTCAAAAGAAATATATCTTCTTACCGACGAACATAAGTACCTACACTATATTATAAAGTATAAGATATCCAAGGCCGAAATTTCAAGGGCCTTGGTTTTCACGATAAGTATTTACTCATCGTGAATAATTTTATTCAGAATGTTATAATTAAAAAATCGACGTAATATTTTCCTTATCCCCTTTTCCTCAAACGTACGATTCTATGTCAATTCTAAGTTTATTTTCGACGTCATAGTTCTTTTCTTGGGAGCGTAAACTCGCACGGGGTTATACCAATATGTACGAAATTTATTGCGTCATGATTCTCGATAATTTCTGATATGTAGATGAAAATGGCTTGAACGTTGGCGCTTAGAACATTATTTTAACTGTCTTCATTCATATTTTGTACCAACAACTGTTTTAAACTTATATTTTTATATGTTATTACATTAATAGGTTACATTTATTTATCTAAGATTTTAACATTATTTATTTATATTTTATGAAATGGTGATTTTAAACGTGCATCTTTGGATTTTGTGTGCGATTATAAACGCGTGCTTTAACTGTGAAGACAGACTTCTTGAGGAAACAGGCATGTTTTTAAAACTTTAAAAAGTTTTTAGGACGTGTGTCATTCAACAACGCGCACTTAGCCAGCGTGGTGAATAGAGACCTAATCTCTCTCATTAAACGAGAAGTCCCTATGTCCCAGCTGTGAGACGTTAATAGGAGTGATTATGATATTTGACTACAACATTAAACAATAAATAATAATTTCACAGAAACGTCAATCACGCAACTTACTACGCACAGCCAACAACATCTTCCTTGCCAACGGTTTTACCCTAAACCCCGCGTTCAGAGCCACTGCTCTAAGGGACTTCCGCACTGATGTCACTCCGACCAACTTTGCTGCAGCTCCTCAAGCAGCTCAGGAGATCAACAGATGGGTGGCAGCCAGCACTGACAATAAGATACAGAACCTCATTGCACCAGGTAAGTCTTTATGCTTTACTCTAGTAACTCCAGCGGCGCAACTGACGTAAAGGGTTGCGGATTTGATTCCAGACTCATATTTTTTTAATCTAAACTCATATATTTATAATCTGCAAATATTTGTTTAAATATGTATAGAAACAAAAATGTATGTATATTCTTTTTAAATAAGTAAGAAAAAGGAAAGTCACTTATGTCTTCTTTTTACTTAAATTTTATCTAGTCAAAATAAATTTTAAATTCGTAACAACATAAAATTTTATTTATGTATTAAATTTTTCAGAGAGCTTGAGTTCAAACACACAGATGGTCCTAGTGAACGCGATCTACTTCAAGGGTCTCTGGGAGGTGCCCTTCCGTAAACAAGCCACGGTTACCGACGACTTTCACATGCGCAATAGAGCGGTGAAGAAAGCCCCGTTCATGTTCACCAGGCGCTACTTCAGGACTGGAAATGATCCTTACACAGGATCCAAAGTTGTCTTGCTGCCTTTTGAGGTAAGGAATAAAATAAGTAAAAGCCAAGCAATACGTTTTGCACGCAGGTTCAAGGGATGAAATAATGATGATCATATTGTCTTTTTCTAATTTCTGATTGGTAGTTGAATAGCTATTTATTTAAAATGTTATTTTTGTTTTTTATTTTTTATTATTTAACTACTTTTATCTTAGTAATAATGTTTGTGTAGTCAATAAACAATAAAACAAATAAAAAATGATGAAACAATATGCTAAACTTTTATTTGAGTTGGTACGAGTAATATAGCTGTTTAACATAGTACAATTCAAGAATCTAGTTTACCTACACACTGTTTCTCATAGTAACAATCATTCTGTCTTTGCAGCGTGAAGAATACTCTTTAATGGTAATACTGCCACATTCCCTGGTGTCAGTGAACGACATCCTCTCGATGCTCACCGTCGCTCAACTGCAGGAGTACCTGAACTTCCCTTACTTGGAGACAGAACTGCATCTACCCAAGTTTTCCATCAAGGCTGATACAGACCTAAGATCGGTGCTTCAGCAGGTAAGAAAAAGATAACTTACTATATTATTTGGACGGGTCGACAAGACAAGCTTCGAGAGTGGAAATTTTAGTCATAATCAAGAAGGTCTTGATAAGTTTTCCTCTGATTATTTTCAGATGGGCGTAACCAATATCTTCGGAAACTCAGAGCTCTCAAATATCGGAACATACCGTGACTCAGCGTCTCCTCAAGTGTCAGAAGCAGTACACTCAGCCTCGTTCACCATCGACGAAGAAGGGGGTTCAGCCGCAGCCGCCACTGCTTTCTCAGTTGTCGCTCTCTCCAATGATTCCCCTTCAGTGATCTTCAAGGCTAACAGACCTTTCTTAGCTATATTGTGGGACGGAAAAGCGAAATTACCACTGTTTGTAGCTAAGATTGAAGATCCTACTCTGTAGTTTAGTATCAATGTTTGCTTGAGTAGCTTCATTACAAGGTTCCTGAACGTAATACTCGTCTGAGTCGAGTTTCCGAATAGTTTTTACTCTTTTTACGTGTAATTCTTTTTAATAAAGATTTTTTATTTAATTTCCATCTTATAATGTAGCTTTGTTATGAAATCTGTACCGTGAAAACTAGTTTTTATACGAAGCATTTCATTGGATGTACAAATAACCACAAAATAAGTTTATAAATATTTTTAATAAAAAAGTTACTCTAATATCTGGTTCTTATCCGATTTTTTCTTGAATCTCTTAAAAGTGTTAATCACTGGGTCGTCAGCGAAGGTTTTCAATTCACCGTTGTAGTAACTTTCTATTTCTGCGAGGGATTTTCCCTCTGTCTCTGGTAGGAAGAAGTATAGGTAGATGGTTCCAGCGAAACCAAATGCGGCGTAAACGGCGAACGTTCCCCACAGTTGGAAACTCATCTCAAGGTTTATGAAGGTCTTGGAGCCAATGAACATGACCACGTAGTTCCACGCGGCGGCAAAACCTTGGGCTGAGGCGCGACTCCTGGGAAAATAATAATATTAAACGTTGCTGGACAATTCACACCACAACTAATCCCGTGGTAAGCTCGTATCAGAATATACGTAGGCGTTTATAAAGTGCTTAGTACTGATTAGCCCGTTTGGTAAGCGTGTATTTTTATGTCGGTCAATCCGCTTGGTATAAATGGTGATTACACTGCATATCAGGTGATCAAAGTTTTTTTTTACTATGTTGGGAAAACTATCAGCTTGTATATAATTAAATAAAGATTAATATAACATCTCTAGGAACATGCTATGATGCTTAGGCCTAATAATAAGTTTCCACTTATAGGAGTTGGTATACATAACGTTGCATTGCAGGGTTATCTTGTTTTTATTCTTTGCCTTTATTGCCAATTAATGCATAATTTATATGACATAACTTAAACTAAGTTTCCGTGTTCTTTACGGCGTATCTTCACAACATGAGGAATATGAGGATAACTAAATAAATAAATCACCTGAATGGAAAGACCTCCCCGAGCAGCACCCAGGCCAGACTGCAGCCAGAGCAGACCGTCATCAAGTAGAAGAAGACCAGAGGAACCACGCTCGTCTCCTCCGGGAACGTACTCGTGTCGTACGAGAACACTGTGTCTGGGATGTGGATCCTCGCGTACACGCTTAGAGCTGAGGAAGTAATGCGAAAGTTCGTTATAACATCATTATAATAAATGCACTATAATAAGTCTATGCGTCGAAATAAATGTTTATTCGATTTTTTACGACACTGCAGTCTTCAGTGCATTAAGTGTAATTTTAAACGTCAATTTGTATGGTATCATAAACGTCTCTAGTCATAGTCATAACATTTATTTCCATAGTTTGCATTATAAAAATCTAAGATACGTCAATTGTTTCAAATAACTGTCATTAATTCGAGTACCTACATTAAAAATCTGACACGGATTATAAATTTATTAGTTAGTCTGTGTTATATTTATCATCATCACTCCTTTTTACGTTCCCACTGCTGGGATACAGAGACTTGACGAGAGAGAAGCCTTAACCCTTAAATTGGTAATGGTATTCACAAAGTACACTTACTTTGTAAAAATCTAGGCTTCTAAATATTTTGTTTTTCTACCATTTAGTAACGGCAATTTGTGATAAATATTGTCTTCTATGGTAGAAAAAATACTCTAGGTCGCAAAGCTTACAATAACTGTCATTTTCGAAATGACTTTCAAACGGCCGGCTGCTCCTGTGCGTCGGGTATTTTTTTTTTTGGCATATTTTTTTGGTATTTCGATGGTTTTTGGCATGGTATTAGTAATTGATGACAAATAAATATAGTAAATATTACTATTCAATAGTTATTTGGTGTCAGAATATCATGATCACGTCATAATCACGGAAAGTATTGTGTGTACTCCGTGAATACCGTTGCCAATCGGTTAGTAAATTACTCAAGTAGGGTACGGTATACACGGAGTACATTGCCAATTAGGTAACGAAATAAATATCTGCATTTTATAACATTATTTTATCGCTATGGGTGTGGTTTGCATTTTTTTTTCTTTTTCTGCAGTGCTTGCAACTAACAAGAGCGCATAGAATTTTTTTGGCTTTGGTTCCTGACGAAAATGCATGCTTCGAAGAAAGTTCCGATACATACTGATGAGGAACAAACTTTACCCTTACGCCGTCGTTTGCTAGTTACAATCCCTGAATCACCCTCATTTGCTAGCTCAGATCCACCCTCCTTGGACTCCTCATACGAACGACTTGATATCTTGAAGAGTGATCTTAATAATTATCAAGATCACTAGGTATCTACAATAAACATAATGGGAGGGGTTGATTTGGCAGATATGCTCATTTCCCTCTACAGGATACCTTTCAAAAGTAGAAGATGGTACTTGATCATATTTGCGCAGCTTTTGGATATGTCCATCAACAACGGATGCCTTCTATACCGGTGAGATAAGACCTGAGATGTCACTCAAAGAATTCCGGACTGAACTTTATGAAGGACTTTGTCGAGCTGGAAAGATGCCTAAGAATATGAAAACTACGGAGAGACTGAAGGATGAAAGAATAATCCTGAAACCATCCGTTGTCAGGCCGGTGGACAGTGTCAGGTATGATGCTGTCGGTCACTTTCCTGAAACTGCGGGCAATCAATCACACTGTACGTTCTGCAAAGACGGCAGAACGAAAGTTTATTGCGTCAAGTGGTGTAGGTTGTCAAAATAATAACCGGAACTGCATTTTTCAATTCCACAGAAAATAAAAACGACTCATTGTAATTTTCATCGCTTTGTTTTTGATACTAAATTCATATTTTTAGTAAAATGTTTTTTATTATACACTTGGCAGGGTACTCTACGGAGTACAGACAAACAATGATGTAGTTTCTTGAGTAACTGGCAAGGTAATTCGTGGAGTACATTCATTTTCGCGAAAACTGTAATATATTGATTTTTTTTTGTAAATGTTTAGCGTTCTAGGATCACAATCGATCATGAATTTAATAAAAAATTATCAGATTTGAGTAAAAAAAAAATTTGCCAATCCAAGGGTTAATGATAATGATCCTCAACACACACAATACTCGTAATTTTATAAATATCTTACTCTGTTTGTCGATAACACAAACTAGTAGTGTTATGATCATCTTAAAGCTTTAATTACCTGTACAAGATAACCCAGTGCCGAACATAGCTGTGACAGCAAGCTTCCTCTTCCCAGCCAGCTTGATGATGCCGATGATGACTACTGCGGACGCGAACAGAATCACACCGACCATGAGCTACAACGTAATCAGCAAACAATTAAGGACAAGTTAATTCCAAGCCATTGTACTGTTACTTTGATTAATCGGTTATTGTGAAATCTAGGATCGGCTTATGTATGGGCTATGTGTGGACAATAGTTTCAGGTATATTTAGATAAAGTTTTATCTGAATAATAGTTGAGTCTTATCACTTTAAAAAGAATCATCGTCGTATTTTTAAAATTCAACAAAATAGTTATGCTGCTTGTGATTAATTTTCGATTGTTATGACTTCTATGATATTTATTTACATGTCCCAGTAATCTAATTTTTATTTATTCTATTTTAGTATATTCGAAGACCAGACAGTCCTTAAATGTGTTATCAGTCAATTTTTGTCTATGTTAAATTCATTGATAAACAAACATTAGACCTATAAAAAGGTTTACAGAAAACTCAATTAAGAAGGTACGAGGTCTTTATCGCGTAATTTTATCTAATTTCCATTCTAACGTTTCAATTTCCAACGTCGTAATGGTAAGTAGATAGAATTACGCGATAAAACCCACTGTAACTCTTTAATTATGTTAACAAACGCAAAAGTTTACCATGACACAGAAAACTGTCATGAGGTCTACGGAAAGACATTTTAACTTTGGTTGTAACAACACTTTTTGCAAGAAATATACTTCCATATTTATAAACATTTTTTAAACAACTATTTATTATTTTATTGTAATTGACTCTAACTTTAGTTTGGCATACAGTGCTAAACTGATGATATGAGGTATGGGATAAATTCAAGCTCTTACGTTATCCCTCGATATCATAGTTGGTTTAGTGCAACCAGGGCTAAACTAGGTGTCGTGGGTTCGACTTCCACTCGGGGGCCAAGGTTACGTTGTGATCTTGTAATTTTTCTCATACCATTTTCTAATAGTTTTTTAAGCACTTACAACAATATTCTTAGGATCCCCAGCCATGCCCATAGCCCCACAGACGTTCACCATGTTAGGCCTGATGGGGGATAGACCACTCATCACGAAGAACATGAAGTAAGCCATCACCAGGGTCAGTGGTCTTAGGGTCTCCTTGCACAGCATCACCAGGTTGAACTTTAAGAAGAATCTGGAATTGACAATGAAAATTTCAAAAGACTGTAATAATAGGTGATCTCAGTTTCTTTAGAATTTAGAGGTCTTGTTCATGAAATTGTAAAAGGTAGGATATACATGCATGGTTATCTTTTGTATTATTCTAATTATTTCTTATTTACTTTTATTTTGTATTTTACTAGCCGACCACCGACAGCTTCGCTTGCTTTTTTCATATAATAAAGCCTTCCTCGAGAAATGTAAATACTATCAAACACTGAAACAATTTCCGATTGGACCAGGGTTCCTAAGATCAAATGAGAGATGTAACCATAATCAGTGGTTGACTAAGATAACAGGTATAGAATTAATTCAAGCTCATAACGGAATCCTCGATAGCGTAGTGGTCGCGCAGCTAGGGCTAAACTGAAAGACGTGGGATCGACTCCCACTACGTACGTTGTGATTGTGTAATTTTTCTATAGCATTTTCTAATAACTTCTTATTAAGACTTACTTTTTTAAAATGTTCATCTTGTCATGCTCACAATCGCTGTCACGTCCCATCTTCTCGCAAATGACGCAGTTCTGCAGTTTCTTGGAGTAGACCACCAGGTCATCGAACTCTTCGCGCACATCTTCAGGGTTGGTCCATCCTCGGAGATAGCACAGGGCTTTCAAGGCTTCCTTCTCTTTGCCTTGGGATAGCAGCCATACTGGGGTGTCTGGCACCTGAAATAAGGTTAGTTAGTTAAAATTTGCCTTTTTGTGGTTCCGTTCTTTTTTTGTGGTTCCCAAAAATGAGTATCAACTCAATTAACGTACCCACTGCTAGGACACCGGGACTTCACTCTTAACGAGATAGATAAGACCCTGGCCACGTGCTGGTTTGGGAAAGACACAACATGTCCTTCAAATTTTATTGAGCTTGTTATTCTTAGCGTATCACAAGTCTTTTTATTATTATCACAACTTTTTATACTAGTATTTTATCTAAGTATATCAGTCGAAACACTAAGGTTCAATGCATTCGGTGACCAAATAATTGAGACAAATGAATTTAAATAAAACAAAAGGATTCTTACTAAGATAATTTCCAAGGTCGGTTAAATTGAGTTAAATGAGATGCTAATAACCTGAGAATGACGTATGATTACAGAAAGCAAACAAAGATATATTATACCAGAAAATGACCAGCGGGGTCTTTTTGTAGGTACCTACTGTATCAAATCAACTTACTTGAGCACCCAAGATAATACTTTATGGGTTTATTTTAAAGGAATCCTGTACTCAATAGTAGAAATGTGGGCTATGTTGTAAAAGTACTCTTTTTCATTCTCCTGGTGTAAACTCCACAAATTTTCAGCCAAATCCGTTAAGCCGTTCTTGAGTTACTAACACGATTTACTTTTATTTATATACTAGCTTTCCGCCCGCGGCTTCGCCCGCATTATATTTGATTTTTAAAAAAGCAGTAAAAAGTATCCTATGTCCTTCTCCTGGCTCTAAGCTACCTCTCCACCAATTTTCAGCCAAATCTATTCAGCCGTTCTCGAGTTATAAGTGAAGTAACTAACACGACTTTTTTTTATATATAAGATGAGATAGATAATAATTATGTCTTAGACGTAAGAATAATTATCACGATTTTATCGACTTCGGTTTTAAATGATTTATTTTTATAATATATATGTCGTGTAGGATGATAGGGAGGATGTCGAGGAGTGTGTGTTTATCAGGAGGGCATCTGGTTACTTATGACGTCACCAGGTCTAACGTCGCAGTCGTCTTCATGTTGATAATAAAACCACAACGAAACGTCCATTATTTATTCCAATTTACAATGTTTCGGTCCATTGACTCTAAATTTATCACTGAATTATTATAAACTGATTATTATTATTAATTTATTACGAACAGAGGGCTGTTCCAACCGACACTTCAAACAACAAATGAATTTACTGCAAACAGAAGACCGTTCCAACCGACTACTCAAACAAGAATACATTTATTACTAACAAAGCACTGTTCCGTCCAACGGCTCAAACAAGAATGTAATTTTAGCTCGGCCGACGGTCGTATTTATACGAAGCACCAAGCGGCCTGGCGTTCGAACCAGTTTTTCAATAGGCGCGCGCGGCGAAGTGCCTCAACCCGTAGCGCGATAAGGCCGGTACAAAACAGGTTCTGAGTCATATTTCAACCGATGTTCTTGTCTGCCCCGACATATATAATAATATTTATTGTTTATTAATTTATTTGTTATTTGAAGCAAAGCAAGGGCCATTATGTTTCATGATTTATTTTATCAGCGTTTGTACCTCAGTTGCCTGATTCATCTTTATGGAAATACCCATTTATGGTCACGAGAAAACTGATAATGTCACGCTCTTGTGCCTACTTACCGATTTCAATATCATCTTCAAGTCTTGAAAGGATAACTCAATTACCTTGAAGTTAAACTAATGACAATAGATTGTTCGAAATTATAATATTTATCTGCTTTACACCATTTGCTGACACAGTTAATGTTGGAAATAAAACTTAACTTACCTACTCAATGTTGATCACGAAAGCAATAATATAGCATTTTGAATTCAATTTCTTATTTATAGGGCGTGGCATTGTCAGAATAATACTTTTGCCATGTTATAAAACAATTAGGCCGAATACAGAGATAAAAAGTGGGACGAAAGCACATTTTAAATTATATAATAGTTAGAGCCGAATGCAGATAATTCGGGACGAATGTAGATTTTTTTACGCACTCCGATTATCACGGGACGAATATAGACTAAACATTTCTGACATAAGGCGCACTTATACTCGTAAACTAAGCCAACTTACGAGTAATACAAACAGCATGGAGGCGATGGGAGCCGCTAGACAGAACAGGGCAGCTCGTCACCAGTCCACCACAGTGCGATCTGAATAGCTGGGTCTCTCACATAAGGACTACTAGTAAACTAAGCCAACTTACGAGTAATACAAACAGCATGGACCCAATGGGAGCTGCTAGACAGAACAGGGCAGCTCGTCGCCAGTCCACCACAGTGCGATCTGAATAGCTGAGTCTCTCACATAGGGACTACTAGTAAACTAAGCCAACTTACGAGTAATACAAACAGCATGGACCCAATGGGAGCTGCTAGACAGAACAGGGCAGCTCGTCGCCAGTCCACCACAGTGCGATCTGAATAGCTGAGTCTCTCACATAGGGACTACTAGTAAACAAAGCCAACTTACGAGTAACACAAACAGCATGGACCCAATGGGAGCCGCTAGACAGAACAGGGCAGCTCGTCGCCAGTCCACCACAGTGCGATCTGAATAGCTGAGTCTCTCACATAGGGACTACTAGTAAACAAAGCCAACTTACGAGTAACACAAACAGCATGGACCCAATGGGAGCCGCTAGACAGAACAGGGCAGCTCGTCGCCAGTCCACCACAGTGCGATCTGAATAGCTGAGTCTCTCACATAGGGACTACTAGTAAACAAAGCCAACTTACGAGTAACACAAACAGCATGGACCCAATGGGAGCCGCTAGACAGAACAGGGCAGCTCGTCGCCAGTCCACCACAGTGCGATCTGAATAGCTGAGTCTCTCACATAGGGACTACTAGTAAACAAAGCCAACTTACGAGTAATACAAACAGCATGGAGGCAATGGGAGCCGCTAGACAGAACAGGGCAGCTCGTCGCCAGTCCACCACAGTGCCAGCTGAATAGCTGAGTCTCTCACATAAGGACTACTAGTAAACTAAGCCAACTTACGAGTAATACAAACAGCATGGAGGCAATGGGAGCCGCTAGACAGAACAGGGCAGCTCGTCGCCAGTCCACCACAGTGCGATCTGAATAGCTGAGTCTCTCACATAGGGACTACTAGTAAACAAAGCCAACTTACGAGTAATACAAACAGCATGGAGGCAATGGGAGCCGCTAGACAGAACAGGGCAGCTCGTCGCCAGTCCACCACAGTGCGATCTGAATAGCTGAGTCTCTCACATAGGGACTACTAGTAAACAAAGCCAACTTACGAGTAATACAAACAGCATGGAGGCAATGGGAGCCGCTAGACAGAACAGGGCAGCTCGTCGCCAGTCCACCACAGTGCCGAGGAAGTAGATCACGAACATGCCGGCAGAGCTGAACAGCTGGGTCACTGTGCATAGCGCTCCTCGGAATGATGGCTCACTGTGGAGAATATACAGCTTGTTTTAAAAAATGTAGACAAAAGTGCAACGAAAAAAGACATAAGACAAACTACGTACTATACCAAATAATGACTAAATTCTATGTTAAACTATGACAACAGATATGGGATGTTAATCTGATGACGATGAATAAATTTAATAATAATATTAAAGCTAAAGAGTTTGTTAGTTTGAACGCGCTAATCTCAGGAACCTCTGGTATAATTAAAAAAAAACTTCCAGTGTTGGATAGATAACAATAGACTTAAATTATATAAAATAAGTACCTACCTACCTACATGAATGTAGATCACGTTAAACCCTAGCGAAGCTGTCGGCGGGACAGCTAGTTAATGATAACACGAGACCCCCGCTAATGAATGTCTAATAATGTATTTACTTGTAAAGTATAATATCATCCGATTTTCAAAACTCAGCTGGTCAGTCGAAATATTTTAAATTTCCATTAACTTGACCTGTTTTAATAATCTATGTTACGAAATAAATGCTTAGATAATTCGATTCATAGACGATAAGGATTAAACTATTTGTCAATACACGTTTCTATTAATAACGTCCATAAATCAGCTGTTTAATATGGGTAGTACCATTATATGATACTTACATATCTATCTATGTATGTGATTATCTACTATGACTACTACGGGTACTAACCCGTAACACAAGCTTCGAGCTTACCACGGGGATAGATATTGCTGTGTGAATTATCCAGCAATTTTTATTTATTTATATAACATGGTGGATGTTACTTACTACTTTTACACAACAAGATAAAAACGGCTTTTAATAAAACAGTAATATAGCTAAAACATTAGAAAAACATAGCCAAATATTGCCAAAAATATTGCCCCGAAAGACCTGACCCTTGCCCGCTAAGCTATTAAAGTCATATGCTTATTATTATGTAGGTAAGTGTAAATATTTTTTTAAGATTTACCTGATTTCTCCCACATAAGAGTTAATAGGTGCTTCCATAACACCAGACCCGAAGCCCAACAGCGCATTAGCAATGAACAAAGACGGTAAGTTCCACGCATAGTACATCAGTATCCACGCTATAAGGTGAGGGATGTTGACTAGAAAGTTCGCCTTCTTCCGCCCGAAGTAGTCTACGATTGGACCAGAGACGATTGCGCCCAACGGCTGGGTGAGGTATGATAAACTACCTGAAAGGATAATTCATAATTTAGACAATCATAATAACCCATCAGAGTCCCTAAAAGAGCCATGGTCGGGTCTTTTCTACGGGATCGTATCAGAAATGAGAAGATACGTAGAAGAAGGCAGATTACAGACATAGCCCAGCAAATTAGCTCTTTCGCAGGCTATATTGCGAGGTGAACAGATGGCAGATGGGACTGAAAAGTTCTCGAATGAAGACCGAGGATCGGCAAGCGCAGCATCGGACGTCCGCCTACTAGGTGGACATGATGGTAATGTTGAATAACCCATAGTATTACGTCCTTCCGTCAGAGCATGTGTCTCCCGTATGGAGCGAATCGGTATAATTGCCACGCTTACCAGGCAGTTAGGCGTTATGAGTAATTTGACAAAGTTTGAGTACCTTCAAAGTTTAGTGCTGCCGCCTTAAAACATCTCGATTGAAACCTGCGTTTTGTCAAGCGCAGCGTCGGACGTCCACCAACACAATAGTCACCTACTTCACCACAAAGGTTTTTCTGTTTATTTGTTGTCTCTTATAAATAAGACTACGATTCATGGGAGCCTGTTCACCCAATAACTAATGAATGCCATTGCTTCCGCCCGAAAAAACTACAAATCTATTCGTTTCCGTAAGAAGATAAAATTTTCCCCGATTTTCCAATTCTTAAAATGAGTGGTTCTTTTGGTTTGGTAGGTATATTTTAAGATTAAAGAAAGCGGAAGAATCTCGAATCTGCGAGATTATGGAGTAAACGGCTTAACCCATTAATTTGATATTTATCTCAGACGAAATCTTGGTATTTTAAAAAAGCTTACCTACACCTAAACAGATAACTGAGTTGCCACGCCACTGGTGCACATTGGTTTAATTAGGGTAATTAAGCCTTGAAGATAATCTACAAGTAAACGAAATCTGTCAATGCTAAACATCTTTTCGCGAAAAAATGGCCTATAAAGACACATCGGTTTTTGAATTAATAATTCAGATTTTTTTATATAAGTACTTATGTTTTGTACTATCGACGACTAAGACGCTTGGACTCGAGTTTTTCTTGTTCGTGTGTAAATGTCAAAATGATTCACTCCACAAATGATTTCGCTGATTCTGGCAAGTAATACAGGTTTAATAGGTGAGAAATTATAGAAAGCGGATGTAGCCGCGGGCGGGTCAATTACAAAATAAAAAAATCAATAAAAAAAAAATATAGTAGTACTGTAGTTAAAATTAGTAATCTTACCAAACCAAGACGCCTGTACTTCGTTAAGAGACAGTCCCTCGGGTGCATTTAAGAGGTCAGGGAGCGCGATTGTGGCGAAACTGGTCGCCATACCGAGGTCCAACAGAAGAAAGTATGGCGACGCGCATGCTACCAACTGGAAAATATAAATAATATTAACACTTTTTAGCCAATGCTCTTACTTGTGCAATAATCTCTTTCCATACCAAGGTGGTCTGGAAGACATTGCTTTTAGTGATAACGCCGCCCTGTCACTGTTATGTATCTATTTCTTTATTGTATTGTCCTGTATGTTGTTGGTATTACAATATTTTTATTGTGTTATAGGTAAACGGGCAATACACGAACCTTTTTTTACGTTCAATTTTGATCAACCGTTTCTATTCGTAAAGGCATATCATGCTGATACTTGTTTCGGGTGTCTGGGTGTTCTATATGTTTAATAAAATATATATCTATGTATCCATATTATATTAAGTACTAGCTTCTGCCAGCGGCTTCGCCCGCGTGGAAATAAAAAGTAGCCTATGTTTTTTCTCAGGGTCTAAAGATTGTCTGTACCGAATTTCATCAAAATCGGTTAAGAGGTTTAGGCGGGAAAGCGTAACAGACAGACAGAGAGACAGACAGACAGAGTTACTTTCGCATTTATAATATTAGTAAGGATAAGGATATCAGATATCTGGCATCCATATCACGGGGCTAGATGTTGCTGTGTGAATTGTCCAGCAATATTTATTTATTTTATCATCATATCACTCACCCCTCTATGATATTTTTGGCTATGTCATTGACCCGCGTTTTCTTACGATCTCCTCATCTATGATTCGAACAAGTAGAGAAACCCCGAGCATAGCCCGAGCATAGCTCTTTGAGCGACTCTGAGCCTGTTCATGAGCCTTGTTTCGGATCCGTAACTCATCACTGGCAACACACACTGATTATACTTATTATGAATTGACTTTCATCTCGAAGCCTGACGTATTTTGGAAGAAAAGAGGCTGCGTGATGATAATGATGGCGGGAAAACTGGTTAATATAAAACACCGGAAGAAACTTGATAATATCTTCCGAGTACAGTTTTCCTTGAGGGGTCAATTTCCGATGAGTCGTAGGTTCCGTACAACGTTAAAAAATAACTATTTTACCATATTTCCTCAATATTATATTCATCATCATCATAACAACTCATAATAAATATCATTTATTTATTTACATAGGACATCCAACATATTATAGAAACAGCGAAATAATGAATTATGTATTAAATTAGGTGGTATTGCGTAGCGAGCGTTGTACGTGTATAATGTATCGTTTCCATAATTATCGGGTAGGTACCACATTAATTGGTACGGTTTCCAACCTTTATTTAGGAAACACGTATTATTTTAGAGATTTGGCCCCTTCTCCGGATATCTCTTAGTACTTTTACGATACGCGCGGGCTAACACGGACTGGAGCTATTCTTAGGCCAACACCACTTAGATAATTGGTATTATTGTTATGTTATGTCAAAGAAAATATATTTTGATGCGAGCATTAGTATCAGTAATAATGCGAAAATATTAATTTACAAGATGTTTTAAAGACCGGCGCATACCAAAGTTTATTACTATTATAGAAATTCATAAGTCTGAAAAACGTTATTACCTGTGACGTCACTGATCTGAATTTCGAAACTCTCGCTGTAACCTCTTCAATTCCAATTTTATGCACCATATTCTTCTCTTTATTAAATAATTTCACCGTAAAAAACTCATGAATATTATTATTATTTGATAAAACTACCCAATTTGACTCAAGGTTAAATGGCCTTTAGAAATTAGTTGATGTTTCTTTATTTGTTTATTTTTTTATTTATAACAAAAGGACGGTTGTATCAGGCAATGATACTTTACGGAATGATGGTTATCCAAGGTTTTATTGTTAGATACAATGTAAGTTACGATCGCTCGGTCTGTGCGCACAACATCGTCAATCCCGCCGCTTAAAAGGTGAAATTAGGTAAATATGTAGGATTAGTTTTATCTACATAAACGAAAACACTAGGACAAAGGAGTTGGCTAAAGGAATTTACCCATTTATGCATTGAAACGAATGAAGTATCCACATTACACATGTTTTAAACTTTCTTTTAAGGCAAGGATTTCGTTGTTTTTAGGGTTCGTAATCTTAAAGGAAAACGGTACTTTTTAATATTAACTTTGTGGCTCGTTTGTCTGTCTGTCAAAGCCAAAGCCAAAGTAAATCTTAAGTACCATAAGTTATGAGAAAGATGAAATTTAAACCATAAAAAATCAACAACTTTCTTTACTATGTAAAAATCAATACATTAAATACTAGCCGACCGCCAACAGCTTCGCTTGCTTTTTTCATAAAATATAGCCTATAACCTTCCTCGATAACTGGACTATCCAACACTGAAAGAATTTTTTAAACCGGACCTTATTAGCGCGTTCAAATAAACAAACAAACAAACAATCAAACATACTCTTCAGGTTTATAATATAAGTATAGATTAATGGAAACAACTACCGATTACGCCGCAAAATCATAAGACATTCTCATAAATCAAAATTCATACGATACCTTCTTTACGTAGGACAATTAAATTTGACATTTTATAGGTAATGTCCTGAGCTGTACAGATAAAAACCATAAATTAATTAATAATGGAGCTATTAATTATTGAAAGGATTTTTTTAAAAGTTTTTGGTCATTTATTCTCAAAAAACATTGTGTCGCTTACATGAGAACTACATTCACGGAAAAAGTTCGTGTCGCGATGGTGCGCGCTCTTTAGTTTACAATTCACATTATCATAATAATTAATGTAAACTTGAATTACAAAAGTGGGTGATATGAGTAACAAAATAAACTGGTTATACCTATTTACTGTTTGTTAAAATATGAAATCATCACACAGTCATAGGCAAAGGTCTATTAACCCGAATGCCTACCTAAGATAAATACTTTTCACAAACAGTTTGACAAGTTTATCTTTATGTTATTTACTATCTTATCTAAAACCTCGTCTCTGACTCGTCTAGGCATTGAGATTTTAATAATCTTAGTTACTGGATTTTACTGGTATACTTTATTTTTCTTTTTCCGACTAGGTAATCCTTTTCATGTTCCTACTTGACTAAGTTCAAGTACAATTTGACTATCTATTCTCTTGGGCCACATGTGACCCCATAGCGATTTTATTGCGATACTAGCCGACTCGCCGACAGCTTTGCTTGCCTTTTTTAACGTTATCTACATGTAGGTACCTAGTTTATGTAGCCTTTACCCTTCCTCGATATAATATATGTACATATGTATACAATCCAACACTGAAATATTTCTAAATCGAACCAGTGGTTCCTGATATAAGCGCGTTCAAACACATAACCAATAAACTCTTCAGTTTTATAATATTAGTATAAATAGATTCCATTAAGAAAACTATAGATACAGATAGCAAATGCTTATTTCCTACTATAACTACATTATATTTTTAACACATAGGTACTCCACACTTAAAAATTTTATAACATAATAATATTATTATATTTACCTATATTATGTATGTACAACTAAATGATAGTTCAGAATCAGAATTTATATTGCATTATGTTTCATTTCAGTGGTCTGTGCGAGATATGTAAATTTACACACACTAAAATACTTAGAATTCTAAGACAGATATGTATTAGCTTATTTAAAATAAGTTCTTATTACAAAAAGTTCTTCTCACGAATGTACATTGTTACATTTTGATGTCATTATTCTTACGTTACTTGACGTAGGTATTTAACGTTTATATAAGTATCACACGTAAGTGCAGATAAATAAGCGGTTAGATAAATGGCTTCTACTAATCTACTCCAAAAAAGTCTTATTTCTCAAGGTCCAATCTATCTTTTCTCTTGCATCTAAGGCATCTTATAACCGGATCATCAGCAAATATCCTGAACCTTCCGTTATAGAAGTTTTCGATATCGTGTAATGGTATTCCTTCTGTTTCAGGCATGAAGAAGTATAAATAAATTGTGCCAAGGAAGCCGAATGCTGCATAGACTGCGAATGTGCCCCAGAGATGGTAGTTGGTTTCCAAATTCACGAAGGTCTTGGATCCAACGAAGGTGACGAGGTAGTTCCATGCAGCGCCTATTCCTTGCGCTGATGCTCGACTCCTAGAAGAAAAACAAAAGCAAACTGTTATTTCGATGTGCTTTTTTATATTCAGTGGATTTATTGATGAAAGGAAGACGATTTTTAATTTGAACAGCCTAATTTTAATTTTGACAAGGTTTACTTTTAACTAAAAGGTTACCTCGATAAAATCACCTTGGTTTTCTAACTCCGTCAAATATTTAGATATCCTTGGTGGTTAGCTGATATTTCAGTTTAACTCAAGTAATTTTATAATTAAAGATTTAAGGATAAATTTATCCTTCTCGTGTGCTCATGTCAAATTAAAAATGTTGTAATTAGACTTCTCAAAAATAAATATGAGTCCATCAGTACCTGAACGGAAACACTTCTCCAAGTAGAACCCAGGAAACATTAGATCCCGTAAAGAGTGCCAGTGCGTAGAAGAACACCAGCGGAAAGTAACTCTTCTCCATCGGAAATGAGGTTTTGTCGAACGAGAACACGGTATCTGGCAAGTTCATTTTGGCGTAGGCGCTAAGAGCTGCACAGGAGACTCCAGTGCCGAGCATTGCGGTGATGCCGAGTTTTCGTTTACCGGTGAGCTTGATCAGGAATATTACGATGATTGATGCCAGGAATGTTATTACACCGACCATGAACTGAAATAAGGTATTTTTAGTTTAAGAACAACCAAAGTACTGATTGCAATATATTTTTGTTAGGACATTTGTGTTCAATGTTAGGATATTGAAACGGTTATTAACTTTACAATTTGATTTCTGTAGGAAGCTTATATAGTAACGAATTGCCTCATAATTACCATGAAACTTAATCTACATAATCTTAAACAATCCTCAGTTTTACAGAAGAGAACATTGGAAACAACGGACCATTCAAATTATATCTTACCACAACATTCTTCCCATCGTCAGCCATGCCAAAAGCGTTGCAGATGTTGACCATGTTCGGGCGGATGGGCGTTAGACCGCTCATCACAAAGAACAAGAAGTACGTGAGGATCAGACTCAATGGCCTCAGGGTCTCTTTGCACAGCATCACCACGTTGAACTTCTTGCAAAACCTGGAAGAAATATGAGGAATAAATTGATTCACTGCTATTGGAATTCACACAGCACATCTAGCCCCGCGGCTATTCCTTGGTAATCTGGCACATGTAGCCAGTGGCTACTGGCTACATGTGCCAGATTACCAAGATAACAATAATGGCTACTATGATAGGTCACGAGTACAATAAGATCAACGAGCTATACTGTTTATTTACATGACTTTATAATATTGATCTGTTTCATAAAATCACACTACCAAAGTACCAACCTCTTAAAGAAATTCATCTTCTCATGTTCACAGTCCACCTTCTCATACCCTTCCAGCTCTTTGTTCTGGCAGCAGAGTACACATTTCGTCAGATTCCTGGAGTGTACCACTAGCTTGCCGAACTCCTCCTGAACCTTCTCAGGCTTGGTCCATCCACGGAGGTAGCAGAGGGATTTCAATGCGTCCTTCTCTCTCCCTTGCGAGAGTAGCCACACGGGAGTTTCGGGTACCTGCAAATAAAGATATTATTAGGGAGAGAATATCAAAATACACTTAGTAACAATGAACCTACCTAATTTGAGAATTGAGCATATCATCATCAAAATTTCTGCCATCGGCCGTCCACTGCTGGACATAGGCCTCCCTTAATGATTTCCAGGTATTAAGTACGGTGGGATGCAGCTTGTATCCACCGTGAACTGGCAGCCTTGACGAGATCATCTGTCCATCTTATTGGTGGACGTCCGACGCTGCGTTTGCCGATCCGTGGTCTCTACTCAAGACTACATGCCCATGTTTACGTGAAGAGGTTTTTAGGAGAGAGAAGGGGGTTTAAAGGGCGAGAGGCTCATTTTTTTGTTATGTGGATTCTTATGATTACCTACCAATAAAATCAACAACATAGCAGTTATAGGCGCTGCTAATGAGATCAGCGCCGCTTGCCTCCAGTACACCACAGTGCCGAGGAAGTACATCGTCAGGATGCCGATGGCCAGGAAACACTGGGTCGCCGTGGACAAGGCTCCTCTGATAGATGGCTCACTGAAATCAACATAATTCACGAACTTAATTATAGCAAGAATTAACGAATACAACTCGATGAACAGAATCAGTAAAAATCTACCTGAATTTAAAAGAAAATCTATCCATATTAAGCTAAGAGCTAGAGAAGCCCAAAAGGCACATGTGACATCTAATTTCATATTTTTTTAGCCCAAAAAGGAATATTTGACAATGATTAAGATAACTTTTTATTATAATACTAGCCGACCGCCAACAGCTTCGCTTGCTTTTTTTCATAAAATATAGCCTATAACCTTCCTCGATAAACGGGCTATCCAACACTGAAAGAATTTTGTAAATCAGACCAGCGGTCATGAGATTAGCGCGTTCAAACAAACAAACAAACAATCAAACAAACAATCAAACTCTTCAGCTTTATAATATTATATAGTATAGATTAATCTAGGTTATTCAAACTATCCTTAGAAACGTATGATAAACTCACCTAACTTCCCCAACATAAGCAAATATCGGGGCTTCCATCAACCCAGTCCCAAGACCCAGTAATCCGTTCGCGAAGAATATCGTGGGTAAGTTGGGAGCGAAGTACATGATGATCCACGCGATAAGGTGCGGCACGTTCACGATGAAGCTGGCCTTCTTCCGCCCGAAGTAGTCCACTACTGGGCCGGACATGATGGCGCCGAAGGGCTGAGTGAGGTAGGAGAGACTTCCTGAAAAAAAAATGTATTTATTTATTTATCTTAAAGAGATAGAGACGCGTGGAAAACTAAGGGAGGCCTATGTCGATGGACAACCTGAGCAACTGGTTGCTTAAAAGAACTACCCATTGAAACATACATACATAAGAGACATACATACATAACGTATTATTTGACTATATTATGAACTGTATTTATATTTGGTCAGTGAATAAAGGCTTTTTGACAATGAAATTGAATTTATCTTAAAAAGTATTTAAATTACATACATACAATATATTTTTAATTTTTTTTAGCTTCTGCCAAACTGTAAAGCTGATTGTCGGCAGAAAAAACATATATTCGTATGTAAAAATTCAGGCTTCAAGTTATAAAATCAGAAGTCTTAATCATTAATATATAGTCTTTAAAACAGTAGATGATATTTTCGTTAATAACACAAATCCAAAGCGTGCAGTGTGTATTTCGCCTAATAACCATCTAACGTACTTCATTGTGTGACGACCTTGTTCTAACACATTATTTTCGCTTGCACGTGACAAGTTGAAGATTACAGTAGTTCTGCACACAAGTTTCCTCATCGATGTGGACAGATATACGGGTAACCTAACTTTTAAACTTTAATGGTTTTAACAAAAACAAGATACCTGCAATATCATTGAGTGGGTCAAGACTAATTGTATTGAAACCTACCGAAGATAATTTTTTTTTAATCTTATTTAACCTTTGAAATGCCTTATGTCAATTCACAGCACTGCCTTTGTATATTAATATCGTACAATTTAGGCAATAGGTACCTAAAAAATAAAGATTTTGGGGAATGGGTAAAATCACAATATATAGAAATAAATTGTATTTATTGACTTGTCCAAGTGATCTTTAGGATTTTATGGAAATAAATGACATAAATCTTTAAAAATCTTTAAATCTTTCACCACGCTCGTGATTGCAGTAAGTTAGTACATACAGTTACTGGTGTCTGTTTTCTGGTTTTATTTCGTCCGTGGGAGCACACTCGATTTTTATTCCGAAGATCGTAGGTTCAAACCTCGCCGAGTTATGGAATTTTTACGACGTCGGTCCGGCGAAGATCGTAGGTTAACCCTGCCACGTTGTGAATTTTTTAGTTAGGTAGTTATCTCAAACCGGCGGGGCAAACTCTTTGGTAGTTACGATAATACCAATTCCCCGGTGCGGTGAACTCTCTGGCAGTTACAATAATACCAACCGAACCACGAAGCCTGTGTGTCCGTCATGGAGAGGTCCGTGGTGGAGTGCAGCAGGTACGGCACGGCGATGGTGGGGAAGCTCTCTGGTAGTTACAATAATACCAACCGAACCACGAAGCCTGTGTGTCCGTCATGGAGAGGTCCGTGGTGGAGTGCAGCAGGTACGGCACGGCGATGGTGGGGAAGCTCTCTGGTAGTTACAATAATACCAACCGAACCACGAAGCCTGTGTGTCCGTCATGGAGAGGTCGGTGGTGGAGTGCAGCAGGTACGGCACGGCGATGGTGGGGAAGCTGATGGCCATGCCGATGTCCAGCAGCAGCATGTTGGGGGACATTATCGCTATGCACTGAAACATATTACGTACCTATTCAAACTCTCTGTTATCTAGACCCGTCCGCGGCTTCCCATGTTATAAATAACTAGCTTTCCGCCTTGCGGCTTCGCCCACGTTTTACACTTTCCCGAAATTTTCTTTGCTATAAACCTCACGGAGCCCGAGACCTTTCCAACGAATGCAAAATTGTGGAAATCGGTTCGTGCGTTCAGGAGTTATAGCGTCAGGAAAGAAAACACGACTTATTTTTATACTTTTTTTTTAGTTATTTGTATAGTAGAGATAGTTAGGGCCGAATGTAGAAAAAAATTCGGGATGAATGTACATATATTTTTTTTATGCGATCCGAATATCACGGGACGAAGCTAGTCATAAACAAAGTACAGCACTAGATTTTGTTACCGAGAATTATATCTAGTTATTATTCGAATAAAAGCTTTCTTCTACCTTGGTTATTTACCTACCCCTCTTATAATTTTCCCACAGAAACATGTTTTTCCACAAAAACACTCTTATTGTGTGTGATTGTTTTAAATTTGCATCTTAACCATCATAGTTTTATTTCTGCTTGAATAATATCGAAAAATTAAGAGATATATCTATCTAGTTTAGACAAAATTAATAAATAACGTAATACTTACTTGTGCTATTATAGCCTTCAATCTCGTCACATCTAATCCATCACCAAAGTTAAAAAACATCTTCACAACTTTCTACAATAACAGAGATGATGACACTTCATAAATTATTCATTGATTTCGATTTAATATAATAAACACCACTGTATTTTAGAAAGTTCACATAAAAAACAAAAAATATTACGTGATATAAAATCTCTTATAATTTTTAATCTCACAAATTCAAATTAGATTCTTTTTTTTAGATTTTTTATATAAAATCTTTCGACAAGTGGTGTCTAGGCTGAGACTCCTTGAAATGATCTGAGCATGAGGAAAACAGCCTTCAACCAGTTTATGTATATAATAAAAAACTTTGTATTCATTATTTCCGAAAAGTAGGTACCTATATTTAATCTGTCTTTATTATATTTTCTTTAAATATTAGCGAAGTATATTTAACTCAAATCTAGGTCAAAAAGTCTTGACCTCGACACTAATTCTTGTCAAATCTTCCAAAAAAGTGAAAATGTGTAAATAGTTAAACAAATTGTCAATTGTAGTTGATGAATTTTGTCAAGTTTTACAAATGAAAATGGGTATTTACGCCTAGAACCAACCAACGCATGGGGGTCCTTACCTATGTTTTTATAGTTGTTAGTGGTATAAATTTGAAATTGCTCGTTTTTTTTTTTAAAACTTTATTTAATGTATCAATACCAATAGAACATCCAAACATAAGATACGGGAAACAAACCAGCTTCGAATTGCAACGCAAGCGGACCATCGCCCGCTACGCCACATGTTGTCAAAATTCGAGGTGAATTTGTAAAGTATAAACCTAACTTATGGCATTAGTTCTAACTTACACTTAGGTCTTGCGTGCATAGGAAACCTAGTCTTAACTAACCTAGTTCAGGTAACATTTAAAACCAGTTAGATAGTCTGTCTATTTTAAAGTAGGTATCATATTTCGTAAATTATGACTTTTACGAATGCGTCGAAACTATTTACCTTTCTAATTATGCTTGGATTTTCTCCATGGGTTCTGAAAAGTAATACATAAGTATATCCATTCTCGGCCATATCGACACTTAAAAAAAATAGGAGATCTTTTATTTCAGAAGTTCAGTTTTTCAAGTTCTATTGATAAAACCCATGTCCAGTAGTGGGTCACTAGACGTAGTAGTCTAAAATTATAAATAGCATATAGTTAAAGCTACATATCATATAAGTATTTGTTAGGAAAGCCAATAGTAGCTTCCACTGATAGCAAATTAATTTATTGTAAAATTATTTAATTTATGAATTTCATAACTTTACTACGTTAAGAGCGAGTATGCAGTGAAAATCGCGGCAGAAACGACTACGAGAGTTGACAACAGCGACCGCGTGCCCCGCGTGGCGCTGGCATATCGAAAATATTACGCGCAGCGCTAACTAGAATTAGTTGTGTAGCCTACAATCATAGATAAACCCCACTAGATACCGCATGACAAGCGACGACCGCGCGCCAAACATATGGTTATTAGTATACTATTAGAGATACAACATTTGTACAGTACTAATCTTATTTGATTACGACTTAGATTCTAATCTAATTATTGTACCTACACCCTGTAAATTGATAAATCCAGTAAAATCTGGTTTTCATCACAATGTATCCTAAATCCTAAATGAGCATTATCACATACATGTCAATAGTTACAATATAGGATTTGGTATGCTGAACGTGGTTGAACTAAGTAATAATTTTATATATAAATATAACTTATTGGTGTAAATTTTGCTTGCACACAAAGTTTTCCGTACCTACTCCGTGTGGCCTATATTTAGATAAAAGGACACACGCACGTGTAGGTATCGATATTTGATATGGAATAAGTAAAATCCGTGACAAGAATCCAGTAGATTAGTAAATTTTATCAGGATATCATGAAAACCGGAAATATATCTGCATGATGTGCGCCGCCCCCCTACCTAACTTCTAAAATAAGAGAATTAAAAAAAAATATAAGTATTTAATGTTACTTTGCAAACTTATAAACATCAGTAGTTTTTTCAGTAGCTTTCAAGGGCGAGACTTACTCGGACTTGGCCAATTTAATTTTTATGGTAAGGCCCGTGGATAAATGCGCTACCAACCGGCGAGCGGTCATGATCCGAGTCCTTGCAGTCCTAACGATATTCCACTTACTGTTATGAAACGTTTGGACTTACCTAACATAATAAAAAAAGTTTATAAATTTTCTATCGAATCTGTGATCAATATGGGTTTTTGTGCATGGGCATGATTATCGTACTCTCACGCACCACGCTACATGTTGCTTGCTCTTAGTTTGATCTTAGTGCAGCATGCAGCTTTGTCATCACAACGCGCGATAAAGTGCGTCATGTATTAAATTTTATGAAATGCTGCGTGGAGCGTTTAAGTGTGATAACGCCTTTCAAACGACAATCGGAACGTTCCTATACTCACACGCTAAGACACACGTGCATTAAACACTTCAAAACCTGACAGGTATCTAATATAAATATTTTAGCAAACTCCTGCATTATTTAAAACTACTTTTTTCTAGACAAACAAGGTCGCTGAATTGTGAAGCTACAAAATATAACACGTGACTCACGTGTCTTAAACAAAACCGGTCCATCTTTGAGGATAAATGACTAAAAGACTTGACTAACGTTAGATACTAATTGATACTTAGAAAACATTATCATTAAATTATTGCTAATAATAAAAATATAGTTAATAATAATACGAGATAAATATTGCTGGACAATTAACACTTGTGATACGGGTGCTGGATTTTTGATTTACTTAATATCTTATTTTATTATACATACAGAACACCCAGACACCCGGAAAAAATATCTGCAGATCGTACAAATTTATATTCCAAGGCGGGAATCGAACCCGTAACCTCCTGCGTCACAGGCGCACCTTCGCCCGCTGCGCCACAGAGGAGTTGTACGATTTATTTTAGATTATGCTATTCGGAACGCTCAATAGCACTCAAAGCAATAAAATCGAAATGAAATCAATCCAATTATTTTATCGCTGCAATTTTATTCAGCACACAATGTTGAAACGGCGACAATGCTCGTGGGATTGGTTTTCGGTGAGAATCAACTTATTTGTAAATTATGTATTAAATAGGATTAAATGAGTTTTCAGCTTTAAGATTATCTTAAGCTTGGTGGTCAAGTTGTAATTACTTAAGATCTAACCTTTCATGATGTCTTTGATTGTTATTTAAAGTTACCAGATTAGTTAATTACCCGCCGTAAAACCGTCTTTTCGTAGGTAACGACTCCAACGGAATGGAATATAATGGTATTATTCTTAAGTTAGCACCAACATTAACATTTACTGTGTTGTTACAACAAACAATTAACTAATCATAGTTATTTTAAAATTTCAGTTTTATCAATGGTGCACTGGACTGAACATCATCTATTATTCGTAAGTTTAAGTTTATTAATATCTAACATGATCTATTAATTGTAAGTTTAAGTATAGTTATTGAACAAAGTATCTATTAAAAATAAATAAATATTTCTGGACAACTCACACAACAAAATCTAGCCACGTGGTTAGCTCGAAGCAGGTACTACATAATCTGATAGCTACACTTCATAGAATATACATACCAAGCCAGATATGGTTTAATATACAATAGAACACACCGAAACAAAATGTCTTCTGATCGTACAAATTTTATTTCGGGAATCGAACCTGGAACCTCCTGCGTCGGAGGCAGACCTTACCCGCTGCGCCACAGAACTTCAATCAATCATTTAATTGGACATAAAATAGTGTACAACATAAATGAATACATTGACTCCTGACTAGCCGCAGCTGCGTTAGAGGAACCTAGTCTTCTCCAACATGCAATAAACTACAAACTTATTTATTTATTATTGCTTCCAGCCTGTAAACTTCTGCCACATGGCAACGGCTTGCATCCACGACAACCGCGTGGTCTGTGCATCCAGCCCCGACGGGTGCAGCCGCCGCACATTCCTAGACCAGTGCGACATGTATGAGTTCAACTGCGATTACGGAACTAGTGAGTCTTATATGAGATTCGTTCTTAAATTCGTATAAATAATAAATATTGCTGGAATCACGCAGTAACATCTAGTCCTGTGGTAAGCTCGAGGATTTGTTACGGGTTCTAGATATCTGATGAACTTTACACCACATAAATGTTCACTGATAAGAAATATCTGCCGTAAAAAAACACTCTAAGTTTGGTACAAGTGTTTTTGAGCGCGCCATCTACACCCCAATCTGTGGTCAATAGGCCCAGCTTAAGACAGGGAGTCGTGTACAAAGTTCTAACTTTTGTTGATAGTTGTTGAGTAAAATCAGTGAATAACACATTATTTGTGTTTCAGAATACAATACAAAACCGGCCATAGTTCCATGTATCGGGCCACTGGATTTTGCCTGCTAATTCTTTAAGTTACTTTAATAAATGTTATGAGTTTATATTCACTGGTTTTACTCACTAAGTCCTTTTAAAGTTAATACAACATAGTTAATAAATGTAATATCCTTAAGCAATAAGCACAATAATTATGTTTTATATTAAATGTTTTGCTCTGTTCAAAATCACCTTTGAAATGAGCACCAAATTACTAACATAATATCTTAAGAAATCTGTTTAGCAATTTAAGGCTTTTGCTATGCGTAAAGTAATTTAAACTTGAACTTAATAGTTAATAGATATTAAGTAGGGTAAAGCAATGCCAATTTCTATTGCTTGCAAAATTCGGAGAAGACATTTACCAGAGCAACTTAGTAGTGAAAAATCTAGTAAGCGTCAGTGATTTAACTGCATCTGCATAGGTACTAAATAGTTTGTATATTTGAACTTGAACAATGGTAAATTTGTAATATTAAAAAGAACTTGCTAAGTCCATTTGGAGGTAGGAGGTAAGTATGTTTATAATATCTAATAATCACATTTTACCAGTATGTCAAGTGTCCGGTTTTTTACAAACTTTATTGTGAGTCAATGATTTGTTTTGATAAATTACAAATTGACGTTAGCTTTCTCACGAACGAGTTCTTGAAAACTAACACTTGATTGATTGCTAGGTCTTAGTGGCAAGTTTTATTCAGATTTTTTTAAGGATATCTTACGAGCATAATAATAACATAATAATAACGCCGCATGGCACTCACTTAACTAATTAGTCTATCAATTTAAATACTAACAATTCTAAAATAATTACAGGATACGATGAAGTTAGCATGCTATTCTGCAGAAAAAGACTGTATCAAGGTAAAGGACCAAAGCTCATTTATGCGCCACTTTTCCACGTTTTACGATTTTTAGGGTTCCGTAGCCGCAACAAGAAACTATGCTACGGAACCCTGCGTTTGCGAATTAAATCTCCATAAAACGATCATCTAATATAACATCATTTTACATTATCTGGTATGTCGCAACACTGTTTACAAAAAACTTTTGAGAATGTAATTAAAATTGTAAATAATACTTAACTGGTTGATCGCCTATTTCGTACCCGTATAAAATATATGATAAGTCCGTAGAAAATAATTTTAACCGCTATAAATTCATATACCTAAACACTCCTCTGTCAGGCTAATGATGAAAACAGTACCTAAATACAATTTATCGAAAACTTAACTGTACAAAAACATTCTGCCTCGGCCTTAGATACTGTAACTTTTAAGGTATAACTGAATTTGTTTTTTAGAGTAAGACATCCAAGACTTAAATATAATGTAGGCATAGTGGAACTAGAACTCCTACTTAATGAAAGTAGCTTCAAGGTATCTACTGTATTATGAAATAATATTGCAAAACTATAAGAATTCAAATGAAATTGTTGAGACTTTTAATAAAACAACTTTATGAGCTTTGGTCTATGCCTTAATATGCATTGGTTTCTTTGAATTTAATAAAAACAATATGTTTCCTAAAAAAATTATTAAAAACATTGTTCTAATTAATTAAACTTGTATCCTATTTCAGGATATCAGGAAACATACTCCTTATACTGCATAACATCAAACTTAGAAGGCTTAAAAATCAATATAGAGACAGTTTCATCTATAAAACCGACACATACTAGTGTAATAACAAAACCAAAGACGACCTACGAACAAAGTGATAATGATTACTTAGAGGCAGATCCACTTTCGACAACAAAGATAACAACACAGACACCTGTTATTAGAACTACTACAGGTAATCATATAACGAATAAAGTCAATCCCTGTGATATATTCAGACTATGTTGTGGTTGCACTAATACGCCTACCACAAATAAACCAACAACTGTGAAGCCTTTAACATCAACTCATACTGTAATATCTAAGCCTACAGATATATTAACGACACGTCCATTAGAACCTTCAACTGTAATGATTACAACTACAAAACTACCAAAGACAACTTCTACTGAAAAAGCTTTAGTTTCTACGATAGCTTCAACACTATCGACACAACCATCAACCACGAGTAAAGCAACAAAGACAATAGAACGATCAAATATACCAACTAGTTATGAAACTACAATAACAACTATAGGCTCAACCGCAAAAATACATACAACAAGAGCTATTTCTACAATTATAACAACCATTTTAAAACCAACGAGAACCACAATAGATACTCCGATAGAGACAGAACAGAGCAGACAGTGTTGCGATAGGCCACATTCATGGATTATAACTACCGAAGAAACTGCTAAGCCCTATATTTTTCCAGAAATGCCAACGATTAAAACAACTCAAGAAATATTAAGTACAACAGGGAAACCAACAACACCTCCAACAATTAAACCAACAACATCAATAACAATGAAACCAACAACATCAATAACAATAAATCCAACAACATCAATAACATTGAAGCCAACGACATCAATAATAACGAAAGCAATCACAACAACAAAATCAGATATTGAAACTACTGAATCGACAAAACCAGTACCGGAAATAGTTACCGAAATAAACGTATGTTGTGATAGACCATATATTTGGTATCCTTCAATTGAATCAGTAGTAACTAAAGATGATGAAAAATCAATAGAATTGAATGAGATCTCTGATGACTCTGATGTTGAGGAAACCACAACTATGACTCCATCGACAACAAGAGCAAACAGTGTATCAACTACCACAACTATGACTACATCGACAACAAGACCATCCAGTGTATCAACTACAACAACTGAACCGCCAACATCTGATACAGAAGAAATAATAATACTAAAATTAAGTTCAGAAGAATCTCAGGAAGCAAAAGAGTCAGAAGATGACACTCCACGAATTATAACTCTAAGAATATCCACCAAGTCACATACACCAAAGACGTGGTGGTATCCAACACCTTGTAAAGATGGGTGTCAAAGACCGAAAAATTGGGAGACGACCAAAAAACAAAAGTATAAAAGAAAGAATTGGTGGAGACATTAAATTGTTAGTAGCTCGTGTATGTATCGAATACACTATTGCTTTTATTACTTGCTTTTTATTAATTTAATTCATAGTCAATCCTTACTTTTTCCTTAATTTTACTTTGTGGAGTTGAATTTATATAAAAATTGTGTAATGGTTTTTGACCAAGAATACAAAAAAAAAATATTTTTTAATAAACAAGATATTTTGTTTATTTCCAGTTTATTTCGAAACATTGGATGGTACTGGATGCGAGGGATTAAATAAAACCGAAAATGTAACTCCCACTTCAGAAAAGTACGATTCTACTGAAGAAAATGAAGTGAGTGCGGAAATGGAAACATTAAAACTAAGTGAATCTGACATACACTCCAGTGAAGAAACCTACAAAACAGGAGGTGAGGTAATTACTCTAACGTCTAGTGAGAGAAATATTGCTTCAAAGAAAAGTAGGAATGGAATATGTTCGAATCCTTACTGTGGAACCTCTTGGATTACAACAGTGAAGGGTGAAACTCGAGACTTTTTCAGAATTATCAGAGACTGAAGGAACAGCGCTGCCAGATACGCCCTAATTTCACCAAGCTCTGTTTGTTAATTTAACATCCCGTCATGTTTAATCACTGTCAGTTTACGTATATTTATGGACTGTTAATTACTTAATGGATGTTAAACTAACAAACAGAGCTTGGTGAAATTTGGGCTAAATGTGAAATCGAATTGTAGGTACGAGTATAGTTATGGTACATGATTAAAATTTATTTATAATAAATAAAACATTAACCATTAGGTTTCAGATTTTTTTATTAAAGAAGTATAAAAATTCTGTAAAATTTAAATTTCTTGTGGATCTTAAAAGATTACGCGACTTTGGGGTGACAAATCATCCTACCATTTCACATGGGTGTTGTCTAATGGCAGAATACGGACAGAAGCACCGTTCTCCAAGTGGGTTCGGTACAAAGAACGACGCTACTTTTTGTAAGTTGATAAGGTTCTTCTTGTGATTTGGTAAACTTACTGCTATCACCAAGCCGTGTATTCTCTCCACAAGACCTATAATTTGACTTTAGCCTAGTAAGAAGACCTAATAAGGGCTGATATGAAAAAAAATAATAATTTTCAGGTCATTTATTTAGTTAACTAACAGAACTTTGATTCAAAACAGTTTATAAAAATAGGAATTCAATATTAAAAACATTAACATTAATGCACCCATTATTATGCTTAATTTTATAGAAATTTCCAAATTGACATTTGAACTACCTTACTTATCGTACTCTAAATAATTTGACAATAAACAAATTTTATGTTCGTATATACAATTTAAAACATAGATAATGAAACCTTAATTAAAAGTGAAATTATCAAAATACTTCGAAAATAATATTAGATTTGAAAATTGATCTCATGTTAATGTTATATGTACATTACATTAGAACTAGGTCAATTTAAGAAAAAATATTAGGGTAAAAGTTGAGGCCTTAAACGCATTTTACGACGTGAGGTCTAGAATCTTTATTTAACCCATGCATTATGGGAAGCTGTATTGCCTGGGTCATTATTCAATGAATTAATTTTAATATAACATTATTTACAAATGTTTCTATACTTAAATATTATCATACTAAATATAATATTATTACGATAAGTTTAATAATATCTATACTACTATGAGGTAGTACTGAATGGTCGTAAAAATTTATATTTTACGTATTTACCAGCAGGGTTTGAACATAGGTACCTACTCTACTTATGTACTAATAATGATTTGGTCCCAAGTATCAAGTTTTCTGTTATTGTCAAATAAACACATGTTACAAATACGAGACGTTTTCAATATTAATACATTTATTATAAAAAATTAACTCAGTATTTAATTTTTATTTTAGCTGCATCACGCAGTCACGCATTTTCCAGAGGAATTATCCTTTTTCCCGCAGTTAAATGAAGTATAATGTTCTTTTTCGCCACTCAAACTATCTCCATCCTAAATATGTATTAGCCAAATTTTTTTAGTCGTGTCATTAGGAGCAACAAACATATAAACTAACTGTATATTTATATATTAAAAAAAACATCTAATTACAAAAAAAACAAACTTATGAACTTTCGTCTTATGTATGATACTGCCATTTCGTATATCATGTATAATTATGACATATTTATGCTAAAAAAAAAACAAAATTAAAAAATCTTGCCTGATTACACTGTGTCTTGCCCTAAAGTGTGAATTTATCACACGTAACATTTAAACAACTTGAATATACTTGATTTCAACAAATATTTTATTTAGGTATATCAAGTAGTATCTATTTATTTACTCACAGGTCCAAACCGATTGCGGTTTATCTTTCCATTTGCAAACTATAAATACTATCATGCCTTGATTGAATCATTGACTAACATGGGCTTATCTACCTCGTAACTCTGCTTTTTCTTTCGGAATAAATTTATAAACCAATCATCAGCAAAGATAATTTGATCACTCTTGTAATATGCCTCTATTTCTAAGAGTGTTTTACTCTCTGTCTCCGGAAGGAAGAAATACATATATATAGCTCCGAGAAAGCCGAAAACTGCGTAGGTAACATACATCCCGCTTATGTGGAAGGCTTCATCAATGTTGATGTTTGTTTTAGTGGTTAGGAAGAAGATGACGTAGACAAGGGCTGCTGCTAGTCCAGTAGCCACACCGCGACTCCTAGAAATAAATAAATAAATAAAGTTAGAAAGCACGATTAATATAATATGAATAAGAGGAAAATAGATGCCCCTAGAGACATCGTGCTTGAAGTTGAATTAGTATACTACAAAAACTACAATACATCATAATGTTTTAACAGATCAAATATCAGCATGGACTAGCATTTGTCCCCGTGCGAGAATCGAACCCGTAACTCCAACATCACATGCATAGATCGCCAGCCACGATCAACAGATAACGACTTGCCTATACATAATCCAGTTGGGACATTAATATTTCATAGTGAAATTTGGTTTTTAAACTTCTAGTGAACAAGCTTGATATTTACCTAAAAGGAAACACTTCAGACAGCAACGCCCACGGAACACCGAGCCCATAGAAGCACACCATAAGTAAGAACAGCACAACCGGAGCAATTTCTTTCTGATTGGTGAAAGTGCTAGGGTCGTAGGAATGGACGGAGCTGGGTATGTTGTGGCTAGCGTAGGTGCTGATGCCCATACAGCAGAACGAGGTAGCCAGGAGACACGTGATGATGAGCTTCCTCTTCCCGATGAACTTCACCAGGGACGCGGAGGTGAGACTCGTGGCGATGAGAACAGCGCCGACGATGACCTGGAAAAGTTTAAAATATACATTAATATTCTTATAAAGGTAATAATGCTCATAAGGGCTGTGTATTTTGTTACAGAAATAAGTGGGAACACACTTGACTTTTATATCAAAGGTTAGAACCCGCCACACCTCTGTATATTAAACGGTGATGGCAATCATTGTGTGGAAACCAGCTTGTAATGAGAAATTAATATGACATGTGACATTCACTGGGTGGTTCACCAGCGAGGTGTATTAAGGCCTTATCTCTCTCGTGAAGAGGGAAGTCCCTGTGTGCAAGCAGTGAGAATATAGGCGTAGGATATTTTAAGTAAATTCCGGTAATATAACATTTTTAAACACAAATGAGTTAATTTAAGAATGCCGGCAGTTATTATAATAAAACTTTATGAGGGCACCGGACTTGCGTAACATACTAGATGACCTTGCAACCTTGAAAACACCATCGGGTTTTATGGCATATTATTATAATTCAGAAGCGTTTATAACGAGTTCGTGTGGTTCTTATTGATAGATATTAATTACTACCAAAGTATTTGTTTGTGTAGTTTGTAAAATTGGTTGATAATTAATGTATTCAACTAAACTGAACATTTTACTGGGCTATATAACTAGTTAATCACCCATCTTTTTTCATCTTGATTATTATAGTTGATCAGATCTTCTAAACATAACTACTCCCTTAGAGATTTTTTATTTATTCAGGCCGAAACGACTTGCATTTATCATGAACCTGTTTATTACACGTAGATAACCAAAGAATTGTTTTTCGATATGGAGTCTCCATTCGAGAAATTTTCGGCCCTATCGACCATCTAATCTACTTTTCTATAATTTCCTATCATTAAGTAAGGTGAGATTAATCTTTTCAATTTAATTCTCGATCTTGTCATCATATGCGAAGTCATGAATCAATTAAAGTCTTATCTATCTACCAAAGAGCAAAGGCGTGTTTTTTAGAGCATTCCAATGTCTTTTTTTTTGTCCCGGGATATAAACTTTCTAAAACTAGAATAGATAATTTTATCTTTTTGTTTTATCGTGGGTCATTCACATCTATTAACAGCTCTCGTAATCTTGTAATTTGCTTAATGAGTATAGTAATTTTCACATATTTAAAAATGATAACACCGTTAGAATAACTTTCTTTGAAATATTAGATTTTAATAAGTTATGTATTTCACATTTTTTTTAGCTTTAGTAAATTAATTACGTTGAATGAAAAAATACTTATTATATAAACAATAAGAACCATTGGGGTAAAGAAGCATTATGTGGTGCCGTCTTGATAATAGTACCAACTCTCTCTCTGTGGTCCTAAGGTGGGAATCGAACTCGAAACATCTTTCGTCATAAACGTCGTTAACCGTCATTTTCGTCTCTAGTGAACTAATAATTCACTTCAAAACAAGAAGTATAAAAATAAGATTAGGTAATCAAATCTTATCCTAATATAGATTGAGGAATGTACTTACCACAATTGTTTTAGGATCGTACTTCATTCCCAGCGCTCTGCAAAGGTTCACCATATTCGCTCTAACAGGGACCATTCCACTGTTCGCGTGGAAGAAGAAATACCCCATAATCAGCATAAAAGGCCTCATCGTTTCTCTAACAAATAGTATATTCTTCAACTTCCACGCAATTCGTTTGATAATGCTGTTTCCTTTGTGCGAGCAGGGTTTGATAGAGTCCCCTTCTTTGAGGCACATGACACATTGATGGATGAAATGGCTGTATTCTACGAGCTGGTCGAATTCTTCTTGCACGTGGGCAGGTTGCGCCCAGCCTCTGAGTCGGCAGAGCGATTTTAAAGCGTCTTCTTTACGGCCTTGTGATAGCAGCCATATTGGAGTTTCGGGGACCTGAGGAAAAAAGTGTTTTTAATTTTAAAATTTTATTTCTTTATTTGTTGAATGACATACTATTTCTTCAAAAATATTCATTCAATAATCGGGAATCGACGGCAGGGTCAGCGTCGCGCGTTCGTTTTAGCAGAAGAGGCTTTATAGCTTCCCTGAAGAAGGTTTTCTCTTGATGAAATAATATTGTCATCTAGTTTGGCTTAATTTAATATTAGAGTCAAATAAGCCTAATTAGAGTAGTTTATATCTACTTAGCCAGAAAACAGTCTGTTCAATAACTCAATCGAGTAAACTTTTTAGCCTATACTTGTTATGTTTTTAAATTTAACTATAATTCATTGAAGTTTCTGCTATAATTAATCCATTATACCTTTTGATAATAACATTTTAAAAATGTTAAAATACTTACTTAAATATTTTATCTAACAAAACAACTCATTGATACTCTAATAAAATCGATGTGAGCATACATAATTATCTCGTAAATTAAATAACTTATAATAATTCATATTTTTATGAGAATTTATAGCACATAACTGTGATAGTTAACTATGTCGTTGATACAAATACTTATTCAGAAGTGAAGAATTTTACATAATTTAATATTTTAGGATTAGCGTTCACATTAACGATCGTTTATAACATTAACGATTTTTAATGAGCTGTTATAAGGTCTATTATGTGTACATTTAAGCATTTTAAGTAAATACCTACTTGGTAAAGATTTAAGTCTTATTAAATCATTATCAACTATAAGAATGCAATGAGTTTGCAATCATCATTCTAATCATTATTTCTATACCGTTTTAATACTGTTATACAGATAAAGTTTCAGATCTGACAATCAAAGTTTGTAGTTTATCTGGCAGATACTTACAGATCTGTAACCGGTGAAACTGCCTTTTATACTGTTTTAATTTATTAAATAAATAAAGAAGTTAACACTTAAGACAAGCCTTAATGGCATCTAAATCTCCATTGTTAGTGCATGAGTAAGCTAGCTTTGAGCTTACTACGGGGCTAGATGTTGCTGTGTGAATTGTCCTGCAATATTCATTTATTTATTTATTGTTTAGTGTTACTATAATAAACTGCACTTACAAATAAAACCAGCACCATAGTAGTTATAGGTACAGCGAGGGCCACTAGAGCAGCCTGTCTCCACGGCAGGATAGTTCCCAGCAGGTACGAGGTGAAGAGGCCAGTGCACGTGAACGCATTGCAGAGTGTAGTTAGGATGCCGCGGACAGATGGGTCACTGGGAAAATAACAATTATAACTATAATATAAAATAATAAAATATAATGAGATCGTTTTGATGGAAAATAACGTTAAATCAAGTTATTAATAAAAGTTTATTTAAAAATTGTAAGTGTATTTAATAATAGGAATGCACAAATTATAGGTTTTATAGGCTCATTATATGGAACTGAAACTTATTTGACAATTTGTTAAAAACAACAATAGTTAAGAATTTTATGTAGTTATTTCAATTTTTGATATTAAAATAGGAACGTATCTTTAGATATTAAATAAATAAAACAAGTTAAGTAGGATGTCGCACCCAAAGATAAAAACTAGTCAACTGCATACCTATTTAACAATCATTAAAATGCATTCATGGATAAGAACAATAAAGTCCATAATAATAGAAAACTGATAACGATCCTTCTTCATTTGCATTCGAAATAAATAAAAAATACTCCAAGCGCAGTTACCGCATGTTGAGCAATAGATACCTAGGTATAATGCAAATTTGATGAGTTTTAAAGTTCACGTCACATTCCAATTAGGCGGCAGGATATAAAAAAAACTTAGCCACTAGTCTTCACCACGCGTCTTTGCTTGTGGGGAAGTGTTTTTTACTAAAAACCGCTGTAAAAAGTAGGTATATTATGTTATTTAGACACTAAGATTTCAATTTGCCAAATGTATTTAGCAATAATGTGAAAATTATCCCGTGAAACTTTCAAATTTAGAATATTATTAATAGGAATTTGCGTGCGCGCAGTTTTGTCACTACATTATGCTCATAAAGATAAGAAGTCAAAGTTGTGAATCACTTTAAAAAATATCCACTACATAAATTAATAATGAATGAGATACTAGATTTCTATTCAATATAATTATTTAACTATTGACCGTCACCTTTAAAAGGGACGTTGGGAGAAATAATAAAAAGTTATTAAGCTCGTCTAGAAGTCACATAATATTTAGCAAAATGAACTAGGTTAGGTAGGTAGGTAATTGAGTGGCACATATTTAGATGCTTTGGTTTTAAAATAGTCGTAGGTAGCCCAGGGAAGTTTTAAAGGGTGAGAAAACACGAGAATAAAACGGGTTTGAAAGTGGTCCACACAAGTTATCAAAATGGTTGCCCTTCATAAAACTTTCATTCAACGATTAACAAACTATGCGGATAAAGTTATATATTTTCACTGGTAAATACAGTCAATTTATGCAAACTTAAAAAAAGGCCCGGATATCGTTATCTTATAGTAATAAAGACATTATAACCTACTCTAGATTTAGATGTTTTTATTATTCATTCATAGAATGCCTTTATTCGTCTGTCTTCATGTTCCTTACGAGTCGGATTCGTTGACTTTGCATAATAATTTATTGTCCAGGTATTTTATTTGTGAAATATAAAAATATATTTCCAATACTCAGTAATTTTATACATTTATTGGTTGTTCTGATTTGTCGTAGCCCTAATTGAATTCGACGACACTCACGGAAAGAAACAAAATAGTATAGGGTGGCATAAAGAATAGCTGTTATGTTAATGCTTAGCGGGCGAAGGTCTGCCTGCGACGCAGGAGGTTGCGGGTTCGATTCCCGCTTCCCAACAAATATTTGTACGATCTGCAGAATTTTTTCTCGAGTGTCTGGGTGTTATAAATATGTATACTAAAAAAATCTATCTATAAAATCTATCTATGTATAAATACTAAGTATATCAGAAATCTAGCACCCGTTACAGAAGCTTCGAGATTTTGCTGTGTGAATTGTCCAGCAATATTTATTTATTTAATTTAATATACCAATTTAAATGGAATAAATAATTACCTGACTTCTCCAACATAAGTAACTGAAGGGGCTTCCATAACCCCAGTGCCGATTCCAAGCAAAGCATTCGCGAGGAACAGTGAGGGTATGTTCCACGCTGAGTACATCAGTACCCACGCACACAAATGCGGTATGTTGACTATCAATATGGCCTTTCTCCGTCCGAAGTAGTCCAGGATTGGTCCGGAGACGATACTGCCGAGGGGCTGGCATAGAAACGCCATACTGCCTGGAATAAGGGAATATAGTAAGTCTTACTTTCGAATAGGCTCCACGATACAGGCTTTGCCTTGAGTCCGCTGTTATATCTACTGGATTTAATTGATTTAAATTACTCTTTTTCTATATTATATATAGCATTTGAGAAATATAAAGACTACAGATCAATATCGATTTTATAGCACTTCTGATAAAATCTTTCATGAGTTCATTCACTCCTCGAAATCAGTAAAATGTCTGTCCAATATCCTGATTGTAATATATACCACTAACATCTTTGGACTGCATAAGTAACTTCTTATGCGATTTATTCATTTATTATCATATAAATGCTTAATGTATGTAATTTTAATTTTATCAACCATCTCAATATAAATCAAGATTGTTAAGATAACGACAGCTTTATGCAATGCAAATCCCAAAATATTACCATTTTCGTGTTTTTTTATCATTGACAGAAGCTGCCTTGAAATAATATCAAATATATTAATATATGAAAAATCAGGTGTTTTTGATATAAACCTTATCTCAAAGCTAATATATTTTACGAAATGAAAGATTTACATGCTAACTTTATCAAATTACGCCAACGTGTTTGTACGATTATGATACCTAGAATAGCTATTTATTTTTTAGGTCACTTAACCACCTACCTACTTGCTAGAATTAGCTTTTTGCTGTTGTATATAAAACACTTAATTATGATGCTTCAATCCACAAAGAAATAAAAACATACCTACGTAGGATTGCCTAGGTATTTTACTACGAGTACCTATCTTTACTGTCTTGTTACATTTAATAAAATTTTAAAAGAATATTATTACTAGTATTCTATAATAGACTTTACAACTAAATTTCTCATAAAAACAAGCTTTGGTAATTATTTAAATAATATTTTAATTTTAATCTCAGTACTATGATCAGACTTAGATTTAAACCAAAACATGTTATATTTTAGTAGTTTTGTTTACAGATTAAACAGTTTAATTCAATTTAATTTAATCTCAGGGCTCAAGGGTTATCATATCAGTTGCAAACGGCGTAAAGGTTAATAAATTAAAAAGTACTCAAGCTGAGGTACCTATTTATATTGAAAATAAAGATTTTATACACATATTTACTAACCTCATAATAATATTTTATTAAAAATGTGCATAAAATCTTTATTTAAAATTATCAAAAATAGAAATAGGTTAGGTACCTCAGCTCAAATGGAACTTCTGGTTACGTAGCAGTGTCTTTAAAGTGTCATATTCCAATCGAAAATTGATATTACGAACCATTCAAAGCACAACATTACAAATATCTAAATGAAATCAAACCGATACTTAATATTCAATATCTTTTAGTGTCAACAAAATTAAATCATCAGTAGTTCAAGTTACAAGTTGATCGACATCTGATATATTGAGGCCAACGTAACACCTAAACAACACGTAATATTATACCTCCAGTATACATATCGACGGTGGAAAGGAAAAACCCTTGAAGCGACAATTTTCAAACTTTACAGGAGAGCCGATCAAAGTTTTTATTTTCCGAAAATAAATCATAAAAAAATTGTGTTTGAAGTTAGAGCGACAGGAAAAAAAATAGTTTCTTTATTTTTTATTTACTACCTTACTATTAATCTTCGAAAAATATACAACCATGATAAATTGATTTAGGCGTCGCTTAATTATTTAACGGTGAATACAGCGGACGGAAAAACGCATTAAATGCAACTTGAGTATTCTGACAAACGCAAGGAAAAACACATTAAGCGACAAGCTATGTATGATTTAACTAGGAGGTAAAATAACTGAAGCGTATCGAGCATAACATACAGGGTTCCGGAAAAACCAGTTAAGTAAGAAAATCATAGTATGCTAAGTACAAGAAAAACATGTTATGCGCTAGCTATGTAATAATTTAAAGCTATGTTTTTAACTGAAGTCCCTACTTTGTTTCCCAAAGATACCAAAAAAACAAGACTATTGAGATACAACAGTCTTTTATTTATTAAAAACTTCTGGTATTTTAACATTTTGCCTTTAAAAAACCATTTCAAGCGAAGTATAGATACCTAAATCACTATTTTGAGTGATCTGATCAAATCATACAAAAGCGTCATTAAGTTATAAGAATATGACTTACCTCAAAGCCCCGGAGTCACAGTTGCAACCTTTGCAGACGACACCGCACTCCTAACTTCCAACAAATGTGCAAATGAAGCAAGCAGGATCCTACAAAACAGTCTCAACATCATGGAAAACTGGTTAGCAAAATGGAGAATTGCCACAAGTGAAACCAAATCTGTCCACATAACGTTCACGCTCCGAAAAGACGATTGTCCTCCAGTCACCCTAAACGGAAAGCAACTACCACAACAACCCACAGTGCGATACCTTGGAATGCACCTGGATCGAAGACTAACATGGAGAAGACATGTCCAAGCAAAAAGAGACGAAATCAACCTCAAATACAAAGGTCTATATTGGCTTCTTGGTCGCAACTCAAAACTGTCTACTGATAACAAGCTACTCATATACAAAACGATCATAAAGCCAATATGGACATATGGAATACAGCTCTGGGGTGCAGGTAGCGCTTCAAACTCAATGACCATCCAGAGAGCGCAAAATTACATGCTCAAACAGATCTCAAACGCACCGTGGTTTGTGAGAACATCAGAAATACACGAGCTTCTCAACATCCCCATGATAACTGAGGAAATAAGAACTTTTAGAGACAATTATAAACTGAGATTGGAAAAGCACCCAAACCAACTAGCGGGCCAACTAACCATCCCAGAAACTATACGCCGACTCAAAAAGCGACGGGATATTTTCGACCAAGACTAAGAAGAGGTCTGCTCCAATGGGAACAGAGCCTTACACGCCAAAAATCACTCAACCCATCTGCTTATAGTCTCAACGACTGATCGCAAGATACGAACACAAAAAAAAAAAAAAAAAAAAAAGTTATAAGAATAGGAAATGATTCGTAATAATTATTATACAGAATTTATAGTTCTTAAAGTCTTCATAAAATTTAATAGGTTTATAAGTTTAATGTACAAACATTAAACTTATAAACATTGCAAACGCAATACAAAACCGCTACGTTGTGTTGTAAACGACCAACTTAATCAACATTGTTAACAACATCACTATCTTTATGAGTCATCATCATCATCATCATCTCAGCTATTGGACGTCCGCTGCTGGACATAGGACTCCCTATATGACTTCCAGCTATTGCGGTCGCTCGCAGCCTGCATCCACCGCGAGCCGACCGCCTTCACCAAATCATCAGTCCACCTTGTTGGTGGACGCCCAACGCTGCGTTTTCCGATCCGTGGTCTCCACTCGAGAACCTTTCGGCCCCATCGGACATCTGTTCTCCTCGCTATATGGCCTGCCCATTGCCACTTCAAAGAGCTAATCCGTTGGGCTATGTCGGTGACCCGCGTTCTCCTACGGATCTCCTCATTTCTGATTCGATCTCGTAGGGAAATAGCATAACCCTCTCCATAGCCCTTTGAGCGACTCTGAGTCTGTTGATGAGGCCGATAGTGAAGCACCACGTTTCGGATCCGTATGTCATCACTGGCAACACACAAAATCTTTATGAGTGATCTGATCAAATCATCTGATGAACTTGTATGTTTCATTGTTTAGTTAATGTTTTGTGTATGTTATTGACAATGCCTCTTTACAGCAGCATAATTAGGTACATTATTTATATTTTTATGACATTCCTTTTGATGTCAAAACAATACCTAGCTTTTAATTTGACAATGCCCATATACAGCAGCATTATTTAATTAAGTTTTGTATATTATTGACATGATAAATATTGACATGAATGGATCCTAGACATATGTACTTAATTTAATTGAATGTATTCTATTTTATGTAATATTTGACATGTCATTAAAATTTTAAATTTTGATCAGTGTTTGATAATACATAGTTATTAATTATAACTATTATAATTTATTGTAACTTGTTGACGTGACTAAGTGTTCTGTGATGTTCCTATAGTTGTAAATAAATGAATATGAATATTACAAAAGTACTACGTTGTGTTGGTCGTTTATAACACAACATAGCTCTTTTGTATAGCAAACCTACATAAATCTTATAAACCTACTAACTTTTACTAAGACTTTTCAAAAACTTTAAATTCTGTATTACACGTATTATTAGTATTCTGTATTGACGTGCCTCAACGGCGGTTCACCGATGACTGAAGCGCCACGTCACGTGCAATACCCTTATATAGGTGACGCCATTTACACAAAAGAGACCGAATTTCATTGCATGTAGGGACAAGACTTGTTTTGAATGGTTAATTTAAATACACAGTATCGTAAATAATACTTACTTTAACCGACTATCGTTTTCATTTATGAAGTCAGCGTAATTAAACTAACCGACGATTCGGGAATCAAAGACGATGTCGGTTAATTTAAATATTTATGTGGTATTTTTGTCTATGTTTACTTTAACCGACACCACTGCTTTTTACAGCGATTGTCGAAATAACTGAAATCCATAATATTTTATAACAATCATGCTGGAAAAACGCATGAACTCCATGATACAGATATAAGGTAAGCAAGGAAAAACAAATGTAGCGACCGGGCACCAACGCAATAGGAGTAAGCAAAAACAACTTAAATGTTTAAAATAGGATTTCATATGGCGAAGAAAAACGATTTAAGTAACCTATAAGATTCGAAACAGAAAAGGAAAAATACATCAAATAACAATCTAACTATATAGTCGGTACTTCAAGCGGTAAATGAACTAAAGATGCCAAAATTCTTTGTCACTTCATTTAGCGTCTGAAAAAATTGAGCCTAAAAGTGCCATTACTTGAAGCGACACCAAAGTGGTCAGATCGCCACGAAACCAAGACCAATCGACGCAGAAAAATTCACTGATTTCAAATATGTAAAAAAGTCATTTTCGACCAAAGTGTCGCTTCAAGTGTTTTTCCTTTCCACCGTCGATATATTCTCCAGAACTCCAAAGCAAAAATCGGCGTTCTATTATCAAGTCTTTTGTTTGCGTGTTGTATGTGAGGTATGGGGGCTTGTCATTTGCTAGGTCCAGGCCACGTGATTCGACCGCATGGTTCGATCAATCGGACTACGTGAACTTTTTTTCCATTTGATTTGATTTTAGAATATTACTAGGTGAACTTCTTAACGCCAGGACCACGTTAATAAAATCTTACAAATGAAACTTCTGATTTGACATTTGTTTGACAAAAGTGAGATGTATGTTATACTGTTCTTTTTTACTAAATTTGGCTCTAGTTTTGACCAGGTAATGGTTTAGTTCACAGTGAACTGTTATGAGTGTGGACGTCCCATTATATTGATAAAGGAATGCCCACACTGTCTTAACCCACAAAACACACAGTTTCGTGTAATAAAAATCGTTGACAAGAATCATTATCTTACCAAACCAGCTGGCTTGTTCTTCGTTGAGAGAGAGTCCTTCTTTAGCGTGGAGCACGTCGGGCAGTACCATAGTCACGAAGCTGATGGACATGCCCAGTCCCATCAGCAGGCAGTTTAGAGATATGCATGCTAGGACCTGCGAAAAAATAAACAGTTAGGTATTTATACTTTTTTTTTCTATTTTTTATGAGCCTATTGTGTACCACTGCTGTGCAAAGGCCTCTTCCAAGTTCCTCCGATCATCTCTTTCTGACGCGATATCATATGCGATATTATACATATATTATTGTCATTGTTATTGTCAACGCTATTATATCATATCTATCTATGTAGGTATGTATGTATATAATTTTGAGTAGGTATATCAAAAATCCAGCACCCGTAAAACAAGCTTTTCGAGCTTACCACGGCTATCGGCTAGATTTTACTGTGTGAATTGTCCAATAGCTAGCCGACCTTTTGCTTTACCATACTTGAATTAAATGCTATTAAAATACAAAAAAATAGTACGGCAAGTTTCAAAAAATGTTCATGCTCCACAGTAGGTATAGCTGAACTAGAGTTGAAATAAAGTGTAACATTCACTGTAACTACAGTAGATATCTATAACTCAAAGTAAATAATTTTGTATGCAAACATGGGTGGTACATAAAACTTAACCATTGGTTGAGAGGTGACATATTTGTCAGTGGTTATCTTTATTTATTCATTAAATTAATGTTGCAATTCAAGATCATAAACCTCTCAATACTCAAAATTATGGTGTATACAATGTTGTTTTAAATATCAATCATCGTGTAGGACTGTAAACGAGATCAATTGTTGGTCATTGACCTGAAGTTCATGAGATATTAAAATAGATTGTATTGTATGCTATCTAAGCAATATATTTTCTTAGATAAGATACTTATCATAAGGTATGCTAATACGCCATTATCGTCTGCCAATTTGCGCATTGCGCATGCAAAAAGTTATTTTAGACAAGTATAATAAAAAATAGCTAAATTAAAATTAATTAATACAGGTATGTTACCTAAGTACCTATTATTTTAAACCTTCCTGTAAGAGAACCAAACATCCTTGAAAGCTCGGCTAAAATATCGAAATTTGAATTTTTAATTACTTAACATTTTCGAAAATTCTGTTTTTGTATTAATGATAGATTATCTACATGTTTTTAAATATTTATAAATATTTCTTCAATATTCACGGATATGAACTTTTGATTTAACATTTTCTGAATTCAAAATCTATTTTTATCGAATTAGTTGATGCTTATCAAATATTTTAAAAACATCTCAAAAATAGGAATTTGAATGGAATTTTGAATTAAATTATTTCTCAAATTTGCTGATTTATTGTGTGCATACTATATGTTTGTGTGGTACAATATTTTTCTGTTTTATTTTAACTTTCTTTTATTTTTATTATTAATTATTTATAATATTTTAAATAAATAAATAAAATAATCGTCAGCGAGCAATGGAGCGTAGTATCTTAAATATAAAACTGTCAGACCGCGTGCGGAACAGTATAATACGCTCCAGAACTCAAATCGCTGACGTTGGTCAAAAGGCTGCTAGCCTTAAGTGGAACTGGGCCGGACATGTGTGTCGTATGTCCAATGATTTGTGGGCTAAAAGAACCACAGAGTGGACCCCACAGACAAGACGACCACGTGGAAGGCCCAGAATGAGATGGCGGGATGAACTTGACTCACACCTACGCACATGGCCTGTCGCAGCGTTAAGTCGCGAAGAGTGGAAGGAGGGAAGGAAGGCCTTTGCCCTGCAGTGGGACAGTGCAGGCTAATAATAATATAATAATAATAATTTTAAATAAAAAATCAGCACTTGCCATTAAATAATTAAAACTAAATCATGCAAATAAATAATAATGAATAAATATTGCTGGACAATTCACACACCCATGTGGTAAGCTCAAAGCTTGTGTGTGGTGCTAGATTTCTGATATACTTAATAGAATATAAATACATATACTACTCAAAACAAAATAAGGGCCACCACTAATTTTCCGATTCTTTTTTTTTCTTTGGGATTTTTTGCTCCTTTTGTTTTAAATTTAACAAAACAATGTTTTTTTTAATTAAATTTCATGAACTTTAATGCAATTCGACATAAAATACTTAATCTTAGGATGTTTTTGAGATTTAAGACTTTTTATGGCTGTTTACACTTAACAATAGCATAAGATTGTAGACTAAACCCAGAGCTTAGTTGTTCGCTTTTGAATTTTTTATTATGGGGTATATCCTCCCCTTTCCAAAACACATTCTTGAAGCCTCGTTGGCATGCTCTAATTGAGATGGCGGATGTTTAACTCTGGGATATCCTCCCAGCACCTTTTCAGCAATTCAATCAACTGTTGCTGGTTGTGCACATCCTCTTCAGCTGACCGGACTCTGCGTTTTAATTGGTCCCAAAGATGTTTAATTGGATTCAGGTTAAGATTATTCGCAGGCCATGCCATAACCTGAATATTGGCTTCCTCCAAAATAGAGCTGGTTGCCCGAGCTGTGTGAGTTCGTGCATTATCCTGCATCAGGTTGAAACCGTCCACCACTCGTTGTGAAAATGGGATGACATATGGCCTGACAACCCATTCGATGTACCTCTAAGATGTCACAGTGCCCTCATTCAGAAAAACAGGGTCAGTTTTACCTTGTAAACTGATCCCGCCCCAGACCATGACATTGGGACCACCATACCTGCCCTGTCGTGAATGAAAGGATCAGAAAATTTTTCTCCGCGTCTTCTCCACACTCGCATACGTTGATCGTCAATTGAAAACTTCACCTTACACTCATCCGTAAAAAGCACCTTACGCCATTCCTTTGTGCCCCATTCAAGATGTTGACGTGCAAACCTGAATCGATCTGCACCATGAGTCCCGGTCAGTTTAGTGTGGTTTACAGGCCTTCGTTAGCGTTGCTGGTCTTTGTGCAAACGATTCCTATTCGTCTGGTCGCTGACAAGTGTAGCAGTAGTCCGGCGTAATCGGTTTTGTAATGCGCGCGCTGTCACATTACGATCACATCGCGCAGTAACTCGCACGTACCGGTCTTCCTGGGCAGTGGTAGCACGAAATCTTCCAGAACCACGACGCCGGGATACGCTCCCGGTCTCCTGATACCGGTTCCAAAGGTTTTGGATAGCCCTTCTCGAACATCCCAGCTGTAAAGCCACAGAACGTTGTGACCAACCAGCCTCATTCATCGTTACGGCTCTGGTAGCAGTAACTTTGTCCAAATGGCATCAAATTCTTGGCATTGTACGGTCAAATGATGAAATTACACGTCTAACTCCCAAAAACAACCGTAGTTGTCAGTAGACTTGTGTTAAACTAATCTGAAATCAAATCATAAAAGAAAGAAAACTCTACCCAATTCACGATATTTAAGACATCAACATTTTTTACCATACCGTCAACACTAATATCCCTAGTGCTTCATAAGCTTCATTGTAATCGTTAATTAGACACTTGAGAACATAATGGCATTCACAAAAAAATATTCTCCCATCGAAAGTCAGCAAAAAATTGTCTCAAAACAAAAATACGCGCGTGGCCCTTATTTTGTTTTGAGTAGTATAGATAGATAGATATTTTATTTTTATTATACATATACATATATAACACCCAGACACCCGGAACAAATATTTGCAAATTGTCTCGAGGCGGGAAACAAACCCCCTACCTCTTGCGTCGCAGGTGGACCTTCGCCGTCTGCGCCATAGAGGTCGTCAAAAAAAGATAAAAAAATTTTTATGTGCAATAAATATTCTTGATCAAAATTTTGATATGCAAAATAAATACAATTCAATTTTATCAAAAAACTTAGTAAAACAAATCGGTGGAAAAAAATAAGAATATGTAAATATTAATTTTAATATCCAAAATATTATCTGTAATAAATTACTTATGTTACTCACTTTAATAATGTATTATTTGTTCCTAATTTAAATGGACGGCGGAAGTTTCGGTGTTTTGATACTAGAAATCCAAAGTATCAAGATCGTAAATCAACAATGAAGGATGAAGTTCATGAACGTTGTTATAACTGGACTATAATTTATAGTAGAATTGAATAATTTATTACATTTTTATGTTATTTTCTGACAAATTGTCCATTGATATTTGTTAAAAATACATTTTGACTTGATTAAACTAGCTTCATATGTTTTATGAGTAATTAGAAGGCTTTTAGTAGATTTTATTAGACACATTTTATTGAGCATAAGAACTCAATGTTTATTCATAAACTGATGTATTTTTTTGCAGCCTAAAAATAAATGTGAGCCGCTTAAATATAAGCGGCTCACATTTATTTTTATTTTTATTATTTTTGTTCAACAAATTTTGATAAATTGTTAAATGTCACGTAAAAAAAATTAGATTTTTTATACAAATAATAGTTAGGGCCGAATGCAGACAATAATTCGGGATGAATGTAGATTTTTTTTACGCGGGCCGATAATCACGGACGAATGTGGACTAAATCAACAGTTACGTGGACTAAATAATAAATAACTAAGGCTAAGGTTCTTACCTGTGACGTCACCACCCGGGCTCTACTCAGCGGTTCCAATTTCACGTTTGACATCTTGCACAGTTATTTCACTTGTCAATCCACGCACACGTAATCATACACCTACTGCATCCATTGTACAAACAAATATACAATTTGTACACATAATTGTTTACTCGCAAAGGTTTGTTTTGATATCTTGGCAAAACTTGCCTGATACCGTAAATTGAACTTTCCTCGCTTTGTGTGTGGGTCCTTATCTGCAAGAAAGAAAGGTTAATGTAGGTTGAGTTATTAGTTAATAAGCCTTTATTATTCCTAGATAAGTTATATCTTGGGGAAATTAGTTTTGATTCAGTTTCATTTTATTGAATTACTCGTAGATAAGATTGTCTGTTAACTTTATTGTTTTAACTGAATAAATGCAGATTGTTTGATTTAATAATAATTTACTGTTCAAATTTATTTTATTTGGAGTACGTATTCTAGGATATTCGTCTTGATAAAAAATAATATTTTATACATTTTGGAGATTATTTAATTTGTTAGCGAGTTAGTTATTTATTTATAGGTACCTATTTATTTACTAATATTTATTAATTTATATATAAATATAATCTTAAACGATACATACCTAATACTTCCACCAATATTCATTTATATTATTTATTTACAATTTATATGCTCATTTAAACACATACAATAAATTGAAACTGAGTTATTGTAGCTAGATTCTATCAATGTATTCTTGACGAAGGTTAAGAATAAAATGACAATAAAATTCGATTGAACAATAATGAATGGGCTATAATAATTTAGGAATAATTAAGTTACCTACTAAAAAAGTCAATCTCCTAATTACATTATATTGGACCTATTATGAAAACTTAGTTTTAATTATCAATATTAATAAACGAGTCATAGATTATAAGATGAAGTTCCGAAACATAAGCTAAACTTTTTAACCATAATATATACATTCTTAATGTAAATAAATTGTGAAAAACAAGTACTTAAAGATTTTTGTCAATCTTAGAAAAAATAACAAATGAATTAAATTCTAGAATCTCAGCGATTGTATCGTATTGATATGCCATCCAACTTCTTACTTCATTTAAGATAACTGTATGATCAACTAATTGAGTTAAATAATTATTTCGTGGAGGCTAAGCGGAAGATATAAAAAGCCAGACCTTGTTATAAAAAGCTCATGATTCTACCTTACTCAAACTATTCGGTTTCTCGTGCCACTTTTAGATAATTCGAGATAATTATTTAGAATTAGGTACCGGTTGTGTCAAACTGGTATTGTGAATGTGTTGAAAAAGAGCTTACATATTTATTTGGAGGAGTTCCGGAATGGTCTTGTTTAAAAGTGACTGTCACTATTTAGACACACCTTCCTTGAACTTGTTCTTGGAGTCGGGGCTTTGCCTGTATTGTAAAAGATTTTCGTAGTAGGTAGGTTATTTTTATTATTATTATTATTAATTCTAATTTTAACACACATCACCGTCCAGTTACATTCTGCAGTCTTTCTTTCCATCCTCAGGTTGTCTGGAAGAAATTGCTTTAAGCAATAAGACCGCCCATTACGCATACTTACGTTTTTGTAGTTTTTAAGTTATTTTGTAAATATTTCTTATTGGTGTGTGTAATAAAGAATTATCTTATCTAACTGTAACTATAATTTAAGGCAGCATATTGGTAGGATTTCCTTTCAAAACAACGTCAACGATACCAAATTTCGACCTCTATTTATAACACCCACTTATTCTCATGTTATTTTCAACTATACGACACGATACATGAGCTTTAAAACAACGTAGATTAAGTGACCTTAAATCGATAATTTATTCCTAGCTTAAAATTAAAAATATGCGTAAATGGTTTGTAATTCTGAATTTTTTATAAATTCCGGGTCTAACAGCATTCCCGAGTAACTTAACTGGTACTAATTAGCCACCTTTTTGATTGATTGGTTGATTATAATATAACGTAGTTTGTACTTAACGCATCAAACCAGTTTGACCCATTATAAAAAGTCTGTTTTGTAATATTGTGCAATTCATTCATTGACAATCAATGTATCTAATTGTAGCAATTATTTATTGTTAAAGAAATGTTTGAAGAGATATAATTGACTACCCACTTTATCAAATATTTGTAAGTCCATTTGAGGTGCTACAAGGCTGGGCAAATCTAAGATCAATTTATAACATATGAACATGCTTGTCGCGGTATTGTTTTGTCGTTTCAATAAAATTGTTTTTATAGTTTTCGCGTGAAAGAGTAGGTATCTAATCATCTATGAACAAGTTACAACTTTAACATATTTCTATATTTGTTTTGATAGTAACTATGTAAGTACACAGCCACCCCATGATGGCGGCCTTATCGCTAAAAGCGATTTGTACAATTAGTTAAGTTTGTTATCCTGTTATAAGATGTTGAAACACATAAAGTTAGTCTATATATTCTGGTCCCTACATAGAGCTGTGAGACTATTCAAAGAGTTATGCAAAATTATTCCAAATAACCAAAATAAGAACTAACAGCATTTTTGTGACGCGAAATATTCTAAAAGACAGAATAATACCTAAGTCGTGATTAACATTAGATATCTAACAATATTTTTTCTTCCAAGCTACAATTACCACGGCTGATGTTCAAATTACTTATATTGTTAATTTTAAGAAAGTTTTGTCCACATTAGACCCTTTTTATGAAGTTATTTAAATAATCGTATCATGTAAACGTCACGTTGTGGACAGTGAATTGATATTAATTGGTCCAATCTTACAGCCTTGTCACTCATCAATGTTACGAAACACAGATTTTTGTGACACTGCAATCTGGCCATTGGATAAATCTATCAAAAATAAATAGGGCTAGACAATGAGTACCTACTCGTGTGAAATAAAAACAGAAAGGGTAAATTTAATACCCTACTTAATAAAACCTCTTTATTAATTTCCGCTTACTGTCGATAAAATATATTTCCGTTTGTGACTATTTTTCTGGTATTCAGGAGCATATCTAAAAATTTAGAAATATATGTAAGTATGAAACATCTACCAGACTTTTTAATTCCTAGTTATTCGGTTTTGGTTTTTCCAAGAAAAATAACTCATAAGAAACAAAATGTAATTATGAAGTATAAGTAGGTACCTAAAGGTATTGTCTTGCAGCACCTAATAAGAAGCCTAATCAGTAAACGGTTTGTAGCGAAATATAGTCGGCCTGCTACTTTTGTCCATTTTGAAATAAAAAGCAAGCACCAGCAATATTTTTTAACAAACTTTGGTCATGTTTATGAAAATCTCTCGTTTGCAACGTCTCAAAGAATTCTATAACTTAACCAGTATTCTGTTACAACAAGTTCTGTTAAGGTTCGATAAACACTTCATCTCGATCACATTTCTTAGAATGATAATATTTTTTATGTAAATATACTTTTAAATAATTCTAATAAAGCCAATAAAAAAACTGTTATCTATCTGTTTATCAATAATTATAAAGTATTTTAAATACTTTAGCCGTTCTCGAATTTTAGCGAGACTAACGAATACCAATTTATGTATTTATATGTAATTATATAAGATTAGATTTAATTATTTGTGATCAAATCCAATTTCATGTACATAATATTATATGTATACTTAGATGTAATATTCAAATTTCCGTAAATTATATAAGTACCTATTTATCAACTTTTAATCACATTAGTAAATGTGAAAGTGATTTTTAGTTGACAATTAGTTAGTGTAATGACATGTTTTGAATGAATTGTGTAATGTGTACACCTAATTGTATATTAATGACTTACCTACCTACGTAATAGAGAGATAACTAAATACCATCGATTTTTTTATTCATAGACTTCTTAGTTTTGAGTTTTGTCTTAAGTTGCAAGCTGACACTGCTAAAACTACAGTGCAATTAAGACAGTATCAAATTGTCTATGCCTAAGTAATGCCTAACCACAGTTTTTGTAATTTTCTAAGAATGTAGGCCTAGTTTTTGTTGTTAGTAGGCTTATTTTTATACATGAATGTGCATTTTTGTGCCACCCACAAATTTTGAATATCTGCCGATATAATCATTCTTACCGATATGTTGAGTAGGCTTAAAACCTGTTAACTGCTTATATATGTTCATTGTTCTTAAGTCTAAGCTTAAATCCAATGATAATATCTTCGACAATTTGTCATAGCTACCTTATAACCCATGCCTGGACTACTACAAACATTTCATGATCATTGATCTTCACCAGCTAAATCGACCCAGCCGTTCTCGAGTTTTAGCGAGACTAAGGGAACACCTACTTCATTGAAAATAGATCTCTATAACCTACTTAATTGAAAATAGATCTCTTAAAAATGTTATGAAGTTGTAAAACGTTAAAATGCTAGGAAAGCGCGTCACAAATGTAAAAAAATAATCTGTCTTTAAAATTATACTTGCGGCCTGCACCGCCGAGCTTTGGGATTGAATGTGCTATGTTAATAAGGAAAGCCTTACTAATACTAAATAAAATAAATTTTATTTATTTCATCCAACAGCCAATAAATAAACAAAGTTAGTAGCCTAAGAAGTACTTGTACCTATAAGATTTTTTACCAGATATCCGGTGAATAAAACTCAAAAGTATATAAAACTTGTTTCTTTGCAATTAACTCTAACGAATGGGCATACCAATAAAACTAATGACACCATAAAATATATTTGAACCCATCAATCACACGAAAATCAAAAAACTGTATGGAACTAATGATTTAACGTTTTTTATGTCTATTTATAATTCCAAAGTTTGTTTGTCCAAGTTATAGGCCTAAGTTTTTCTAAACAAATAATACCGAATTATTCGTATGATAAAATAAAACTCATAAAACGGTTAATTTCCTAGATAGATAGCATACCTAGATAGCTCTTTTTAAATTTGGATATTATTAGATACACATACACACAACGCACAATAAAATTCCGTATCATCATAAAATTGATCCATTTGATGACATGAAAATAAAAGTCCTAAGCAATGAATTAGCATGAATAATACCGTAGGTTAAAGCCCGTGTGAATAAAAATAAATATTTCAGAAAATATGAAAAACTACTAGTGAAAAAATACTACTTTTTACGATTCAGAAAGATGTCATTTTTTAACAAGTATTTTAAAAATATTTGCCTAAAAAAATAGGAGAATCTGTCAACGAGACATGCTGACGACAGTTCCGTAATATGGAAACCTCGAAGAAGCTATTAATGCGTTAGTTATTTTTGCTATTTTATAAAAGTCTGGTCGATCTAATGACAGAACCCAAAGAATGTCGAGGAAATGCACAACTATTTATCTCTTACTGGTACTTAAAGGTACTAGTCAATGGCACTAGGACGTGTGGTTCAGTTAACCAAGAAAGGCTAAACAGCCTAGGTACTACTAAATAAAAAATAGTATAATCTGCGTGACAATATGAAGCAGAAAAATTCCTCCAGAAATCTAGTTTTAATATTATCACAACATTCCCATCCTACATCTACTTTTTAAAAATAATGAAACAAGTTTCTAGCGACACTGTTTTTTCTAAAGCAAGTCTAAATTCTAATTATAATAAGTTCGTTATACTTTAGTTTTAAGATTCCATTATGAATCTCTATTATGATATACCTACCTGTTACGAGTAGGTTTCTTAGTCGACACAAAAAGTCTGAGTAGGCATTTAGGAACATGTTGATTGTTTCGCAACATTTCGCAATACAGTATATGGCTGCATAATATAAAACAGAGCATAATTTTGACTTATAAATGAACTCTCAGTTTATCAACATGGTAGGTATTCATAAAATATTGGTATAGTTCAACTATCAGGAAGATTTAATATATTTATCTAGCTCTATGTTAATTAAGCTCGAAGCTTGTAACGTTTGGTGCATTAAACAGGATAAATATATTCGGCTATAGTGGTTGTTTCCTATTTGTAATAAAAAGTATCCAAATGTGTATATCAGAGATCTAGTAGGTAGGTACCCGAAACCCAAGCTTCGAGCTTACCACGAGGCTAGATGTTTTTTTTATCGCACATATAAAACTTGCAGCAATTAAAATCTATCAACGTGTGAAAGCGTTTAGCCTTTCAGGCATTATATATCTAATATATGTATAGTATATTTAACATTTTATACATAATTTAAATAGGTTTGAATAAAATACCTCAAAGCTCCTTGAAAGACGACTGCGTGTTTTCAGTTAGTCCATTTGTTCTCACAATACTCAATACTTTGTGATTTAAAAATAAAATGTGTTTTGTTTATAAATAAAAAGTTTGTGAGTTAGTTTAAGGAGGCAGACCGCGGTCACCTGCGACCGAAGATTAATAATGACTGAATAGCGTCGACGCGGCTGACAAACTTCTAGCTTCATAGGCACAAACGGGTATTTGAGACGCACGGAATTCATAATTATGTCTACTTTTTACAAATATTCAATCAAAAAATACTTTTCTGATGACTAGTTCAATTCCCGCCTCGGGCAAAGATTTGTACGATCTGCAAATATTTTTTCCGGCTCTACGGAACTAAGATTACAGATTCCTGATTCACTGAAAATAAGATTACAGGATTCCTGATAAAACGTAACTAACACACAAAACATCCTAAACATACCATAGAAAGTAATGCTTGCGCCGAAATTGGATCTATTTAGGGGCCGTCCATTAATCACGTGAGGTCGTTTTTCACATTTTTTGACCCCTCCCTCCCCCCTGGTGATATTTGGTGAGGTTTAGGATAACCCCCCCTCCCCCCCCCCTGGATCACGTGTATTTTTTTGGAAGTCTATGTAAAGCTATTTTTGACTGGAAAAAAATATTTAAAAATGGCGTTTTGATTCGAAAAATTGCATTTGCAATAAAATTAATGAATAATGAATTAATGTTGTCTTCGTCCCACGGAGTTGCAAGACTTTCATTTAAGGTTACAACTGGTAAAGCTTCTTCTTCACTGGCAGTTGTTATTGGCAAAGAGGTTTGTGACATATTAACTTCAGTTTCGTTAAGCCACTCGGCACCATCATCCTCGCGCACTACGCAAAGAACCTCCTTCCCTCGTAGTCGTAGCGTGAGGATACGCGTGGGCCGAACAGTTTCAGTTTCGTGGGCAGTATGTTGCCCATGGCACTCATTTGCTCATTTTTAGGGTTCCGTAGCCAAATGGCAAAAACGGAACCCTTACAGATTCGTCATGTCCGTCCGTCCGTCCGTCCGTCCGTCCGTACGTCACAGCCGTTTTTCTCCGAAACTATAAGAGCTATAAAGCTAAAATTTGGTAAGTAGATGTATTCCGTGAACCGCACTAAGATTTCATAAAAAAATTGAAAAAAAATAAATTACATTTGGGGGTCTCCATACATAGGACTGAAACTTAAAAACATTTTTTTAATCGAACCCATACGTGTGGGGTGTTTATGCATAGGTCTTCAAAAATCATAACAATGTTTCTAACACCATTTAATTTTTAACTTAATAGTTTGGACGTGAAACTCTTCCAAAGTGGAAAACAGAGTGTCCCCCCCCCCCTCTAATTTCTAAAATAAGAGGATGATAAATCTAGAAAATATATATATTGTATATAACTATAAAAACTAACAACGAAAATTGTTTTGAACGAAATCTATTCAGTAGTTTTTTTTATAATACCTACGTCATAAACTATTTCATATAAACAATTGCTGCGGAAGCCTACATGGGCGAGTCCGACTCGCACTTGGCCACTTTTTTAGTGCAGAAGTACTGCCCTCACTGCTGACATACATATTTTTTCCACAAGAAGCTTACGATTCTTCTGCAGGCTAGGGCAATACAGGTCCAAGGAATTCTCAGAAATAGGTAGCGCTTTTTAACAAAAAAAAATTAATACACGTGATGTCTAACGAGACCCCCCCTCCCCCCTCGTGATGTTTCGTGATGTTTTCCGTACCCCCTCCCCCCCCTTTTGAGCCTCACGTGATTAATGGACGGCCCCTTATGCGGAATTGTGTCTATTTGATATGTAAAATTTTAATAAACTAGCTGACCCGCCCGCGGCTTCGCCCGGTTTATTCCCACGTTTTCTTTCTCTAACTTTCCCTGGGCTACTACGACAATTTTAAAACCAAAAGCACCTAAATCGCCCCTTATAACTCTATTAAACTCTATTTTTTATAAGTAACTATTAAACGAAAAGTGGCAATTATTTTTTTATGAGATTATCTTATTCAGTTATAGAGCAATTGTTTAACAGAGCCTTGAAAAAATTGGTTGACTAATCATAGCATAGGTACCTATAGTACAATCCAGGAATATATGATATAGACTTATAGAGCATTTAGATACATTAATATCATATTTTAATTACTATATTTTTGACATTTAATTTGAATTTTATTTTATTATTCACATGCCTGAAAAAGCGAGTTACACAACATCAATAAGGCTTCGGGCTAACTTTACAGGCTTAGGCGGGCTTGTAACCAGCCTATAAAACTTCAAGTCTCATATTTCAAACCAGTTATGAATTATACATTCAATAATATTTGTTTTAGATGTTTTGTGACAGTAGACCTTGACCTACAGTCCACAAGATCTATAGTATAAAATATATAGGTAAAAAGAAATACTTACATAATTATCTTGCTAACACGGCTTGTAATGATAAAAGTTATTTTTAACCGACTTATTAATAAACGAAATAAAATTGAGGTCGAATTTTTTTGTGCTGTGTTATATGTATATTATATAGTTTGTTATGTTGGTGGTTGCTGTTCGCAAGTTTTAAGTAAAGCTTCCCTGGACTACTATGACTATTATAAAAGCAAATGCACCTAATCTGCCCAGCCGTTCTTAAGTTATAAAATAACAACGAAAAGTAGCGTTGATTGTTAAATTTCCGTTTCGGGACCAAAAATTGTACGATGTCCAAAAAGCTGAAAACATATTTTTTTTTTACTTAGAAATAAGGATGGAATGTAATCGTTATTAAGTCATGAACCAGTTGGCGTTCATTAGGGGACCTCGCATACTTATCTTATTATCCAGTAACATTCATAGGATTTTGAACTCAGTTCAATAAACTGTCTTAAAAACACAACACAAAAAATTTAGCTTATTTCCAGGGCCGGACTTAATGATGGAAGTTAGCGGGCATGGGGCAACGACAGGTTGGAGAGCACAGATATTTTCCAAATAAATAATAAAACAATTAATAATTATAAATATTGCTGGAAAATTCATATAGCAAAATCTACTAGCCCCGTGCTAAGCTTGGAGCTTGTGTTACGAGTGTTATATTTCTGATATAGGTACCTACTTAATATAACATAATATACACAGATATATTATAAATATGAATATCATATAAAACAAATATTAATATATGAAATTAAAAGGTATTCTCCGTCATGTACCTACCTCGAAGTTCTTACAAACACAGATTTACACCCATATTCTTAGTCGTTTCCTTCACTCAACTCAACCTCACTTGAGCAAATTTGTATCTACGACAAAAACGTCCTCCACTTGAGAATTTTTTTTCAGCTCACCTCAAGCTCGAGATATGGTGGGAACTGTCAAACGTAGGTAAGGTAGGTACCTCATAACCAACCTTGAAACTCCTACAAGACCACGACGATCAATGCTTGTTTATTTTTGAGTGGAGAAATATTATGAGGAAACGACTAAAAATATGGGAGTTAATAAATATATTGATAGTGACCTATATGGTGAACCAAGAAGCCGCAATTTTTATATTCTTTAAAAATTCTGAAAACTTATCTTACTAAAGTTTGGTAGAGGCATTAATGTAAGTTCTTACAACCACAAAAATATCATGGGTGACCTAAAAGGTATGTAAACCCATATGCCTGTTTACGGCCTGATAGGTATATAAATGGCCATCTATCTTTTTATAATTGAACTAAATGGTAGATACACAAAGAATCCAACTCGTCCTAGAACAAAACCTACGCATAGTTAGCCATTCAACCTACTCTTATTTTAAAAATTACGAGTACCTAGAGATGGCAGCATAATACATACCTGTAGTATAATTATAATCTTTACTTTATACTAAATCTGTTATTGTCGGTCTGCAGCAAGTTAGTTTGTAATCAGAGATATTGTGTATAAGCTCAATGATACTGAAACTGATTTGAGTTAGGTATTTAACCTATAGTTATTTAATAGAAATCAGAAATGAGTCTAAATAAAAAAATGTCTAATAAATACAGACCTAGAATCAACTGTTATTTATACTACATAGTAGTGTTATAGTGTACTACATCCACTCGTCACTAGATGACGCTGAAGTGATCGACATTTTCCTAACTCAGTTTGATGACACCCACGGGAAGACTTCGCCACACACTGGACCAATTAAAACAAATAACTTGATTCAAAATCTATTTATTATATTTTCCATTAAATATCTTAAACCTAGACAGTATAAACAGGATTCCTTGTCTGACTAGGAAATCATAAAAAGCGCAATACACTTGAAAATTGTGCACAAATCAAATAGAGAAGGATTGCCTTTATTTGAGAAAACAAAACTGAACAAATGTAAATAATATCAATTGAAATGTTGATTGTCAATTAACATATTATTTTGAGGAAAGCAAAAATAAACGAATCATTTAATTTAATTTAAATATTACCTACATACATACATACATTTGGTACATTTGGTTTATAAAAACTTTCGTTAGCACGTAGAGACAATCTAATCGTTGCAGTAAACAAAGTTCGTAACAACAGTCATAATATAGATACCTATGCACATATTACATAGGCCGGGATCCGTAGTACATGGAAATCAAGTGATTACTAACAAGCTAATTTTTGGTGAGTAGCTTCGTTTCGATGAGACGACTAAAAATATCCTATACCCAAATCTCGATTGTGGTAGCTAACAGAGATATCAAGGATTAAAAAAATCAAGGATGTAAAACCGGGATAACGGACCACGAAATTTGTCGGACAATATGTCCGTTAGATTTTATATATATTAATTAAGTATACAACAAAAAATCAGCTGGTTAGTAATCATAGTAATCATTTAAATTGACCTCGTTTTCGATACATTTTCGAAATGGCGGACTCTTTGATCAAACCATAGGTTTTGTAGGACAAACATGTTTTTATATAATTTAGATGATTATCTTGAGATATAACATATTGTCCTACAAATTTCGTGGTCCGTTATCTCAGTTTTACATCCTTGATTTTTTAATCCTTGATATCTGTTAGCTACCACAATCGAGAGTTGGGTATAGGATATCTTTGGACGTCTCATCGAAACGATGCTACTCACCAAAAATTAGCTTGTTAGTAATCACTTGATTTCCATGTACTACGGATCCCTGACTAACAAGGATACCAGCGCTTTAAAAAAACATAATATAAAAAAAGTGTATCTTTAGCACAGTACTTCACAATTTCCGATATAGGTACACGCGTGTTCGGTGTTTAGTTGAGCATACAATATTTTATTGGAATCACTACCCATAACACCATCTAGCGGTAGTTTTCGGAAACCTTTTAGCTACAGTTATTAACAAAAGGGGTGTGTCCTCCCATATTATGTGCATATAATTAACTTGGTTACGTGAAAAGTAAACTATAATCATAAATGAACACAGTGGTAAAGTTAAATATGTGCAGTCATCGAAGTACAAAACTATTAAATGCAATTTTAATTTATCTGTACCTGTTACATGAGGCCGAATTTAATATGAAAAATACCTAACTGTAAAAAATAAAACTAAACAATATAAACAATATCATTAACCTTCGGTTGTGGTAGTGACTTGACGATTGACATGATAAAAAATGTTTTAACCAACTTATATGACAACTATAAGTTGGTAGATAAAATAATAATTTATCAAATAAAGTATTTCAGTTCTTTAGTTAATAAAAAGAACAAAAACAGAATAGATTATTGGATTTATCTTAGAAATCTTGGTTTTAATGATTAAATGAAATACTGACGTAAATAAAAAAATCTACATTCTTACATCCAATACAGCCTCTGGTCAACAACCATTGATTTTAACCCTAAATTAACCACTTACATACAATCCACAACGTTTTACATAAGACACTGATTAGAAATTATTGCAGGTTGTCAAGCAAAGGCCCCAGAAACATTGAAAAGGCCACATAAATATATAAGGAAGCAGGTATTTAACACTTATGTTATAGATAAACAAGTAATTCCTATTATATTAATTTACCTACTCTAAGTTAATTCGATTTTTTTTCTCTATTCGTAACTGGTAATTTTACTTATAGAATAGTAAATTTAACATCAATTACATATTTTTTGTTAACACTAGTGGTTTATAAAAAAATGTTTTAAATGTTACATACTTACATTATAATCAGCATAATCATAAAGTAAGCAGTCTAGATAATTAAATATATTATGAGAAACATTCTACAAATAATCGAAGAATTTGGCCAATTATATAAAATTTTTGTCTTTACCTACTTAATACAAGTTAATTACAAACTAGGTAGATCGAAAACAATAACTTACATAAAATAACAATAAGAACACAGATTTATTCACAAGTGTGACCGTTATCTAAAACTAATCTAACCTAGGTTAGGGTACTAACAGACTTCATAGTTGGATCAAATCAACCAAAACTGAATGAGAATTAGACGAAAAGTCAGTATCCAATATGAACTCTATACAATTTCATAACATCATCACAATATTATCATTCACTCAATTCGTTCATTCATTTACGTCATCGGCTGCCCCATCGAAAGTTGATCAGTTGGTTGATTTTCTTTTCCTACATTCTGCGTACTGTATCCCTGCGCTGTCATGTAGTCTATGTACCGCTGTTTATGTACTGGGTTGTTTGCAATCGCTGCGACAAATTCCGACGTTTCCTTTTGTAGTGCAATGATCTTCTGTTGAATGAGTTTATTCTTGTGCATCAGTGCTATGGTCTTCCAGGCTAGTTCCATGATGAGTTTGTTTTGGACAGCCTTGTCTATGCCCACCACAGCGTACGTTGGGGGTGCTTCGTCGTTTGCAGCTGGAGGCATCCTTTCTATGCGCTGAATCCTCCTTGCTTCGTGAATACGGGCTACGTGGGGCCCTGAAAAGAAGAAAACTGCTGTTTAATTAAGATGCTAGTTCATTTTATGCCTAGATTCTGTACCTGTAAATTGGCTGGGATTTATGGTCTGAAAGGGTAAAGGTAAATATCGAGTACCATATAGATATCACATAGGGTTTGTTAGAGAGTAAGGCACTTTTTATTACACTTTGAAACAATACTGCCTTCATATAAAATTTCAATTGAAATCTTGGGATGCAATTATAGAATTATTTTTGACAATAAATATTTCCTATTTAAAAATCAAACAATTAAAGAAAAAGTAGTATAGGTCAAGTCCAACAATGCGTTTAAAGGAACACTTTTGAACTTTTTGTTACTCGTTGGAACAAAGGCGAGTCACGTTATAACGCGACTGACGTCGAAACGTGATCAAGTTACGTATGTTCCTTCGTTAAAAACGATTGCAACTAACTTTCACCAAGTCATGCTTTTACATTATGCATGAACTGAACTAGTATTTGTCTTTGTAACATTATTTGTCTGAAAAATCCCTAAAGAAAGTTAATTTCATGCACATTAATCGATGAATCTTTATTGCCCGTAGTTGTTTAATTTTAGGCGTCTTATCAGTATTATCTAATTACCTATAATAATATTATGGTCACAAAGAAAAAATAACATCTTAAAATTAAATGAGGACAATTATGTTAAACCTTTATCAAAACAAAAACATCGTACCTAACCAATATGATTAGGCTAGAAAACTGTAGCATATTGATTAAAATTATTACTATCATAGAAAGATAATATTAACTATTACTTATTTACTATCATAGTAAATAAGCTATAATAATGTATTTTTATGTAAAAACTGTGGTTTAGATTTTATCATTATCAAAGAAATATTTTAGTAAAAATACATAATAACACATACTTAATATTTTTGATTAAAAATTGAACATATTTTTTTACCGTCAAATATTAACAAACTCGTCTTTTGTAAATATACATACATACCTACCATATAAAGCTTAATTAAAAGGTAACTGACCTATTATGGTAAAACAAATTCTAGTGAGCTTAAATATTCTATCTATTGTTACGAGTATTTCTGGCAGGCGCTAAGCTCCATAGCTCCACCCTGCCTTGCCAACATACATAGTCATTACCCATTCCACCCCAAGACAGCTCATCAATACTATCTACTCACTGCTTCCGAGAATAGGATAACTACCGTAAAACACTCCAACATTGCCCACATTTTTCGAATAATTACAATTTTTGTTATTTTTTTGTATGGGGACACAAGTATTTTCTATTCGCATCTGCAACTATAGGATATTTTGCATGTATCATTTTATTAGATTTTGTTATTCGTCAATATTAAATCAAGTATTTTATTATTTTTAAAGGCGGGCAATGTTATCTCGACTTATTGCCAACATTGCCCACGTTGATTTTTGACGCAAATATCTCCTCTCCGGCCTCTAATCAGCTGACAGCAAAACCTGTAGAAGAATTATGACCAAAACTGGCCATTACTTTAAAACTAAAGCGAATCCATGACAGGTTTCCTACCAAAATCCATGTTAGGCTAGTTGGGCAAAATTACCCTGACCTTGTTAGCATTTTCCATACAATTCGCTTTTCGCCTTTAGTAAAGTGATAGGGTTGGTACATCTCAGTAAACTGTTCTTGACTTTTTATTTCTTTTTATGTTAATAAAAAAACAAGATTATCTTCTATTGAATTATTTAAAAACTGATGCTTTCGCGGCGGTATAAATATATGACATAGTCAACAGCATTAACATCTGACAACAGATGAGCGCGTAATTATCTGACATGCCCCGAAAGCAAAATTATGTGACACTGTTACTGCAAAATGATTTGACAATAGAATGAACGCATAAACATCTGACACATCAAATTACTTCTATAAATTAAAATTCATTTTGTAGACCCTAAGATATAGGTAATACTAGCGTCCCGCCCCGCGGCTTTGCCTGCGCTAAAATATATCTTAATGCGGATTTTTGTATTTTTCTGCGGCAAAGAGTAGCCTCAGTGTTATTTTGATATTAAAAGTATAATTTCCAAACACTGCGTTTCCTGTGTTTTAAGTAACTTTCTTAAATGTGTATGTATATTATTAGGTATTATCAGAAATCTAGCACCCGTAACACAAGATTCTAGCTTACCACGAGGCTAGATGTTGTTTTGTGAATTGTCTAGCAATTAGCAATATTGATTTTATTTTATTTATTATGTTTTTTGGCCGTAAGCTCAGGTATAAGAAAAATGAAAGGGCTGGGGATTTTATTAATAAATAAATAAATGCCAAGTTTTCTGAACTAAATTTCACATGAAATGTTAAAATTCATAGTCTGCCTTTTATTTCTGATTGATTTTATAAATGAAAAGTCAAACCGTATGATATACTTTAATATTAGATAATAGTGAATTTATGAAAGAATAAGTTCCTAAACCTTAACCCTAAACTGCATGATTATTTTTCTTAAAAAATATTTTGTGATGGTCATATTTGTGTTCTAGATAAATAAAGTAAAATAAAGAATAAATATTTAAAATTGATTTAAAAATTTCATATAAATTAAGTTTAAGGGAAAAACTGCTTTTATATTTAGGTAGTTCCATACATGTAGATATCGACGGAAGAAAGCGGAAATGTCGTATCTTCAAAACCCAGGTTTTCAGTAGAGCCAAAAAACCTTTTTGAAAATTCATAACTTTTTTATTATAAGAGATAGAAAGGTGAAACTTAGAATGTATCTAAACTTTTTTAAAAGCTACTTAATCATTTTGCTCAAATTACCGTAAAGTTAGTGCAACATTGATTTGTGACAAGTTACGACAATTGATGTTTCAATTTCAAGCAGCAGAAATGTCGTATCTCTGAGATGAATGTATGGCCAACTGAAATTACATATATTCTTGAGTGTCAAATTTGTTGTATCTTTGTTCATTATATTAAACTATATCTATATTTTGTTTTAACTTATGAAAAGGCGATGAATGTATCAAAATAAAACGCTTTATGTTGAATCTAAAAAAATTATTGTGTTTTAAAGAATGTTTTGTCAGCAAAATTAAAAAAATGTTGTCTTCAACTCTTCCTTCCATCGTTGACGTTTTGCCATCTGAAATCAAGTAACACGAGTGGTTAAATACAAAACAGATCTCCATTTATAGTTTGTGAATAAATACATAACTATTAGCAATATGTGTCAAACTGTTATTTAGGTGTATTTACATTTACAACACCTACTTGTACAGATAATTAGGTATATAGGTACTACACAGAAGGACGCCCCCGCCCATCAATCTGGCTTTCCTTTAGTTGCCTTTTACAACACAAGTGGGTGTAAAGTGTGACCACATTATTTGTTCAGTAGCGAATACAGCGAAAATAGAAAATAAAACTTATTGGTAGATAATGTGGCGTAGATGTTCAAAATTCTCAACACTAGCGCTATTATTATTACTGAACAGGTTACTAACGTTATTATCATTACTGAAAAGATTTCTAGCGTAATTATTATTACTGAACAGATATCTTGGTAAAATTTCAAGTTGTATTTATATTAGAATTAAAATCGATATGCAGACAAAACAAAATACAGTAAAGAAACGTTGAATAATAAATAACTCATTGAATGAAAATAGTTCCACTAAGTGTACCACGATATAGGCGACTGCAGTGTGATGATATCCTACTCATACTGCCTCCCACAAGGTCGCTGCTGCCCATCTTTTGATGTTCCTTTAGGCACCTTTTACGACACCCACGGCCATGGCAGGAGATGGGGTGATACTATATTAAGATTGCAGGCACCACACAATGTGCCAGAGACCAACAATTACTTTATGCAAAATCCAGACGAAACAAAATCCTAACTCATCATTCTTATAATATGGGCTCCAGTCGGGAATCGAAACCGGGACCATCAGCACGATGGCAACGTTGTCTACCAAGGAGGTTAATAAACCTATGTATTTACCTTACGTTATGTATGATTTACATAAACCTAGATGTTGGTAAGTACTCACCGTTCAAAGCTAGATGTCTAGCTCTGGGAGCGTTCGCTTATGGTCTTCTAGATGCTGGGGCTGCTCCCTAACACCACCTGAAAATTAAAAGTATGTTACTAACTAGCTAAGAAGTACCAATATGTACTTTTTAATTGACTATACAAAAAAACTACCTATTAAAAACTTATAAAGGACAATCGTAAGCTTTTTGTTAATAATGTAAGTACCTATCTTTACAATCTTATTCTTCTTATTGTTCATTTTAAGTAAAAAAGTTACAAAACCGCGCGATTACGCACGAAGAGGCAAACAAATTGTGTTTTGCAGGTGTTATTTGTTTACCAATATCTCCCTGAACAAATAATTTTATTAAATTAAACGTTTCTAAATGTTACTATTTTCCAACCACAGCGCATACAAAAGGTACTTTTCTACAATATTCAAATAACTAACTAACAACGGCTTACTGTCCTGACAATTTTATAATAAAATCATATTGACTCGAAACATGCAAAAAATAATTTAATTTATTATTCCAATACTTACCAGAACTCTTGGAGATATATTAATTATCCTCTTATATTTTTTCTTGCATTTGAAAACTTTTTCACAAGCAGCGACAAATCTGCTTTCTTACATTCGCACTCACGCATGTACTGAATCGCGGTCAAAACGTTGTATAAGGCTCGTTACTTATCTCTTCAGACAAAACATAGCTCTATTTTTTTGGTGTATATGTATGATATTGACATAATATTGATTGTTTAAAATGTGTTAACTGTTTCATATGCCTGCATTAGTAGGGGCAGAATTGTCGTATCTCGGTCAACGTCAAATTGTTGAGCGGCAGAAATGTCGTATCTTATTCGAAGCAGTTTTAGTGATTCATAAACAAAGTAGTAACTATTTTGTGTTCTTGACGTGAGGGCGTATCTGTTTTATTTAAAAAAAACAGCCGATTTTGCTCAAGTTACGACAATATTTCTTACGATCTGTACCAAAACAAGGAAAAATCTATGGTCGTATCTGATTGAAAAATCATCGTAGGAAAACGTGACATAGACCATTCGACGCGGCTTTTTTTTCTACGTCAGATAATGGCAAAATTCAAAAAGGTCAAAATGAAGTTACGACATTTCCGCTTTCCACCGTCGATATGGCAAAACATGCAATGAACTACCTATATTTTAAAATATCATTCGCAGGGTATGCGGAATATAGTCGATTTTTTTTAAAAATAATAAGACTGAAAAGATATTTAAAAAAAATTATATTGGTTGTGATATAGCACTGAGAGCAACGTAGGGTTAAGAAGCATAAAAACGTAGTGATTCGTTTGTTCTATGAAATATCTTAAATTTACTTTTCATGAATTGACATGACATAATTTACGACAGTTTTCATAAATAAATCAAAACTCTTTAAGATCTCAAAACCATGAAAAAGTTTTAAATACACTTTAACTTTAACACACTGCCCTCCGATCTGTGTCGCTCATAGATTCAATATCGTAATGTTAAGAATCTTTTTACAAAAATAATCTTAATATGAATTCCACCAATTCCTCAAGGAATCTTAATGAAATTTTAGGAATGTTTTATCTATAATATAATACCTGCCTGAGAAGTATATACTCTAACATTAAATCATTTTAAATAAAACTTTTAAAAAAAGAAGGCACCCGGTGCAACTCGAACTCGCGGACTTCGGATTACGAAGCGCCTACTATAGCCATTAAACCACGAGGTAACTGACAAAGTGTGTGAAATTAAGAGACGGATCAAATGACGATCTGATGACAATGTATCGTCACATAATTTCGCTGTCGGGGCATGTCAGATAATTACGCGCTCATCTGTTGTCAGATGTTAATGCTGTTGACTATAGTCATATATTTTTACCGCCGCGAAAGCATCAGATTATTATGCACGTTACCTTATCACATGTTTTTGCTGGCAATCTGTGTCACATATTTTTGCGGCGCTGTTCATTGTCAGATATTAATGCTGGTGACTGTACTTATGATGAAGGTTTGCCTTTTAATTAATTAATTAAAAGTAACTATAGTATAGGTACATATTTTTTTATAATTTAAAAACTATCGTTTGTCAATTTTTTGCACAGTTTTTTATTAAAGCTTCTAGTTAAAAATAATTAATGAGGCACTATTAAGCATTTTAGTACTTCATCTAATCATGTAGGTACCTAGTTAGTGTGCACTAAATCTACATGAGTTGCTAATAATGCCTTTTAAACCCTATCCCTCTTGCAGCAACATTGAAAACCGAAAAGTCGATTACAAGGAACAGACGCATTATACTAAAACATTATGTACCCACCTCTAAATCTTTCACCCGAAAATTAGGGAAATATATTCTACTGACAACACAGACGTAGAAATTTTCGAAAAAAGAAGGTCAACGCACCTCCTTGCTAATTTTCTTTTTGTATTTGGAACGCGAGAGCTCGTCCTATAGAGCTCGGAAGGCTACTGGCGAAACGAGGATTTTTTTTGTCGTGTTTTCGTCTGAGCGTGCGCGTTGCATCCCATATTGACGCTGTCTGTAGAGGCTGTTTATAAAATGTTGGCTTTTGTTACGTCGCTGTTTTCAATGAACATGACTGCCTTTTCAGGTATTTATGAGGTGTATAGGTGCTGTTTTATTTAATATTTAAAATTCTTTGTTTTACGTATGATAGGTAGGTACGTTAAAAACAAGGAAAAGAGAATTTAAGGAAAATGTACTTGCACTACACCAAACGTTTTAAAATGTACCTCATACTCATAATAGAAATAAGTTCGACTGTGTATGAAGTAGAATGACAATAAAATTGCAGCGAAATCCGCTTACAGTTTATTCGCTTCTTGTTTTTCACTCAAAAAGAAATAAATACGAATACATTTTATTATCCCTTTACGTTTTGCAGAACAAAGCGAGACATGATGTCATAGCGGGTTCAATGAACCACCCCGATCCAATCTCTCGATTCGCTTGTAACGAATTGTGAAAATTTTACATGGAATCAATTTTAACCGCTAGACGTGCTATAAAATTGAATATCATCAATTAATTAGTTAATTTTTACTCACAAACGATATCAATTTAATTATTACTTACCTACCTACATAATAGCCCAGTCAATTTAAACATTCGGTGTTACATAAAGTCCCAACAAGCTGAATTTCTGTGAAATTGTTCAAAACATAATTATAATCAATGTCTAGAAGTTCCCCATCATTCCCCATTAAGGAAAAAAAGTTATTCAAGGTCAAAGGTAAAAAAAATTAGATTTTCGCGATTTTCAGCAAAACGGTAAGTTTTACCATAAAAGTACCTGAAAACTAATTGTAGATCATAAAATTATCTATAAAAATGTATCAATACTTTTTTCTTACAAGCCACCGTTTCTGAGATATAACGATTCAAAAAGTTACTAAAGTTGTTTTCAAAATGAAATGAAATGTTCAAAAAGTTATTAAATTGCGTCAATAGCGATGTATTGCATGATACTTTGTCGGAACGAAACGAATCCTCCATTGTTTGCGATTCAATATTAGAGCACGACCGGCCTTGACAATTTGTGCATGCCAACTTTTATAACTTTTTGAATCGTTATATCTCAGAAACGGTGGCTTGTAAGAAAAAAGTATTGATACATTTTTATAGATAATTTTATGATCTACAATTTGTTCTCAGGTACTTTTATGATAAAACTTACCGTTTTGCTGAAAATCGCGAAAATCTCATATTTTTTACCTTTGACCTTGAATAACTTTTTTTCCTTAGTGGGGAATGATGGGGAACTTCCATGCATTGTTTATAATTATGTTTTGAACAATTTCACAGAAATTCAGCTTGTTGGGACTTTATGTAACTTCACCCTCATTTTTGTGTTTAAATTGACTGGGCTATAATATGTCTTTTAATAATTTAGTGCTAGAGATACCTACTCACTATTAGGTATAAACAATTATGTTAGAATCTTAAATCTTTAGGTTTGTTTATACTCAATATTGTCACAGATTAATACCCATCTAGCAAGTTTTAAGGTTCAATTAGGTAATCATACAAATTAAGGACAAAAAGTTTATAAATGTAATTTTGTACCCATGTTACCTACCTCCTACCTATTATTGTCGAAAAACGTAAATCCCATTCAATTAAAATATTTATCCTTTGCAATTATTAAGGAAAAACAACCTACACAAATTGCAAGTAAAATAGTTAATAAAAATATCAACTTAGGTAGAGTCAATAAGTGCTTGGGAAATAAAATAGTGAGTAGGTATCTTAGTCAGACGTGGCTTGAGGTAGGTCAGGGTCTAGCTAGCAATCGCTGAAAACCACGTAGCACGAGTGATTATAAAAAACATTGTCGTAGGCATTAAATATGTTGAAATACATGATGGTAACTAACCTAGGTCATCATTTTTATTACAAGGATCAAACGTCTATAAGACCAACTCAGCTATGACTGCATTTTTTTTCTTTTTTGATCTCCAATCGGCCGTTCGGCCATAATATGTGTTCTGGGGTGGAATTTTGATATGTTACTATATTAATACATTATCCATTTATGGTTCAGCAGTTTATCAGCTCGTTTGTCTAGTGCAAGAATATGCCATCTTTTGAGGCGCTTCAAGTCATTATGGTAATTTAATAGATCCTGGGATAATAGGTTGACATGTGTGTTTCTTATATTTTCTGCTATAGTAAACTATGATGTAGTAAAAAAATTAAAAATCTCGAAAATTTATCACCAGTGTTCCTAATTGATACTTTTTTTTTAGTCGTACTTTTTCTTTGTCAGATCAAGTTTGTAAGTTAAAACAGCGTAGGTACGAGAAACTTTTTTATTTTGGGCAATGGCTCCATGGTTAAAAGATGTGTAATTACACTTAATAGCCAAGATGTATCAATTAGGTTGGTTTCATTCCTGTTGGTGAGTCTTGTTTTGTCCGTTTGTATTTTTTCAAACTACCTACAGACTTTTATTTAAAGTTAAAGTAAGCATACTGAACTTTGTATCTACCTATTCATTTTATTATTTACTTTCAACATCAATACTACTTTAATATATTATGCTTGAATAACAATAGTATTAGCCAAAATTTACTAAGAAATAAAAAATATAATAGTGGTAATTTTATGTGCAAATAAATTATAAAGTAGTTATTAAATTAACGAATTAGAGCCTTATATATTCTATTTGTAAAAAATACATTTAAAAACTATGCAAATATTTCTCACTAAACTTATTTATGGTACCAACCTTTTTTCAGACTTTTCCTTATCCTTTTCTCACACATCTTTAAACTTCTTATTTTTTTCTTTCACAAAACACAAGTCAAAAGTTTAAACTTTAATTTATTTTTAAAAATTTTCATTCGTAGCGTACCGGGAGGAGGTCGTAACGTGTAAACCTCTTCAATACGAAACAAAGAATGGATTATTTGAAAACGGAACGTAAGGCCAGCGGTAAGCAAGAGTTAGTGTCGGGCTTCGTCATCGTATAGCGACGCGATTCGAGACAGAAAGTGGTATTGCCACATTCGCTTCTATATTTTACCCGATATTTTATAATCAACCAGTATACAATCCAATTTAGTGATTATAAATGTTAAAAAGTAATGACGTTATTAAATTACTACACTGACTATTATAGAATTTGACTATTATGTACAACTAATGTTTAAACATTAATGTGGTACCTTTCCCACAATAGTTTTTAAACATTACCGAAGTTATTTAGGAATTCAATTAAAATTTAACCACTATTATACTCCTAACCTTCCAAACTGTATGAAGAACTTTTTCTAACTCTTTTTTAATATATTAAGAGATTTTAATTTTTTTACGAATATTGTATATGATAAAGTTAGTGAAGTAGACAAAAGGTTTGTTTTTCTTTGATGAAAAAAAACAGAACGGATTTTAATGAAACTTTCCTTTTTATTATAACACATAGGTAAGTCAATTTTTACTGTGGAAAAATCTAACGCGAGCAAACCACAGGCGGAAAGCTAGTTTAATAAATATCTGTTTTCCTCACCAGCCAGTAAATTACTAAGTCATTAGTTGGCAACATCATTTAGCACGGGTCGCGCATGGTAAAACACGTGCTGACGCTGGCATAATTTCAATTGATAGATTTATCCGTCAATTTACGGGGATTGGATATTTGATCTTCTTGCTTAGATGATATAAGAATATAATTAAATATGTTAACCTTATGTAATAGTTTATTTTCAATAAAATCTGTTGAGGAGACCTGTGCTGTTATGATGATGATGAAACAACTTTATAAAACTTAGAAGTTTTAACTTTAATATATTTATTTTTAAAACTTCGAAGTTTTATGAAGTTGTTTTATCATCATCACAATAGCACAGGTCTCCTCAACAGATTATATTATAGGTCATGGGGATTTTGTATAAGCACCACGCTTACTAGGCGTGTTTCTTATAAAGCCGTACCTTAATGGACGGTTTTGCGGTCTTATATTACAAAAACAAAAACATAAATGACATGGTCAGTTTGACGACACTTGCGGTAAGAGATAGTGTGGTAAGTACTATTCTTTGGCCAGCAGCACACGGCTGATTTGTTTTATAATACTGTTATATTAATTAAATTTTGATAAAAAGTACAATAATATTACTCAAGGTAGCAAATTCACACGCGAGAACACGTGTTTTAGTACGTTCCTGTCGCTATCGCAATAATTTAAACCTAAAGTGATGTCGTAATCGTATTACACATTTTCAGCAGAGCATGTATATACACGTGTGTCATCCACATGTTAATATTATAAAAAATACAATCTCTTCAATATGGAAATTTATAATTTCCCGGAGTGTAAAGTGGCATAAATGTTTTCTGAAATTTAATATCTCCATACCAAATAATCTCTAAATTACTTTAACCGTTAGAGCAAAAAATATATAAGTGAATATCCATACTTATGGTAGATATTTATCAAAACATTTGTGCACAATGCAATTTTTATTCTTGGAGTTTTCTTGGGGGGTTTTTTGTGTAGTGGCAACCCTAAAACGCATGGTGATGTTTGCCGGCTCTCGCATGGTAGAGCACGTGTGTTGGCGCGATGTTCGCTATCTGTCCTACATAGGCCTAAGATTAGTTTAGACATGACATTTAGAAACTAGGGCTCACAATCAAAATAAGAATTGAAATCATTGCCCGATTATACCTACGAGTAATCACGACGAATGAAAAGTTTAAAATAAAGTAAAAACTATTCAAAACGAATTATTTGTATAAAAATAATAAAAACAATGTGTTTTTGCAGTCCGTTGTTGAAATTTTTATTTTATTTTGTAGCTTATAACATAAATTGCTATATCTCAGTAGTAACCTAAGAGCCCGTGATGGCCAGACCTTCCTTTATAGTCAGGGATCCGTAGTACATGGAAATCAAGTGATTACTAACAAGCTAATTTTTGGTGAGTATCTTCGTTTCGATGAGACGTCCAAAGATATCCTATACCCAACTCTCGATTGTGGTAGCTAACAGAGATATCAAGGATTAAAAAATTCAAGGATGTAAAAACGGGATAACAGACCACGAAATTTGTAGGACAATATGTTATATCTCAAGATAATTATCTAAATTATATAAAAACATGTTTGTCCTACAAAACCTATGGTTTGATCAAAGAGTCCGCCATTTCCAAAATGTGTCGAAAACGAGGTCAATTTAAATGATTACTATGATTACTAACCAGCTGATTTTTTGTTGTATACTTAATTAATATTTATAAAATCTAACGGACATATTGTCCGACAAATTTTGTGGTCCGTTATCCCGGTTTTACATCCTTGAATTTTTTTATCCTTGATATCTCTGTTAGCTACCACAATCGAGAGTTGGGTATAGGATATCTTTGGACGTCTCATCGAAACGAAGCTACTCACCAAAAATTAGCTTGTTAGTAATCACTTGATTTCCATGTACTACGGATCCCGGCCTATTAATTCACAAGCGTGAAAATTCTTTCATGTGTATGTCTAACATAGGTAAGAATAACCCCCAAACATGAAACCTGGATCGCGGTTGCTTTGGGAGATAACAACCTTTTACCTGTTATCTCCCAAAGGAACCACGATCCAGGTTTCATGTTTGGGGGTTATTCTTACCTATGTTAGACATACACATAAAATAATTTTCACGCTTCAGAATTAAAGGAAGGTCTGGCCATCACAGGTTATTAGTCTATACTAAGAGCCAGGTCTGGCCAGACCTTCCTTTAATTCACAAGCGTGAAAATTCTTTCATGTGTATGTCTAACATAGGTAAGAATAACCCCCAAACATGAAACCTGGATCGTGGTTCCTTTGGGAGATAACAGGTAAAAGGTTGTTATCTCCCAAAGCAACCGCGATCCAGGTTTCATGTTTGGGGGTTATTCTTACCTATGTTAGACATACACATGAAATAATTTTCACGCTTGTGAATTAAAGGAAGGTCTGGCCATCACAGGCTCTTGGTCCATAGGTAATGACAGTTTCAGTAACATCCTAGGTGTAGACAAGGAACCTACGTGTACAGTTAACTCAAAAAAGTCTACACTAGTTTTTGATAACTTATTTAATAAGGTGCGGTTTCTTGTTTCGACCTTCACAAAAAAATTTGTGTGTTTTAAATTATTTTTCACAAATATTTTTTTTTCTTTATTACGCATAGAAAACACCCAGAACCAGGACAAATCTGTAGATCGTTCAAACATTGCCAATCGACTTAACCATAGTAACTTTTGAGGAAAACACAGTCTGTTCTAAATGTTAGTAGCTCTATATTTGCACGTTTTAGTGCAAGTACTGGCAATAGGTGTACCCACGCAACGTGTGGATTCTGACTCATGCGTTTCGTGTAAGAACAATGTTACTGTTGAACTGACTGTGTCTGTACCCATTGTTTGAAGATCATTTTAAACCATAGAAGTGAAACTTGTGTAGTCCTGACTAAAAAAAATATTGAGTACTTATAAGTTATCTACACTTTTTAATTTGACATGTGGCTTTGCGGATACTGCATTTGCAGTCCATAAATAAGTATACGTAAACTGACAGTGATTAAACATAACGGAATGTTAAACTAACAAACAGAGAGTTGTGAAATTAGGCCTTAATATATTATTCTTACTTATATTTAAAACCTGTTTTTTTTGAGTCCCTTTTTTATTTTGGTCCAGTTTGAAGTCATTGTTGTCATTTTTTTTAATTATAAGATTTATTATTTCATTTAAAAAATATTAACATGATAAAAAATTTATAAATAAATAAGTTAGTACCTACTTTACCCGCTGTACCTACCACAAGTTATTTCCACAGTTTGATTAAGTTTCAGTTCTATAATCCACTCGTATTGGTTATTATAATATGGCGCATGTTTGGTACAGTGCTCGCCAACGTGAATTCGCAAGGAAAGAGTTCATGAAGCAAATCTTGCCACGAGTCTTGCATGATGAGCTTTTAATGATGGCTTCAACAGTACCAAGACATCATCATTATTTTAGCCGTCGGACGTACACTGCTTGACATAATTCCTCCAATATCCAGTTATTACGTTCGGATGCAACTTGCATCCATCGTGAACCAGCTAATCCATCCACCTGGTATTCAGATTTATTTCAGAAAACATAGTAAAAATATATAAACGTTAAACCGAATGATTCTAAGTGGGTATTTTAATCCAATTTAACCAACAACTTTGTGACAATTTCAGTTTTTTAAGAGTGAGTTCTATAGTGGTTAAGAGAGCTCAGTAATTTTATTAAATTAGTTTAAAAATGTAATTCGTAACAAGCACTATTTTTTTAATAGTCTAAGCATTCCCATAGCTCTCAGAGCTCTTTCCAGCAGTCTCTATCGAGGGCAGCTTGCCACTGGTCTTCCCTAAGACAAGACAAGCACTTAATCGGTTTAACCTACCTGTGCGTAGAAATCTGACGTATCGATAACCGGGCTCGCCGACAATTCGGACGTTTTATTCGGCAATGTTGTGACCTAATTGTCACTTTCAATTTCCGTGCCCAGTCGTGAGGCGTAATTATGGTAGTTATAACGGTGATAATTACTTATAAGGTTATATACGATTATCAGTTTATTGTTCAACGTATTTCACGTGTACTCGATTGACGTATTAAAGTTGCGCGTGCTTCTACCAAGTTCACATGTTCTAGTATTTATGATATTTGGCTATGAAAATGTTACACAAAACATGCAGTTTTCGGAACATGCCGGGTTCCTCATGATGTTTGCCTTCAAGGTAGGTGTTGTCAAACCGACTAAAGCAACTGTAGGTATCTGGTACCTACTGTTACCCACTTGTGCCCAATATAAGGACGTAATACATAATTATTATGATGAAAGCCACATCATTTTGTCATCTATACTAATATCAATCGCTAGTATTTTATAAAGTTACAGCAAAAAACACTATGTTTTCGAGAATATATGGAACAAAAATAAATGCGGAAAGCTAGTTTTCAACAAATGTATAATATATGAATAACTGAATATCAAAAACTGTCCTTAGTTGTGTCACATATTGTAATGTTTTGTGAGCATCGACGCCTGTCGGTCACGTTGGACACCATGCTCAAGCCACAACGTGCTGGAATATCTACTCAGAATAGTTTGCAAACTGAAGTATGGTTTAAGAAATTTATTTCCTATTTCAGACGAATAACATAAATATTCACTATAGCCTTCCTCGATAAATGTACTTTCCAACGAAGAGCTTTTGAAATCGGACCAGGTGTTCCTGAGTTAAAAGCGTTCAAACAAACAACCAATCAAACTCTTCAGCTTCAAAAATCTAATTTTATTATTTCATTTTATGTAGGTATTTTATTTTAACTCTCAAAAACGCTAAAAATAGATATTGTTAGTCATTAATTACCAGTTTACTAAAATCAAGTTATTTTGAAGAATTTTATATGGATACTTGGATAGCAAGCAAAGAAGTGGTCACGTTGCCGTAACATTTGGATCTGCGCGTGTAGGTCTACTCTGATAAGCTACTCCGATTTATCGAAATCGTAATTATACAAAATCAATCCTTGTTTTTGACAAAAACACGATATTATCGCATACGTTGTCTAGAGTAGGCAGCCGTCTGCTCACGTTGCGAATACGAAGGTATTGTCTCTTCCAAATTAAAACAACCAATTTTCTTCAAGTGGGTTATCAAATATGACGTAATGTTATTGTAATGATATTGTTTGTTTTTGTCGATGTTTGATACAATAGATTTGTTGATTTGATTACAAATTCATAATATTTTGTGCCCGTAACGCAAAATACTGGCTGTTATTAGTTTGACGTGTCTTGGTATCTCTCTGTGGCTTCGTAGCTCCCAAAGGGGTAGACCGATTTTTTTTTTTTTTATTAAGTGTAATAAGAATCGAAAGAGCTGTCTTTTTGTTGTTTTAATGATAAAAATACTTTTATTATATTAGTATCTCCGTAAAGATGGCGCTTGAAACAGTGTCGTTATATCGGGAAATTCAAAAACATTTGTATCATACCCGTCTCATGTTCCAATAAGTATTATTTATCTATGTGCTAATAGGAATCTAACGTCACGTTTTAGTGGTACATACCATTAGTTATGACGAAGTAGTGAGTACGCGAATATTTTATTACTTAAAAATTCTTGGAGCACAGTGGAATCAATGTATGAACTTTAAAATTTTGAGAACAATGGGATTTGGAGCGCGGTGGAACTACCCCGAGTTACGTATGTACGTATGTACCTATATTATGTATATACTCGTGCAAAGCTAGAATATCTATTATAGATCTGTGACTATACATAAGCAAGGCAAGTTCAGCTAATGCATCTCGCCTTCGCCTATATAGTTGCCTTTTCCCTGAGGGTCTTTATTCCATTTATTAATAATTAACTATACTGTTAACTTGAATTCGAAGTGAACTTAATAATGAACTTAATTAATAAACTTTATTTTATTTTATTAAAAATTAATACCTAATAAACAAAACACCTGCCAATGACCGTGACGCGGCTTCGTTGTTCTGAATTTTGCAAAAGAATAATTTATTTAAAATAAATTTTGTTTATCAGCTATCAGACCAAAATAAATAATACATATTTGTAAAAAAAAACATGTGACATATATTTTCGAAAGATTAAACACAACCTTGGCGCTCACGTTGCTTGTAAACAACTTTAATATTTTCACGTCATTTTTGGACAGTAAGGAGTTTAGTAGCTACCGTATAGTATCTTCCTAGGAATAGTACCACCCCGTTTCTTCCCGTGAAAAAGTTTATAGTAGGTTTTGGTTAAACTTTCAAAATAAGAGAATAAAAAAACTGCTCAAAAATGTCATTGATATTAATTTTTATTTCGCGAGAATGTCAATTATTATAACTAGCAATATTTAATTACCACATAAGTATTTAATTCTGTTATTCCCAGAATTCTGCAAGAAGGCGGGATTTTGGTACTTATAGGGACAAAATTGATCCCCCAATTCATAGCATCTAGCCCCGTGGTAAGTTGAAGCTTTTGTTACGGGTACTAGATAATCTGATACACTTGATAGAATATACTTTTATACGTAAATAGCTGATTTTATTATAGGTACATAGAGATAAAATTTATGTAAATTAATTTACTAAAACATTAAAAAATAAGTATGTTTCAGAAGGCCAACATACTCAGTACTCACAGTTTCACAAACAAGTGAGTATTCTATAATTAGCCCGTCCCCGTAGTAATACGATGCAGCCGGCGGCCGCCGACCCGCCGTAGACGCACGTGCGCGTAACACGTGCGGGGACCGAAATACTATCCTGCACCAATCATACCTGTATTTTATCACTAGCGGTGCCCGCGACTCTGCCCGCGTTGAAAATGTTGAGAGAGGCCACGTTTTATCATTTCTGAATTCGATGGAATTTGGAATTGAATTGAATTTTCAAATTCCATCGAATTCGATTTTGTACGTTATCGTTTATTTAAGAGTTATGGTACCTACATAATACATATTAGGTATTACCTATGTTCCGCCATTAATGTATGCAGATATTATAAAAAAACAGAAAAAAACAGAAAAAAAACGTCAAATTTGTTTCAGTATCAATAATAGATAATATGATCCTATAAACACAATATCTCTGAAAACAAACTAACTTACTCCATGACCGATTATTACAGGTTTATAGGTAAGACACATTTAAAAACTTGTCTTCGCCTCCTATGCAAGGAACATTATTGGGTAGGTATGGGCATTTTTCATATTCCTTAAATTGTGAGAAATTTTCTCTATAGTTTTCAGTTAGGTATTGGCATCCAATCTATGTCGAATTAATGTGCAAATAAAATAATATAAGTATTATTTTTAAAGTTGAGTGCGACGACCTCGTAACAAGTGAATGCACATTATCCTTATCAGCAAACAAATATGTTTTTCAGTCTATATCACATGCTCATGTGATGAATAATAAATATCTACCCACCTACACAAACTGAATGAATAAATTAAAACTTGATTGTACTTTAAAACAAAAAAAAACATAAAACATTTTCCGATGGCCTCTTCCAGGCAACTCTACTTATCGTGTCCTGTTTTTACTTTACCTACTTACTGGTAATATTTTATATTAATAAAAAAAAGTACAAATAAAAAAGTAAAAATATGGTCTTTTTTTTTTGTTTAACCTGTTATGCATAAGAAGGGACGGCAATTCGCAAGGGAGTTGTGATATTTAGTACCTAAGGCATGTTCGCGCAGTGCACGTCACGTGCTAACTAAGTGTGTCACGGACGTCTGTTCGACGCCACGTGAGCGATGGCCCTAATAAGACTACAGTAGGTCGCTCGCCCAGTGAACGGCGAGGCTAGGCACCTAGTTTCCTAGACTTTCAATAGGCTACATGCCCTGTTAGCTAAGTTGAAGCACAGTTTCATTCTAAAGTCTTGGGTTAAATCCCGCAACGCACCTCAGGATTTTTCTTCTTGATAAATGTGTATGTGCGTTTCAAACACGTGATATAACTGTAGAGCACCACAGCATGTTCTGAGATCTTTGACGTTTGAAAAACATGTGACATTTACCCGCACTTGGTCATCTTGCTGAATTACATCATCCGTTTTTGCCATTTGGCTACGGAACCCTAAAAACACCTCTTTTCATTTCGCAGGTGTCCTTAAAATGACTAATGAAGTTAATGAGAAACTTCTATTATACTTATAATTAGGATGTAGAGCTTTATCAATGCATTTTTTGGTTGTGTTAGCTGTAAACTTTTCCTAAAATGTATTAAGTAAAATTAAAACATGGTTGGTAGGTACCTTCTATTCTAAGGCCGACACTCAAGTTTGTTTGCGATCATTTAACGATAGTTTTATAGGTAATTCGAAATATTATCCGACCGACCTGGAAATCATTATTGGAGGCTATGTCAAACAGTGGACGTCCGACGTCTGAAATGATGATGAACCGGTTAATTAGACTGTTTGCTCTATAAAAATGGGAGAACTGTAAAAACCCACAAGCCACGTTTCACGTTGTATTGTTTTCCTACTGGCTTGTAATTTATTTTACTTTATAATTTAACCTTTACAAAACGTCAGCATTACTCGCGTGAGTTTAAAACGTGAATGGCTTTTAATATTTAAATGGCGTCCGACCTCTTTGAATAACAAAAGTGTCTACATAGTTTGTGTAGCCAACAGGAAACTTTATTCACTATTTTAAAGAAGAATTTGTTTTAATGTAACGTTTAACAATTTTTATTGTCCGTTAAATTTAAAACCGTTTAAAATCTGTTATAAAAAAATGTACTCTATGGTTTTAACTAATTGAATTCACATGTTTGGTCTTGTAAGGTCACCAAACATGCGCGTCTACGGGAGTGTGCGGTAGCACGAATCCACGTGCGCAGGAGCACGTGGTAAACTTCCGAGATTTGGCTACTCGGGCGGATAAGATCTTTGAAAATATTTTGTTTTCAAAGAACAGGCGAAGGTCCGCCTGCTTTATCTATAAAAGGTAGTTTATATAAAAATAGCCTATAGGTATATAGCCTTCCTCGATAAATGTACTATCCAATACTGAAATATTTTTTTCAAATCGGACTAGCTGCTCCTAAAATTAGCGCGTTCAATAACAAACTCTTCAGATTTATAATTTATGGTATAGAAGTAAAATCTTTGAGGTAAGTATCTATCATTTCACAAAGCTTTTCAGTTTTCGTCCACCAGCTGTGATAAATCTTTTGTGAAATCATTGATTTCTATCATTTCACAAGATAATTATTGCAAATTTAAGTAGCTGTCGCGTTGATAACGGGTCGAGGGGCGACGCGCTAGCTAACTGTACTTATTACTATTCAAGATTATATACTATTCAAGATTGTATGAAAACGACCTAAGTATCTACTATATAGTACGTACCTACATTAGTTATCAAGGAAACATCGACCTCGGCACAGATTAGTTTATAGTCGTACCACGTGTAGGCTCACGTTTATTTGATGATATCGTTATAGAACGTAGATAAAAATGTTTGCTAGTTTTCGTGCAATACAATTACCTACGTGATGCAAAATGCAGCATTTAGCTGACCTTTATATTGTATATAAAAAAGTTCAGAAAGTTTTTATTCACATAACATTAAGGTACAGTTTTTACAACCAATGCGTCTGGATAAATAATAATATAATAAAAAAAATTAATTTATGTGTTGGTTGGTTATACCATAATGGACAGGAGAGCTACCCTTAATTTTTACCGACAGCCAGAGAAAAAATAAAGTAACTAAGTAAGTCGTTATAGAAATACAGAATTTTCTCGGTATTTTCTTAATTTAGGATAAGGTACCTACGTACACGTGTGGTAATTTACTATTTTGAGTTTACAACATTATCTATCTGTCATTATATGACGATGGTTTTTATGTAGGTAGATATCCGTTTCTACGACACGTCTGCGCATGCGTCACGTTAAAGCGCAACGTGCGCGCGGCAATACGCAACAACCCACAACCCACTCGGAAGTGAACTGACCTAACGTTCCGTACCAAAATGATGGTAGAGTGCGCGCCACCAAGTCCGTTAGACGTGGCGCTGCTTGCCTAGATATTAACGTTTCTAATACTGTAGTTCTCACAATAACCGTAAGACTTCAGTGGTAGCGCGCACTCTACCTTCAATGTCTTGCCCGGGTTTGTCCGGATCATTGCACAGCTTTAGTCATGGGGAACCGTGTCAGTGTCACAGATAGATAATACCTAGTCATTAGTTATCATCATAACTTCATACAGCAGAAACTATTCTAGAACTTGAGGGATTTGGTATAAAAAAATAAAATTATAAAAGTTAGTATAGATGATCTAATCTTAAAATGAACTCCCCTCCACAAAACCGTGATAATTTCAACGTGTGTGAGGAAATACTTATTGCATCAGTATACTTGTGTGCGTGCTACAACTTTACTGTAAACATGGACTCATCCGCGCACTGCGTTGTCAATAAGTTGTGCGACCAATCCCGTGTAGGCATTTGTATGGCGGGGAGCGCGCTCTTTGTTTGAGTGACACGTCCGTTCAGTCGCGCGTTCGGCTCATTAATGCACTAGTTGGTCGACAGATCCAGTCTTTCTTTCATAGTGACACCGTGAAGGCTAGACATTTGGCGTTCGTGACGATCGTTAGTAAAAAAGTACAAAATGTATGGATTTGACATAAACCTATTATCATTATGGTCTAAGCTATTGCCACATGTCTAGGGGCCCGTTTGTTTATACGTCATTGAACATCCAATGACAAAGATCAATTTATGTGTGTTGTATCTATACACCTTTTTGCATGTACGTGTAACCGCGGTGGAGGGGCGTTCAGTTTAAAAATGGTTTTACTTATACTTACTTACATACCTTCCTAACTGAAGATAGTACGTTTGCCCTAGGTAGGTATTATATCTGCCAAACCAACACCTATTTTAACTAGAAGAGATTGAGATTTTTATACCCATACCATACCTATCCTAAAAAAATAATGGTTGATAACCGTTAGGTATTAACACTTGATGAATGAATTGATGATGAGTCACAAGCTCGAGTGATTTCGGCAATAATGCACGTGGATTGTACACGTGATGCTCTTACGCATGTTTTTGGATATCTATCTACCAATAATATAATATCCGACTCGCTTACATAACCACATAATAATAATTAACGGGTCTTTTCTATGCTATAGCCTAAGCCAACATTATTACTATTTTGGTGTAGGTATAACAATTCATAAAAAAAAGTTTTGTGTGTGCAGTTGAAATTGTATTTTGATATAATTTTTTAGATAATTACACTGCTATAAATATAGGCAATTTAAATATTGCCGGACAATTCACACAAAAACATTTAGCCCCGTGGTATGCTGGAAGCTTGTGTTACGGGTGCTAGATTTCTGATATAAGTTTATTGAATTATAATATGCATACGTATACATATAATTTTAGTAGACATATAGGTAAGTACTTATAATCTATGAACTCTCTAATGCTACACAGTAACTGTGTTTAATATTGTATCCATCCGCCGTCTAAGTGACATCTTGTGGCAAGTAGAAAGACTATTTTTTCTACCATCTGGCGGCGAAAAGTAAAACAATCTGATTTGTCTTCTTCTTCTTCTTTTGGTTTGTGGTGAACGTGACTAGATATTGATATTTTGTCGTCGTAAAAAATACAGATTATAATATGTAACTGTGTTATTAAACAAAACTAATAACTTTTAATCTACTATCAAATCTTAATAAGAAGTAATATTATGATATACAAAACACGATTGTCTTCAAACATTTCTATATCAGTTTTTGAAAAAAGGAAAAAACAACAAAAATTTCTATGTTGACAATGACATTTAAGAGTTGTCGAGTTCGAGTTACTGTCATTATGAAAAAAAACTAAATGTTTATTTACTTTCTGCTGCGAGTTTAGTAAATTAAATTAGAATATTTTCTTCGAAGGAACTGTTACTATTAAAATGAAAGCTATTGTCCAACGTGTATTAAATGCCAGCGTTACAGGTTAAATTTATTGTTTAATATCACTTTATTTATTTAGACTTCCTAACATCATTTTTAAGTTAATTACTTATTTCATTTTTCAGTGGATGGTGAGTTAATAAGCAATATAGAGCGAGGAATATGTGTTCTCGTTGGAATAACCCACACAGATACACAGAAAGACATAGAATACATGTATGTATTTATTATATATTACATAAATACCTTAATACATTTTTAGGTTATAAAAGAAAATTATGACTCAAAGATCATGTAAATAATGTTAGAAGTAGTATTAGTTAATGTATCTTTTGTTGGGAGTCCTTTGATAAATAAAAATATAAAATTAACTTCAGTTTTGTTTATTTTGATGTGACTATTTTTTATTTCAGTGTTCGAAAACTACTCAGCATTAAATTCTTTGATGATGAAGACAGTAAAAAATGGAAGATGAATGTGGTTGAAAAACAATTAGATATCTTATGTGTCAGTCAATTCACACTTTACAATACATGGAAGGTAAGCTTTTCCTCCTTCTTTTTTGTGCCATGTGGTTTATTAGATAATTTAGTACCTGTAACAAAAGCTTCGAGCTTACCATGGGAAAGGGCTAAGTATGCTGTGATAATTGTTCAGCAAATTTATAATTATATAAGAGAGTATAGACAGGTTATTGATGATGATTACTATAACAAGAGACAAGATTACTATTTAACTTTATCTTAAATTGAATTTTATATGATATGATTTATTTGAAACTTTGCATTTTTTTAATAAAAAATATTATATAGGTACCTAATTAGTTAAACTTATTGTTTCAGGGTAATAAACCAGACTTCCACCAAGCTATGCCAGGCGAGAAGTCCAAAGAGTTCTATGAAAAGTTCCTTCAAATGTTGAAAGATTCTTATATACCAGACAAAATAAAAGGTAATGCATACTTACACCACTTCCACACTTCCAGGGGTGTCTTGGTTGTAAAAAAATATCTATCTATGTATGTATATTCTATTAAGTATATCAGAAATTTAGCACCTGTAACACAAGCTTAGAGCTTACCACGGGGCTAGATGTTGCTGTGTGAATTGTCCAGCAATATTTATTTATTTTATGTTCATGTTTACAGATGGAAAGTTTGCTGCATACATGCAGGTGAACATTCAAAATGATGGGCCGGTAACATTTGAGATTGAATCCCCAACTACTCTCAAAGATAAATCAAAAGCTAAGAGCAAACAAGAGAATGGAAAGAAACCAACTGAAAATAATGATACTAGTTAAATAGTCAAGGTAATTAATATAGTTATTTATTACTATGGACCAATTTACTTGTAAAGTAAAATCAGTTAGGTTAAATGTATGGAGTGATATAATTTCTTAATACACTGACCAGATCCTACTTCAACTAGTTACAAGATCTAATGTAACTTATGAATATAGCTTACGTTTTTATTTGATGATTTCATAAAATACATAATTTTTTATGGTGTTTCAAAAGCACCCCTATCGTGATCAACACTACAATAATTAGTCTTATGAAATAAAGACTTAGGTAATGGAGTATGATAGTGAAGTAGGGAGATAAATAAAACCATGTTAAATAATAAAAAACTTTATTTTGAAATAATGGTTATTATCTATTAACATTGTTACAGCTAGGCCAGTGATTATGCAAATCCTTGTTATTATATTAAGTTTTTACACAGATGATATGCCTAAGCTAAGTCTATAGTTAAGTTATATCTATCCTTATTGTTAATAGATAATGGACCATGAGTTCAAATTGTCACCAAACCATTTTTGCCGGGCAATTTCTACTTAAATTTACTTGCATTTCACATAGTTACTTCTCAAGTTTTTGTAGTGCTTACAATTCAATTCACCCAGCAAAATGCAGCTAACCATACGAATAGAAATAAAATAAAACTGTATAAAAGATAAAATAAATGCATTTAAAGTAAAAAATAATATCATGAACAACAAACGAAATAAGAATATAAATAAGAATTTGTATTTTTTTTGTATTTATGAACTTTAGTGCCGTATGATTACTATTTCTATACTGTGAAATATAGACAATATAATCATTAGAATCTCCAATCAACCTTACATTTATACCTATTCCTTCAAACATACCCGATTCTTATAGAATTTCCATTTAACACCAATCAAGGCACTATTCATTTTGGTATATTGCTGATACATTTCCTCACTCCTAATTCACAATATCAATGGTTGAACATATTCGTATAAATCTGAAGAGTATATTGTTAAGATCTTATAAATTAAATCAGTGTGCCGATTTGAAATAGTGATTTAAATAATTAACGCCTTATTTCAATCCGACGAACTGTCTTAACAACTATAGAACAATAACTATTATAAAAATATCTATCACTATTCTAAAAATTATACGAACAAACGATTAGGTACTGGGAAAGGCTAAGGATTTAATTAACAACATATACCAGAAATAAGTGCACGTTACTAAATACGTTGAATTAAATTAAGATACGAAAACAAGGGGCATAAATAAATGCATTTCATTGATTCTTAGTCTAAATCGATCTTAGATTAGATAATATTAAAAGACGCGCGAATGAAAAAGTTGTTACGACATTTAATTATCAGATAAACTAGGAGCAGATAAATAGATTTCAAAACTTTTTATGCAAACGTATTGTTTTGTGACAACATCATATAATATCAAGAGCCTATGAGCATGAAGCTATAATGCTGGTTGTTAAATAAAATTATAGAACATCTGCGTTTTGGATTTGTCGCTTGCAAAATGCATTAGCATATTAATATTTCTATTGATTTGAAAATGCTGATAAGGTCCGTGATAAGTTCAAGGAATCTTAACAGTCAAATCTTCGTCCGCTTATCCATGCTCTTGTAAACTCTAGTTACTAATAATGATAACTCAACCTTTTAGATCTAGCTTGAATTACATAAATGAATAGAGAATAATAAATTATGTCAGTACATTGATCGAAAAGTTAGTGATGCTCCTAGTAATTCTGGGTCTGGGTTCCTCCTAGGGTTTTGAGCGCGAAGTGGTTTGGTGGGAGATTTACCACAGGCCGGAGGAGTAACCGCCGGGTGGGGTGCGGTTCGCGTGGTTCGCCGAACTATACTCGCCGTTGATCGAAGTTATCATGTTGATTTGCCCGTTCATCGACTTATACCCATCGCCCGTGATCGGATTTCCTTCTGCAAATTCAAAATACATCAGACATTGCGACAAAGAAGAGATGCAATAATGGGAATGAGCTATGGGACGAAATCTACCTACGTGTTTCAATTAAACTCGAAGATGATCATGCAAAATTGCTGTAATTACCTAATGTATGAGTCGAATTCTAGAATTTAGTACAGAAGAGTCAAAAAGGATTAGATTTATAAATAAAAGTTCTGATAGTCTTTGAGAAAAATCATTATGGCTACGATTTGAACTACAAGACTTTTATTAAGTAGAGAAGAGGCGTGCGACAGAATTACAACTTATAGCCCAGTCAATTTAAACATTTCAAGTTACATATAGTCCCAACAAGCTGGATTTCTGTGAAATTGTTCAAATCATAATTATAAACAATGTCTAAAAGATCCCCATCATTCCACGTTAAGGAAAAAGTTTTATTCAAGGTTAAATGTCAAAAAATTTAGTTTTTCGCGATTTTCAGCAAAACGGTAAGTTTTATCATAAAAGTACCTAGGACAAAATTGTAGATCATGAAATTATCTATCAAAATGTATCAACACTTTTTTCTTACAAGCCACCGTTTCTGAGATATAACGGTTCAAAAAGTTATAAAAATTGTTTACAAAATGAAATGAAATGTTCAAAAAGTTATTAAATTGCGTCAATAGCGATGTATCGCATGATACTTTGTCGGAACGAAACGAATCCTCCGTTGTTTGTGATTCAATATTAGAGCACGACCGGCCTTGACAATTTTTTTTTATTTTTTTTATTTAATTACAAGAAAAAGGCTTTGTCGCTGAGCGACCACATCCTCTTATCGGGAACTTGACAATTTGTGCATGCCAACTTTTATAACTTTTTGAACCGTTATATCTCAGAAACGGTGGCGTGTAAGAAAAAAGTGTTGATACATTTTGATAGATAATTTCATGATCTACAATTTTGTCCTAGGTACTTTTATGATAAAACTTACCGTTTTGCTGAAAATCGCGAAAAACTAAATTTTTTGACATTTAACCTTGAATAAAACTTTTTCCTTAACGTGGAATGATGGGGATCTTTTAGACATTGTTTATAATTATGATTTGAACAATTTCACAGAAATCCAGCTTGTTGGGACTTTATGTAACTTCACCCTCATTTTTATGTATAAATTGACTGGACTATTATACCTACAATAAACAACTAAACACATTACAAAAATACAGTATCACAACAATACAAGCTCGGATATATGTATTTATAAACTAAGCTCTAGTTATAAATATTCTAAACAATTGAGAAGTAACCAACAACAACACTGCGGCAAATAAAAAAACCTTGTGAGTGCTTAATTCGAAAACTTGAAGGAATCGTATTCACAGTTCTTTGTAAAGCAAACAAAAATGATAAGCCTGTTGTATGTCCATGTCAGGTGCGGTATTCCTTCAGTTCAAATTGAACACCCACCCATTTCTCTGCGACGAACATAATCTACATAGTACGTCTTTGGATTGAAGTCTTCTGCATGCCGTCTAGGAGAGAAGAGGTAACCTGGGACGTGCTTGGGGAAAATGGGAGGGAAACCTGTCAGTGTGTGAGGGCCTTTGACCACTTCGGTTTGTAGGGGTGTCAGATCCGGTATTGGACCATCTCTATCATATTTGAACAGAGTCGGCGGAGGATTAGCGTTTGCAATGAGATATGGATCGATTGGACCATCGAGAGCCGGTATGGGATTGTATTTGTAATCAGGTTTCGGTCTGTCGCCGAGCGCAGACGTCATGCCGACGAACGCGTACGGCGGTAAGGGATGATATGGCTTTTTGTGTTCAGCCGGCTCAAGGTAATGCTGAGCTGGGAACGGTGGCCAATGCTTGTCTAGAACAAGCTGAGGGGACAGAGAATCTGGGTCGATGACTGGATGGCATAGTTCTGGGTCGTCGGTCTGTAAGCCGAGAAGTGTATAGGGCGTGTGACGCACTTTCGGTGGTGCTCTAGATGTGGACTCGACGTAGTAATTGGCGGGTTCTGGAGGCCATTCACGGGTAAAGTATCTGTGTGAGGGCTGTGGTTCTGTGATGGCAAAGGCCTCTGGGGATGGGTATTCTGGGAAGTGTGGCGGGTCGGCACCTCGTAGACTGGCGCCGGGGTGGCGCCGGCGCGGCGGCAACACCGGCACTCCATCACCAGTCACGGGATTCCTCTTCGGGTAGTACGATGAACGGACTGACCAATTAGAAATCGATTTTCATTCGAACTACTCTAGGCAGGGTCAAAGGTTCAACAAGTGAAGCTTCGGCCCTTTCCATAAACTGATAAGGGCATAAAGTATACAATAGGTACGCGTCTTTGACTACCTATGTATTGCTAAAGTAGATAAACGCTGTATCCGTTAACTTAGTTTTAATAGACAATTTAATTTCAGTCACGACAGGTAGAACTTACAATTATTATATTAGTTATATTGAACTTGTTTCTTATGAGAATAAAGATCTTTAAACCGAAACCGATATTTATTTAAAGCGCTGGTTGAATAGCGTGCACGAGTGCCAGTATAAATACCTATGGAGTGGAACACGGTTGAGGAATCCAATCCAAACTGTAATACGTAAGTACCTAAGTCCTATACACTAAAAAATATAAAAGTAGCATCGTTTTATCTCTAAGTGCGTATACTTCGGGTTGAGGAATGGAATTTGCTACATTAAATATTAATCGAGATCAAGTATTCCGTTAAATAAAATTCATATAGAGCTAACTAATTGCTTGTATTCGTATAATCCCGACTTTCACGAGATAATTTATAAATGAAGAGAAAGTGTGTTACATTTTAATTGTTCGACTTTTAATGCGCATCCAGTAAAAAAATAAATTAGCTTCTTCAATATTAAAGATCGGATAAAATAAAAGTGATTGCCATATCTGCTATAATATTTTAACGACCAGTGGTAATCGCAAGCATCGAATTTTAATTATTAAACCGTAAAGCGTTTAACTAATTAAAACCTAATTATCACACTGATACCGATTTTCAATCTTGCTTTTCAACTATTTTAATACATTTTACGTTTCTGCTAATACAAATCTTAAAGGTCTGATACAGGACTCATAGGAACTTCACTAGTTTCTATGTTATTACAGTTCTCTTAGTTAACACTCACGAGCCGAAATACTCTTTATGCAATTTAGCTTTATTTTACTAGTTTATTCCTTAACTTTTATACTGAATGCGGCATGTCGAATAGTGTTCATTAGGGGAGTTCTATGTCAGTGCGGGCTATTATTTAGTGGGCAAGCTTAGAGCTTATCACGGGGCTAGATGTTGCTGTGTGAATTATCCAGCAATATTTATTTATATATTATGGGCTGATGATGATGATGATTCCTTTGAACTATTTTTAAAGTACTGATAATCTGATCCGAGTTCTCAACGCGTCTACCCGCATTTCCCTCAAGAACTCTCAACCGTGTCCATCCAATACGTGCCAGTTGGTTCGCAGCGCGCACACAGTGAGGTACGTACATTGTTCCGCCGGCGTCGTGTCCCCCTTGCGGACGGGTGTCCCGTTCATCCTGGGCGAGAGGGACGGGCTGCGGTGCTCTCCCTCTCCGAACTGGATGTTGCTGCGGATCGTGTCCGTCACCAGTGGAATCACCGAGTTGTTGGCCCCCTGGAAAAAGAAACAAGCTGTTACAATACAAATACAATACAAATAGCTTTATTGTAACACCAACAATATACAGGACAATACATAGGAGAAACAGATACATAACAGTGACACAATGGGCGGCCTTGTCACTAACAGCAATCTCTTCCAGACAACCTTGGGAGTTGGGATGGAAAGAGAATATTGCACAAGTAAGAGCATTGGCGTTATCTGTTAGATTTAATACACTAGGAAGGCTTACAGAATACTTTCATCGTCTCTGTAACGCAGCGAGTAAAGGTCCGCCTTCGACGCAAGAGGATACGGTTTCGATTCCCGCTTCGTAACCATTGCGGGACAAAAATTTGTATCATCTGCAATCATTTGATCCTAGTGTTCTGGTTGTTAAAAGCAAATACTTACCAAAAACACCATTTTAATTTATTGCTGATCTATCTTGGATGAATTGCTGGTGAAACAACCCTCCCGACTGAATGCATATGTATACATACTAAGTGCTGTGTATACACAACGTTCTAATAACAGATCAAGCGGTACATGAGTGAAAGCGGAAGATGCATAAGACATATTCCATCCAAATTTAGAAACCAAACGACCCCACTCAATTCGTGCAACATAATTTGGTAAACATTGACGTTTAATTTCAGCGTTGCAACGAGTTTCCTTTCAAAGTGGCACTTGCTGTTAACAAGTTAGCTTCTCCTTTAGGTGCTCGTCGTTAATTCGAAAACATAATTTCAGACATCAGCCAATGCTCACTGCTAGACCTTAGGTTTCGTGACTCCGCTCTATTAGACAAGCGCTAAAGTGGTGTGCACTTGAATAAATTATGAGCCGATACGTTTAGCGGTGTTTCTTTAGTAACAAACTCAATTCTTGTTCTTGTCTTTTGTGGGTTGGATGTTCCGAATCAGTTGAATATTAACTTGTTAGTGGATCAATTGAGTTTATATTTAAATTAATAGGTGCCTTTTGCGACCCGCCTGATAAAACATATCATTAAAGGTGTTCCATATTGTAAATTAAAATTAGATCTAGTTGCCATTTCTAAAAAAGGATAATCCTTTAAAAATGGGGTTTTAGTGTGTCATTGGGGACATTTGTACCCAATGGAATGTAAAATATGGTGGTATAACTAATGTGTTGAAGGACGTGCGAAGATTAAGAAAACGATGATGTCAGCAGTAGTTTAAGAGAACACTGTGTCAGATGCCAATTCATGGTCTCCGATCCATATATTTTCGGCTTCTGTATATTCGGTTCCTTTCCCTTGTCCCCGGTGACCATGTCCCCGGTTACGGGGTAAAATAGTTCCCGTTGTCCCCGGTCTCTGTCCCCGTTGTTTTAATGAAATAAAATCATTTAAAATATTTCCCGATGTCCCCGTTAATGCTAGATAGAGTCAAAGATACTTACTCTAACTTGACCAAAGAGGCGGGAGTGCGTGTCGTGGGGGCGCGTGGGGGTGTCGCGCACGATGCGGTGGCGAGAGGCGCTGTTCTTCAGGGGGCTGCCTCCGTCCGTGGTGTTCCCGTTGAAGATCTCGGCGATGCAGCTTTTAGGGGCATTCGGCACTCTGGAAACATGACAAATAAACAATCAAAAACTGTTAGAAAGGAAGAAGCCGGGTGTTGCCGGCTTAATAATACTATCTACCATTCAATAAATAAATAAAACAATAACACTCATTAAATCAAAAAACACTCAATAAAACAATAACACTCAATAACAATCAATCATGTCGTATGTGTAGGTAGGTACCTATACTGTGCTTACTTACTGCGATCACCAAACCGCCTGGTAAGCGTGATAATTTTACCAATTCTGTCCGGAAGAAGGTATGGGTTCTATGGAGTGGTGGAGTCGTTGTGATGATGATGGTGATGTATTTAATGATTTCGAAAATGCGTTGGCCCAGCTGGCTCAGAAACAAATTTCATGGAGTGGTCAAATCGTTGCATTGTGTAACAATTATGGATCAAAACGCATGACCCATTCAGCCAGGTTACGCTCAAGTTATTTCACATAATGCATGCTGGTGCATTATTCAATAAAAGGGAACGCTCTATTTTCGGTTAAGGTATTGATTTGCGGTCAGTCATCAGGGAAACGACCTGTCCCCTTCCGGAAATAAGCCGCTGGTCAGGTAATGACGTATGCGTGTCCATCTGTGGATAGAATTACTTGGGGACGAAAACTATAATAAACTTTATAGTAACTAGATACATACCTACCTACATGGTTTACGCTCTTACGCGTATGTGTGATTTATGTATTAGATCCTTACATTAATTATCGGTTCTACGTGTGGCGGCTATGAGTCACAGATTATCTTTTACAAATTAGGTATTTATTTATTACACCACAAAAAACACCATTACAATGCACATGAAACTAAAATTCAGCGTAACAAATAGTTAGGTATCAATGAAATTTTCGTTACGATGATTTTCCTATTCGTTTCTTTTTGTTTCAATAAAGTAAGTACCAGTTTATTTTACTTAATTGTTTATCTAACGCAGAATAACATTTTATAGAACAGTTTATCATGAAGAACTTACAAGAATCGTAAATGACGTTCGTATCTTTACATGATTCCTGCGGAGGCTGGCAAATCGAGACAGTTAATCCATCGAGATGGTGAGATAACTGGATGCGCAGCCGCAACACAAATAGGTACCTACTCGTCTAAGTGGAAATTCTTATCTGGACTTCAATCAAAGTTTCTATCTGCGAGAGGCTTCTACCCTTGCGTGAACGTCGAGCTAACCGAGTGCTTATTTGTTATTTTAAAATAACTGATATAGAGAAAATCAAAGAAAATTGTGCTGTAGAGATAACATTCATTAGGTACCCACTATGAAAAAGGATTTTGTGCTGCTTTTACGGCTGCCAGTCTTGCTATATTTAAACTTGATAGAAAAGACGTTGCTTATTTTTTCGAGCGGTAGGTAATAATCCGAGCTGGATTCGACGTTTGACCTTCTCAAGTTGAATCTACCTGATAGGATAAGACTGTATGGATGAAAGAGATCTCTTTAAACGAAAAAAAAACTAACAAACACTTAATTTATCTAGCCTAGCCTTAAACATGATAACTGGAACAAAAACGTATACCTATGTTTACCTCAATACGCATCCTCACATAGTTACCCGGTCGAAAGAGCATAGGCCTTTGAAATAAAGTAAACTAATTACCCATTCAAGTTGCCAAAACTAGGTTAATCGCCAAACCCCACTCTCAAAACTTGAATGCACAGTAGAATAATTTGAATAGAAATAGACATGTAAGGATGACTAAGATCGAGATAGCGGTGTATGTAGATATGCCTGGCATTGTCTGATTGAATGTGTATGTGACGACGTAGCGAAGCGGCTTCCGCTCTCGTTTCTCTTCCTCAAACAAATGTCATCAGGAGATGCTAGGGTAACCTCATACTCATGTTACCTACTAAAGCCTCATTTTTTAAAGCATTTAAAATTTTTATGAGCCCATTTTTACGGTCTCATAGCTTAGGTATGAAGTTCTCACAGCCAATAAATAATTTACTGGAGATAAATTGTAATAATTTTGCTATCGTCATAATTCTGAGCGATGTCTCAAAAGTTAATGATAGCAAAATTTACTCCCAAGCCCTTGTCAATTTATGAAGACAAGCGATGAAAGTTTCAAGCTAGGATGAAGCCTATCCTATAACAGTTTAACCATTTATCCATAATGTTCCATAGAGTAGGCGTTAATAAAGTGTCATCCGCCATTCACACTTTACCTTTATGCCGTGGTAAAAGCGAATGACATCATTATATATTATCATTTTAAATTTTCTAAATACGAACTAACTTAGATAATATAGTAGACCACGCCACCCTCTCTGATAATAGGCAGATACCCGACGAACACCCAACATGCTAACGGGATAAAACGACCGGCAATAAACAAACGATATTTTGAAACAAACACGTTAATTATAAACATTTAAACAAACCTAGCTGCAGGTATTAATTGCCGCAGGAAAGTGCGTGAGAGTAAATTGTTTAATTGTAATATACGTTGCAGACGCTGCGCTCGCGCAGCACGCGAGGGGATAGGCCAATTAGAGCACTCAAACATTCCAAACTTTCGACACAGAAAATTATCAATAACGTCAAATAATAAAGAACAATAGGTGATTTACCCATTTAGACGCACATGTGAAGCATTAACAAAATACCACGACGGAGAAAAGAAATACAGATTTTTTTTTACAACTTTCCTGATTCACGCCAAAAAATTGTCTTACTCCCCAATTTCAGTTGATGCCATTTCGGAACGATTAAAATACTTTTAGCTTTAAAATAAATATCTGCATAATTTAGTAGCAATCAAAACGTACAATAATTATATGACAGGACAGGGTTTATGAAGGAGACTAAGCAATATAAACAAAAATAAAATGATGATGAGTGTAATCCATCAGGATTACACTTTCATAATAATCAGACAGAGGCTCCGTTTATTTATCTTTCACCCAATATTATTACAACCGAGAAGTCATTTCCCCCTAAATATGGCCGACATTTACTAAAATAAACATTTGACCATAAGTTTTAGTTAAGGAAATATTTATACAGGGTGGGGCATAATGAGTAACTTGTGGATGCGCTGAGCTTCGTTCGCATTAGTCCTCATTTGCAAGAAACATGCCTGGGACGAGTTTAATAAGTGCGTGGGCGCATACCGATTAGTTCTACCGTGTCTAGGTGTAGAACTAAACGTAGTACCTAAGTACCTATGTATATATTTATAGACTCTATGTTAATTTTATTTCCCATGGGAAATAAATAATGTAGGTCAACATCAACTATCAAAACTGCTGAAAGTTAAACGATGATCAATTAAACTAGTAGGTAAATGAATATAAATTTATACATTTTATCAGGGACATGATATTTAAAAAATAGGGCTCCTAAGTACTCCAAACTCAGTGATTACTAGGCAGTAGGTACTACATTCCATAACACTGCAAAAGAAAGTATCAAATGAAATGTCGAAAGTCTAAAACAAGAATAAATGTAATTTTATCGTCGGAATATGTAATTTGATTCAATCAGACTTTCTGGACTAGATACAAGATTCATTTGTATTGCGACAACAATAGAAAGTTTGCATAATACATTTATTCGCAATTTATATTATTATTTTTCTTTTCTTTCTTATTTTCTATATTATCATGCTTAATATACCTACCAGGTTGCTAATTTCAGTAGTTGGCAGGATAAGGTACCTACCTAACGATAACAGAATTACCTGCTACTTTTAAGCCGGTACCACACGGTAATAGTATGTACTTAGGTAACTTAACTAGTTTTCTCTTTAGGTTTTCAACAAACGTATTGCCTCATATTATAATAAATTCGTGAGATAAGAGCAACAAGCCAAAACGCGAAACGTAACATGTCCTACAATCGGCACAGTCCGGTAACTCTATCGACATCGCACGAGCACTTGCAAATGTTATTGAGCCATAAATATTGCAAGACTGAGACAATATTTTTACATTTATTCGTTACCATAGGTAGGTATACGATTGCTGGTTACAGATAAAGCTTCAGTTAGATATCTAACATAATATATTTGCGCAAAAAATTGTAGTTTATCTGGAAGATAAGTTACGGATAGGCACAATGTTAGGTATTGGGAGATACAGCACAGAATAATTTATTTTGTTTCACGTCCGCACCACTGTTTCCATTTAGATTTTAGTTTTCCGCTCGCATTACTGACACCAAGTTAAATTACATTAAAATCATTTGTAATTTACGCAGCAGTAAATAAAATGTTTGTCATTGAATGCATTAAATATAAATTGGCCGAGAAAGTGTACGATCGTAGCACTCTATAACATAATGTATTGCCTTTCATTTGAAAACGAAGAGCAGTTTTCTCCCGTTGCTTCTTATGATAAAGTTACGCGGTCTCTTATTACTGTGATCTCATTACCGGCGGTATTTGTAGAACATGCATTCCATGGTTTCCAACATAGAACACTATAATTCTAAATAGGTAGGTAATGGATGCACAAATACAATATAATTTTCTCTGTGTTGTGATTTATGTAATGCCTTAGCTTAAAATGTAATGTTGCATCGTGTTATAATAATAAAGAATTTGAATTTATAATATTCTAATTAATACTAAGTTAGATCAGTTAGTGATCACATCACTAATAATTGGCATTAATAACAGCACTGACAAAGTCGTTGTCGCTATCTGTCTGTCCCTATGCCTATTTACCTAAAATTACGCAACGAATTTTTATGCTTTCTTTTTATTAGTAAAAAAATTAATGACAAAGGTTCATAAGTATAATTAGCTAGAGGCGAGGGCGCTAGTAGTCACTAGTAATTCTATACATATACTGCAGCTTCGCCTGAGTTGGCAACCCTTGATTAAATTGCAGAGGCGTTAGATGTTAATACCAGCATCATGACTATCTAGCACCGTGTCGTGTCTTACTAGAATAAAACCTCTTAGCAGAATCTCTACGCGACTGGCTATTTAAACAAACTGGTACTAATTCTGCTTAACTGGATACCGTATCATGTCTTTTTATCTGAATGTCCATTTTAATGTGGAATAATCGTATTATACCATAATTATGTAAAGTGTTAATTAACAGCTGTAGATCAAAGATATATTATTTTAAGGTCCGTTTAAATATTAAGACCTCATACTAGAATTTATGACTTCTCTGAAAGTTACAACGAAGAAATATTTGCTTAATCTCTATTTTGCTACATTTTTGTAAAGATGCCATAGAAGTCACAGCAGTTGAAAAGTTCCCTTGACCCACAAATCCCTTTGAACCTAAACCGTTTCAATAAATTATGCTTCCTTTCTCCACTAAGTCTAACTAATTTTATCGTTGTACCTTCTAGGTTTTTCAAGATAACGCCTAACCTACGAATTTGCTATAATTAATCACGCTTAGTTTCAGGCAAAATGGCTAAAGACGGTTTTAATTCAGGAAAATATTTTATAATATACTAGCCGACTTGCCGACAGCTTCGTACTGATTATACCAAAGCCTTCAAGATCTATAATGTGTTTTATTATGGAGTTCCCAGTAGTAGTGGAACGTAATATGGTTTATTATGATGATGATGGACGTGTTCCATGGCTTACAGTACTTTCCTTTTGATAATGCTTAGCTCCGGCGCTTGGTTAACTCCACAAATAAACCAAGCAGTTGTTAAGTAAAGCTCTGCCTCCTTTGTTCTCTATGTTCCGGCGTTTTTCTCTCGCACCTGTCTGTTCCAACCCACACTTGTACATTTAAAACTCTATTTCAATACCACAGAGTCTATATTTCATTCTAGAATGTCAGCGAGATGGTTATTGTTATCTGTTTACATTCCTCATATAAAAGCATCTTTGTTCGAACATTTTGTTAATTGAAAGGATTAATGTTAGTTTACGATAGCGCTTGTAAAACATGAGATGGTAATAAAATTAATTTGATATATATCAGGTGTGGATTTACATATAATGGAGCTGAATTAGCATAATGCGTATTCCTTCCGATAAATGGCATATTTTATATAACTACTAGAGTTCATTGTGATGCAGGAAATAACAGGACTTTAGATATTTTTCTAATGTCTATTTACCTCTATATTAACATACCTACAGAGTTCTCATCTATTGTGTGTGTAAGGTTCTAGAACATTTAGTTAAAATGTAGGCTAATCGTGCTTACGGTCAGTGACCACCTTACTATAGTCATTAGTCAGTTTTTGACCTATGGGGTAAGGGTTAACTTTTTATGTTAAATTATGTATACCTACTATACACTAACCCTTTGCGTACTCATATTCAACTAACCCTTAATTAATGGAAATACAAATTATGTGAAGACACGTATTCAACGTCATTATCATCACGATTTAAAAAGTAAAATATACATATTTTGAGCCGTCACTATTGATTCGATTCCATTGAAAAACCACTATATAAACGTTGATCTAAGTTACACAAAATCCATTAAGGAAAAATTACATACGACCTTCATACGGTGATGACGATACAGAATATATATCAGTCAGTAAGGGCGAGTTCAAGGACCTTTTAATGTCCACCCTAAAATAGAAAAGTAATATCCACAAACTTATTAGGGTAAAACATTGGGGCTGTATTACACGTGAATCATTATGATAGGTACATGTTGATCTATGGAAAAAGTTTTCTTATAGAACTAAGCCGGGTTGATGTGTTATATATCTGTTTGGTGTTTTCTATGTGCGTGTGAGTGCTTTGATGCAAATAATTCGAATAAAACGTACGTTTCCTGTACTTCGAGCGTTATTGGAAGACGGGCGTTTATTGCCTAACCTTAAGCATTTATCTAGATTAATGTTAGGTGTTTAAATGATTTAATATGTAATATTAAGCCATTTTTAGCTTTAAGATAAATCCTCGTACCTGAGTATCTAAAATATTAAAATAAAACATTTAATTTATGTCGCAACAACAAATATTTAGGACCGGATTCATGTTCTAGATAATCTAGACCACACGAGAATAATACATTAAAATTCATCAACGTTACACACAAAGAGGTCGTTGACCTACTGTCTGGCCGGGCGTCTAGAATTAACCTTCTATTAAACTAAAATTTGAGGTTCAAGGTAAACCGTCAATCACACAGTAGCACAACCAATATAAAATTATCTATGATAAAAGCTGACAGTTAAGAAAATAATATATGTAATTAAAGAAAATTAACATATTCTAATAGCTACTTTAAAAAAAATAAATTGTGTGATAAGAGACAATAATCTTAAAAGCCAAATAACTTTTATAATACCTGTAATTGGAAGATCACTTGTTATAACAGAAATGTCCATGCTAATTACTCAAGTTATTGAGTATCTTCTGTAAACTAATAAATAAAATAGAGAAATAAATAAATATTAATACGCTAGAAGACAGACAGTAGTCTTGTTCTATGTACTGTAGCAACTTACTGCGATCACCAACCTGCCTGACAAGCGTGATGATTATAGCTAGGCATATAGAATGGTTCTTCGAAAGAGAAAGAGAGTACTTAGAAATTCATGAAATCATTATGTAAATATGAGTATTCTTTAGATGCTTCAAATCAAAGATAAGATAGAAGGGGTCAAATCTATCACAGATTGTATTTTAACGAGCGAAACGAAGGTGGAAGTGATGAAGACAGTCAAATTATACATAATAAATCTTACCATCTAAAACTAATGTTATCACGGGTCGAATTGATGAATGTTGCAATCGACCTGTCTGATGTATTATTATTAAAACAAATTAATCAATGTAACATCTCATTAACATTCACTAACAAAAATTTAATAAAGCGACCCATAATTAAATAATTTATTGAAAGTTAATGGACTCAAGAATGACTTAGCAAAACATTGAATGATCTGATGTAAGAAGATTACTTATCCAAGACGTTACCCATCGTGATTATTTAATTAAATATTCCTAGATAAATAACCAAAATACTACTTATACATAAAAAAAGGGGATTGATAGTGATGACATGACCAGATAATTTTTTGTAATTTTACGGACAAAATATGAGTTAATCAATCAAAACATCCATATCCCATTCACTCGCAATAAGCATTTGAGACGAAGAGCAAAACCAATCTGTCTAAAACTTCTCACGCAATCAAAAATTAGCCATTAAAATGTTTACGTTCATCTGTTGAGGGCGGAGATAGCTCACTCCGTTGATGTTGAAGGTTAATGGCGTGACCTCAACACTCATCTTCTGACCACTCATTCATCAGAAATAATTTCCTTCTCTGCTTAATGACGGTGAAGTGTACTGTCTGCATTAAGGCACGGTGGTTTTCTGTGAGTATTGCGGTATTTAACGACATAACAGGAAGATTTTATATCTTGGGAATGAATTTAAGAAAATGTACATACAACGATGAAAATGATGCGGTATTTCTGATTTCAACCACAGCATCTGCGTTTTCAGGATTAACATAGATCGTTATAGGGTACGTAAGATTAGATCCGTTATTCTTACCAACATTTATCCAGGTAAGATATCCTTTAACCTTCATTAACTACAATTTTTAACTGATAATGGAAAAAAACAATCTATACGGGTTAACGCTATATATGAAATATACGATATTTTATATCTATAAATACCTACACGGGATGTAACAATAACTTTATATTATAATATCCCATAAGAGGAAGAACAGTCAAGATATTTTTTTATCGAACTTCAGTTAAGTATATTGGTTACCTGATCGATATTCCAATTGGTAGAGTAGTCAGCCGCTACAAATTATGCAAAAACTTGCTTCATTACTTGTAAAACTGGGTCAAATATACGGACATCATTAATCACTATTTTCAATGCACTGTCCTATTTAAATTGCTTTGTAGATACCCTACGCGTATGATAAAAATATGTGTGTAACATTACAAATAATTTAATTTTTAATTTTATCTCACGTATAAAAATTAAGCTCATCATATTCAAGGCTCTTGATTTAATTCAGAGACTCATAGAACTTGTAAAACTTTCGCAATTTGTTAACATTAAAGTACTACACTCATAGTCGGTTAATACAAGGCTTCCCGCTGTTTTATCCAGATTTCTGTTCTGTTATAATGCACTTACGTTTTACTTTAATGTGCGACTTGAATAACACGATAAAGTAACAAGAATTCAATCAGTTTGACACGTCGTCCAAAACACATCCCGCAAACATAAATCAATATCCGCAGGGAATGGTCTGGCGTCTTGCCAAGACTCGCTCTCGCAGAAAGCCCTTATCCCTCTGATAGTTTTCCAACTACCCCCAAATGAGGATTAACAAACTATTCACTTTATGAAGTGGTATAAAGTAGAAAAGATTATCTTGTTCTTCATTCTGATGTGAAACTAAAGAGAGACAGATATTTTTAATATATCTACTCTTACAAGATATTTGCAAAACAAAGCAACTGCATAGATGGCAGCGCAGCGCCGAGTCGGCGGGGCATTCGGAGCGTGGCTTTTGTGCGAGACGGACGTGTCATATAGACATTAAAATAGTAGTTTGTGAATATTATTACGTCATTGGATAGTTTTGTATGTTTCTAAATAAATATAATTTGTGTTTTCTAAGATCAGAAGTTGGATCTGTGCAAACGTTGCTACGACCGCTTTGTCTATAATTATATTCCTGACAGTTTTTCTAAGTAATTTGAGGTATTTATTTCGTTTGTTTGGTTTGTGTGATTTCTTTGGGTAAGTGCTAAGTTCATTACAATGTTAAGACAAACTTTTCGATCTTACATTCGAGATTATTGACTTAAATCACTATCTTGTGTACTAGAAGTAGGTCGAGTGGAATAAAAAGTCACATGAACACCTACTTGATAGTTCGAATAATTGTAGTAATGTATATGTTTCGAATAATGATCGAAATCATTTTATAAGCAGAACAAGAACAAGAAATAATGGTTCTACCCGCATACCGGACGGTAGTTCCCGTACGTTTCGGAAGTAGGTCATGTATCACCTGATCGTTAATTTAGCTCGCAGAACAATACTTTAGATCGAATTAGAGACATTACAGTCCAAAGCCAATTGCCACGCTTCGTCTCATCGCTTGCCGGTAGAATTTTTACCGATTTGCGAACAAACCTTAAACCCTTACAGACCCTTCAACAGCTCCAGTTAGCTGGGATAATGGGAAAGGAGTGAATATTATTGTCTCCCTTTGTTTATTTACTTGAAAAATTTATTGATTCCAAGCAAAAGTATTTTTACATAACGCAATTAGATCTCAGCGTTCATAATGTAGATCATTTACTTATACGGTTTTTATCCATGTATGCAGCTGTGATAATGGCAGCGCTAGGAACGGTTGTGGATTTTCTAGGTTCTTAACTACCCACCCCTACTAATTATATTTAGTGTGGGAACCATGATCTGCGAAAACGACTCGCTGTGGAGTGTATTGGAGCGCATAGCGGAGAAGAACTTTTGCTGAGTGTTATTTTATAGATCTACATAATCTGGGGATGTGAACCGTGCAACTACATCAATACAAACATCAATAAGGTAAAAAGAGACAGTCTCTCTTTTCTGGTCTCTTCTGTTGCTGTGCTTTAAAGCAACCACGGTACCGGCTGTCAGCAACCACGACAAAGCCTGCTTACTCGCCTATTGTCGTTCATTTGCTGTGTCATTTCTAGATTCACAAACACATTACTTGAGTAAAATCTAGGTCTGAATATACTCAACGTTCCTGGAATAAGCAGGATGCATGTTGTCTGGGTTGAGTAAGTAGTTGAGAACTCTCATCATCATAACAACCAATGGTAAGTCCCACTACTGGGCACGAATCTGTCGCTCTTTAAGTGTTGACAGTGCTCGGGGGCCTGGTCAAGTCCTACATACATATTTCGTTCTTGGTTATTTATAAGAAATAGGTATTGGTATGTACCTATCACATGTTTATTGAAGATAAGCGTTCTCCAGATTTGCTTGAAAGAACGTCAGCGCAAAGATTATTTATTAACATTGGCCTTAACATCTTCATGGGATGGTTAAGGTAAGTCATGTCAGTCAGGCGGGTCTGCAGCAGCCACAAATGTAAATTTTACATCTAAGAACTTGGTCGAGTTTTTAGCTGTCTACGCCATACATAATCTCACTAATTCTGACGTTCTATGACTAATACAGTAAAGGAAGGGTTAAACACGTTGAAGGTACTTAAAGTTTTAAGAGACGCGGTATTCTCAATAAACTGAAATCGTAACATGAATACTTAAGCCGCTTTATTGGATAAGGTCAGGTACGGCCGAGCTCATGTAAAGTGTTTTACTTAATTTACCAAAACCCACTTGTTCGGTTGTTTGTTGACTTAGCAGGATACGTTGGACGTTATATTCCGAAATACATCTTCTATAGCCAAATTGTTAAGAAAATGTGAACTTTTATTTGAAGCTCTAATCAAGATTTGTAAATTTTAGCCATATCGTTGTCGACTGAACTTCATATGGATGCCAGTGCCAGTGGTTGGATGCCTTGTGACTACAGGAGCATTCCAAAAAGGAAGTGTGATGCTACAATCCTTGGTATAAGATAGTTCGCGCGCAATGTAGCACTGGAAAAGTACAAGCCCCAACAGAGCTTATTAACATTTGGATGGCAACGAGTGACTGATCTGCTGAATGCGAATCAACGACGCCAGCTGGACTGTATCAAAAAGGATAGCCACGAGGCAGCTGCTGAACTTATGCTGCTACTATGGCGCGGAGAATGGACGGCTGAGACTTGCAGAACCTTTTTGAAAGGTGCTTTGTGAATGGCCTAAGTGCTATGTCACCTTTGTGAATGGCCTAACCGCTATGTCACCTCTGTGAATGGCCTAAATGCTATGTCACCTTTGTAAACGGCTTCGGCTGTGTTACTTCTGTAAACGGCTTCGGCTGTGTTACCTTTGTAAACGGCTTCTGCTGTGTTACCTTTGTAAACGGCTTCGGCTGTGTTACCTTTGTAAACGGCTTCTGCTGTGTTACCTCTGTGGATGGCTTCGGCTGTGTCACTTGTAAACGGCTTAGGCTGTGTTACCTTTGTAAACGGCTTCGGCTGTGTTACCTCTGTGAACAGTTTTGTCTGTGTCACCTTTTTGAACAGTTTTGTCTGTGTCACGTTTGTGAACAGTTTTGTCTGTGTCACCTCTGTGAACAGTTTTGTCTGTATCACCTCTGTGAACAATATTGTCTGTGTCACGTCTGTGAACAGTTTTGTCTGTGTCACGTCTGTGAACAGTTTTGTCTGTGTCACCTCTGTGAACAGTTTCGTCTGTGTCACCTTTGTGAACAGCTTCATCTGTGTCATCTTTGTGAACGGCTTCGGCTGTGTCACCTCTGTGAACAGCTTCATCTGTGTCATCTTTGTGAACGGCTTCGGCTGTGTCACCTCTGTGAACAGCTTCATCTGTGTCATCTTTGTGAACGGCTTCGGCTGGGTCACCTCTGTGAACAGCTTCATCTGTGTCATCTTTGTGAACGGCTTCGGCTGTGTCACTTTTGTGAACAGCTTCATCTGTGTCACCTTTGTGAACGGCTTCGGCTGTGTCACCTCTGCGAACAGCTTCATCTGTGTCACCTCTGTGAACAGCTTCATCTGTGTCACCTCTGTGAACAGCTTCATCTGTGTCACCTTTGTGAACAACTTTGTCTGCGTCACCACTCAGTATGTTGATCTTGACAAACATTACAAAAGTGCTTATTTTCAGATGATGAGGATGCTAACGAGTGAGACGCTATAGAGACCATCTAGGAGGTGGTTGAGGGCGATGCTGCAAGGCGAAACGAGGAAGTGGTTGAGGCCAACACACTTGTCAGGAACGGCCGTCTTACAAGATATTTGCAAAACAAAGCAACTGCATAGATGGCAGCGCAGCGCCGAGTCGGCGGGGCATTCGGAGCGTGGCTTTTGTGCGAGACGGACGTGTCATATAGACATTAAAATAGTAGTTTGTGAATATTATTACGTCATTGGATAGTTTTGTATGTTTCTAAATAAATATAATTTGTGTTTTCTAAGACTACGGTATCCTACGAATCTACTCGTAAACCTTTCAATGTATTTTATTATTCAACTTTAATAGTGTAACTATGATAGCAAATATGATAGCGTATTTTATTAATCTGTTCGCATGTAATGTACTTGGTTAATAGCAAGTGTCTGTAATGAAAGCAGCTTTAGTTTCTAATCAGCATGTCTGTCATTTTCTCCCGTAAGTCTACTAACGAACAAGTAAAGCGGCAATCACATCTTCGTACTCAGTAGGGGTTGCATCGTGCGTTTGCATATTTATGAAAGAAACTTGGACCAAGTTCTCATGCACTGCGCTAATTCAAGATGAAATCAAACTTCCATATCATTTGCAAGGAAATACATTGCAAATGCAATGGAGATCAAATTAATTGAACTACATGTATGTCTGATGTTTTTCAACACTACAGCCTGATTTACTTTGTTACCATAAACAAAGTACCTAAATCAGGCTGTAGTAAATTCCCAAGTATGGCCATTGCACACATAAATGAATCCAATGAAAATAACGACCTATAATTACATTAGAATCTTACCGCCATGCGTTTAACCAAACTGTCGCGTGGGAGGCGAATAATCGATATAATGATCGTAGTAGAATCGATTCTAATTCTACACGACTCGATTGTGACAGCAATTGATATGGCAGTTACGATAATAGTATTTTAATTAATTTAAATACTTCCGATGTTTGTAAAACTGACAGCTAGCTGTCAAAACTAACGGTACTTAGCCCGAGGGTTTGTTTTGTGTTATAATTATTTAATTAAGATATCGTTTTCGTTGACAATCGACTAAACTAGTTCATTGTACACTAATGAGCAGTTTATTTAAAATACTTGAATGGAGCTGTCAAAAATGAATAGCAAAACATGTTCATTAAATAAGCAGACATTAAGATAACATAATATTAATGTAATTACTGGTATTTAATAACGGTGAAAGGTAGAATTTAATTTTGTTAATCCATACAACTTTCATTAAATATAGACATTATGGGTTGAAATGTTAAATTTTCTCTCGTCAAAACTTCTATAATAAAAAGTGGAAGCAGTTTGACTTCATTAAATCATAAAATTAGTAGTTACATTTCTTGCACTCGTATGAACATGATGTTTTGATCATCCCGCGTACACTAAAATAAGTGCGAACGCGTATAACTCTCTCTCAAGTTCGTGTGAAATTCCTCAAATGAGTCATATCTACGGGGTCGGTCCGGTCACGTCACGTCTCTCACCTCTGCCCCGGATCGTATTAACACTGCAACGGTACAGACTGACAACTTCACGGCTTAATACCGAGAATGGAAGTTACTTTTGCTATTAGAGATAGTTAGAATGTCAGTTTTTTGACGGTGAAGCGGATGTTAAGCTAAACTAATTGATAGATTGCGGTTTTGTTAATGCTATTTGAGAAAACTAGTCTTTAAATTTTTTTCTTCAAATAGTCGTAATTAAGTACTAAAAACTTTATTAACTTTACTGTAGGTTTTATGAAAAAACGTGGACTGTTCTTGAGTTATAAAATTACAACTTAAAGTGGCATTGATTTTTATATTAGATGAAAACATCTGTTAACGTCTATTGCAATAAATTTTCTTGTTTACATATATTAAGATGGTTATTTAATCGCGTTAACTAATACATCACCATTACATTATTTAACTATTTTATGGGTTCTTTTATATGAATGTAAATATAGAAATTTATACTCAATAAGAGATGTTACTTGGTCAAGAGATACGTGGGAACCTGCTGAAAAACATGTCGATGGGAGTTGTTAACTGGCGTTCAAAGTGCAATGTTACGTATTGCAGTGTTATATGAGTGAGCCAGCGTTGTGCTTAATAGCAGTACTTGTATTTACATTTAATCCAAGTTAAGTTGGTTTCACAAAATAAAAATCAAGTCAAATTTGCTTAATTAGTCGATCTTTTAAGTTAACATTACCATTACAGCTTTGTATATAAATAATTGATCTTCTACTCATTTTGTTTTTATCTTAAAAATCATGAAATTGAATGTGTAAGCTACACCTAGGTCATATGATCAAGTGCGTATGTCATACTTATACATTTATTAAATGTAAAAGAAAGTCGTGTAACACGAGATCTAGCTCAAGAACGGTTGAATCAATTTGGCTGAAAATTGGTTGAGAACCATCTCAGAACCAGGAGAAGGACATAGGATACTTTTTACATCATAGCGCGGGCGAAGCCGCGGGACGAAAAGCTTAGTCTTTTAATAAGGTGATATTTTAAATAGGGTTATTGTACATTTGCCACAAAGTTAGTTCGTCACGTTTTTGAAAACTCCATACATTGAAAGTAAATTCGTCATAGGTAGGTAAAGTACATCACATCATAAAGTAGGGTTCGCATGTAAGAAGGTGAATGGTGTTTAGCGCTAGCTTATTTATTTATTTAATCGCTATTTTATTCGTACTTGTTGATGGGTTTACGAAGTACATAATCATTTTTCGTGTGGCATCGTTTTTAGGTTTCAAACTTTAGAAATTTTACATTTAATTTTAAACCAATGCAATGTAGCGCAATAGATTGATAATTAATTATTATTTATTAATTGCGTTGATTCCGTGGCATTTATTATATAAGGAATTTTACTCTTTGAAGATGTTTGTCAAAAAGGTAAAATTTTCATAATCCTGATCATTAAAAATGAATATCATATTATATGAAATTTTATTAAAAACTATTTATGAGTGTGAAAACATCAATTTTGTTATATCCTACTTATTAAATGATTTTCCTGCTATCTCTACGGAAAGACATGTATGACGAATTTACACATCCTTTTTTTCATGACGAATTAACTTTGTGGCAAATGTACAATAACCCTTTAAATAGTGAACACATTAAACATTGTAGTATTAAGCAAAACTAAGTTAACCACAGTTAATGTGCAAAGAATGTAGCGTATGAGTAACTCGCCAGTTAATTAACGTATTTACCGTTTTTAAGGGTGAAAGCATAAAAAACTAGAATGTGTTGACTGTTCAAATGAATTATGTTCAGTTTCACTTACCTACCAACTTAATTAAGAGTAGTGAAGAATCTGCTGTTTGAAATCATAAATCATTTATTGCGAGAAATATGGTTAAAAGTTCATAATAATTATAATAGGTCCACATATTTCACCAAAACAATGGCATGCAATATTTTATAAAATCAAGTCAAACATTATAGCATTAATTTAAATTAAACAAACAAACAAAATTTAATTACATTCAGAATAGGTCGTTAATATTTAATAATGTCAATCTTTATATTTAAATTCCAAGTATTCCTTTACACTATAAAATGACTTTTCTATAAGCCATGCTTTTAACAATTTTACAAAAACTCTGAAAGGTTGTTCTTTAAATTTATTTGGGATTTTGTTATAAATAACTCCACACATAGCATAACAATTTTTCATAAACAAAGTTGTTTTAGCAGTTCTAGCTAGGACAATTCTGTCTGGGTTACGAACGCATCTAGGATATTTATCTTTGGCTCTGGTAAACAAATTCGATTGTTCTTTTACAAATTTTGCGATTTCAAGTATGTACATACAGGGCAATGTTAAGATTTTCAGTTTGTTAAAGAAGGGTTTACACGATTCCCAAGGCGGTATACCGACGATTGCACGTATACATTTTTTTTGTGCTATGAAGGCAAGGTAGGAATTGGTAGAATTACCCCATAAAATTAAACCATAACCTAATGTTGATGCGACATAACCATGATATGCAGTCATTACAGTATTCATGTTAATAATTAGATAAAACATATTCAAGCTTAGGTATTAGATTTGATGTCATTTTAGAATTAAAGTTACATCTTTTAATGAATTCCACTTCCCATTGAATAGTCTAAAATACTTCAAAATCAAAAGTTTTTTGTTTGTAGGTAAATGATAACAACTAATAACCGTGTAGGTATATAAATTTGACGCGTGTGATGTGATCCGAACTTAACTGATATTTTCTGTTATCAGTTAACTATGTATAACTTATGTAAAGAAAATAAAACGTCAATACTGATCAAGCTAGACCAAATTACCTTTGAAACTTAAAGTAGCAATCAAAAGTCGTCAAAAGCTAAGTCAATCTCGCCTACGCCAAGGCAATACCAACAAACTAGTCTAAGGCACAGGAAGCCACGTTATTTACGAGCCCAGCTGACCCGCTGCGTTATCGCAAATTAAACGCTTCACATCTAATTTATTACATCAAATAGGCCCAGAATAAACCACAAGACAATATTCGTAGACATGCGACTTGAATAGAACATGCGCATAGATTGCACAGAAGTTTGGTCTGAAGCTGAATGCTGGTAAAATATTGCAGAGTACAATCGATATGACGAGACTAAATAAAACCACCTGAACAAATATAGGGTTGTTGTAAGTGAGGAGTGGATTCTTTGTACCAAATAATCTTCTTATTTTTTAGTGAAATAGAAATATATAAAAAGTGTTAGTTACATCACTATTTATAACTCAACAACTGCTGATTCGATTTGACTGAAAATTGGTTAAAATTGAGAACACGAGGTACTTTTTACAAATTCATAGCTCATTTAGCACTATACATATGTGTATATACAATACGTTAAGTGATTTTTGAATATTGATAACATTAATTTCCCTATACAAAGTTAACCTTTTAAAACCTTTATCGACGTACCTATACTCAAAAAACACCATGAACACATTACCTAATCGTCTTGATTCTATTAGTCCCACGGCCCGTTTAAGCAGGAAATTATAGTATAGTTTTACGACTCTTCCTACAAACCGATATGGCTCTATCGTGTCTTAATTTCCACGTTCACATACCTGAAACAGAAGAAAACATTCATTAATGTCTATTTTAGTCGTACTTTGCATTTTTAGTGGATACTTTATACCAAATATGCGGGTGATTCTGAACTTTGCTTTACATAACAATAAACCTACTAAAGATCACTTTTCTTTTCCAAATGGCTTTGAATGTGTGTGGTATTCAAAATACGATCTCTCTTCTTATAAATTATAATGTTAGTTATTAGAGCACTGTGAAACACTTTCGTTAGTCTTTTTAACGTTCGTGTAATACTTTTAGTAAGTACGAAAACTTAAGTTTAACGATTGAGTAGGTACGTAACGGGTAATGACTGTTTAAAACAATTAATCCTGTCTGAATTTGGAGAAGAGCACTCGCCAATACGTCATTGGCATTTTACTTGGATGTCGTAGCTAATTAGCGCAACAAATAATTAATTTAAAAACAAAACTATTTATGCTTATAACCAGATTCCAAACAAAATCTAATTTATAGAGATTTATATATAGATTTATATACTTATAGCAAGTTTGCTGGTAGATGCTGGATGAGACAAGCCGAAGATAGGGCGCATTGGCGCTCATTAGGGGAGGCCTATGTCCAACAGTGGACTATTACGGGCTGATGATGATGATGATGATGATATATAGATATAAACGTTATGTAGCTTCCAAGCAGGTTGTTTTACATAATGTTATGAATACGGAAGGTCACACCGGAATATGGAAGTAAAGAGCCGAGTGTAGGGTCACTCTTAATATAAAATATATTCAGCAATGCACTGCTTTTAAAGTCATGATTTTTCTTAGCCTTACGACATCCTTGGTGAAAGCTTATAATACGGAAACTGCAGAGTTCTTACATATGAGGATATTGAGGGAGGCTTCATTTCCTTTTTCAATTCCATCTAGTGCATGCTAGTTGAGATAAAACAATATTTTGCAGGTTTTTTTTATTAAAATCAACATTCTTTATCAGTGGTCAGTGGTGGTCAGTTAACGGGTTGGAATAAGACGACTGTGTAGAGCAGAACTTGAAGTGAATGATACACTAACAAGTCTAACTTAATCGAAAATTGGTGTTAAAATTGGTGGAGAAGTAGCTTAGAACCAGGAAAAGGACATAAGATACTTTTGACCGCAGAATAAGCTGACCAGCTAATAGGTATAAAGCGGGAAAAGCCGCGGATCAGAAAGGTAATAAATAATAATTTAGCTAGAGCAAAGCAGCTGCTTAGCGTTCGCAAATTGACAGATCCAGTTCGTAATTACAATAAACTCATTACGTCGTTTCCGGCTGGTTGGGCGCTGGTAATGAGTGGGCAGCATCCACTCGGCGAAAGAAAACGGTACAGCACTGTCTCGCTCTGAATCGCAGGCGCAGGAAAAAAGGCATGCCGATGACCGGTGATATTTGTCCCGAAAACTTTGGATTACTGTTAGGCAATAAAAACGAAAATTCGGCTTCGTAGGATCGTAATGAGACTTTCAACGGTAGTTATAATTAGTGTTAAGGATAACCTGCCATAAAAGTATTGTGACTGAAATATTGATGATGTGGGAAAATACTAGGCTACTAGTTAGATTCTTACATATTTTCCAACGTAGGTTCTCACTATTATTTTCTTTAGACAGTACCTATGCATTTTAGAATTCTGACTTAGGCCAATATCCACAATACCACCACAAAGCCATTTATAGTATAACTAGAAATTTGTTACCATAATGTATAAGAATGATATGAAATAAACACTTGTAAACGTAAAAAAGTATGTAACCAGTAAAATCTGCAATGGATATTTCTAATAAAAAACTAGTCACACGTACAATCGTAACCACTAGTATCATGCACAGATGGACACGCAAAACAATCATCACACTTTCAAATTGCAGAAAAAAGCAGATTGTCTCTGGCTTCCGTTCAAACAGATATCGAGTAGTTTTTTGCAACATTGTAATCGTAAACCAATTGGATATACCACGGCAGACAATGGGCATTGTATGCGATTGATTTCGTCTGAATCTCACAACACAAGGCATAGAGAGATTATGGTTATCTGTAGATCTTGAAGTCGGGAAATGTTTCGCTCGACTGACATCAGGCAATATTTCTCAAATATTTAATAAATGCTGATGGTAATACAAAAAAGTACAGAGAAAAGTACTGTAATTTCATAACGGATTTCAGATTTATGTAGTTTCAGAAAAAGCTAAGATACAAAAACAATAGACATGTCTGTATAGTAAAACCATTCTAAAAATGAACTCCCCTCCACAAAACCGTGATGATTTCAACGAGTGTGAGAGGAAATACAGAAAAACAGAATACACAGAAAAAAAAATTCAGAATTCGGTGGAGGGGCGTTCATTTTAGAAATGGTTTTACTGTACTTACCTATCTATCAAATAGGTTCATAAGTAGCAACCTAACCAATATAAAACTATTGAGGACGTAATAAATAACCTAGCGCAAGTAATGAAGAGCTTTGCACTTAGTAATCCAGTATACTTCCTCGTGTTAACAGAATTAACCCCAATAAGAGTGCCATAAAATAAAGCAGACGCACCATCTGCGAAGGAATGAAAAAGCGTGGCGAGGCCGCGCGTGCTCGGATGTTATAATTATGCCCTATATGGAATAGTTTATGTGGACAACCTGCTGTTGAAATATCCACCTGATAAGATACCGTATATGAGTAAGCATAATGAGATAAACTCAAGAGAAATGGCCAGTGAAGAAATTATACAGGGATAAGTAACACTGTTATTTTTTAGTCAAACAACAATAGATCTGCATTTCAGCACTTTTAGTAGTTTATTGTTTAGGTAGGTACATAACTAGTTGTGTCTATAGAACAAGGCTCATAATTCAGATGTAGATATCATAATAAGTAGATAATAATATCTAATTTTAAAACTATTAATATTTTAATCAACACAGCAACCTGCCTGACACCTTGTTATTTATTTATATTAGCGTCAAGTTCCTCTATTTTTTAAATTAAAATACACACTTCATGAAAAAATAATCTTTCTATACGTACATTATGTTTTTTCAATGAAATTAAAAACATCCCAGACAAACTTATTTGAAATAATTTATAATTCGCTTTCAAGAACTCATTTGAATAAAGCCATCTGTAAAAACACTTGACAAGTCTATTTAACTTCTTAAAACGGAATAATAATACATCTGCTTGGTAAAAAGGAGAACCCAAACAAAACGAAAGTGGTTCAAGTTTTTTAAGAAGGACATCCGTCAGACGGCTTGAATGATATTAATTTTATTAAATATCCGTCTGTAAAGATTTATAATACTTATAAACAAATTAACATATGTAACTGCTAATTTGTAACTGTTTTTTAGCTTAAACATACATACATAGGTATTTCTTCCGTGCGAAATACACAATGTATCGAAACATATTTCAAAAGCGGTTGAAATAAATAAGCTAATTAATATAGAATTTAAAATTTACTACTGGGTTACTTATATGTATTTTATCTTAGTATTGAATATGGGGCAATCATTGCTCATTCTTAGCCAATAAAACGGTAATGCTGACATTTGGACGTTCGAATACATCCTAGTGAACATGCAAAGGGTTCGTGATTTTTACAGCAACATTTTTCAGCGTCGTGATAACCATACCAGGCACGGGCCCGGGGTTTTGTCGATAGGCACAGCTTGTACATACAACGACAAAACATTCGTACTTTACGTGTGCTTTTATTTCATCCTCATTAAACGAACACGTGAATATTATTACAAGATTACTAAATAATCTGAATAAATGTAATTAAAAAGCAGGAATCTTTTGATGACGTGTATCAATCAAATATTGTACATAACCATAATCTTATAAGAAGATAAACCCACATATATCAAATTCTAATAATTGTCAATCGTTAGAAAGTAGGTATTTGTTATTAAAAATTATATATACGATACCCAGACAACTGTCAAACTTTGTTTTTTTCAGGCACTTATGTTGGTGACTGTTCATGCAAACGTGGTCATAAAAAATATTACAGATGGTTTAGTTACAGCTTTTTGCGCTGCCAGGGTTGCTAAGCGATTACTCAAGGTTAGTATGGTTTGTTTTATTGAATTAGTCACGATTTAAATATCATAATCTAGCAAATAAAACTGTAATTATTGTTATTTTTATATAACAGAAGACGGGTAGCAGCTTCTTTCTGGGTAGTTACTGTTAAAACATTGCGAGTACATAGTAAAATACACGGCATTTAGCTGTTTAGGCAACATTTAGGTTAACTAATAGTAAAAAATTACAAGTTTGAATATTTGGTTGATCAAGCTATTTGATTTTAATTTATGTAACGGAAATGTCTATCTAGTTACGGAAGTATGAAGTTCAAAAATGTGCTCTATATTTTTACTTTTTACTAGACAAACTGTGACAGAATCAGCTTACATAATATTTGATAGAAAGTACTTTACAGATCAGACACGCTCGAAAAAACGAATTTCGCAGTTATGTCACATCGTGGCTTGTCGGCGAATTTGATATCTATTGAATTGTTTTGCTCCATTTTATTTGCAATAACAATAATATTGCGGAAAACGTTTCAACTAAGGTAACTTCGTAAATAATTTGATTAGTTTACCAACTTTTATTAGGTCAAAACTTTTGTAATTTATGTATCTTAAGTTGTTATTTTGTTTCTATAATCAATTGAAATAGGATATAAATAAAATTCCCATTAAGCTTTACCTACTGAATTCAAATAACATGAACATCAAATAAGATAAAACTAGATAATCCTTTATGATTATCAGCCAGATAAAACGCGGAAACCCCTAGCGAGTTACAAAACAGATAATATTCCTATAAATAATACTTGACTGATAATAAATGTAATTGACCAACAGTTACCCTCGTAAACCAATCCACTTTCCACCCACAAAGCCTTTCTTAAATTACCCGCAAGCTGCCCAAGAAAGTCACATGTCAAGCAAAAATAGACCGATCGGAAGAAGGATGGATGAAGGCGGCGGTACATACCAGACGACAGACAGACGCAAGTTTCTACTTTATCTATGTTCGGATAGATTTATTTAGCTGCGTTATAAAATATTTTTGTGGTCTAACTAGTTGCTCTATTTCACTCACATTGATTTGTAAAAAACATCGTATCTCGTTTTTTGTTACATACCTACCTACTTTACGTTCTTTACATACAGAGATGTAAAGATAGACGAAATCTCGAGTGTTACAAAATAAACGAAGTAAGAAAGCGACACCCAAACAGAATCTGAAGTCTAATTTGAGGCGTAAACGCAAACCCCTAATAAGCAAATGACGTTCTGACACAAGAACAAATATATCTGTCAGGAGATGATATTGCTGCCACTCAACAGTTTGAATTAGGCATCTTTGTTTCTTGTTTTGTTAACGTTTGTTTCGATGTGAGTATTTCGGTTTAAACTTATTATTTTCGATTAAATAATCTACATTTTCAAAACATTAGAAAATGGTATAAAAAATACAAGACTCAGGGTTCCAATCGTCGAGATAAGTTGCCATAGTTTGGTCTTTGAAGCAATTGTCTTATAATTTAACGTCTTATATTACAAAGTTAAGAGATGAATGAAACCTACCTGTAGCATTGACAATGACAATGATGATGTTAAAGGCAGTGAACGCAAGAACACATGCAGCACCGTTCTCCAACAGTTCGTGAAGCGTCGAGCCGTAGCGAATGCAGTTTTTGTCCGGTCCGTCATCGCCCGGTAACGGGGCTATAGTCGGACGATAAAGATGATATTACATTACAAAGGAATCCGTGCACAAGAAATGGTTATGGTGAATAACGTTATATAATTTTAAGCACCAAGACTAGACCTTTACAACTACATCAATCATCGATCAACTATATTCAATAATCCACGTCGAATCTGATTTCAAATACGAAGATTTTAAATCTATAACGCGCAATATCGTAGCTAATGTTCATTAATGTAATAAAGATATAACTAAATGTTATGTCAGGTTTGCTGTGAATCAATGAGCAATGACAAGATATAACAAACAAATAACAAATCAACCGGACCGGTTATTGTATTAGGATAATAAGTCCTTAAACAAACCAAACAAACAATAAATATGTTCCTCCTAACGCTCAAACTAATCAATGAATAGAAATGTTTCCAAACAAAGCTAAATATAATAATAAAATACCGTACATCTTATAGCGGAAGAGCAACCGCATGCATTCGCCTCATGGTCAGAAATAGATAATAATTTTTGGACGCAAACATAACTCCAAACCTTATCCCGTATACGAAGACAGTCGATAATACAGTGTTAGATACACAGCAGCATTTAAAAGGGTTCGTTCATTTGGTCGAAAGCGTACCTAGAGGAGAAGTTATTGATAAAGATCACGAGATTACACATGGAGATAATAAGACCTATGCAGGCATTGATGGTAGATCAGATAATAGGGACGAACAGATACGTGATAGTCGCACAAAATCTGATTAACGAAATTAAAACCGGAATACGAATCTTAAGCTAATCTCTAGTCAGCCCTGTAATATTGACACAAAAAAACAGAATATATTCAACAGCGTTGCATATTAATACGTAAGTTAATTGATGAATAAAGATAAATAACTTCCGGGGATCCAAGAAATTGTATAATGAACTTAATTAGACATAAAGTAAACATCAAAGCTCTAAAAGGAAGCGTTTACCTTCCCAGGAATAGGCACAAAACAAATGTGGTTTAATTTAAGACAAGAAGAGCTTTGCGGGAATTTGCTAGAGCATGTGCCGGCCAGATGTTTCACTTTCTATCTAAATAAAGATAGTAACTACCTACTTATTCATAAGATTCATCTAGTGAGATGATAATTACCTTAACAACTAATTTGTGAGTATCAAAAGCTTTAAAACCCACTTCAATTATGATTACTAATAATCATTTAATTTCCTGACTATAAATACAATTTCCAAAGATATCTCGTGGTCGTCAAAACGGTTTTTTTTTATTATACGCATGATAATAATGATTTCCGATTGCAATAGAGACAGCATAGCACACTATAAATAAAAGTTTTTACAGTAACATTTCCGTTCTTGGAATAAAAACTTGATGACGTTATTTTACACAGCAACATGTGGTTGTAAGTGATGTCCCTTTTATTAGTATACATTTTACACCGGTGTATTGTACCATTCGTCTAAACAATAAATATAAGGACTTTCAACAGAATTGTGAGAAACTGTTGAGGTATAATTTTAAAGGTGTAAAGTTCAATCCTAATTCTCATGTAAATTCTTCAAAGTACAGTCATTGTGCAGGTCGGTGTTGCGAGATCAAAATCGCAGAAACAATTTAATTATACGATAAGGTACCAATCGATGGCATTGTGCAATTCCCTAGTGCAGCCTTTCACCGTGTTGCCACATCGAGAGATCCCATAAGAATTATTCATTTAGACAGTCTGTTATATGAATTCTTGGTGGTCAAGAGACCGAGGCGTCACGATTTGCACATTAAGAGCTACTGACGTCTAAAAGCCCATGTTATGATGGTAAGCCTATGATTTGTGAGAATCGGACTATTCTAGATGGTGATTTATGTGTTTTTAATGTTTTAAGAACTTAACACCTGTGATATTTTAACACTTTTATTTACTTATATCGTACAAATGATGTTTAGTTAAGGTTTGCTTCTTCAGAGCTTATTAAGCGCGTAGCGTGCCTCTGCCCACTTGCGAACATGTAATTTTATTATTATCGCGTAAATGGATAAACTGCTATTCTGCATTCTATCCAAGATCACATTACTAGTTAGCTAGCGAGCAGTGAGACACGTCGTGGATTAGCTAGAGTGGCACCGGCCGGCGCCACCGACATCGATACATAAATTCGATCTCACGATTCTACTCGATCACCGTAATCACTACTCGAGACGATAGTGTGGTCAATTCATCGACTTCCGACAATTATCGATACGCCGACGCTTGTTATTACGGAAAATTGATTTTATTGAGACATACTCGCCGATGCAGTTTTCTAATAGCCCACCGTCAGTGGTCCTCTGTGCGATTATATGGAATCGATACGATGTAATAACGAAGTCATTATGAAAGCGGTGGTTACATGCTTCAGAGGTTTCTGAGCTATTTTTCGCTCGACTGGATCCATCCATCCATACATCTGATTAGACATTTCTCAATGCGCCATCATCATTAAACAGCCAATGATTACCTACTTTTACATTCTCTTGCTTCGTATATTCGATAACATTTTCAATTAGGTACAAATTTATTATTTATGAATTCTGGTTTAATCATTCTTGAATATTCTATCTGTGACGTGATTAGCACAGTGTCACTCAGACCCAGAACTAAAGTCTAGCAATCTAGGCCGTTTCGGGTCTAGAGACGATTGTCTAATCATTTGTTGTCTGTCCGGTACTTACTATTGATACTAATCCAGTGTTTCTATTCCTATCACAGTTTAGTTTCAGTCAGAACTCAGACGGATTGAAAACTAAACAGTGAAGAGAGTTGAAGACAGGTCATAAACTAGTTACCTCTGATGTATCCAATATAATGTGACAATATGCTAAAATAATTTTTTTACCGCATTTTTATCGCTATAAAACTTCCCAAAAAATTACGTTAGGTATTATATCAAAATAACACATTAGTTTCTTTTCACCGCGAGAAAATCCATAATAACGCGTGTAAAAACTAATAAATGTGACTGATACTTTTAGTCTATCTACACACGCGATAGTTTCACTCTTTCATAATTGAAATTCTAAGATTAAAATTTGATGTCGATGTATCTCTCATTTCAATCAACACTAGGATAACAGACATTGCAATCGAAACATTGATTTCAGGCCTGTTCCTGATAAAATCGTCTGTCAAGCTTTTAGTCTCTGGCTGGCTATCATGATCCATGGTTGCCTACCTCTACCTACCAATCACGCGACCATTACCCGTTCTTCTAATAAAGATATAAATTACTGAAACTTAATTAAAACGCTTATCTTTCTGGCCCTGCCGGGGTCTATTTAGAAAATTGAACGATTTATCGGCGAAACTCGGAACATCTGTTGCTGGTTGATTGATTTACCTATAGTACGGGAGTGTCTTTTAGGAATGCGTTATCTGCTAGTTTAGAGTTGTTTACGGTGTTCTATTTTTCTGTGTGGATTTGAACGCATATTATAAATTAATTAATCGATCAAAATTTCATACCTACCATACAACACATTTAACAAACAGTACAAATACATTATAAATAATTCAAATTAAAAGTGTAATAAGATAGATAAATATAATAATAAATAAAGTACAAAAAGGTTTCAACTCAGTATATAGGTATGTAAAATTTTCCCGCAGTTTAAAGGCGTCAATGTGTAACTTACGTTTTCTTACAAACTTAGATACCTTTTAGTATCTTCCATTTGAAACTCTCTCGAAATCTATAGTTAGAATTTATAGATCTATCTCGTAATAAATATCGAAAATTTCAGTTCTCACACAACCGGATATGTAATGCGAAATAACAGTCAACGGCTGCGTCGGCGCATAGAATATGACGCGGACACAAATGTAAGGCGCTCTTGTGCTCACGCGCAGGTAGATAGATAGGTGCGATTCTCACGGGACGGGCGAAAATTCATTAAAATTCACGAGATCTGATAACATATATTGTTACTTTGTTCCATGTTATCAAAAAAGTAATGTGTGAATTATCCTTTATTTTATTTTTATGCTCTTTATGTAGAGTGAGAGTAACCAACAATTGTGGTTATCCGTTTTAATTAATTAGGTAATGTTTAAGTTTTTCTAGATATTTATTAATCTGTATCATCAGGAGTCATCTGAATCATAATGTCAACATAAACAATTATTTCTATAATATTAATAGCGATAGAAATGGTATCTATTGTGATTAAACTTGTTTTTAAAAGCCAGTGGGCGGATGATGAAGAACTCTCAATCGTTCCAATAAATTGATATAATGTTATCAAACCCTATAAACATGAAATGAAACATAATTTAAGAAACAATTCACAATAACTTAGTAAGAATTTGTCTGTCAGAAGTTTTGCTATCAATAAACAAAGAATAACAAATATTATTAAATTAAAACCAGGAAATATTAAGTTAAATGTTCTATAATTATTGTATTTATTTAGGAACGTCATGTGGTTACTGACATTATCCTTATTTGTTAAGTAGGTACCCTTCATAAATCGTAAAATAACAGAAATTTACAGGGAAAAACTAATAACGGAAAAATCAAAATTAATCCTCCTATTTAATTCCGTGATTTAAACCTAAATCATAAACAATATAATCCCATACATACAATAACAGCATTTGGGGAATAATGGTATTGGTATTTTATAAATGGAGTCAAAAGTTATAATGGAAAAAATATGAACCTATTAAAGGACCTACTGAACCAATTTAACGAACAATAGGTGAAAGGGCACTAATATATCGACCCTAATACACCATTTGAGAATCAATATACATCCCGTTAGTTGCAAGAAGGATGCTTTCCGATACGTGACCAAATTATTTTATTTATGACCTATTCATAGGCTAAATATATTAATATACATAGAAAACAGTTAGATTTTGCCGTTTTATAATATTTTTTTACTAGTTACTTACTTACTACTTTATAAGTTTAACGTCATAGTGGTAATAATGTGTGAAACAACATGTAATACCTTCTAGTATTATATTAGATTAATTTATCTATTGTTTTTTTGTTTGATATCCTGTCCATTCAAATAAGTGTTTAAAGAAAAATTTAATTTAAGATGTTTTTATAGTAACTATATAATTATCTGGCAAAGTGTCCTGTTGAGAATCTCATCGACCACTACTGTAAATTTAAATAAATATAATAGAATGCCACTTGTAAGCAAAGCCGAATGAGTGAAACCAGAAGCCAAAACCAGTCAATTGTAATAAAATGTAAATACGATACGGTATGCGCCTATGGATGATTCCCAGCGGACAAACGTTGCACCGTTCGAAAGCGCATTAGTCGACTAACACAAGTGAATTTTGATGCAAATATAAGGACTTATAAGAATCAACATGAATAGAATAATGATATGGTACTAGCAAATTGAGAACTTTCACGAAATCATCATTCCCAGGTCAGGTTGAACTTTAAACATTTAATAAAAGAGTAAGTTAAAAAAAATACTTTCGTTTCGATATAATTAACATTTTATACTCGTATAAAGCTGGTAAAAAATCCCTATCTACAAATTAAGTATTCCTTTCAAATACTATTGACAATGACCATATCACAAGTTAATTGAAACCATTATCAGAAGATAATATATTATACTTTGTAAAAGCATACAAGTAAGCAAATTTTATAGTCCTCTAATGCCGGAATTAATAAAATAATTTCTAAAGCCTCAATAATGTGAGATCCTTCAATGAACTAAGTAGATACTTAAGAAATGTTTTCTAGCGTACAATAAAGTCCATCAGTTACAACTTACAACGCTCATAAAACATGATATCTGATAGATAAATAACTGGAATTAGAGATAGAGGATGTAATTATCACAATAACCGTAAACAATAACTTTACAAAAGCCGTGAGGTTCGCGCCAGGGGGCCTATAATGATGATGGTGTTAGTGCCATAATCATATCTGTTGACACTTGCACTGGACCACCCGTAGTTGTAGCTTTATCATTTTTTGATGATAACATGATATTTAATAATGGTAGAAGATAAATTTAATAATCATTGCAATAAGGAAAACTAATACGTAGATGAAAATCATGTAAAATGTAACAAGAAAATAAGTTCAACTAATTGTTTAATTCTAAATCATTCTAAGTACCTATATATGTGTTTTAAAACCCAACTTTAAATATTTATGAAGATTTAAATAAATTTGATGAGATTTGAAAATATATTATAAAAGTAGAAAATAATTCAAGTTAACTGTATGGATGAAGAATGAGAAACTTTCTCACGCATAATCCGCACAGCAGAGCATATAGCGTATCCATGACGCTGTTCAGTATAAAACGCCATAATAAGGCGTAAGAAATCAATACATCAGCGTATCTGATTGTGTGTCAATCCATGTGGCAGATATAGCATTATACCAGCATTATATATGCATAAATAATGTTGATATATGCAAATGGGGACGCAGATAGCATCACATCAAACGGCCAGCTTGGTTATAATCTGTTTTCTAATCTCTGTCCAAATATTTTGATCGCATTACCGTCATTGTTATTTTAAAATATTAAATATGATATATTGTGTTTAATATGTTGGTTAGTTTTGTAAATAGGTAGGTAGTCGATATATGATCTTCAATAATACCTCACGCATAACTGATCCCATTTGGCCTTACATATCAGTTTCCACGGCTCTTTCCGCGTCATGAATATGTCTAAGATAGTTCTGCGCTGAATGTACATGAAATAAAATAGTGCTCTTTGTGGAGCTCACTGAGAGAGAGAGCTCTACATTGTTGTTCACAAATATTCCAGTGTATATAAATGTAAATTTTCTTTTGTATACAAATATCGCGAGATGTAAATAACTCTAATTTAGAATTGTAAGAGGCTTTATGTTAAGATAAGATATTATTAGAATGTTGGACAATGAACTACTCCCACGCAAAAAATGATTCTCAATAAAGGATTTACATTTACAACATACATATTAGGGTGGATTTTTCTGTCAAACAGACCTTTTTTCAAATAATTTGAGAAAAAAGACAAATCTAATTTGTCGTAGACTGCAAAGTAATACTTACATGAACTGAGCAAGTTTTTGATTTATACTTACAGATTAGGGCTTACAGATTCAGGATGAGAATAAATTTCTTACCTGTAAAAAGAATAAATAAATTAGAAAACATCGCATGAATTAATAATATACAATCGTTTAAGGTAGGTATAAGTGTGATGCGAGTCAAAGGTGGCATAGTTACTAGAAAGAATTCGTATCCATCATTTATGTTATAAATAACAAATTATGATAATTATTATAACGACGACAATGAACGGCAGAAAGCTATGGTTTAATTAAGCTAATAAGTAAATATTAGCTTAAACCATAGCTTTCATTGATGAACATCAGGTATTTTGATATACCTACAACAGATATGCATAACAATTCATAACATGCTCAAAATTTTTCTTCCGTTTACATTCACCTGTGTTATACACTTAAAAGATATTATGATCATATGATTTTCGACCATACACCATCAATGTAGAGTTCACTTTTGTAAACTCTACAGAAGCAAGCTGGACCCTTGAAAAGCATTAGACCGTGTTTTATGGAAATTCTTCGGCCAATGAACACAAATTGGCCATCTCACAAAATGACTTACAGCATGTTATGGGTTAAACCTTTGATGTGTATTGTTCTTTCAACTAGGCATCCCAAAAAAGGAGAATGGTGCAGCTAATTACTATCATAATGTTTTATATATTTAAAAGCACAAATTGGTGCAACGTTGTGCAAAATCTTGATAGATAATGTAGGACATCTTTTTCTCTAAACATCTATTAAAACGAAAACAATTATTAATATTTAAAAAATATATCAGCGCTTTTTATTATTATATTTTTGTAGGTCTCGGAAATCGGTTGGCCCTATTTATAAAACAAACAATGGCTTCATTTCAGCAAATTATTTCAATATATTCATAATAAAACAATACACTAATTGTCCTTTAGAATTACCACTAGAACTAACAGAATCTGTCTCAATTGAGATCTATTTAGGTACTTTATGAGTTACATTTGAAGATTTTCATGAATACTGTAACGTATTTTAAACGTAGGCGGATAACAGCAAAAGCTTTTAACAAATCTCATTTAAATCGGGTTAAGTATTAAAGCGACGACCAGAGATACAAAACTGATATTGTTAAGAACATACTTTTGCAAAGTAATTTACAATCAATTAGAACGCAATGTCGCCAGTAGATAATTTCCTATTTATACGAGAGCAAAACGCTTTAAAACACTCGATTACACTCTAGCCGGCGCGATTGATCAAACGCAACACTAATGCAAGTAAGAGTGATGAAAGCTTACAAGTAGTTGAGATGAGTGAAATCTCAAATGCGAAAAAAAACTAAAAGTGAGAGATCAAATTGCGAGCATTGACAAAGAAATTTGCAAAGTCAGTCCCGAACAAAGTCTAATCGAAAACTTTCACTAGCTAAAGTGCTTGTACGTCATTCATAAATAGTTGAAATTATTTCTATTTAAGCCAATTCCGTTTATAGGCTTATGCCTTGTCATCTATTGACAGTTAGGCAGTTTAATTTTTTACAAAGCTTTCATTTGAATCATCATATTACGGTGCGTTTATTACAATTTATTAAAACTCTCAGAAATCCGTATTTGTGAATAATCGTTAGGACGTCTTTTCGATTATACTATTTATGATAACTTTAATTCCTTAAAAATCTTAGAAAAGTCTTATCATATTTAAAAACAGGTATATTTTATAATTTGTACGAGTATATCAATCCTTTAGGAATGACTTTTTACAAAAACCCCAATACGTTGCATTGGATAATTTTCAAGAAAATAAAAGCAACATAGCGTATAATTTCAAATAGTTGTATTTTATGTAATTTCCATCTGTAATAGAGTCCCTATTATGGCTTTCCTCTCCCGTAGGCAGTGGCTAGTCTAAATTTACGTCTATAATACTGTAGAATGAGGATGATTCTATAGTCTGCCAGCTAAAACGGCGTGCAATTGATAATGTTTCCGCATGATTGTGGTCAGACTTACTGCTTTATTGGTTTCTCTAAAATGATTCAGAATTACATTGTCCTTTTTTGGTCAGATAGATTACAATTGTACCAAGACGCCTTGACTGTTGCCTTTTCTGTCATTTTCATTAAACCACAGAGCGTTTCTATTTTTGGTTACTTACATTTCGGTAATTGTTCTTGTGGGTTAACGATAATCGTTCTGGAATTCTCTGATACTAAATAATAATTGCCATCATGTTTATCTATAACATTGACAAATTATTATAATCATGGCTTCACGGCAGCTATTATGGCGAGTTATAACTAAACAGGATGTGCCATACCCTAACTAATATGGCCCTTTGGGTAATGCAAATATCTCATAGGATTCAGAAGCCATCATTGTCTGGCTGTGATGTGGCCCATTGAGTGCCTAATGACCCATGATGAATTTTAATGTGATGTGTTTGTCTCTCATAGACTGAAATAATACAGAATTAAGCTTAGGTGTCTATAGATCCACATTAAGTACCTACAGAACAATATTTTCATAGAGTCTAGGTACTGCTGAACATTCACTCCCCATAGATTTTGTGTTGCTGCCGGACTCAACTCGCAATTACCGTAAAAACCGTATAACTAAATAAGCCTTGCATTTAGAAAATTTTACAAATTTGATTAGACCTTGTAGTATTTTACATAATGTGAACAAACGTTTGACACTTTGTAGGAGCCTTGTGTTGCTATTAATAATTGTACCAAAGTTTAACAAAGTTGTTTACATAATGTACTACTTTTCGTTATCAACATTACTATAACGCATACCTATATTTAAATAGACATATGCCATCGAATACCATTACAGACTATTATAAACGCATTGCTCGTCGAAGAGCGTCGTATAAAACACACTTAGTGGAAGAAAGTCGAAGGACCGGGTATTCGTCCTAGAAAACACTTCACTTAATGTAGTTTTCACTTTAAAACACCATACAGAAGTTAATGTATTTTTAAGCCAGTTCTATAAAAGTACTTAAGATTTCTAGAACAAATTGTGATGATAAAATACCGGAGTAGGTACGCGTGCGTAAGGTTTCAGTATATATCTAGTTTATCTATCAGAAACGTAGGTTACTTTACGTATATTATCAAACCAAGGTAAGTTTGACTACACAGTTTTCAGGCTATGTTTACGGTAAAGTATGTAATTCTACATTCATATTATAATAACGGGATTTACTAACTTTATACTACATACATAATTGTTTTACATACGACATCTCGATGATTAGAAATAAATCTCATAATTTACAACCCAGTGCACAAACAATTGACTCTTGCGCATGTTGTCATATCCGTTACAATCTCAGCTGAAGCGAATCTAAGGCGCTATTCTCTGTAAGATATATGCGATTACGCCAACCAATTTATCACATCAATATTTATTACATGAAAACCGGTTGAAAAATTCTTTTTATATCATTTAATACTTTCTATTTAATACAAATCATGAACAGAAACGTTTTAAGATAAAATGTTAAGATATAACATTTTTCCCTTGTTTTCGTTACTAACTACGTTTCATTTACTAACTACGCGTGGCTCAGCCTGCGTTAAAATTAATTTCCCTGCGTTTAAATTAATTCCTCGCGGCAAAATGAGCCTCAGCTCTTGTTTAAACTAAGTATATTAAGAATATTCAAGTTTTGTCGTAATCCATTCGGTAGTTTTTGTGAAAGAGTAACAAACAAACCTACATACCATATGCATATTCTTACAAAAAATTACGTTTATCATATTAATAGTAGCAGGATAATGTATAAGTAATTTTTTCTTTTAAAATCTCTATCATAAGATTAATTTTAATATAATGTTCTAGCTAAAACCGTTTCCAGTGAAACAATAGCTTAAAAAAAACTAAGATCCTCTAAGTCGGTTAAAAATGAGAGTCGATTCTAATCACCACAGTGGCCGGCTACCGACAATGCTCTTTCATAACATTTAGTAGTTTCCATCAACATTTTACAGTTACCCCGTGACACATAAAAGTAGTTTTATTTTATAAGAACAAAGGAGTTTACTGTGAGTCAGTGATTCTCCGAAACAACAATCTGTAGGAAGTTGGGCAATTGGAAAATTGTTGGTGATTAAACAATTCGTTTTGTTCCTTTTGTAAAGAGATTGACACAGTTTGCGATTAGATCAGTCATCGTTGTAACTAACGCGGATTGTTAAACGCAAGCCATACGTATGTTTTTATAGTTCAAAGTACTTAAGTATAATTAATATAGGTAAATATAATAAGATTCTTCAAGGCTTATTCTTTAAGGACTTCTCGTAATAGCTCAGGAAAAGAGTTTAAATGGTGAGAAAACATGGGAATAGATCGGGCAAAGCCGCGAGCGTGTCAGCTAGTAAATATTAATTTTTTCAGTCGCTTGAAGTGCATAACCAACATCCAAACATTAAACAGTTAGATATTTCGTGGTTATGTTAAAGTGCATATTGTTAGGAAGTATTTGTATTAATTTACATTTTATTAATCTAGATCTAAAAATTAATTTAACCCTTTACGACAATGCTGGTATAATCTCCCGATCGTTTATCTTTCGGTAATGTAAACCACAGTATACACTTGAACAAGTGCATCCAGATGGATGGTAGATACCACTTTCGATCTACGTGACAGATACAGCATAACTGCTTAACTGCTCGTAACAGCCGTGTGCTGTAAAACTTCTGTACAAACAGGTACCTTCCGGTAATATGATCTAAAGCAGATCAATATCAGGGTAGATTCTTCAGCGAAATGAAAGTGTGCGGGAGAAAGTTCTTACCTAACAAAGAACATTATGTATTTTAGGAGGCAAAAATGTGGTTCCAGCTTAAGAAGTTTTTTTTATTTGTACATTATATATTTTAGGAGGTAAAAGAATGTGTATGCCGTGTCGCGTCCATTTAAAAGTATTACTACCTTACCTAATCTCGCATCTTGAATGAAGACCGTGGAAATGTGAAGAAAATGAAGTGCCGGGAAATAACTTATTACCAGAGGGAAATCATTTAAAATTTACTTAAATCATTTAATACGCAGACAGACATTAGACACACTGTTTTTACATTATAGATAGACTGTTTGTACAGTAAGTTACTTACTTAATATTTTTGATATTAAAACCAAACGCACTCCCAAAGTGCTCATATTGTCACCAATTTCACAACCATTGATTTTAATACTACTTGCCCCAATTGATACTCAATACATAAAACAATCGCGAAAGTTTTGCTGTCGAAATACACACCGTGAGAATTTAACCCTTTCAACGCGCACGTGTCTGCTTAGTCACGTCGCGCGTCGCTCGTCGTCGGCATTAAGTCTCGCTTACATCGTCCAGTCACTTTCCAGATTCCAATTTATCTTCGAACTTTGGGAATTTATTTGACGCGACGACATGTTTTATGCGTTCGGAGCCAGTTTTAGTGGTATTATTTGACTTGTCAAGTCTCTCGCACTTAAGTGTTTAGACACAACACTTAGCCGAGCTCCTTTGAACATTTACTTTTAATAAGGTGCGTCAAAACAGGGACTATTATTTTCAACCGCAAATCTACAAATGCGTCTTTCTTTCCCGTATTTAATTTCTTTTTGAAACTTGAACCTATTCGCTATATTTGGGATAGAGACAAATAAAAAATGCATAAAAACATTCATCATCAATCACATTGCAGTCAGTGGCTTATTAAAATGCTTTACAAAAACAACTAACATAAAAAGCTTATCTATGAAAGAATCGAAAGGTGAAATTTTATGTAGTTCATAAAATCTCTAGCCTAGATTTACAGCGTTCCCCGGCGGTAAATCATCACCATAGCGATGCCCCGGATCATCGTCTCGATACACTGGTACCAAGCCCTTTGATATTTAATATCGTGATATTTTACTCCACCATAAATCAGCGAGATAAAGCCAGGATAGCATCGGAAGGTTAACTTTTGGCGTGAGACGAAGGTAGATAATGTCATGAGCTTTTGTTGTTGACTATTATTTATCAAGCTAACGTAATTTCCTGGCTCCATGTTTATTTCCTTTATTTTTCTGATGAGTATAAATAAACTTTATATATAATGAAGCTTCTAAAATGCTTAAATTACATTGAAATACGAGTGAATAAACAAAATTCCCCAATACTTAGGTATAATGGATAATATGCAATAGACCCACCCCTGTCCAATAGTGGAAAGTAATATGAATTGTTATAATGCAGATGACAAGCGTCCCGTCTTTTACAGGCGCCTGTTAAACTGCCACTATTCGAATGTTCCTAAATAAATTTCCCTACTAGGAAGTAAATTTTGACTCAAATTACAAATTCATAAGATGTTAGAACCCGTTCAAGCCCGTTTTAATTTTTTATCACCCGTCGATTACCCCGAGCCCGTTAACGCACACGCGCACTTGGAAACCACTGGAATCTATCCATGATAAATTACCCTCCTCGCCAACTTTACAGTTCAACCTTAATCACCAACAATAAAGGTGGAATTACAGCGATAGTAACAGTCTCCGATTCTGTGTGGGTGATTATGAACAAGCAATTAAACCTAGCGTTACTATCTTCAGATACGTCCTACATTGTTTATGTGCTAGTGTTTGATGTGATGACATATCTCGATAGTTTGGAGAGAGTCGTGAAATTAAGTTCATCAGATTTCTCTTACAGCTAACGAGAACATGCTATGAAAATACGTTCATGTATAACCTTTTGAAAATATCAATTTAATTTTACTTTATTTGAGAAATTATAGAAAATGGGCCACAATTCCTACAATATACAACGTAACACATTACATTTTGTTTCTAAGTTTCAATGTGTACCTACATTGCTAAACTAAAAAAAGTTTTCTTTCACATGATTAACAGATGCAATACGTATTTATTATTATATACAGTAATGCGATCGTAACAAGAAAAAACAATAAGAAGTTCCACTAACTGAGCATAACAGTATTAAACGTTTAGTTTCCATTTAAAATATACATCAGGAATGCGTATAATTTTCAATTTCCAGCGCGAACACAATGCTTTTCATTTCAATTACAAACACGCTGTGCAAATGTTTTAGATTTCCATCTACAGATTCTACAGCTATTGTCACCACATACCGTGTATTGTTGTGGGGATATTATTTTAATGGTTTGTGCTAATGATGTGATGATTTTTAAATCTAACAAATAAATAAATAATAAAACGAGCTCAAAGCTAACTTAATAATAAAGCCGGTACAGCAGTGGGGTTTCAGAATAACTCCCTTTTTGGCACACATCAGCACAGTGCAGACATATCCTTACTTACCTACTCATACATCATATTTTTGTATGCACCTACTTTTTGTTCTTTTGTTTTATTTTTGGTTTGTTGTTCCTTGTCTTTACATCTGCATCAACGTGTGTGCTTGATAAATGTAACTTCTTTCTTTCAGAGTATTTATGTATAACGCGTAATGTAACATTTTATATTACGCGTAATGTAACATTTTATATTACGCGTTATACATAAATGCTTCCGTATCTACGAAGATTACGATAATTATACTTTCTTCGATTTTTAATAAAATAATTGATTAATTGATCAATTGAATCAAATTAAAAGGCATTAGATAATACAAATAACTTATATAAAGTACTAAATTACTAAAGCATAATAGATAATATTTATAACTTCTGAAGCTATAATGGTTAATATCGTTATAGTTTATAGGTATTAAAAGTGCATTGCGTGGTAAACTCTCAATTGATGATTATTTTTTAAGATGTAACAAGTCCACAGTTAAAATAAAATAATGTTAATATTAACATGTAAATTATAGCTACCTCTAACTAAACTAATAGAATTTCTTGTTTGACAAAAACCACCAAAAAAACGAGTTTCTAACTCGTGCTACTAGTAACACTTGACAGAATGTGCTCTAGAAATTAAATAGAAACTAACTAGCAATTACTTGAGGGTACTGAAGCGTTTTGACAACCATTTTCGCGCCATTTGCATTAATGACAGCGCGGCGCAAACTAGTGACGGGCCACCCGTGGACAAACTAGACTTGCCTGTGGTCGCCTCGAGCGATGAATCGATGAGACGTCCCCGCACTATGTATTTAACGGACTTATCGCTTAATTTAGCAATTACCGCTAACAAACTAAAGATTATCAACCATTTGAATCAGGAAATCGGTATAATAATGAGCTATATTATGGCGTCAATACTTTCCCTGGTTTAAACAAGATCGATCAAAGTTGGTTATCGATAATCGATCTTTATTTGAACTAAGTGTAAATTGCATGATAATTTGGTAACTTGATTTAAAATGCAGTCCTATAACAAGTAAATTTACCAAGGCATTTGCTTAACTGACATTTTTAAATAGGCCAACATACACTATAAAAATTATAGTGTATTATGATTGGTATAAACCAATTTACAAAGTTTAAGTTATTTGACGTGTATCTGCTATGTTAGTGTATGATTTTATATATACGGAATCATGTTTTTACTTTAATTTTCCCTAATAACTCTAGTCCTACACTCAATACCATTTCCTAATAAGATTTGAACCGGACCTCAAAAGCGTATTAAACCCGAATAAGACCAGTTAAGCGATAGAGACCTTAAAGCCATTGAATTAATCGTTCACACCTATATATCCAATAAAGATATCATCCGCATTTCACGGTTCATACTACTTCCTATTAAAGGCAAACCCGAGTATCTTGTACAATGTAAAACGTAGTGAATAGCTGTGGGGGAAAATCTCTGTGATCTTAATCTTAACATAATTTAGATTTAGGTGTATCGTACCTAAAGGAGATAATTTTATACAAAGAGGGATTTTATTTAATTTTGATATCTAAGTCTTACGATACAATAATTTTGTTATTTAAAAAAAATATTGATGAGAAGAAAATTCATGTCTAATTATAAATTAATCGCCTGGAGATGTTTGAGAAGGGAACATTATTTGAAAAGCAATAAACTGATTGTAACTAATTGTAAGATATTGAAAATTAAATTATCCATATACAAATAAAGAAAATCTGTACTATAAATAAATAATGGCAAAAAAAACCAAGAAATAAATTACAAAAGCTTATCATCTTATGCTCACCATAAATCATATACTAACCTAATTTGCTGGTTAGTGGATAAATTATTCCAAAATATGCGTAACCCGTGTACGTGAAACAAGGTCGTGGTTTGCGTGTTGTCGCAAAATTTACTGGAAAAAGATAGGTTACCGCATCAAGTTACCCGCAGGTACACTTGCCAACAAAACTATAATACAAAAATTGGGTAGATAAATCGAATAAATACAAATATCGATGAATTTTAAGAAAAGTAACTATGGGTTACTTTGATACTACATTTCATACAAATCATTTCCTTTATAGTCGCAATAACCTATTTGAATGATTTGAATGGTAGGTATATACTCGTATATCTCTCTTCTTTAATCGGCCTACTTATTTATTTAACTTTTAATTGCGAAAAACAAAAATCCTGTACAACAAAAGGGTTTAATCTTAAAATTATATCGCATTATTGGACCACCTTATTAGACATTAATAGTTAAAAGCATTTATCGCAGACTGTACATTGTTAAATCCTACTGAATTTGCTGCCGTGACATGACTTTCGTGATGTTTCGCAAAACGAGCGCAAACGACGCAATGTGATTTACGAGATCTCGATTCGCTAACAACAATTTGGTAACTGGAAAATTGTTAATATTTCGTTTGGCTTTGAATTTTACAATTGCAAAACGGAGTTCAGTGATCTAATTCGATTAGTTACAGATAAGTATAACACCAAAAACAAAACTAGTAAGAGATGCCACAAATTACAACACGAATCCGGAAATGGAAGCCACTGAATATTTGTAAGGAAAATCTTGCTTATTGATCAAACCCATCAAAGCTACGCCTTTTTGAGGATAAGCGGGGCGAATTGAAATAATGCTCTAAAAGACGAAACTAAGTCAATTAAACAGATAACCACAAGATCTGCTGACAAAAGATGTTAATCGTAAAAATTGTCAGACTTTCTAATATAGTCATCCGCTTATTCACCTACATCAAGGTAATTAAAATCACGTCAGCAAAATGAATTACTTTAAATTGCGCGAGGCCGTAAAGCAAATGAATGGGCATAAAATTAATAGTCTTAATTATATTGTAAAATTTATGATAACTTGTATTCACTATAAAGACAGGCAGTGATACTCAAACAATTAATTGATAAAACTATTTCTACAAATATACTTTTTTGATGTTGCAATAAGAAAATAAAGCACGGTAATAAAATGTATGACCATGTAATAAAATGCATAACAGAACTACAAATTATTAAACAATATCGAATAATACTAATAAATGATACGACCCATAGATTAAAAGATACTCAAATTCCCCATTACTATAAAATTAATCTAAAACAATCTTAAACGTTTAGACAACACTCTGAATGAGAGGAACTATAAAATACACGAGGTGGAAAACCCTTACTCAATAATATGTAGATTGAAAGTTACGACGTGAAAACAACAGTCTTGTCAGCCAAGTCCTAAATCCTCATTAGTAGGAAAACTTCCGTAGATTTTAAATCAGTGGGGCTTGCATAACTAAAATCAATAGATTTAACGGGCATTGAAGGCGTTGCCTAGAGGGTATACAGTTTGATTAGTCTGTTGTAAAATATGGTCTTATATTTCACACAAACTTTACACTAATAATCTCTTAATAATATTTTGATAAGAACTTACGATGACGTAAGTAAGCTAATCACACGGCTATGACGGTAGCCAAATTTACACCCTTGTCGGCCATACTACGCAAAACCTAAGACCCTCTCAAGGATGACTCGGCCTCTAAGGAACTAGGGTTATTTTAGGGCTGTCTCAAGGTCATATGCATACCTTCATAAGGGGATACTACAACCAAATTTACACCGTAATCCGGTTATCAGAAATTATATGCACAGAAAAGGATAAGCGTTCCGTTTTTTCCGTCGAAATTTAATGCAGAACGACGACTTGTCATTTAAAACATTATAGTCAGGGATCCGTAGTACATGGAAATCAAGTGATTACTAACAAGCTAATTTTTGGTGAGTAGCTTCGTTTCGATGAGACGTCCAAAGATATCCTATACCCAACTCTCGATTGTGGTAGCTAACAGAGATATCAAGGATTAAAAAATTCAAGGATGTAAAACCGGGATAACGGACCACGAAATTTGTAGGACAATATGTTATATCTCAAGATAATTATCTAAATTATATAAAAACATGTTTGTCCTACAAAACCTATGGTTTGATCAAAGAGTCCGCCATTTCCAAAATGTGTCGAAAACGAGGTCAATTTAAATGATTACTATGATTACTAACCAGCTGATTTTTTGTTGTATACTTAATTAATATTTATAAAATCTAACGGACATATTGTCCGACAAATTTCGTGGTCCGTTATCCCGGTTTTACATCCTTGAATTTTTTAATCCTTGATATCTCTGTTAGCTACCACAATCGAGAGTTGGGTATAGGATATCTTTGGACGTCTCATCGAAACGAAGCTACTCACCAAAAATTAGCTTGTTAGTAATCACTTGATTTCCATGTACTACGGATCCCGGCCTATTATTGTCATTCTGAATGTACCCCTGCTGTAGATACCTCAAGACTCCTTGTGCCGAATATTTGCTCAGCATATTTTTATTTAATTTTCTTATAATTTATATTACCCTCGTTCTAAATGATTCAGAATTCATATAAAACCTTCTATGCCTTAAACTTTTTTGACATAATCAGCTCTTAGATACAAGCTTTCTATCAAAAGCTTTTACATAGCGTCCGAGTGCGTCCGTCTATCCGTTGCGAATAATCACACTTCCTTCAAGCATGCAAATGAGGCGCTCGGCACGCGAGGCCCAGACCACCCTCCGGAGCCCTAACCCGATTCTTTAAACATAAGGACGTAAAAAACTCATAAAGCTCAGTTATTACTGGAAATTGGCTCCTACTGGTTGTTATTGATAATATGTAGCTTTACTTCTTGACATGATCGTATCACCGAGCTCTACTTTCAATAGAGTTTAACTTTGAAAATGCCTGACGATGGTCATGGTGTGATATGTTCCATCGAGTCCACCACAACTTAACTGGCAACTCTAATTAGATTAAATATTTCGATGTATTTCTATTACAAGTAGCTGGCGTATAAATACGTATCTACTACACTTATCACGATATTTTATATGAATTAATTATTATTTTTATCTCTGTAAAATTACGAGCTTACCACGGGCTAGACGTCGATGTGAATTGTCCAGCAATATTTATTTATTATACCTGCACTTCACTTTAGTCGAAAGATGTGAATCAAAACGACTACAGTATTTTCTATTGTCTATAACCGTGGCTCTAAACCTATTACAGGACAATAATCTGTGGATAACAATATAACAGTTCTTTGGCTTCTTCATTTACGTAGAGTTGAAAACATACTCCTGACTGTCACACCTGATTGTTCTTTATTTATTAGAACAAACAAATGTCTTAACGTAATTCTAAAAATAATCTTCTAAGTGCATAAGAGGTATGACCTTTCCCATACTGTAAGTAAAATAGTAAGCAACAATGCGTAATAAAAAATGCTTGAATAAATATTGAGTTGTATTTGGAACCTACTTTTTATTTGCCTCACTCGAATCTCGTCGTAAACCCGAATAAAGTATAATGTAGGTAATAAGGCCGAGTTCGCGTGATTCTTGGCCTTACCCGACTACATACGTTTTATCACCAGACTTTTACGTTATTGTTATAAAATATCGGTAACTATCAGCTATGTTATTAAAGAGTTACACATTTCTCATAGTTTTCAATTTTGTTGAGACAGGTCTATTTTCCTCGATTTTCCTCTCGTTATCTTAAGGAATTTCCCCAATTTTCTTTTGAGGACATAGTATGGTATTATAAAATAATATGAGTTTTTATGCTGATGAAGAAAGCCTTTAAAGAGACAATTAATAATTTATGAGTCTTATGAAAATAATATAAATAACGAGTAGATCAAAATAAATAACACAAATAGCACAATGGATGTGATAAGGACTATCAATTTCCTGAACTAATATCCTTGATTACATGTAAATAAAGGATTTCAATGAATAATATAAGTTAAGCAACATTGAAGCTAAAAAATATGCACAATATGCTATGTAACATTGATTATAAGTAATACTTCGACCGACAATTTCCCTTGCGTACTTCATTATTTTGTATTGGGGTGTAGTATTTTTCTAAGTATAATAATAGGATAATAATGAATGACGAAATATAAGAATTTAAATGTCGTACATGTATCGTTTGTATCAACGTCGATGTATCCTCGTAAAATCCCTACGTAAATAATAATATACATACAATTAATACTTTTAGAATCATTTGATTTATCCTTATTATCTTGGCATTTTCAATACTATTGACCTGCGCTCATAATAAACTTTCCTCTTAGATATTCATACCATGAAATTAATAAAATAAGCTGCAAAATAACCTGTATGTCATGTTTTGTACATTTTATTTTCTTATTATTTTCCGTCCTTTGATTGAATTAAAACATATTTTAATATATTTTTATTATTATTCTAATAATTGCAAATAAATATTCATTAAAAAAAAATATATTGCTGTTTAAAAATTTGATTTAACTCTTGTATCTTATTTGGTTAATTTTATTAATTCAAATTGTGTATACTTAATATTTAAATTAAATTTAAAGACGATATTTAAGACAAGAAAATACTTAACTTGCTTATATTAATGATGCCACTATATCCAACCAAACCATAATATTTAATATCTGAAAATATTTTTCAGAGGACGTAGAACCAATGTCGTTAGCTTCAGGCGAGAACTTGAATGAGTTCAACGCTCTTTGAAAAGCTTAGGTAAGCCCAATGATCGCCTGCCAAGATTATGCTTGAATTTAGAATTAGAATAAAAAAGTTACAGTAAAACCATGGTTACATGGTTCTTCGAAATACCACCTATGTCGTTCTGTTTTCAAAAGGGTAGCTAGCACATAACGTAAGGATGCGGCAGCTGCGCAACATAACAAAAGAGGTCGTATGCAAACATCCGCACTGACATCAGTGCCTGGTAACAACGCATAACGCGTACTTTTCAGATGAAAGATTTCTGGATTTCATGTAACGTATATTTTACAAAATGTATTCAGGAACCTTACTTAAAAATATAGAAAGTGACTATGATATAATTATATCTATCTACCCTATAGGTACAGCTTCAGACATTAATTAATAAAAGATTTGTTATGAAAATATTATATTTGGAAAATTAGAATAAAAAATTAAGAGTGGTCCTGAAAACCAGCATCCTGAAACTGTGCCCCTGCAACCCTTGACCTTCCGCAATCCGCAGCGTCCACTCACCTATTCTTTCCATGGCCGATCTTGTAAAGCTCGACGTGCTTGAACTGGGCGTAGGTGGCCATTTTCTCTCAGCTTTTCTTCAAAATAAAAATTCACAAAATGCACAACGCGCGGGCGAAGCAGGGAGTTTGGAGTTGCGTGCGTTCGGTGCGGTTGCCGACAGCTGACTAGCGCGCGCGAGCAAGCACCCCGGTTTATAATGTGAGTCGATGGTTTACCCTCCCGCGGCTATGTGGCGCATGCGCGGCACTTCAGCAGATCACAGATCACTCTTTCAGGGATCGCTGGAGATGCACAGATCACGGGTGAACGGCTGAACGCAAGAGGTGATGATTGGTCGCGGTGATTAGTGTTCAACTTGGGGGTTATGCTTCCGCGTCTGATGTGGTGTAACACGATTATTTATAGTTCCAGGTAAATGGTATTTTTGGTTGCACGGTAGGCAACGTTTTGCTATTTTTTTACTAGTTGGCTGTTGAAGGATGTGTGCTACGACTGTGCGTGACTTAAGTAACTAGAAAAATATATCTCCTTGGTCTAAGTTAAGTAATGAATTGGAAATAGCCTAAGGAACTGTCCCCATTCTGTGTCTTTCTAATATTTATGTGAGTACAAGTAGACCAATTCCCTCAGGACGTTTCTATTAGGTAGTTATATTGTAGAGGCCATGTGTTTGGGATAAAATATGGGTGTTTATGATGATGATAGTTACAGTAGACTGTATCATATAATTTTAACACGAGCTTGGATTACGAGCCCAAACGCACGAAGCCACAAAAACACCATCTGGTTCACAGTTTGCTCCATGCTTGATATGAAATATGAACATTGAGGCAACGACATAACGTCCGGAGTAACAGCCTGTTAGCTAATTTAATTTATAATCCGAGTTTTAGGAACCCAAGCTTATAAAAGCCTCTAATGTTAGTTTTACATATCAACAAAGGAACGAAGACTTAATTATGAAATTTAATTAGGAAGAATTAATGTAACTGACTGAAAAGGTGTAAGTGAAAGGTAAAATACTTAACAAAATAATAATTTTAACAAATTCTTACATTATTCACTTGTGTAGGTATGGCGGGGTTTGAACCCGCGACCTTCGGAATGAAAGTCGAGTGTGCTCCCACTTAGCCAACACGGCTCATTATTACTGTATGTTTCTTATAAAATGTAAATTTTAAAACGAAGTCAAGAGTTCCAATCCAATTATTCTAAACTTTCTTTACACTGAGATAATCAGGATTCAGTTACCTGTGTCAGATTACTTGTAAGAAACAAACCGTTCGGTTAGTTACTACAATGTAAGTACTATCTAATGTACCCTTTGAATCACAAATGTAATCTGAGTATTGTAGCTGTACAATTTATAAACACTGAATTTACAACTGCCATAAACATGGACCTTGCTTGGGTTCCAATATATTTTAAAATCTATGGGCACTTAAATAAAGTAATATAGGATTTTTTTAATGTTCTAATACCCATGATATTCGAGACGGTTTGTTTGTTTCATGTGCGTTGTAATTTATTTTGTGTGGCTAATAAATAAATAAATAGACGGTGCAGCATTGTATTCCCCAGGGCATTTTTGTAAGATTTTATAATCTTCTTTTTCTCGAGATTTTCTTCAAGCAAAGTCATTGCCTCATTGAAACACCTCTTTACACATACAACGCCCAATGCTATACCGGCTGTGGTTACATACATGCTTCATAAGTTGATCATGCGATAAAATTAAAAAGGCGCTGATAGTGTTAGTTTAATTTAAAAAAAAACTGCATGCCAAAAAGGCCGGTAAAATTTGATCAACAAAGTAAACATAACGGTCCTTACGAGAGAACGAGAATCACTCTCGGCGATAGCACCAGGACGTCCTGCAATGCCAGCAAAGTGCATTGTGTCGGCAACAGCGAAAAATAATTGTTGACCCTCTTAGTTTCGAACGAATGCAGATAATTTTGAACTGGGCCATCTATACCGTTAATACAGGCTTTATTTTTTTATATCAAAAGAAAGTCTGAACAGTATTAAACTATTCTTAAACATAATTAGACTAAACAACCAATCTACAACTTATACCTTTACTAGACATGACTAATTGATTCTTTATCAACGGCCCCCAACTTTGCCGAATTTGTGAATTGTTCAGTGTGGTCATTTAATGAGACAAGATTAGTTTAATAAAGACACAACTTACTCCTTATCAGCATAATTATTCTAACACCACGCAACCGTATCTTAGCGGTAAAAGTAAGTAAGAAATAAAAGGAAGCTTTTCCCTATGCTGATTCGCACGACGCCATCAAGTTACAAAAAGTTTTGCATAATTCAGTTGCAACTCGCCTATTGACGCGTTACCAGTGAAAACTGTAGAGAAATCATCAGAATCCATCAAAGACCAACCTATCCAGAGATGAATGGTGCCAGCATCGAAGCATTAGTTGCTGTGAAGTGACGTGCAAGTGGAGTCATTTGCCACCGCTAAATGGCCGACGATAAATTATGCTTAGTCTTGTGTCGTGCTTGCTGGGGGTGAATAGTGTCGGAACTACCTAGGTCAGGCGTTTTTTGATGCAAGTTTTAAATCAGCTTTCTCTAATTGGTAGAAGTATAATTGAAATGTATTTCTGACACAATGTAACTATACCTATAAGTAGGTACTATATGAAAGTATATTCAAAGTTCATTTAAAGTTCAGCAGCTGGAGACTGTAAAATCATGCTTATACATAGACTAATAATATGTGGAATTCTAACTAAAACCCTTTGATTAAAATAATCTAAGCGTAAAACCTATGAATTATTTCCCAAAAACTATCGTCAGTCTTGCGTTCACTTGTTTAAGTGTAAAGACCCGAAACCTTACCCAAAATATAACTATGCCTCTTCAAGCTATTACAAAATAAACCAAAACACAGGTATCTATTTCTAGCCAGCACAAGCGCGCACGCTTAGTTTATAAACAACTGAAACCCCCTTTCATTTGCTTTCACAGCACACACTGTTTACATCGCCTTCCTGCATAAGACAAAACAGTTATCGTTTCCGTCAAAAAATCGAAACCAGACAAGGTGGAACACAGCACGTGTCGACATTTTAAAGTTGCTTAAAATACTTGTATCTATCGAATAAGATGCATTCTTAAATATCTAATAATGTTTTAGATGCTGTTTTAGATACAATAGCGTTCTACGATCTGATCCAAATAGGCGCGGTAGTATTGTTTATTATGCAAAGACACTACTGGTAGTGCGGCTGTTAGTGTTACTGTTAGTGTTGTGGCCAGTAAATCCATCAAACGTATTAGTGTGTATCTGGCAGTTACACGAAGATACGTAGGGAGTATCGATATCATCCCACGCAATGATTTTATATAGTATAGATTTGTTACAAGCACGCGCATTGTAAAGACTCAAATAAAACCCAATTGTAACTTTTAGTTGTCAGTCTGCGTCGAGCGCAATCACGAGCTTGACATGCCGTAGGTTATTGTGTCCTTGCTAAAACAAATTAAAAATGCCATCGTGTGTGTTTCGGAAGTGTACCAATTACGATGCTAAAGTAAACAAAACACAAGGAATCTCGTATCACATGCGAGTATGCAAAGATACTTAGATTATTTATTTTTCCAAATAATTATAATAATTGAGGCGCGGACATAGATTAGTTAGTGTAGATGCGAATATTGATGGCGATGTAAATTCGATGTAAATGTAAATTCTGATCGAACATTCAACACAGGTACCTACCTATTTTTAATCATCGCGTATATTTGATTAAAACCATAATTCATAAATACACAAATATTCGTCTCCATTCCGCACATAAAAATAACCCCGAATTAAAAAAACTTTTAAAGAGACAGAAAAAAAATAAATAAAATCTTTTTGAAGGTATTTAGAAAGTGTGTTTTACTAATTTATCATTAATTATTTCAATTTCAATAAATATGATTTACTTTTGTAAGGTGTTTAATTTCTTACCTATTACTATACATTTTACTCAAGTGTCCACTCTACGAATATAAATTTTACTCTATGAACTAGTAAACATTTGACATCTTATGTCAGTTTTGGATTCACGGAACAGATTTCAAACTGAAGGGCCCAGTTCCAGAAGTCCCTTAGTCCAAAAACAACATTTTGAGATATTTGACCAAGTTGCTCAAAAAATGTTCTGGAAATATTTGTGTTATGAACCTAGGAAAAATAAAAACACCGTTTATTAGAGAAAAAATCAACCTTTATTTTAAAGTAAGGAACACGTACATAAACATTATAATTTCTTAACCATTAAATTATTCATTATTTGGACTTAGGTTCGGAACGAAGGACTTAGGCACTTATTCTTATATTTCCTGGACTTAGGGACTTTTATCAGTTGACAATTGAGATCACTTAACTAAAATGTATGGCATACTAACAACTCAGACTTTTTAAAATATATCTAAAACTACCCTCAATTTATTCGACTTCCTCGTCATTATCAGTTTCACCTACATCAGGCAGTGTATTAACACCTGCAATTATGTCTTCATAATAATATTTTTCACTTTCAGGGACAAATGAAAGAAGATGTTTCACATCCTTGATTTTTCCTGGCTTTAGTGGTAATGAAGCTTCATAAGCATCTTCTGGTTCTCTTCGTATCCGACACGATAAAAAGCAAAAGACTTGAATGGTCCTGTCATGAAGATTTTCATTGGACTTAGGGACTTAAAGCAAAAGACTTGAATGGTCCTGTCATGAAGATTTTCATTGGACTTAGGGACTTCTTCTATTTAGGGACTTTTCATCTTGAAATCTTCGTAACGTCCAAAAATAAACGATCGTTTAAATGCACATAGGAACTTCTTTTGGAAAAAAAATCAATCAATTATAGCATAGTTTTGAACGCAGAATTTGAAAATGTTGTCAGATCAAAAAATCCCTAAGTGGACTTAGGGACTTCTGGAACTGGGCCCTTCAACTGCAATTACATGAAGGTAACATATCTATACTATATAAAATCATTGATCCCACGTTTTTACTATTTTTTACAAAACCATTTCAGATCAATCAAAATGTACATAAAGCTTAACAATAATTGTGAATAAAACATTGCAAAAGTACAAAACTTAGTAAGTTAGACGAAATAGAAGGATTAAGACATAAACACAGAAGAGAAATGGCTCCCGGCCGCGGAACGGCGGAATGCGTATGGCTTTTAGCAGGTAATATATTTCCCACGAGCCGCGTGTATCCCACAAAGCGTTGCGACATTTAAGTGCGCGTGCGCACGACCAAATTTCAAATCTTGGTGATAAAACCCGGAATCCAGTCATTGCTATGCGCAATTATATTCATACGCGTAAATTATGTGTTTGTTTGTTTTGCATTTCCGTAGTTTAGATGTTTTGTACACAAATATATTTTTTAAAAAGCATTAGCTACAAGTTGAAATTGTCTATATTGCTATTATGGCATAGGAATAGGTTAGATAAAGATACAGATACTTTATAAGTAACTAATAAGTTACATGTCAATTTCTTTACAAAAAATTATAACATAGGATAGGGCCTAACAACCAGTTTGAAACTATTTTTTATTAAAATAATACCTTCTAAACAACTAATATACCTACAATAAGTATTCTGTTTTCTGTAAATGGAAACCGCGCATTCAGCCTATCGTAACGTAGGATGTCTACCAAGTTGGTGTCATCACGGTGGATCTATTTTTACAGTGACATCTATTTTCGAAGTCAAATTTACTGCGTTCACACACGCTCATCAAAAACTTTGTCATCTGTAGACCTTGCTTCAGTATTTATTTAACAAAACATTAAATAGTTTTATGGGATCCTTTTATTTTGAGAAGCGTGTTGAAGTTTGTTATCTATCTACGGAGCAAGGCCCTAGCAATAAGAGACTACAGGTGGCCATTTAAAGACCATTGTAGGCACGCGCCTTCCTGAACACAATATTTTACAATCGTGAACCTGATATTCCGAGATAAGCTCTTTATTTCGAGACAGAACTGCGCCATGTCTAACTATCCGCGTAATTTTTTGTTACTTGCGTGTCTTTTCTTTTTACATCATATATGATTTTATTTTCTAAATAGAATTTCTATTTCTATTGCACCTAGATATTTTACAATTGATGTACATTGATTATACCGAAACAGCACAATAAGCCCTAAATGATCTTGCACTACAAAGTTTTGCTATCGCATAAAGGTTACTCATATAAGACGCAGCGTACCAAAGTAAATATATTTAAGTTATGTTAGCTTAGAAATTACGTGACAAATGGCAAGAGCATTTCGGTAAATATTCAAAATGCCTCGACTCTCAATAGCCATAGTATTTGGTATGTAAAATGCACTAAAACCATTGTAAGTTTGAATAACGGTATAATAATACAATAGCTAAAACAGCTCTCGCTTTCTGTCCACTTAAAAAATACTTAGTAAGACAAAAGGGAAACACAGCTCACAGAAATTGGCAAAAGTGAAATTTTCATTTTTATCGGTGCAAACAAGTAGACTGGGCAATATAGGCAGGGTGCTTTTAAGTACAGTGGTGTACTTCTATCATCTTAATGCTGTTGGATATGAATAATATTAAAATAAAATAAAATGTTTCTTTATCAATTTCCCACAAAACAGTATTTAGATTAGGTTGGGTTGTAGTGAGTTTGCCTACTGGGAAAGAACAATGGCAGATATTCATACATAAAATTAGTTGATAATAAAAGGTAGCGTCTATAGATCTAAAATATCTTAAAATGTTAAGCGTGAGTCTTAGAATGACTTTGTCTAAGAATTTTGTGATAAGAAGGCCACAGAAAAAATATATTTACATTTGAACTTTTTTAGGTTATGTCTTACGACACTCTGAGAAAGTTCGAAAGTGTGATTGTTTTTGTTACTAGTAAATTCTTTCTTATAAGAAGTCCCTGAATTAGGTATTTTTAGATTAATGCTTCTTTATTGCATATTTATATAATTATTTTAGGTACCTACCTCTACCTATAAAACGAAAAACATCCTAAGACCCTTTACTAAAGAAGAAGAAATTAGTTGGCATTTCATTAAAAAGACAAGAAAAGTCACACTGACACCGCGTTCCAGAGCGCGAACTACTAACCTCAAACGTCACAGTCACTGTAATGTCATGTCAACGTCATGCGAGCTTGTATTCAACAGGACACTACCTCACTCACTCGCAGAACGAGACGCATGACACGAATTGTTCGAGCGGGACAACGTGAGGCGTTCTCTCTAGTCAGACTGTGACAAAAATAGTAGTGAGACATTATTGAGCGAATGAGCGGTACAAATGAGGTACCTCATCTATGTTATAGTCATTTGATATTCTTAATTATTTATGTTTTTTTCGGTGGCCTTAAATAAAATATTTGTTTATGGGAAAAATCGTCAACAAACAAATAAAACTATTTTGCATATCAGATATTTCTAGACGCAAAAGCGTTATGCCAACTAATAATCTGCCATTGTTCTTTGTGATAGACTGGTACCTGAGATAAGTTTAATAATAAACCGGTTTATAGTTACATATCTACCTACATAAAATATTTTTTTAAGAAAAACAAAACCAAATGTACATACATATACTCGTAATACTCTGTGTACTTTATGGATTAATTAAATTATTCTTATGATTAATATTGTCTGTAAGCGTGTCTAATTACTGATTTGAAAAATAAATACATAAATAAGTCCTTTTAAAAATAATTTTTCATTTCAGCGCCGGCGCAGTCTGCCGAGCTGACAATTGAGGTTCCCATGACAACGTCAGACGCGATGAAAGAGTTCCATTTTTAAAACAAGAGCAGAACAATGGCGGTATTTGAATAGGACTCACTTGGATTCAATCAACAATGCTTTTACGTTTACAAAAGTTTACAACCAAGTCCTCAACTCAGTTCTACGTTTATAATTAATTTTAAACAGGATTTATTTTAATTGATAAAAATTAAGTATTTCACGACATTAGTAACAGTATTGTTAAATGTTTAAAAATATTCGCACTTTTTTATAATTTCTAAGTTTAACCGTATACTATATGAACCGTTCATATTAATTAAACATTCAATGTGATAGTGATAACAATTGAATGGTATTCTTTTTATCTTTACACAGAGTGATAACTTCCGCTCCCGTCATGAGTTGGAAACTACTTTTCGGTCGGCACAATCCGAAAATCATTTCTAGAAAATTGTGTTAATAATAAATAATTGAAAAATTGAAAAATTATTTATTATTAACACCTGCTGCCATTAAGATATAATTTGTGTCGCTGGGAGAAACTGGATGGCATTATAAAGAGCCAAAAAATAAGACACCTATATCACTTTCAAAATTTTCGTGAGTTATAATATTCATTTTATAAAACGGGAATTACTCACGTATTTACACAGGAGTTAAATAACTCTCGACGTTTCGACCACATCAAGAGTAGTCTTCAACAGGAGGAGTGAGCGTCCCGCCGTGCCCCGTCTCCTCTCAGGTCGCGCGCGCGGTTCTCACTGAAGACTACTCCTGTTGAAGACTACTCTTGATGTGGTCGAAACGTCGAGAGTTATTTAACTCCTGTGTAAATACGTGAGTAATTCCCGTTTTATAAAATGAATAAGACACCTTTTAACAATAGTGTGTGTCAATTGGGTTGATAGGATTATGATGATGATGATATTATACAAGTAAGAGACTGCAGAGTCAGGTACCGACCATGGGAACATGTAACTGTCGTCAGCTTCACTCTCGCAGATAGACAGTTTAATGGTAGAAGATCCATAATGAATCGTTAAGTCCTGTGATGACTGATGGTGTCAAACGAAAGAAAGCGTTGAATTTAAACAATCGGAAATTACTTCAGGAATAAGAATGGTATTTGTTTTGTGAACGTTGTAGATGATCCTCTGGCTCGAATATTTAGTTTTTTCTAGTAAGAATAATATAAAATTGACTCAATTAAAAACCTAATTTCTATTGTAACTCCAATAAATGCTAAAATTACCTCGTTCGTACTCATCTCAACTTAACCAGCAAAGTAAGTACTTATGTAATTCGAATCAGTTCCGTATCGCACAATTTTAGATAATGTGTAAAATACGAGTATGTTGTAAACTATTATTACGTATATTGTATACGTATTTTGTTTTTTATTTTGATTACATACCTTATTTATTGAATTTTAGACCAATATTATAGCATTCCACGTGCAACATACAAACCTAGGACATTCAAGACAGATAATGTTGAATGTCCTAGGTTAATCAATACCCCATCACTAGCAAATACTCGGTGGTGACCAAAATATAATTAGTGCTCAAGTTTTGGTGCTATTAATATCGCTGTGCAAAATGTTAATACCTCAGTCACCATCTAAGTCTATCAAGCTAAGGCACAGCATCAACATCGTTATGTACAATCCGCCCAGGCAGTTGCTTTTTGCGGATCTGACAGTCATTAGCGGTTTCGCGGTCCAACAGCCCGACGGAAAACAAGGAGCGGATAGACTTGATTGAAATCATCATCAATGGAAATAGTTTATGGCGTTACATTAAGGATTTATTTTCGAAACAATTACATAAACACTAGAGGTGTTCATGTGGAACGTTACATAAACTAGAGGTGTTCATGTGGAATTAGCAATAAACATTACTTTATTTGTTTGGTACTAATTTCGCAGAAAATTATTTTCCGGATAGATTCTGCAACAAAAAATTCGAAATCGGCTAGGGCACACACGTCCTATTAAAGGGAAGTTAGATATCTAATAACAATCTCTGTCAATTTCAATATTCTAGTGAACATAAATCTGCTATCATATCCGATAACTTGATCGAAAGCTCATAATGTGCGCCACCCTTTACAAAGAAGCGAATTTCTCAATTTCTCGACGTGAGAGAGCAAATTGAATATGAACTTTCGTTTGCGGTGGATTGTTGTAATCTGAGCTTCGGCTGGAAAGCTGTGGGAAGCTGTTATCAGCGGTCGATAGCCCTGCCTTCCGCCATTGTCGATCATCTAGCTAATTTGAATCTCGAAGATCTTAAGACCATTGGATCAAAGCTATTATGGTACACCTCTCAACTCATTGTACGAAAAATCTTTTGCTACCACTTTCGTTTTATATTCATCTTTTTTCAAAATATTAGAAAAATTGTTTTACTCAGCCGTTATACATCTACTTACTGTGCTCATGGTGTTCAGGCCTTGTTAGTGTCTATGACATTATATTCTCATGTATGATTATTTCCCGTATCCTAGAATAATGATTGCAAGTTAATTTACAATGCCTAACTATTAGACCAGGGTTTTTAATATTTTACAAGGAAAAAAATAGTAGTAGAATGAAACCCATTAGAAAAGGAGGGGAATATGATAAAAATGAAAGGAAAAATAAATTACGGTCGATCTGAGTTCGGGAAGTGGGAGGGGGTGGGCTTTTAAGGGGAGAAAATGGTTTATCTCGATTTGCGGTGAAACTACAAGTCCTATGAAAAAAGTTATATGGCAAAGTTGTAGGTAATATAAAGATCTACAACTTTTAATTCACAACTTTTTTACATAACGTCAAAATGTATGTGAAAAATTCAAATAACTAAGTTTTTGGTTTTTTATTTCTATCTTTTTCAAAAACTTTTTATTTTCTACGAAATTTGGTGAAAACTTACCTATTTATGTCCCAAATCCACTATAATTTATTTGAAAAAAAATATTAATTTTTTCACCTTATTTTGACTTAATTACTAAAAAAATAGACCAATTTTCAATCGAAAATTCACGTGTCAAAATATTAGCTTTTTTATAAAAATCGGTATGCTGTTTGTTCATTGAAATCTCTATTTTCTGATAGTTAAGAAAAATATATACATTACAATAGTAAATTATCTCAGAAAATGCAAAACACCGAAACAAAATTTGTATCATTATGTACAATTGCATCATAAAAATGTGATTTTTGCAATTTTTATTTCATATAATTGCTTATAATCCGACTTATTGCACATTATACAAACAGATTATTATATAATAATTATTATTATATAGTCTGAAAAGACAAAATCATATTTTTATGATGCAATTGTACCTAATGATACAAATTTTTGTTTCGGTTTTGTGCATTTTCTGAGAATATTTACTATCGTAATGTATATATTTTTTTTACTAATCAGAAAATAGAGATTTCAATGAACATAAAGCACACCTATTTTTATAAAAAAGCTAATATTTTGACACGTGAATTTTCGATTGAAAATTAGTCTTTATTTTTGAAAATTAAGTCAAAATAAGGTGAAAACAATAATATTTTCAATCAAATAAATCACAGTGTATTTGGGACATAAATAAGTAAGTTTTCACCAAATTTCGTAGAAAAATAACAATTTTTGAAACGGATAAATAAAAAAAACCAAAAACTTGGTTATTTGAATTTTTCACATAAGTTTTGAGGTTATGTAAAAAACTTGTGAATTAAAAGTTGTAGATCTTTATTTTACCTACAACTTTGCCATATAACTTTTTTTCATAGGACTTGTAGTTTCACCGCAAATCGAGATAAACCATTTTCTCCCCTTAAAAGCCCACCCCCTCCCACTTCCCGAACTCAGATCGACCGTAATTTATTTTTCTTTTCATTTTTATCATATTCCCCTCCTTTTCTAATGGGTTTCATTCTACTACTATTTTTTTCCTTATTTGACCATTTTTTAAGCTAACTGCACTGGTCTATATTTATTTTATTTATTTATTTTATGAAAACATACCAAAGAACTATGTAGTATTTAAGTTAAAAATTCTCCAGAGAAGAAAACTCATTAATGCAATACGAGTAGTACGAACATTTTTATAATCCAGAAGAATTAAGACGTACGTTAAATGACAACACAAATAACGTGCAATATAGTTGTTAAACGAATATAATATAAATAAGTTGATAAACGCATATCATAAACAACTTAAAACAGCGTACCGTACAGTCAAGTTGTAAATCAAACATTCACCTAACAGATCCTGTAAGTATGGAGCGATCGTATGCGCTAGCTTAATGCCTTGTCTTGTAGCTCTAGACGGCTCTAGTAGTCTTGTAACGGCTACACGGTTCATAGATGCGATCCAAATAAATAGTTTGTGTTCGTCTGTTAATAAAATATATATTAGAATAGTTTTACAAACTCGTATATAAAATGTTCTGTTTTTGCTCGATTCAATGTATGAATGGAAACAGGACACAGTAAAAAATGCCCCAAATGTCATTAATCGTACTTAAACATTAATTATTTCTTATACATCAGGTACCTACAGGTACGTTCAGATTGTAATGTGTTAAAAAATATATTCCAAAAAGTAATAAACTGTTAATTTTACCCGGACATTTATTAATTTGTAATGCATAATATTTTTAATGTGTCGGCAGAGAAAAATAAAAACATAATTTCCCAAATAGTAATGAATCCATAAAATTAAAATCCGCACGCTGGGAAGTAATTCCGACCATTAATGCAGACTGTCTTTACGATCAAATTCATTAAAATAAACAACAGCTTTAGGAATGCGTGAAAGCTATTAAAATTTAAGAGCGGATTTTCACGTAATCATATTTTGGAAACCTTAATAATTTGCAAATCACAATAAAATTATAAATTCCAAATGTTTGTATTTGATATCCACTCACACATAGGTATAGTAAAACCATTTCTAAAATGAACGCCCCTCTACCGAATTCTGATTTTTTTTTCTGTGTATTCTGTTTTTCTGTATTTCCTCTCACACGTTGAAATCATCACGGTTTTGTGGAGGGGAGTTCATTTTTAGAATGGTTTTACTATACTTTGTTACTTGTCTTGTTCATGCTGAGTCGACTTGACGGGTTTGGTGGATATAACGCGAAAATATTATACAATTATTAAAATAAAAACTACAAAAAAAATCATACTTAAGTCCATAAATACATGAGCTTGTTACTACATTATAGGAAAGGAAAACCCTTTTAATTTTATTACCATTATTTATTTAGGTACTCAATAAAGTTCATAAAATGCAAGCAAAGCCGCATTATAGGTGTATATAGTCTTACTCGCGCTGGTCTCAACCGCTCCACTCCACGTTTGATTTAAACGCTTCAATTGTCGGCGCTTTGATTGCACAGTAATTGTTACCTTTCACAGGCCTTTTCAAATAAACGCAAACGAGTTATTTACTGATGCGAATATTTTGCCCTCAATTAATACAAGCAAATAGTTGTAATTGGGAGCAAAACTAGGTCTGATTGTGGCATTCACGGCTGAAATGTAGATTAGTTTTTAAAGGTAGGTATATCTAGCTTTCTTTGGAGTAATTTTACAAACCAATCTGCAATTAGAGCCTAATCCGCTTTGCACGATTGACTCTCATATGTTTAATAATATTAATAATGACAATGTACTGTACAGTACATAATACGTCTCATCTCAGCCAAGGGACATCTACTGATGGATAAAGGCATCTCTTCTCCCTTATTGATTTCCACGTAGGTACTACAGTCGGATGCAGCGATCATCTGTCCAATAAAAATGTCTATACTTACGATATTAAAACGCGTTTAAATCTTTTATATGAAAAATGTTGCGCCCAGTACTTTCCTGGGGGCCAACCACCATCTTTTAAAAACTATCATGTTTCCGAACATTCTTAGAGTAACCCTACAATAATATTACTTTATATGGTTTATAAGAGGTTATGGTACGAAATCACTAAATAATATTAGAATAATACTGCTCTAAGAGATCATGGTCGACCCCCTGTACTCTTGGGTCTATTTTTCATTACGTATTTTCTAAAACGATATATTAACATTTCACTCATTATAAGCCATAGAATAGCCATATAGAATACCGCAGAAGTCGGTGAAGTCGTTCTACATCCGACAATGGCGAGAAATAAGGACGTATTGATATAATTGTGTACAATCGTAATAGGCTGTATCGCGTGTGTTCACCCCATTGCTTTTGTACGCCCAGCTCTATCTTAAGTTGTTCCTAGAGTACAGTCGTCAACTAAACTGTCCTATTAACTATTAATAATTCCGTAATACCATAAATATTTTGTTAAATATTTTGCGTGAAAGCAAGTCACTTTAAAACAAAACTCAGAGGTATGTCAACTTTAAAAACTTTATCTATGAATCTAATTTACCGTCATTTATTTGTTTATTTTTACTGCTTTTCTTAATTTAAAAAAAAAATTGAATTTAACTAATTTTTTTTTTTTAAAGAATGTCTATATAGTAAAACATACGAATGTTTTACTATGTAGACATTCCTAATGATATCATTGTACCTAATTGTTACTAAATTGTAATTAATTAACTTAAAATTTAAAACAACTTCTGTGCGGACTTGTACATGGACGAACACTTTCCTTTGAGGTCCGCCCTCTCGATTATTGCTGTTAATTTGTATCGCCTCCGTTTATCAACTGTTTATTCGTATTTAGGACATGGCATTTGCTCGGTTATTGCTTAGAGATTGTTTTTAAAGAAGGAAGGCTGTTGAACTTAGGTAGAGCCTTAGACTTCTGTTATGGGAATATTCTACATAATATTTATTACATTTTCCAAGAGATGCGACTTTACACGACACTTTTTAAGATTTTATAATAGACCAAAATATGGGAGGAAAAATGATTTGTCGGGATATTAAATCCTTATATACCAATAGGTCACAAGATATTGGAAAAATAAAGTTATTTCTGCTTAACCACATCCATAACATAAACATCATACTCCTATATTCAAATAAAAATTCTACAAATAATAAAAATCTCTCTTTACACAAATAACTTAATTAGACCTAGTCTTTAGTCTAGACAAGTTAAAAAAAAACACGTTTCACTGTCAATGAACTAGCAATTTTGAAGTATTTGTACAGAAGCAAATTACAAGTCATCATCAAACAAATTTTAACGAATCAAAACATACCTAACGTTCGCTTTCATTTCGCTCAATCATCATCATCATAACAACCATAATATATGTATTAATTATATTAGGTATATATTTATATATATCTTATTAACCGAAGTAATAGAAATGATTTTAAAATCATTTCAATGAGAATAATTCATAAAACATATCAGGGTTGGTACAGAAACACGGAAATTTTGCTATTCAACGTCTAAATGTTATTTTTTCATTAAGTAGATACGTAAAAACGTATTTTTGCACATGATTTGTGCGTGTCCTTTCATTTCAAAGGAAGAATAATAAGTCTTCCATTGAACGGAAAGGTAAAACCCTGAAACAATTTTTACATTTCTTTGGAAACAATAAATTAGAAAGGTTCTAATTAATTACCTCTCAGGTGAAATTAAATGTTTGCACCTATGCGCCTCTAATTAAATCATATATTACGCCAAGTTAACCCCTAAATTATTTCAACATAAGGTTAAAAATCCTATGAATAGGTTAACTAGACAGTAGTCAGACAAAAGACATCGTGATGCGCGGAACGAATTCTCAACAACTTGGCAACTGCATGAAAGTACATGCAAATTGTTAACAGCTCAGATTAATCAACACGAAGCGCAAAAAAACTAAATATTAAATAGGCACAGGTAACTGAATACCTAGAAATAATCTTTGAAAAAGGAAGGTATCCATACCATCGACAAAAGAACCACTAAAAACTTTTTCTAAATCAAGTGCTGTCTAGCCATGCACACTCCGTTAACCTGAAAAGAAAGTTACATGGCGCGTTAACCACGGAAAATTCGCCCAAATTGCTGTTTTGCAGCGTTTTAGTCTAATTGCGAACTCATCAGGCACACTGCAATGGGGCCAGACGGCGCGGCGGCCATGACACTAGACACCATAGACAATGAGCAATCATGGCGGAAAAAGTTTGACAATAGAAGGTAAATACTCGGTGATAAAATAGCTAGAGGTCGCAAAGAACGGCACCTCTATACAAGAAGTGACAAATGGCTGCGCGAATTAATAGTTCGGTCATATTTCGACTTTCCATGCATTAACACATGTTATGTAGGTACCCAATCAATAAACTTTTTAAAGAAAAATGTTGGATAGAATATTTATAGGGACGGAGAAAGTCAAGCTTTCTTAGTATGAAATAAAATGCCCTGAGTGTCCATCCGTTAAAATAAAAATCATTAAAATCCTGAAAACATTGTAGAAATAATAATTATTGACCGAAATTTGACATTAGATTATGTCAAATTGATAAAACAGTTTCACATTTGCTAGGACACACAGCTTGGACTAATAAGAACTTTCTACCTCACCCGATAGACCAAGAGCCTGTGATGGCCAGACCTTCCTTTAATTCACAAGCGTGAAAATTATTTCATGTGTATGTCTAACATAGGTAAGAATAACCCCCAAACATGAAACCTGGATCGTGGTTCCTTTGGGAGATAACAGGTAAAAGGTTGTTATCTCCCAAAGGAACCGCGATCCAGGTTTCATGTTTGGGGGTTATTCTTACCTATGTTAGACATACACATGAAAGAATTTTCACGCTTGTGAATTAAAGGAAGGTCTGGCCAGACCGGGCTCTTAGTATAGACTAATAACCTGTGATGGCCAGACCTTCCTTTAATTCTGAAGCGTGAAAATTATTTTATGTGTATGTCTAACATAGGTAAGAATAACCCCCAAACATGAAACCTGGATCGTGGTTCCTTTGGGAGATAACAGGTAAAAGGTTGTTATCTCCCAAAGGAACCGCGATCCAGGTTTCATGTTTGGGGGTTATTCTTACCTATGTTAGACATACACATGAAAGAATTTTCACGCTTGTGAATTAAAGGAAGGTCTGGCCATCACGGGCTCTTAGGTTACGAGGATTTTATCTCATTTTATTGCTAATTGTTTACTAAACCCAAAAAAGCGTGCTTAACCAGCGTAGTGACTTAAAACCTAATCTCTTTCGTCTTTCCAGCAGAAATAATCTAAATAGGGGTGATAATAAAACACGAATATGTAAATACCAATAATACCATTCAAACAAATAGAATCGGTTTCATCCCAATGAAAGTCTGAATTTCGTTTTCATTCGCACAAATGGCAAAAAAGCAGTATCGCAGGCCTATTTGTCAAATGTACTGTAAAGTCTAACGGTTCGCAGATCGTCCCAAAACGACGGTAAATGTTCACGGATGGAGTAATGACGGAATTACCAGTCTCGTCTCGTCACTAATGATGATATATACCTACTGGACAACGGTGCAATATTGTAATAAGCTGTTGCTAGGTAAGTACTTACTAGAAAAGCAGGCTAACATAGTAAGGTTATTTTTAAAATATTTTATTTATTTATTAAGGCACAGCCAACATCATATATGACAAAAACTTATTTGATAAGACTTATTTAAGACTTATATAGGACTAAAAACCGTTGTTCAATTTGGATACAAACGATTTACTGCAAGCTGCTGACACGTATTTATTTTTATATGAATTGTAAAATGTATAACGCATGAGTTCGCATAACTGATATAAATTATAAATCGTAATCAAAGCAATAGAATTATGCTTTCATTGCAAATTATGACGTAATTTATATTATGAATACTATATAATCAGTAAACGTAAGAAAGACTGGCGTGAATTTATAGCCAGCGATACGCATCACCACCGCATTATGCATTACATTCAACATTCTATCTCTCCATTGAAATTGGGCCTCCACATTTGTTTTATCTTGAATTCAAATGACCCTATAGAACGCTGAACAATAGACACCACACCCTTTGCGTTCAAATTCCTCAATACTTTCCCCGGTGCTATAAAGTAGGTACAAGAGCGATGTTAAGGAAACTTATAAACTATAACTAAGCAAGGTATCGGAGGATGCAAGTCGTTTCCGACGAAAATAACTGTATATTTAATTAGACATATGTCCAGCAGTGGATGTCCAACAATTAAAATCTTGATGAAAATGAAAATATTACCTCGAACTCCCGAGCAAGTATCCTCTACAAGTTTAAGATAAAACATACTTCATGACTGTCAGATAACTTACAGAAAGTATATTTAAAGCTTTTTAGAACCCTGTATCTTCGACACTATTTGATTTAATTGTTTTTGAGTTTTCCGATATTTCGACACTATATTCAAATATATATTTCAAATATAGTTAAAAACCATGATAGTTTAAAAAGTTATATCGACACTATTTGTTTGTCAGCCTTAAACATCAAATTATTTCATTACATTCTGAGAATTATTTTATTTTCTCATGACATAGTTATTTGCTAAAAATGTCTGCACTTTGCAACTTGTCTCAAATATAAAGCGAACCGCTATTTTATTCTATTAGGTGATGAGATCAAAGTTTGAGTAACATTGAGGCGCTGACTAAAAAGCTAAAAGCTAATAACGGCAGAAATAATAGAACCAAACAAAGACTTTCCGCAGTAAACTTTCACTGCACTCTTCATTAATCAGAATGGATTAATCTTAATAAACCTCTTCGCTTTTATTTACAATATTACACTCGGCTTAAACTCATTTTCGGATAATTTCATTCGGAGAAATCGGTTATGAAAGCAAATTATAAGTGCTATCGTGTTACGTTCTAAAGATATTTTTTATGGTATTATGCGGTTAGAGTACGTACGGTAAATCACCTTCGTCTTAATTGCAACGCAAACAAATTAGTCAGGTCGATGCGAGTAACAGTTTAAATTAAAGACTGTAAATAAATTTACAAGACGTTTATGTAATCAATCTTATCCGTGCGTATCCTCTTTGATTTATTGTTTTATTACGGATATTGTATGTTTCTTTGTGTGGCTTTTAGATATAACTAACTGAAATTATCATGATTGTTAAACATTATTTATAATAAAATAAACATATCTGCGATCGCACCCGTAACACAAGCTTCAAGCTTACCACGGGGCTAGATGTTGCTGTCCAGCAATATTTATTTATTCTTTATTTATTATAATTTAACACGGGATATTAGCCACGATTTGTTGGTTATTACTACAAACACTACATAAATACACGAACATTTCCACAATCAGAACAATACAGTGTCAATATTACCTTTCTAAGACAATTATTTTGATTCGATCTCTTTTATTATAGTTTATAGATCGAGATATGTTCGCAAACAATGGAATTTGGGTTTGTATATCTTTGAGCTGTCAATCATTTCTACGTTTAAGCTTTTTGTATTGTTACGTTGATTTTTACTGATTTCCTTTCTAAAACAACACGCAGTTTCGGTAGTTGAATCAATAATCAGTCATAGATAAATAAATACAATTTATCTCGAACATCTTTAAAAGAGTAATTTTTATTATATGTTGTTGGGTATAAAATTTTAAAGCCGCCATTATACGAGTCTGCAGCCTATTGCAGCCTATTTGTAAAAACAATTTAATACAAAAATATCACCATATGTATATCACCAGCATATTTTATTACGGCATTAGAATTCATAATACTACAATTATAAACACAATACCGTACATTACGCATTCAGAAATCATACCATAAAAATGCATACAATATTAACTGCAGTTAAATTACAGAACATAATAACTACTGTCTCATAAGAGACAACGCATGACCACTTTTAATACCGCTCCCGTTCAAATCGCTATTAAATCATGCTTTCAAACGCACATGCGAAAAGCGAAACTACCTTTACAGATAGGCAATGGTTAGGTGTAAATTATTGCGAAGGCAAGTCTTATGAATTATCGATCATTAATACCTTGTATTGCAGCCGAGACGCGCGATTAACGCGAGGCGGGGGTATTCTGTGAGGCGTGAATGGAAAACGTTTAAGATTTTAAATGCATTGACATGGTAATATTTTTCGTAGTATTGGTGCGTTTCTAATGATATTGTTGGCAATCAACTCGTTGATGTTCAAAAAGATGGCGTCTTTTGGTTGGTGGAAATCGTTATGACTAAAATATATTGCTTAAAGTAGCCAGACTACAAATAAAGTTAATAACATACATCAGTGAGAACCGCGCGCGCGACCTGAGAGGAGACGGGGCACGGCGGGACGCTCACTCCTCCTGATAAAGACTGCTCTTGTTGTGGTCGAAACGTCGAGAGTTGTTTAACTCCTATGTAAATACGTGAGTAATTCCCGTTGTACAAAATGAACATACATAACGCTGGTAAATTTATTTAAGTTCTTAAATAAACGTGATTTTCCAAGTAATTTTCGAATTCGTGGGTTCGTGGGTTTTAAAGATTTATGTCATTTATTTCCATAAAATCCTAAAGATCACTTGGACAAGTCAATAAATACAATTCATTATTAAAACTTAAACTTAAAGTTAAACTACGCTGTGGATTTTTGTTCTTAAAATATATATATGCGCTTTGAGAAACACATGCCATAACGATGCAGACAAAAACCGTGAGGAACCTAACCGGCATGTTCTGAGCACTTTGATAAGTTTGAATGACATGACTTATTCACCAACCCGCACTAGGCAAGCGTCTCTCGTCAAGAGAGATCTCCGTGTCCCAGCAGTAAAAACGTAGATAGGGGTAATGATGATGAAATGTCTTAAACCCTCGAATCTAAAGTGAAACACGACAGCACTCGAAACAGGCATTGGGCGAAGGCCCGTTCATATTCTGCTCGTGTATGCCGGCGATGCGCTGCTAATGAGGAATTCACACGAACAGCGATTTGCGGAAGGTACAGCTAACAACATTATCTTAGGATCAGGGCCTCACAACTTTATTTAAAAGTAGTCTTAGATTACTATAAAATCTGTCGTGGTTTGATAAATTCTGAGATAAACGGGCAATACATGAACCTTATTTACGTAGACTATTGATCAACCGTTTCGTCCCAGAACGTGGGACTTCACTCGGGACCTCTCGCCGGTCTGCAGTGCACTGCGGACCGGCGAGCAGTCGTGATCCGTGTCCTTGCAGTGTCCTTGATCTTGATGTAGTCCCACGTTCTGGGACGAAACGGTTGATCAATAGTCTACGTAAATAAGGTTCGTGTATTGCCCGTTTATCTCAATATGAATTTAGTCTTAGATTATCTATCAGTAAATAATAGAAGCATAGATGTAGTAGAACAGATAAGATCAATTCTACTAACAACAAAAAATCACATAATTAACGGACTTCAAAATAGAAAGACATTCAAATTTTACTTTATTTTTTATGTTTATTTCCACAGTAATTGATTTTCGGTATTCTTATTTTATTTGAAAGCTGGTGCTTCCTGGGTCCCATTTCAATTTGGTCTAGTAAAGGGATCTTAAATTTAGAGACAGACTTGTCCGGTATGCGAGAGAAGTAGGTCCTACCTAAATCAAAGTTTTCCTTGCATTTTATATTTACTCTTAATTTTTAATCATTTTCTAAAGATTCTTACACCCCTGAATACATCTCGACGGCATCTTTTATTTATCCAACACATATTAGTCGATGTAACAGACAGGTGACGCCTGCGCAGCAAGCTAAACAGCCAGTTATAAATACTCCCCATTCATCAACATTCATTAAAACGAATGAGTTAGGTATAACCTGTTGAATACGATCGTGACATAACTGGTACTCTTTCTTACATGATCCAGCGATTTTGAAATTTGTTGCGGAAATTAATTATCGATATCCAGTATAATTTCATTTAGATATGCTGTTAGTGAAAAAAGTTTTATTTAATTTTATAATCATACATGATTTTAAATTTAGCGGTACTTATTCTAAACATTTTTGACACTTTAATTTAACCGCATCAGTGGCAATATTATAGAAGTCGCCACACACTTTGTAATTGACTCATTATGTAGTACTTACAGATTTTTGCGAAACATCTAAGATGTTAAGGAATAATTTTATAAAATAACTAACAAAATAAAAAATAGCATTGATTAGATATCATGTAACACAACAAGTCGAGAAAGTGTTCCAAAGAGTCAAATTCGTGAGGAAGCTTACATAATTCACAAAGAAATAGACGTGCCCAACTCACGGCAAAGCTACAAAGTAACTAAACTCCTAAATAAAAAGCGTATTACCATAATAATTGTTCACGAATAAACCATAAATATAGTCGAGAGCGTACTACAAGAAGCAATTTATATAATTTTGTATTCGATCTTGGGAGCGGTCGGCGAAGCGGCTTCATATGCAGCTTTTTGTAATGACTGGAAACTGCTACGGCAATGCTCTGATATATACACATTACTGAAATTATATTAAGATTTTACACGGGACATATACTAGCCTCAGGAAGCGCTAGAACGGGAAGAGTGGAAGGAAAAATGATATAAAAAATATAATTTAATTAATTTAAACAAATAAATTAATTAATTGAACGAAATAAATTAATTAATTGAAAGAAATAAATTAATTAATTAAATTGCTTAACCTTAATATAAATATGAAATAATCAACCTGAAGTTCGTGCATGGCTATGGGTATCCTAAATCACCAGCAATAAATAGCGACGCAAGCGCAGCACCGAGGATTCATTTGCATATTCACACGCGCTAGCAATTAATTGCACTTTGTACTTGAAAGTGTTATGGTCTGTTATTTATTGGCGTAAAACTGATCAATCTCCCAGTTACCTGTTCTAAGGCCTCAGTCTCGAAACCAGCGGGCAGCGGGGCGGCGGCGGCGGCGGCGCGGGAGAGGGGCGGGCAGCGCATACCTGTTCTCGAAACCAGCGGGCAGATCGCGCGGCCCTGTAGCGGTGTAGTGTTGTGTTCGTGGTTGTGTTGTCGACATTCGCAAACGAAATGTCTCGGCGACAACATCTTTTTGATTCAAATGTATTTCTAACGCTTGATTTATTGTGGGGAAAAGAAGAAGTGGATCCCTACTATAGGGCAAGGAAACTAAATGGCGAGTTTTATCGAAATTATGAAGAACAGAGACAAAATCCCGATAAATTCTACGACTACACCAGAATGAGTGTAGAAACTTTTGACTATATTCTAGAAACTATCAAGAGTGATTTAGTGTCTGGAATTAATCCAAAAAGTTTTAGAGGTATATCTAAATAAAAAAAAATCTAATAAAACGCAGGCAAAGCCAAGGGCAAAAAGCTAGTTTAATATAATCAAGAGCAATAACTATTGAATGAATGAACCGATTTCCACGCGGTTGGCAGCATTCGACGTAGTTTTTCAACCTCATTAAAAATCTATAAGTTTAAAATGATCGATCGAGGAAATTCGTCCGACTTATGTACGAATAATAAGAAATTGTTTGTCCGGTACCCGTATTAATAATTATAATTTGTTCATAAAGTACCCGTACGAATAAAAAATAATTTATTCATACAGTACCCGTACGAATAAAAAATAATTTATTCGTACAGTACCCGTACGAATAGATTCAGTCCAAAAAAAAGTACAACACTATACTACAATGCAGACGCGCAACGCGGTACGGTCACCGCTCGACTGGAGTGCACCGCTCGTAGCCCGCCCCCGCGCCGCTCCCGCGCCGCTGTTTTCGAGATTCGGTCCATTTGACAATACGCATAAGATCCTGCCGCTCCCGCGCCGCCGCCGCCGCCGCCCCGCTGCCCGCTGGTTTCGGGACCGAGGCCTAAGGGTTCAAATTTATATGTAGCCTCAAGTGAGCGAATGGTTGTGAACATCGTCATAATAACGACCCTTATAGTCAAGATGGAGGAAATGTAGATTTAATAGAAGCAGTAAATGGACATTGTCTATGTTTGGTGGCCCATTAGCTAAAATATTTTTTTATATACATTTTGTAAAATTACGATAAGATGTTTAAATACTAGGTTGTAGATATTTTTATAATAATCATAATGAACTCTATGTATGTTCCCATATTGGAACACGGGGATTTCTCTCTTGACGAGAGATAATTAGAATTAGGTCTTAATTCACGACCGCGAATCGCGCCCGTCTGCAGAGAGGACACGGCGGTACGCTCAATCCTCCTGAAAAATACTGCTCTTGTTGTGGGTGAAACGTCGAGAGTATTTAAACTCTTTTGTTAATACGTGACTAATTCCCGTTGTTATAAAATTAATAGTGTAACTCACGAATTTATTTAAGGTGAAATAATATTATTAAAGTAAGATAATTCAACAGATGAAATATGAATAAGCATGGCCCATTCTGGGCGGGCGCAGATAGCTCTTAACAGTTGTACCACTTTCATAAATAGCTCATTATAGAACAGATAAACGGACAAACCATGTCGCGGGCTAACCTTTAACTCACTCACTTTCTGATGCAACCGTGATTAAACAGAGCACGTTTATCATCAGCATATCTAATGCAACTAAGTAATCAAGTTTACAGGGATAACAAATTATGGAAAACACCCTTAACATTCCTTAAAAATATGTCAAACAAAATTTAAAAAAAAAGCATAAATAAATATTGCTGGAAAATGCACACAGCAATGTATAATATACGGTCGAATCGAGAATCCACCTCCTTTTTGAAGAAGTTAAAAAATATATTATTTATATCTGCTCACCAAACGCAATACGTATCTACAATAATTGGTTGAGAAAAATTTACATGAAATCAAGAAACATGAGAAACTACGCTCGCAGCTTACACCGTAGGTTGTAGTATTTAGAGATAATTTAAATAAAAGAGCAATGATGGAACAATATGCCCTTTTCTCAATAGTGGTCTTGTAATCTTAAACGAATTACCTTGTCTGCGATTGGCTGCTTGCATAACAAACGGATTTTCAATGTAACAAGTGTAAGTACGAACTTATGTAAGCGTGACTTAGGACAAACAAATTGTGTAATAGAATAGTGTTATTGAAAACCAATTGCTCGCTGCAAGGGGTAATTGAGAACGATTTTATTATTGTAACTAATTTATTTCTAGCTGAGCCTACCATTCTTCTGTGTGGAAAGTCTCCATTGACATAACCTTTCAAGTCTGTGAACAGTGAAACATCGCAAGCAGAGATCGTATGATCATGTTGAAACAAATATTTTCAATAGCCCGTGCTAAATTATGTATTTAATGCCCTACATACAAGTTATCATTCATACTAATATTATAATAGGCCGGGATCCGTAGTACATGGAAATCAAGTGATTACTAACAAGCTAATTTTTGGTGAGTAGCTTCGTTTCGATGAGACGACTAAAAATATCCTATACCCAAATCTCGATTGTGGTAGCTAACAGAGATATCAAGGATTAAAAAAATCAAGGATGTAAAACCGGGATAACGGACCACGAAATTTGTCGGACAATCTCTGTTAGCTACCACAATCGAGAGTTGGGTATAGGATATCTTTGGACGTCTCATCGAAACGAAGCTACTCACCAAAAATTAGCTTGTTAGTAATCACTTGATTTCCATGTACTACGGATCCCTGACTATAAGTGTGTCTGTGTTTGTTTGTCCGTCTTTCACGGCAAAATGGAGAGACGAATTGAGGTGATTTTTTGAGAGGAGACATTTGAAGGAATGGAGAATTTACCAGATTTAATTTTTTTGTGACTACATTGTGCCCTGCAGTAGTTAGTATATTGATAAATGCCAAAAATAAATTTCATTGCCAATTGAAAACAAATCTTTTTGTTACCTGGTAAATAAAATACGATTACGCCACGTTTTTATGTTTGTCGTTTGGACGCTTATCTCCAATCTAAATGGTCTAAGTGAAAACACTCCGCCGCTGCACCCAACACTTTAATGCTAGCTCTCCCCAAATACCAAATAGTAGTTACATAAACTTTATGAACAAACTAAAAAAGTAAAAAAAACTTGATGTTGAATCTGTATTCATCTGAGATCATTTTGTTTCGAGATTGAAAATAAGACAATATTGTATGCAATTTTACCCTAAGTTTACTTAAGAATCAAAATAGTACCAACTCTAAATAAAAAATTATATTGTAAAAAATATTAATAAAAAAATGTATATACAAAATAAAAACATACATAATTATATGCACACAAACTAATTACAACATTTTTAGACAACAACAATGGAACAAACAAACAAGACAAATCAGAATCAATATTACGAGACTTTAGACGAGACTTACGCGAGTATGTATATTAAAAGGTAAACCATATCTTTTATTTAGTTTAATTATAGCTTGAAGTGGTAAACGTGTTTGAGATCACAATCGAGGTGATCATTCATCTTCAGCAGCTCTGTCGTCTATTATAACGGAGCTAATTTTCGTTTTGTACCTTGCAGCTAAATCTTTATCTTTGCAATCTGCGATTTCATCTTCATCGAATATTTATGCTCTGCTTTCTTTTAATTTTAATTGCTTGTCATTGTTGACAGCGAGACAATAAATTATTCTGCAATGTGGAAATACTTGATACTTCTTGAAAAATAAATTAGAGATTATTATCTTTCGCTTAAAAGCTTACTAGAAAACTTTTTAAAACTTTTTTATTGTGGCCATTCTATAGTTATGTAGACTCTATTTTTCTATATTCTAGCAGCTTATCAGCTTTTTTACAAAACCCAATAAAGACGTTCACAGAACATGCGAAAGATGTAAAAATTCCCGGTCATCATGACATACCGTGCTCGTACAACGAAGATAGATACGCTAAAAGCAATTTTCCAGTTTCCTGTAATTATTCAGATATGAAACTTTGCCGGAAAGACGCCGACATCCTTCTCATTACGGGTGCATTAGCTCTGCACATTGTAATAACTTATTATCATCATCATAACAATATTACGTTTCATTACGCTTCTTCTGAACAACACCCATTAATTATAGACAGTGTTTTGACAGTCTTGGGGAATTCGGTATGTATTACCACGGTTTACCAGTCGGTTTGTGATACCAGTGAGTTGGTTATCTCTAGATAACAAATTACGTTATTATTAAGACATAAGGCCAAGAAGAAATAACAAGAATTCAAGTCAAGACTAGAATTCTTCTTCAACATTAAGCTTTGACTTAATAATTTCACAAAATATTTGCCGCTTCGCTGCATTGGATGAGTCCCTTATTTCGGTGTTCATTCTAAGCATAAAAGAATAATAACAATAGATTATTTAAATAAATAGAGGTTATAGTTCAATGATGTTAGATTGCTGTCTTACCGTGTAGATTTTCTGTGATAGTCGAGATATATTAAAACCATTAAAAGCCCAGTAATGTAAAGTAATGACTCTTAAGGCGCTCTTTCCTATTAAAGTGCCTTTATAATCAGACACGTTCTTAATAAGTAAGAAAATAAATATGTTTCAAACCCATCACACTAATAGAGTGATTGCAATTACGATAGCAAAGAAAATCACTATTAAATAAATTAGTTTAGATTAGCTTTACTGCCAGTTATGTAGACTAGATCTTATTTACTTGGCTATTACTTTCTGCCATGTTTCTATTAAATTAAAAGTGAGTTCTTGAAGAAAATACATTTACCTGATCGTGGTTACGTTAACCAAAAAAAATAATAATATGCGGTTATTAAAGTAGGTAATATAATTTAACCATTTTATAAATCCCTATATATAAAAATAAATCATTTGATCGGAACAAAACGTCGATCATTTAAAATGGCCGCAGGGAGCAACTACAATAACTACTGAAATAATAAATAACAATTTCCGATAATAACACATTTTTGCAACGAACCAACAAACATCAGATTAAACTAATTGATAAAGAATTACTTTCGTTTGATTTATCATCGCCTTTCTATTTTATTTATTGTAATTGAAACTTTGGTTGATGTTAAGGAAACGGAAGTGTCGACATTAAAATGTAATAATTGGAGCCAATTGCAAGGCAATCCAAATTAAAAATTATATAGTTTCCTTGACACTTTGTTAATGGTCATGATAGCACACAATGAAGCAAAAAATATTGCTAATTTATAGAAGGTAACTAGAAAGATTTTGAGACAACAATGACTTCGCTTAGTTTTTGCCTGTCCTCTATCTTCCTAGATCAATTTAAGGACTTGACAGAATTAAATCAATTAATCTTTGCATTTTACGTGTTCAAAGTCCTCGTTGAGTAACGTTAAGGAATGTAGAGAATTTTATAAGTGCAATCATGTCCAATACAGTTTTTTGATCGCATTCTCTAGGGCCGGCACTTTCCAATGCAGGCGTGGAGGCGCTACGCGTGAAATACAACACAATGGGATTCCATAATCCAATAGGGCTGGCAGTTTGGCGCAATATGTTCCGTAAATATTGCTCATTTACACATAGTTGTTGGCTATTAGCAGAATAGGGTAATCTCAAAACATACACTCAATGCTTTATCTCCGTTTATTCATATTTTTATGTTTGTTCTGGTCTTTGTGAGAAATATTTTGTATGTTCTTTATAATTATATGTATTATGCCATTCATTTCAAAATTATAGGTACCTGTGGATTTAGTCCACATTCGCCCGTGATTATTGTCACATTCAGAAACTATTCTGGGCTTGACCAAATAATTCAAATTCAGTCAAAAACCCCAAGATTAGTAAATTCGCGACCAAGAAATCTAAAAAGTTAATTAGTGAAATAATCGTTGAATCAGTTGATGACAGCCCTAGAAAGCCAAAGGGACCACAGATTCAATAAAAGCTAGTACAGTTGTACGTCCAAATGTTTACGCGCACAGATAGCATCGATAGGGAGGCGATTGGGCGCGATCGCTTGATAGGTAGCTCGCAGTAACAACCACTTTATGAGGCCTATTAAGAAATAAAGGCGATGATGATTATAAAGCTATTTTATAATCATCATCACCCTTATTTACGTTCCGCCACAGGGCACCAGGACTTCTCTCTTGACGAGATAGATAAGGCCTTAATTCACCACGCTTGCCAAATACGGGTTGGTGAATGACACATGCGCTTTAAACTCTTCAAAGTTCACATAACATGCCGGTTTCCTCACGATGTTTTCCTTCACCAATAGAGCACGTGTTTTACAAAGCGCACATTTTTCAAGACAAATCTAGAGGTGCACGGTAGGTTTTGACCTCTTCGGAATCAAAGTCGAGTGTGCTCCCAATTAGCCAACACAGCACCATTACCATAATATACCTTTACAGAAAAGTAATAAAATAAAACCCTAGTTTTTAATTTACCACGAAGCGAGACAGAATCTAGCAATATGTATTTATTGAAAACGCAAAAAACAGTCAGTTCCATCGGACCAGCTAGTTTGGTTGCACTGCAATAGCAAACGATGAAAATGATTTAGGTCAGCCAGATCGATTTTGATCAACTGATAAAATGCTTAAGTTTTGTCACGGAGTAGATTAAAGATACATATGTTTTACAGATGTTGTTACATATTAAGATAATATAAGAAGACGCAGAAGTCCAGGCTTAAAAGCACAATCACAAGGCTTCAAGGCAATCACAACACCGGAAAATATTTTTTGTGCGGAAGAATCCAGATTAACGCAGGCAGAAAGCTGATAAATTATCTATATTAATAATTTCGTGCAGGGGTACGGTAGACTCGATCGAAACCCTATTTAAATAACGAATCATAAAAAAATATTGATTTTGAGTCGACAACATATGTCCGGAAAATTCGTATTATGGAGAATTTCGTTAAATTCCGACCTTAAATTAAACAATAATGTAAACAAAACCGCTGTCGCCATTTTTGGTGTCAACAAGCACGTTCCGTTCCTTAGATACGCCTCGCCAATCAACACATTGCGTTCGTCGCCCCAAAATGAATCCATCACAAAGGACTGAGAATATGTAAAACGAAACGGAAATGTGTTTAATCTTTAACCTGATATTGGCCGATTCAACCACAGAAAAATAATATTAGTTTCCTTTTTATGGCTCGATGGTATTGTTAAGGCTGCTGGTTCACGGGAAGGGAGGCCTATGTCCAGCAGTGGACGTCCAACGGCTGACATGACGATGACGAAGTATGTATTTTGTCCTTAAGTCAACATAAGGTATTAAATGATTCTTCTTCTTCTTCTTTTATATCCTTGAAACAGTTTAACTTATAAACTGATAGGAGTCTAGATGACATTTGTCAAAATGACAGCTGTCAAACTTTTAACTGCCATAACTCTGAAACGGCTTGGCCTAGAGATGCCGTACAAAGCTCAATCGACAGGTGTTAGAGAGAGCAACGTTATCAATGACAGCTGTCAAACTTTAAACTGCGATAACTCTGAAACGGCTTGGCCTAGAGATGCCGTACGAAGCTCAACCGACAGGTGTTAGAGAGAGCAACGTTTTCAATGACTTCTGTCAAACTTGAAACTGCCATAACTCTGAAACGGCTTGGCCTAGAGATGCTGTACAAAGCTCAGTCGACAGGTGTTAGAGAGAGCAATATCTTAATTAAAACATGACTTATGTTAACATAAACATAGCTTAATTATTTTATCCTTGGAGAAGTCCCTGTGTCCCAGCTGTAGGTATATTCTTTGAGAACCGATGACTACAGAAACATCTATCTACATTTTGCACCTAGATGTGTATTATGAGTCAAATTTCACCCGAGCGAAGCAGGGTTTTCATCTAACATAAAAAAAATATTGATTTTGACTCGACAACATATTTATATCCGCAAAATTCGGATTATGGAGAATTTCGTCAAATTTCACCCGAGCGTAGCCGGGTTTTCATCTAGTATTATATAAAAACCGGAAGGCACATTCAGCATAAAATCACGTCCACCACGTAAAGTATCGCTCAGGTGCACAATTTCATCTGAACGTGCACACTGCCCGTCGCAAAATAGTCTGTATCTTATTCTATCAGTTCTAACTTCTAATAATTCCGCCGCAGGATGACATTTTTTCCCGAAAACAGGCTTATATTATTTCAGGTGGCTGTTTTTTTACAACTTTCTTTCAGCAGTTTTTCGTCATTCCATCTGGCCGGAGGACGTCCTACACTACGCGTTCCAAATCGCTATGTTTATACCAACGTTACGCAGAAATTATTCCAGGTGTTAAGAGGGTTCTATCAATATCCAATTTATTTAAAGGTATAGTTTCAGGCACCTTTCTGTCCCCGTTTTCTTTAAGTGGCAACATGAACTAGCTAATAGATCGTTCTCGTGAAACTACTAATTTCGATCTACAGCGCACTCGAAGTTTGCACATAAACATTTAGCTGAAGTGAACTTTACAGCGATTACAAGTGCGTTCGCGCAGACGGTGTCGGATCGATTACTGCTTTATGTAAGGCCTCCTTTACACAAGCTTAAGCATTTTTATGGCCGTAAGTTATTTTAACCTGCTAAGATGGTAACACGTTAAGACACTCTTTTAGAAGTTCTCTCTGATATTATATTAAGGTACAATCATGAACGCAAGAATTTTGAAGAAATTAATGTATTTATTTATATAAGTGTACTTACAACATCATATCAACCTAGTTTACGTCTCACACCTGGACAGAAGCCCCTTAATAGGATAAGTTGTATATATTTATTTGAACAAAATTTTTATATTACAAAATTAATCCTAAACATTATACATATAATGTAGATGGAGGTATATACTATTTAAGCTATGGACTAAAGATATCTTTGGTCTACACATATCAATCATGATGATCTTAAAGATTGACATCGCATAAAGCAAGCTTTAGCACAGATTTGCCTTTCATCTGCACCAATTGCATGAGAATAGAAAGGTAATCAAATCCACAGAACGTCTCTAGAGATACATTGTAGGTAGAGGTAGATATAACAACGAAATTATAATGCGGAATAATAGAGAATAGATCTAACCTGTAAACTCTTGGAGTAACAGATACAATAACAGAGCAACTGGGTATGAAAATTTTACTTAAAAAATCTAAGATCCAAGACGAAAAATATGAACAAAAGTAAAATGTTTATCTTAAAACTTTATCAAGTTTAAAGTAAACTTAATAAATAAAAAAGTTCGTACTTGAAAAATTTTAAATAGTAGGTAAATAGGTTTTTTCAGTTCTAGAATGAAAAGTCCCTTATTAAACTTATAGTTATAATTATTTTGTTCAAATGTTTTTTTACAATTTATACCCATAGTATAATATTATAACTCTGTTAAGCAAACTTCTCATTATTCTACGTTCATTTCAATTCATCGGGCAATAATCAGAGGCGTTACGAGACCATCGCAATTTCGCAATATGAAAGTCGCTTTATTTATCAAGAAGAATGGATTTCAATTGTAGGTTTTAAGTTATGATTTGTGGCACTCAAAGGTTTGCTTTTATTTGCCGTAAATAAATGTACGTAATATCTATTTTGTGGTTTACTAATACTAATTTTGTGGCCAGAACAATATGAACCTATAATGCATCTTCTTGATAAAATCTACAAGATGATTAATTACAATTCTGTTGATTAAAATAATTTCCATTTCGAATCGCTAGTGTTGACCCGACACACGGCGGGGACGCTACGCATCAATTAATCAATTCTCGGACATTATCGATAACAATCACGACATTTCATTTAGCTTCGCTCGAAACATCGATAAGTGCTTTCTAACGCCTCTCTAGGCTATCAAATATCAAATGTGGGAACAGGTCACGGGTCGGCTATCGGCTCCCGTGCGAAGCAACCCTAATCTCATTGATGTATTGCCATTAGCAAGTAAGGATGGCACAACGCACGTTACAGTTTCTCGATCACGATTTCACAGTAAGATTGATATTAAAATTTCGCTCGATAACGCTGTACATATTTGTCTCGCGTGTTAGACTGTCAGATGATAAATTCTACTGATATTGTAATTAATCGATGCTTATGCAAACACAACGTCCGTGCGCAATTAATACATGATCTACTTATCAATTAAACCATGCAATAAGGAAGAAACTATAATTTTCACGCTTCTGTAAATAAATATCTCTGATTTACTTCATATCTGGATTTTAGAACCATTTACATGCAACAGTTTTATATTTAGAGCCAGCCCTATAAATATCGGTAACAAATGAAGATAGTGCAGAAACAAATGAGGTTGCAAATTGGAGTCGATAAATATCCATTAATCGACAACATTACTCATAGCGCTTTTACCCGTGCCTATTGTACATACCATTCATAGAAAATGAAAACTATGCATTTGTGGTCAGAGAAGAAAATGTTTTGCAATAGATTTTCTATAAGAAAACGTTAACAATAACGTAAAGTTGCATTGAGGTTAACCATAAAATCAAGTAAATATTCAACACCTATACTATATTAGAAATCGTTTATATATGTTACGGCTAATACCCGAAGTGCGGCTACACCTAGTTCTAACCGGCTAAAACTAGGTGTAGCCACTAACTGTTGGTTAAACCTAGTATTAGCCGATTGTTTTCGGGTAAAACTAGGTCTAGCCTTCATCATGCCGGCTACAACTAGGTCCAGCCATTCCCTGTTGGATAAAACTAGGTCTATCCGATATCACTCCGGCTAGAACTAGGTCCAGACAATCCCTGTTGGATAAAACTTGTTGTTCTGATAAATAGTTTATGTTACTTTATAAAAGTGTGATTTATAATTAAAATAACATTCTTTAAATTATAATATGTAACTACTTATAACCTAAGAGCCCGTGATGGCCAGACCTTCCTTTAATTCACAAGCGTGAAAATTCTTTCATGTGTATGTCTAACATAGGTAAGAATAACCCCCAAACATGAAACCTGGATCGCGGTTCCTTTGGGAGATAACAACCTTTTACCTGTTATCTCCCAAAGGAACCGCGATCCAGGTTTCATGTTTGGGGGTTATTCTTACCTATGTTAGACATACACATAAAATAATTTTCACGCTTCAGAATTAAAGGAAGGTCTAGCCATCACAGGCTATTAGTCTATACTAAGAGCCCGGTCTGGCCAGACCTTCCTTTAATTCACAAGCGTGAAAATTCTTTCATGTGTATGTCTAACATAGGTAAGAATAACCCCCAAACATGAAACCTGGATCGCGGTTTCTTTGGGAGATAACAACCTTTTACCTGTTATCTCCCAAAGGAACCGCGATCCAGGTTTCATGTTTGGGGGTTATTCTTACCTATGTTAGACATACACATGAAAGAATTTTCACGCTTGTGAATTAAAGGAAGGTCTGGCCATCACAGGCTCTTGGTCTATTATTGTCTGTTGTTAAAAAATGTTCTTGATTGTTCCTATTATATTAAAAATTGCATGCTATCGGCAGAGCTTTTTTAGATATTAAAAAATATCCAATAAAAAGAAACGAAGAGAGTTTTTTTATTCTTATAAATCACATTTAGGCCGGGATCCGTAGTACATGGAAATCAAGTGATTACTAACAAGCTAATTTTTGGTGAGTAGCTTCGTTTCGATGAGACGTCCAAAGATATCCTATACCCAACTCTCGATTGTGGTAGCTAACAGAGATATCAAGGATAAAAAAATTCAAGGATGTAAAACCGGGATAACGGACCACGAAATTTGTCGGACAATATGTCCGTTAGATTTTATAAGTATTAATTAAGTATACAACAAAAAATCAGCTGGTTAGTAATCATAGTAATCATTTAAATTGACCTCGTTTTCGACACATTTTGGAAATGGCGGACTCTTTGATCTAACCATAGGTTTTGTAGGACAAACATGTTTTTATATAATTTAGATAATTATCTTGAGATATAACATATTGTCCTACAAATTTCGTGGTCCGTTATCCCGGTTTTACATCCTTGAATTTTTTAATCCTTGATATCTCTGTTAGCTACCACAATCGAGAGTTGGGTATAGGATATCTTTGGACGTCTCATCGAAACGAAGCTACTCACCAAAAATTAGCTTGTTAGTAATCACTTGATTTCCATGTACTACGGATCCCTGACTAATTGTAATAATTAACACAAATTATTAGGAGTGCAATTTTTAATATAATAGGAACAACCAGGAATATTTTTTTAACAACAGACAATAAGTAGTTGCATTTATAATTCAAAGAATGTTATTTTAATTATAAATCACACTTTTATAAAGTAACATAAACTATTGATTAGAATAATAACAAGTTTTATCCAACAGGGATTGTCTGGACCTAGTTCTAGCCGGAGTGATATCGGATAGACCTAGTTTTATCCAACAGGGAATGGCTGGACCTAGTTGTAGCCGGCATGATGAAGGCTAGACCTAGTTTTACCCGAAAACAATCGGCTAATACTAGGTTTAACCAACAGTTAGTGGCTACACCTAGTTTTAGCCGGTTAGAACTAGGTGTAGCCGCACTTCGGGTATTAGCCGTAACATATATATACCTCACCTATGTTTTTAATTAATAACGATATGATAAATAAAATATTTAATACATGAACTAATATTTGCATTGAATGAAAATTCGGTATTACCTTTGGCAGCAATAAATAGTTTTAAATGCCCTAATATTCAAATAAATTTTATAAATATTAATTTCAAATAAATATTGGTCGTCTTTTATGTAAGCACTATTCCAAATTCATTGAATTCTTATGTAACATTAAGAATTATCTTATCTAATATTCCATCAATAAGACCCGGCAATATGCAATTCTATATTACGACCTCGCAAATATCACAAACAGATAACCCAACACCGTTTCTTATTAAAGCCCTTCAGCAACTTGATACTAATCTACGGCCCCGAGGCGTCCGTTAATAACTTGAACCATAGATGATATAATTATTACAAACACAGTATAAGTGAAAATAACTTCAGATAGAATAGTTTTTGATTTGTCGACAATGCCAAGAAACAGCACTTACTTGTAATATAGTAAAAATTGGAAACATAAGAAAATAGATACATTTTTCAAGAAAATAGATACAGCTTTCAATTTCTTGAACCCGTGAAACGAATCGAGCGATTAAGAATTAGGTTTTTAACAATTCAAACGAATAGCCAGACAAAAAATTGCTAAAATGAAATTTCAACGGATAATGTTAGAGCTTAACTTTAGATAATGTTACATATTAATAGTACGGGAGGCGACGATGCTAAATGGGGATTTACTCGAGCGTCAAAGAGACCTATTGGGTTGCATTTGGTAGATGATAAGAAGAAAAAAATTGTATGAGACCGATGTGTTTCATCAGTGGGGGAAGTGACCATAGATAAATAAAAACTTATTTAAAAAAATACTAATGTATGGACGTACTAAAGCGTGTCAGTTAGTGATAGATTCTATGAATCAGATTCAATAAATTGAAAATCAGCTTAACATACTTACATACTTAAAAATAATTTAGGAAATATGATTGATAATATACGTTTGTAAATCTGATTGTTTACACGATTGGGGTGGAAGTACGTAAAAGTTAAAAAAATAAAAATCGCGACTCATTTTTTATCAAAAAAAAGAACAAAAAAACTGGCATTTCTAAAGGTGTTAGAGCGTCAGATTTAGATGTATATGGTTCATCTCTATGTTCTGATTCTACCATATCTTAATCTGACAATTATCTAAAGTGATGCGCCTAATATGACAAAAGTAAATTTTGTTCCCTTATAATTCACGTTCGAACATAGATAGATTTTTATATTTGGTGGAGGTACTTATCTGGGTACTAGCTATCTCCAGTATCTTAATCTGACGCGCTCGAGTAAATCCCGAAATCCCCTCTTCGGCTCCCCTACTATAACGACAAAATCAAAGAAGCCTAAAATAACCATTTAACATTAACACATAATGATAATGTAAATGAAAACGTCGATAAATCAAGTGACACTACTGCAGTATCAAACTATACAGCGGCAGCAGTTGCAACAGACGCATCCGAGCTCGTAAAGTTTCGAAATGAGACGTAAACAGAAATAAACCGAGCAACAAAGGGAAGGAATAGCCGCTGCAGAAATAGGCCGGTACACTTCCTAGTGGATCCGAGAAGGGGCTCTAAATAACCATTCAACGCTATGGGTTTCGCATGAGGCAAGTTTTATGGTTCCGCGAAAACTGGACGCCAGTGATAGTAAAATTACTTTAGAGCTGTTAATGCCAACAATGCAACAGCGGAAGCCACTGGTAGCTTATGACATAATTTACTGAAAAGAACTGTAGCGAGGTTGTTACTTAGTCAAACAGCAAAGTTGAGTATTTTTTTAATTATTCTGGCGAAGAAAATCTACAGTCGTATTGTATTCACTAGTAGCTAATAATATAAGCTGACATTAGCTTCCCTTTGATGATGAAATTATTTGTAGTAGTAACCTATACTAAATAAACCTGGAATATAATTAATCAAATTAACTTTTTTGACCTTTTAGCCATTTAAGAAACTATGTCTCAATTACAAATCAATTTTAAAAAACTGTTTCGCATATATTATAAAAACTTTATCAGAGATGATAATTCACTTCATCTTTAAGTAGATACATAATTTACGCAAATTTATTATCTTTACCATTTGCATCATAAATAATTTAGAAATTGGTGCAAATATATGTAGAATAGCGGTTTATAGAAGACCAATATATAATGCAGATGATAAAGCTCAGGCAGTGAACTAAACATAACATTAAACTAATAATTGTGTCGTAAGATATTGATTTAAAACAGCACTTACGAGTTTGAGAATCCTCCCAGACAGCACTTACCTGTAAAATAAACAGCACATTCAAATACACAAAGATTTATGGATATTGTTTCTGGGTAACAAGTAGGTAAAGTAAATATAAACTAGGGGCCTATTACCTATTCTCTAATTAATTATGCCCCTACATTTCTTCACCAAACAGATATAATATGAATTCATTTCTTAAATATTTCCCGGTTTAATTTCTGATCTTTACTTAAGCACAGATCAATATTAATATAGGTGTGAATGAGAAATACTTTAACTCAGTAAAATCTAGAATCTAAGATCATAAAACATACAAAATCACCTAACACAGCACTTATGTATTTAATATTATTGCCGTTGTATAGAAAAACCCCTTAAGCACTAAGACCACGATTCTAATTAATCATGGGTTACGTTAAACCCAGATAGCACTCGACCCAAATACATGTATTATGTTTAAAAACATCAACCCATTGATGTGTTACAAACGATCGATCCTCTGACCGCAGTGGCGATACATTTACAATTCTAATTGAAGATTTAGGATTTATTGCATGCTATTATACTAAGATGGAATAATGAAAATGCATTGCTCAACATCACTTATACATTTCTTATTTATTAATAGGGCGATCGTTGTTTAGTGAAATGTTTAGACAAGGGGTTCGAAGGTGTGGAGCTATTTTCACTACGATACCAAATTTTATAGACTTGATTTTGTTCAAGATCTTTCAAGAAAACGATTGCGTGCAGCTTCACTTCACAACGGATGACAAGCCAGACAACGATAAATTCGATTCATCATCTCGAGTGTGATTCGCTGATTTCAACTTTTATTGCAATCGTGGTAGGTCTCGATCATGAATTGAGGAAATCTCTATCATTTAAATCCTGTCCATAGGCCATCATAGCTTATTGATAGCTTTAATCAAACTGTAATTGAATTCATAAGTGTTTCACTTTTGTGCCGGCGGTCTCTATCACCAGAGCTTTCATCTCATTCACTCATTCAGGATTGGAGAGAGTGGGAAGAACGTTTGCAATAAATCATTAGGGTTCGTTATGCATAAAGGTAAGCCCTCGGCAATTCTAGCTGAAGGTGGATTAGTATGATTTGTGAACAGTAGGGCCTTCTGTTTAATAGGATCAATTTGTGCAAAATCTTTTGATTTATTTCTTAAACACAGACTTGAACGGCTTTTGCTAGTAAAATATAAACGCTTTAGACAGGCAGTAAAATTATGTAAATATTTAAGTACCTACCTATAAGTATTATATGAACGCAAAAGTAATAAAAAGAATAGATTACTCATTTACGCAATAACAACTCAAGCTGTTTTATGAAACATTGAAATCATCATATTAAAAAACATCAGAATAACCCCTTGGATACTTTTTAACCCATTATAATCCGAGAATATCTACAACTCTGGAAAAACAGAGCGTAAAGCTAGTATAGAATAAAATAATAAAACCTTATTTATTACAGGCCAAATATAAAATATTATAAAACCCATTTAATTATTTGCCATATATTTTCCCTCCTTATCCAACATTGATAATTATTCCTTGACAAGTTCAGAGATAGGAAACTTCTGAAAATGAAACCCTGCTACGTTGCTATTGCTTACAACATTTGCTTGTCGTTATGATTACGCGAGAGATTCGGAGTTTTGGTACCGTTAAAAAAGCACTGTGTTATTTCCTATATTATACAGGGTGATTGGTAGATGGGTGCAAAGCTTCTAGGGGATGGTAGTGTGGACTATTTGGAACCATTTAAGCCATAGTTGTCTTAACCGAAGTCGGACTATTTTTTTTTAATGAATTTTTCAAACTTACGAAAATGTTCTGCGATTTACGAAAACCATTTTTGACGTTGTTTAATAAAAAAACTGATGGTGCTATTTTTGTTCAAACCTTTTTAAAAACATGTGTGGTTATTACTCTTTCTTTTGAGGTATCAATTAAGCGAATATCTCAAACAATATTGAAATTATGATCCAAAAACCAAATTGAGGGAGAAAATTCAAGGCCACTTTAATGAAAAAATAGGCAGATTATCGAATTGCTGAAAGTGACATACACCACGTGGAATCTGGAGTCAACCCAGGCAGACACAATCCTAACGTCAGTTGGTCAGTTTTAAATATTAGGACACCCCTACGAGCATTGGAAGATCGTTTTGAAGAAATCCCAAATAATTATTACCATTTAGGGTATCTGGTAAGAAGTGGGGCCCAATCAAAGTTCTGCCAATTACTCCAGCCCACACACTGACAGAGAATTTCCTCTGTACTGACACCTGCTTTTTCCAGTATGGATTTCTGCCCTTGTTGGCCTGTTGGTGAAGGTTGTAAAAGTTTGTTATGCCCTCTCTGGAAAATTTACTTTTATTTGTCCACATGATTGATTTTATGAATCACGCATTGAAGATGCGTTGATGTCTCTGTTGAGGAGAAAACGGCAGAATTGCATTATTTTTCCGGTATCTTGCTCTTCCAAACCTGGCAGACCCGGGCCATGGAATAAATACTTATCATTTTTGTGCATACTCCACATACACATCTTCTATTGTGAAATGTTAAGAGTTTGAGCTACTACGCTAGTGATGGTAGTAGGATCCGCTTAGAATGCTGCCAAAATCTCTTCCTCGACCTTAGAATTGTGTCTGCTTGGGTTGAATCTGGAGTCATACACACATACACCGCGTGGTACCCAGGTATCACGCGGTGTATGCCATTTTCAGCAATTCGGTAATCTGCTTTTTTTCATTAAAGTTGGCTTAAATTTTCTCCCTCAATTTGGTTTTTGTATCATAATTTCAATTTTTTTTTGAGATATCTTCTTAATTAATACCCCAAAAGAAAGAGTAATAACCACACATGTTTTTAAAAAGGTTTGAACAAAAATAGCACCTTTAGTTTTTTTTTTAAACAACGTCAAAAATGGTTTTCGTAAATCGCAGAACATTTTCGTAAGTTTGAAAAATTCATAAAAAAAAAATAGTCCGACTTCGGTTAAGACAACTATGGCTTAAATGGTTCCAAATAGTCCACACTACCATCCTCTAGAAGCTTTGCACCCATCTACCAATCACCCTGTATATAAATTTCCTTTGGACAGTTATGTAGGAGACGGATCATCGCATTCCTTGCACACGCGGCGCGTTCACGGGCCCATTAGATATAGTACGGCGTGTCGAAACCTCACGTAAGCGGAGATTGATCACCATTGCACTTCCCTGGGCCTAGGGCTGTGGAAAACCGGTGGGTATTACACGTAATACTACGTGTGTCTTAGATTACACCAAAAAGATATAGAGGAAAACCCTTACGGCATAATACGTCCGAACTTTTGGGCAAGAAACGAATAAAATGCATTTTAATTTAATTTCGTTACGTTAAATTTTGGCTCCACAGCATGGCTTATAAAATAATGAAGAATACTAACTCTCGAAAGATAATATAAAATATACAAAACCTTGTTATCTATTACAAAAAAAATTATCAATTGTCGAAAAATTAAGACTTTTCTTAACTTAAGTTTGCTGGACCGCAGCCCTAACACCTACTAGCATCAAATCAAGAGTAATGGACTAATAGACACGCGTGTTACCGCTTTTGTAATCACATGTAATACAAATTACTACAGACGAGGTAACAACATCACCGTTCGTGAGGCCGAAAAGGGCTAGTTATAAAGTAAGACAAAAACAAGCCTCGTAATAGTGACGAAATTGTATTATAACGTATGGGTGAAAAGTTTAAAAAGGTTATATAACTAAGCTGAAAGCTGACACTTATTTATTTTTGGGTAGGTTTTACTATAAAAACTGTCGTGGTTCGAATAAACGGGAATCTCTTAACCAAATCCAACGTAAAAAGTCACGCTATTAATCAGCCGTGTCTACAGGTTTTATGTTGGGGTATAATTAGTTTTAGTTTTCAACTTGCCTGAAATATTTACCGACACATTTGTGCCAGCTCTCCGACTTACGGACTAATAATAAGTCCTTGTATAAATATTAGACCAAGAGCCTGTGATGGCCAGACCTTCCTTTAATTCACAAGCGTGAAAATTCTTTCATGTGTATGTCTAACATAGGTAAGAATAACCCCCAAACATGAAACCTGGATCGCGGTTCCTTTGGGAGATAACAGGTAAAAGGTTGTTATCTCCCAAAGGAACCGCGATCCAGGTTTCATGTTTGGGGGTTATTCTTACCTATGTTAGACATACACATAAAATAATTTTCACGCTTCAGAATTAAAGGAAGGTCTGGCCATCACAGGCTATTAGTCTATACTAAGAGCCCAGTCTGGCCAGACCTTCCTTTAATTCACAAGCGTGAAAATTCTTTCATATGTATGTCTAACACAGGTAAGAATAACCCCCAAACATGAAACCTGGATCGTGGTTCCTTTGGGAGATAACAGGTAAAAGGTTGTTATCTCCCAAAGGAACCGCGATCCAGGTTTCATGTTTGGGGGTTATTCTTACCTATGTTAGACATACACATGAAAGAATTTTCACGCTTGTGAATTAAAGGAAGGTCTGGCCATCACGGGCTCTTAGGTTATATGTTAGTATCTCATGTCACTGTTTATAATATAAATAAAATATGATTTATTCATACAATGTAAGATGTTTCTAAACGTATTACTTTGTACTTCATTCTATGTAATGAAAAGAAAGCACTAGGAGAAATTTAAGGTTACGAAAGTAAATAAAGAACCTAAGACAAGACTTTCCTAAGAGCAACTCACAAAGAACCTTTACAGATGAATGCATAAATGCAGTGTTTCAGTGAGGAAACAATGAGCGATTGTCGGTCGGTTGGTCAGTCGACAGTCGGCGCTATGACGGTAGCGATTCCGAGCGAAACTGGACTTAGAGATAGGTCACTCGATAACAACAATAGTATACTGGCAGGAACAGTCAAATAGTTTTCTAATTTTAAAATTGATGCAGTGCATAAAGAAGCACAATATGCCAATGTTAGGTGTATAAAACTTTTCAATTATTACATACCTCATGTAAACGTTAGTGACGCTGAGTCTGACACTGTCCGTGGATACGTGCGATAGACCACACAATAATTATTAAAAAACTCATCTTTCTATATATGTCTGTATGTATTTTCCATTTGTAGTAGACTGGACGTAAAATATCTTATCTTGTTTCATTTGCACAACTATTTTTTTTTATTCAAAATACATTTATAAAAGGCTTATGAAACCTGATAGTCATACCAAAGAATACTACATATTACTTCTTCAAAACGCTAATCTAAACAAACTTTTCATGTTTAAAATCTGTAATGTTCCAATAAATAATGTAAAGGGACTGACCTATCTGACCCAACTCCGCTTAATAAATACTATGTACGTGCTGTTCGCGGGGTCATTGCCCCGTATTGTGCTGCAAGTGGATCCCTGAATCACATCTAGTTCAGACCAAACACGATAAGATTTCGCCATTTTCTTTACAATTGCATTATTCGTCATGTGACGCCGTGTTCTGTCGGCCTAAAATAATACCCCAATTCTACCCGCTTGTTTCGTCAAACAGTATTTTTGTATCAAAAGACTGACATGCATACTGTATTTCCTACACGATAAGTCCAAAATTAATGATTAGTTCTATGTGTTAGTTCCTATTATGAAATGAGTAGGGAAACGTGAGCTAATTTTGCACCACGCGTTTGGTAGCGGGAAATCCTACGAATAAACACGAAATGCTTATTTATCTCAAGCTGTTTATCTGAGAGGATGGATCTACAGCTCTCCATATGGCATCAAAGCAGATATTTAAAACATTTGGAGATTAATTACTGTGAACTGTTTTGTTGAAACGAATTAATTTAGGTACGTACTCGTATAAACGGGAAATCCCCGAAACTTATACGTGGCCCTGATGATGTCCTACGAACTGGGATGAAACTGTTGGCGTTATCCAACAATTAAGGTTCGTTATTATTTTCCGTTTCTACGAAAACGAAAACCGTATAAGAGGTGTTAATTGGTACTCCAATTTTGCCCTAATTAAACTAAGTAATTAAAAGAAGTTAAGATCATTCGTGGAGAATGACAAACAAGTTGTATCTTTTTAAACCATCAGTACACCTTTCATAAAATTATCAAAACAAACTATCCTCAAGTGTTTCTACAGGATGATCATCATTATTTATAAAAATGTTGTGCACAAATCGTAACTGAGCGTATAAATAAAACATAAACAATTACGCCGGCATGCGTTCACTTTTATTCCCATTGCCGGTTTCCTGTTAAGGTACTTTTCTAAATGGCCCTATAATTTGAATTAGCTGTTATTTATTCTGTGGTGTTGAATGACAAGCTTTCATTACTGATCCGTAGGGCTTAGGACTGCATTTACATAAAAAACAGATATGTATAAAATAAATATGGTGTGTATAGTACAATTTTTGGTTTAGCAGAAGAACTACAGCATACTCTATGTGCACAGTGGACTACATACCTACTGATCAACAAGCAATCTGGTAACCAAGCTGAATATCCTGCACTTTTTGGTTCTATTGAGGAGACAACAATACAGTAGACGTAATATGAGGTGATATGATGGTGATAACAAATAAAGTGGTCGATTTTAAAACGTAGGACATTCTTCATTGTACCGGTTTTCGACCCAATTGGGCTCCAAAGCTTCAAACTGTTCCATTTTGTAATAGTAAATCGTTGCTTTTGAATGAATTGGAATGCGAACGCGGAAGTAGGAGGCACAAAATGTATCGCTAAATAGCCATCATTGAGTTCTTTTGTCATGATAAATTTATACAAAATCAATATATTTTATATTTCCTAATAGATCATCTTTTATTTTTATTATACATTACGATTAGTCTTCTATTAATTTCAAACAATCTCAGTATTTATAATACAACACATAATAACACAATCGTAAAAGCAACTGTGAGAGTAGAGTTGACTTTTGCTATAAAATATTGGATTGGTAGAAAAAACTTCAGGCAAAAACATATTTCAATCAAAATAAATAACATCAAATTGACATAAATAACCTATTAAGACAATGCACAAATAAGAGCATTCTAATGAGCGCACAAAGTCTGCGACGCATCTTCTTGCAATTCATACTTAAATGTATTGATGAATGCTCTGCCAATTGAAATGACCGGATTCGAGGTCAAAGAATCACTGGGCATCGAATAACATGCGTAGGCGCAAGGAAGGACGAATCAATGCACACTTTTGATAAAGAGTTAATGGAACTGTTTCATCCTCATATTATGGTCCATTACTAGTTATAAATAAAACGCTATAAAAAAGGGTGAAATTTAAATCGCAAAATAAATTTGGTCAGCTAATTCCATTTCAGAAGAACGTACATATTCGCGGAAAAATCATAACACTAACCACCTAACTCAAAAACCCACCTCCAATGCCAATACCAAGAACTATCTGCATTAAATCGCAAGCAATATTACAAACTGTCAATTTATCTATCCAGTGAATAGATTAATGCCATACTTTATTGGTTCCAATAAAACTTATCCGGGGTCTAAGAGCTATTAGATTACCTACACATCCCGCGTATTGGTACTACACCATCCGCATTGATGAAGGTAGATTGGTTGCGCTGTCGCAGGAAATATTATGTCTTTACTTATTGCTCTGAACCATTATCTTCTTTGTTGCTCTACTAATAAACTTCGTAAAAGCTTTCTATTATCTCTATTGTGTATTTTGCTATACATTTAGTGTCTGGGTAATCAAAACAATGTGTGCAAAACTATTAATAGCAAGCACGCTTATTCAGTTTCTAATAGGAAAATAAAAATGCGCACAGCCACTGATCAAACAGACGTGAAATTAAGAGCCTTTATCGTATATAACGTATTAAGAAAAGGTTTTTTTTTTTATTGAAACACTAAATCAATATAATGGAGTTCTAGAGGGTGAGACATTATTTCTTGTATAACCATTTTCATCAAATGATGTACCTACACATCATTTTAATAATTACTGGACATACAACTCATTCGATACGCGACAGAGAAGTAATTTGTCTGCAAATGCACGTGCCACAAACTGTAACTAGTTGACTAGAGATAGCAGTATAACAGTAATCCTTTTATAACATCATTATACAGCTTGTATTATCCATGTATTTAGCATCCCATTCATATTCTTATTTGCATATTTCACCAGTGCATATACGACTATTTACCTTTTAATATCAGTTGTAAATGACAATCTAGGAAACACAATATTTACTACGAGAGGTTAAGTGCTTAAACCAGTTACTGAAAGAAAACCAATATGGTATAAAATGGACGCTATTTATGGAAATGATTTTATTAACATAGGATCAAATAAAATCTTGGCAAAGCATGACGTAAACTCGAAATTATCGAAACTCACCCTAAAACGAAAAGGTATTTCAAGTGATTCTAAAGGCAAAACAAGAGTTTATGTTACAACAATGTAACAAATACGAAAGAAAGAACCAAAAACGTTTGGTACTGAACTATGTAGGTAGCCTAGCCTACCTATAAATAAATAAAATAAATAAATAAATAAATATTGCTGGACAATTCACACAGCGACATCTAGCCCCGTGGTAAGCTCGAAGCTTGTGTTACGGGTGCTAGATTTCTGATATACTTAATATAATATACATACATACATAGATATTTACAATGAATCAGTGCAGTGCCTAAACACGCCAGTCAAAAATGTCCCGTAAAAGTACACAATACCTTAAACATCCCAGTATTTGTCGGAGGCTCATTTCAGTCGTGACCAGTCTGCACGTGCCGTCGAGAACCACCGCCTGAGGCGAAACCGATCTGATTGCAATCGACCTTTGGAAACCACGCGACAAACCCCAAAACAACAACCACATTGCTGCAGAAACCCCAACACTTATACCACAGACAACAGCAAACCCAGCAATAGACAACGCAGTGGATGAAAAACCCCGTTGACCTGAAGGGATGATTTACAAATTGTGTTGTCCGGTGCACTTGTTCACGCAGGCGGGCGTGACGTCACGATCTGAGATGAATAGCTGACAGTAAAGGTAGCTAATCATAGCCGTGAGATAGCTTTTGTTCTGCATTAAAAGTGTTTACGAGGTGATTGATGTGCAGAGGTTTCTAGGACCGCGTTAGTCGTGAGCTGAATTGGCTTGTGACAAGATAGCTGTATTCATATTTTACAGTTGCTTTAATTTCGGTATCTTACACGGACTCTGTTAGTTTTTTCTTAATCTTAATTCATAAAAAAAACAATAAATCATATAAAATCTTTATTTAAAGGTAATTTATTTGCTTTGGAATAAGAAATAATACGACGATTCAGATCATCAAACAACATTTCAATGTTCAGATAAATAGGGAACTCTAACAACTAAACATAATTTTCTAATCACATATTATCGCCTATATAATAGTATTCAATATTATTAACCTACGCATTTGTGAAGCAAATCATCGTTATTTCTTAAGAAACCGCACACTTGACCCCCAATATACAGCAAGATCAAATCCCATATGTTAGGCCTGTTAGTCTAATCTTCCGTCTTTCAAGAAACAGCATGTACGTTGTATTTTAACCCATTGATTTATTCGTCAATGGACTTTATCTCTAAAGATATGGTAAACACGGTGTTACACTCATGAGTGCCAAAGATGGGATTAATGGGGGGTCACTTACAAGCGATAACACCAGACAGATTTGCGGATATTGGTGGCAATTATTCGTGAAATGTGTAAATGACTGGCAATTGACAATGATGGAATAACTGGCTAACGAACGTTATCTAAGAGAGATATTAGATAAACATACATACAATGTTAAAGCATGACGGATACAAACTATCTAAATTATCTAACTAAATAAATTGTTTTTACACCATTCGCTACATTGTATTACCTAACTACATTGGTTTATATGACTACCATATGTATGACATCAATTGGAAAGATTTCGCGCCAGATAGGGATGATTGGAGGAGATTGGGCATGGAATGTTTTAAGGGGTAAACTACCGAGATTAAAGTAAAAAATGCTTAAAGACGCAGCAGATTTTACTTTTATTCTATTGCGATATAAAAGGCCAAAAAATGCCAATATTGTTAACAGTAGCGTTACAAAGATCAATTTATCAATACCTTTCATAACTTAGACAAATTGTAGGAGTTTGAGGAAGTAGGCGTATAATCTAGGATCCCATGCTGATATGTCTCAGCGGAACCGTAGGAAGCACGAGAATCATTGTAAATCTTAGCCTTTTGTCATAAGTCATCGAATAGTCAGGGATGTCGCTATATTAATCTAATTCTATAAACTAATTCTATTTATGTCAAAAAAAATTAAGTGTATTATTACTATATGAAATACTAGAACTTAATAAATTAAATACTAATTTATAAAATAACTATGAAATGACATATTTTTATCAATAAATATCATCATCTTTCCGCGGAAATGAATTAGAAATGAAATGAATTATCGGTAAGCTTAACTACTGAAAAATGTCATCTTTATTCATTCATATGGCAGATTAAAAAGAAATTAGATGATTTCGGAATATATCGGTGTCTGTTCATAATTGGATCAACCCTACTGATAGATTAATGTGCGTTTTATCGAGAAAGCAATTATCTGTTTTCATTCATCATGAACTCTGCATTTGATAAACTGCCGACGGGCTATTACGAGCGAAATTGTGAGTCTAAACGAGAATATACTACAATATACATTTATATAATAATATAAAAGTATTTTTATGCACGTCCATAATGTGAATGTTTTAACGTAGGTATGGATAATTTTGTTACTCATTCACGAAAACCCTACAACGCGGAATTTTATGAAACTTTGAATACACACACACACACATCACACATCAGAATAAGGACACAGGTTACTTTTTTCTACATTGAATCAATTATAATAACAATTTAAACACCATTCAGATTCTATAAGAAAAAAAACCAGCGCGAATCCTTAGTCATAATCGTCCCTATTTACGTCCCTACTTCTGTGACACAGGGACAAAGAGATTAGACCTTAATTCATCACGCTGGCCAAGTGCGGGTTAGTCCATTAAATAAGTAGTTATCATAAAAAAATTCCAGAGATTCCTGCAAACCAGGAAAAATAACACCCACGTCGTCTAATTGACTTTTACGCAGCAAATTAACGACACTTAGTAGTGAGACAGGAAACTGTTACTCAGCGTTCCTAGATAGCCCTGCTTGCTTCTTATTTACCTAATTGCGATACATATTTGCGATTTGTATTCATTAGATTTATTTGCCATTTCAGTGTTGGATTAGATACTGTTTCGTTGCTACTGCATTTGAACAGGATCTTTCTATTACTTTGTTTTGAATGTCTTATTATAAGTTTCAGTACTTACTAGAACTTTTTATTTCTGTGTCAAAGCAGTGGGATCGTAAATAAGGGGGTGATAGTGATGAACTACATATTACCCAAATAAAATTTTCGTCTTTTCTGTACTAGAATACAATTTTTTATTGGTGCTGATTAACTGTTCCTTCATACAAGAACTCAACCATTCTTATCTCTAGGGAACTGCTTCATTATACTTCCAGTAGATACAAATAAAATTAATGAAATTACACTACTAACCTAAATAAACATAATAAGGTCATGCTCCACTAAAAGGGCCAAAAATGCCCGATTTTATTGTAGCCATTCGCAATCGCAAACAATAGCGTAGTTCGGTAGTCCATCAATCACGCGAACATTATTTGGTTTATCGATCGCATCGGAATCGGCTCAGGCGGTGCCAGGCCGTACCAGACGGCGCTTGTGATTTAGAACAATGTCACATACGAGGACGATTACTTTTAGATGACAACGTCTTTATTCCGCTGGAGTCAACAAATTCGTGAACCGACGCGAAAAAGGACCGTAAATACCGACATTAATAAAAAATTGAAAAAATAAGTGCCCTTTGAAAACACGTACGGTTAAAGCAAACATCGTGAGGAAACCGGCATGTTCTGAGAACTTTGTAAAGTTTGAAGGATCGTTGTGTCATTCACCAAACCGCCAGCGAGCGTGGTGAATTAAGGCCTAATCTATCTCGTCAAGAGAGAAGTCCCTTGTCCCAAAACTGGGAACGGGTGATGATTACCCCACCACAGGTTAGCTACCCATATTTATAGAGTGTTCTCCTGAGGAAATATTATTTTTTTGTTGTAAATTGTAGCTATTTATGCTATTCGTATACCTTATATTGATACTCGTTAATGGGCTATCTAATACAGAAATTGTGCTCGACAGAGTTTGAGCCTACAACCTTTGGAAAAGTCGAGCATCCTCCCTCATAACTCCTTAATTAATAAGCATGACTTAAATTATTTCTTGCGTAATTACAAAATTACCATGTTCCTAATAAAGTTCTTCGTTACAATGTTAAGCTTAGGCTTAGTAAAGCTATTATAGATTTATAGATAACGATAGTATTATAGATTTATAGATAACATTTTATGCAAGCAATAACAATTTTAGTGCTACTTTGGCGCAGTTTAGTTAGCGTATTAGTGCAGGCACTTTATATAACGTAACAATTACTATCTATAGGAGGAAGACTTTGTTCCACCCACTCGCTGCCCAAGCGTGGGTGAAATGGAACCAATGAATGACGTTTTACCAAAAACGGAATTGAACTTTACAAAATTAACCTTGGGAGTTTAATAAATAAGATTTTAATGAGTATCTGGCTTAATACTAGATGCTGTTTTACTTTATACAAAATTACGAAGACTGCCTCTCCTTTTTTGTAGTATCAAATTATTTGTCTGACATTATAAATGAATAAATAAAATGTTTTTTTTTTCAGATACATTAATTTTAATATTTGTATGACTTGAAATATTTACTATACAAATTAGTATTAGTACCTATTACATCATCATCATGTCAGCCATCGGACGTCCACTGTTGGACATAGGACTCCCTTAATGATTAGGTACCGTAATACCTGGAAATCATTAAGATAGGTCCTAAATCATGCAAAACATAAATCTTTATGGATCAAGCATCTAGGTACATACTTTACAAAATACTGTATATTCTACAACTAAATAAGTTATGAATCTAGAATAATATGAGAATAGAATCTGAAAAGTAAATTATGTACCGATATTTCACGTCATAGAACGGACTGGCGTGATCTCAAAGAGAAAGTAGAAGATGGCTCCCATTAGACCAATTACGTGTTAAAGGAAGTGTTAATAACCCTTATATTAGGAGCAATTGTAGCTACATTATGAACGATTATCACACCTGGAAACACTTGTACCACGTAAGTTATTATTTTTTATTTATTTGACTCTTTATTGCTAAAATCATTTGCAACAAGAAAAAGCCTATATATAGTATAGATAGCGCTCTGTTACCAATCTACTTTATAGTTAGCAATAACTGTTTATAAAATACACTAGTGTTGTGTATTGTACTTTCAGGTACCTACTGCAAACGGTATAGGTTCTAAAATTGCCATAAAAAGCTTCCTGTTTTAGTGTCTACGGCTCGATGCACTAAAACTAATCGCAATAAACTACTGGAATTTATTAACAAACTACCTACTAACTTTACTTGCGAATAAAAGGCTAAAACAGCTGTTAAATCTATTAATCTATCATTTTATGATGACAATTTCATGTTCTATTCATTACATTAATGGCATCCTTAATTGTTAATGACTTTATTCTTTGAAATAAAACGAAAGTGTATATAATCTATATAACACTTTTTATATTCGAATATTATTAATGATTGCTGGCTTGATTATATTTTAATATTATAATTTAATACTTCATTCATTCATTTTCTTTACGATTATTATCTAACTATTCAACACTATGTCAAATCAAAACACACTTGTGAATAAATAAACATCGCGCGAAAGTCTATTGACGATGCAAGTGGCAATTTTTATAGAGTATAATTTAATTTAATTTCTGGATCTTTCTAAGTCCTCCCATTAGAACCTCTATTAGCCCAGCCGTTCTTGAGTTATAAATTTACAACGAAAAGTGGCATTGATTTTTATATATTAGGTAATGCTAGTCAACAGTAGGATGATATTGCTGGACAATTCACACAGCAACATTTAGCCCCATGGTGATAGTAAATAAAGTTTGGAATGCGTTGCCTGCTGCTGTTTTTCCTGAAACTTTCAACCTGGGTCTCTTCAAGACAAGAGTGAATAGGTACCTTCTAGGCCCTTGCGATCCATCTTCGGCCACATCGACACTTTCCATCAGGTGAGATTGTGGCCAAGCAAGGGTCTATCACCAATAAAAAAAAGAAAAAAAAGTGCAGTGCTCACCTATCATAGACACCGCAAGTGTTGACAGCAGAATTCTCAAGATCGACGTAGTTCGCCTCGCCGACGCTTCTCGATTCTGTCGTCGAAATAGTCCTGTCGACAAGGAGGTACCTATAGGATAGGACAGGGAACAGTTTAGGCAAGGGAAGGTTTTAGGCGGGTAGAGGTTTAGGCATGGAAAGGTTCTAAGCAGGGGACTGGTTACGGAATCAGGAGTACGTGGGGTTAAGATGACGCTGATAGAACGATAAGTTATCCATTAAGGAAAGACCTAGTACCTGATGGTGGTCATGAAGATAAAAGCTACAATTATCGCTAGATATTTAATTATAAAAGATGCAGCCATAACTACTTGCTATATAGAGCTAATGTGGAGCTCCGTGGTTAAGCTTCGCTGATTCAATGTGATAATAATAGAAGTCGAAATAATTCAAGTTTCAAAACATAACACACGCAGATACCCAATAAAAATAGGAGTTATCTCAATGGCAAAACGTAGGTCCCTGTAGCTAGTGAGTCAAATCGCACACCTGGATCACCGGAATTCAATTTGCAACAGAGCAGCGCACGCGCAGCCCGCGGCGTCCACGGTAGCGCGGCACTTTGCCGTCATTACCGCCGCTGCCGGCGCGGGCGATGCAAGTGTTTACGGCTCATTAGCGGTGAAACGCAATCGTCTACTCAGATCCAACGGAGCCCAAGGCAACAACTAGTCACTGAACCTGCGGTGTGGAAGCAGAAGCAGTTTTTGCCGATTATAGTTATGCCCAACATTGGTTTATTTGCAGAATGTTTGCTAAGAGATATGCCATTTTTTGAGATTTGGACGAAATAAAAATTTCCGTCATCATCATTGATCAAAATGTGATGATGAGGAAAGGTTAAGACTATAATATAGCCATAGAAGATTATATTATTAGAGCTCACCCCTGTATTATAGGTACTCCAAGAAATGAAAACATCATGACTAGAAAAAACAATGAAGACAGTGTGTTCTAAATATTACTTTCAATTAATGTAAAGGCAAAACGCTTTGCTAGCCTTCGGTATGATATTTTCTATTGTAGCCATAACTAAATTAAAAATTGTGTACGAACACACTTGAAGATAATGACTACAGTTAGTGATGCGTCGAATTATAGATATTCATACCTAATACTCTGCCGTTCTTACGATAAAACAGCGTAGGTGACATTTTTGTGAAAATTGGTTTTTAGCATATTTGTAATCAGCTAAGCGAGATCTATCTGGATAAATTAATTACCTCGAAATATGTCGTGATGCACTTATGCTGTTTATAATAAGAAGGGCAGTACTGAAGGAGTAATGTAAACAAATCAGCTTAACCCAACACACCTCACGGTATTAAATTATAAGCGACATAGAAGTGCACCATGTGCAGAGCTTAGGGCTTCCCGTCCCTTCCTGTATCCTGTTACAGTCTCAGCTTTTAAGCCTATTAGTGGAAAGGGGAACTGAAACCAAAGGGGTTGAAAGGGCGCTGTCTGCGGCATATGGAATTAAGGTTCAAAGGATTAAAACTATATTTAATCAAATTTTAACTCTTCGTAATTATATTAAGTATTAATTATTTATAGGTATTCGCAATTATAAGATAAGCGTTGGACACTAGCTTGCTAGTTATCTAACATTATGCTGAGATAGAGCTAGTTTTTCCAGTTGTCTTTCATAATTTCTATGTTAATATTGTAAGTTACAAAAATAAATATATTGGTTTGTATTATATAATGAGACAGAAGGAAAAAACACAATTGAACCGTGATAAATAAACGTATCGCATCTTCATCTAATACATGAAATAAATTAGGTAAGTACTCAATTTATGTCTGGGTTGATAAACTGCTAAGGAACTCTGAACAAGAACGTAAAGGAATAGATTGTCCTATAGAATCAATTTAACGGTAATAAACTTAACTTGATAGCTTAGTACACCAATTTGTTTGATACGACCACTAATTTGATCGAAGGCCCTTTAATTGACACTATCTTCTCCATACCTTTTCATTAAAAATGCGTTACGGTGTAGAAATGCTTTCACATTGTAGTTTATTGTGATAATGTAAGAGTTTCTTTGTTGTAACTTGATCGCATAATAAAATCAATTGGTATCTCAGTTGGCTTGGCTGATTAAGTCTATTGTAATGTCTATTAAGTTCCAGAAAATCAAGTAAACAACATACATGCTTCTATTCCACAAACCAAAAGAAATAACTATTTTTAATAATAAATAACAATAGATTATATTTTAATGATTCCAAAGTACCAGGTAAGCAGACGTTGCAAGGAGCTACCAAATGAAGCATGTAATAGGAGCTTCCGCGGGCGAGGCCCTAGTTCGTGCTCGTGCGTGACGCCTCGTCGTGCCATTGCGAATGTGATTTACGACGATGACTGCGTCTTTGAACTGACATTAACATGTCTGGAGTTAGTTCTTTCCTGAAGCTTCTGTTTACGACTTAGATGCATCACAAACAGTGTGACGCAATCATGCCGTTTGTGAAATTTTAAATGGGATAATGGCTTCTTATATTATGTATAATTCACAACGGTGACATTATATGGGTATCCACTTTTTAAGCAAAACAAGCTGAGAACAGCTGTGAACATAGTGTGACAGAGTTCAGAAATCCTCACTTAGATTACCAACGCGGAAGTAAATATGTATGAAACTCTTTCACGCTAAAACTACTGAGAATTATGATGACTTTATTCTAGCTCGTCATGGGTTAGGTTAAGCGCAGTTTCTCGTTAAAGTCAATGGACAAAAAGGGTCGCATGAAGATTTCTTTTCAGAGCGAAATTTCTAAGAGGCTTGTTTATTTACGGCTATCGACGATAATCGTGGCGTGCTCGCTGCTAAGACATTGCAATTAATTAATTAGAGAGCAAGTGAAAGCGGCAGGTCCCTACTGAGTTGTAGTAACTTCCTAACAACCTCTGTGTTCCGTCGTGTCTCACATCGCGCTAAAGGTGTACCTCTACCGAAGCTGAATAATGCTGTAGAGAGTGTAGAGCAATACTTTACTCATTCGATAATAAGTTACGGATACGTTTATTTCCTTAGTTTAATTTTAATCATCAGACTAATCCGCGACCAGACGCATGACTGCGTTAAAAAGCAAAACTTTGTCTAATTAGTTGGCAAGAGCCATTAAACCGTGCGTAGCTTGGCTATAAGCTATTTTTACGTACCTAACACTCAATGGGTGGTGGGCTTTACTACCGTGACTTAGAAGCAGGTAATCCTTTCAGTGGATACATAGAAGGCTATTCAGTCTTACATTGTGACCATAAACGAGCTTATGAGTGGTATATGTATGATGATGGAGGTTTTGTAAGCAAGGATTAGGCAAAGATCTTTAAATTTAAAACCTTTGATGAAATAAAGAATAAGGAAATAAATGTGTTTTCAAAATTATTCACATCATTTTTATCTATTGGTGATTCAACTGTAAGCCCTTGCTTGCTATTCGTTAAATAAATTAAATTAGATAATACTAAATTGTTCTACTAAACTGATATACTTAGATGTGATGTTCTGAAACTATGCTTAAATCTAATCAACGCTTATTTTTAATAATATGAATTATAAGTTCCAATAATTAATAAATAAAAACAATAAAGAACGCAACTATTTTCAAAAATCTAAATATTTAAAATATTTAATATTAAAGTATGAGTTGGTTTATAGAACGACCTAGAGCTTAAAAGTGAAACGCAATTTATACGATCGTTTAAACGCTTCAAAACGAAATTTTCAAATCATTTTATTATAGCGACCTTCATTCATGTCAACTCTTTGTTCTGTGACACGAATTCGGCATTATTATGGAGATATCTGGCAGGTAATTGACAAATAATGACCGGAGTCAAAATGCAACCTACTGCTACTTTCACGATGATGTACCTATTAAACGTGCTATCTAATTTTCCTTTGTATCGGTAAGTAGGTAAACCTTTCGTTTCGTGTTCAAGAATTAAATACGAATATGAAAATTGGTAGATAAACATATAGACTTCTGGGACACAGGGTAAGTTATTTAAATTCTTGCTCCAGCTATAAGAACTGCCCCCCATACAAACATAATTTAAAGCGGACGAAATCGCGGGCACACCTAGTAAAGGTTCTAATAAAGGTGTTATTCCCTCTCAGCTCAATCAACACAGATTCAGACTAGTATACAGTTACTCTCAAGCCACAGAACAGCTAAATCCCTCAGTAAGTCAAAGCTAAGCTGTATCAAAGGATACAATTCTATTGTTCTATTGCAATCAAACCGTTGAAAGGACCGCGTCGAATCGTCAGAGAGGCACTAATATTGAACAACTGGTGGATGTTGATAATTTTGAACAATCCTTGTTTGTATTTGTTTCAGTTCTTTTGTGTTCTGTTTCTATTTGAAGGAAGATTAGTTTCTAAGTGGTTCCCGACAACTGCAAAGAAACACCAAGTTTCAGGACTTTACGATCAGAGGTTTAGGCTGTGATCCGTCAGTCAGCCATTCAGGGCAAATAATTTTATAAGTAGGTAATGTAGAGATTAAATAGATTACTATTAATATTGCTGAACAATTTACACAACAATATCTATCCCCCGTCGTAACCTCGAAGCTTTTTTTAGGGGCACTAGATAATCTGATATACTTATTATATACATACCTACCGTATAAAACAATACAAAACAAAACAACTGTTAAGTACCTATTACCAGAAACGGCTTTATAAATTAACTATCTATATGTAAAGCAGGGCTGACTAATAACTATTTAACAAAGCCACGGAGTGATACCTAATTTGAACAATTAGACCATTGAAACATAAACAAGCTTGACGCTGCCCTTAATTGGGTTTCTCAAGGCGCTACGCCCACGGCTGGGCAAGTTAGTAGCTAGCTGCCTCTATCACGACTAAACTTATACCTAGGATAGGCATCAAACGATCTCGCACATAGGTAAAACCAACCTGCGAATTTCTGCAATTTTTATAGCTGAATATAATTTGTATTATTAATAACTTAATTAGATACACATTAAAAGTTGGTATTGTATTTTCTTATAAGGTTTAAAGCCACGGAAAACATCACTCACAACTAAGCTTACTACGTTTAACCATTTCTTACAGTTAGATCTGTGACATGTGGTGCAGGCCCAAGAATATTACCTATACAACATCTCTTCGAAATTATGGCCTACAAAGGAAGTTTATATCTTGCTTGGAGTCATTTATCTTTGTACGAAAACACCTAATATAAGTAAAAATATCACTCTTTTTTTGCATTGTGTCATCTTAACAGCTTAGGGGACCTAAGATATCAAACACCAATTCGACTACATTTTTCGTAGAATGTATATTTTTTCTATTATGGAGTAGAATATACCTTCTGGTCAATGAACGCAGTTCTTTTCTCGTGCTATGTTCTCATAGCCGGTATAAATCTGGCTCAGCTCAGCCTACATCTTCAATTAGAGGTAGCTACCGTACCTATAGTAATCGCTTCTAGGTGAACTGAAACAGTGCTACGGGATGCTTGTAGGTGGTCCACCATTAGTAAGAAAGAACGTTCAGCTGAGCATGATTGTTGAGACTAATTTAAATGATATAGAATTATATAAGCTTCGAGCTTACCACGGGGCTAGATGTCGCTGTGTAAAATTGTCCAGTAATATTTATTTATTTATTTTATTTATATTTCTAGAGAGCAAAAAGTGGAAGGTCAATCCCGCAAAACTAACTCACTTCGTGCAAGTAAAATGTGCTCGCAACTATTTTGTCAGGAATTTTCCGAAAACGGAAAATACATGGCTTTTCGGCCCTATTCTGTTAATTTTCTAATACTTATTAACATAAGTACCTAATTCACACAGCAACATTCAGCCCTGTGGTAAGACTGGTAAGTTCGAAGCTTGTGTTACGGGTAGGTAGTATGGGACAAGATATCTGATAATGGATCCTACTGAATATACCTAGATATTTTTATTATACATAGATAACACCCAGACACTCGGATAAATATAAGCAGATCGTACAAAATTAAGTCCCGAGGTGGGAATCGAACCAGCAACCTCTTGCGCCCGCTGCGTCACAGAAGTCGTCTAATCCAGGTATAAAAGTCTAAAATAGTAAAAATGGTACAAACTTTGTAATAGAACTCTTCGAATCCTCCGGCAACCCCACAAAGATCACAGTTGAAGACATCACACGGCACTAAATTCACAAATATATTTACACAGAAATTTTGATAAAATCCGGACTATATAGAAAGCAATTCTATAGAAACTATAATTTGACAGGACATCAAATTGATTAAGACTGGTGTCAAAAGAATGTTACTGGCAGTACTTGTTTAAAGGAGTTATGATGTTATACTGTTGTTTTGAATCATATTTTCACGCGTGGGATTTGTTTGTAGGTGTCGTTAATTTAGTTAAAGTTTATTCAAATAGGTAGGTAGGTAGGAAGTCCTTTGTTGTTTGATACCTATAACCTTTGATGGATATACCTAACTTTGAAAACGAATGGTTATTAACAATATTAATCAGTGGACATTTACCTATGTACCAAGATTTGTTGGCTTTCCTAGTGTTCATGTTCATCATCATCATCATCAACTAAGAAAATCAGGTTAGTGTTAGTGGCCTCCTGTGCACCCAATTAAAAGAACATAAGAAGATTCTGAGGATGTAAGATGGGTGACTTTTATTGGCAGACAGACAGTATAAGGGTAGACCGCCTTCTACCCGATTGATGGCCCCATTGGACGTAGGTACCTATGTATCTTCAGCGCGGTGTGGTGAGCGCGCCATATAGGCTGCACCGTTGGGCCAGGCGGTGAATATGTTGAAAAAATTATTCTATCGTGACCAAAACTAACGCTTTAAACAAGGTTGATAAAATTTGTGTCGTCTGCAAGCTCCTGTATGAAAGACTCCTGCAGTCTATGCTCCTTCCAGCTCATTTCTAAGGCTACAAAGACTACTAAATTAATAGAGTATTTTCCAAAAGTATAATTCCTAATTATATTATTGTACTTATATAATATTATTATTGGCATATTATTCCTCGAGTTCATGTAGGTAATAAAAATGTAAAGACTTCAACTATAGGTACTATTTTGATGAAGCGATGAAGATAGAATATCCGAACATAATTTCGTTCAAAAACAAATAAGTCACAATTTACACCATGTTTTTATTTGTCAATATCAGCAATTTACCAAAAAAATACGTAAATCAAGCAAAAATATGTATTATAATAAATAAATGCATATGATTTTGCAACCACAATATTCTATCACAATTATTGTGTTTTTGTATCTGTAGCCAATCAAATCTGATTTCCGAACGGCTATGATGCTTTTGACATGGGCTGTTGAATGTTGCAAAGTTGTTGTTTGCTTTCGAAGTGGTTTTATTGAATTTTCTATTGCTTTCACTATGATCTCTGGTGTTTTCTAATAATAATGTTGAGTCAAACTTCTACTGAAGCGTTGCTCTCAGCAACCTACGTCGATAATTACTTGGATTGCGTCGAAAACCTTCCCAATGATCTACAGCGTCATTTATCTCGTATGCGAGAACTCGACGTAACTTACAGAGGTAATCTTTTATATTATTGCTTAATAATGCTTTATTCTTAGTATAGAAATGTTACGGAGGTATAACAAGCTAGAAGTCATTCATGGAAGACCCATGAAAATGTTGTGTTGACATTTTGTTTTCTTATATTTTACGTATTCAAAAACATATCTTACACTCGTATATGTTAGAAACTCTTACAGTGGACCAAAATAACATCGCTTTTAGAATACTAATACTCTAGATTTACCCTATTCTAAAGCTTCATTTGTCACTAACGAAAAATACTCAAATCCTTAGCCACTCTACACAATACTGCTATTTCATTCATATGGTATCTATTTATAACATAGAAGATTGATTGTACTCGACATAAAATATTCATTGTATATTTCTAAATCTTATTACTCTCTGCCTCTTTTTATTATTATAATTCAGATATCATAATGAGCTAGGAAAAGCAGTAAAAAACAACATCTAAAACCAACTTGATTTTAATAAAAAATTTACACCACAGACAACAATATTTTGTAGTGATTAGAATATCGAAATAAAATAAACATTATTTTACAATAACTTTATTATTTTGAACAGATTGTCTGAGGGAAGCCGAGAAGCACCTAGCTATATCTCTAGGAACAAACACAGAAGAACGGAGGCGCTCACGAGCAGCTATACGCTTGCAAGCGGTGCTTGTCACTGCTCAAGAGATTGGAGATGAGAAACTTCAGGTGGTTCAAGTTTTGCAGGACTTGATTGACAACAAACAGAGGTCTCTAGATGGAGATCATAAGAAATTAAGTAAGTTGATAAAAAGCTTCTTATTATGTTCTAGACCTGTGTCATCTGCACATTATTGTATATTATTCTGTATTAATATATATTTTTTGCTTTGTAACAATCATTCACATCACTGACAAACTTTCTTCAATAATAAAAATTGTTTCATCACAATAAATGCATAACTTCTGATTATTAATCATGTAAATGTATGTTATGGTCAGAAATAAATAATATTATTTCATAAAATTATATTTCTTTACAGTGACATGTCTCGATGTGAACACAAATGGAACAGTTAGCAAGAAAGAACCCACTCCACCACCAGAGACTCCCCGTGAACGAGAGAGAGATAAGGAGAAGGAAATACTTCCAGCAGCACCAATACAGAACAGCACTCCGGTGGCGCCGGAACGGACAGAGAAAGAAAAAGAGAAGGTTGACAAAGATAAATCAGGAGGTTTGTATTTTTATATAACTTGACCACCACCAACCAACACCCTGATTATATGTAAACAATATTTATCCAAAAATGTAAAGGAAATATGTAGCCATTATAATGACACTAACATAATTATAAATAATGTGGCTCATCTCTTTGTGAAAGACCCCCTAAACCACACAGACACACAATCTTAGAAATATTACCTTTTTTTGCAAGAAAAAAAAATATTTTTTTATTTTCGACCGAAATAAGAAGTGATCTGTTACAAAGGGTGCATTACCATGCACACCCAACAATAAACAGTACTAAACTAATCTGCTTAAAGTCTGAAAGTTACTGGTAAAAGATAATTATTATATAATTATTATGGTAAACAGTTTAAGCTACTTTTTAATTTTAAGACCTACAATGTACCTGAACTCATTTGATTTGAATATAAATCAATATCGTATATATAATATGTAATATTCTTTTATGTTTATTTGTTTCCAGGTGAGAGATGGTCGAAGCGGTCCCGCCGAGCGCGCACCACGACGAACCCCGGCGCCGCCACGGACGGCGCGGACTCCAGCGAGCGGGACAGCGAGAGGGTCACACACAACAACACTAATAAGAAAGGTACGTGTCATGCATGCATGAAGGATTGCCAAAATGGCGTCCACACGAGCACATTTAATTATATAAGACTAGCTTCCGCCCGCGGCTTCGCCCTCGTTTTTATTATAATTAGGGATGCATCCGATACCGATACCGATGCCGATATATCGGCGATATTCGAAGTTTGCCGATATATCGGCATCGGCGATATTTTTATGGCCGATTCAACGATACCTACTTTTCAAGAGATACCTGAGGTCTCCTAATATATCGAGAGGCGCAGATCCGTTCGTTTTCTGGCGCCATAACGTCTTATACCCAAAAAAAATGGCGCAGAAGTAGGTACTATAGTTTCCAAATGAGTTCTGTCGCAGAAAATAATAAAATAAAATAAAAAAAATCTAATTACTAAAACTAGCGACTACTTAATCACAACCTGTCTATAGTTGTAAACGGTGTTATTTAGTCTGTTCTGTTATATTTTGTTCTTTTTATATTCATAAAAAAATAATTTGACTAGTGTTATATTTATTTTACCTTCATTTTTGAATTTAATAAGCGTATCGGTATCGGCATCGGTATCGCCGATATTTTTATAAGAGTATCGGTATCGGTATCGTATCGGCAAAAAGGTGTATCGGGGCATCCCTAATTATAATATATAAGTATGGATGTTACACTGACAATTTTTTCTTCAATCACCAAATTCCTGCAGAAAAGAGCAGATAGGTTCAACAGCATCTTTCACCTGATAGATACAAAATCAGAAATTACATTCAGAATTAGACATACTTACATTTATTTACTGCACTCACACAATACAATACAAAGTAAATGAAAAAGAAACATTTCAAACAGGTGATTAACTTATAATGTTGTAGGAACTTTATAGTTAATTTCACTGACACTGTCCCATAATTATGATCCCGTGTGGTGCTGGCCTAAGTCAAGTACCACCTCATCTCTTCCGCGAGGGTCGTCAGGATGACAATATAGTAATAACAAAGTGACTAAATCTCCAAAAGCAAACTGTTATAAATATTCCACTTTACTTATCATTAAATATTTTATTGTAGGTTGTAAGAAGAAAAGACGCAAGGCACGCCAAACAGCTCAGCGTTCAGAAACACCGACCGAAGAAAACGATCCAATTGATCCTGACGAGCCGCGCTATTGCCTCTGTGACCAGATATCATTCGGAGAAATGATCCTGTGTGACAACGATCTCTGCCCCATCGAGTGGTTCCATTTCTCATGTGTCTCGCTTACCACCAAGCCCAAGGGTAAATGGTTTTGCCCAAAATGTCGGGGAGACAGACCTAATGTTATGAAACCTAAAGGACAATTCTTGAAGGAGCTCGAACGGTACAACAAAGAAAAGGAAGAAAAAGCATAGTATATGACCTAAGTTTTCTATAGTATTTGAATGCACACCAAGCTATTTATTTTTAGAAGTATTGTTGTGAAAGTATTGTGAAGGGTATTTAAAAAAAAGAGTATGTGGATGAAAAATTCAATTGGAAGAATCAATTTATGTTGTTTGTGTGCATTGCAGACACCACTCAAATTTAGATTTAGTAGTAGCTCAGGACAGGATGTTATTCAATTAATGACTATTATTTGATCGCCTATGTAATTAAATAATTAAAGCTTTCTCTACAAAACACGTTCAGTCTTGAACAAAATGAGGCAAAGTAGATTTCCTATCACCATGATTGTAAATATTATGAAACTTTTATGAAGTAGAAAAAAGTACAGCGTAGATTTACGCGTTTATTTGAAAATATACAATATTACATAAAATCTAATAATATCGCTATTGTATAGAGATTTTCTATAAGATAGTTGTTCTAAAGAGATATAATTTCATACTATTTGAATAAGTTATATGAATATAAGGATTTATTCTAATACATTGTTTTATTTGTTCAACCTTGTTTTATTGTTCAGCCAGTGATGATGTATAGATGCGAAACGTGGACGTCCAATGGTGGAAATCTTGATGGAAAATAAAAGTTAATCTATTTATAATGGCTTTATTTCATTGATATAATGTGACACGGTTTAAAATAAACACACAAATATTGTCTTAACCTACTAGTAACTATATCGTAAACATATTGAGAAATAATAAAACCTTCACATTAGCAAATTGTATAAATGCCAAATAATATAAAATGCCAAACGTTTGAATTTGTATTGCAATGGCGTATATTTTCGACTAGAAAATTATTATAAATTAAAACTACAGCAGGTATGTTGGTAGCCGCTGGCGAACCAACAGACCAAGCTAGAATTAAAACTATAAAATACTGCATGCATAAATGAAACTAGTAGATTCTAGTAAATAATTATCCGCCAAAACTAAATATAGCACTCTGAGAATAACAATCTAATAAACTCATTGATGTCATGAAAAACGAGAGTTATGGGACAAAAAATTTAACTTGGACCCGATAAAAAGGCCCACAAACACAATTTACGCAGGCCTTGGCACTTCACGTGAAATTGACTTTAGCTATAGCAATTTCACATCAAAGCTTGGTTGTGTGAATGTTTTTGCATGTAATTGTTTATGGTCTAATTATATTTACGCGATGCTAATGGCCGTATCTCCTATTTCTCGCATTTTTAATTACATCAATGAATAATCTATACACAAATTGTTCGATATTTTTTATGTAGGCCAGAAGATTATAAGGACCCTGATAATTTATTTTAAAACTACCATAATTCATTGTATGTGATATTTTACGCATAACTACATTAAAACACATCTAAACTTGATTTGAAATCTACATATAACATTTAAAGAGTACATTGAAAAACCGTTATAAATAACTAAACGGCAAGATGCATAATACTTGGTGTATTAAAATCATTTAGGCCAACATTTAAGTACACTTTTAACTTATGAGTACCTATATATTAAATAAAACACCCTAATACGCTACACTAACTTTAAATATGACACTAAATTGAACACAAATACATGAAAATTATCTAATATTCTACTATTCGTTATTTAAATTCAACTAATACGATATAAATAGGTGGATTCTTTCTATATGGGGTTGTTTGAACTGATTTGCTTAAATATTCCATCACTTTATGGTATAAAATGCTGTAGCATTACTGAATTATCATACTTTATAAAAAATTTTGTAGTACATTAGATGATCTTATAAAATAAAATTACCACACATTTTCTTATAAAGCAAAAAACATTAAGATAACGCTTGAAACAGTGTCGAAATATCAGGAAGTTAAAAAAAAACACTTAAAACATGGTAAAATACCCACTTCAAGATTGTTATAACCATGACATTTTAAAAGTTATAAAACAGACAGTCTGTGATTATATTAATAACATACTTACTTCTTTATCTTTGAAAACCTAACAAACGTACATTCAGTGTAGTTTTCTATCTTTGAATATTTTATAAATATTTATGTGTACCTTAAGTACTGAGATATAATGAATAATATTAATATGCCTAGACCCACACTCCATGCGGGTTCTTATTGGTGGGCGCGGCGTTCTCGAGCTGTCGCGGGGACCCGATGATGCGGCGCGCACTGCCAGCTTTGCACAGACCTGGATATCATTAAATTAAAAATGAACTCAAAAATAGACTGAGAAGTGCTGAAAAGAGTAGGGTGGTAGAGCCTTTGCCCTAAAAAAAAAACAAATGTCAATGAATGTCAAATGATTACAAAAAAAATAAATCGCTGAAAAGCGTTGCCTCCCCCAACGCTTTTCAGCGATTTATTTATTAGCATCATTTGCCCAGCAGTGGGACAGCTTAGTCTAAAACAAAACGAAATGTCAAAATACTACAAAATAAATAAAATAAAGTCCTGGGTGGAATAGGCGGGATTACCATCATACAACCGAAAAAGGTGTTGAATAGTGCCGGTCTTCGAATAGAAAAAAAATATTTTTCAGAAGACCACCCACCGTGCTCCTCTTCTTTTAGTCGAAACATCGAGTTTTAAACGCCTTTATAAAAATGTGAGTAATTCCCGTTGTATTCATATTGAGATAAACTAACCTTTTTACATACGTTGAACTTTGATCAACCGTTTCGTCCCAAAGTAAATAGTAAAATTCCCGTTGTTAGATATAAAATGAATCATTTTACTGTTTCATATTTGTAACATACCATCCAACGGGTGTCGCAGTTCGTCGGCGCTGCCCGCGAGGCTCTGCAGGTTGGCCTCCTTCATCTCCTGCACCAGCCGCTCCACTTGACGCTTTTTCTCCATTATCGCACTTTCCAACACTCCCACCTTATTAGAAGAAAGAACAAACAATATTTATTTATCACGAACAAAATAATTAAAAACAAAATCAATTTCTCTCTCAATTTTTATATTTTTATAAACGTATCACAAATCACAATGTCTACTACAAAACGATGACGCATTAGTAAACGAAAATTCGCACGCATAAGCACATAAAATAATTGGAGGTGTACAAAAAGTTGGTAACTTTTTTATCCCATAGAAGGCCTGATTTCATTATTATCAATCATTTCGGTTCTTAGTTGAGATTAGAGTGTTTCTGTTGTGTTATATTATAAACTAGCTTTCCGCCCTGCGGCTTCGCCCGCGTTTTACACTTTCCCGGAAATAGATTTATGCTATAAACCTCACACAGCCCGAGACCTTTCCAATGAATGCAAAACTGTGGATATCGGTTCGTGGGTTCTGGAAGTTATAGCGTCAGTAAGGAAACCCCGGCTTATTTTTATATAGTAGATTATAGTTTTTATATTTTTTTATAATTACCTCTCGTTTCAGATTTTCCGCAGTAAGGTGATTGATCTCCGTAGCGTGTTTCGCCTGCTGAATCTGACTTTGCAGATTTTCCATCTCCGCTAACATAGAACGTTCTAGTGCTTGTCTGGAAATTATAAGAATACTTCAATAATAGACAAAATAAAATTGAAATACAATACAATTTGGTCTCCCCTATAAAACTCATAATAAATAATAAATAAATATTACTGGACAAATTACACAGCGACAATTGTAATCCATGAACTTTTTTAAGTCGAATTTTTGGTTCATCTTAATATAAATTTATCAAACCACGACAGTTTTCATAGTAAATATATTCACAACTTTTACGACACTGTCGATAAATTACAGAACTTTGGTAGGTACATTGCCTACATACACAGAATGACTGGTGCTATCTCGTTTATAACTACCAATCCCTTAATCACTTCGATCGCCCGCAGGAAGAGGGTGGTACTATTCTTATGCCAGCTGGCATGTCTATAAAATTTTAAGAGCTGTAGCATACTAGTTTTTACAATCTGATAAAGCTCCTAGATGCCAGACGTCACACTAAACACTTTAATTAAGGTTAAAGCGTGAGATTTTTCAACTAGTACAATTCATACAATGAAACACAATTCCCAGGTAGGTACTATACCACAATTAAGTGTACTACATAATTACCTACATTCTTGTTGATTCAGATAGAAAATTACTATTCTTCGCTCGGTTTGGTGTAAAGATGTTTACGATGTCTAACTTCACTAAATCGTATTTAATTGGGAGTGAAAGTCTGTTTAAAACCGACTTTTACCCAGACATAAGATTTAAATTTCACAGGTGTCATAAAAAGTTTTTTGAAATACTAGGTTTTTTAAAAATCGAACAATACAGCACATTTTTAAATCTCTTCAGTATGAGCAGTTTGTTGTCTATCTTTAAGCTCATATTTATACAATTACTATACATATGTATTCATATTGCTGAAAAATTCACACAGCAACATTTAGCCCCATGGTAAGCATATTATGGGTACTATCTTACTACAAAATATAAACGCGAAAGTTTGTAAATATATGATACCATCTAACTCGGCTTCGACCGCTTTATTCCCATGTTTTAAACCTTCCCTGGACTACTATACAACTATTTTAAAACCAAAATCATCTAAATAGGCCCAACCTTGAGTTCTTAAGTTATAAAATTACAACCAAAAGTGACATTGATTTATACAAATATACCTGTTCTCCTGTTGCCTGCCGCTGCCCCGCTGTTCGTGGTGCAGGTCGTCCATCAACTGGCGCACCTTGTTGGTGCACTGCAGCAGCTCGGTCTCGCAGTTCGCCAGCTTGGAGCGGAACAACACTATCTCGGATTTTATCGTTTTCTCATTTTGCTTTACGATTTCACTCTCTTCTTCGATGTAGTTTAGTGCTTGCACCTAAAATATAAGAAATATTGTTATATAATTATTTTTTTAATGGAAGCGTGATAATTTCAACATTTATAATTATTTCTTATGTTAATTTAATTGAATACCCAACATTACCTATAAGCAATTGACATATAAAGTGGTTTTATCAATATAAATGTATTTCTGTATTTATATGTATAAAAGTTATAGCAATAATTCTGAATAATGCGAAATGGAATCTTTAACTATGATATATTCGTTTTCTATAATATTCTTTACATTGGCTTTCAGTTATACTGAATCAAATACATCAATCACAATAAAACAACAAATCAATGTTGCACGTAAAACTTTGCACTTAAATATTAATTTCCAAAAGAAAATGTTAGCCGGTTATTAATAAAATGACCTGTTCAGTACTCATCCGTAGTTGGTTATCAGCAGAGCTGATCTGCTGCTGAAGAAGTTCCACCTGCCTCTCTTGTTCCCGACCCTTGTTCTCCCAGAAACCAATCTCAGCGTCATACTGCGAAATACAAATTAATTAAAAAATTAACAGACACCACACCACCAGAAAAACGGAAGATCATAATGAGTGAGATTATATTACTTAAACATGTACGAGCCACATGCCATGTTTAAAAAGTTATTACTTTTCTAATTTTAACTTTGGAAAATATATTGTATTGTTCGGGAAAATGTATTTAAACAGGTCAAAAACTATCATGGCTATTTATAGCCAGGTTTCCGTGCAGCGGCTTAATGCGATATTTTATTTTCCTATTATAAATGAATTTATATATAGAATAGAATAGAATAGAATATACTTTATTGTACACCACTTAAACATAAACATAGGTACAATACAAACTTAAGACTAAAACATTTGGAGTACAATGGGCGGCCTTATCGCTGTAAGCGATTTCTTCCAGGCAACCTATGTATGGACTGGACAGTTATAAATATACAGACAGTGGTGTATATAATTAAATATATATAAATTACTTTTCCTTCGTAAATAATTGTTATTACTAATTTAGCTATTCCGTTCATCCGATTCAGCGTGAAACAGTAACATACATAATATACATATAAACTGATTAATATATTTATGTGACGTTTAGTTCTATCACGATATTAAAACTATATCGTATGGTGCCGAAATCTCTCTACAGAATCGTCTCTTTTTATGTGTCATCTATCCAAATTCAAAAAATCCAAAACTAGAAGACGGCAGTATCGATACCCTATCCAATTAAGATATTTCAAAACTAGATGGCTACGTCAATACCTTTATAAGATCCACGGATTGGCTGGAGAGTTTCTCTCTCTGATAGTTAACCAGAGACACAAGCTCTCTATACTGGTTGTTGTAGCTGACCGGCTCGGGGCTGCGTTCGGTCTCCTCGGGCAGGTCCACGGGGGTGTGCGAGGACCGGCCTCTCGTTCTACTGGGGGACTTCCGAAGGGCTTGGGCGGGCGGTGGAGGTGACCGGTATGGTGGTGGGGGTTCTCTGTTGGAGAAAATTCTTGATTTGAATATAAAAATGGCCAGACAATTCACACAGAAACATCTAGACCCGTGGTAAGCTCGAAACCTGTGTTCCTAGGCTAGATTTCTGAAATCTTCTACTACCTATATAAAAATAAGTCGGGTTATCCTTCCTGACGCTATAACTCCAGAACGCACGAACCGATTTCCACGTTGGAAAGGTCTCTTGCTCCGTGAAATTTGCGGGAAAGTGTAAAACGCGGGCGAAGCCGCAGGACGGAAAGCTAGTTACATAAATAATAACATCCAGACACCCACAGAATTGATTACTACTATTGGGGCTAATCTTGTAGATAGAAGTTAACACTAATAACATCATTCGCTTTATTGTTTTTCAACACAGCACTAAAAAGATTTAAAACATGCTTGTATTATTTTTTTATGGTATGAAAAATAAAGACATTAAAAAATACGCATAAAAATCAACCCAAAAAACTAAGTAACAGAAACTGCTCGAAAACTGATGTTTAGATCTTTAAACTAGTGAGAAAGTGATTTAAGGATCATTCATTCATTAATTCAACTAGATAAATACTAATAAGACTATGTAGAGAAAGTGTTCCAATTTCACCATAATATTGAATCATAAATAAACATTGTTGATTAATTTATTGATACAACAAAGTAGCGAAAGTATAATACTGATTATACATTAAAAACTTGTTTTTTGTAAATGTGCATAATAGATTAATGATATAATATTTTTATCATTAAAAGTACTACAAATAATAGTGTAATATTCGATTAGTAACAAGCTTAGAGCTTATCACTAGCCTAGATGTTAAACTATAAAATGATTATGACTATAAAATAAATATTTCAGAATAATTCACCTGTGTGAATAGTTTATAGTTTCCTACATTTTATCATCATCATTTAAATTGTAGTATCTTCTTTATTGTAGTGCAGTACAGGCAGGGTATAAAATAAAGCAACTTACCTATAAGGAGGTACATCTTTCATCACAGGACTGTTGGACTCTGGAGTCTTAGCTTGCTGAACCCCTTTTACTACACCAACAGGGTTTCCGGGAGAGGTATTTAAATTGTTATTATTATAGGGTGGGGTGATGTTTGTACGAGGTGATCCTTGGTTATCCAATGAGGGGTTTGATGTGTTACTAGACCTACAATTTACAAACTTAATTTAGACAAAACTTTATTAAAAAAAATATCTTAAATTTGTTTTAAACTTACTAAAAAATTGTTTTAAGAAATGTAAGTTAACCAATAAATGATTAGATAACCAATAAATGATTAGTTAACCAATAAATGATTAGATATCCAATAAAGTTTAGGTATTGATATGACAATCAGATAAATGAGTCACTAATTATATTTCACACTTCCAAGAAAATAAGTTTTGAAAATGTCATGGCAATGAATCATGCTTTTACCAAACAAGATGAGGTTTATAAAGAATTTAACCATAAACAACTATTGAACCCTAACTGTTATGATGCACTCCAATTGTAACAGTAAAGGGCCCAGTTTAACAAAACATTGTATGGCACCAAAACATCCATAATCATAGTTATTTGTGTTTGTTAGCTGGAGTAAATGTTACAAACCCATTTCCAATAGGAGATTTTGTGTTATTTGCAGGAGGTTGAACTTTCTGACTGTTACCAGGATCTGATCTCCTTAGTATAAACTGGATATCATTTGAATATTCGCCCCATTTCATAAGGATCTAAAAATAATAATATAATCAATATTCAAATAGGAAATTAATTAGGAAATATGTTGTTTATGGGAATATACCTGTCCTTAGCAAATTACTTACTTTTAGAGGGTATTCTTGTGGTGCAAGCAACCGTTCGTTGTTTCTCCATCGCTCTATGAGGGTGAATCTGCCCACTTTTCCAGTAGCATGAGCCAAGGCAAACACTACATCCTATCAACAAACCAAGCATATAACTCATGAGAAAATTAATTGCTCTGACATAATTAGGAACAATATAAATAAATTGTAAGTTATTTAAGCTGACCTGACAGGTAGTGGACTCCGTGACCCCACAAACAATCCTTTGTATCCCTTCGACCCAGACCTTCAGCTCCATTGAGCCAAAATCCTCAACTCACTGACCGTAAAACTCAGGACACCATAGTTCAAACTCCTCGACTCACAGAAAATTTATTCATAAATGAGCAGCTTGGTAATACGACACAAACATACAAAAAACACAAATAGAAGAATCGAATCGAAGCTCCAAACTGGGTTAAAATAAATTTTCGTTCTAAAACCTATTGACAGTTGACATGAATTACAAAAATGACAGTTACTTAGTTTTAGAACGAAATTAATGTCATTCTCGATAGTCTTTAGTGTTGTTCTACCATAGAAAATATTTTCTATCAGCGCTGCAGAAACTGCTAACTCTAAAATCATTGGCTAACTCTAAGATTTCTTATATTTTGAGGCCTTATAATAGGGTGAAGGCTATCTGCACTAGACTAGACCCAATTAGCCCTTATTTGGCCCTTATCAAATTTTTTAATTGAACATTTCTGTCAATTTGACTTCAATTTGTTTCGTTTCTCCTTGGTTTCTCCTGTTTGATATAAACGAATAACTTGAATAACAATTTGAATTTCATATTTCTATATCTTTATATTTCTAATTAATAATATATCCATAATAGGTTTTTATTTTTAGTAAATAATGGCATCAAATACTCAAGCTGGTCAGGGAGCAGCGTTAGATGATGATGAAGAGGTATGTAATTCGTTGAGTGTATAATTTAATTAGGTATATTGTTATATACTTTTGTTATTTATTTGTTAGCCTAGCCATTTACATACATCCACAACAATGTTGTGCCGACCTTACGTAATATGGAAAAAGGGCTAGAGGATAATGATGTTGATGATAATATAAAAAAATCTTATTTTTGAACTCTACTCCCATACCTCTAACTATACCTACCCTACCTTTAATATTTTGTAACACAAATATTCCGTTACCTTTTTAGGACTTAATTTTCAACGTCGAAGAAGTTCAAAAAATTTGCCGGGACAACATAGAACTGTGTTTGGGCGGTAACGCATACAGCCACTCTAGAACACCACAATGGATTGCTATAATTACTGAGAAAACATTGTCTAGACTGAACAAATTGAACAAACCGTTCAAATATATAAGTAATTTACCTGCACTATTCGTTTATATATTATAGGTACTTCGCACATAATACATTCGCGTTTCCCTGATGATGACCATATTATCTATAGTTAAGTTAACTATGTCATAGTAATAGTCATGTAAACGTAGGTAATCATTATCACCCTTATTTACGTTCCCACTGCTGGGACTTCTCTCTTGCCGAGAAAGATTAGGTCTTAATTTACCACGCTGGCCAAGTGCGGGTTGATGTTAACGATTTATCAGATTAAAAAATAGATATATAATTTTCAGTTCGTATAACAATAACTCAGAAAAATGGTTCGGGGCTCCACACGGCAGCGGCTTACTATTGGGACACCGCGACCGACGGCTCTTGCACTGTCCGCTGGGAGAACAAGTACATGTACTGTATCATCAATGTATGGGGCCTTGCTCTACAGTTGTAGCTAAATAAATAGGTATTTCATGTTACATATTTCTTTTCATTATAAAAAAATACCTAGCATGTTTATCCTATATAAGCTGTCGAACGAACTGCTTCAATGATGATGAACTACCATATAAAAATATGATGTACCTGCTAAGATATTTTAGGACAAAAAAGACTATGTATGTATGTATCTCAGACGTAAAGATTCCATAAAGATTTATGTCATTTATTTCCATAAAATCCTAAAGATCACTTGGACATAATCATAAATATATTTAATTGGGTTAGGGTTAGTTATTTCGTAATGAAACAATTCATAAAGCACATTTTAGTATTTTTATTTTTGGTAAAATTTACCATAATACAAAATAATGATAGAAATAAATAAAGTAATAAAATGTATAAGACAGGTCATAGAACTATGCATTGTAAAATTGGTGCTTTTAAAGCATTTCATATAATTTATAATAACATTAGGCAAAATGGCATTGTGTACAATTAAAAATAAAAGCATTATTTTTAACACAAATAATATCAAGAGCAGATGCATACACTTAAAATAAAATTAACTCAAATTGATTCATCACTTTGTGATTTGGTCTTTTTACTTTTCTAATTTGATTTACAGGACTAACAAAATGCACATGTACATTGTTTTAAAGCATAATAATTTACCGTACATAATCAATGATCGCGCCTTTGCGCTTCCTCCAATTGAAGTTGTGATCCAATGTGGTCTAGGGAATCTAGGAGACCAATGAGAGTTTTACAATATGCTTTAAAATCAAAACGCTCTACTGGTAAAATAAAATTTAAGGAGTCAAGTACTTTAGTATAAAATTTGATGTCAAGTATTAAAACTTAATTATTCACTAAATAGGTTGGTTAGAACGTTTAAAACCAAATTGCACCTCAATCTCAATGACTTTTGAAGATAAGGAGAAGGAATCTTGTGTTAATCTTACTCCAACATTAAACTAACATTTAAAAATAGATGTTAATCGATTTAAAATTACAAATGTACTTTGTTTATTATCGCAACTCGATGTAAACTATGCTCAACTATCGTATCAAATGTTAACAAAATATAACAACCTTTATCAAAACGAATGGCTAGTCCTGTTATGGCTAAGTCCACATCATATAATTAACCATGGATCAGTTATAAAACAGATGAGATTAGGATTCTCATCTGTATCTGATGGGAACACAGTCATTACAGTGAGAACAGCAAACTTTGGATTTCCACAACAAGACTTTTGATTTTAACATTCAACAAAAATGTGATGATCCCAACAAAACAAGTATATTAACCGCTATTAGTCTTGTTAATGGACAAGCCAAAGTTCGCATGTTGTGTTACAAATAAGGGTCACTTACAATAAGGTTTTAGTAAGGCCATTTGCTTTGCGTTAATCTATTTCGATTGGTAGAAACAAGGGATAGTGTACTGTTTCCAAAAAGAAACGTATTCTATCATATTGTATTTGTATTGTAAAAGCCGTAATCATGATCCGTTTAAGATTGTACTAATAATTGTTGTTAGTACATAGACTAAAAGATACGTAACACTTGATTTAATATGTTTCTTATTGAAAGATCCCCTTCTGATAACAAATTTAATATTAACTTATGATGACGGTTTAGCTACTCATTTATTCTTGTACCATTGAAAAGTTATAAAAGTTGCACTAGTTATAAAAGTAAAATTGTATTGTATTGGACAGCATATAAAATGTAACTGAATCTAAGCCTAAAATTAGCTTGATTGGAAGTGCAACTAACATTGATTTATTGATATGTTATTACAAAGATGACAATACTCGTATTTATACATAATCCATACAAATAACTATAACGCTAATATTACATGATCTATTATTCTGTCTATGGATAGTTATCTACGAAATACTTGGGACAAATAGTTTAATTACAATAATACTGCACTGATTAGAGACACAGTTACAATATTTAAACTGTTCTACATGATTATATTGTAGTTAATCTGAATCTAAAAATATTCTACTTTCTAATAATGATGTATAATATAAAGAGCAAATCAGCTGAAAACTGTGATGGCATTGTGATGCTATGATCAGTCTAAAAAATAGTCAATGGGATCTCAATCTAAAACTAATTCATTACCAATTAATAACGAATAAAATCAATACAATAAAAGTGTAGAAAAACCCAAGCTGTGCTGTTTGTTTAAAGCTTACAATGTGCATTTTTATATTAAAACATTTAATTAAACTGGGAGACGTTACAGATACAGCATACAAACTCTTGTAATAACTTATGTACAGTAAAATATACTCTTTAAAGTACAACCTACCACTATGACTACAATAAAAACGATTTAACGTCTAAATTATTATGACAGATATTTCCTCTTATTTACAATTCATTTAATCTATACAATACATTTAAAATTACTAAAAAGTAACATTGTACTCGTAACTTTGCTACCCTTCGCATATGTACTAAATAATTAACATAGTCCCTTCTGTATTTACAAGTACGCGCTATGCAAGTCGAGACTTAACTGATCACAAGAAGTAAGAACAAAATGAGGAACAAATATACACTACCTATGCTAACTCTCATCCCAACCTAGCATATCACATCGAGTGCTCTCACACTTAAGCCGTTCGCGAACAAACTAACCGTAACAAAATATTTACAAAAAATGTATAAACCTACGAAAATAATAGTAAAATTCATTAAAATTATTATACAATCCAACACTGCCAACACTGGGTAGATTCAAGTAGAGATCATAACAAGATTCATTTGAATTCGCCGCCATAGACGGGTCTTGCCAGGTGGGAACGCGATATGTGAATTTGACTTATTGTCTTAGTTAGGTACATGTTGTACACATTTTGTGCTCAACCCAGTATTTCCATTACATTCTTTCATTCCCCACAATAAATTCTAAACGATCAGACTGACTCTACACAATGAAAGCCCTAACATTTATATTTTCATCTGAAACTAAATTTAAAACTATGTAGTTAAAATCTATTTTTATATAATTATTCATTGTCTGTCAGTAGTTGCCTTTGTTTTGTGATGTTTGAAGATAATTTTAATTAAAATATTATGAACTTTCATTGCGAACAGACAGTTAGAATTAAAGGAGATCCATCATTTCCGTAGCTAGCGCGTAACCGCCATTGCTATCCAAAGCCACTCTTAATTTAGTCTAATATCTAAACATGTACTTATATAATTATGCTATAACGATATCCCGTAGTAGTTACCATTTCGAAATACTACAATTTGTAATATCTTGTTTGCGTAAAAATCCTTGATTCTCATCATAGTCATCTTTATAAACTTCATTGCTTTAAGTGTGCGCGAAAACTTGCCTTCAGATGAAGGGGATAACAAAAACTATTATTGTTTTTGTATTGATTGTTAGTTAACGACGCACTCAGCTGAGTTCTTGTTCAACAAGTATAATTGACAACTCACATTTCTCCTTCAGTAGTTCAGTTCAAGTACTTTCGGCATTTCTTAGCGCCACAAGTGCAGGGGATCTTAATGTCTTCGAATGGGAACTTATAATCGTAGGTTAGCTCTTCGCCGACCGTTATCCGACGCAGCGCGAAAATCAGTATGTGCTTGTGACCGTGGATGTCTACCACTCGCGAGTAGCAATTGGGCTGTAAAGAAAATATTAAAATCAGTATGGTTTCATAAATATTATAAACTATGTAGTTGTTCAGAATTGGAACAGTATCTCTACCATGAGTTCTAGCAATCTACACTCGCTAGCGACTGTAGTTAAAAAAATGTATGAAAACGCGCCTCTAGCGGTTAGTTGGGTACTAAAATGCTCAGTCAAAAAGCTTATTGTACAGACTGCGTATTTAGACAACGCGCCGCCACTCAAGTCCGTTCGACGTGGCTCTACGTAACCGTTTGTAGTAACGTCAGGCGATTTAACTATGACAACTCATGGTAAAGGTACCTTTCTTTTTCTTTCTGAATTGTTTCTTTCTAATTTCTGATATACTAAATATAATATACATACATAGATTTTTTTATTATTTCTATTTAACCTATGTTGTCCCACTGCTGGGTAAAGGTCTCCCCTTGATTACATACATATATAGATATTTTTTTATTATACATATAGAACATAGACACCCGGAACAAATGCAGATCGTACAATTTTTTGTTCGTAGGCGGGAATCAAACGCGGAACCTTCTGCGTCGCAGGCAGACCTTCGTCCGCTGCTTAATTAAAGCAAGAAGAAATGATAGATCCAAAATTCCAACTCACATCACATGAATGGTTGATGAACCTAGCCGCGTTCCCCTTGAGCGTGGCGTCCACGACCAGGTTGTCGTCGATGCGGAACATGTAGCAGCCGCCGACGCCGCGCCCCGCGCTCAGACCTTCGTATTTCTTCTCGCGCTGGTCGGCCAGCACGGCTCGAATCACTTCACCCGCGTATTCTATCACCATGTCACCTGTAAGGAGTTCTTGGGTTAGTTCATACAATTAGTCAATCCCTCATGTGTCTGGGTGTAATAAAATAAAAATAATATCTATCTATAGATGTACCTATGTATATTCTATTAAGTATATCAGAAATCTAGCACCCGAGCTTATCACGAGGCTAGATATTGCTGTGTGAATTGTCCACCAATATTTATGTGCCATGGAGGTTTCTTGTTGAATAAATCCACAAACCAAAATTGAAATATGTATTTAGGTACCTATTGTCATAGAATCAAACAATTACGAGACACTTAATAAACATAAATACTATATACGACACTATACTAGGCTATTATAGTTTCTAAACTGCGGCCCCCATAATAACCTTAGTTACCATAACATAATGTTAAGTTAAATAGTACTTATAAAACTAGCCTTAGATATTTTAATATAGTGGATAATTACTTACCTTCTTCAATCTCTCTCTTGCAGAACAATCCTCTTCCGTGTATGTGTGATCTGTATACGCCAACAGACGCTTTGGAGGTCTCTTTCAGCTGCCTGAATCTCATAGCAGCCGGTAAAGTTGCTAGACGCCTGCAACAAATTAATGTAGGATTGATACAATGAATGAATGAATGAACTGTTTATTGTACTTCTAAATGACATAGAATAAAATTACAAAACTGAATACTATTTAAAGGCTAAAAAAACTAGGGGCTTATAGCAGAGAGTGATCAAATACAATAGAATAAAATAAAGGATCTGTGTGTGATCTTACCTGGATATTGAACTTTCTCCTTCCTGTCCACCACAAGGCGGCGGCTCTTCTCTGAAAGGCGAGGCCATCCAGCTAAACATGTCGTGATTAGGTTTCCTCGTCACTGGACCAGTTCTGGCACTGCCCCAAGGACTCTCCTTGAACCCTTCACTAAGATCCAAGTCATTATCCCAACTGTTCAGCTGACGTCCTTGTCGAATCTTGTATTTTGTACAGCGACTTGCCTGAAAGATGTTAAACTCATTAATAAAAGCAACTTAATCAAGAAATTTACTATCTAATTAATTCTTTATTATTCTTACCCCAGGAAGTTGTTCAATGAGATATCGCAGAGCATTGTTGTTCAGCCCCAGCAAATGTGCACCCGACAGAGTCGATGGTAGATTGTACTGGATCTGTGGCATTCCTGACGCTTTTCTCGCATTCTGCACAGCGTCTATAACCTTCGCCCATAAATCAGTTAGTGACGACGACGTGTAGTTAAATCCGTCTTCGGAAGTCACTTCGTAAATTAGCTTCGGACCATCATCTTTGGGTGGATCAGGCGTCTGTTTGTGACCCGCTGGCTTGTTTTCTTGACCTTTCGCTAATTTACTTTGTTTTTTCATCACAACAGCTTCAACGTCTTTCTTGTCCGTGAGCGGCCTTTTCACAGTTTTGGTTTTTACTTGAGTGCTCACTTTGTTAGTGTCCTTTTCAACTAAGATTTTCGGGGGCTCTATATCGATCATTTCTGCGTCTAAGCTCGGTAAAGACGTCATTTTAGCAACTGTCACTGGTTCGCTCCGACCAGTTTCGATACTTACAGAAGCAGCACTAGTATTCGCTTGTTGGATTTCACTACATAATTGTAATGCTTGTGTAGCGTCTCTTTCTTCTTTTTCCCTTTTTATTCTTTCTAGCTCCATCATTCTCTTGGATTCCTCGATTGCCTTTTCAAGATCGCTGTCGATGTTTTCGTCTTTGATGTTTAGATCAGGCATATCATGACTGACAGGTCTTGGTCTCGGTGCCGCTGCGGTTTTTGTTCCAGAACCCTTAGCTTTGCTTCCATCTCGATGAAGTGGCAATACTCTGTTCATTGGCCTCATTGTCATAGGGTTTACTACATTTGTTGGAATACCTGATTGTTGTGGTTGGGGCGCTTTTATGGGCAATGATATACTAGAGCTATTCTGAGTGGGCAAGTTGATTGTATTATTCTGCACAGTACACATCATGTTGCTATTGCTAGGTTGATTTTGTAAAATATTAGCATTCTGAGGTGGATTTTGAATCAGGTTTGTACTTGTTTGAGGTTGTATTTGCAATGCATTGTTTTGCAAAGGGAATGTAATATCAGCAGTCGCTTTTGAGGCTATCTTCGGATCGACAAGGTTATTCTGAACTGTAATGTTCACAGTGTTATTGCTGGAATTTACGTTGATGTTCATCGGTGCACTGTTGGGTATCGCTTGGAATGGCACATTTATCATTGTGCTGTTAGTTTCTCCTTTTTGTTGGAACGCCAATGGATCCGTGCTGATGCCACTAACGTTACTGGTGTTAGTGTTGGTAACGACTCGAATGTTGTGCTGCTGAGGTACGTGTTGCGGGATGTTATTATTTATGATGCGCTGGTTGTTTTGAGCGTTCATTGCCATGTATCCCATTTGATTGTTTACTGTTATAGAGTGATTTTGTTTGTCGTTTCCCCCAATGCTAACTTTAGCGCAGTCGTTACTTGGCACATTAGACATAGGAATGTTGGGAGTTGATGGTGGTCCCATTAAATTTTTACCCCTTATCGTTTCTTGGGGAAACTTCGGTGACTCATTTACGGACATACCACTTCTATTTAAAGAGCTATCCAGATTCGGTATACTGTGACTTTGTGTGTTATTTGTACTCATGCAGTTACTGATCTGAGCGTTTGAAACTTGATTATTAGTAATTTGATTTTGGGTACTTCCATGTATCTGGGAATTGTTCATCATCATCTGATTAGAATTACTAGACATAAGATTATTGACGTTGTGTTCTATACTGTTGTTACAACCCATAAGTATTTCGTTCATGTTGTTCTGATTGTTATTTCCATACATGGTACTGTTATTTACTGAATTAATTGAATTCATCATGTTATTAGTCAAATTCGTATTGTTCACGCCTATTCCGTGCATAATATTGTTAACACCCATATTCATATTGTTAGAATTCATATTTGAGCAAATATCCATACTGGACTGGGTGTTAGAGAACTGAGTGCTGTTATTAGAACAGCTTCCACTGCAAGAGTTCTGAATTTCATTCTTGATGTCCGGTATGCTATGCATCAAAGAGTTGTTCAACGACTGATGATTCGAGTTCCCCATTGGTATGGAGCTATTCAAATTCGTGTGCATATTCATGCTGTTCATTGACGTCATATTGCTCATTTGATGTTGCATCATAGAGTTGTGTTCCATTGAGTTTCGATTATTTTGAATTTGATTTATCGAATTCATATTTTGCATCGACATTGAGTTATTGTCGTATCTATTACTGTGCATGTTTGGCAAGGTTCCCGAGTTATCCATTTGATTACCGAGATTCATAGTTGGCGAATTGCCCGACAAGTGATGCATATGCATACTATTATCGATTTGTCGTGAATGCATTTGATTTGGAACGTTGTGATGTTGGTTCTGTTGATGCATGCCCATTACACTATTATCGATATGCTGACGATTATTTTGCATCATTACGTTTGGAATTTGATGCTGATGGTGTATACCGATATTTTCATGCTGTCTATTTTGTTGCATAGACATTTGTTGGTTCATGTTATGCATGTTGCTATCCAATGAACTCCTATTGCTCATATGATGACTTATTTGTTGCATATTATGCAGTTGGTTGCTATGCATGTTGTCCATAGACTGCCTGTTGGAGTGCAACGAATGGTTCATATTATTCATAGTGTGTTGTTGCTGCATGTTCTCCATCATCATGCGATTGTTGGAAATATTACTTTGCTGTATGTGCATATGATTCAAATCGCTCATATCAGATCGGGTCATATTGTGACTGTTATTTTGCAAATTGTGAATGTTCATTGATTGGTTCATCAAGTTCGTATTATCAGGGGTGCTTCTATTTGAAAGTATACTCTGATTATGACTTTGTTGTTGGTTTAACATGTTATCATGAAATTGTCTGTTAGGCGTTCCTTGGTTCATTTGCATTTGATTATTTTCAATTTGACGGTTATTGTGCTGAATTTGCCCATTTAGGATTTGGATCTGGTTCGAAGTGGATTGTTGGTTATCATGCGATACAATTTGCATGTTTCCATGAGGCAGATTCGCAGAACTCATGGATGAATTTGATATTTCGTGCTGTTGAGTATGTTGCATGTTATTGTCGGTTGATACCGTGATGTTCATTCTGTTAGTGGATTCTTGACATGACATATTCATATTTTGCATGGAATTATTTCCAGAGTTCATTATATGTATTTGTCCATGAGTTGAAGTGTTCGGAACAGAACACATTTGGTTTTGATTATTGGATACCGGAATAGTATTTTGGGAAGTTTGCATAACGGGTCTCATATTATGCGGTCCAATGCTCATAGAAGGTGAACTTCCTATGTTTGAAGCCATTTGACAACTATTCATTTTATGAATGTTCATTTGATTAATACTTTCTTGGTGTTTATCATTATTTCCCATGTTCTGGAATGTCTTATCATTGTTCACATTATGTTGTTGTGAGTGTGATGCCATTATTTCCTGTGAAAAGTTAAGATGACCCCCTTCTGTTTTTGACAGAGCATTGATTTTGCTTAGTTGCATTGTCGTATCCGCATCGAAATTACTGCTTATTACTGAGTTTGGTGGGAATATGTTTCCTGATTGAATTTGAATGACATTGTTCGTCGTTGAGTGAGAGGACGAATGATGGCTTACATTGATATTTGAGTCAAACTGATGAGAATGCATGTTAATTCCGGAAATAGTGTTGCCGTTATTGGAAATAGACATCAAGCACTGATTTTTCTTGTCAGCATCATGTTGCAAAGATCTGCTAGGCATTGAATTATTCTGAAGGTTGATAGAGCTTGTGTTTATATTGCTGGTCTTAACAGTCATGTTTGGCAACTCAAGCTTGTTCTCAGTATTCAGTGTATTCATTGGTGTTGAAATTTGTCTCCAGGGAGTTGGAGATTTTGTTGCTGTGACGCTGATCGTTGGGACACTAGGGGAGCTCGAAGTATCTTGCAAATTGCCACTGATTTCAATAACGTGGGAGTTCTCAATTTTTATATTTTTGTTTCCGGATGGGGCAATAGAGCTTGAGACGATTGGCTGTGAGAAAGGTATGGATTGCATGGAGAATGAATTTACAGAATTAGGAATCGATTGCGATATCGCCATTATAGGTTGTCCAGTAGAAGAAACGAGCGTCACACTTGGAGACATGGTCACAGTGCTTGGTTTGGACATGTTTCCTCTAAACATATTTTGCGCAGAACTTGATAACGTCATGCTGTGTATCTGAGATGTTATAGGATTGACACTCTGTCTGCCACTTATAATGGTTGGCCCGGCTTGCGTTCCCATAATGATCTGATTAGGGGTCATTTGAATAACTTTGGGAGTCTGCCTGCTATGTCCAGGTTTATCAGGCAGTGGTTGTAGTGTTAGGTTTGGAACAGATGTTTTGATAGTCTTCAAAGAAGGTGGTGATGACTGTACATTTTGAGGGTTTACCACATTTGTTGCAGTCGTGGAAACAGTTTCACCAACGTTATTGACCACTACATAACCAGTTGGTACCTCTACTATTGGTTCAATCTTGCTTGCTTGGAATACTTGAGTAGTTGTGGCTGAAAAACTACTATTCTGAGCAAGAACTCCCTGCATTGCAGTTGAAACGAACTGTTGTGATGACATAACTGTGTTTTGCACTATCGTTTCTAGTCCATAGTAGACCGGTTGAGTGGCTGTCAGATACATACAGCCATTGGGGTCAGTAACCATTTCTAGAGTTGGAGCTGATCCTAGAAGGACTTGATCATTACAAAATTGAGGAAGAAGTGTGCCGTTTGGTAATAAAGTTGCACCATTTGGTCCTGATGTAATCAACGTGTTTCCTTGTGACTGTAAAGCATTCGGTATAATAGTTTGACCGTTTCCGATTCCACTCTGCGGTACAACAGTCGCTCCTGCGTTTTGTATATTATTAGGAGTCAGAATAGTTGCAGTTTGCGACGTCATATTTCCGTTCAGCCCTTGTAGGGCACTCTGGGGGATGATAGTTGCCCCATTTTGCATCTGTGGCAGAATTGTAGGCCCGTTAGGTCCTTGCGAAATTATGCCTTGTTGAATAGCGCCTTGAGGAAGGATTGTAGTTCCTTGCTGTAGCGTTTGAGGCAAAATGCCAACGTTTCCTTGTGGTAGCAAAACAGGAATACCTCCACTTGGTACCGCTACTAGTCCCCCATTTTCAGTTTGCTGAATTTGGAATGTCTGAGGCATGAGACCTCCTTGTGTCGAAATAAACTGCGTAGGACTTTTGAAGTCTCCTTGAGGAGCTATTGTCGCAATGTATTGCATATTTTGATTTTGCTGTTGCGATAACGCCTCTACGTAAGACATGATGTTTTGATTAGCCATGGGTTGAACTATAATAGATGGTTGTCCGGTATTATTATTTGTCTGCAATTGAATCACGGTATTACCTGGACCAATAGGTTGATTGATAGCAGTAAAAGTTTTTTCCATTTTAGTTTGCCTCTTGATCGTAGTAGGTTTAGGCATAGGACGTGCTCTGACTCGATTAGCTGCTTGGAATATTGGTTTAGGTTGAACAGGTGCTGGTTGTTTTTTAGGCGACTTCTGATGACCTGGCAGTAATATATGCTGTTTAGGTTGATTTGGAGATGACAGTCTCTGAGTAGTCATGGCAGGCACTACAATCGTTGGGTTGCCTTGAATTTGTGGCCTTATCATTGGTTGAATGTTTTGTATGATTGTATTGTTTGGCATTCCTTGAATGGAGTTAACAGGTAGAGCTATTGATGAGGCACTCATATTCGGAAACTGATTTTTATTGTGAATCATTGATAGATTTCCTTGATTGTTGGGAAGAGTTAGCACTTGGTTCGAGTTAGATGATATCACTTGGATGCCCCCGGCACCTGATAGTAGCTGCGCCATGTCCTGACTTTGTATTTGTTGAATATTTCCATTATTCCCTGGTTTCACACAAATGTTGTATGGAAGTAATCCAGGTTGAGTTATGAGTTGAGGTGCCATCATTTTTTGGCCTCCTGCCGAAGTTGATTTCGGAGGAATAAACATTTGTGGTGTTACTACAATTTGAGGTGAAGACATAACTTGCTGGTTCGAAGAAACTTGGATGTTTGTGGTTTTACTTTGGTCGAATATGACAGTACCAGATTTCATTTGTTCCGTTATAGTCATAGTCATTTCGTTTGATGGGCCTGGTGAGGGTGTTTCAACTATAGTACCGTTGATAGTTATTTGTCTTGTGTTGATAGATGTTCGTCGCGCAGAAATACCTTCTGCTTTTACTGTACTTTCACTCCCACTTACAACACCCGCGTGGATTATCATGGGCTGAGCAAAAGCGCCTTGAAAAGCATTCTGTAATGTAGTAAGTGTTCTGTTTTCAGGAGATTTTGGGTTCTCACTCTCACTTTCACTGGTGGACATCATGTCGCACGTTGGCATGTGTCTGTCGTAGGAGTCTTTGTTTCGATATGTGCATTGGCACCTATCGCAGCGTACGGGTTGCTCGATAGTCGTTCCACTATCATCAATAGGTCTCATTACTAGTTCTGGTTGGCCATTTATGGAATTTCCCGCAAAAGTAACGGTATAGCTTTCCGTGCCACCTCCTCTATACATGAACTGATTTTGTCTAGGAGCAATGTCGTTTGGATGATCATCTCCAGCCCCATCTAATTGTTGTATGGGTGTAAAGTCGTCATCACGAGGACTGTTAGGCCTTGAACTGCATGTACTCTCAGAGCCTGACCAATCTGCAGTACCATCTAACTGGGCAATTGGGCTGCAAGTGATCTTTGTATAGAAATCTATAACATCAGTATAGTATCCTTCGCTTTTATCTGCCTTTTCTTCAGTTGGTTCGTCTTCTTTTTGTTTTGGAGATGTTGTTCGATAAGTTATACCTGACGAGTGACCGGCTTCGTCACATATAGCACTGTTGCTACCCTCGTCTTTGACATTTTTGTCAGTGGTTGAAGGTTCATCTTTTATAACTTCAAGCGAATTTTCAGCTGTTTGCAACTTTTGTAGGGAACTTGTAACTGATGAGGACTTATTGATTTTACATCTCTTTATTGTTGAAGTAAGAAGACTTGTATCTAATTTGTTGTTCCAGCTGCTAGATCTTTGCTGCCCTCTCCCAGTAGTTAGTGTCTTCAGTCCATGACTTTGTAGAAGCATCTCTGATTTGCTTCTCTTCAACTCTTTGCTGCCAGATTCAAATCGTGCATTTAACAATTCATCAATATAGTCATTTTGTCGATAATCCTTGTCATTGCTTCTTTCTCCATCTTCTAGAACATTCTTTAGATCTTGGAAAATGTCTTGCATAGATATACCATCTAGAAGGTCGTGATTGAGGTCTTCGAAAATAGCATCTTTTACTTCCTCTGGAAGTATTTCGTCTGCCGTGTTTTGTGGTTCTTCCTCGTCTTGCTGCTCTTGCTTACAAATGTTATCAAGTAAATACTCTACAACTTGTTTTACGGCAATTTCTTCTAACGTAACACTGCTCCCGAATTTTATTGGTGACTTTTTGGTGCTTTTAAAGAAATCCAATGCATTTTTACCTGATCCTGAGACTATGCTCTCGTGCCAAGCTCCGATTTCAGCCATGACTCTGTCAACTACTTGGACTCCTTTACTGTGGTCAACCGTTATATTCACACCAAAATCAAAACCTGGCATTGGTTCTGCTAGAATCAATTTTGTCTTAATTGTGTACCGTACTATTTTAGCTGGCTTTTTACACGACCAGAATAGACGCGTACACGAAAAATCAACAGGCATCAGGAATTCTTCATAGTCTGATACAGATGGCACTATTTTACCTAAACTGTGAACAGTTAATGATCCCATAATAAACTGCACTTTTGTGATTTCACTGTATCTTTTCTTTTTCTTATCGAGCTCAACATACACAGGCCGTGTTAGTTCAAAGTCGGTGTCTTTTTGCAGACTTTTCTTTGGAACATCTTTTCCATGAGCAGGACAGAATACTCTCTTGTCATCCATGAAGGCACAGCCTGAGTTTCTAGCACATGCGTAATGGTAGGTTTCACTGCAGTTTTTGGCGCAGCAACCGACGCTAGCACCTTTCACTTCACAGGTTGCACATTTGATCATTTTACCTCGCGATATCGCTGAATGGACGTTTTGTAAGGAACCGTCTATTTCTTCAAACACTTCCGCCGACCACAAGGCGCAGTTTGCGTGAATCCAATCATTTTGTCCACAATACAGCAGCCTGCCTTCCATAGGCGGCGATCCATCTCCATTCGATTTGCACAGAATGCAAAGACGAGTATCTGTGACTGGGAAGAATTCAAGAAGTTCTTCATCCACTTTCTCTCCATCAACTTCCAATTTCGGAACAATTTGATCAAAAGGTCTTTCAATAGACTCAACATCACTTTTTACTTTGCTGTCGGTCATTTCGACGTCTTTTAGAGATTCAGTATCCTCATTTTCCCCTTCAACCTCCAAGTTTGGTTGTAGACAGTTATTCTCGCAATCAAACCATGGGAATGTTTCGGAGAATAAACTTTTGTAGATCGATTTTAAGTCTACATTCGACGTCCTTTCGATAACTTCTTTCATGTCATGATTAAAGTCCTTTAGAGAAACATATTCATCACAATTAACTCTTTTCTTGATATCAAGTAATGAAGGCGAGACTATCCTCATGTCATCATCCATAGGATTGGGTTGTCTAACAACAGCAGGACTAAGTTCTTGTTCGCTTCTCGCTGTTGGAAAAGATTTGACTGGTTCATCATCATCAGATATTGGTTCATATTTATCTATATGAACAGTTGTTGGCAGCATAGTTGTCGCCTTTTCGGTTTTAGGAGGGTTGTTTTCATGGACTTCCACACATGGTGTGTCAAACTCTGTTTTAGTGTCAAATAGCCCTGCAGAGAAGCAGATCTCCTTGTTCTGCATTAACGGCTCTTGTAAGTTTACCACCTTGTGTGATGGCATTTCTTCTTTCATTTCAACATCATTGAATAATGTGGGACATTGCCAGTCGTTTGATGTTCCGGGATCGTCGGTTTTATTGGCGATATTGTTGCGTCGCCCTCTAGACATGTTTCTGTAGACTTTCGTCTCAGATGATTTCATAGATTCGTCTGTGGAATCAAAGTGCAATTTCCGAATTGCTTGAGGTGACATAATTCTGTACGGCTTGTTCGGTACTGGAGTGTTTTTGTGTGGTGTAAGTTTCAATAAGGCGCAAGCCTTTTTGTTCTTGGCTAGCAGCTTGAGTAAATGCAGTAGTGTCCCTTTGAGGTGTTCTGTGAGCATTTTCCTCCATGGTGGGTCATTGGGCATACACTTACAGCAGATGTATTCAATGGAAGGAGGTAATGCTGAGAGCAGTTGGTAGCCTTCACCCGACAAACCTTCGCAACTCGCGTGAACCCACCGGGCGCACCAGCCACATTCCATCATCTGTAACAACGTACAATAAATATTAATCCAAATCGCAAATTTTAATAAGAACACTGTTATTAATTTTTGCAAGGCAGATAAGACACAAATCATGAAGTAAAAAGAATAGTCAAAATACCTTGCTGTCAAAATCGTTGTCCTTATAACATCCTTGGCACAGTGGGCAATAATTGCCCTTCTGTCGTAACTTGAAGCACGGTCCGCAAAACGGTAAGCTGCCGACGAATTTGCTGACTCTACTACTATCACAACTCTTGCATTTCAAGCACGAGCTGCAGATCTGTAAACAAATAAAAAACCTGTTTAGTTAAATGTAAAAAATGCAGAGTCATTGATCGATTGCGCGTAAACCATGACACTGTGCAAGTTCAAGGTGATTATCACTTCACGATCGAGTTCACACAATCTCTTTAGTGTCACTTTAGGAAATGAAAGTTGTTCAATTAAGTTGTTACTGACACCAAGCGAGCGCAAACGTAATATTGCTACGACACATTTAATTATTCTGCCGTGTGGTGCCGGTTTAAGATTAGTACCACCTTACTCTTCCGATGGGTGTCGTCTAACCGACTATATACCAAAAGACGAGCAGCAGCGTCGCTCGGTCGGTGGAGTTACTTTACTAACTTACTGCGCTCACCACCCCGCATGTTAAGCGTGGTTATATAATATATCCTATATAGGTTTTATTGTGGGGAACCATAGAGTGCCCAATAGTAAGATTTACTTCTAAAAAGAATGATGAATATGGTGACCTATCTGTATACTCTGAGAATAACTTCAAAAATATTTCTAGGTAAACATAAAATTAACCATTCTAGATCGCGCAAGCGAAGTTTGAACGCTAGTAATCCTATATTATGACTTCACGACAACTGTCGGTCATAAAATGTTGTTGTTCGTTGTCGGTTGTCAAATAAAATAAGACCACCAAGTAGAACCGGTTAACTAACACTATCTGTGCGAGCTTGAATCTGCTAAGAGAAATCACTTCTTCTTCAAGTTGCATTAATTATTGGCATAAAATGAATATGTATGTATGTTAACCTGTGGCCAATCACTGCGATGATCGGGCGGCGCGCTGGGCAGACAGGCGGCGTGGTAGTGCCGTGCGCAGGCGCGGCAGCGCAGGCGGGCGGCGGCGCGCGCGCACGCGGCGCACGACACGCAGCGCGCGCACGTCCACGCGCCGCCGCCGCCCGCGTACTCCTCCGCGCACCAGCCGTGGTACCACTCGCAGCAGCTCGAGCATACCACCATCTGAAATACAAAATACATATATATAATATATGTATTTTATAATAGGTACTATACTGTTTTTATTTTCAAAAAAGGTTTAACAAATTACTTAATTTTACGTGTTGTCATTACCAATTATGGTTTTAGTCTAGCTAGACAGCCATAATTGGTAATTACAACAGAAAACCAGCTTAAGCTGAGTTGAGACCTTTTTGCTACCATACTATTATTATTATCGTCAGCTTTCGTCAGAACACGCATTCCCGCAACATGCAGCGTAGTGCTTAAAAAGGCACAGTACTCATAGAAGATACAGGGTTCATTTTTTGGTGTGCTATATGGATGGATTTTGCCGTACTAAAAGTCTGTCTAAATCAAACAGAAACAGTAAAAAATTACGTGTACAAGAATGAACGAATGTCTACAGTTCTGTAGATTTTCTGGACTTAAGAAACATGATACAGCCATCTACCATATTAATGTTAGTTGTAATGTAAGTATTTTGTACCTTCTCCATCCCAGCACTGCCACATAGGAAGCACAGCTTGGCAACAGTGAACGATCCAGTTCCGATGAGGCCGAATCCAGAGCTGCAAACCTCGTCAGGATCATAGCTCTCCCAGAAATCTACGCAAATAAGTTCTGGGCGATTCTGACCGCATTTTTGTGATCGTCCGCGGACCTGTAAGTTATATAACAATGACTGCATGTTCAAATAAAATGGATATTATAATAGAGTAAGATATTTCATTTTCGAAATAGTGTAAGACAGCAATATGCTTACGTTGGTGATGTTAGTAAGAGGTTTGTATACAGTCTTCTTTGGAACGAGATCCATAATAGTCTCATCCTCGCTAGATTCCGCTTTCGTCTTTGATGCTGGTTCCACCTTTCTTTTCTTAGGTTCAACTGGCACCTCTATTTCCGCATTCTTTGTAACAGCTATTTCAGGAATAGGAACCTTATTCTCAGAATCAATTTCAAAGTCCATAATGTCGTCCTTGTCTGGTAAGGAGACATCTTCTTTATCTTTCTCTCTATCTTCTTGTGTCGGGAACGTAGCAATAGGTTGTCCCAATACGATAGAGGCGCTTCGACAGACGTGTTTGACCCTAGGGCCTTTGAGTTCCACTTTCTGGCGTTTCGGGTCTTCAACCGGTGGTTTAGCTTCCGGTTTGACTTCAGGTTTCTGTTCAGTTTTATCTTTTTTACGAACTTTAACTTTAGCCAGTTGTCGTTTACGGCTCGCGCTGATCTCTTCTTTAGCATCTTCGGCAACTGTTGCATCTTTTGTTGGCTTCTCCTGAAAATACATAGGACTCTCTTAGTACAATGCAATAATAAGTATAAACAATACATATTTTAAAAACATGAAAATTCAGCAGAATTTTAATTAGCAGAATAAAAGTTACCTCAATCTTCTCAGCTACTTCCTCAGGTGTTTTCTTAGCAGATTTTAAAGTACCAAAGATCTTGTTCTCGCTTTCTGGTAGAGCAAACACCCCTTGAGTGGTTGTGGGTAGCCGTAAAGGATTCGCCGGTATTGTTGCAGGTTTGAGTCCAGCTCTCATATTCGCGGGGAGCATAGCGGTTAGACCGGCGCGTATATGTGCCGGGACGTGGAATGCTTTGAGACACATTTTGAGCCAGCATGCCGGGCATCGGGCTGTGTTTGTGCACTTTAGGAGTTTCCATTGCTGGGATCTGACTATGGGTGGTACATTGCAGTTGCCTGAAAGAAATACAGTTTTTAAGTACCATTTAAGTACAATGAATAAACTCTCTTTTGTACTTATAAAAAAAAATTACAACACTTAATACTATTTAAAAGCTAAAAGTACAATGGACGGCCTTATCGCTGAGAGCGATCTCTTGCAGGCAACTATAGTGGAGATAATGAATACAAAAATAAGTATTAAATATAATTAACCTTTAAGCCAAAAATATGAACATTGAACAGTACCAATTCATATCTAGAGCAAGTATGAAGTAGCTATTAACTCTTGAAGAAAGCTTTAAATAATAAATCACTACTTAGTTGGAAAACCACAGCTTTCAACTCAGCACTAAAGGTCAGGTTACTTTAAATTGTCCTTGACATACGTAGTAAGGGTGTTTAGTGGGAGTATATTGCAATCTACCTACTGCAGTGGGTGGGGTGGCAACCCCCTATTGAACATAACATTACTATTCAAAGATTAGTTCTATAATTATCTATGACGCAAAACCGGGTCTGTAGCGATGTGATTAAATATGTTATAGGTGTTAATAGAACACTTTGTTCTAATAATATATTATTTGCTTACTTTATAGTATACTAATTATATTTTATTAAGAGCTGGACATAATATATAATGTATAAGATCCCTATTACATATACATATGAGAAGATTATAAGATGGGCATGGGTCTCCCTAATATAATACTGTGTTGTGTAAAGTACTTAAATAAATAAAAAATAGTTTGCTTACCATCTCCTCCTAGGCACTCCATATGAAAGACGCCGCTCATTTGACTCGTCTTCTCTTTTTTCACCATCTTTGAGATGAACTTTCGACAGGATTCGCAGGAGTATATGCCGAACTTGCGAGCTTGCTTCACAAATCTGTAGAACCTTACTGCTCCGCAAACGCCACATGTAACTGTAGTCGGCGGTATATTAGTAGCTAAAAATGAAAGTTCAAATATTAAAACATGCAACCCCTCGCAATATTTGCACACAAAGTCCTTTAGTACCTTTATTCTGAGGATCCTTTTTATCCTTTTTGATAGCTTTAACAGAATAAAATCTTTATCAATGTCATTTGTAGACTACATGTACACTAAAGCTTATAAAGTTACTAGTATATAGTCGCACTAATCTACTTCTACTGTTATTTTTGAGGCAATATCGAATGTATCTAATAAAAAAATTACAAGTTCTGTGAAAAGAAACTTACGCGATGCAGATTGTGCCGTAAATGGTCCGTCTAAGCCCGCTGGAGCAGTAGGCGCCGCCAGTTGTAACCTAGCCTCCCTGATGATGACTTTCCCCCGTAGAAGCTGTGAAGCTGCAGTCCCTGTTTTCTCCTTCTCAGGACTTGGAGACGCTGGCTTTTCCTTATCCTCCTCCTCATCACCACTTCCAGGAGGGCTCTCACTATCCCAACTTTCCTCAGATTCTGATCCACTACTTGTGCTTGTTGAACTGCTTGCATCAGATATGTCCATAAGTTTACGCATTGCATGTCCTGTTCTGTCATCTTTATTAGCTTCTGTTTTACTTTCATCCGGACTTTCAGGAATAGCTTCCTCTGACCGATACTCAGGTTCCTTTTCAAACTTGAATAGATCTGGCTTTTTGTTACAAAGCCCAGTGAAGGAAGGTATTGTTTTATCTTTAAATAAGTTAGAGGATTTAAGTACATGTTTCTCTTTGAGTTTCTCATCTGTCTTGACATGTTCATCTTCAGTTGCGCCATCATGTAAGTTGTTAAACACTAGCCTCTTGAGTTTAGGTTTCTTGAGAACTTTGCTAGATGCAATACTGCTAGCTGGTTCCTCACCATCTATAAACTTTTTGTTTGGTTTTATAACCCGTGAGGAATGTGCACTTCTCACAGGCAACACAAACTTTGCACTTGTACTATCTTTTTCAACGGGTGACAGATTTCTTGGAGGTGGTGACATGCATCTGCCCTCACTGAACTGAGAGAATTTATTCATAGGCTTAGAAAGTGGATTTAAGTTCTTTCGCTGATAACCTTCATGATGCTCTGATGAGGATTTTGAGCTGAGGTCTGTTAACTTTGCCGGTTTGAGAATACTATTAAATGTTGAGTACTCTGTTTGTTTTAATGCAGACTTCTTTTTAATTATAGATATGAGAGGTGCATGATGTTTTGGTAATTTCTTTAATGGATAAATTAGGTCTTCACAACTCTCAACTGTTCCAAAAGTCACTGTTTTCTTTACAGGTCTAGGTTTATCTCCCTTGGTTGGCTCCATTTTGTTCTGGGATCTTGTTCGTACTGGGGATTTATCACTGTTGGCTTTTTCATGGGATTCTGGGATTTCTATTTTGTCTAACACCTCTTCCTTAGTTCCATTCTCGTTATAATTTTCTTTCTTTTCTTCTTCCTGAAAAGTGTATAAGTATGAATAGTATTTTATATTTATATATCATAATACGCTGATCTATACTAATATTATAAAGAGGAAAGATTTGTTTGTTTGTGACGAATAGGCTCCGAAACTACTGGACCGATTTCAAAAATTCTTTCACCTTTGGAAAGCTACATTATCCCCGAGTAACATAGGCTATATTTTACCGCGGGAAAATCCAACATAATGCGGGCGAAGCCGCGGGCGGAAAGCTAGTGTATGATAAACCTACATTATAATATTTTACAAACACAAATAAGTCCAATGATCAATTTATCATTGGGTTCAATACCATAACATAGAGCACAATAAGGGTAGTTAGCTGTAGTAAGATAGTCAGATGTTTTGATTAGAAAGGTAATAAAAACAAATCCATCCATGACAGACAAAAGAATGGTGCTAAGTAAATGAGGTTATGAGTGAATTATTTTGTTATGCATTGTCAAAAGAATATGAATACACAAGGTGATAAATTTTGGCAATAATATCACCTACAAATTAGAAATAGGATACACTAAATGAAAGTCCTTGGTTTGTCTCTTCAAAGATTTTGTTGACATCAAAATGGAACATGAAATGTCAAAGTTTAGTACAAGATGCTTTTGATGCTAGACTCGCAAGAAGTTCTCACTATTACGTAAATAAACCAATATTGTTTTATGATCTTGTAAGCATGTAATCTAAGGGGTAATTATTAGATCAAACAAGGTAAATACCTCTTGTTCCCCAGCAAAATCATTAGAAGAAGGGCCGCGGACGGGCGGTTGGCTCTCCGGAGCGGTCTCATGATAAACAGTTCCCGATAAAACACTAATTCGCTTTCTGTTTTGAAATTTTAGTGGTTTTCCTGGGAATCTCGACCTTCCCATTTTGTCAGGCACGTAAACGTTGAAAACTCAGTGCGTTCCGAGCGATTGTGTGGAAACTGGCGCGCATGCTCGAGCCCGCGCGCTCCGCAACGCCATTTCACGCATTTATGCAATGATGGAATCACAAAATTACGACGTAGTTTTCATCGTATTCAACTTAAAACATGAACCATACTCCACACAGATTTAGTAAAACACTGAAACTAAACACTGCACTGCTTTTGTAACGAAAACATCATCCATCATTTTTAATGGTCGACTGATTGTGGCTAGCCGTAATAGCGCGCTCGCTACGCTACGCTTCCATTCAACGGCCGATCGTCTAGCGTCAGACAGGATAAACAAAAGAGAATGTATTGATGAACTACACTTAATTTAACCCTGCACGTCTTTCACCGGAATTCACTCGTTTTTTACGGATCTTTTATCACCAAAATATCGAAACATTGATTGAGTCGTAATTTGACAAAGATGGCTGTTCGCTGCGCTATAACAATAGCGTACACGAGTGATTAACGAGAACCGAGACGAGGCGCGAGGCCGCGCGGTGTGAACGACACCTGGCTCTCGGGGCCAGTTATGGATTTTAAACCAATCGCGACGAATAATTCGGACCGGTTGGCAGTCGGCTGTAGTAGTTATGAAAACAACTCGCCTCAGAAAACAAACGTCTTTTGAGCTACGGGCTAGAACTACTCGTTAATTCTATATTTAGAGACGTTTAGCCGACTTCTCCATCAATAATGTTTTGATAGCGTTGAATAAAAACTGCGCGATCATAGGGGGGAGCGGGGTGGTGAATTACAACACAAGGATTATTATTTTGTACATTGGAACGACAAACCATTTATATTTAATAATATAATATAATACATCTAATTCGTAACCATTTTGTACGATGGGCCTGATCGGTGTTAATGTTTAATTACTATCTAGGTATGTAAGGTAATAAGTAAGTTATTATATCAAGTTAATAAGGGTTAAATAATTAATATAGCTAAACGGGATATTTTTTTTACGGGAGCAAAACCTCAAGGCTTTCTGTTTGTAGGTAAGTACATACGTGTAGGTAGTACCTACCTACCAAATAGGTACTTAATGTAGACACTAGTCAACATACGTACCTAATTGTCATCTTTTTACTACCTTTTGACCGAGGCGTTGATTTGGTGTTTTTTTAAATATAGGCAGGTACATACCTATAATATTTTTCCTGTTGGAACAAAGTAGGTAGGTACAAGGTAGGTACCTATATAATTCCATGAACTTAGTAAATGATACTAAAATCGAATAGGTACATACCTATCTACCTGAAACTACATAATGTTTAATCGTTTTGATTTGAATTTATTGATGACCTCAATTTTGTTACAACGATTACCTAGCCTAGGTAGTTAAGTACCTACCTACCACCTATCTTATAAATAAAGGTTAATTAATAATAACTATGTTATATTTATCTAGTTAATGAATAAATGGGAACAAAAGTTTATATCTGAATATTAGGTATATTCAGATATAAACTTTTGTCGTGTTGTTGTGTTTGTGTGCCTACTCGATAAATTAAATCTAGATAAATAAGTATAATTCGTTGTTAAATAATATTTTAACTCTATCGAGTAGGTACAAGTTATCTAAATACGTTAACATCAAAATGCGGGCCGACCTAGCTGTAGTCACATCGCCACCCTCATCATTCTATCCTTTAACTGCCTTCCTTCTAAACAAACGTATAAATCGCGCTATATCAACGCTCCCAGCTAGTATATCTATAGAATCACGTCTACATCGCAACTCCTATCTGTACGTATACATGTGTATACAAAGCGCACCCTTCTCTACAAAGGGAACCCCAAAACTCCGGTCGATCATGCGTAAAGGGAGAAGGGATGATAAAATAGGGAAGCGTTCTTTGGTCTACGGTGATTGAACTTTAAAACGAACTTATCTTTAAAAGTAGAGCTAGTTATTTAAAGCTTTAAGTCAACTTTATCAACATACTGACCTCTAGCGTTAGTTACACGAACAAAAATTTCCTTGCTGAAATGCTTCCTGAAATAGGCACATTTAGAACGGGCGGCATTTCCTCAGTCTTGGATCGAAGCGAGACAATTAAATCACTTTTTTCACATTAGATGACTTAAAACTTCACAATTTTCACTTGATTCAATAATAACTTCATTTCCACTGGATGTTGTGTATTTAAAAATAACTATTCGCGCGTAAATATTGCCGTAGTAGTATTATTTACACGAGTATCATTGCGCTGGTGTACTTGCGTGATACTATAGTACCAGACTGGCGGAGAGACGCCGCGCATGTCGTCGGGGCCGATGTAAATATAAAAATGGACAAACTCCCCTTCTTGGGGGCTCACCCGTATGAATCACAGTAAAGCACGGTACGCTCTCGCATTTGGAAGTTTTTTGTTCTTTCTGGGCAAGGACCTTTGCCACACATGTGCATGAAACTATAGGTAGGTAAGGTACCAACGTGGGTCGATTGGAACACTTGTTAACTTTGTATTCAATTTGTGAAGTATCTGGATAGCTTCCGTATTGCTTACAATATATTGATCGTCAGGACGATGGTTTAGTGACACCTCTTTATGTCCCATATCTGGATAATCGCAGGTTAAACTGTATTGAATAGTATTGTCTCTAAATGTGACCAATACGCCAAGACCTTTTTGTGGCAGGTAGAAACTTTTTGCTGCATTTGATTTAGATTGGAATTCGGAAACCGGGGGTGGGCAAAGGTTCCATTAAATTTATTTGCATTGAGCATTTTGTGTACATTAGCATAATATACTTAGGTACTTTAAATGTTGTCAAACGTGTAAGGATTTATAAAAATAAATATAGCTGCACAAATCACATAGCAGCACAGTGTTATTAAATGTAAATAAATACATTTTTAGGTAAATTTTTTATATATTACTATTTCTTTAAATACTTATATGTTAAATGATTAGGTATGTATATTACAGTACGTAGTGAAATATTAGTCGGTATGATACCTTTGAATTCATGGCGATTAATGTTATGGATTGGATACGTAGATAGGTATATTAGAAAACTAGTAGGAAAATCTTCCCAAATATATTTCACAAAACTGTTAATACCTACATAATAACGGCATATAAAGCCTTAAAATAAATGATGCAAAAATGTACATAGGAAGTTCTTTGTAAATTTGTAGGTACTTACGTAGCAGCCTGATTTGCTCAACATATACGCTGTTTTAGAATCTTTATATTATGAGCTATTAACTATGTAGGTTACAGAGGGATTATTTCGCATTTTCTGTAAATTTGTAAGGACGAGCCATTTGTTATTTGAACTAATGTACCAAATAATTATAATAATAACGGGGACATCGGGAAACATTTGAAATGATTTTATTTCATTAAAACACCGGGGACAGAGACAGGAGACAACGGGGACTATTTTAATTTGTTTTATATTGTCCCCGGTGACCGGGGACTTGGTCACCGGGAAGGAACCTTCGGAGTGACATAATTATGTGTAGTGTTACAATCCCTAATTATGTCCACCCTATAAAGAAGGGATAAATTATCATTATAGATCTGTTTAAAACTTAGATAATAGAATACCAATAGATATGTTACTAAATTGTCTATGGAATTAGTTTATAAGATGACTAAAATAAAAATGATGACATCTCTGTCTTATGTATGGAATTAAAAGGAGCCTAACTATATACTCAACAGTTGCGCTTGGTTGCCAATATTTATGGCACGTGCCTTTCTTCAGCTTCCTTCGATATCATTTACTGTCACTTTGGATAGTTTGGATATCATTTACTGTCACTTTTTGGTTTTTTTTACATCGATAGTGGTGTTCTTGTATATTGCACGAGTTATCGATATTTTGATTTTAGACTTAGGTAAAAAATTATAGACCATGTTAATTTGAATAAATGTTGATAATATATTGTGTTTTTGCAGAATAGCATGAATCGTAGAATGAAATGACGGATTAGATTTCAGGTTTTTTATACAATATTATATTATTTTGAAATATAAATTATTTTGATATATAATAATATACTAAATATAAGTAAGTATATTGTGTTTTATAATTATCTAAAACATTTGGCTTATTCAGGTCTTTCATTCGTTTAGTTATATTCTGTGGGTATATTAATTTAGTTAAAATGAACTTTAAAAATTAAGTAGAACTCAAACTAGTTAAAATAAGGTTAAAAGTTCATTTTCACTAAATTAATATGCCCACAGAATATAACTAAACGAATGTTTGAATTTGAGTTCTACTTAAGTACCTATTTTTTTTTGTTCTAGTTAAAATGTTTTTTGTTTTGCTTGGTTTTATAACTGTATTAATTCTATAATTCTATAATTTAATATTTACGTACTTCAATTTACAATAAATACATTATCATAAAAAAAGTTCAGTTGAAAACAAACTCTATCGATAAATTATTATAATATACCTACCTCGTACAACACTAATTTATGTTAGCGTAGGTATACACGATGTATTCGTGGTTAGGGCCATTCCATTAAATTCGTTCTTCTGAGGTTTAAAAGGAAGCTTTTGTCATTTTAGTCGGAACGGAAGCATGTATTCTGAACCCTTAGTTAGTCAAGTTTTAAGTTTTTAATAGAGGGCGCTGCAAATTAATATTTCAGCGCCATCTCTTAACTATAGAAAGAAATTATGAATACTGAATAGTAATACACGAGATACTCTTCCAAAGTGGTAAAATGTTTGTCCCTCCAACTTCTAAATTACTAAGTAATCTAATAATTAGAAAATATAAGGCTAAAACATTAATTTTAATACTTTAAATATTTTTATATGACAATAAAAAAAAATCACTCATTCACCACAGATCACATTGTATACCGAAATCATTCACTCATGCATGACATGAGAATGCCCGCCAAATCTGCCGACATCAGACAGCCATTTCATTTCAGCATTTACCTTTGTTAACTTTGTTTAATTCAACAGCTTCAACCAAAGGTTAGTATAAGTTTATTAAGTTTATTGATAATTCTGTAAAAGATTACTATACGAGCAGTCTGTGGGTCAGCTATACCAATAGATCGCTGAATGCTCTGCGAATACAGTAAGTTTACATTATTACACTTACAGTATTCGCAGTAAGTACATCATATAAATGTGTTTGGTAGTTTAGAATAACAACTCAGCATTGCGCACTGTGATTTCAGGTACCTACAGGTGTTCAAAATTGTTACCTATTTGAAGAGCTATTTCGGTAAATTTATAAAAATGGCATGTGAATCGTCCTCTATCCTCAAATTCACAAAGTTGTCTGAGCATGCATTTCCTCCATTGAAAGGCTCAGAAAAAGCGGCTGGGTTTGATCTCAAGAGGTGAGTACTAAAATTATTTAGGTGAATTGGTTTCTGTCAACTTTACCTATTTCTTGTCAATCAAAAACATTTTATTTGTTTTAGTGCATATGATATTATTGTGCCTGCTCGAGGAAAAGCACTTGTGAAAACTGATTTGCAAATAGAACTTCCATCTGGGTGTTATGGCAGAGTGGCACCTAGGTCTGGCCTGGCTGTGAAAAACTTCATTGATGTTGGAGGTAATATGCTGTTTTTTTAATTAGTCAACCATTTATTTATTGCACACATTAACTTAAATAACAGGAATAAAAATGTATCCACCCTCTTACAAAAAGGGTATTAAATGTCTTATACCTACTTAAAACAAGCATAACCTTTGATAGTGCATCACATTGGAAAGAGTAAAAATATCTTTCCCAGAAATCCTCTTTTTCTTTGGGGTTGGTTTATATTCATTATCAGGAGATAAATGCAATCTTTTTGACTCATTACTTTCTACTATTGTTTATGATACTAAACTACCATAATCTATACTAATATTATAAAGAGGAAAGATTTGTTTGTATGTTTGTTTGTTTGTTTGTTTGTTTGTAACGAATAGGCTCCGAAACTACTGGACCGATTTCAAAAATTATTTCACCTTTGGAAAGCTACATTATCCCCGAGTAACATAGGCTATATTATATTTAAAAAAAAATTAGGGATCCTTACTAAAACTACAATAATGTAACATTAGGTGTAAAAAAATGACCTGAAAAATTCCTTACGTCGCGTGCGCTGCGAAAACTATTGATGATAGAACAAAATCATGTACTACGACTTTGCAGAACTCATCATTATCTACAAAAAATGTCGCGACAGCATATGTCTAAATATTATAGTTATGTCACAGTAAGCAGTTTTTTATTCTAAAATATTAATTTATATATGCCGTCTCTTGAAAGGGTCTTCATTTGTACCTTGGTATTAATCCTTATCAAAATAAATGACTTTATATTCAATACGGCTTTAATACCTTTTTATAACTTTTTGAATTATTCAATTCGGACATTTCATTCGGAAGATATCACGAGTTTAAAAATGCAAGTATTAGAAAAAAGTCGCGAGGTTGTCGCTCACCGCGCTCAGCTAGCCAGCATGCGATGTAGACTCCATGTAAGCGACACTGGTACGGGTACGGGTACGGGGGGGAGTCAATGTAATGTAATATAATATGTAATATCCTAATCCTAACATAGGCTACTTTTTACCGCGGAAAAATACATACTTCGGCGGAAAAATATATGCTTACGCGGGAAAATTCGATTTTGATGAAATTTAGTATGTAGAGAGTATGTATATGGCGAGACGAAGTTCGCGGGGGCTGCTAGTATATTTATATTTCAGCTGGAGTAATTGATGAAGATTATAGAGGCAATGTAGGTGTTGTATTATTTAATCACTCTGACACTGATTTTGAAGTCAAAAAGGGTGACAGAATTGCTCAACTTATTTGTGAGAAGATTTATTATCCAGTTTTGCAAGAAGTCACCAACTTGTCGGAGACTAACAGAGGTGAAAATGGATTTGGTTCAACCGGAACAAAATAGTTAAAGTAATTATAAGCTAGGTTTTTCTCATTCCTAATTTTAAGTCCACTGTATGATTTTTGTTTCAAAATGTTGCAAGAAACTTGTATAACATGTTCCTACTTATAAACTTGCTGAAAATTAAGTAACAGATTTAAAATAGAAACTTTGTATCAATGCATGTACATGGCATGTAATCTCAAAAAAATCTAAGAACCTATAGTTGTTAGGTTGTTACCATTATACCCATTTGCTACAATGTGATTGTTAAAATTTGTCATAATGAAAATGTGTTGTAAAAGACAAAATAAAAACAAACATTAAACAATATCTTTATTTACTTTGACAAGGCACTTATGATATTTCAGATTTTTATTTAATTCTCTTAATAATATTAATAAATGTAGGTTTCTAGAGTAAAAAAAGCGCTGGTCTATTTTCAGATAAGTAAATATTAACTATTTTTAAAGCTAGTCAGAACTGTTTCAAAATATTTCTTTTCATATGTGCCTGGTTGCGTTACTGGTTGGTTCTTTTTTTTCAAAAAAGGTTTGAATAGGCTTTTCAATTTGTTTTCATTAGATACACCAAAGTCAGATTCTGCCTTTTCTACTTGTTTCTCAAGTAAATCCACATTGGACTGTAGCTTTGTTATAACAATGTTCAATGTTGCAATTTTTTTTGAAATAACAGTGATTTCACTTCTGTATTTTAATATATCTTCAGATAAAGCTGAACTACAATCATTATCTTTTATTTTGATTATTTGCAAGACGCTTGTAAGTTCCTCAAGCCTGGTTAGCATATTATCAACAACATCTTGTACGGTTCGGAATCCAGTTAGAACATCCACTTTGAAATAAGCTGCATAGTCATCTGCCATCTGCTCCAGCATCTTGAATTATTCTGCACCAAAATCTGGATATAAATATTGAAACACACTTATCAGTCTATCAAACAAATCAGTCACTGTTTTAGAGAATTGTCTTATTGAAGTAGGAATTAAGCGCAAAAACTTTACAAAAATCTCCATAGTTGGATCTTGAACAGAGATTCTATAGCGAAGTGTGCCTACAAAAATTATGAGCCTCCATTACCTTCAGATTATTGTGAAACTGCTACTAAGCTACGTTACATTGAGTAGTATAGCGAAACACATGGAGGGAACGCTAAGCTAGACGACAAGACTAGAACGCAAGGCTTTACCACGACCGTGACACCAATTTTCTCAACACAAAATGTAAATAATTATAAAAATATGATGTCAGCTGTCAATTTGACAGGAACGGAAATCTAAGAAGAAGAAAATCAAGATTGCCAAAATGGCGAGCACACAAGTTTTAAAATTTTGTAAATTTATAAAACACTTGACACTGGCAGACTGCACAGGAACCAATGATTTTATATTTTTGGCAGGAACCATTTTAACAAAACTAATTGGATCAAATCAATAGCCTGTCACGTTCGCCACAAACCAAAAGAAGAAGATAAGGCTAGGGTATCGGATCTCTCTCTTAGATAATAGAATACCAATAGATATGTTACTAAATTGTCTATGGAATTAGTTTATAAGATGACTAAAATAAAAATGATGACATCTCTGTCTTATGTATGGAATTAAAAGGAGCCTAACTATATACTCAACAGTTGCGCTTGGTTGCCAATATTTATGGCACGTGCCTTTCTTCAGCTTCCTTCGATATCATTTACTGTCACTTTGGATAGTTTGGATATCATTTACTGTCACTTTTTGGTTTTGTGTACATCGATAGTGGTGTTCTTGTATATTGCACGAGTTATCGATATTTTGATTTTAGACTTAGGTAAAAAATTATAGACCATGTTAATTTGAATAAATGTTGATAATATATTGTGTTTTTGCAGAATAGCATGAATCGTAGAATGAAATGACGGATTAGATTTCAGGTTTTTTATACAATATTATATTATTTTGAAATATAAATTATTTTGATATATAATAATATACTAAATATAAGTAAGTATATTGTTTTAAGTATATTGTGTTTTATAATTATCTAAAACATTTGGCTTATTCAGGTCTTTCATTCGTTTAGTTATATTCTGTGGGTATATTAATTTAGTTAAAATGAACTTTAAACATTAAGTAGAACTCAAACTAGTTAAAATAAGGTTAAAAGTTCATTTTCACTAAATTAATATGCCCACAGAATATAACTAAACGAATGTTTGAATTTGAGTTCTACTTAAGTACCTATTTTTTTTTGTTCTAGTTAAAATGTTTTTTGTTTTGCTTGGTTTTATAACTGTATTAATTCTATAATTCTATAATTTAATATTTACGTACTTCAATTTACAATAAATACATTATCATAAAAAAAGTTCAGTTGAAAACAAACTCTATCGATAAATTATTATAATATACCTACCTCGTACAACACTAATTTATGTTAGCGTAGGTATACACGATGTATTCGTGGTTAGGGCCATTCCATTAAATTCGTTCTTCTGAGATCTCTCTGAGAAAGGAAACTATCGAATCTGTAGATCATCGACGTGAACGTGATGTGTAGGTACTAAACGTAATGTATAAACCTGGTATTTAACGTCTATGCTCCGGACTTGTGAGTTATTTTACCATATCAATTAGCATCAACATCACTATCAACCTATCTTAACAGGTTCCCTGACCATGTTCAGACATTGATGGTATATCAACTACAATTAATGAAATAAAATACGTACTTTTAAAACAAAAATCATTTAATAAATAAAGTTAAAATTAAACATTCAGTTTAGCTAGTCAGTCGTTCACGTTTTATTTTATATTTTGCAATAATATTTTCTAGTTTCTAAGTACAATATAATGCCTTAGTTTTCAAGGAACTGTAATGTTTATAAGTACAATAAACTGCCTTAGTTTTTATGAAACTGTAATGTTAAAATCTAGAGAGACGTGTTTTTTTAACTGTGATTATTACTTAAAAGCCCTCTGCTCATGGACGAAACTTAGTTACAATGTACCAAAAAAATATATGCTCTATGGTATGGACCATCATGCCAGAGACAAGTATTTATAACCTGTTTGTACGATTTACAAGGATTGTTCTTCTTAGAGTTCTTAGAATTCGTTCATTCATCTTTCATTTTTTATCTGCTTTATTTTGATGTTGTATTGGAAAATAAATTTTACCTCAACTTTCAGAGAAAATAGATCGGCATGCTTCCATCGACTGGCTACTTTAAAGGAATAATATGCCCTTTTAACGAAAATGGGCTTTGTGAAAGACCTTATTGTCATTATCGCCATTTGGACTATGATGAAAGTGGAGCGATCCTACATAAAATTGTGTCGGCGGCCGTACTAAAAGCTCTGCAACAAAATGATACATCGGGAGCTAAGTCTCCAGATCCTCCACAAGGAACTACGTCTTCGAACCCAGCGACAGCATCGAAGGCTACATACAATCCAACACCCATTTCAGAACTTAATAAAATTAATAGTACAGATACAGAAAATATAGCAGATGTGAATGAATCTAAAAGAAGACATATTCCTGTACCATACACTCCAAGGAAACCAGCAGGTTTACCTATTAAGAAACCAACAGACCTAAGTGACCCAAAACCTTTTATTTACAATCCTCCAGGCCCACCTGTTAAGTATAAACCTGGTAGTGCTGAAAATTTAGAAAATGACAAATATACACCTGCTGGATCTGTGGAGTCAAAGGAGCAATACCTACCTGGCAGTGAAAAGGAGTTACAAGAATATACACCTAACACAAATCCTCAAGAATCACCAAGTAAATTGAACTATGTACCATCTACTGACAATAATAATGCTAATAAAAATAAATTAATAGAATATAAACCAGTTAAAGTTGCAGCCAAAACTAAAAAACCATCAGTCACCTACCAGCCTACACCAAAAGCTTTAGCTCCATGCTTCTCGAGTGATGAAGATGAACCAGAAATTAAAAAGAGAAAACTATCCAGTGATCTTAATGGTTTAGATGATCTCGGACCAGAGTTTGATATTCTAGACCAAATTTTAGATGAAGAAAAACCCCAGAATGATAGTAAAAACGAAAAGAAATTAGACAATGCTAAGCATTCTAGTAAAGACTCTAAAAAAAGTAATGGTGATGTATCCAAATCGCACAGCTCAAGCAAATCTGACAAAAAGACTTCTGATAAAAGTAAAGAAAGAAAATCAGAGGACAATAAACACAGTAAATCTGAGAAGAAATCTGAAGATAGCATCAAAAGTAAATCTCATAAAAAAAGTTCTGAAAAACACTCTAAATTAGAAAGAGACCACAAAAGCAGTAGTAAAAAATCATTAGATGATAAATATAAAAGTAAATCTGATAGCAAATCAACTTCCAATCTTCCAAAGTCTGACAAAACTGATAAAAGCCACAAATATGATTCTGATAAAAACCACAAGGAGGACAGTAAACAGACCAAAAAACATCATAAGAAGTCCAGTCATAAAAGTTCAAGTAAGGATAGAGAAAAAAGCAGTAGTAGCAAAGATAAACAAACCAGCTCTATAAGTTCAGATCACAGCCCAAAGCAATCAAAATACTCACCTAAGAAATCACATAATCACTCTAAATCAAGCAGTTCAAAAGAAAAAAACAGGAAAGAAAAACATAAGAAATCGAAAGACAAAGATAGGCATAAAAGTGAAGAAAAAGTAGTTGAAGTTTCAGATGATGATACATTTAATACTGAAAATGGACTAGAGTCTGAAGACTATGATTTATCAGATGCTGATGAAGATGCTATTGCATTAGAATGCAAAAAGATTTTTGAGGAGTACGTACCAACCAAAATTACAGACAAAATCCCAGATGAAAACATCACAAATAATGTAGTTGATGAAGAATATATTCCAACAAAAAAAAGGGTTTCTAGGACTGCTGACAAAAATATTAAGATAATACCTAAAGCACCTATAAAACCAGATTTTAAAGTGAATGCAGCAAATGCAATGGCTCAAAGATTAGCAAAAGTGAGAGAATTTCACAGTTCTCGAAATACTCAAACTGTTAATTCAACACACAATGAGGTTGGAGACCAATTTAAACCAGATGTACCTAAACCTATGTTAAGTTCAGCTTCAGTTACTGTTCCCTCCAAAATTCGTATCGCACATGTACCTTATGCATCAACTATGTTGAATACAAGGAAAAGTATAGCACCAAATTTAACTTCAAGTAAAACACCATCACCAACTGCCTCCACTATTAGCCAAACAGTTAAGAAAGGCAGCCAACGAGTAGCACATATGCCCAGTGAAAAATTTATTGACAGACCTGGTGTTTTAGAGCCTCTTGCATCTAAAATTCCTGCCAACATAAGATCAATATATCTAAATATGATGATCGATGAATGTCTTAAACTCTATATTTCTACTCATGATGCCTATGCTAGAGCACAGAATGAGGAGTTGAATACAAGTAAGAAGTGTTCTACTGTACCAATATATAAAAATTCTGCAGTCATGGCAGTCAGTAGGCTTCGAAAAGAGTTAGTAGAATGCAATGGCATAAAAAAATCGGGAGATGATTGCCCTACACTTCAACAAGACACAACACATAAGGCTATAAATTCGGGGTCATGGAGTATTGAAAGTAAAAATAGAAAAGCAAATATTGACAATCAGGAATTCCGGGGAGCTAAGTTTTATGAGAACATAAAAAAGTGGGTGCTTACAGAAGAACAGCTTCAAGAGAACAGTTTTCCAAGGCCTCATGAGTCTGGGCAAAAGGGAAGAGCTATTATATATGGTCAGAACAAACAAGTTCCACCTAAAGGTTTTCTCAGGACATGCTGTAGATGCAAAAAAGAGTATTCAGTAGATGAAAAAGGTTTCCCTCTTTTGAAAAAAGATTGCATATACCATCCCAATCGAAAATACAGAGTAAGAGGTGAAGCAAAGTATCAATGTTGCAGTCAAGATGGTACATCAGATGGTTGCTGTGTTGCTCCTACCCATGTTTATGAGTATGTGGATTTTGAAAACCTGAAAGGCTATGTGAAAACACTGCCTCCTGAACGAAAAAAAGATGATTATGGGGTATATTCACTAGATTGTGAGATGTGTTACACAACTAATGGATTAGATCTTACCAGGGTAACAGTCATAAACTCAGCTTGTAAAGTTGTCTATGAAACTCTTATCAAGCCACTGCACCCTATACTTGATTATAATACAAGGTATTCTGGAATAACAGAAGAACAAATGGTAAATGTTAAGACAACTCTCCTTGATGTACAGGCAACTTTGCTAGCTATGTTCAACAGCAAGACAATATTGGTTGGACACAGTTTAGAATCTGACTTCAAAGCTCTTAAACTTATCCATGATACTGTGATAGATACAAGTGTTGTGTTTCCTCATAAGATGGGACCTCCTTTCAAAAGAGCACTGAGAAATTTATCCTCTGAGTATTTGAAGAAAATAATTCAAAACTCTGTAGAAGGCCATGACAGTGCGGAAGATGCAACTGTCTGTATGGAACTTTTGCAGTACAAGTTAAAGGAAGACTTAAAAACAAGGTGATATTCATGTAGATTATTAGCAATAATATTTATTTATTTTAAGGTGCACTACATCTTTATATTTTAAGTTTACTGAACTTTACATAAAGTGTAAAGCTTAGAACCTAAGTATTCGATGATTACTGTGTACCTCATTAGTACTACAATTTAATTATTATTTGTATGATTGACTTTTTTTAATATGCTATAATAGATAGATGGTAGTAATGAGACATTTTCTACTTTGATGATTCTATGTTAGCAATCATTTGTGTAGAAAAGTAACATAGGTATGTAATATTACAAATTAAATAATTATTTTCTTAATAGCATTTTTTATTTTTTTAAAGGCTTACAATTGTTTCGGGATGTGAAGGATATATAATAAAAATACATTTTCTAAAACCAAAATAATATTTTACTAGAAGAAAAAATATTATACATAGGTTACATACATAATAAGTATGTAAATATCCCTGGAGTTTACAGCTTGAAATCTAAAAAAAAAGGACAATGATAAACTGCAACTCAGGTTAATCATGTATTTTTATGGACCATTATGCAAGAATTAGAGATTGATGGAAGTATACATTTTAAAGTTTGCACATTTCATAATTTTGGTGAAAAGCTAACAAAATTGTACTATCATGTAATAATGGACTTTTAAGGTAGGTAACAAAATTTTAAATCTTGTAAATTATTTACAAATAAAAATATAGAAATTAGACATTGGGTTACAAGATACATATTTAGCAACTAGAAGCACAAATACATCTATGTGCACAAATACAAAATGTAATTCACTTCTCACAACACACTGTTGAATAAATTACATCTAAATTAAATTGTGAAAATATGTAAAAAGTTGAATGTTCAATGATTACAATAACAATTGAAATTTAGCCCTTAGATCACATTACATATAAATTTCATCTAGCTTTTTACTGGATGCATAAACATGACGTTTTCTAATGACCTTATTATCAGTTAAAAGGCATGTGGTGTTGGTATTGCTAATTTATCAATGAACTCCCAAAAAGCTTCAATTTTCGTTGATTTGTTAGTATTTTTAGAGAAACTCACACAATTACTCCATGCATAATGTATTACAATCTGTTACAATAATAATTTACACATTTGTCCCAGAGAACTATGGAGGTGTTGCTTGCACTATCCGTTATCCAGCACAACATCACTCATGTGTGAGGTCCTGCCAATGCCCTGCTAATCAATAAATGATTGTTCTACACAAGCTTTCACCCGTTTTTCATATTCTCGCCGGTTTTCTTTATAAAGTTGTGCTGCCATTGAGTTTGCAGGTGAATTTGGGTTAGGATCACTTAGTAATGACTGGAAAAGAAAATAATACATTATTAGGACCATCATCAATTTATTACATGCCACAATTTTACCAAGGCTTTGTGGAAACATAAGGCAATAGTTATTTTACCTGAATTGAGGTTAAAATTGCAGAGACATCATATGTGGGACTCCACCTATTCTGCAGAATATCTAAACATATGCCACCATCAGCATAGACATTAGGATGGAACATTTTGGAAACAAATCTCACGGTAGGAGGTTTATTGGGGTATTCCTCTGTAAACTCTATTGTAAGTTTGAATGTGCCATCCTCAAATGGGGTGTCATGAGGTCCGAATATCACAGCATTCCAGATCATAATATTGTTGTCTGTTGGAGCACCAGACACACCAGTGGGTGGGTCTTCTTGTAAGCTGCAGAATGATATAAATCATTAAAATACTAATTAATTTATTTAAATTCCTCAGTACCTGAGCTCAAGTCATAAAAAAATCAAGGTCACTGTAATATAGCTATAAGGTTTTGATTAGAATAAAATAAATGGAGTTTTCATTTACAAATGGCTAACAATAGGTATTGTATAGTAAGCCTTATTTCAGAAGGGTGGATTACTGTTCAGTTAATGAAATAAAATCGATTAGATTTTAATAAAACAAAGAGCTTATTGGAAAGATGAATTACAAATATATCCAAAATGTTTAGAAGATATATTTCTACGGCATAGAATGACATTATTATTAGATATAAGCTATCTATACACAGGGTACGTAGTAATGTAAATTTAGAGCAAAATAGAAATCGATTTACTAAAAAACGGAACAGCGTGATGTAATTAGATGAATCAGCATTAAACTTCCATGATTAGCTTGTCCCAAGGTTTCTTACAGGCCTAAGACAAGATTATGCGTATATTCTCGTCAGCTGAGTAAGCAATTGGCAGTGATTCGTGCACATACCGTTTGAAATCTCTCATCAGGCGTCTTCTGGCTGGAGTTGACATTTTGATTTCACAAAACTAACACACTGTGAGGTGGAGTAATGTTCTAGAAAAGATCACACACTTGCTTTTTATTTAATATCGATGGGATTATATCCCAGTTTTCGTGTACAACAAAAGATTCTGTCTTTGTCGTAAGCAATTTCTGTCGTCACGGCCTTTGAGAGATGGTGGACCTCAGTGGGTCCGGGTATTGTACGACCAGGTAATGTACAGCCAGGTAATTCATGTACAAACAAAGCTTGTTTGTTTGTACATGAATTACCTGGTTGGACAATACTTGGCTGTGCAATAACTGGCTGGGCTTTCCCTACACGTACCGGTATTGCTCAACCAAGGAAAGCCCAACCAGGTAATGTCCAGCCAGGTATTTCATGCACATATCATTGTCTCTTTCTTTTATCTCCATCTCTTTTCTTACTTGCCCAATTTCGAGGATCTGTTTACATTAGTTTAGCAGAGGGTTTAGTGGTAATAAGCATAGACAATAATATTGTTTTTGTGCAACAGATATAATACTGGGTTGAATGAAAAGTAAAGTACTGACTGATTGATATTTGAATTATTTGAGAATGTCATTGTCAGTGAAAGATAAAAATTATTTTTAATCTCGCCAATCGCCATACGACGAAGAAAATATTGTATTTAAGATTCAAATTATGTAACAAAGATAAATATTGTATTATAGAATTATACTTTATACCAAAAGGTCCAGAACATCAAAACGTAATTATTTTTAAAACAATACTGACTGGGAAGTCGGTCGTAGCAATCTACAAACGCGACGCTAATACTACTTATTCAGTAAATGAAGAACTAAATTAATTAGAGGTACGAATTAGATTTCATTATTTTGTTTTGGCACCTTTGGTAAATTAAGTACCATAATTAACCTTACGCATGAACTACCTTCCTGAGTAAGATAATAAATATGCGCCGCGGGTGGAAAGCTTGTGAGCTATAAATAAATTATTTCTCATTGAAGTTTTAAAACATCTTTACCTATCATAAGGTATAAATTTACATGTAGGTAATATCATGAGAGGCACCTCTCACATGAGGTTTCCCAAAATATACAAGAGATTTTACCTACTTACGACATTTACCTACTTACTAGTAAACATACCTACAGCACCTACCATCCAACTTGTTGGATTCCTTCCTACTTTATGCAATCAGCAACCTGTCTGGTCATTATGTAAATGACTCCAAAAATAAAATAAATAAGTAGGTACCTATATTTTGTGGGACACAAGGTTTGTTATAATGTTAATTACCTAGGTATAAGAAGTTAGTTACTCAAGTGCCTACCCACCCAACTATGTTATTCTGTATTACACACATGAACAGTTTTTTCGAGTATTTAAGTATAGTAGGTACTTGCTTGCTTACCTATTTTTATTTTTCAGGTTTAAATGAATCTTATGGTCATGATCAAGAGAAGCTTGAGGAGACATAATGTGTCTCAGAATTACATAGTTACATCTGATTATAATATTGGACATAAATGTAATGCTGTTACCTACTTGTATTGTAATGAAACTACATGGAAGAAACTATTATTTCTATGTGAAAATTGTGCTGCACAATTAGGTAAGTAACTGTTTTACTTCCTTAGCATCAGTGCTTAGGCTCACTAAGCTTGTTTAACCACATTGCAATGATGCATCACATGTAAGACTTAATGAGATACAAATAAGACTTATCTCTCCTATCCAGAAGATCTAAGAAAGTTGTTAAGTGAATACCATTCTTTAATGAAAATGATGAAGTTATTTCTTTAACTTGATTTGATAATTATTATTGTACCCTATTATAAGTGTTTACAGTGCTGTACACAGCACACGGGCGTCGCTGAAAACCAGCACTATGTCTGTAGTATTGCAGGCACAGCCTATGCTGAGCCGACGACCCTTTTGTGCATTCTGTTGTGTCTAGTTTTAAGTCTCAATTTGTAATTTTATGTTTTAGTACACAAATAAATCTTATCTTATCTTAAGTAAGTAAAATAGGTTTTAAGTAGGTATTGTTAAAATAACATAAATATATCAATCAATTTTTATTTCTTGTTTTAGGTGGAAAACAAGCATAGCACCACTACCATAAATGTTATCGGAAAAATATATTGAAATCCAAATAATGTTGAAATGTTTAATAAATTATCTACAGTTGTCAAGCAAAGCAATTGAAACTTGACTAAATATAATATTGTTGATATGCAATGACTGTAGGTGTGGTATAAGAAGGCTGTATTGCCATTGTTACAAGGTGTGCTAAGATATGGCAGGATCAGTCTCCAAAGCTTAGGATGCTGCATGTTACAATGTTCTTGATGGAACATTAGCTCAGATCATATTAAGCAAGTAAATTAAAGGACACAAATGGATCACCTACTGTTATAACAGTTCATATCCTATATTTTATGGGTCCTTCTCCAAATGGTGACAGTTGTGTAAAACCATAAAAATCCCTAACATCCCATTCCCATAGCATGGGACAATAATGTGAGTGCAGGACATAAAGTTGCGGTGAAGCATAATGATCTAGCAAGTGCAATACAGGTTCATTTTTCCTATACATTAAAAAATCTGTGTTTGTTTTTGTTCATGTTTTGTTTCTCCTTCAATAAAACAAATGTTTCTCATTTCATTTGTTAAACCTACTTCTCTACCAACTGTGGAAAAATGAAAAACGGCGAATGAAGAAAACCAGACGACAATCCAGCTGGAAGAGTAAAATGCGAAGGTTCCGTGGTAGGAAAAAATAACGAAATAAATTGATTAACAACTATAAAAAACGGAGTTTCCATTATACGACCCTTCAGTAGATACCTACATTTGTTTTCATAATAAACGACTGCACTACATTACAAATAGCTTTATTGTAAGGCCAAAAATATACAAGACAATACCAAAAAGAAACAGATACTTAGCAGTGGCACAATGCACTTCACTGTTAATAATACCTAAATATTGCTGGACAATTCACCCAGCAAGCTCGAAGTTCGTGATACGGGTGCTATGTTTCTGATATACTTACTTACCTTTTGAGTATAATATACCTACATAGATAGATATTTTTAAAATACCTATACCTACCTTCGTATTATCTCTCAGATACTCGGTCTAATAATTGTAGATCGTACAATTTTTTTCCCGGAATCGTACCCGCAATCTTTTGCGTTGCAGGCGGACCTTCACCCGCTGCGCCACAATTTTTATAATGGCCAACTAGGGTCTGTCTATCGGGCCAAGCCAGGAGGCCCAGGCGCCTAAGCATAAAATAAGAATGGTGGTAGTGTAGTGTCGTCACACCTACACCAGCCATTCTAGCCAGACAATACAAATAGTTGCCCAAGGTTCCTCTACCTACCTATAGCATAGGAGGCGTACCGAGGGGGACAGCTGGAAACCTGGCAATCACCGCAGTCATCTTTATCTATATCTATACTAATATTATAAAGAGGAAAGATTTGTTTGTAATGAATAGGCTCCGAAACTACTGGACCGATTTCAAAAATTCTTTCACCTTAGGAAAGAAAGCTACATTATCCCCGAGTAACATAGGCTATAGGTAATATCGTCGGTGTCGAGCGAGAAGTCACTAACTACAAAAACCGTGTTCCGAGATAAACGCGTTTTAAGATTTTTTTTGAGAGGAATATTTGAGAGACGTTTAAGTATTTCTATATTCTAGGATTCTAGGGTATTCGGGCACAACTCAGAAGAAAGAATCCTACTTCATTGGGGCACAAGCACATCACTTCGCTCGCCGATAACTTCTATTTATTGTCACTGTCACTGTCATCAAGCCTTGTTTAAAGCAAAGCCAGCCTCAATAATTGGTTTATCCCCTTAAAGATTCGTCATGTCTGTCCGTCCGTCCGTCCGTATATCACAGCCGTTTTTCTCAACAACTATATGAGCTATATAGTTTAATTTTGTAAGTAGATGTATTCCGTGAAACGCACTAAGATTTAAAAAAAAACTTGAAAAAAATCAATGACATTTGGGGGTCCCCATCCCCATACATAGAACCAAAACTTTAAACAAAAAATTTCATCAAACCCATACGTGTGTCTTTGAATAGGTCTTCAAAAATCATTATTATGGTTTCTTACAACATTTATTTCTAATCTAAATTGTTTGCACGAGAGACTCTTCCAAAGTGGAAACATGAGTTACATAAGATAAAGCTAAAAAAATATATACTTAAAGTACATTACTACAAAAACTACCAAAATTGGTTTGAAAGAAATCTAGCAAGAAGTTTTTTTATAATACGTCATAAACCATTTCATATAAATTGGTAGGAAAGTGTAGTAATTAGCTCTCGTGAGCCACAATAGATGGCGCTATAATAAATGTTGTGATTACTTCTAATTGCTGCGGAATCCTACAAGGGCGAGTCCGACTCGCACTTGGCCACTTTTTTCTAGCTTTGTCAGGTTCATCAGGTTGTATTGTTTCTAGGTTTATTTGGAGATAATCCAAATATTGAGGCTGGCTTCGCTCCCCATTAAACAAGGCCAATTTAAATGGTGTTTGCATGGAGTTCATAATACCTACCTAAACAGGGCGACCTCAAGGCTGAGGTCCTAAGCAAAAAAAAATACGTAATAACACGTAGGATTATACATAGTGATTATATTAGTGATTGACAACTATTTGTATGATATGCAAATATTTGTTCCGGGTGTCTGGGTGTTAGGTAATAGATTGGGTATAGGTATATGTGCTTTAAAAATATCTATTTATGTATGTATATTGTATTAAGTAAGTAGGTACCTACTTATATCAGAAATCTAGCACACACACAAGCTACGAGCTTACCACGGGGCTAGAGTTTGCTGTGTGAATTTTTCGGATATACTTAATACTTATTTTATTTATTTATTACTTATATTCTTATTCTATTCCTGAATAGCCACCCCTAGACCAGGTATACAGACCAGAATAGGTAGTATTTTTACACGGGTGGTGATTAACAATGATTTTCTATTACCTACCTACCTTCGCTACGCTACCTACCTATTTTGTTAAGTAGGTAGTTAAGTACTTAAAATTATGGCAGGCACCAAAATATTTATAAAAATTATGTTTCTTTCATTCTATCTACTTAATATTTTGGTGAAAACAGAACAGTGCTTGTCCAGGAAGGGCGAATACGCCGCGTTTCTCTCGCGCGTATTACGCGCGAACGTTGCGTCCACAAGGCGCGTACCAACGCGCGTTTCCGTGGCAAAATGTTGGCGCTCCATTTCCCTCGATACTTGCACTCGCTCTAGAGTTCGTGCGTTAGCTGGACGCAACAAGGCGTCCCTAGTATCTCGACTCGCGCGTAGTGCACGCGTTTTACGCGCGTATTTTGAATTCGCGCGATGCTTGTGGACGCGATGTATTGATGTCTAGTATCTCGACGACGCGCGATTCGATTCGCGGCGTTTTCGAGCTTTCTGGACAAGCACTTAGACCTTGTCCAGAAAGAGCGAATTCGCCGCGAATCGTATCGCGCGAATTCATACGCGCGTAAATCGCGTGCATGATACTAGGGACGCCTTAATGCGTCCAGCTAACGCGCGAACTCTAGAGCGAGTGCACGTATCAAGGTAAATGGAGCGCCAAAATTTTGACACGGAATTGTTTATAGCTCGCGCGACAACTCGCGCGTTGGTACGCACCTTGTGGACGCAACGGTCGCGCGTAATACGCGCGAGAGAATCGCGGCGAATTCGCCCTTTCTGGACAAGCTCTTAGGTCTATTATAAAAACAAAAAAGTTGCTTTGGGAACATCTCATGTTTTTAAAAAGTTAATAAATTGAAAATAAATAGGAAAATAATGTTTCGCCCAATGGGAGGCTCAATAAGTTGAGAACCTATGTACCATTATGAAAATAAACAATAATTATTATGATTAAGATACTTTATTCTGATTAATTACTGTGCGACAGGATACATCATCCCACAATAAAGACGTAACATCAGCTATTTAATTCTAGGAACGCCGTGTGCATTATGCCTTTTGCTTAATAATAATAACCTAAGGCAGAGGGAGATGGTTATCCAATCCATAACTTCATAGATATAAAACCACAAAAACAACAAAAAAATATATTACTCAGCCAGGTACATTTCTAAACACAATTAAAGCAGCTGTCATACACGCTGCTTTACACCAAAAAATGAGTAACTATAATCTCAACTTAATGTTGCTCTGTCCCTGTGAAGAGATGGAACAACCATGGTTTTCAGACTCCTCCTATTTATTTATTTATAAAGGCACAGCCAACAGCACACATTACAAAATTGGTTTCAGGACTTATTCTATGGAACATGTGCCTAATTGCCTATTACTCGTATAGGCTAGCACACAGATTAATAAATAATCTGTGGGCTAGCACAACATTTTTGATTAGTAGTAGTAATACTCCTATTGTTACCTACCTAGAGATTACATACAAGTTTTGCTCTAACAATTTTGTCAGGTGTATTTACTCAAACCCTGTCCATCACAGTTTCAAAGTTGCATTTGATGATTGACTGCCTTATTAACCCTAATGTTACCTAGGTAGAACTAAATTCATCAAGGTAAAACTAGGTAACTAGGTTTGAAAGTGAAATAGGTAAAATTAGTTAGGTATTGTAACATCTAACTAATTTGAGGACTTGTAAGAATTTGAATCTAGTTATAATAATGTCAAGTGTATTATAAACTTTTTACCGTTGACTAAGAATTTTTTGTTTCTATAAATTCTTAGTCGACAATAAAAAGTTATCAAAGTTAATGTAGATCAAAATTATTTTAATCAGTAAGTACATATTAATTTAATCAATGTACAGTACATATTGACAGGTGTTAAGAAATGGTTTGAAACAATTGATACAAACATTAGTTAGAATTGATATTATTATATAAATTAAACTTTTAGAATGATGAAAGTAATTAATTAATAATGTCGAATTTTCTTGTTTTTCTTGGCTAAAACCAGTCATAATATTAATAGTATACCTATCTATGTATAAACAAAAAATCCTGTAATTTCTCTTGCAGTGATCCATTTTCATATATTCCATAGTTTTTTCCGTTCATAGCAATATTGAATGAGTGTTGCTGCTTCTATATCAAGTTGGCTGCTAACCCTTCTTAGCTTTAGTCAGGAGTAGAAGTTTCATACTTTTGAACAAGTTGATTTTTCAAGTCTGGTGTCAAGTATGGTGGACATTATGCATATCTCATCAATCTGCTCTAAGTTGCATTTGGTGATGCATCCTTAGTTACATTTTTATATAATTATGACTCTGCCAAACTGTGAAATATACAATGTACCTATCTAAAAGCTTTCCACATGCAGCTATGCCCATGTCATGGTGTACAGCCTATGGGTTATTCTGATACTTATCTGAAATGAAACCTATATCGTCAAATTTAATCATAAACACATTTTATGTACCGTAAAACACTCCAACATTGCCACCGAGGGTAATTTTGCCCGAAGACCAATTTTTAAGCAAAACTTTTAATAGCAAAAATATCTGAATACTATGGTAACATTTATTGACTTTGGTAGAAAATAGGTTTTGTGTTTAGCACCACTGTTTATTGGATGTAACGCTAACGTCACTCAGTAACTTGTTGGAACTCGTCAAAGACAGAGTGTATTTTTGCGGGCAAATTTTGGTGAAAATTCAAAAGTGGATTGTGCGTGATGAAGAAAACACAGATGAGTTTAATTTATATTATGTTGTACAAAAAACTTAAGGTATTATTATACCGTTATTGTCACTGATGCAGCTCTTGTATAACTAAAGTTATAATGGTGGGCAAAGTTATCTAGTATTTTTGCGATCTACTATTGACAACATTGCCCGCAGTCAAAATAAGCTTAGGGTTGACACATCCGAGTTTTTTTTTTTTTTGCTAATTATTATTATCTTGATTATTTAGATAATTTATTTTTATTATTTCTTAAAAGCAAGAACAAATCTCGAATTCGTCAAAGAAAGTCAAGACGAAAGATTGGAACCAGAATGTATTAAAAATAACACGGAATAAATGTTAATACTTGCATGTGAATCTGTTGAATCAAACATGTTACTTGAAAGTTTTTTAAATAATTCAATAGAAGATAATCTTGTTTTTTTATTAACATAAAAAGAAATAAAAAGTCAAGAACAGTTTACTGAGATGTACCAACCCTATCACTTTACTAAAGGCGAAAAGCGAATTGTATGGAAAATGCTAACAAGGTCAGGGTAATTTTGCCCAACTAGCCTAACATGGATTTTGGTAGGAAACCTGTCATGGATTCGCTTTAGTTTTAAAGTAATGGCCAGTTTTGGTCATAATTCTTCTACAGGTTTTGCTGTCAGCTGATTAGAGGCCGGAGAGGAGATATTTGCGTCAAAAATCAACGTGGGCAATGTTGGCAATAAGTCGAGATAACATTGCCCGCCTTTAAAAATAATAAAATACTTGATTTAATATTGACGAATAACAAAATTTAATAAAATAATACATGCAAAATATCCTATAGTTGCAGATGCGAATAGAAAATACTTGTGTCCCCATACAAAAAAATAACAAAAATTGTAATTATTCGAAAAATGTGGGCAATGTTGGAGTGTTTTACGGTAATCCATACCTACTTGCAAATTTTCATATTTACAATAATAATGCAATGTATGTATGTATTGCATACTTTTTGTCTAATCATTTGATAGGTACTTTATTTACTGTAAAGAAATTTAGATTTGTTGATAATAATTAATATTAGGTACCTAATATGTATTGAATAAGTACATAAATAATAAAAATTATTTCATAACTTTCTTACAAGAAATCTCATTTTTTGTATTCCTTGTTGTTGTTGCCAAAGAGAATATAATCACTACGTTGCAATTGCAACTGCAAAAACTGTAATGTTTTAACGTGAATAAAACTTTTTGAACTTTGAATTGTAAATTCTGAATTACTGTTCTGATTTTGCTTTTGCTGGTAAGGCAAGTCCAAAGAGAATATAAATAAACCTTAGATTAGATTGTATTCCTTCTTCTGAGAAATAAACCTACGCTATACAAGTCTTACAAGTCATTCATTCAATTCAATAAGCCATAGATTACGGATGTCCTATATTCTTACTCTTTTACTCCACAGCGTTAAGCTATATGTTTTTGACGATATGTTTCTCTGTTACACACAGCGAGTGCTTACTGTCTCATGCAAACAAAGCATTTGAAAGCATTAGTAACAGCTGTTTTTTGTTTGTACATGAAATACCTGGCTGTACAATACCTTGTCGTGAAATACTTGGCTGTGCTTTACCCGTCCGTGTCGGTAAAGCCCAGCCAAGTATTTCACGACCAAGTAATGTACAGCCAGGTAATTGATGACATGGTCGTGGATTACCTGGCCGGGCATTACCTGGCTGGGCTTTACATGGTCGTACAATACTTGGTCGTACAATACCGACTCCCGACCTCAGTTACCCATGAAATTAGGCAGTAAAGGTGATTTTGATTTGCTTTGCTTGCTAGAAGCTTGCTTCGTTCTCTTTTTATAAATGGCGTGTTGGCGAGCCAATCACAAATGTGAATTTTGATTACATGTGTATTTTGAATGTTGGTGTCATTGTCTTCCTATAATACTTCAGGTTAATGTTATTCTACAGACTATAAGAAATAAAAAAATAGAATTTAAGAATTTAAGGTTTTCTAAAAATGTCTTCTAAATAATTTCTGTAACTACTTGTAGTTTTATGAATTAATTATCATGTAAGTTATATATAAAATGATGATTGTTTCCAAATAGGTCTTACGAATCGATTTGATCACAGAGTACCTAATTTTTGGCTACCAACGAAAACCTGATAAAACCTTATTCTGTCACTGTCATCAAATGTGAGTGATAGATGTCAAGCTAAGATAATATTTTGGTTTGACTTGTTTTGTTTTCCTTTTTTCTCTCACAAGTGAAATATTTACTAAATGGTAGTGAAAAAGTTTACCAAACGAAATACCATTAAATTCTTAATATGAACGAACAATCTTCTAAAAAGATTTTATTCAATAAGTCAACAGTAAGTCCTATTGCTGTGTTTTAAATAATGTCCTGCCAAATTTTTCATTTGCAAGTTATTATGTATGCAAGTATGAATGCAAGTTAGTTCATAGTTCATTGATTTTTCTGCCTAGCTCAAATACATTAAGCTCATCTCTGAATTTCCAATTAGCATACAATTAATAAGTGTTATTATTATTTGTACCATGCTATTTATAACTGCAACTTACCTTTCATTTGCTTTTCAGCTATTCAACCTCAAAGCAGAACTTCTAAAGAAACAAGAAGAAGTTTTTGAGAAGAAGCAACTACCTCAGAATAAGGTTGAGAATTTTAAGCCACCTCTAGCTCAAAAGGCTGAGAAAGAAAAGGGTGAGAGTGGTAAGAAAAAGAGCTTCAAAGATGGATTGAAAGAAACTGATGTAGAGGAACTGGAAGCCTGCCGAAAAGCTAAGTAAGTTTGGTTCAGCAGGAACTTTTAGCTTAGTATTCTTACAAAATGATTACAAAAGACAAAGAAGAATATCTTTTTTTAATTTAGCTATGATCCTGTTTAAGTCTACATTCAAAATGTTTGTAAATACTAATTAATGTAAGAGTAGTATAGTATTAGATATCCCTATGGGACTGACATGATTTGTAGAAACTCAAAGTCCCTAAATAAAAATAGAATAAAAAAAAAAGTCATCAACAAGAGATCTATGCTAATGCTAATTTTATTATGGTACATTTTGTTACAATTAAACTATATTTTAGGATTATACTGGAGAAGAAAGCAGAGCTTTACAACCATTTGGCTGATGGGGCAGGATCATCGGTTTTAGCTGAACGGTTTCTAGTTGACTTTCAGACTAAAAAACAGGATGAACTGCGTGAAGAGACTCCCGCTTCTGAAGAAGAACAGTATATTGATGCTGATGATGAATGGTATTTATTATTACTTATGATTCTCTTTATCACATCGCACGTTCGGAACCAAAGGGTCACTTTTGCAACATTTTACGAAAACGACTTAAATATGCAGTAATAACCGCCATATTCGACTCTATATACTCAGCAATTACGGTGACAATCGCATGAATAACATTGTTTTGAGGGCGGATGAGACGTTATGTTATTTTGCGTTATCGGCCCGTTTGCTTGAAACGAAACGTGTCTTCTGGTCAGTAGAGTTTTAACAGCCGAAGGATGACCTTGTGCGTTGACGATGGAGGGGCACAACGGTAAGTAATGACATATTTGCTTACATACTTTTTGCTATTATAATGTTACTTCCAAATAAAAATGACGTTTTGATACCAAATTTTGGCATTTGTCTGCTGTAAACATAACGTCACTTCTCGTTATAAATGACATTATGGCATAAAACTTCTCTTTTCATTGGAATCAAAACGTCACTTCAAGTGTACAAGTGCCATTATTTTTGAAATAATTAGCATTTTTAGAGTGTTATTTTTGAATAGAAGTGTCAAATATTCCTCTTTGTTTTGATGATAATTTTCTACTTACTAGATTTCTACTTACATTATTATTTAGATCGCCGATTGAGTGGAAACGAATCTATTGAGTAATTGTTTTGTTTTGATTCCAGATTTATGATTAACCTGTGTTATTATGCAGTAAATAAACTGCAAATAAATTCGATCAAACATAAATTCCTCATTCGAGGGCATACCCAAAGTAATGCTGATAACGCCCATACATTAACACGAAGCACAAGAGTCAAACAACCTCACGAAGTAACATTTTAGCTGCACGAAAGAAGGCAGATATTATTTATTTATTTATTTATTTATTTAATTTAGGCACAGCCAACAGCACACAATTACACATCACTTGTAAACGGTATTATACTCAGTCTTTTAACTGTAACATGTGCCTATAATAGGCCAGCACAACAATGATTAATAACATTGACATATAAAACTATAAAACTAAGTATTAAATTAAATAAAATTAAAATTAATTAGTAATGAGAAAGAAAAAATTAATGAGAAAGAAAAAACAATAATAATAATAAATTATAACTAAAAATTTTAAATAAGATAAAGAATGTCCATAAATATAAGGAGGTCTTACAATTAATCAATGTCACGATTTGTTGTGTGCTGAAAATGTTTCAGCACTGTTTGTTTGAATTCAAATATGTTATCACTGAAGATGTCCAAATTAGGAAGCTGTTTAATAATGTAGTTATATTGGTTACAAAGTTGAATAATAGGGGCTCGTATTCCAATGTTAGTTTTACAGAATGGTGTGTTAAATATCTTATTAATTGGTTGTCTAGGAATTCTAGTGGGGACAGATAAACCAATGTTATCAAGAATGTCACTACAGTCGGTTTTTCTGTTAACTACTTTATGTAAAAATGTTAACTGTTGTGTGATCCGTCGGTTATAGAGCGAATGCATGTTAAAATAATTAAGTCGTTGTAAGTAAGGAGATCTATGTGAGATTTGTGGAGATATGTAAGCTAGATGACGGGTGAAGGAACGTTGAATGCTTTCCAATCTTTGTGAATGAATTGCGTAGAATGGGTTCCAAACTATACAAGTATATTCCAAAATGCTTCTTACAAGTGAATTGAACAGAATAATTTTAGTGGTAATCTTTTTGAAGTCTCTTGTGTTGCGTTTTAGGAATCCAAGCATTTGAGCAGCTTTTTTTGTAATTTTATCATAGTGAGTGTTGTTGTTTATATTAAAAAAAATATAGGTTGATATCAACATCATTCCGAAAGTATATGAAACTGTTTAACAACACAATATTCTGATTAAGTTTCTTTAGTATCTAGTAAAGATTAGATAGATTATTAAATTGAAATGCCCCACATTTCAGGCCTATTTTGTAAAGATTTGCATGTTACGCCCCTAAGACAAGCCTATTGTATTGATCTTCTATTAAAATATTAAGTACAACTTTAACTTTTATAAAGACTGCAGATACTAGAACAGCCTCTTAGCACTGTTATTATAACTACCTATTCAGTTTATACCAAGGTTTTATATGTTGTATAACTCGAAAGCCATTTTTTGTAATTTATTTCGTAATGTTTGCTATTTTTGCCTCATTTATGGGCCATTTATGGGCCATTTGTTTGAATTTCAAATAAAATACTCGATAATATTACCTACTTTATATAATAATTCTCCTTTAAAACGTTAAATTTAGCGATTATTCTCCTTCTAGTGCTCGTTTCAGTTTATATTGGTTTCTAATAATATACATCTTTACTACAAATAAGCTTAAGTCATCCTAAAACTCGTTCTAATAAGTACTTTTATGATTTTATAAGTTTTTTAAAAGGTCGTTTCTGCAATAGTACAGTTATCGATTTGTAACAAAAAGACACTTTTGGTACCCTTCCCTCAGTTTATGGCTTGTTTCTCAGAAACGTCTACTTGTATCTTTTTTATAATTAGTGACGATTATCCATGAAAAACGAATCAATCTAGAACTATGAGAAACTCCGCAATACTCTAAAACGGCACAGAGTTATTCAAAAAATACGTAAAAAAAAACTTTAAAATGCTCCTCCTGTAAAGTTGGAAAACATGCAAAAGTGACCCTTTGGTTCCGAACGTGCGACATACACTAATATTATCTATACTAATATAAATCTGAAATGGTCGGTCATGGAGTATTTTAGTTTGTTTTCAGAGATATTTATATGTATGACCGACCATTACAAATTTATTATTTATCTTCAAGAAAATAAAACCATAATAAGAAAATAAAATGTAAACTTTTGATTTCAGGACAGAGTTTACTGACTGTTTGGGTAGGACTCGGAAATGTCACAAGAGTGATATTGAAATGTTCAGGAAGAGAGATAATGCACTGAGAAGAGCTACATGCAAAGATCAAGATGATGACGCTTCATTAAATGAGCCACAAGAACAGGTACAAACATTTTGATTTAAAGAACATGAACTTTGTTGGAAACCGTAAAATAAGTTATTGTTAATATTAAACTAGCTACTATGTAGCTTGATTTATAAAACTCAAAAATAAATAAATAATAATCTACGATTACGAAGAGCCGTGTTGGCTAAGTGGGAGCACACTCGACTTTCATTCCGAAGGTCGTGGGTTCGAACCCCGCCGCGCACCTCTGATTTTTCTTCTTGGAAAATTATGTGTGCTTTAAAAACACATGCTCTAACGGTGAAGGCAAACATCGTGAGGAAACCGGCATGTTCTGAGAACTTTGAAAAGTTTGAAGAACATGTGTCATTCACCAATCCGCACTTGGCCAGCGTGGTGAATTAAGGCCTAATCTCTCTCGTCAAGAGAGAAGTCCCTGTGTCCCAGCAGTGGGAACGTGAATAGGGGTGTTATGAATCTACGATTACTTATTATTTTATTAATATACTCGTCCTTATGTTTTACTTAGTGCTGTATGTGAAAATATAAGAATTAAGTGTAAAAAAAAATACTTAAAAACAGAAAAGCTTCGGAATTGGTCTAGCTGTTCTTGAGTTATAAAAACACCGAAAAGTGGCATATATTTTTTAATACTTATATTGATTGATATGGGACAATAAAACTAGTGTTTATTTTATTTTACAGGAAGAAATAAAGGAAAAACCTTTGTTGGTTCAGAAAACAAATGACTATCTGCAATCTCTTCGTGAAAAATGGGAGGAAAAAGAGAAAGAAATGATTGGACAGGACAGAGATATTCATTATCAGGACTTGCTATTTGACGGTATGACCTTAGTATTGATACTTTCTTTGAACACAATTATGTATTTTTCTTTAATTGTCCAATTTAACAAGATGGACAGATGATCTTGTCAAGGCTGCTGGTTCATAGTGGATGCAGGCTGCATCCGTCTAACACCATTCATCATTAAGGGAGGCCTATGTTTAGCAGTTCATGCATGCGGCATGTTCTGAGAACTTTGGAAAAAGTTTGAAGGACATGTGTCATTCACCAACCCGCACTTGGCCAGCGTGGTGAATTAAGGCCTAATCTCTCTCGTCAAGAGAGAAGTCCCTGTGTCCCAGCAGTGGGAACGTGAGTAGGGGTGTTATGGTATGTTTAGCAGTGGACTGTCCGATGGCTGAAATGATGATGATGTGTTTATTTTTCACTAACATTCAACTGAACACCCTGCAATACTTTAATTACAGAGGCTAGAATCCACGGTGTCGGCTACTACGCGTTCAGCACCTCGGAGACGGAGCGTCGCAAGCAGATGGACGAGCTGGTGAAGATGCGGCGGGAGACGCTACTGGCGCAGCGGAGCACGGAGCAGGCTCGGAGCCAGAGGGACGCCGTCACGGCCGCCAGGGTGCGGGCGGCGCGCGACCGGCAGCGGGCCCGCGCCGGCCTGCCGCCTATACCACCTGAAGGTACTGTGTATATATTGTGGACACGGAGCAGGCTCGGAGCCAGAGGGACGCCGTCACGGCCGCCAGGGTGCGGGCGGCGCGCGACCGGCAGCGGGCCCGCGCCGGCCTGCCGCCTATACCACCTGAAGGTACTGTGTATATATTGTGGACACGGAGCAGGCTCGGAGCCAGAGGGACGCCGTCACGGCCGCCAGGGTGCGGGCGGCGCGCGACCGGCAGCGGGCCCGCGCCGGCCTGCCGCCTATACCACCTGAAGGTACTGTGTATATATTGTGGACACGGAGCAGGCTCGGAGCCAGAGGGACGCCGTCACGGCCGCCAGGGTGCGGGCGGCGCGCGACCGGCAGCGGGCCCGCGCCGGCCTGCCGCCTATACCACCTGAAGGTACTGTGTATATATTGTGGACACGGAGCAGGCTCGGAGCCAGAGGGACGCCGTCACGGCCGCCAGGGTGCGGGCGGCGCGCGACCGGCAGCGGGCCCGCGCCGGCCTGCCGCCTATACCACCTGAAGGTACTGTGTATATATTGTGGACACGGAGCAGGCTCGGAGCCAGAGGGACGCCGTCACGGCCGCCAGGGTGCGGGCGGCGCGCGACCGGCAGCGGGCCCGCGCCGGCCTGCCGCCTATACCACCTGAAGGTACTGTGTATATATTGTGGACACGGAGCAGGCTCGGAGCCAGAGGGACGCCGTCACGGCCGCCAGGGTGCGGGCGGCGCGCGACCGGCAGCGGGCCCGCGCCGGCCTGCCGCCTATACCACCTGAAGGTACTGTGTATATATTGTGGACACGGAGCAGGCTCGGAGCCAGAGGGACGCCGTCACGGCCGCCAGGGTGCGGGCGGCGCGCGACCGGCAGCGGGCCCGCGCCGGCCTGCCGCCTATACCACCTGAAGGTACTGTGTATATATTGTGGACACGGAGCAGGCTCGGAGCCAGAGGGACGCCGTCACGGCCGCCAGGGTGCGGGCGGCGCGCGACCGGCAGCGGGCCCGCGCCGGCCTGCCGCCTATACCACCTGAAGGTACTGTGTATATATTGTGGACACGGAGCAGGCTCGGAGCCAGAGGGACGCCGTCACGGCCGCCAGGGTGCGGGCGGCGCGCGACCGGCAGCGGGCCCGCGCCGGCCTGCCGCCTATACCACCTGAAGGTACTGTGTATATATTGTGGACACGGAGCAGGCTCGGAGCCAGAGGGACGCCGTCACGGCCGCCAGGGTGCGGGCGGCGCGCGACCGGCAGCGGGCCCGCGCCGGCCTGCCGCCTATACCACCTGAAGGTACTGTGTATATATTGTGGACACGGAGCAGGCTCGGAGCCAGAGGGACGCCGTCACGGCCGCCAGGGTGCGGGCGGCGCGCGACCGGCAGCGGGCCCGCGCCGGCCTGCCGCCTATACCACCTGAAGGTACTGTGTATATATTGTGGACACGGAGCAGGCTCGGAGCCAGAGGGACGCCGTCACGGCCGCCAGGGTGCGGGCGGCGCGCGACCGGCAGCGGGCCCGCGCCGGCCTGCCGCCTATACCACCTGAAGGTACTGTGTATATATTGTGGACACGGAGCAGGCTCGGAGCCAGAGGGACGCCGTCACGGCCGCCAGGGTGCGGGCGGCGCGCGACCGGCAGCGGGCCCGCGCCGGCCTGCCGCCTATACCACCTGAAGGTACTGTGTATATATTGTGGACACGGAGCAGGCTCGGAGCCAGAGGGACGCCGTCACGGCCGCCAGGGTGCGGGCGGCGCGCGACCGGCAGCGGGCCCGCGCCGGCCTGCCGCCTATACCACCTGAAGGTACTGTGTATATATTGTGGACACGGAGCAGGCTCGGAGCCAGAGGGACGCCGTCACGGCCGCCAGGGTGCGGGCGGCGCGCGACCGGCAGCGGGCCCGCGCCGGCCTGCCGCCTATACCACCTGAAGGTACTGTGTATATATTGTGGACACGGAGCAGGCTCGGAGCCAGAGGGACGCCGTCACGGCCGCCAGGGTGCGGGCGGCGCGCGACCGGCAGCGGGCCCGCGCCGGCCTGCCGCCTATACCACCTGAAGGTACTGTGTATATATTGTGGACACGGAGCAGGCTCGGAGCCAGAGGGACGCCGTCACGGCCGCCAGGGTGCGGGCGGCGCGCGACCGGCAGCGGGCCCGCGCCGGCCTGCCGCCTATACCACCTGAAGGTACTGTGTATATATTGTGGACACGGAGCAGGCTCGGAGCCAGAGGGACGCCGTCACGGCCGCCAGGGTGCGGGCGGCGCGCGACCGGCAGCGGGCCCGCGCCGGCCTGCCGCCTATACCACCTGAAGGTACTGTGTATATATTGTGGACACGGAGCAGGCTCGGAGCCAGAGGGACGCCGTCACGGCCGCCAGGGTGCGGGCGGCGCGCGACCGGCAGCGGGCCCGCGCCGGCCTGCCGCCTATACCACCTGAAGGTACTGTGTATATATTGTGGACACGGAGCAGGCTCGGAGCCAGAGGGACGCCGTCACGGCCGCCAGGGTGCGGGCGGCGCGCGACCGGCAGCGGGCCCGCGCCGGCCTGCCGCCTATACCACCTGAAGGTACTGTGTATATATTGTGGACACGGAGCAGGCTCGGAGCCAGAGGGACGCCGTCACGGCCGCCAGGGTGCGGGCGGCGCGCGACCGGCAGCGGGCCCGCGCCGGCCTGCCGCCTATACCACCTGAAGGTACTGTGTATATATTGTGGACACGGAGCAGGCTCGGAGCCAGAGGGACGCCGTCACGGCCGCCAGGGTGCGGGCGGCGCGCGACCGGCAGCGGGCCCGCGCCGGCCTGCCGCCTATACCACCTGAAGGTACTGTGTATATATTGTGGACACGGAGCAGGCTCGGAGCCAGAGGGACGCCGTCACGGCCGCCAGGGTGCGGGCGGCGCGCGACCGGCAGCGGGCCCGCGCCGGCCTGCCGCCTATACCACCTGAAGGTACTGTGTATATATTGTGGACACGGAGCAGGCTCGGAGCCAGAGGGACGCCGTCACGGCCGCCAGGGTGCGGGCGGCGCGCGACCGGCAGCGGGCCCGCGCCGGCCTGCCGCCTATACCACCTGAAGGTACTGTGTATATATTGTGGACACGGAGCAGGCTCGGAGCCAGAGGGACGCCGTCACGGCCGCCAGGGTGCGGGCGGCGCGCGACCGGCAGCGGGCCCGCGCCGGCCTGCCGCCTATACCACCTGAAGGTACTGTGTATATATTGTGGACACGGAGCAGGCTCGGAGCCAGAGGGACGCCGTCACGGCCGCCAGGGTGCGGGCGGCGCGCGACCGGCAGCGGGCCCGCGCCGGCCTGCCGCCTATACCACCTGAAGGTACTGTGTATATATTGTGGACACGGAGCAGGCTCGGAGCCAGAGGGACGCCGTCACGGCCGCCAGGGTGCGGGCGGCGCGCGACCGGCAGCGGGCCCGCGCCGGCCTGCCGCCTATACCACCTGAAGGTACTGTGTATATATTGTGGACACGGAGCAGGCTCGGAGCCAGAGGGACGCCGTCACGGCCGCCAGGGTGCGGGCGGCGCGCGACCGGCAGCGGGCCCGCGCCGGCCTGCCGCCTATACCACCTGAAGGTACTGTGTATATATTGTGGACACGGAGCAGGCTCGGAGCCAGAGGGACGCCGTCACGGCCGCCAGGGTGCGGGCGGCGCGCGACCGGCAGCGGGCCCGCGCCGGCCTGCCGCCTATACCACCTGAAGGTACTGTGTATATATTGTGGACACGGAGCAGGCTCGGAGCCAGAGGGACGCCGTCACGGCCGCCAGGGTGCGGGCGGCGCGCGACCGGCAGCGGGCCCGCGCCGGCCTGCCGCCTATACCACCTGAAGGTACTGTGTATATATTGTGGACACGGAGCAGGCTCGGAGCCAGAGGGACGCCGTCACGGCCGCCAGGGTGCGGGCGGCGCGCGACCGGCAGCGGGCCCGCGCCGGCCTGCCGCCTATACCACCTGAAGGTACTGTGTATATATTGTGGACACGGAGCAGGCTCGGAGCCAGAGGGACGCCGTCACGGCCGCCAGGGTGCGGGCGGCGCGCGACCGGCAGCGGGCCCGCGCCGGCCTGCCGCCTATACCACCTGAAGGTACTGTGTATATATTGTGGACACGGAGCAGGCTCGGAGCCAGAGGGACGCCGTCACGGCCGCCAGGGTGCGGGCGGCGCGCGACCGGCAGCGGGCCCGCGCCGGCCTGCCGCCTATACCACCTGAAGGTACTGTGTATATATTGTGGACACGGAGCAGGCTCGGAGCCAGAGGGACGCCGTCACGGCCGCCAGGGTGCGGGCGGCGCGCGACCGGCAGCGGGCCCGCGCCGGCCTGCCGCCTATACCACCTGAAGGTACTGTGTATATATTGTGGACACGGAGCAGGCTCGGAGCCAGAGGGACGCCGTCACGGCCGCCAGGGTGCGGGCGGCGCGCGACCGGCAGCGGGCCCGCGCCGGCCTGCCGCCTATACCACCTGAAGGTACTGTGTATATATTGTGGACACGGAGCAGGCTCGGAGCCAGAGGGACGCCGTCACGGCCGCCAGGGTGCGGGCGGCGCGCGACCGGCAGCGGGCCCGCGCCGGCCTGCCGCCTATACCACCTGAAGGTACTGTGTATATATTGTGGACACGGAGCAGGCTCGGAGCCAGAGGGACGCCGTCACGGCCGCCAGGGTGCGGGCGGCGCGCGACCGGCAGCGGGCCCGCGCCGGCCTGCCGCCTATACCACCTGAAGGTACTGTGTATATATTGTGGACACGGAGCAGGCTCGGAGCCAGAGGGACGCCGTCACGGCCGCCAGGGTGCGGGCGGCGCGCGACCGGCAGCGGGCCCGCGCCGGCCTGCCGCCTATACCACCTGAAGGTACTGTGTATATATTGTGGACACGGAGCAGGCTCGGAGCCAGAGGGACGCCGTCACGGCCGCCAGGGTGCGGGCGGCGCGCGACCGGCAGCGGGCCCGCGCCGGCCTGCCGCCTATACCACCTGAAGGTACTGTGTATATCCAGGTGGATGGGTGTATGTATATCAGAAATCTAGCACCTAATAACTTTAAAACTAATATCTAATATCTAACTAACTAATATCTAAACCTTATAACTTTGTTACAGAAGAAGACCGGGAAACATTTAATTCACGCCTTCTACAATTCTTGACGCAGCAGAGAGACGAATCGGAAGCGAGAATAAAAGAGGAAGAAAGAAAGAAAAAAGAAGAAGAAGAAAAAGAAAGACAAAAATTACGAGATTCCTTTGTTAGAGAATGGGATGTGGGCAAAGAGGGTATTGAGGATAAAGTAAAGAAATTCAGAGAGTTGACACAAGAGGAGTATGTTGAACAACAAAGGAGCAAAAGGATTAATGAATTTGCACCAACACAGGCAGCTTCTTCAAGTAAATCTAATTATACCTTTGATGATAGTGGATCTATGGTAGGCACAGAGCATGCACCAGTTAAAACATGGTCAGATGTCAGACCTATAGGCACACAGCCATTGCCTGATATAAATGAGGTCGATGAACAAAAAGGTTTATACTTCTCCTCTAAACAGCAGCACCAAGATAACAAAGCTCCTAGTTTTACGTCTATGGATCCACCACAACCTACAAAAGTGAATACTAAACGAGATCTAAAATATAAAAATTTTGTCAAAGCTAGTGAGCCGACACCAATTGTTAATGAACTAAGCGATGACGAAGATGTGAGTGATGTAGCAATAAGAGGAAATGAAAGTAGGGAAAGTAGCAGAACAGAAATTGCTCCCCCTCCAACCTATGATTACTACGGGCCTGTACATAAAAGGGTAAAACACAAAAATCCTTTTGAATCAGATATCAATGAAGCATTTGATCAAGGAACGAAAAGTCTAGAAACTAAATCTTATAATAGAAAAATATCTAAAGACTACGACTTTACTTTTGGTTGATAATAAAACTTCAAAAATGCTTGTGTAATTTATATTAGTGCCAACTAAACTATTAGTTTCTAGTATCACATTCAGCTTAATGAAACAATACATAAACATTCACAACTAGAATGAACGCTAGACAAACATTCATAATTAAAGCTATATTTTAGAGATCGAGGCCAATTCGTAGATATAAACTAATCTATATTATTAACTGGTTTACAAAGTGAGAAATACTAAACAATTAACTATTATTATCCACTGAGTAACGTTGATGGTATCTGCTCTGTTCTTTTTATTTTTGACTTTGTCATCTTTACTTTTTGGTATTTCATTGTCTTTATTTCTGGTTGTTTCTTTCATAGCATGGGTGGTGGTTTCCACGTGTTTATCGTTCGTGGTTGATTCTACTGTTGTAATTGTAGTAGGAACAGTTGTAGGAGCTACTTTAGCAGGGGTAACAGTCTGTTGTAGTGCCTCAGGGGGAGGTAAAGTGTCAGGTTTTTTCATGTTTAATACAGCAATCTCTACTACAATAGTCGTTGGCATGATTGTAGTAGCTTCAGAGCCATCCGTCTGTTTTAAACCAGAGTTTTCTGTGACATCGACAGAAGCAATTGAAGGAGCCATATTTACAAAAGCCACTTCTTCTGTTTCTTTATCAATATCTTTGTTCATTGTTGATTTTATAGTATCCATTATCGTAGTTCCTTTTTCTTTAAATATTTCTGTGGTTTCGGTGGGGTTTACTGTATCCATTGTAATGGTTTCTGGATCTTTAACCATTTCTGTGCTAAGTGTTGTTTTCATGATGTCCATCATTACGGTTTCTGTTTCTCTTTCAATTTCCGTGTTTTCTGTTGCTTTTACAATATCTATTGTCGATTGAATAACATTATGTAACTCAGTTGGATTTACAGTTTCTTTACCATTAGAATCTTTTTCATCTAATAAATCTGAAGATGTGGTAGCTGCGACTGTTTCATTATCCTTTCTATCTTGTTCTAGAGTAGTTATTTGAAACGCAGTAGGTTCCACTTTGTCATCATTTATGTTGTCTGGAGTTATTTCTTCCTTATTCGCGGTAACTTCGTTAGTTGTATCTGGTTGTAAAGATTCGTTATATTCAATAGGTTCACCCGATAATTCAGAGACTCCCTGGTCTATTAAATTATCTTCAATATTTTTAGTATCTCTTTCCTCTGCGACGGTATTTGGTACAACTTCATCTGAATTGTTCATCATTGTGTCCATCGTTGTTAGTTCTGGACTATCTATAGTTTCATTTTCTGGGTTAGTTATATTTGTTGTCACTCTAGGTCTGATACTTATAAATCCTTTGGTGGTTAGTGAGGATCGTTTGCTTCTTTTCTTTTTGCCTGCTATTTTGGCAAGTGTAGCGAATGCTGTTTTTTCTCTGTCTGTGATCAGGCCATTGCAGAGATTTCCTTGACAAGGGCAGATCATTCGCCAGGTTTTAGAAGAGTTGCAGTAAAGCGAGTAGCATTCATCCTGATAAAATTTCACGCAGAGTCTTGACTCTTTGTAGGCTGCAACAATAGACATACGATTGTAATTTCAGATTATTTTAATTAATTCTAAACTGAAAAGATGGAAGACACGGATACAAGACAATAGCCACCTTGAGGCTGGCATCAGATATTTCGATGTATGATTCTACCTAATATAACTAAACGACGTAAATATAATTCTTTCTTGTCATTTCCAAATCAAGACTTAACAAGCCTGAAATTTAGAAAATTTAAGCCCTGTGCTGTTGACAGTTAGATGTGTACTTTCTATAATCTAGAACATTTATACAGGTACCTATTTAGGACACGTACACAGTATTTCAATTTAAAAAAAAAATTTTACTGCTGGAGGCGTAGACTGGCTACGTCGCCATGGCGTCCCGGTGAAGCAGAGCTCTAAAAGTAACTTACGCGGTGATGTAGCCACTACAGCGCAGTGCGAGTAGCCAGGGTCGCATGTGGTCTCCTGTAAGAGCGCAGAGCAGGGCGGCGCGCGCTGACTCCGGTGCACCTGCTCGGCCAGAGGTCCACACCAGTAGCATCTCACGTCATCCGCTGAGGACCAACCTGTAAATACATCATGATAAATCAGGTAGAGTGCGCGCCACCACTAAAGTCTGTTAGACGTGGCGCTGCTTGCATAGACGTTTCTAAAACGCTCTGTCTTAGTGCGTAATTGTTTGTAGCTGTTAATTTACAATTAAAATAAATTAATAAGAGAACTCGTAGTGTCTAGATAAACCTAACATAAGATTTAAGATGCTAGATACTAACCATGTAATGTAGGTACCAAATTTTCACTAATAAATACTATCTATCTAATACTGTAGTTCCCACAATAACCGTAAGACTTCTGGGTTGGCGCGCACTCTACCTAATATTTTATCTACATTATTTATTTATTTTACAAAATTCAAGGACGTGCAGCAGCGATTTATGTTGATACCAAGTTACCAACTTTCTGCGATTACCAAACCATCTGGTAAGGTGATTATTCTAAATCCCAAGACTTATTATGGATTCTATGGGGGAGACCCATGGGCAGTAGTGGGAAGTAGGTAATATTGTATGTTATATGCATCTGTTAGCTATTAGTAGACACAAGACTAAAAATAAATTGAAAGAGACCTTTTAAACTTTTCGTGTTATCTAAATACAGATTGAAGCGAAATGGAGCGAATAAAATGGCTTCGAAAAGGTAAAAACTCGCCTAATTATTCTCAAATCATTCATATTTTATGTCGACCGTAACCGACCTAATTTTAAAGCCATCCAAAAGCACTTTCAATTAAAATGGACTCCAGTTTCTGTTAAAAATAGTTAAAAATAGAACAAAAATGTTGGCTATGATTCCTGTTGTTTATGCATTTTGTGCAGTCGTAAATCAAAAGAAAACAGCTTGTTCAGCATTGCTTATCCCGAGCTACTCGCGCCAAAACCCCATAACCATAACACAGGAATTTGCTGAACGTGCAAACATAAATAACACGCTTTAAGGATTTATGTTTTTAATCCAAAAGTCTAGGAAAACTGTGTTTATTAAAACTGAGAGAGACTCTTTTAACAGACAATATGTGTGGATTGACAAATTAAGGTCTTCAGAGTGAAGGGTTCTATTCTGTCAAGGTACTTGGCCTTATCGTCTACTTGTTCCTCGTCTTAGTGCTCTATAAGAACCTATGTAAGTAGGCGTGTCTAAAAACATCGGTTATAATTGGGATAAATAAGAGAGAGGTAAATGTCGCATTAAGTTACCTTACCTACTAAAACTAAACAGTATGTAAAGGTAGAGTAAATTTCTGTTTTGAACAAATTTTACGAGTTCATTAAAGAGCCGCGCGTGTATTCGTACCTCCCTAACTATACCTATGACTTTTGCAATGGTGTATCGAAGCGGAAACCACATTTAATTTTTCGGGTGTATTATTCCGGGTCAGAAATTCTCATGGAATTTGGAGCACTGCGGTGTGCTATCATTTATTCAACGACTGCGCCGGGCGTTGATTACCGACGGCTCTAGAACGCTTTCCACATGAAATACCAGATATTGACCACACCGTGTTTCAGGTGTTGTGCATTTGTAAACTCTGGTCGTCATTTAGGTCATATGATTTGGAACCGCCCGTTGCTCTTTCAACCGAAAGATGTTGTCAGTAAGTCATATGCAAGTTTAAGTTGCGTTCAAACTCCAATTGCTTGCGGGATATAGAGCGGATACGACTTTGTGACCGACTTTTTACATTCTAATTTCTCAAATACCTAGATATTCTATTATTGTATGGGTGTAAGAGCTGCGAACAGATGCTGTCTAGTTATAAATATTCGAACAGGTGTAGATATGCATGATTTAGCGCAGAAACTGCAGGAGTCGACTACTAAACTCGGGTTATACCCCGGAGACAGCTCTGTTTAGGAATATATGTTGGCTCGTAAATGCAAGACGATATCGGGACTTATAAGACTACTAAACTCGGAACTAACAAAGATAGGAGAGCATACCAAGAACAGGCGTTCGCTAAACATCTATCTACACACTATCAATTCACCACATATTATCTCTAAGTTAACTTTAAGTTACACATATTACCTAGTATAAGTACGTTAAAGGTAATAATCATTAATCGTACTAATTTGACTTTGTTTATTCATTTAATTAATTATTGCATTAAATAGAGACTGTTTTTTTAATATTTTGTGAGGATTCCCGGGTGAGACAAGCTAACCTGCCTACTTTATTTCCTCACAGCATCGTTTTGGCATGAAATTTCACAATACTACCCATAAATGCTTTTTCGTCCTTTTACATTCCAACCTAATTCAAACCAAAGCATGCATTGACCTTGCACCAACGTCGGTAGTCGGTACAAAGATACCTAAAATTTACTTTGGTTATGAGAACTAACAGATGTATTTGAGGCCAACAACGTGTTTCTTTGAATATTTCATCACCAATCGATATACCTTCTTACTATACCTACCGAAAATACGATTTATAATCAATATCTATAAATTTTGATGTGAGCGTTGACCAATTATCTAATATTAGTAAAGAATAAATTGGCCATGTTTGGACGTCATAGTTTAATTTGATGGTAATCTCGGACTATTAGGTAAACCTTTATTATAACAGGTTTTCAACCCCTAAATTCCGGCTCCAAACCTGGGATGCCCCTCCATAATTGAAGTCCACTTGTATTGTAAATCTTACGGTGGTTTTTGGATAACCCAAAACCAAACTCCTTAGATATAAGCTTATACCTCATAACCTAATCAGTCTGCAATGGCAGCCACACTAAATAAATAATTTAATATTTATTTTAATTGCCAAGAATTAACTTATTTACTTATTTTCTTTTTTTAACACTGTTCTGACCTGCTTTGGTAGGTATATTTTTCAAATAATTAATATACTTAGGTACTGCAAAATTAAAACACATCAATCGTAAAAACTATACCTACCTACTTAAACTTTCTTATGTCAGAAAGCATACCAAAACTGTTCTCGAAAACATTTCTGATTTACACCGCCGATATTATAATAAACTTTTCAAATAACGCCGGAGAAAAATTAAGAGTCCGCTAGAACATTTATCACAAAACTCGTAGACGCGGCGTCAAAGAAAGTTTGGAAAATAATCTCTCTCACCACTTAGCAGAATGAGAACCGTAGCCGGGAATAGCATCCTAACGAAATGTAGTTCCATCAATCAGAATCACAGGTTTTCTCACAACAAATTGTCATTTATTGATTGCCATTTGTAAGATACAATCACTATTTGGATAAAGGTGTAGAAATTAGTCACTTTATTTCTAAAGTTGACGACTGGTCGCGTGTAGGTACGGTAAGACTGTCCCCTCAGTGGCGAGTGTTATTACTACCCATGAACTATGTCGAAGGTAAAACTCTGAACACACTGGTCAGCCTAGCGCTGCCCCGCGGTTTTGTGTGGCGCCGGAAGTGTCGAAGTCGCCGGGAAACACTAAACATCTAGCCAACTCCGGCTTGTAGCCTTATTAAGAAATTATTAGGTTAGTTACTATATTGTATTAGTTTCCGATTAGGTACCTACCTAAAAATATTGATTTAGTCCACATACTCCACATTCGTCCCGTGATATTCGGCCTGCATAAAATATCTACATTCGGCCCTTATTATTTTTATTAAAAAGATCAGCATAGTAGGTTTAAATATTATATTATATGTATGGTATTCATTCACATAAAAATAAATTAACGGGTTTTAATTAAACTTTACAGTTATATGTATAAAAAACAGCAAATTTTTGCCGCGGGCAATCCTGCCTGACGCGTAAAGCCGCTTAGAGGAAAATATGTAAGCTATAAAAACATGATAGCTTTACCCATTGTAGAGTAACTCTTCAACGATTACCATAATTACATTTTCATAAAATATACAAAGCGCTCATAACAATTTATCCACCTTTATGAAATTGAATGTAACCTAATAACCCTGTGTTTTGTTGATTGACGGAATTGGTAATGTTTATCGATCGTCCTAAATTCACCCCGGTAATGTGTTTATCTTCAAAATTATTCAGAGAGTACCTATTTGCATCTTGTGTACCTATTCAGGTCAATTGAGTTACACTTAGTGTAAAACGTTAGGTTGGTGCTGGCAACTTTTCTGTTTCGTTTTCTTACAGGTTTCTTAAAAACATAAATCTAAATCATTTTATTTATCTAAATTAATTTATATTAAGTTAAGTTACTTTATTTAAATTAATTTATATTAAGTTAATCACAGAATTAAACTATGACGTGCTTGCTTAAGGATGATTGACTTTGAGCGTATGCTTTTGCTTTTTGTATTTTACATTGTGACGTAAATTCCGTTTACTAATTATATAGGCAAGTATTTTGGGCGCTCTATAAAAAAAATTGCCAAATTCTAAGACCAAGCGACTCGATAAGTTTTTCGTAAAGATAAAAAAACGCGCAGTAACTCGTGAACGGTTGGGCCGATTTAGGATATTGGTTTTAAAATAGTCGTAGTAGGCCCCAGGTTAGGGCTAAAAAAGAAAACAATTAACGTCGCATCATAACTGGAGTATGAATTTAAATTTTCTTTCCTATGTCCCAGACATCTAAATGTTTATTCGGATCGTTCGTATATTTCGGAACATTGATTTGGTTTATATAAACTAAGGCATGCCTCAAAGTGTGTGAAACTGCACGAAACAACCATTAATTAAATTGAAATGAGCGTTTTGTCGGGGAGTAGGTACACCAGTTATCCCTCGTGGCCTCATTTCGCTATATAATGGTGTTTTGATTAGATACAATACCTTAACGAAGGTATCAGGTATGCAATATAACAACAAAAACAGCGAAGCGGAGGATCAAGGAAAGAATAGAGTTGATATTAAAAATCTAAATATTTATTTTAAATAGATATAACATTAGATAAGTGGTTGTGCCCATGTGTATAATTAGTTATTATAAGAATAGATACTTACATTTTATTTTAATGTTATTTCTCTTAATTTTATGCACAATGCGTCTTGTGGGTTGTGTCCGTTTAATTAAAGGTTGTCTGGGAGTAATCGCTTTTAGTCATAAGACCGCATTGTAATAGGTAGATACCTACTTGTTTTTTAATGTATTTTTGTATATTGGTGTGCAATAAATCAAAAGACGGTCAATAAATTACTGCGACCAATAGTTAGTTCATGTAGATTTTATTTCGGTGATGCATAACAATTGGGTAATTTTATTATACAATTTTTGATATTTGATTATATTAACTTTACCTACGCCACAGCGTTCTTGTCCATTGCAATTGTCCTTGGTAGCTAAGACGTCAGAAATATCACCAAGGCAGAATGGCCGCCTTGGTTTAAATGATACCAAAGACCTTATATGTAGGTATACATTCTAAAACCGCCTCAATATGCAGGAATTTCTTTAGGTGTCGTGTATTTAACTATGGCTTATGTTTTATACGACATATGGTTGGAATTTCCATTGTGAACAAGTGAGAAATTCTGTTTTTATAAAAACAATGGAATTTTCAGTACCATATTTAGGTAATCACCAATTTTTTAGTAAACGTAAAAAAAAAACTTTGTAAAGTTTATTGTAAACTATTAAATTCTATACAGTTTTGTATAATAATACAAGAGTAATTCTTTCAAGCGAAAGGTAATTCATATTTACACAACCTTTCATGCTTCCTGTTAAAATAGTCTGTAGCCTTTAAGTTTAGCATAAAATTACAGATACCTAATGTTCATGTTGCCAAATGGCTAGTCAGGGGCTGAAACGTGTGCGAAATGTTGAATTGAAGCCAGTCATGCTCCCAAATACCCTGCGGCTACGGTCACCGGCTGGTTAATCTCTGATCCCAAAACCTTCATTTTCTAAGCCGTGTTGGCATATTTCACTTTCTAAATTTTAGTGAATTTCACTTAATTTTAATAACAACGGAAATTACTCACTTATATATTGCGGAGTTAATAAACTCTACAATTCGACCATACCTTTTATTCATATTATTATTATTCATTCATATTACTACAGTATATATATATATATATTTTACATCAAGAGAAGTCTTCACCTGGAGGAAGAAAGGATGCTCGACATACATTCCAAAAGTAGCTTCGATCTTATTTTAACGACTTCTAGCGAGGCGAACATGGTTTGCCTGCGACGCAGGAAGGCTATGTGAATTGTACAGCAATATGGAGCAGAAATGTCGAAACAACCAATAATTTAACCCGCTAATATCTTCGTTTTTACATAAAGCTTCCAAGAAAATAAATTCTCATGGAAAATAACACTGCGAGGTGATAAATTGAAGCTTGAATGTACTTACGACGATTAGGTCCAGGAGTTATGTGTGCCTGGGTGTGAAACAACTTTGTGTAGGATATTATTTCATTTATATAGCTTTTATTATTTTTTCGTATCGTATTTTGTAATATTGCTATCTGAGGAGCTGTGAATGGCAAGATCTTTGTATAATAAAAAACAATTTATGTATGGAGCCATGGAGCTCATCACGAGGCTAGATGTTTCTGTGTCCAGCAATATTATACCTTGATCGCCGAGACTTTGCGTTCCTGACACATCGCGATTGAACTGATAACGTAACTTTGTAATGGCGTTGCAGTTACAATAAAAATATTTTTACTGTTTGTTTACCGTTTTAACAATTGATGAGGATTAAATCTACATTATTATATCAATAATCAATGAATCTAATAATTTTGTGCCAAACTGAGTGTAAAATAACTCTGTAAACAATATTTTTCTAAAACTATATTGCGCTATTACAAGGTTATGTCAGTGCTTTATATTTGTAGGTAGTGCTGTCCTAAAAATAACATGCAGCAGCAGTATCGTTATCTGTTACAGTTATTTTTAAAAAATAATACGTTTAGGAATTTGAAAATAATGGACTATAAGATTTTATTAAATTTTAAAATAAAACTACGACTAAACCGAACGCGCGAAAGAAAGAAGCATTTTTATATTTAGGTTTAAAATAATAACCCCAAATGGCGTTATGGGCCGCCATTTTGTGACGCTAAAACAGTCGGTTTTCACTTAAATTACTAAAATATAAATATTAAATGATTCCGCCAATTTAAAACGAAAATAATCTTAAAAATAACGCGGCGGTTCATTTTGGAAGAACGGTTACGAACTCATTATGTTGTGCCCATCACTAACGTGTCAAACTGACATGTGTCCTAAACGCATTGTTATCGCGGTCATAGTATAATGTATTTTTTAAAAAGAAAAAATCTAGTGACCCACTCAGAACGAGTGTTGCAGAGAACAACAAAACATTTTCCTAGATTCAGTTTAGCGAACTTTTGCAACTATTTTTGTTCCCATTTATTATTTACTGGCTATTTGCGCGTGTTGAGCATTAGCCTCTCAGCGGAGTAAAATAGATGCTTTTTGCTATAAATTGATGATGACATTTTTTTCAATCAATCAATAGGTAGGTTCTTACGAGTATGTATTTAGTTGTTACTAGGTACATGTTTTAATACCAAAATCGTTATCGAGTTTAGCCCTACTAACGAATTTAAATCATTTTTATTTTTAAATAGATTTGAAACCTTAATAAGGTTTAAAATTCAAATAGTTCAGTAACCTATTTATAATTGTATGCCGTTAAACTACTGTTTTGTTCTATTTTTACTCCAAATTTAGTATTTTAATAGGTAGTTAAAAAGCACTTAGTAGAATTCAGACAACATTAAATTCAGTTTAGTTTTACATTAATTATAAAATGGTCTTTTACACTTAACTGACTACCAAACTCCTGACTAACCTATAGACGCTGCAAAGCCAAGTTAAACTAAGTTTGTCAACTGTGAAATTGGGCCTGGTTCTACATTCGCGGATTTCCCGCCGTTTCCCTTGGCTCACTGGCAAAGTCCTTCACGTAGGCCGAATCAGTGGCCGAAAGAAGCTTTGTCTGGATGTAGGTCACAGCATCAGGCTCAGCGCTGCAATGCGTCATATCCCGCCTGAATTTTTCATGTTAGCATAAACGAGGCAGACACGTATTGATGCGGTGAGCGCGCGTCTGTTTATTTCATATCCTGACGATTCTACAAATCTCCGGCTTCTGTTTATAGCCATTTTACGTTTTGCGTAAAATATGAAAAAACTTCCAAATGCAATTATCTAGCTAATTGCATCTGGAAGTTTTTATGGACTGTTTTTGGAAAGCTTTCCGAATAAAGAAAATTCCCTATAATATAATTTAGGGTAAAATATGTACCTATTGTTGAAATCAAGAAGATATTGGAAGTCAACATGGATAAAACTTCACTTAACCAAATATCACAGAAAATTTTAGCAAAAGTTCAATTTAAGTTTTTTCTTTTGTTTTCGCAACATTCCGGCCGGACGCATCAAACCTACGCTCATTTATTTAATTACACTATTTAAATGTGTGTACACGTGCAGAAAACATTTAATTATGAACGAGAAAAAACAAAGAAATTGAAAGTATCTAATGCTTTTATTACTCCCAAGAATTTATTAGGTAGTTTATCCTTTTTTTATTAGAGCTAGTAATTGCAAATATATTATCCAGAATGAGCATAAAAGAAAAACTCGCATGATCATTATTACAGTAAGTAATGTTCTGCTCGGAAACAGTCTCATTACTCACTGCTCCTTGCAGCCAGACATACCCCTAATTTCCTTTCTTTGAGCATCTGTATTTAATGTTACCAATGTTTACGTCGGCTATTTGTGGTTTTCACATGGGCAGAGACAATGCAGACCTCTTTGTCGAAGCTAGCACGATTTATTGTTCAATCCACGTCTAAACAGCATTCTATGGATGTAGATATTTTATAGAGAATCTCGATCGTAGTTTCAGTTCGTATATCCTGAAGAGAAAAGAAGAATAAGTCGACCAGATATCTAAAATAAATCATGAGCTTGTTTGTTTTGTAGTGAACTTGTCATGCCAGTTAGAACTTAGTTTAATTTGTGATCTAGCTACACAAAATGAACTCCTGAAAAGTCTCCTATTTAAATTATGGAACCTGAATTCATAAAGCTGAGAGTTGGAAACACTTTTATGAATTCTTTTGTACTGAGATGGGAAAGGAAATAGAGTGGAATACAGAAACTTAATTCAATTTTCCGGTTGACTTCCCTTCAATTCGGGTGTTCCGCGTTTGCACTTGCAATTTTAATGGAAACGAAAATCTGTTTTCGGAAATGGGATAGCTGTTCTTTATTATTAGCACTTCCTTTGTGCTTCTCACAAAATAATAATATATAGAACAGTTATCCCATTTCCAAACTTCTGATTACAAAACTAAATGTTCATTTTCAGTTTGTCTAATACTCACTCCAAGTTGTATTTTTCGATTAGGTGCTAACCGCCTAACCATGAATAGACAAATACAAATTGTAACGTAATTTTTTGTAACGTTTGTAACGCTCTATACCAATTTTATAAGCCAGAGAATGTATGATTGTTTGTTTGAACGCGCTAATCTCAGCAACCTCTGCGCGATGGTCTGATTTGAAAAATTGTTTCAGTGTTGAATGGTACATTTATCGAGGAAGGCTATATTACATAAAGAATAATTATGAAGATTACATAAAAACGCAAGCGATGTTGTAGTAGGTTTTTTTTTTATTCTATTTTTATTTAGGGACTTTGAGTTTTTACAAATCATGTCAGTCCCATAGGGATATCTAGTACTATACTACCTACATTAATTATTATTTACAAACATGTTGAATGTAGACTTAAACAGGATCATAGCAGCAACAGAAGACTGTTCTGCTAAGACACTCTGCATAGAGCCTAGGTGGGATCGTGTTGATCTGTTGATATAAAAGTACCTACACTTGGAAATGTCAGTCAGTCCAGTTAACCCTTTTACGTTCTACGCACTAACGTCAACAATGTGATTCGCGTACTTGACCGTCTATTAGCAGTAGGTAATAGATGACCACGTCGGCGTCCAGACGTGGGGGACGTAAGTGGGGCATGCAAACTGCGCGCACGCATGTCGGGTTCAGGGCCAGCAATCGTGGAGACAGGGCTGAAATAAATAAGATAGATATAGAGGCTGGTTTTATCACCTGTGGATGTTAAAGATTTTCGCATGATTTTAGATAGATTCTTAAAAAGGAATAAAACTGTTATATATTATAGGGGCTGATTAAATCACCTGTGTGGTTAAAGATCTGCGCATGATTTTAGACAGGTTATTTAAAAAGGTAAGAAATATACCTACAAACATGACGTGTTAAGGGCAATTCTGAAAGATGGTTCGAATCCTGCCAGTGTGACCTGAGACCTCTAAGCATATTAGATGTTTTAATTTTAAACTTAAGATTAACACATCTAATATGTTTTAATTTTAGATTATTTAGCTGTTTTAATTTTAAATTTTAGTTTTATGTCTAATGGTTTTTTATTTTATGAATAAGTATATCTTTTTTAATTATTTAATGTTAATGCAACTATAAGAATAAATTGATCCCAGGTGCTGGTAAATAATTATCTTTACTAAAGAAATCCTCGTTCCGTGATAATGGGTTTCTTACAGAAATATTGGAAAACACGATATTTCTCAAGTCATGGTACCAATCCATTACGAAACCCTTTCCTTTTTTTTAAATTAGGGTTGGTTAAGATGTTAAATAGGCAGAATTTAATGAAATATTTGAATTCAAACTTCATAATGTATGCACACGAGTATCATTGACTTATCCAACAAAAGTTAACAAAACCGTACCAGAATTCCAATAAGAAACTGAACGTTGATTTATAAATAATTATTTATTTCTAAACCAAAAGGAATATTCATTAAAATTATCTCACTTTCCATCTACACGTAGTGTGGTTAACGTAGAAAAATCAAGACCTTTGTCCTCGAGAAGAAATCGAATTCACGCTTTTCTTTTGCTATAGCAAAAAATCTGATATTTCAACTGTTATGAATTATGAATGAATATTTTCTAATAAATATCAATAATATATCTGTGCCAGCCCTGGATATAACCGAGCCGTGGTTGGTACAGTCAGCAACACCCAATTCGTTCTTAACCAGATTATAAATCAATCAAGTGGGAGACACTCCATCCGTAATGTCTCCTGCTAAAGTAAGTACATCCGCGCTTACATTTAGCGAACAAGACGTACGCTTGTACGTACATGCGTTATGGGCGCAGAAAGTGTTGGTATTACCCTATAGGTAATGCCTCTGTTTAAGAACGTCAGTATCTTAATTGAAATATTAAAAAAAATATAGAATTTATCTCCACACTCGTATAAAATTAAAATTATTATCGTTTGTGGTTGAAGACAGCGTTCCTAGCAATAGACGTAAGAACTCGTGTTTGAATATATTTTAGCCTTGATTAATCTAAATATCAGGCAACTTCTTTTAAGATACTTGCTGAAATAACTAATTGATAGATGGCTATTAGCTAGAAAACCTTTAACCTAATCAAAAATTTACTTTGCTCTTTAAAATATCAATTAGATTTTCCAAAAAAAAGATCTTAAAAAACAGGTTCAAACCAGATAATTACATACCACCTCAGGAACATTACCTAAAGTAATTTACAATGAGAATTCAAATCCTTCGCGGAGATTTATTACAAAGACTTCAAGTCGGTGTTCAATCTTCATTTGAGGCTTGCGGCGGAGGCGCCGACGCCGGAACATCGGGATGAATGACTCTATTTGTATAGATTTGTGACCTGGCGAAGGTGCGACCTCCTTTCCCCTAAACCCCTCAACATCCATGAAGGGGTAAGGATTAAGTGGTTTCCTGAGAATGATGTATGTAAAATGTTTCGCTATGTAAGCAAAATGTCGGAGTAAGTGTAACTAATGTGAGCCGGGTAGTGTCTTTCTTTGGCATATACATTTTAACATCGATGTAAATTATTTTAATATACGAATATGCTTTTGTTATGAATTAACTTAACTTTTTTCTTTTTATGCCTAGAATACCTCTCAGACATTTAGGTTACGTTAGAATAGGTTTTGCCTATTTACTATTCTAACAATGAGCTGGTTAGGTACTTAAGTTTAATTCAATAGGTAAGTAACTATTAGTAGGTATGTATTATATCGGTAGCAAAATCTCCATTAGCAATAAATGCTCGCAAAGCGGATCAATTTATCATATTCCTGAAAAAGTAAATTGATCATGTACAAACCCGTTTTTTATGGAAAAGACATGTCGCAAACCGCCGGCTTTTATTTCCACTCACGTATCATATTTTTACGATTGGGCGAGTTCACTTTTGATTGGTTTTTTAGATGGAAACATGATCAAAAGTCCCGAAAATACTACGCAGCACAAATATTTAAAACATGATCTATCCACGCTCGTCCTCGATTGTTATAGAGCTCGAGTAAAATCATATCTGAAATATCGTTTTTAATTATATTATCTGAAGTTACACGGGCATCATTAATTTATTTAATGATGTCCATAGAATCATCCTTACTAATGAGGAGAAAAGGGCAAACAAATTAATTAACGGGTTAGAGTGAGAGAAGGATATCTAAGCTATCTATTCCATCATGATGACCTGCAGCAGTTGATATCGACTATGACGTAGAATTCCGATATATCTTTTCTCTGTTGATGGTTCTTGCAAGGTTTGGTCTTTTAACAACCATTCGCTTAAGGACTTCAATGTTGATAATCTTTTGAGATCATCTTATACGCAACATCGACGATACACCCACATCTCGATGTAGTCGATGCTACAATTGCAAATATGTGGCAAGGTCGATAGGGGGCTATCGGACGTCCCGCACGCGTTGCTCTGAATCGCCGGAAGAATCAGTCAACGTTGTCTTGGCATTGAGACGGTTAAAACCATGTTGTTGCATTTCTTGCTAAATGGGATAAGATTAAGATTGGATGTTGTTTTGTGACTTGTGCATTAATATTTTTTTTATATAAACTACAATATTATATTATACTTTTAGAATTTTAATTTCATTTAATATTATATTGGACCAAATACCAACAGGGATAATTGGGTGGATAAGCTGGATTATTTTTGACTCAAGTCTCAGGTGGTAAACGAACTTTTCCGCGCGCCTCCGAACAAAGGGAAGTAGTCACTAATCCATCTATCACCCGGGTAATCTTGCATGAGAGTCTGTAGCGTGCGATTTGTTACATTTAAACCTTTCTTCATTAGCTAGAGAAGGAACAACAATTAATTTCAGTAGATCTTTGTTTTATTTCATGGAATTTCTAAATGACCAATTGAGCAATAAAATGGACTAATAAAAACTGTTTTTTTTTAATAAAACTTTATGATCTATTTTATCATTGACACAATACAAGAGCAGCAGCTGTAAAAGCGAAGTAAAAGCGTCATCTTTAGAAAGTCAACTCTACATTTTGATCGGTCTTGATAACCTTACTATTTTTTCTAATATGGAATGCGAATGTTTGTGAGGATGGATGAATGTTTGTTTATTAATATTTAACACTAAAACTACCGAACGGATTTTATTGAAATCTTACAGTAAGAACATAATTCATCATCATAACATAAATGCTTTTGCAGGAAAATAGGAGCACATGTATATAGTTTCTGTAAACTAAAACGCGCTTTAACGTTTTTATATTCGATCGGCTATAAATCTTTGTATGGTTAAGTGCTTTTCTTGTGGTACGACTAGTTTTCCTGTTTTCTACCCTCATTCCCCTGGGACCACAACACTTGGCAGGGTTATTTAATTTTGCTCATGGCGTGTGAAAGTGGTGGAATTTAAAACAACCCTGTGTAAATACGTGCAGGTATGTGGGGTGGTTTAGGGTTAGCAGATAAATAATTGACGATGCCAACGTGAATTAATTTAGTTTTATTATTAGCTCGTTTTTTGTGACAAACAATAAACGAAAACAACCGAACTTGTGGTCCAAGGCTACGTTGTAATCTTGTATTTTATATACGATTTAATTCTAATATTAAGAAAGCTTAAGTGAGAAGACTTACTGTAAAAATATGAAAAAGTAAAAATAGCCATGTTTTTATTTTATTCCTCATGGGCTAATATGATAATGATGACCACTTCATTGCTTTAGGTGTTTTAGCGCGAATTGCTGTGCATATTCACGTTTCTACATTCACTCCTATCTCAGGATTGAACTAAAAATTCTTGCATGTTACAGCTAGGTCACTAACATTTGATGAAGAGCTCGACAATGCCTCATCTAAGTTTATCCTTCCTCCAATTTGGATCGGATGTGCCGCTTGTTATCTTATAACAATATAATCTATCTCAAAGGTATCGGCTACTTGGGACTTTATCTATTCGACTACAGACCGTTACTAGACATCGAGATAATCCCGTGCCTTTGAAGGATGGATTGCGTTTCTGGAAGTTGGAAACTGGATAAATGAAGTTTACAGTATATACCTACTTTATATAGGCAGGCATCAGGTAACCAAGTAAATAAACACCTATTTCCGTTAAATTAAAGAAAGAACGGACTTAGGATTTCTGTCAATGGAGTTGCTGACGTATATTGTAGTTTTGATTGTAGTATATACCTACTATATTATATAAAATGTTTTTGAATTTCTCAATATTATAACACTGTTTATACATCTTTAAGGATACTGATAAAGTTATCACAGCGAAAGGGCCACTGTTTACACAGTTGAAAAAGATCCATTAAAATAAAAACAATAAAACAAGATCTTTTCTATTTATCTATCCTTATAATAAAATATCCTATGTTAAATCATAGTGTAGGTACCTACAATCTCGTAATTAAAACTAATTGTCCATTTTATGTCCACTGCCTGTCCTTGAGTATTTTTATTGCGAGCAAAGCCGTAGGCAGAATAAGAATACTGTAATAAAAGGGTGCAACTAACGGGTCCAGCTGGTAATTCCCGACGAGCCTCGGGCGCCACGCACTGTTTGCAGTCTGCACCCGAGGGGCAAAATGCGAACGTACAGACAGACCTAACTTATATACATATTAATAATTTTATTGTTTATTCTGTGCAACCGTTAATGCCAGTCTCGCTTAAGCCTCACTAGCCATTCGTGCCCACTAACATAATTGAACACAATTAGGTACACAATTATAATATTGATATTAATTTCTTTAAACGGGAAACACAACACTTGTAAATGGTATTTATAAATAGTATACTAATAGTATGATTGAAAACTCCTTCAACTTTTAAAGCTATGTTCCATCGCATTTGGGCGTTGCGTAGTGCTTTGCCTTTTAAATTCATTAATAAGTTCTCATTTTTATCTGGCACATTTATGATTTGGGCTTAAAGTTTCTTGGTAAAAAGTGGTAAAAAAAGGGTTTTAATTAAGCGCAGACTGCCGCAGTAGGGTATAGGGGGTTTGTCGACTTCGTTTTTCTTTTGAACCCTTGCTAAAAATACTCGTTTGTTTCCGGTTATTTTGCAATTGCTCGCTGAAGCTATTTCTGCAGTTGTAAAAGAGTTTGTGCCTTCGTAAAACTGTCTTTATTGTCGTTGGGATTTTTTTACGAGTTTAATGATATCTGAGAACAAAAACAAAAGCTCCTAAAAGATAGTCGAGATGTTCCAGAAAGTTCACGTTATTTTATACTAGGATTCCACCCGTGGCTTTGCCAGCCTAACATTAACTTTCCAGTATTATAATGGATGTTCCGGCGTTATGGGGGATTTTCCCGCGGTTTAAAGCCTTTTTTAAGCAAAAAGATCATCAGTTTTCAGTAGTTTTTGCGTGAAATAGTACCTATAGGGAAAAAATATTTCTTCATTCAAACATTCTTACAAACTTTCGTATTTACGAGTTGGTATAATAGTAATAGGAATTGATTCCTTTTCTAAGAAGATTATGTAACTATAACTCAGCTATCTATAGCGTGTTTTCTCAGATAAAAATTGTTTATTTTGCTTTTATTATCGATAATAAGAAAGAAGAGAATCGAACTCTTCCGTACTCCATTCCACGTATCTAAAGCAGCGCTTTCCTATCTGACAGTAAAGTTGGCATAAAAAAGGTAAATTTCGCAAAATACATTACTTCCATAAAAGTAAAAGCAGTTCATAAAAACATCCATTCTGTTTTACAATGGCTCGTTATCGGCAAATTCAATTATGATGTGCCAAAAACGAAACCATTCTACCCAAGTCCATTGAAAGCAAATAAAGGACAAGATTATATCGTAAAGTTTTATTTTTCTTGAAGGGATTGATAGAGCTTTAATTTGCCTACCTTATAATGTTTATAAGGTAGGCAAATTAAAGCTTTTACTTGTTTAGAAGAACATAGTGTGTGATCCATGGCTTACCTTGCTGGCGCCAGACTCTGACTTCAGCTAAATAAAACATGCAAACAATACTTTATTTTCTTCCTAGAAACTCCTAACATGTCAAAGTTATTCCGTTTTACAACCCTCTTGCGGCCTGTATATCATAACTTTTTAACATTAGAGGCACTATGTTGCGCCACCAAAAGAAACTGACATCTTTTAGTACTAAAAATACAAAAAATACATCACTATTTGGGTTGTAAACGAAGAATCGGAACGTTGTCCAAACATTCTCAATACGAGTCTATTTCTCGTAGCCCTGTGCGTACGAAATCGTTTATTTTTTATCGAGACTCTTGACAGGTGTCAGAAATATGAACGACCGAATTGTCACTGATAAACGATAAGTATTTGTTGCTGTTTGCACGATTACACTGAAGGGGAAAGAAAATGCCATAACAAGGTTCATATTCTGTATTCTATATTTAGGTAACTAGTGACTGAAAGTCATTCTCTTCCTTTCTAAAGGTAGGTAGGTAGGTGTATACAGTTTAGCTTGGTAATAATTTAAAATCACGTTTTCGCGTAAAGTACCCATATTTTCATTTTATATACCGATTACCGAACTTTGTTAAGTAAGAACTTCACGTGTTAAAAAAACTCGTTTCAGTAAATATGCCTATAATTAAAATTTAGCGGTGTGATTGAACCTAAAACAGTTCTTGTAAACTATTCGTGAACAGATGGTTTACTTTCAACTTAAATAAAACAACCACACTGTTATTTTTCAATTTTGGGCAGAAAACCCAAAGTTACAAAGATGAACCTATGAAATTCAGACATGCATAAAATATGATACATTCGGGGAAAGTTTTTATTAAAATCCGAGAAAGGGACAAGTCCCAGGCGAGGTGACGAATGTTTGTAGGATCTTTTTCAAAATTCATATTTAAGTTGACCCTACGTCTATACGCAATTCGCTTCAAACATTCAAATCGAAAAAAAATTAAGCCAATTTTAACCATAGCAATTCAAGAAGATCATTATACGATATATTTATTTAATGGGAATTGCATAGAACTAATTATTGCGTATAGTTTCATCCGATGGAAAATAATTAGCCGAAAACGCGTTTAATTCCGTGTCTATAAGATGCATATTTCTATCTCATTCCCCCGGTAATTGACATGAAACAAGAGGTGGAACAAACAGGTCGACGTTACACGCGCTGAAGTTACCCTTTTAATAACTTTCTGAAATTAGCTAGAAATTAACCTTTTTGAGGCAAGTTTCGGGTCTATGCAAATACTTCCTCATCTATTAGAACCTCGTAATAGAGCCAACTATCCGAAGTGAGGACAAAGTGGGTTCAGGTAGTACCGCGCGGAAGTTTTGATTACATCTTGTGGGGGATAGGTAACGCTTATTGAATTATTCAAACTGGCAACTGTTGAGAGAAGCTTCATTTAAAATTGCTCAGTTGAAATAGGGATGCCTTTCAGAGTTGATGAACCAAGTAGATATTAATGACAATACGTGGAAAGGCAATTTAGTTCGAAGTCTTCGCGTGAAATGTTGAAGGGCTTGTGGTACCTAAGTTAAAATCAATTCAACTCCTTCTATCATGCCATTACCATCTATAATCAACTACCTAACACTCCTTTGACTAAATTTAAGTTCAAACTTAAAGACTGGCTGAATTTATGGATGAAAAATTGCTACACAAGTTTCCATATAAACAGAACGTTAAATATTTGAAAATTTAGTAAAAAATTGCCGTTGACAGCCCGCTTGAGAAGCAATGGCTGAACCGAAGCAACTTTTGATCGAGTTAAACTGAGTATGATGAATGCTAAGTTATTAATGGGCTTGCATGCCACAAGGGTGTTCGCTTTGCACTCTGTTATTTCTACTTGTAGAGTGCTTTTTGCTGCAGATAAGTTGGTAATTTATGTATGAAAATAGATTCTATAAAAACCTTTCACTGGCTTAGTTAATTAGATTCTAACTGGCTCTGAGATGGCTTTGTAATTTGAACTCTAGCCCTGTGGGGTGGGTAAACTTAAGTAAAATAAACTTTTAAAAATTTTACTGTAATGTTATATTCTGTATGTAATAATAAATAAAAAAATAATAATAATAAAAATAAAGAAAATCTTCACTATGCATTTTGTTTTATAATTTTCAATGGATTTCGTATAGTGGCTTTGCAGTTTTGAAAATGAATGTTTTGAAAGTAAAGGAAAATTACTTTTCTTACACCTTTCTGAAACTAATTTACCTGGAAAAACTGTTCTATATCTTTGTCTGTCATTAACTAATAAATAAAATAAATATTGCTGGACAATTTTACACAACGACATCTAGCCCCGTGGTAAGCTCGAAGCTTGTGTTACGGGTGCTAGATTTCTGATATACTTAATATAATATACATACATAGATAGATATTTTTTATTATACATATACAACACCCAGACACCCGGAACAAATATTTGCAGATCATACAAATAGTTGTTCCGAGGCGGGAATCGAACCCATTACAATACATTTTGTAGTTATTTTAGTTGTTGGAGAAATCATCACAGTTTTTATACTGTTTTTTCAACGATGCGTCGAGAAAACGATGATGGTAAAATATAAGTTAGATATAAATAGGAAGTTAAGCAGCGATTACAATTCGCATCGTTATAAGTTCCTGGCGCGGCGCCAACGGCAAGTGGCCTGCTCCCGGCCAATCGGTGCTACATGCCGGGAATAACTGCCGTCCTGTGGGGATGGATCCAGGGCTCATACGGGGTCTAGACAATGATGAACACGAGACAAAATTCGCAATACTATTATAGTTACAGTATGTTGTTTATGGTTTACTATTACGTTGTTTTGCCATAGATAGTAGCCGATTCTCAGACCGGAATACGAATATAAAATTTGGTAAAAATCGGTAATGCCGTTTCGGAGGATTACGGTAACTAACATTGTGTGTAACATGGAAATTTTATATATGAGATAATAGTATTTTTTGTGTTTGGTACATGTCATGTCCTTTCTCAAAACATGCCGGTTTCCTTACGATGTTTGCCTTCACCGTTAGAGCAGGTGGTTTTAAAGCGTACATACATTTTTCAAGTAGAAAAATCCAGAGGTGCGCGGCGGGGTTTGAACTTTTAAACCCACGACCATCGGAATAAAAAAAGAATGAAACAAAAAGGATTATAAAAGTAACAATCTTAATTATCACAGTTATTATCTGCTATAGCAGATTCCACTGCGTAGTTTTAGTCTCATTTAAACTTCTAGAATTTAACAAAAACTTTATCGTACTAAATATTAATATGAGCGCAATTCGCAATTCAGCTCGCCTTCGGGAATTACTGACATTCCATGTATTTGTATTTTTATCTGTTCAGTCAAATACTATTCTCTGTTTAGAAAATACTATTTCTAAATTGCGGAGAAAACAAAGCATCACTCCCTAAGAGAGAGAGAGTTTTCTTTTACTAGCTGACCCGCCCGTGGTTTCGTACGTTTTATTTCCATGTGTTCTCAACTTTTAAACTTTCCCTGGGCTACTACGACTATTTTAAAACCAAAAGCACCTAAATCGGCCCAGATATACTTGATTTTTATAAATAAAGATTTCGTTAGGTTATATCCTCAGGTATTATCCAATAATCACATAATCCTTAATGCCTCCCTGGTTAGTACTGGAGCAAAGGAACACATAAACGACATTGTACGCGTATTGTGGTTTTTGTTACCTTCTACTAACAATCAATGTTTTGTTCCATTTTACTTCAAAATACCACTAGTTTCTTTAATCGGATATTATAGAAACAAAGAAACCTCTCATTAGGAAAGAGCACTTATGTAGAATAATTATAAGCATAATAATGTGGACTATATTCAATAAATAAAGTTTGTGTAAACATTGTCCTGAAATTCATTTTATAACAACGGGAAATACTAACGAATTTACGAAGGAGTTAAAAGTTTGTGTAAACATTGTCCAGAAATTCATTTAATTCCAATAACAACGGAAAATACTCACGAATTTTTAAAGGAGTTAAAAAAACTCTCCACGTTTCGACCACAACAACCCGTTGTTACAAAATGAATAGTGTACTCACGAAAATTTTGAAAGTGAATTGTCCAGAAACTCCAGCGTCAGAATCAGAACTAGTACTTCAGCATATACCTGGATTAGATAACCGGTTGGGGAGTCCGTATGGTCGTGTGGGCACACGACTGATTGCTATTGACTTTGGCTACATCCCAGTCTACAGTCCGTTCTACTTGCTTTAAACTTACTGTTTAATTGGTCTCGGTGACTTGAATTTAAGATAATTTGCTTGGATTTAATTTGTAACTTTGTTCATTTGGAATTATGTACTAAAGTAAAAGTGCCTTGTTCCACCTGTTCAGAAATGTACCAAGCTGTTTTTAGTGGAAAGAGATTTTACTTCGCGGTAAAAAGTAGCCTATTTATGTTTTTCGGCACTCATCTATCTTCATAACAAATTTTATACAGATCTATTCAGACATTGTCGTAACAGACCAACAAAATGAAACTAAGCCAAAAACGATTTTCCACGCATGTGTATTATATAAATTCTAAATTATTGGAAAATTTAATTAAATTTCAAAAATCACATTAAAATATTCGGCTATGCACAGTAGGTACCTAACTATAACGTTGCTAAGAGCTAAAAAGTTCAATATGACTCAAGACGTTTCCTCAAAGATCCCAGACGATCATTATGAATATTTAAAAGACACTCACTTTGTTAGGCGCCAAACATGTTTACGAAACCATCTCATTATAATAAGCTAACGTATTCTCCCTTGATGTCAGGTAAAATTAATTCGTAGCTACTCACTACCTTTTAGGAGACACCCAAGCGTCCCTCAAGGACCCTGAAATTTATACGCAACATTGCCTATTCTAAAAGGTCTGTACAAAATAAATTGAGGAACGGAACGTACCTACAAGCCGAGAAAAGCATAAATAATCGGAGCCGTGTGCCGTCAATCGAAACGGTTCGTCGCGCTTCGATTAGCAACCGACAGAAATGCAGAACGTTTGTGCTTTTATCGTATTGGGAAAAGCAATTTTTATTATCTTTGTCAGTTTTGCAAAAGTGTTTTGGTTTAACACAAGCAAAATTGTGTTTGGTCTACAGATCAATTACAGTAATCGGCTTGACACATTTTGTTTTTTTATTCTATTGTAAAAATTAATTATTACAATATAATTTATATTTAACATTGCATTGCTTAATTAAAATGGTTATTATTCAACACCAAAAACATTCAATTGAATAATTACCTACTATTCTTAAAATATTCCTTACTCATGAAATAAGAACTATTTCGTAGCACTCTCGTAGAGCTCTCGTAGACAGTAATACATTTCCGTAGATAGTCGTAGCATTACCGTAGACTAATTAATTGTTGTTTAACTTTTAAAGATTGCAACTAAAAGTTAAAGAATTAAATATGTTGTTATATTTTAACTCACATCCAGTCTTGAAGAGTAGAAATACTGTGCTTTTAACGTTGGATTAAGATGCATATATAGTCTAAGATTTAGAAATACCTCCGTTTAGACTAAGATGTTAACGTTAAGACTAAGGTGACCAAAATTACACGTTTAGAGCTGGACGATATTAAAAATATGTCTATTACCTACACGGTTAAAATGATCCTGATGCAGGAGACATTAACTTGACCCCCGTTATAAACGAACCGCAGCTGCGCAGACGTAAATAACGTAGATTTAACGGGTCATCTCTTCGCTTGCTCGTCGGGAACAGATTGCACTAATATAAAATGTGAAGTTGATTATGATTTAGATTAATAAGAATAAAAATGTTTGATTTTTAAGTTGTGTAAAATTTACAAACGTAAGTTCTTAAGATATACACGTTTCAACAAATTTATAAATTTCGGACGTTCAATATATAAAACGTACGTACGTTTGATCTATATTTGTGTTGATGTGTCTATAAAGATTAACTTAACACTTATGTTTAGTTTAATCTATAAGTAATTATCAATATAATAGTGCTTAAATTGTTTATACATCTTAACAAATAAAAAGGTATATAAAATAAAGACAATAATAAATAAGGAAAGTTGAAGACACGTAACTACGAGTATTTGGGAAAACCGTTTTACGGCAATAATATAAAATTTGTATTTCAATCAAACTGTAACGTTACTTACAAAAGCGTTTCATTGAACATTTCCCAGACCATTAATAATAAATAAAATTTAATGAAAATGAGATTAAATGATCAAATTATAAATTCAATTACTTTAATGAAAGTGTGTTAAAGGATTATAATAAATGAAGGATTGCTGCCTGGAAGCCGCAGGTTCAAAGGGTGATTTATATTGGAACGAGACGGGACCGACCCGGGATTTCATGCTAGTAATCTCGAGCTCATTGCAATGTTTTATTTGTTTATTTTGCATATTCGACAGTCCTTAGTTACAATAGTTCATAAAAGAACTATAACACAGGTTTTAACCTATTTTTTTTTTAAGTTTAAGCTAGTCTAGTTAGTTTAGTTAACTTACTTGTATTACTTAAGAATATTTTTTTATTTTATTTATTTATTATTACAATTTTAATACAGTTACAATTAAACATTGCATCTAAAAACCTACAAAGGTTATCATGTATATCTTAATCTATAGCACTATAAATTTGAATATTTTATTTATTTATTTATTCTTTTTTTATTTAAAGATATTAAACTAGGGAATATTCATGCGTTCCTGCATTATTGGAAGCAACCTTTTATAGTATATGAGTATTGAGTACTCATATTCATACAATACCAACGTATTAGGCTTTCTATAGAATAACTAGGCATTGTTTAGAATGCCGAATCATACAGATTGCCGGTAACATATACATTTCGCTTCATATCAGATCAATCTTCAATCAGCCACTGCCTGGATCTTGATCTACAAATATACACAAGTCCTGTTGATACAAGTCCTGCATTTTTCCTCACACGACAATCCCAAGCGTGAAAAGTAGCACGCGTGTTTGCAATTCCACAAAAAGCCTGACTGAATAAGGGAAGGGCTCTCCTTATGCGCCGGCACTTCGCTACAGAGCTACTTACATCTTAGCTCTTGGAATGTAGCCTAAGGTGTGATAATTACTCGAGTGCTTCAAATGGTGAGGTTTTTTCGGCTTTGAAAAGGAATATACCACGTGCCGTGTTGGCTAAGTGGGAGCACACCCGACTTTCATTCCGAAGGTTGTGGGTTCAAACCCCGCCGCGCACCTATGTGTGCTTTAAAAACACGTGCTCTAACGGTGAAGGCAAACATCGATCGTGAGGAAACCGGCATGTTCTGAGAACTTTGAAAAGTTTGAAGAACATGTGTCATTCACCAACCCGCACTTGGCCAGCGTTATGAATTAAGGCCTAATCTCTCTCGTCAAGAGAGAAGTCCCTGTGTCCCAGCAGTGGGAACGTGAATAGGGGTGTTATGTATACCACGGCAATTTTTCTGCGGTAAAAGCTGTAGTAGACTAATGATCAATGCCTCTTTGTGGAATAGAGGCATTGACCATTGATGTTTGTATTTGTTTACCTTCTCCTTTGTTTAGAAATAACAAGTTGTGCTACCAAAATCAATTGACATTTTTATAAAAATTACTAAAACTATTTATAGATAATTATAAACTTGAGTAGCATTATAAAACCACTAGATGAAAACCCGGCTTCGCTCGGTTGACTCAAAATCAATATGTTTTTTTTTTATGTTTTCTTTTTATTATAAGGTTTCGATCAAGTCTACCGTACCCTTTGACGAAATTATTAATATAGATTAGTCGGGTGGACGACAACCTCGTGAAGCGATGCCATCGTACTACTTCCAATATTTTATAGGTTTAGTTAACTGTATGTGGACGTGCGTTACCACCACGGGCATGACTCCGGAGCCGCGCGGGGAATTATGTGTCTGTGTTTGTTTTCAATAGTAAACAACGCAGTCTGTGTCCCGCGTAATCGAATATTGGACCCGCTAGGGATTTCAAATCATAATGTTACGCAAACAAGAAACATTACGACACTATGCTTATTCGCTATCTCTCTTCCTAAAGATTCTATGTAATAGAAGATTCCGTCGTTTAATGACCTTCACTGTCCTTGCTTATTTGATTTAACGTATTTTATATAAAATTTAATAATTCAATAAATATACATACCTATTGCATATGGGTTGCTTAACAAATTTCAGTCCAGGATACAATTAATTCATTATTGAAAAAAGTATATTATTTTATTTCACCTTTAAACGTTTATTCATTTAAATCGATCTTGGGCTTAAGTTGCCCATGACGTATAAATGCTTTTTTTCCCTTGTTGTGATCCTTTATTTTAAGAAACTATTGTACCCTAATTTCTTGGGGATCAAGTGTGTCAAACCACTAAATCTTCAAAGCTAAGTCGATCGCATCCGATCAATTCCTGATGATCGAGATGTTTGAATATCATCTTCTAAAATTGTGTATGTTTGGCCACTTTGAGCTATTTTACCAGCAGCGATTTTATCTTCAAAATTAAAAACGGCTCCGCAAACAGCAGATCCCTACTTACCTTTCCAAATTAAACTTCCAAATCCGAACGCGAATCTAATAATTCCTCAAATTAGGTAACTGTATTCGGTATTCAAATTTGTGAGTAAACAGACAAACTCCAAAATGATTGTTTTCCCGCCAAATTACGTTTATTTTTTTCAAAGAATCGCAAAAAGGAAAACGAACTTAGGCCTCAGCGGACAAACAAAGATGGCGATTTCAAAGACAGGAAGATATTGAAATACTTTTATGTCGTTAGTTTGTTTAACATGAAACAACACATTCCAGAAGGAACACTGAGCTGAAGTTATTTCATTACTTTCGCTTAGATAAAAGAACAAAATGAAAAATCTCCGAGACATTAATAAAGGTTCTCACAACGACAAATTATCTAAGTATGTTTTACAGTTTCTATGAGCAGGATATTTAGTTAGGTAGGTAGTTTTTCTACTTAGGTAGCCAAAACAAATTATTAGTATACTCGTATTTGAATCAAACTTTTTGTAATGGTAAAAGGTTAAGGTTTGTTTTTGTTTTCGCTGTTATAGCAGGCTTTATTTATGAAACAGGACGCGCACGCTTTGTTAAGCGTGGCCACTCGTTGGGCGACGCTCAACAAGGCGTACACAACGAACAATATTGGGTTGACTTGCTTCGAAACCAGCAATACAAGAAATAATAAAGTATTTGTACCCGTTTCACCGCGGCGTTTCAGCGGGTCACCGACATAGCCCAGCGGATTAGCTCTTTGAAGTGGCAATGGGCAGGCCATATAGCTCGGAGAACGGATGGCCGATGGGGCCGAAAAGTTCTCGAGTGGAGACCACGGATCGGAAAACGCAGCGTCGGACGCCCACCTACCAGGTGGACGGATGAGTTGGTGAAGTTAGCTGGTTCACGGTGGATGCAAGTCGCATCTGACCGAAACGACTGGAATTCATTAAGGGTGGCCTATGTCCAGCAGTGGACGTCCGACGGCTGATATGATGATGATGATGATGATGACCCCTTTCACATTAATGGTACGCGGGCAAACCCATGTGGCAGGCTAGTGATTCATAAACGATTTAATGGGTCGTTCCCGAAGCACCAGTGAGAACTGATATCGTTATCACAGTAATGGGAGCCGGACCGTAGGATTGTTCCCGCCTGTCGCCTGATGAGGAGGGACAAAAGGGCAGCGGTAGAGCTCGCTTACAATATATCAGGATAAGACCGAGAGCAAGGACAAATACAAGGACTACTGGTGTAGAGACGATATCAGGGTATTAAACTATACGTAATCAATGGACAAACTGTTGATTCTAAGTGTTATAAAATCTTTTGTATCTACACAGTTTGAACAATAAACACATTTCATTTTATTTACGGGGTTTGTTTAAGATATTTGTCAACAGACGGTTGAATATACTTGGGGTTCATGAGTGCTGGATTTTATTTTGCGTCTATCAACGACTTTGATGTCTATCAACTTTTTTATCGAGTCAATAGTTTACGAATAAGCTATGTAAGGATAATTATGTTTAAAGAGTTTGCCAAAAACTATGTAATTATCGACTAAAATAATTTTTTAACCTTATTATAACTAACGATATCATCCGAAAACATCTTCCTTGACAAACTGAATGACAACAAATCTTACGAGGGTTCCGTTTTTTTTTCATTTTGAGGTATGGAAACTACTTGAGAGCCTTAAATCCTTCTCTATATAAGGACTTAAGACATGTACACTCTGGGTAAATGCGATCAATCGCGACAAGAATCGAAAGGCTTTAATGTTCCACTTTTGCCTTTACTTTGTGTGTTTTAATGAAACCATTTAAATTCAGTGGACTCTTTGTATTTTACGTTGATTGATCCAATTGTGAACCTTTTTATGGATTCCATAAATTTAATACATTTTTAAAGAACTGAGATTATAAATGAACATTTGAATGTTCCACTTTCAAAATTTTCGTGAGTTATACTATTCATTTTATACAACGGGAATTACTCACGTATTTACATAGGTGAGTGAGAACCGCGCGCGCGACCTGAGAGGAGACGGGGCACGGCGGGACGCTCACTCCTCCTGATAAAGACTGCTCTTGTTGTGGTCGAAACGTCGAGAGTTGTTTAACTCCTATGTTAATACGTGAGTAATTCCCGTTGTATAAAATGAATTTGAATGTTATTATGAAGAAATGAACAACCTGTCTGCAAGTTTTGCAGATAGCTCATTTCTTATACTTATTATTATTTTTAATAAGTATAGCTTTTGTGCACACGTGATGTGAAACTATAAAGTAAAATTATACTTAACACAGCTTTTTACTTTTTAAACCTGTGATTGTTTTTTAATTTAAGATGATATTGTATAGAACTCTAGATATAATCTAGCTAGAACATAATGGAAAGGATTAAGGTTTCGCTCCCAGACCAAGATAGCAGTAAAGTGGGAAATTGTAAAATATTACTTTCGTGTTATTCCAATTTGATTTAATATTTAGAGCAAGGCTTCGTATCGCGCGGCAAGTGATTGATGTAGAATATATCACTTCCCATAAAAGGTTTAATTTTATTTCGAGAGCGATCAGTCACGTTTTATACATGCTCATGTCGCACAATCTCTATAAGACGAAAAAGGTTTTTTTCTTTACTTACCTTTCCGTTTATCGTTAAAAGTATTAACTAATACTAGTAAATATACATTTTTGACTGAAAGTTAAAATAAAAACAAAAACAAAAACCTTTCAATTCAAAATGATTTGTCGTTACGCCGCTGTAATAAGTTTTTTTTACTAGATTATGGTGTTCCATTATAAAACAAAGGCCTCCCCAATTTCTTCCAAGTGTCCCGCTCCTTCGCGGTATCGCACGATCCCTGGTAGGTCCATACGACCGGGATGCTACCAGTAATAAGTAACACCAGCAGAAAGTAATAAAATTTGTAAGCTTTTCTGATTTCATTGTATTAAATATTTCTTAACTTATTATTCTCAACCGGACATGGACCCAAGAAATAAGTTTGCTTAAAGTTTTAAGCCTTTTATCCATAAAGACAAATACTTTTTATTGGTAGGTAAGGTAGGATATTATAGATTGGTAGTTGATATTTGATAACAAACAAAATATGAATCTACTCCTTCCAATCTAAGCATCTCAACGGTTGTTCAACCCAGTAAAAGTCAGTTAACAATTCCGAAAGGCAAGGGCAGCGAAATACGTTCTCACTGAATATCGGTTTTCAATATCAATTGATATCGATACCCACCGCAGCGTTATCGGATGAAAACTTAATGAAACTGAAAATTTCGTCGATTCGTCACCATTCGGTCAGGAAATGATTTCACGTGGAGAACGGCACTGAGATTGAATTTCATTGGTATGACGGTGGAAATTACGTTTTTCGGGAGTGATGTGAGTTTTCTGTTTCAGACGGTTGAATAGTAAAAAATATTTACAGAAAATACCTACGTATCGGTTAATACTTATACTGAGATAAGTATCTCATTTTATGAGAGAGAGCGTTGTTATACATAGTATCTGGGATAGGATCGTAATGATAAGTTTGGCAAGCGCGAGTCCTTGTAATTTCATTTATTTATTATTAACATAACAAATGAAAGTGTTTTCTCTGGATTTATTTATGAAGTTTTGTTTGGATTATTTTTATTTAAATGTAAATTATTATTTTATCTGTGCATGTAATGGTTAAATTATTGCTACGGTTTACATTTAAATGTCTTGTAAAGCTCTAAATCCTTCGTCAATAAAGATGTTTAGTTTGGTGGAAATAGTCAAACTTTGCTACACAACTAAGCCTAAGGGTCAATAATAAATAGTTTCCGATTTCCGCAGTAGGACGGAACTTTAGCTTAAAGTACTTCATTGAAACTTAAACCGTACATTAAATTAACGAATAATTAATATGATTCATATATAAAATAATTATTATTTTTCGTTGTTGGATAATAAAGTGTTTAGAATATTTTTAGTTATCTATTAAATAAATACACATAGTTAATAAATAAAAGTTGGTAGAGTCTATAAAAATAATCAAAATTATGAATAATAACTAGGACACTATTTAATTTTAAAAAATATAGTTTTTATTTAACCTTCTTAAATAACATGAAAATAGGACCTAAGTTAAACTAGATATAAAATTATATTCAATAGAACTTTAGAGGTTTCACTATCAAGCTGGATGTAGAATCTTTAGTAGATCAAGACTAGACTAAGATGGACCTACTGAACGTGTGGAATGTATGTACCTATGTATCAATAATATTCATATAGAACAAGACCCATCAGCTTGCTAAAATATAACTTGCATGTTTGTATCATGTAAGTTATATTTTCGCAATCCAAGCTTAAGCTCTGTAACTTACAAAAGTTTATATGCCGAGCTCAGTTGAATGAACATATAAAATAAGGGGAGTCAGAACTTGAGATATTGTACGATTTTATTGCGAAAGTTAGTTAATATTTCAGCAAATTACCTGCCACGGAGCACCTGCTTGGCGCTAAACGCCTACTGAGCAATATCTTCATATATTTATACCTTCAAAGAGGTAAATTGTGAGTTTGGATTTAATTTTCCGGCTTCTTTTGTAGGTCTTAAGTTATGTATTTGATATGGGTTTTTGTGGCTCCGAAAGCGCACCTACTGTCAATCAATATCTGCCAAGATTAGTTAAGAGTAGATTATAATATGCATTAGACAAGATTTTAATTAATGCATAATTTTTCATATGTTTTTAGGCCAGCAATGTAAAACACATCATTTCATGTGAGTGTCATCCTCGCATCATATAACTCTGTAGATATTAATTGATATATCGAATTAACTAGAACTAAACTTATTAATTTTAATTATCATAATCATGTCCGTTCATAATTAGTAAACTTGCGGGATTGCCAAATAATATGCTTGAGCCACAGAAGAGATTAGGTAGGTATCCGTAAATTTGCAACTAGTTTCGCTGTTGTGAAACAGCCACTTATTGGCGAAACGGCATCTCCGCAGAACCTCAAAGCGATGAAACTAACATAACTTCATTATACTCGTGAACACGAGGGATTAACTCATAGAAGTTCATATCCTATTTCGAGTTAAATCCTTAATTGGGCTTATGTTGTAAAACGGTGAGCTCATTTTCTGTAGGTACCTACCTATGCAATGTTCCCATTTTGGAATTTTATCATTATCCTCATTTCAGCAGGTGGATGTCCACTTGACTATACCGTCCTAAAATATTTAAAAATTTCGGTCAGAAGCGATGGAAGCTTGCATCCATCATGAACCAGCAACTTTCATATTCATATCACTTTCTTTTACTAAAGTCATCTGTCTATCTCTTTGCAAGACAACGTCCAACGCTGCGCTTGCCGATTTGCAATCAAAAAGAATTAAAAACACCACTACTGCCATATATTAACCATAACATTATAACATACTGAGTTGGTATCGTTTTGTGTCATTTTCTGATTACTCTGATATCAAACAGCATTCATAATTTCATACATCGGAACATAACCTTTATCTAATTGGTTTTGATACTGAAATCATTGGTATTTTAAGGCAAGAAGGTCTAATTTTCTAGGTATATTTGTAAATAAATCCACTGAAACAAACATCCACTGAACATAGGAAATTTCCAAAAGAGACTCGCATTAATCTTTGTTTGGGTGTAATTTGTTGGTTCGTTGCGTCGTCGTTGCAACTCTAATTAGTAGCTTCTAAAGAGAATAGGTGAGTCGAGTAAACCATGACAATATTCCTTTTATCCTCTCCACAGAATGATACCTATATTATGCTTTTTTAGCACAAGACGACCTCTAATGGCGCAGCGGGCGAAGGTCTGCCTGCGACGCAGTTTGTTGCGGGTATGATAAAAATATATAAGCTTCGAGCTTATCACGGGGCTATATAGCAATATCGAGTAATAATATTGAAGTGCGCGAGGATTGAACCTACGATCTCCACTGAGTCGAGTGTTCTATCACTTCGTGCCCACGGAAGCAATAACATAAATAAGCGAGATAAGAAGTGGTCCACAAGAAGCTTTAACAAGCTGCTTATTATGCCGCACACGCTCTGTTAACTTTAATCCGGGCTTTTTCACTTTACCCTGGATATCCGAACGGCGGCAAATTAAAAACTGCCACGGAATTGAGGTGGAATGAAATATGGCGTGAAAGCGACGCTAATAACGCGGTTAAGGGTAAGTTGTGCTTTTGACGCAGTCCATATCTACAAAAGAGTTTAGTATGTGGCTGTAAAATTCACAGACTAATCATAATGTAGTTCCGTCAATACTAGAGAAGCCAGAAAGCTGTGGATTTTTAATATTTATGTATTCAAAAACAGTAGAAACATTTTCACATTTTTTTCCTATTCCTATGTAACAGTTTGTCGGTTATCGTAAACCTTAATATTTTAAGAACAAAACCATTTACTGAAAAGATTTTTTTAATTCTCATTACATTATATTTTCTATCCATTTCTAAAGTATACTTTTAAAAGTCGTATCGTAAAACGCACAATGTTCCAAGTTGATCGTCAGAATGTCGCCCCCAATATGTCGTGTCGTAAAAAGCAAAAGGTGGTCGGGCAGGTAATCCGATTGGCAAATTAGAAGCCGAACCGAGGTGGGATGAAATATTACTACGAAGGAGAGCCAATAAAAATAGCAATCAAGGCAGAATTGCCTCAGGAAATAGGGGCGACATCTAATGATATTACCTCTGGTAAAACCTGAAAATATTGAGGGACTATTAGAAAGGGAAATAGATTAGAATTGCTTGCCTTGTAGTATGAATGAGTTAAGATTTTCTTGATATTGCGTTCTCGAGAATTTTTTATTAACAGTAAGCTGCAGACGGAAGGAAAACAATATTATAGAAAAAAATCACACATTCATTGTCTTTTCATTAGGTACTTAAGCTAACGCCAACTTCTTTAGGTACCAATTTTGATTGTTCGACTAATATTTTTGTTATTCATCGGGTAATTTATTTTAGTTTACAAACAAACAAAAATACAAATAAATCTTTGAGAAAAATTTTGAATGGTAATTTAAAAGCATGATTGAATATTTATGATCAGTTTGATCAGATAACTTTTTTTCACAATAGTAACAACTACAAATACAAAGGGATCATATATTTGGACGGTAATATCTCTTAGATGGTTAAAAAAATTATTTGCCTAATTTACCTAATTTAAATTCGAAGATATCAAGAAGGTTCTTTTAAGTCAATATCTAAATCTGAACTTATAACAGCCATTGACTGTCTAGACATTGATGTATCAAACTTAGTAAATACCTATTATTAAAATGAGCTTGTTGAGAACTAAGAAATATGAACAACAAAAGAATTTACATTAAAATACAGATTTTATTCGTTGTTTTTCATTTCGTCTCATTATTCATGTTTAATTAAATAGGCGTCACACTGAGCCAGCTATCGTCTTTAAAGCTCAGAGAATCTAACAAAAAGGAGGAGTCTCTTATGTTTGACGAGTATTTCTATTATACTAATATTGTAAAGCTTTAAGAGATTGTTTTTTTGAGCCCAATTATCTCAGGAACCGTTGGTTGGTCCAATTTCAAAAATGATATCAGTGTAAGATAGTACATTTACCGAGGAAGGCTTTAGCCTATTATTATATAAACTATAAGTACCTAAGAAGAAAAACCCAAGCAAAGCTGAGGGGGTCGGCTAATTGAGAATATCCTTTGAAACACGTGTATTTATATTATATTACTAGCATCCGCCAGCGGCTTCGCCCGCGTGGAAATAAAAAGTAGCCTATGTTCTGTCTCAGGGTCTAAAGATTGTCTGTACCAAATTTCATCAAAATCGGTTGAGAGGTTTAGGCGGGAAAGCGTAACAGACAGACAGACAGAGTTACTTTCGCATTTATAATATTAGTAAGGATTACGTGATTGCTGCTCGGATAAGATGCACAGCAGTGAAAACGTTGTTATAATTATACGAGTATAATGTTGAAATAAGAAATCCCCGTGTTTCCTATTCTTATTTATTTTCTATTCTCAATTAAATCTAACGAAGAAGTCAGTAATCTCTGAATTCCCTTTTTTTCCTTTTCTAACCTAACTATTTTTCGAGATAAAAATATAAGCCTTCAAAAGAATAGGTACCTATTAACCGTTTTATTCCTTAGAGAATGGATACGGAACTGAGTTTGAACTAGTTAAATTAAATTAGGTGTGCATGTTCAGTGGTTTAGTCGTTTAGATGATAATAAACTGACAACTGCCGCGTCGCCTCGGGGGAAACACGTTTTAATTTGCTGTTTAGATGAGTTGTATAATTAGTTCTGGGTTGATTTTCTACACACTCTTAGCCTTATGTATAGTAGAACATTAATGTTTTACATTATTATAAAATAAAACCTGATTCTCCCGAGGCGTAGCAACCTATTTGCCTCTAAAACGCACCGAAATTAAGCGCGGTTGAACACATTTCTACCAAAGAAGGTAAAATATTTAGTGAGGAAGGGTGACAGGAAAATTCACTCAACTTTAAACTTGTCTAGGATTCCGGCGCGGCATGGTTTAACCCCGAAGATACAATTTATGTGGGTGAGGTTCGGTAGATACTCAATAAGAATATGGGTCACTGCAATGCGCTAGTCCAGCCTCCGGATCCCAGTTAATTGAAATTGCTTCAAACCTGTACAGTACACTTGGCAGCCTGGATGTTATTATAAGAAGCAGTAAATTGAATTTGCAAAAATATGCACAACTTTTAGATGCATTGGCTTCTACGACTGTTGGTTTTTCTACTATAAACTAGTAAAATCTCTTCCAACGGATACCGTCAAAGCGGCTAAAGAATTTATACGATGTTTAGACGGACAGCCGAGACATTCTGTGTATTGTGCCAACTTACTGTGATCACCAAACAGAATATAAGTGTGTACTGATTGCAGTACACACTTATATTCTGTTTGGTAAAATGAGCTATTGAGCTATGTTGGGTACTATAGGGAGACTCTTAGTCAAGAGTCTCCTATTGTAGTATCTGAAGAAATATAAACGTCCTATTACTAGTCAGTAATGGGACGTAATAACGTCTTATTACTTGTCAGTAATGGGACGTTATATTTCTTCAGATTACCCTCTAAACTAGTATTTGAACTAAGATATTGTTGAGTATTGTATACGAGAATATATACAAATTCACAAAATACTTAATTATTTATTGTTATCCACATTACAAAAAGATACACAACGATACATACTCAATTGCTGTAAAAAATGTGTTGAGTTTTCCATGTAAACGAGCAGTTTAGGTCCATTTGCAAATAGAGTACCTGACTCAAAGGACGCGACGAAAGCAATGCTAATTCTTCACCCGAGGCGAAAACACTCTTTAAAGAGGAAAGTCCGAAGTCCGGAGTGATGTACGGTGCTACGTTTGACTTTGAACCTCGTAGCTTATTTTATTTTACATTTCTGCCGGATGGAAACTTTGTATTCAAACTGATATTAATATTATTTATGGTACACGGTTTAAACATATCAAAGAAATATTAAATCTATGGTCTCTGCTGGACTGCGGAATTTTATTTCATAGACAGAGTACGAAATATTCTAGATGCGGTATAGTACCGTATGTAAAATGAAATACAAAAAATATGGACAGGAACAGATGAAAATTTACATTTGCATTCCTATACCAGGGGCGTAGTAATTATATATTCTGTGCCAGGGGGAACACGCTGCTGCATTGTAATTTTACAAATCCACTCTAGCTTTTCCACTGTAGAGGGGTTTTCGGAATTTCTGGCTCGATGTGGGAGAAAATATGCGATTCTTTTGACAGTGGCCGCTTTCATATTCAGTTGTAAAGTTCTCATGCTAAAAACTTTTGTAGACGTACCTACTAGGTGCAACGCATTAGATTAGGTACTTACTATATTTAAATATTGCTGGATATTATATTACTTATAATAATTATCCAGATTTACAATTATTTTAATAAAATAATTGACCAGAAATTAAACATTGAATGATTTATGATATAATAATCTATCCTTTTCAAATCATATAGATTTTAAAATGCCTTGTATATTAGTATTTCCAAATAGTTTCTCTAGGGTTTTGTTAAATTTGTTAGGAAGATCGGTTCAGCGCGTTTGGCTGTAGTCAATTTGCCCAGAGGGAATCATTTCAGTTTGTTAAACCGTCCGTAAAATAGTACACCAGTCATGACGTAACACTGAGGGCAGATATATCTACCGAAACTGAAACATTTTCCGAATAGGTACTAATGTAGGTATAATTAAAAAGGCTTTATAAAAAAGATAACAATTGTAAACAAGTATGGACGTTCAAACTACTGAATGAATTTTGATGAAACTTTATATAGGCTACTTTATACGGCAGAAAAATGTAATATAACGCGGGTAAATCCATTAAAATATTAATTTATAATAATCAATTCATTTTTAGTAAAAGCATTAATATGTTTACAAAAACAGAGCAGACTCAATAGTCGTGATTTCGAGCAAAGTTCGCCCGAATGAGGCATATCGAGTTAGAGAAATTGTTATCAATTTATCAGACAAGCTGACATAATTAGGGTGCCGCTCAAACTTGTAATAAAATGTCCAGACGTCAAGTCTTGACTCTTAACGTCAAGCTTATTTCAATTTTGCGACGAATGATATAACCTTATAATTATAACTTAATTGTTGCATTTATCTTAGCATTTAATTTTTAACTTGAACTTGAACTTGAACTTAAACTAATGACGTCATATCTAGAAAGTAGGCAGCAAATTGTATCTCTCAGTGGTAATAATTCTAATAAAGGAATAGTTGACATAGGTGTACCTCAAGGGTCAATATTAGGACCGGTGCTTTTTCTAGTATACGTAAATGATCTTGCAACTAGCTTACCAGATTGGGCTTTCATAAATTTGTTCGCAGACGATACACATGTTGGTCTAAAGGATGTAAAAATACAAAACCTACAAGTTAAAATTGACAGCTCTATCCAAACTTTAAAATCATGGTTTGAAGCAAATGGCATTATTCTGAATGATACCAAAAGTATAATAATGAGATATCAAACAAAAAAAACACCTCAACTAACTGGACCATCCAATCATGTTTTTCTCGGATACACAATAGACCAGACTGTTAGCCACGTGGCACATATTGAAAAACTATGTAAAAAATTGGCTAGTGCCAATTATGTGCTCTTCAAGTTAAAACCATTAATAGATAAGAAATCACTTATAACGGTGTACTATGCATATGTGCACTCATTACTAAACTATGCAATCACGACATGGGGAAATAGTTCTAACATAAAAAAAGTACAAATATGTCAAAAACGAGCTATTCGAATAATAAGTGGTATAAATAAATTGACTTCAGCTAGGAACTATTTTGTAAAACATAAAATTATGACTGTAACATCACTGTATATTTATAAAAGTTTATTAGAAACATTTGATAATAACTATGTTAAGAATAAGGACATACATAAATATAACTTAAGAAATAAAGAAAAATTATATATACCTAAAACTAGGCTTAAAAAGGTACAAAAGCAGGGAGAATACAATAAAATAGTAATGTTTAACAAGTTACCTAATTCTATATCTAGTATGCAAAGTTTACCTGAATTTAAGGCTAAAATTAAATATTATTTTGAGCAAAATGCATTTTATAACTTAAATGAATATATGAACTCAAAATTAACCGAAGAACTATTTACAACATATGAAGACTAAGAAATAGTATTTAATAGTAGCTTATTTATTTATTAAGATTTCCAAATTATAATTATAAAACAATATTTATTATTTTATATTATATTGCTAAATATTGTAATATCTAAGTATTTGTATATAAATAAATCATTTCATATTGTTTCATTCAATTAATTATAAATTATCTTGGTATTACACTAATTAGTACTCACTATTGTATTAAAATCTTAATATTGTATGAATATGTTGAAATTGTATGAAAAAGACTTGCCCAGTATAACAACCTCTGTTATAAATAGGGCCAAATAAACGAATCTTTTGAATCTTTGAACTAAGAATTCCACAAGATGTTAGCCTTCACCGTTACAGAATGTGTTTTTGTTTAAACCGCACATTAATTTTCCAAGACGAAAGACCCAGAGGTACCTATGTGGTGGTATTTGAACCCACAATCTTCGGAATGAAAGTCGAATATGTTCCCACTTAGTCAACGCGACTCGATAGTTTCTTATAATAATATTCACGTTTTATAGAACTACATAATTTTAAAATGTCGACTACCCATTTGAACGCTATCGAAAACTGATTCGAATCTGTAAAATGGAATGCAAATTACGTGAAGAATATCCACCGAAGTAGACCCCGTCGCTTTTATAAAATCAGGGAATTTCAATAATTTAAAATGTAAGAACACCTGAAGAGACATGACATAAAGTGCTCAGTGATGCGATGAAGGGATGTAAAATCTTTTCTACCGACAAAGCAGTTCATGCTTTAGTTTAGACTTTAGATCATAACTATGGAAACTCGAATATACTACCGCGGGGAAAACAACTTGGGCTGTAAATCATAGCGCTATCCGCGGGTGTTGTCGGACAAACAACCTCAGATTTTGGCAAATTCTTTATGCGATAATGTGACATATATTGACGACTTCTGTGGCACAGCGGGTGAAGGTCTGCTGCGACGGAAGAGGTTGCGGGTTCGATTCCCGCCTCGGAATAACTAGTTCCGGGTGTCTGGGTGTTATATATGTACCTATAATAAAAAATATCTATGTATGTATGTATATTTTATTAAGTATATCCGAAATCTAGCACCCGTAACACAAGCTTATCTCGGGGCTGGATATTGCTGTGTGAATTTTCCAGCGGTATTTATTTATTAAAGTAGTAGTAGTATTTTATTATGTAGGTATTCTCTTGCGACTCAAATAAATCATGCAAGTTCTTGTTTGTCATTTCCAGAACATTCTAAGGATTGTGGGTTATGGTAAAGTGCTCTCGAAACTTTATTTATTTCCGGATTTCCTGAACAGATTGAAACTTGAGTTAGCAACCTTACTTCAAGATCTACTTGAATCTTTAGTTCCGACTGTGAATTTCACAACAAGCGAGATCAAAATACAAAGTTTTACCGTAGCCACAGAACATAATAATTACTACGCAACCGTTTCGTAGGTACGCTGATGCCAGTTATCTGTGGTTATTATTATATACCTACAGAGCTGGTCTGGTCTAAGTATAATATCACCCCGAACTCTTCCTGTAGTCAACATTATAGCATTTAGAACACGAAACATGACATACCATTTAAATATTTTTGAGTTTCCCGATATTTCGGCACTGTTACAAGCGCCATCTTCACAGAGACACTAACATGATAGTTTAAAAAGTGATATTATAGGATTTATGTAAGTACTGGAAGAATAACTGCGACATGCCTTGTATTGTATAGTAAGCGTGGTGATTTTATCGAATCAAGAGAATTCGGTAAGATGATCTAGCTAGCACATTTATAATTTTATTTATAAGGGCTGTGGATTTTGTTAAATAAAAAAATAAATATTATTTTGTATAATAATTTATTTATTTTTGTAGAGGGACGTGATTAGTTGGTGATGATACATTTCAGCACTGATAAGTAGTTGTATAATTAGAGCGGTATCCCGGCAGCTTGCAGACTATAATCCACGCATTGTTTCTATTGTTGGGCACTAAGCCGCGGCACAACTACAGCCGGGATACGATGCCTTGACTATGATTATGTAGAAAATAAGATATGCTTTTGACTGACGCATACGTAAATAATTTCTATTAAGAATTTTACAAAAAGGCACTTACAAAACAACTGTTATCATTATAAATAAACGACGAACATTTCTAGACCAAAATCAGCTAAATCGGAGATTTTCAGCGAGACTAACGAATAGCAATTGATTTTAATATGTTTGAGATGGTATTTCTTTTTTAGCGTATCAAAACCCTATAACACGAAATCCACCTCATATAATCACGTTTTCTATAGAAAGTATGGCATTTCAAAGGATTTCTTACAACAAACAAGATAATATTTCGTCCCCAGAGTCAGGGCTCAGCTCTGCAAACTGAATTGTGGATAATCCCTCAAATGAACTGAGGATTTAATCAGCTGCTTTGATGTAACAATGTTGTTTGATTTACGTTAGCTAAACCAACTGTAAATAATGAGACGCATGTAATATAGTTTGCAGAACTCTGATTAAATCACAATATGGTAGCTCATCATCATAATTTCAGCCACCGGACGTCCACTGCTCAGTGGCGGATTTACCATTAGGCCAAGTAGGCCATTGCCTAGGGCGGCAGATTTAGGGGGGCGGCAAATTTCGCAAATTTTTTTTCAGATTTTTTTTATAAGTTATTATACGTGTACAAAATTCATATAATATAAATTAACTATCTACGATCTATTTTAAGTCGAGGAAAGCTTTCATACGACTATAATAAGTGATGATTTTGCAAATTTAAAATCTCGCAAGAAAATAATGTAAAACTTTTTTGATCTCATTAACTGATTGTTAAAATGTTTTATTATAATAGAAATTGTTTTAGTCCAGTATAATTAGACACAAAAATAGGAGCAAGGTTTTCGCACCTTGCTGAAAATTGGCATAAATGTTAGGAATCCTATAACAAACAATTTGTCAAAAGTTCGCGTGGTCCACAGGCGTGGAAAAAAAGTTATTCAAGGTCTAATGTTGTTAATATCAGTTTTTTGTAAATATCTAATTTCCTATTAGACCAGGGTTTTTAATTTTTGAAAGGAAAAAAAATAGTAGTAGGATGAAACCCATTAGAAAAGGAGGGGAATATGATAAAAATTAAAGGAAAAATAAATTGCGGTCGATCTGAGTTCGGAAAGTGGTAGGGGGGGTGAGTTTTAAGGGTAAAAATGGTTTATTTCGATTTCCGGTAAAACTACAAGTCCTATGAAAAAATGTGAAAAAGCAAAGTTGTAGGTAATAAAACGATCTACAACTTTTAATTCACAACTTTTTTACATAATGTCAATATGTATGTGAAAAATTCAAATAACTAAGTTTTTGGTTTTTTTTTTCTCTCAATCTTTTTCAAAAACATTTTATTTTCTATGAAATTTGGTGAAAACTTACCTTTTTATGTCCCAAATACACTATAATTTATTTGATTAAAAATATTAGTTTTTTCAACTTATTTTGACCTAATTTAAACAAAAACACCCTAATTTTCAATCGAAAATTCACGTGTCAAAATATAAGCTTTTTTTAAAAAGTCGGTATGCTTTTTGTTCGTTGAAATCTCTACTTTCTGATGGTTAAAAAAATATATACATTACAATAGTAAATATTCTCAGAAAATGCAAAAAACCGAAACAAAAATTTGTATCATAATGTACAATTGCATCATAAAAATGTGATTTTTGCAATTTTTATTTAATATTATTGCTTATAATCCGACTTATTGCAGATTATACAAACAGATTCATCCATTCTAAATATTATAATAGTCTGAAAAGACAAAATTAAATAAAATCACATTTTTATGATGCAATTGTTCATAATGACACAAATTTTTGTTTCGGTTTTGTGCATTTTCTGAGAAAATTTACTATTGTAATGTATATATATTTAATCATCAGAAAGAAGAGATTTCAACGAATATAGGACTTTTTCATAGGACTTGTAGTTTTACCGGAAATCGAAATAAACCATTTTAACCCTTAAAACTCACCCCCCCTACCACTTTCCGAACTCAGATCGACCGTAATTTATTTTTCCTTTCATTTTTATCATATTCCCCTCCTTTTCTAATGGGTTTCATCCTACTACTATTTTTTTCCTTTTTTGACCATTTTTGAAGGCATCTGCACTGGTCTATATGGGTTTTTTTGCTGCTTGTATTTGTAACAATATTGTAGAAGACAAAATTCTCTACTAATTGTGTTCAAATATTATTTTATTTTGTTTACTACATACGGTTAACCGTTTTCGAGATAGAGGGCGAAGAACGCGCGGTCAGTTAAGGTCAATCGTTGCCTCCGAGGAATTGAGAAATTCTCAGGTTGAATTGGGCAGGTGTTAAAATTGTCATGATATGTTCCAGAAAATCGTTTCGCATTGCCAAACCCCATACGAATTCCCCTTGAAGTGATGCTGTGGCCGCGCGCTCTCCGCCCTCTATCTCGAAAACGGTTCACCTCATGAATATTTTTATGAACATAATTTGTAGAGAATTTTGTCTTCTACAATATTGTAACAAATACAAGTAGCAAAAAACCCATAGGAAATCAGACATTTACAAAAAAACTGATTTTAACAACATTAGACCTTGAATAACTTTTTTCCACGCCTGTGGAGTGGACCATGTGGACTTTTGACAAATTGTGTGATAGGGCTCCTAACATTTATGCCAATTTTCAGCAAGGTGCGAATTAATATAACTTTATATGTCTATTTTGACCGGACTATTTATCATTAAGTTCATAATCATACTAATTACGGGATTAAACTATAGGTACTACTACGTACTTATTGAATTTTAAAAGTCAGTAGGGGCGGCAAAAATTGAATGGCCTACTAGCGGCAAATTTGTAAATCCGCCACTGCCACTGCTGGACAGATTCCTTTCATGAATTCCAGGTATCAAGGTCGGATGCAGCTTGCATCCACATTTATAACATAGCAAACCCTATTCCATCTAATAATCTCCTAACACTACAGCAGCATATATGTAACAGACGCTGACGGGGTATATGTATATGTATGTATATTCATTTTGCTTACCGCTCCCCACAGATAATCGGCTTAGGACATGATATATTACTTATTATTTATATATACTAATAATCTGAATAATTTTCCCACTAACACTGAAAACTTATTTTATTTAAGTTTATTCGATGAAGTTGGCGTCCATACCCTGGCACAAAGAACAAAGCCATTCCGTCAGCTACAAAAATAAAATTATATGAAACATTGTAACAAGTATATATTCGTTCAGAAGCATTTCAACAAATGAGAATATCTCTCGACACTCCAGAGAGAAATCTCATTTGTACTCGCTGACTTCGTAAAATTGATACTCTGATGAGACTGGAAATGACGGTTCATTGTATACAGTCCTTTCTAGTATCATTGTCGCGTCGAATGTAGCCTCACAATATACATTTGTAAAATGATCCTGTTTTAAATTACGTCCAGAATGAAGAGGCTACAGCTGATTGTGAATAGCTGGCTCAAAATGTAATAAATAAGTGCGTTCTGCTAAACGATCAAATTACATAGTTTAAATTTTTGGACTAAAGCTCAGAATTTTACTCCAAAAAAATTCTGTGTTTAAGTAGACGAGCCGATTAATCACCGATTTCCATTCCCCTAATGGTAAAAGGTGAAAAAAAATCAACTGATCAGATTGATCAGAAGGGATACGTGGAACTGCCGTCTGTAATTTCGTAAGTAAATACAAAAAAATCCCATTACCTAAGATTATTTCAGCATCATACCGGAATAATAACACAAGTACACGAGTAGGACTTCTGTTAATAAACTTTATTTAGGTTCCACAAGCCAACTAACGAAAACAATATTAACAATATATCGTTTCGTTACAACTTTATTGGAAATACAACCGTGCACCAGCTGAAACCTAGCACTGTAAACTCAGCGTGTACGGATGAGCGGTCTAAAACAAAATGAACGTTTTTAATCATGGACTTTAAATTAGTTCCTTTTGAAACTCAGGCCACTTCGCAAAGGGCGTAAAAAACCTGTAACAATTGTTCACAATAACCAAGTTTAAACCACTTTTTGATACAGAGGAAATATTCGTCTGAAATTAATTTAAACATAATCCGGCCTTTATTGCCTGTTTGGCACAAAGTGGGGCGATTTCGAAATAAAATTTTAACAGCATAACTTTGAGGCTTCGTTTACAATTTAATTTGGAAGTCTGTTACTTTTTGAGTCATCTTACGGTTTGTTGATATTTTTTTGGTATGTAGTTTTTGCCTGCTAGTTCAGATTAACTAGATAGGTAGTTGAAAATGAAAAAAAAATGAAAATAAGTATATTTATTTCTGTAACTTAATACTAAGTCATTACAGTGGTATGGGACTCCTTTTAAGTAAGTAAGATAATTAACATATAAAAAAAAACATACGAAAGTCGGATTTGATTTGCTCACGAGATCAAGTAACCTCCGATCTCGTGAGTCTACGATACACATAAGGTGTTTGGCTAGTATTTGCTTTTTCGCTTCACTCGCGTGTTTGGAATTGGATGAGCTTCATCTTCATCTGCTTCTGTGATTTGAGATTACCTAGTAAAGTATTATTCAATCTGTGCCTTATATTACACTTACCAATTTATAGTATAACATTTATTAGAAACTTCCATTAATCTATTGATTCTTAGTTTTAAAAGTTGTGAGGTAAGTGAATTATTAGTCACTCAAATAAAATATCATTCCTTTTCATTTCATTTATTTACAAAACCACAACAACATTCTGTTAAATAATAGGTGACTATTTAATTGACGCTATAATCTAATAAACAAACATGGAAAGAAAAAACATACTCCGATATTTTCTATACAGTGCCGCTCTTATATCACCTTCAGACTTAACACTATGTGTTAGGTCCTTTATGTTAATAACTAAAGGCCCGCACACATTGATGTATTTAAAAAACGGGAGATACGGCACACAAACTTGGAACGATAAATTAGGCCCACGAATACAATTGACGTTAATCGCATTTGAACAGGCACGAACTACACGTCACGTGAAATGATTATAGCAATTTTGTGTCAAAACATGGTTAGGTAAGTGTTTTTGCATGTAGTTGTTTCGTACGCTGAAGTGTGCCGTATCTCCAGTTTTGTAATTACATCAATGCACATGATTCTTACGGCTGTCATCTACAAATCTCAGATGTTTATAACAATCACAGCAAACAAAGAATCAGCTAGATTGACCCGCCCAGCTGACCAAGTATACGCGTACACTTTTTAACGATTAGTTTTTATTTTAATATAATTTCAATATTTTTCATGGAATCGATCTAATAAATTTAACCTATTTTCATTTCAAGGAAATATTGTATTTATTTACAAACTATTAAGAATCGTTGAATAAATAAATTAGGTTAATTAAGCAATCAAATAATCTTGAAGACGAATGATTCTTTTGATCTTTATATCGATATAAATCTTTCATAGTATCTTTACTATGTCAACAAGAGCATATTTTATTTAACCTATTGGATAAAGTATTTTTGAACTAGAGATCCTAAAGATTAGATATCTATTTTAGATTCAAACCGATGTCTACGTTTCTCGAATAAATATTACTAGTAGGTATATTTACAATGTGGTTTGGCACGTATGTCCTAAAGGTATCACAAATATTTACGTAAAAATATGAACACTTGGGGAGTCTACAAGTTGGTAATATCAATGAAGCACAACGTAAGTTTTCAGATATCTCGGGGCTTATGTTCATTAAAGAACCCAATTACAAAGTTATTTCATAAAACTCAACTCGCGTATGATAATAAAAGTACGTAAATTATTTGTTCCCAATAGGTCGTCGCTAATTAAATTCTCAGGGTACTTTGCTTAAGATAAAGGGACTTTTGCCTAAGACAAAATCTATAATTGTATTATTAAAATGCTAGATGTATAAATGCCAATGGTGCGAGTATTGTGGATAATGTAATGGCTTTGTTGGCGTCGGCTGGGAGGTAGGAGCTTGGCGCGGCGGGGGCGGAGGCCGCTTGCCCCTGGGAGCGCCGGGGGTCCTCGTAGGCCCCGCTGCCCTCGCCCTCGTCCTCCTCGTCGTCAGACGGAGCCGTCTGCTGCTTTAGCGCCTCAGCCTTGGGCAGATCACCCAAACCCGCACTCTCAGTCGTCACCGTAGAGTTCACATTAATACCAACAGTGATCGCTTTATAAAGATCAGCTGCAGACACGTTAGCGAATCTGGACAGCTTGAAAAACGCGTCTGTGAGCGCGCTCTCGTTGTTGTTGGCAGATGAGAAATTGAGCAATTCGTTCCGTAGTTTGAGCGAGAAGGGCGCATTGCAGAGGTGCCCGACGCAAATACAGGTCAGCTCGAGTGTTTGTCTTGGCGAGTTCGCTAATGAACAAGGCGCAGCCGCCGCCGCCGCGCACCCCAGCGATGAGCCGAAATCTGGAAACAAATGCCATTGTTTGAACTTTCTCTGCTGCGTAAGCTGTTTATTTCCGTCATTAGTCGGGTCTGTGGCCTAATTAGTCTAAAAACTGCTTTTGCAAAAAACAAACAACTAAATGGCGGATAAATTCTAAAATAGGTAACAACGAAACAAATATTCTCCTTGCCTACAGATTCATTTTCACTATTAGATCGTTATAACAAAATTCAATTAGACTTCAAATATATGACCTTGTTTTTGAAGCATTGACCTTATAAAAAAAATTATATCTGCATCTATAAATTTCATAACATTTTGTGTATTGACAGATGATTCAGACGGAGCAAACACAGTTATCGCGCGGAAACGTTCGATATTGGTGCGAACAACGTTCTGGAATGAGAATTGGTTCGTGAAATCTATTTCCGATTCGCAACGCTACCTGTAATTGAAATAAAATAAATAGCAACGCTATCGAAGCGAAAAAGGAAGATTTAGGCTTTCTGTCCACCGGTGCGAAGGAACGGATAAATATATGGCTTAGCTCACTTTCGATGGCTGAACGAATGAATGCATAAAAGGGCGAAAGAAGTTAATTTTTTTATGAATAAGTCATTTATTTTGCAGATCCCAGATAAAATTCTGTTAACAATTAATAATCTGATATAGAGTAACTCTTTGACATAGTAGACAAATGGACTGCATATTTTAGTTCAGGTTCGTAAAAGTTTTAAAGGGTATCAAATGTACCTTTTTCTATCATGATATTTTGTCAACGTATCAAAATTCTCATGGTGTTCGCATAAAATATGAGGCATCCCCCTCACTGGACAGACAGCCTTAGATGTTATATCGACAGTTGTACAATTATCTCGGTGCGAGGGATTTCGTTCGTAGATAACGTCTCGTAAAATTACTTTCCTCTCTTATTACCTTATTTATTATTACGGTGCAAATCCTGCTAATTAATGTATGTAATTATACTCCTACGTACATGTATAAATATTTTGGATGGAGGTCTTCTTTTACGTGTATATCGTAATTTAGATTCACTGGTAGCTTTTTGGACAATAATATATTGAGAGTTTATTTTGTTTTACGTAAGAATTTGTAGTTATATCATAAAGATAATTGTATTGTGACGTTGTGCTGTTGCTTGGGATGGCGACGGTGGCGCAGTAAGGCCTGGCGCTGGGGCACGTGGCGGAGAGCCAGCCCGCCTCGGAGTGCTGGCACGTTGTGCTGTTGCTCGGTAACACTGGTGACATCGGTGAGAGTCTAATTACCAGGTGGGATGGCGACGGTGGCGCAGTAAGGCCTGGCGCTGGGGCACGTGGCGGAGAGCCAGCCCGCCTCGGAGTGCTGGCACGTTGTGCTGTTGCTCGGTAACACTGGTGACATCGGTGAGAGTCTAATTACCAGGTGGGATGGCGACGGTGGCGCAGTAAGGCCTGGCGCTGGGGCACGTGGCGGAGAGCCAGCCCGCCTCGGAGTGCTGGCACGTTGTGCTGTTGCTCGGTAACACTGGTGACATCGGTGAGAGTCTAATTACCAGGTGGGATGGCGACGGTGGCGCAGTAAGGCCTGGCGCTGGGGCACGTGGCGGAGAGCCAGCCCGCCTCGGAGTGCTGGCACGTTGTGCTGTTGCTCGGTAACACTGGTGACATCGGTGAGAGTCTAATTACCAGGTGGGATGGCGACGGTGGCGCAGTAAGGCCTGGCGCTGGGGCACGTGGCGGAGAGCCAGCCCGCCTCGGAGTGCTGGCACGTTGTGCTGTTGCTCGGTAACACTGGTGACATCGGTGAGAGTCTAATTACCAGGTGGGATGGCGACGGTGGCGCAGTAAGGCCTGGCGCTGGGGCACGTGGCGGAGAGCCAGCCCGCCTCGGAGTGCTGGCACGTTGTGCTGTTGCTCGGTAACACTGGTGACATCGGTGAGAGTCTAATTACCAGGTGGGATGGCGACGGTGGCGCAGTAAGGCCTGGCGCTGGGGCACGTGGCGGAGAGCCAGCCCGCCTCGGAGTGCTGGCACGTTGTGCTGTTGCTCGGTAACACTGGTGACATCGGTGAGAGTCTAATTACCTGGTGGGATGGCGACGGTGGCGCAGTAAGGCCTGGCGCTGGGGCACGTGGCGGAGAGCCAGCCCGCCTCGGAGTGCTGGCACGTTGTGCTGTTGCTCGGTAACACTGGTGACATCGGTGAGAGTCTAATTACCAGGTGGGATGGCGACGGTGGCGCAGTAAGGCCTGGCTCTGGGGCACGTGGCGGAGAGCCAGCCCGCCTCGGAGTGCTGGCACGTTGTGCTGTTGCTCGGTAACACTGGTGACATCGGTGAGAGTCTAATTACCAGGTGGGATGGCGACGGTGGCGCAGTAAGGCCTGGCGCTGGGGCACGTGGCGGAGAGCCAGCCCGCCTCGGAGTGCTGGCACGTTGTGCTGTTGCTCGGTAACACTGGTGACATCGGTGAGAGTCTAATTACCAGGTGGGATGGCGACGGTGGCGCAGTAAGGCCTGGCGCTGGGGCACGTGGCGGAGAGCCAGCCCGCCTCGGAGTGCTGGCACGTTGTGCTGTTGCTCGGTAACACTGGTGACATCGGTGAGAGTCTAATTACCAGGTGGGATGGCGACGGTGGCGCAGTAAGGCCTGGCGCTGGGGCACGTGGCGGAGAGCCAGCCCACCTCGGAGTGCTGGCACGTTGTGCTGTTGCTCGGTAACACTGGTGACATCGGTGAGAGTCTAATTACCAGGTGGGATGGCGACGGTGGCGCAGTAAGGCCTGGCGCTGGGGCACGTGGCGGAGAGCCAGCCCGCCTCGGAGTGCTGGCACGTTGTGCTGTTGCTCGGTAACACTGGTGACATCGGTGAGAGTCTAATTACCAGGTGGGATGGCGACGGTGGCGCAGTAAGGCCTGGCGCTGGGGCACGTGGCGGAGAGCCAGCCCGCCTCGGAGTGCTGGCACGTTGTGCTGTTGCTCGGGAAACATTGGTGACATCGGTGCGGTTGAATGTCTGTGAACGACGAACCTTGTTATGGCGAGGTACATTTTACTTGTCAAGTTGCTTTTAGCCAACTTTTCTTCATAAAATTCCTTTTAGACTAAGAGCCTGTGATGGCCAGACATTCCTTTAATTCGCAAGCGTGAAAATTCTTTCATGTGTATGTCTAACATAGGTAAGAATAACCCCCAAACATGAAACCTGGATCGTGGTTCCTTTGGGAGATAACAGGTAAAAGGTTGTTATCTCCCAAAGGAACCGCGATCCAGGTTTCATGTTTTCACGCTTGCGAATTAAAAGAAGGTCTGGCCATCACGGGCTCTTAGGTTATTTAATTTCAGATATACATTTTATTTGAAATACTATCTGTGTTAATTTTCCCACATCTATCCATACCCGATTACTGTATGAGTTAAAGTTTATAGTAATATTTCGAGATAACGTATTCAGCTCGACAAATGTTTGACCATAAACCACTTAAGGGGCCGGTGACGCTTGCAGGGAATTTCAATTCGAGGCGCTTGCGAAAATCGGCCCGCATATCGCTATCTCTATTTAGCCGATGACGACAACCACAGTGTTTGACTGTGTGCGTGAGTAGTTAGGATAGCTCACCTGATGTTTCATGTCATGACCATAGAAAAAGATATCTAATGTTTTAATAATCGTTTGACGGCACCGGCTCCGCTTTTGAAACATTTGCTGCACAAACAATACGTGTTGAGATATGTTAGTTATCAAGCCGGTATGTTAAAAAAATCTCAGTGAATGTTTAGTTTGCCAATGCGTTTTTCTCTTTCAAGTTTCTCAACAAAGTCTACATAAGAAATCTATCAAGAAATACCTTCTTAGTATCTAAGTAAAACTAGGTTTTTTTTTAATTTCCGAATTTGGCTGGAGTGTAGGTAGGTTCGTCATACGGTTCTGCTTCTACATGTATATTCTGCTTCTACTAAATTTAGGATTACAAAATTACGAGCATTATAAAATTATGATTAGAGAACAAAAGAAAGGATTTAGCGGTAAACATTTATTTCGCTAGACAGATAATACTTTTATTCATCACCTTAAAAACTTAATTTAAACATTATTATAAAGAATAGCAATAGAACTTATTTATTCATAGAACTGGTGGCCTTATCGCTCAAAGCGATTTCTTCCAGGCAACCAAAGTGCTTTATAACCTAAATTTACACAATTACCATAGGTACCTACTAAAATGTTATACTAAAACATACAACATAATAATAACTCTAGTGTTTCATCACATGTCATCACTTTGTTCGATCATATCAAAAATCATATTTTTATTTTTTTTCGTGTGTTTCTTTTCTTTACGGGAAGGGACCTCTTTTTCCTGGGAACTGATAACCACATGCGTTTTTTGCTTGATCGTCGTGGCTCTGTAAATATTTATACAAATTATAATCTAATCAATTTACTATGGCTATAAGACCTACTTATACATTGAAACAACAGAATAAATAAAAATTGCCGGACAATTCACACAGCAACATCTAGCCCCGTGGTAAGCTCGTAGCTTGTGTTACGGATGCTAGATTTCTGATATAAGTACTTAATATAATATACATACATAGATGGATATTATTTTATTATACATTATATAACACCCAGACACCCGGAACAAATATTTGCAGATCATACAAATAGTTGTCCCGCGGCGGGAATCTAAGACTAAATTATTCTAAATGAAACATCCAATGTTTCGTACATGTACCTACCTAGGTACCTAGTACTTCCCTTCTTCACTTATCCTTAGATATAAGTAAGTAATTACCTAAACAACATGTTAGATAAGTACTTACCTACGTAGGTAGGTAGGGACAACTACTGAGTGGGTAAGTTTTTTATGGGTAAGTAGGTACGATGGTAGGTTGATTTTACTTGTTGTACTTTAAAATAAAACAAGCAACAATAATATAAGTTAGGCACTTACTGTGAGATACACCCCAACGTTCCGAGTCCATTATCAGCTACCAAAGCGTAATTCAAATACAAATTCTTTATTTTAACACACAATGTAACATAACAGTTTACACTAAAGCATTACATGGGACTTACAATTTATAAAATAGAAAAATATCAAAATTTGTAAACAAAAAGAGGTCCGAGCGTTCTTGTAAATACGCGTTGCACTAGTGTGCGTTAGTGCGAGCGATAAGCAATACTAGCTGTTGAAAATTTGGTATGAATTTGGATGTGTTCCGTAATACCAAAAATGATGACTGAAAACATTTTGTATTCCTCACAAAGTATTTTTATTCGGTGACTTAACAATATAAGCTATGTTTCTATGCAAATAATTTTTAAGATATTGTTGTTTTTCATACTAAACCAATAAGAAGAAAACATGCATTTTTAACGTAAAAAATTTGCAAAAAGCGATTGGCTTTAATTTCATTTAAAGTAGGTATTTTGTAAAAATAACTCCATAGGAACCTAGATAAATACTATTTAAATAATAATAATGCAATAATATCATGCAAATATGCCCGAATTACAAATAATTTTGGTATTACGTTTGTATGGGAAATTCGTCCTCCGCCGGATTCTTAACTTCCAAATGTAATGTAATTATTCAAATCGCAAGTCATAAGTTGTTTACAAAGCTAAATCGTGGGTCCCTTGCAAGTCAGGATTTCAGTCGTTGCCTCCAAACAAACACACTGATGCGAAGTCGACCCATTTCGAAGTTTGACCTAACTGCGACCCCTGCCAACTGGTTGTAACGGTCATTAAACTATAATACACTAACGGAACGGCCCGACTTTGTCCGGATCGAACATTAATTATAAACCTTGAATAAGCGCACACATTTAGTCATAAATAAGCATTATGAACCATGGATTTAGTCCTACGTAAACAAACCGATCTAATAATGTCCTACCGAACACATATTGAAACACATTCGGTATTGAATTTATCGATACGGCAGTAAATTACATTACTTAGTAATCAGTGTGTTATGTTATATTATATACGAATAAGTTTGTGAGTACATACCAATATAAATATATAAATAACGATTTGTTACTCTTTCATGCAGAAACGAATTAACAGATTTTAAAGAGGCCTTAAATAGTTTTTACATCAGAAAAACATAATTTTCAACCGAGAAAAAATCCTTTATCAGGAGCAAAGCCGGAGTTAAGTTTATAAAAATTTTTAAAAAATGTATTACGGGTTTTCCTTTATCATTACGAATTACGAAGTCGATAAACAGTGATTTGCACTCTCACATACAAGTTCTAAACCATTATGTGGTATGAAGATTTTGGGTTGATTTGTGTGAGGAAAGTAACAAAAGCACTTAAATGTATTTCTCTTTTACGATCTTTTTACGATAGATGAATTAAGTGTTTATATAATGAAGTACTTATCAGAGAAAACAAATACGCAATATAAGAATATTACGAAACTATCTCCTTATTAATATTCCTTTATGTTAGCATTTTTCTCTTTATCATCTTTCCTACGGTGCTAGAATATATTTGGACTTAGCATCTTAAATAGTCTACAATGAAAGCAGTTACTTAGGTACATAATTTTCAGTGAGCTCTGCAGTTTCTTCTAAAGCCGAGCTTTGTGCCAACTGTACCAAAGTACATTATGAAGGCACAAGACGTAAATATTCTGTCTTGGCAACGACCAGCACTTAAGCGAGACCTCATTTGTGTTGGTCACTTCTCGGAGAAATTATTAGATAATATACTAATGGATTATGCGTAAGAACGTTTATAACTCTTCGGATAATAGCTTATTTACGACCGTATTTTGAAGCTTTTACGAATTCTTTTGAAACTACAATATATTATGTATTTATTTCGTTATGGACATTAGACATGATCACATAACATAAATATAGACGTGATTATTACCCGCAATGTTTTACCTAATATTATTTTTCAAACTCAAACTCTTTCTCTTTCAGTTTTATCACTTCTGTTTTTTGATTAAATCATGCAAATAAAACAGTGTATTTTTATATAATACGTAGGTTTATTTTGCACATTTAACTACACGATCATTTGTTTAAAATGTAAAGTTGTGAAAATTCGCATTCTAAAGTAGTCCGTAATCCATTTATCAAGTTCTAGCCTAATGAATGAAAACCTCGGCAACATGGATAAAAGGTTTTTTACGGTAATTTTCTTTTTGAAATCACAAACGAAACTTTAATAAATTTCACTACGTTTTGGTCTTTTGATGTGGGTCGCTCGCTCACCGCACTTGTATTCGTGAATAATATATTTGTTTAGAAAGTATACTTATTCAGTTTACTAAATAAGCAGATAGAGCTTGTCATGTAAACAACGCTTAAATTGTCTTTACATTTGGAATGGTGTTTTTAATATTTATTAATATTAAAATAAATAATATTTTCTTGATCAAAATTTCTCTCTGATCACTAGGGATATAAAGTAAAATCTGTAATACATACAGATTTTATAATTATTGATTGTCCACACTGATTTTATGAAAAGTAGATAGAGAAAGTGACTAAAAATAAACAATATGAACCACAAAAAAAAACTTCAGATATTATGTATAAATTATTTGAGGCGGAACACGATTTTGAATGTTTTGTTTGAATATCTAATCTACGCTACTCTCGAGTTAATTAGCTTTATGACCGAAATAACGGGAATTTTGAACAAATGTGTATGACTTAATTTCATATTAATATTTTGGACGGATTGATAAAACAATTTTAGTTCGCGTCCATTGCAATTTTGCATTTATTAATGGTGATCCTATTATGGGTTACAAATTGCTTTCCGCCTGTTTGGAGGGCCTGTGTATCTGCATATTGGTTTATTTAGCAGGCCGCAATATTCGTTGAATATTGAGTGTGAAATTAGATTGCGTTTGTATCATTTCTACGTATAATACGTATCTAACTAAGTATTGTATGCTGTACCTATGTTAACAGTATAGTAGTAGGTGGATGAAACCTCGGCCGCGAGCCGTGTTGGCTAAGTGGTAGCACGCTCGAGTTTCATACTAAAGGTCGTGGGTTCAAGCCCCGCCGCGCTCACCTCTGGATTTTTCTTAATGAAAACTGTAAGTATGTGCCTTTTGAAAACACGTGCTCTAAAAGTGAGGAAACCGCATGTTTTGATAGCTTTGAAAAGTTTGAAGGTCATTCACCTAATCGCACTTGGCCAGCGTGGTAAAAAGCCAAATTAAGGCCTCATCTCTTTCTTCAAGAGAGAAGTCCATGTGTCCCAGCAGTGGGAACGTAAATAGGGGTGAAGATGACACCGCTACCCGTATTTAAATATACAACAATCGGAATAATTATCGGTGTGAAAGTCGAGTGTGTTCCCACTTAGCCAACGCAGTTAGCGGTAGTGTGGTACTAATCATAGGCCAGGACTGGTAGTAGAGAGTAAGAGACTCACCTTGCTCCAAAGCCTTTATCCTAACATCCAGGAGAAGCAGCACCAACACGCTCATGAACCACATCGTAGACATCACGCGCTGCTCATCTACCAACTGTGAACAAATAAACATCTTATTTATACTAATATTATAAAGCTGAAGAGTTTGTTTGATTGTTTAGACCACGGAGGTTTAGACACATTTTTGGAGGAAGGCTATATTATACAAACTATAGGTAAATAACTTAAAAAAGACGCACGTGTACGATCTTCAAATTGCAAACTTGTTCCGGGTGTTATCTATGTATAAAATAAATATCTATGTATTATTGTTTAAATATAAAAAAATCTTGCTTTTTTGTCCTGAGGCGGGAATCGAACCCGGAACCTTTTGCATCGCGGGCGGACGTTCGTCTACTGCGCCACAGAGGTCGTCAGTCGAATTGTTTGTTTTTATATGAATATTTTCTGCCTGTATTACACAATGCTTTTCTGCTTTTAGAATTTACAAAATGGCGTCCAATAACTATAGATCGTTGGTGGTTTAAGGTAAAATAACAATAGCCAGACACGTTAGCCGGTTGGTTGTGTTGGCTTTGTCCTCGATTAATTTAAAAAAGATACCGTAAAATCACATAGGTTTAGAAAATAAATAATAACGTACAACATTTTCACTAGATACTCTAAAAATTTAACTAGGAAAATTCTTAGCAGAGTTTGTGGTTTTGCTATCAAAGGCATTTGGGGAGACCCGCGTTAGAATCCCTAACAGAGTGTTGACATTATAAGAACAGCTAAAATATACATTCAATTTTTTATTTCGTTGTAATGGTCTCCGCAGTTAAAAGTAACTATTATGCTACTGATTCCTTTTTACGTGAAAGAGTAACGAACATACATACATCAAACCATCCATACTTACAAACTAGAAGGATTGTTTCTAATGTTTTATATTTGGCAACAATATGAAACATATTAATTTATTTAAACACAATGAAACGTTTGCAATCATTTATAAACAGCTGTATTTCAGCACCATCATTTACAATGCAATTTATGTTACAGAACGACCTAATTACAATATCAGCTTTAATACGTAAGCTCACATTTCCTACGCTAAAACACTCATCACTTATTTATTGTTGCCAAAAACGAGAAAAGGTATTCCTTTCAGAGACCCCTTGGCTTTTATGCGATCCTTCTGAAAAACACGTGTAAGAAGCTTTCACTTTTCCTTTTAGAAAATAGATGAATAGACACAGAAACCTCCTACATCCTGTACATTCATAGTTGTTTGTTTGTTTATTGCTCAATCACTCAGAACGGTTTGAAATTGACCGGAAGGTAGCGTGAATAAGCTATACTTGTGACCGGAAATATTGTTGGACAATACTTTCACAAACATCTATTCCAGCGGTAAGATCGAAGTTTGTTTTACACGTACTATACATAATACTTACACATACATAGATATTAAAGTTATTATACATAGAAAACACCCAGAACACCCAAAATAAATATCCACAGATGTTACAAATATTTGTTCCTCAGCCCGCCGCGCTAGAGAAGTCGTCTATATAAAAGATAAGGCTTCAAATATGAGTAAGTACATCTTAAAAGGATGGATATAAATAAAAACACCCCTACATTTTCATTGTGAATTACCCTACAATTTTATAACGATATCGACACAAAGGCAAAAGAGGCGCAATAGGGATTCATCAAAAGAGTAAGAGACAAACGACCTCCTTTATAGTAAGGAACGAACGTCATAAAAACGTTATCGCACCAACTTCCATTATCGCCAACAAAGGGATACGTACTTTATGTAGGCACTTTTACTTGGTCATGAAGTATGCTTACAATGTAAGGTTTTGTTACACTACTTTATTATAACTACTTACTGTAAAGAAACTTTTAAACTTTCAAAATATTCTTAACAATCAAAAATCTATATTCTCATTACATTTTTAACACAAGATTTTTCGAATTCAAGATATCAGATGATTGATATACTCGTATTCCAATAGAAAAATGATCACCATTAGTTTTGAGTTTTCTCGGTTTTAAATAGGTTACCTAACAACAAAAAACATGAACAAAGCATTAAACTATTATAGAGGTGGTTATGTTTCCATGATTATAGGGGAATAAAGGGGAATAAAGACAAAAATGAAAAAAAGACATTACAATTGAGCTTATAAATCATAACAAATTAGTTACAAAATGTATATTTATATTCACTGCCACGTAACCACGAACAAAACTCCAGCTCTAAATAGCTGAAGCGGTTACACAATAAATAAACGCTACAATTTGACGTGCACATATTTTGTAGCGGTTAACTGTGCATGTAATCTGTACAATCATATGTCATGTAGTTGTCTTGTGGAAAACATACGTCATGTGCTCGGAGAAGCACAAAGGAGACATTTGATTTGTTGTTGCGCGCTACTCGGCTGAGTTGTTACTGTTTTAATTGTTTAAATGTGGTATAATTTTTGGTATGTATATTCTATAAGGAAAGAGCCAGTTGGCGTGGGAGGCCTTTACCCAGGAGCGCAATGCGCTGAAATTATGATTATGATATTCTTTATAAAAACCAAAGAGTGGTTTTCCCCGTGTTTTATATAATGTTTTCGAGACAACAAGATCAATAACACAAAAAGTATAAAAAAATGTTTGTTTTTTTTCAAAATGTACTAATTGTTTTTTACCACGTATGTTATATGTGTTTGTCACCTCTTAATATGATGAGAGATTTAATAACAAATAAAGATTAAGTAGTTTAATAATTAAATACTTAAAGGAAAGGTCGATGATTGTGTTACAAGTATAGATGTACCTATAATACTCTCGGTATTATACGTATTTAATATTATATTTATAAACGTATATAAAGTACGATTTTATTTGAGTACCATATTTAACAAATTTAAAATAACACACTTAATATAAGATATCGATGCCTGTGAATGCTAATAAACAGTCCAATGTAAATTAACTAAAAAATGTATCAAACATTTAGAAGAAAAGTAAATACTTTTCTTCTAACTGCATAAGTACATTTGTACAGCACACTTAAATAATAAATATTAACTGCAAATACTTACTAGTATACAAAACACAAAGAATTCCACAAACAACAACTAAAATAGTTTAACCACAAAAACAAATTCAAATTTAGAAGTTAGTTTAACCGCGCTCGTCTAAACCAGCAAGCTTACGCGGCTACAACGTAGCAGCCGCGCTACGCCTCGTAGACTGCCGTAGCGTCGTAGCACGGAGACGAATCTCGTCAATCTGCTACTGGAACGAGATAAACGAATGCATTGCTGGTTGTATCACTCCAATCTTTGCAAAATAGGCTTAAATATGGCAATGTATGGTATCCATAATAGTAAAGCAATATTTGTCCAGCTATGATAGTTATTTTATTTCATTGCATTTTATTGTATTGGTTGTTTGGGCAGTAGAATGTTTTTAAGGCAAGTTTTTTCACGAAATAATGTTTGTTTCTCTATTTGATTCCTCTCTCTATTTATTAAGTTGTACGCCATGTCACAAATGTAAACTTGATGAAGCTTTGAATTATATTATATAATTTATTTTATTAAAAGCATTTACTTAAGATTATGCAGTGTTATTGAGTTTAGATATATTTAATATTAAAATTACATAACGATTAGAGTAAAATTTAATCACAAAATAAGTAACATTTACCAAACCTTGTAATATTTATGTAAATAGAGTGGTTCTCGTAAATTGAACGCGACGCGCATTACCTGGCGCCATCAAATATGTAATTTACTGCAAATGACTTCAACATAATTTATACTACTCGTAGAACTGCAACGAGCGTACATTGAAGTCATTAATTAACGTCCCCTGCTGATCTATGATGAACAGAACAACCACTAGATAATGGCCCCTAGATCTAACAGTAACATTGGGTACTATTGGATCTGGAAATTTTATTAGACTATCTGACCAGCCAGCGGTTTCGCCAGCTTTATTCCTAAATTTTGTCAGCTTTTAAACCTTTCTTAGGCACGCCTATTTTAAAACTAGAAACACCTAAATCAGCTCATCCGTTCTCGAGTTATAAAATTACGGACGCGGCCTGCATACACCGCGAACTAACTGCTTTCACCAGATAATCAGGTCACTCGAGAACTTTTAGACCCCATGGGTCATGTGTTCTCCGAGCTATATGGCCTACCCATTAACAGTTCAAAGGGCTAATCCGCTGGGCTATGTCAGTGACCCGCGTTCTTCTACGAGTACATATAAGCATAGTGTATACATTACATTAATTACGAAGGTAATGTGTCGTTGATGGTTGTCAGAGCCAGAATGCCCTGGCTATTGTGTGATTAATGTTGTCATTTCTCTGTGAATAGAGCTATCCGAATCACATAATCCACCATTGTGCAAACGTCTATTATTAAGTAGCTGTCATTTATCTGACTACGATGTAGCCTTGTAGCATTTAGCTTGAGCCTTTTTTGTTATTTTTTATGACCAAGGCTTTTTGAAATAATTTCATTCAGTATTATTAAAACATTGTTATAATTTTTTAACATATTTTAAAAGAACCTTAAACAACAAAAGAGCTCATAAATAAAAGCACATTCTCACGAAACTCGATATTAACGTTCTCGGAGAAAAAGAAACGTATATCCGCATACTTGAAAGAGAAAGAGACAATAAAAGCCCTTATCTACGAGAAAAGGACCGGAGAAATAATTATTTACAAATAAGAATAATGTATTCAGACGAGAGAAAGAAATAATAAATCTCATTCCGACAACATCCGGAGTTTTCCTCTAAGCTGAGGACAAAATATATTTAGCTTTAGGTTGGGTTTACACTAGTAGACCTCTTCACGAAATAGGCAATTTAAAGCAATGTGTCGTGTGGTGTAGCTTAAGAATAGTAGGTAAATAAATAAATATTGCTGGAAAATTAACGCAGAATTTTTTGGTGGAATAGTACCTTATAATTTCTTATAAACCCAGATTTTTTTTCTTTAGATTATGTTTTTTAGATTATTTTAGATTATTTTTCTTCAGTGGGTGTCCAACTAACGGATTTATATACCACAAAACGGGCAGCAGCGTAGTTCTCTGTATTGCACCAACTTACTTCCATCTCTAGAAAACGTTATGATTTTACCATATATCATAAAACCTTTTATGGATTTAAACGGTTATCCCATTATTATCTTTATTCATATGCCACTTTTCGTTCTAATTTTACTTTTATTCTTGTGAAAAAACATGGGAATAATTGGGGCGACGCAGGTAGGTCGGCTAGTTGTGTTTTGATAATGTTGAATTATAATGGTTCGTTGTTGGAGTACGCAATCCCATAAGGAACCCCTTTAAAATCACTCGTGCCTGTTCATCGGAAATTAGTTCATTTCAAATACAGCTTAATATGATATTAACTATTAAACCTTATGCGCTCTTCGCAAAGATTAAATCAACTAATAAAAGGGGTTATGTTCAAGCACCTGCGGCCACATAAATAAAACATTCGCAGTGTGAAACCTAGCCCCTAGACACAATATCTTGAACTTGGGTAGGTAAGTACTGTTTCCAAAGTTTGCCCGCAAGAGAGAAGTCTGGCGTCTAGACTGTACTATGATATACAATACATGATGGCAAATGTTACACATTTACATTAACGAGCTGGTATTCATATGCTTATTATCATGATGTTCTACTAACTCGTTAACGTATTCCATAGATAACGATAAAATAATCGACCGAACTGTTTTTACAAAGAAATAATTAAATATTGCTGGACAATACACACAACAACATCTCTAGCCCCATGGTTGTGTTACGGGTCCTAGACGGAGCTAATATCTTCTTCTTAAAAATAAAAAATCAATTGCTGTTCGTTAGTCTCGCTAAAACTCGGAAACGGTTGGGCCGATTTAGCTGGTTTTGGTCTTTAAATTTTTGTAGTAGTTTGGGAAGGTTTAAACGATGAGAACAAAGGAAAATTTAATGCGGACGAAGCCACGGGCGAGTCAAATAGTAAATAAATAATACCTTTAGCGTTAAAACTTGTAGTTAGCATTGTCATTTTAATTTGTTAACTTAAACAGCTAACAGCGTTTATATATGTATTTTATAGCTCCCATTAATTTGTAATGTATAACCCCCGCAATTAAAACTGGTATCTGTAAATGGCGGCGGGTAGAAATGGTACGGTTGGCAAAACAAGTTCTCAAACAGGCCGGCGTCACGACGAATTTCCCATACAAACGTAATACCAAAATTATTTGTAATTCGAGCATATTATTTCCACGGTATTATTGTATTATCATTATTTAAATAGTATTTTTATCTACAGAGTTTTTTTTACAATATACTTATTTTAAATGAAATTATTTTTTTAGTAAAGTAAAGTAAAGGCGTCGGCGCTTTTATAACGTCCTCAATGTGATCATTCATACGAACGCTTTTAAATCACTTTCGTCTCGTCCCTCGCTTTAGATAGCCGTGGGAATGTTTTCTGCTAAATAACTAGCTATAGCGATTTGTGTTGCTAGAAGAAGAAGAAAGAAAAAAAGGGCATTCTGGGTACATCCTCTGAATGAACAGAGATACTTAAAATAACAGTTTGTGACACTGTACGAAGATTTGAGGCAATATCCCTGTAAATTCTGTAATTATTTTCGAATGAGTATACAAGATTTGACGAATTATTGGAAATAGTGGGGCCTCAAATAATTTCTACGAATACTCATCGTATTAATCGCAGCGCCGGCGTTTTTTTTTAACGCTCGTGTGAATAATAATAAAAAGTTTCATACGGCCTATTCCCAGCACTCTGCGTTGAAAATGCAACACTGCTCGTTAAAAAAGCGTCGCGTTCTAAAATCGCCCGACGTGCGCCGACACGTCCAAGTACGTGTTCACATAATATAGAGCGTTCAAATAGAACATATATTATGTTCTATTTGAACGCTTTTTTAACGGACGTTAAAAAAGCTCTCGTGCGAATTAGGCCTGACTGACTATTTTTTTGTAGCGCGTACTTCACTGTGTGAGTATAGACAGCGATAGAGAGTGAGCGAGAACGCATGTGAGTGGACGCCATTTATAAAAAGCTTTTTTATGTGCGGGGCTTATATCTACTGATGTTACTAATCACCTACAACAGAAATCCGATATTTGGGCTGATTAAGCATTCCGACTCCTAATTGCGAATTAATTAAATAGATTAGTTATTATATTTGAACAAGAAACGGGTAACATACCATGATTAAGAATCAAACTCGCAATAAAAGACTCAGGAAGAGGGTAGATCGTTTCGTTTGTCAATAACGGTCTGCCTACCCGCCGCCCCGCCGGTGTCATCAGTTTGTCCGTGAACATGGCGCTTGCAACAGTGTCGAAATATCGGAAAACTCAAAAACAATTAAATCATGGTATGTTACCCGTTTCTTGTTCAAATATAGTTAAAAACCATGATAGTTTAAAAAGTTAGATTAGTTATTGATTGAGATTAGGGATATGCGTATTTTGTGACTCGGTACGCACGCATTTCATACAAAGGTCGTGGGTTTAATATAATACATTATAATTTTCATTTCAATATTATCCAATCATCCTGCTGGTAATCTGCCTCGAAGCCTCTTATATTTCCAGGTCAGCATTCAGTAACTGCTATGGTCAGGTATTTAAAAACTAATTTTGAACTATTTTACGTGTTGACTTTGTATGACCCAGTAAGTGTAAGTAATTACCTTTTAAATAACCTAATCTATCTTAACACATTTATGGATAACGTGTTTGACCCGGGGGAGACAAGAAACAGATCAAAACAAATGGGATTTATTTTTTCAGCTGCTCATTTACGGAAATAGAATAATTGGCGAATTAATGTGAACGTTTTCAATTAATGTTTTGTCTTATGAGAGAGTTGATAAGAGATTTCGTATTTTATGGTTTTCCAGAGGTTTGCGGCGGGGCTAGAACCCACCTTTAAAATGAAAGTTGAGTGTGCTCCCACGTAACCGACAAGCCAAAAAAGCAAATGTAAGTCTATTTTGCTATTTTACCTCTCGGTACAAAACAACCTCGCTCATATTTAATGGAGGATTTGAGTAAATAATTATGATGACGGATTAGGCGAAGAAGAATAATTTAAATACTACCAGTATTAAATTAATGACAAGAGATAAGAGAAATACCTATTCTGTTTAAGCCTAGCACTTTAAATTAACATGAAATATCAACTTGAGAGACTTAGTAAATAAACGAGATTGAAGCAAATAATTATTAAAAGGCCTAAATTGTAGATATTCTTATGTTTTGATTTCAAATTTTACTGATAATAGCAAAATTTGTTTAAAAAAAAAGTATTAGCAGTTACTATTCTGCGTGTTCAACCAAATAGTTTGACTATTTGGTTCTTTAGGTTTTGTAATGTATGTAATTATTTTGTACTATCTTTACAATTGAATACTGTAAAATTGTATTTTATCTGTGACCTCACAGCTGTATTCTGAATAAACCTACTTTAAAAGTTCATTTAATCGATGACACCATTACCTACTCATATTTTTATAAATAAACGATCTATAAAAACATAATTTTAAAATTCTGATGTATGTGAAACTAACATTCGATTATTTTTTGTTATAATTTTGTAGTAACATTAGTGGGCACTTGAGTTTTAGTGCCGCAGACGTAACCCGCACGTGACGCGGTGTAAAGCGTTTTACACGACGATAAAACATTCAGTTTTATCGAGGACGCGACTGCTCACTCTCCTAAGTGGTTACCGTACATTGTACACGTGTTTTATAACACCTTTTATACAATAGATCGATCAGGCGGTATGGTGCCTGTACATATTACTATCCCATCTTTTCCCGTGATCGTCGTCAAGCTGATTAAGGGATTTTATACAGTATAGTAGGTGTTTGACGACCTCTGTGGCGCAGCGGGCAAAAGTCTGCTTGCGACGCAGGATGTTATGGTGTATTTTATACTAAGTATATCAGAAATTTAGCACTCGTAACACAAGCTTCGAGCTTACCACGAGGATCTATCTGACCATATGAATACCTAAATGTTTCTATGTGGTAGACCGGCGTTTAGTAGTGAGACGTAATATGGGTTGTTATGATGATGAATATAAGAGATCAGGTTCAACGCTATGTCGATCGATCACAGCATAGAATTGGCCTTAATGCATTTCCTTTTAGCTCGTAAAAGTTCCACTTTTTAACAAGGTAGCTTTGCGCATACTAGATGCACTATATTGAACAAGCTAATTTAAAATTAAAATGTTCTATATTCAGAAAATTCTTCTTAAATAATTATTAAATAAGTATGCTAATTAAACTTTATAAACTATCATGGTTTTAAACCATATTAGAACACGAAACAGGTAACCATGATTTGAGTTTTCCGATATTCAACAAATATAATATATTCGTGTTCTATTATTTTGATAATTCTTTGAGCCCGGAGTCAAATGCAAGAGTAAAATATATAACTTTAATTCTTTGGTTCGTTCGTTTAAAGTAGTTTAAACAATACAAGAAATAGCTCAATTTATTTATAAGCTTGCTGCAGTTTTGATTTAATTGGGTCAATTTATTGTGGTCTGAGAGAACGGTATATAGACTTTAGTGGCCGACTCAGCTATTAAATAAATTGTGAACAACATTATTTTCGTTAATAAAACATGATTCGTAAATACCAAGGGGGTGGTGGTTGAATAAATGAATAGTACACAAGCCTTCTACCCGCAGCTTTGCTCGCATTTCTTGGATTTTATTAGATTTTCTCGCGATAAAAAATAGCATAGCTAGTAGTTTTATGAAAATACTTTCAGTAGTTTTTGCTTAAATGGGTAACAAAAATCTATCCATCCATAGACACACCCTAAATATATATAAGTAGATTATATATTCGTTGTTAAATATGCAAGTAGAGTTATAGAAGCATCTTTTTTTATTATCTTGTACAGGTAAGTTTTAACTATGATATAAGTGTTTTCCGTTAATATTCCATATTTTAGAGAAACTTATAAAACATTGTTCCTAGAACTAAGCTCCAGCTATTTTACGTCGATTGTTTCCCGTCAAAACAAAGACGATGAAAGTCTGTTACAAAAGAGCTCTCATAAACTTTGACACGTAATCATCGTCAAGGCTTGTCGTTTTGTAACTAGACGTCTGCGGTACAGCGACAGCGCATTCGGACATTGTAAACCGACGAACAGAGGGTTGAGTTTGTATGTTAAAAAAAATCAGTTGAAATTTTGTACCTATAATAATAATGTCCATAAATAATTTCAAACTCCGTATTTCTTAAATCATAATACAGTTACCTACGCTACAGCGGCCGCACATTACTAACAAATATTTGAGTAAACATTTTTAAGATATAAGATTTTGCGTAATTGTATCATATGAATGTACTTGTAAATAGAAATAGCATAAAATATAAAAATACAAACTTATGCCTATAACCTAAAGGTACAAGGGGCGGCCTTATCGTTGAAAGCGAAATCTTCCAGGCAACCTTAGTGGACTTGCTATGGATTTTAATTAAGGATTAAAATTAAATAGTCTTTTTAGAGCTCGCTTACTTCAAAAGTTAATCCATGCTAAAACTACAAGCCCAGCAGTCGCTCCAATCCAATCAATTTGAATAGTCCCTTCGACCGTCCATAAATGTTTTACGACAAAATGGATCTTCATAAAATTGAATACTGTCATTTTTTGGTATAAAACATGAACATGGCTTTGTCTATTTATGTTTTCCTCCATATATATTCAATAGTGTTTTAAGTTTATGTGTAAAAAGTACTTAACTCGTATTAATAATTTTAATGATTTCTTACTTCATTTTTCGAAAATTAGTTTAGCACAAAATTCAATTAATTTTTATCAACCAATGGCAAAATTTAAATAAAACAAATGCATACAATACAAATATTTACCTATAACACCAAGTTACAAGTCATGTAGTGTAGGAGTTTAATTTGTTATACTAGCTACTTAATATTATTTGTTCCTACAAAATATTGGATCACTTTAATTTAGCTTTGGCTTAGTTAGATAGAACCTGCGATATTATGCAGAGCTCGTAGAGATTGCAGCGAGATCTCTCTGCGGAAACAATGGCACTGCAGGCTCTTGTGCAAAAATAGGTCACCACAGCTGAAATACTATTTCACTATTACAATGTCAACGTGATCGCAACATTAGGCCACTTGTCCACTAAAACCATCGAAGGTATAAAATCTCTAGCTATTTATCTCCATTATATGTATAAGTATATTATTATACTGTATATACGTGGTAACTGTCACTGAACTCTTAAACGGCTAGACCAAGGAAATAAACATTTTTGGATACGTTTGGGAAGTACCTTGTATAGTTTAGATTCACTAATCCTCTGCACGGGTAGTTTTATTATTTAGCATTATTACAATTTTGCGTTGCATTCAGGATTTCACGAATATGCATAAGAGTAATAATGTATGTTCGTTTGATTCAATAGCAGTTTTGGCAAAATGCATGGTGTCTGACAAACAAACCGTATCCTAGTTTTTAATTCCAATTTGTACACAATGGTCATTTTAAAGTTATTTTAAGTTAAATTTAAGTTAGTAGTTAAAAATAAATAATATTATTTCTTTCAAACAGTTTATCAGGGCGCAGAGCAGAGATTGCAAAATAACAAATCCATTAGGCATGGTTAGTTCCGCTACAGTGGACAGTGGCCTTAGAGGATCGCTGACGTGGTGAATGACACTAGTAATTATGAGCCGACGGTCGTCCAGCGCAGCGGCTCCCAAACTTTTAATTGAACCGATGAAAACGTTCCGTTCTTATCGCAAACGTGGACGTTCTGTGCTGTCCTTTTGAAATGAGATTTTCTTTTGACCCATTTCCTCTTTTTGACGGATGGACTTGTTTTTATACTGTAATGATATCAGCGGACAATATTGCATTTTATGGATTAAAGTTTTGCTGTACCGACTGACTAGTTATTATTTTTTATTTACCCGCTATCTCTGCAGGACAAAGACATTCCTTCTCTCCTTCCACTCTTCGTGGTTTGTTACATTACTTAATTTTTATAAGTTTTAATGTTACGAGACCCTATTTGTACAAAATAAAACAGTTTAGTTCCCATCCAATCTACCACGTCGCGACTTTTCTCATAAAATAAATAAAATTTGCATGCAATGGTAAAAGTAATCAACGCGAACCTATTTAGCAAGTGAGAACTAACCACGGAATAGCAAACAGCATTCAAAGTAGGGTAATTAGGGGTTTGCCGTAGAATAAACAGAAAATCCTCGATTTGCAGGCGTTTTTACCTGTTTACTGCGGATTAGGCTAATGGGCCCGGGTTCGTGTCCGCTTCTATTTACTTTGTGGTCAGCGTCTCAAGGTAAAGTAAAATAAGGTTTTCAACATGTACTGAGTAATATATCTTTACAACCTCTGTGGAGCAGCGGGCAAGGTCCTCGTGCGACGCAAGAGGTTTTGCGTTCGATTCCCGTCTTAGAAAAAAAAACGTTTTGCTAATATTTGTTCTGGGTTTTCTGAGTGGCTAAATTCTTCTCAAAAATATCTTATACATAATTCGACAAAAGTATGCAGGTACAATGTAAATATATATAGGTACTCCTAAATCTTTGTTGCATATATTTAAAGTCCCATCTCCAACGGCGTGGCAGATTAATTAACCCTTTGGTGTGCTAATATCTTAGACACATCTGCTGCACACGGTAGGAGCTACTTAACCCTTTACACAGAATATCCACAGCTTTTAATCTAAAGTTTAACTCTTATTATATATTATGTATCTTTAAAATATGTCACTAATTTGATTTTCATTAATAATTATCATTATTTATTCATGATTTGCTGACTAAAGCCTATAAGACACAATTAGACTAGCTATTGGTTAGACTATATTACAATATTTCTAGACTATTCACGCACAACAATTAGCTCCGTGATTACCTAGGTTCCTTCCCGTTGTACAATGGGAATTATATTAAACAATTTAAAATAGTTCCCGCTGTCCCCGGTCTCTGTCCCCGGTGTTTTAATGCTACCCCGAAATTGTGTTACCAGTATATATGTGTTGGGTACCGAAATTGTGTTGCTCATAAACTCAGCAAAATGCTCTACATAGAGAGAGATATTTGTTACGTGCACAACATTATTAATCATTCTATTATGTGACGAATGTAACAACCAAAAAAAAAAAGAAGTTTGGTGAATTTACACATAAGTACTTTTTTCGTGACGAATTAACTTTGTGGCAAATGTACAATAACACATTAAAACACCCACAATTCTTTTGGAAACAGAAGCATACAGTGACACATCTATACTAATATTATAAAGAGGAAAGATTTGTTTGTTTGTTTGTTTGTTTGTTTGTAACGAATAGGCTCCGAAACTACTGGACCGATTTCAAAAATTCTTTCACCTTTGTAAAGCTACATTATCCCCGAGTAACATAGGCTATATTATATTTAAAAAAAATTAGGGATCCTTACTAAAACTCCAATAATGTAACATAAGGTGTAAAAAAATAACCTGAAAAATTCCTTACGTCGCGTGCGCTGCGAAAACTATTGATGATAGAACAAAATCATGTACTACGACTTTGCAGAACTCATCATTATCTATAAAAAATGTCGCGACAGCATATGTCTAAATATTATAGTTATGTCACAGTAAGCAGTTTTTTATTCTAAAATATTAATTTATATATGCCGCCTCTTGAAAGGGTCTTCATTTGTACCTTGGTATTAATCCTTATCAAAATAAATTACTTTATATTCAAGACGGCTTTAATACCTTTTTATAACTTTTTGAATTATTCAATTCGGACATTTCATTCGGAAGATTTCACGAGTTTAAAAATGCAAGTATTAGAAAAAAGTCTAGAGGTTGTCGCTCACCGCGCTCAGCTAGCCAGCATGCGATGTAGACACTCCATGTAAGCGTCACTGGGGTACGGGTAATATAATATGTAATATCCTAATCCTAACATACGCTACTTTTTACCGCGGAAAAATACATACTTCGGCGGAAAAATATATGCTTACGCGGAAAAAATCGATTTAGATAAAATTTAGTATGCAGAAGATAGTTGCAAATAAAAGTATATGGCGAGAGACTTTTCACCGCGGAAAATATATGCTTCTACGGGAAAATATATGCTTACGTGGGAAAATTCGATTTCGATGAAATTTAGTATGTAGATAGTTGCAAATAAAAGTATATGGCGAGAGACTTTTTACCGCGTAAAAATTAAATGCTTCCGCGGGAAAATATATGCTTACGCAGGATAATTCGATTTGGATGAAATTTAGTATGGATATAGTTGCAAATAAAAGTATATGGCGAGACGAAGTTCGCGGGGGCTGCTAGTATCTTATATTGTAGAAGTAAAATGAAAGTCAGCTAATCTCCAGTGGCACAGACCCATTTATTGGCCGGTGCACCGCTTCTAACCCAGTTTTGGGCTTGGCCGGCTGCCGAATTTATCGGCCAAATCATCTGTGCCGTTATATAACCGTCTTTCGGGCTTAATGTTATTGACCAATTAGCCCGGAATGGGCTTGTAAAGGAGATCTATTATTTATTTGGAAGATATTCTAGAACGTTGAAACAACTTACAATTTTGATAAATAGATGAAAACTAAAAACCCCGAGTGTTTTTAACATTATAGGCAAAAAACTATTGTCCAACTGTATAGATTTCTTACTAATCTAGAATAGTTATAATGCACTTTAGGATTAAAGTTAAGTTACGATAGTCTCATTGCTTTAACTGTGCCGAGGCATATTTTTTGTCTCATATGTCATGATATTGGCCAAATAGAACCTCAAACCTCGAAATCTCTGAATTATGAAATGTACCCAGAAATTTTTCATTTTTCATCGTTTTAGCCATCGTTGGAAAGGGATGCCATTCACCGCAAACCTACGGCATTGGTCAATTTTCACGTTCATCTCGTTAGTCGTTCGTCTATTGTTGCACGTAGATTTACAAAAGTAGACAAGTATATTTTTTTATTCATATTTTAATATTATTAATTTTTTTTAAACATTTATTTTTTTATTAAGTTCTATTGAGCAGACCCATGTTCAGAGGTTGGGTATGAGAAAACACTAGTTTAACGTCTGAACTGTTTTTAATTTAATCCACTTTATTTTTCAATGAGAAGTTTCAAGTCCACGTTGGCTTTTACGGCTAGCTCTTGCCGTAAAAGCCAGCTTTTGGTCAGTTTTATGGCTCACCTAGTTTATAGTGTGGCCAATATTGGCCAGCCAAGTTTTATACAATTTTGAGCTTTAATCATCATCATAACAACTCAAATTAAGTCGCACTATCGGACACGGACACCCCAATAGGACCCATCATAAGTCTTGGGGAGTTTGGTATAAACGACGCTGCTGCCCGTCTTCTGGTATATATCTAAATGGTTTGTTTTATTTAATTACTTTATGAAATAGAACAAATTTTAGGAATTAAATAAGTAAAATATGTTTAAACAACATAAATAATTTACAAAAAGAGCCCAAGCAAATTGCTGAATTAAGAAGTTATAATGAATAACCTGTAAAAGGGCGTTTCTCTAGCTAAAATGATTATGCAAAAGAGTAGAAATTATGTTCCTAGGTTGTTGTGATGATGATGACTTCGGTGGTTCTTCTATCTACCTGTATTCGACGAGCACAAATTACCAGCAAACATTTTGTGTAGCATAATCTATGACACTCTATCTCGTATAATAAAACTCTGCAATATTTGAGCGAGAAAATTATCCTCAATTCAGATGAAAAGGCAATGACGCGGTGGTAGCGGGCCGCCTTCGTAGAGTATAAAAGCTGTAATAAGGGAAAACATTATGATGACTCGTATTCATAGCCTGAATAATGTATTTTTTGATAGCACCCCTCGAGATATAACATTTCACACGGTTAATAGGTGTGCCTGATTAAAATAACCACTGGCTTTGAGCACAAAGTCTGCTAATGGCGTACTTTTTTATCTGATACCTACCTACTAGGATTGTAACGCATTTATTTATGTTAAAATAACATTATGTACTTATGCGCTTATAAAAACATAGAATCATAAGCGAAGCTATTTCTTTAGATTATATTTTTCTCCTAAACTTTATGAAAATGCGTGGGTAGGTACTTTTTACGAAGAAATAACTATTATTAATTTAAGGACCACAAGAAGCTACGAAGACGATCAGCGTGGATTTACAACGGCAGACTTAGGGTACGTAGACAGTACCTAACTACTAGATATCGTAAACCAATAAAAACAACGTCGTTTTTATCACATCGTTTGCTCCAAAATGTTAGCTGCAGCAAAAACCAGTTGGTTTTTGCTAGACGTCGACATATCGGGTTGGCGCGGCCGGTATTAAAAGTTAGCGTTGCCATATCGAGCAATTTGGGGATAAATTGCCCAAATTTATCACCCGATTGAACTCCAAATTCCCCACTCTGTCGCTCGCTCAGTCGGAAATTTCCGAATACATTTAGTAGGCCGTTTAGTATTGACGAAGATTTTTATAAAGGACCTCAATATTAAACACAATTGATCGCAGTTAACCAATACATAATAAATACTTATGTTATAAATTAATTAACTAAAAAAAATATATTTATATATCAATCAGTTTTTTTTCATAAATATACTAGCTTTCTGTCCGGAGCTTTTCCCACCTATGTGTTTTTCTGCTACTAAGATTTTACTATCGATAAGTTTTATTTAAATCTGTCAAATAGTTTTCGAGTGAAAGAGGTCATACTATAGTAAAATTTCATAAAGCTCCAGAAACAAATACACAAAAGCTTGTTTTTCTTCCTGAAGAGCCAACCAATTAATTGAACTCTCAAAGAGGTAGTAAAATAAGGCATTTAATTAATAATTTAACGGCTGTCGACTTCATTGTTGTAAGCCGCAAGTTTACACCGAGCTTTGTAGAGCGCGAAGAAATATGCGACAACTTTGAAAGTCTCGGCAATTTATAGAGATGTTTGCCAAGTAAGAGTATGGGGTAAGAATACAAGCAAGATTCTCAAGTGAGGAATTTTTCAAACATCGCATGAATTATGATTTTACCTACGTATCATTTCAATAACCATTTTCATGGAGTACGTAATTAAATAGATATTAAGAATTATAAGGATATTTAAAAATCAGACAACTGTCAATTATAATCTGAATCCGAATATTGTTACTACGCGGCACGTATGGTCACAAAACATAACTTTACCTACAGTCAGAGTAACCCACGTCAACCTGATACATTTCCGAGGTCCTACCCATGGGGTGAATGCAAATGGGAGGCCTATAATTGATTCGACGGATCGCTTGCCAGAGATAAGCCCGCATTTTTAACCGTTTGTTTAAAAATAAAGACTTTCCTTTAAAAGCTACACCCGTAAACAAGCGACCCTTTTACGGCAATAAACCTTTCGGTAATGTTGTGAATTTGTGAATGTTTGCTGGACGCGTGAATAAATAGCGTTTGGTTTGTTTTGGCCCCGTCCAATATGATAAATATTAGCAATCTATTAAGGCTGAGTTCGTGGATTGCTCGTTTAGGTAACAATAATGTTAGAGAAAGAAAATCGACATATAAGATAAGTAACTTACACTACCTTGTGTTTCACGAGGAATTTCAAATTTATTAGGAAATATTAATTTTTTCTCCCTTAAAATACATTCTAAAACTGTTCCGTTTTACACACATGAAAACATCGTGAGGAAACCCGTGGTTTTTGGACATTGGGACATAATATCGGTCGATATAAAATTACTACTCAGTAACTGAACATGTCAAATTATAAATCCGTGTTCGTAAATAGAAACATTCTCAGATACCTACCTACCTAAAACAATTTCCACTATAGGTACGAGTATTTCTGTAATCAACATTTCCTCAATTTACACCTACAGTCAGATCAAACATCAGGTAAAATAAATGAGCAAACTTAGTAAATCAGATCAGACCTCTTATCGCACATATAAGTTTCGCTCAAGTGGGCGTAGAGGGAGCAGATTTGATCTGAAATTCCCGCTAGGGCGAGCCGGATGAATACTAATGGGGCGTACTGGGAATCGGCTTCTAGATGCAAGCCAGGTTTCATATAATCCTCGTTCGGGTTGTGATTACGCATTGATGAAATTGTATTTACCTTTCTCCTAGCTAATGGGTTTGGTTATCAACAAAATCTGTTAAGCCAGGACCGAAGCTACTCGTACTAAAATTCTACATAACATAGTTAAAAAAAATGAAAAATAAATATGCCTCCTATGGATTGGTATATTAAAAATAACTTAATTTTTATTGAAAGTACTCTTCGACTTAAGTGCTGCGATTTTTCACCCAGAGTCCCTCGGTTACTCTATTCCCTGATAGATAACGTTTCTCGACGTTGTTTTTATAGCGTCATAAAATAGTTATTGCTGTGAGACGATAACACGCGATTTATAACACTTTCGCCCATACCAGGGGGCTTAAGGCCCTTAAATACTGACATGCACTTTATTTTACCACTGAAATAATGCTTTGGTCTTATCATATTTTCCTCGAGACTTTTCAAGCCATCTGTTTCGCAACTATTTTCCTGTTATGCTGGGAATAAATAACAAGGATATTCCATGTGATCCCGAAGGACTCTGTCTAATCAAATATTGAACACTTTTACGCGAATATTAGGCAGATGGAACATAAAGTAACCAACGTGTACCCATGGGATTAATTTCAGGATATGCTCTGTTACTTGACTTTAGAAGATTACCTGTATCTTCATTTAACGCAGTGAAATCCAGTGTTTAAATAAGTAATTTGCATGAAAATAGGTCACATTCGCGTCCATAATATCCCACGCATACCTATAGCGTAGGTGAATGTATTTAAAGCGAGGGCCTTCCAAACCCCGGTTTGGGGCTCGCCACCAAATTAGACGGAAATTCAAACTCGAAATCAAGGTCGAAATGAATAAAATTCAATTACTTTACAGCGAGGACCTGTCTTAATTTTATTTTACTTAGTTCAAATGGGAATTCACGGATTTGGACGTAAATCTTTGATTAAAAACTCGAATTACTAAGGAACTTGATTTTAAAATTAAATTCTTGGCGTTTGTGACTTTCGTCGCATTATTTTAATTTAAAGCTTTTTCAATGAATGTCTGTCTTTTTCAATAAAAGTCAAAGCTCGCTAAAAATAGACCAAAGGCATATTTCCTTACTATTCAACTCGTGTTAATATATTTTTTTAATTGGTTTTGACAAAACAAATATGCAATTAAATAGAACATACTTTAAGCGTAATATCAGGCTGTCGTACCTAGCTAAGTAAGTACCTCGTTATTCCACGTTGCTCTAGTTCTCATTCCACTCCAATTATACCTGGAAACTAGGTAGGTAATAGCCACTTACCGCTAGATTATTGTTTGTATTATAATATTTGCCTACAAGTAAGAATAATATCTACTAATGTAAGATGTTCTCTGTGTGGTGTCGTTCTAAGAGTAGTTTAAGTAGTTTTTACTGTTGTGTGAAAAATATATATTTTAATTAAATAAAGAGATTAATAATAATATTACAATGGGTAATGGTTCAAATTCTACAGTGGGAGTCGTATCATCAAGCACAAAGTTGGTAACGTCAGGCGCGCTCGACGTGCCAGACTGCGGGCACCTACAGTTAAAACTGCAATCATCCCGACACGGAACAATTTGCAGAGTTGTGTGACAACAAACGCAATTATACCTAGCTTCTGTAGCTAGTAGTAGCTATAGCGTAGCTCAGGAAATCGCTAGTTCACTGCATTTTTTTTATGTAGATTCAGTATTAAGTCCTTTAATCTTCATACTTTATTATACGCATGATTTGGATTGAATTGATAGATTTATAAGCTTAATAGGTAAAGCATAGGAAACGAACTTTACCGATCTTATTGACAAAATCTTTTTACGGTTGAATATTAGTAAGGGCAGAAGATATGCTACGGCGTAGCTATTGCTCGTAGCAAGGTGCTACGAAGTATCTAATCTTGTAAAACTTCCTTCAACAAGAAGTGAGAATTCTTACTTCTTTTTATTCTTCGGTCTTATTTACTTTATACATTTTCTGTTAAATTATTATAAGTATTTTTAGACCAAAATTATATAAGTACTTACCTAATTGCTTATATAATAATGATAATGAGTTACAAAGCCACGTAGCAAAGTTGTATGAGACAAATGATCCACGTCTTCATACCAAGTATACGGGAATGTTTAGTATTGTTTGCTTCTGTGAGCGACTCAAACCCACAAACAACCTTCGAATACGACATAAATTCGCAATTCGCACTGCGGTGAGCCACCGGCCGTCGTCAATCAAAGGCACACATAACACAAACTTGTGTCCTTTCCTTTGCCAAACAGTGAGGCAGGGGCTTTTGTGAACTGAGCCTGATAAAGTTTCTCCAAGTTACTAGCATCGGTGATTTAGTTGCTCGCTACTAAGGTTACGAAACTCACCGACCATGTAGGTAATTTTTGTAGGTATACCTAACCTACGTATTTATTAAAGATGAATGTAAACAAACGCCCCAAGCGTTGAATATCCGGTACTAAGCGATTATTGAACTGAAGTCAGAATAAAGGCTTTCCCCCTAGCGCACAGGTTCGCGTGGTAGCCTTGGTGTCCAGACCGCGAGCGATGAACAAAACTACCGAGGTTGCCTCGGGAGACATCCCGAGGCAGCCTCAGTAGTTTTGTTTTATTTACATGACATGTGATAACTAATTCAGATACCTACCTATATTTTCTTACTCAGATTAAACATGTAGGTAGCGCCATCTATTAACAATTTAAAGAAATGTTCCATAAAATCCTGTTTATTAGGACAATTAATAGGCAATATTCAATGATTTTATATAGTATAGATATGTTACCTTCATGTAATTGCAGTTTGAAATCTGTTCCGCGAATTCAAAACTGACATAAGATGTCAAATGTTTACTAGTTCATAGAGTAACATTTATATTCGTAGAGTGGACACTTGAGGGAAATGTAGTGTAAATAGGTAAGAAATAAAACACCTTACAAAAGTAAATCATATTTATTGAAATTGAAATAATTAATGATAAATTAGTAAAATACACTTTCTAAATACCTTCAAAAAGATTTAATTTATTTCTTTTCTGTCTCTTTAAAAGTTTTTTTCATTCGGGGTTATTTTTATGTGCGGAATGAAGACGAATATTTGTGTATTTATGAATTATGGTTTTAATCAAATATACGCGATGATTAAAAATAGGTACCTGATGTGTTGAATGTTCGATCAGAATTTACATTTACATCGGCATCAATATTCGCATCTACACTAACTAATCTATGTCCGCGCCTCAATTATTATAATTATTTGGAAAAATAAATAATCTAAGTATCTTTGCATACTCGCATGTGATACGAGATTCCTTGTGTTTTGTTTACTTTAGCATCGTAATTGGTACACTTCCGAAACACACACGATGGCATTTTTAATTTGTTTTAGCAAGGACACAATAACCTACGGCATGTCAAGCTCGTGATTGCGCTCGACGCAGACTGACAACTAAAAGTTACAATTGGGTTTTATTTGAGTCTTTACAATGCGCGTGCTTGTAACAAATCTATACTATATAAAATCATTGGCAATATTAGTAAAACAGTTTAAAATTTAATAAATATAATAAAAATAGTCTACCATATACCTACTATATAATAAAGACATTAAATTTTACAAGCCATAAAGCTTACATAGGCATTGAACCAGCAATCAGATAGTTTATGGATAAGATTTAAGTATAAGTATTATTTAAACAAAAACAATCTTAACAATGTATTAAAATATTTATTAGTAAATGTCTTGAGGTGGCGGCCGACCAAACAACAGTTTCCATGACACAGGCTGCTTCAGTTGTGATTGTAAATCCGACTTGTCTTCAAATAATGATAAAATGTTCTTTAGCTGAAGTATCATATCATACGCATCAGGAATGTTGTCACCCTCTGAGCAATACTTGTACAAAACCAAGCAAGGCAGTAGCTTCTCTTTACAAATATCATAAAGTATAGATGCAAAACCACCTCCATAGATCTGTAATCTTCCATCAATTGTTTCATGCTCAACCCATGCTAATTCCTGTGTAGACTTCTTATATGGGCTTGAATCTGTAGCTATGTATCTAAAAGGTGAACTCATAATATGTTTCTTTTCATGTGCAAAACTGCTTGTTAGTACAACTACATTGTTGATCTTTTTCTTCTTAAAATTTTCTACAGTTTCAACCAAGAAGTTTTTGGCATATTTATATACTAAAGGTGCTCGTAACTGAAGTACAATCAAGCTCTTCTCAGCACATTTGTACAGCTCACAGCTGCTGGATAGACTTGTAGATTTCAGGTCATATGGATCATACCCCAAGACTGGTATAAACGCTGGACTATATACAGTAGCTATTTTTTGCATGTTCAATGAAGAAATTAGCAAGTCACAAGCCAATTGTCCAACATTACCCACTGCGATACTCGGTACAACGAGTGTGTAGCCGGCGAGGTCCGAATCTTCTAAGAACTTCCAAACATTTTTACTTGTCATTTTAGACACTTCGCTTTTTGTTTTATCGAAAAAAATATTATTGTAGTTTCGGGATGGTGGAACAGATATATTTTATTTTGTTCGGAAAGCAAAGCACAACAAATAATTTGTTTGGAATTTTTTGTGAATGACTCGGTATGTTTTTACTTTTTAAGTTTACTTTTGACAGTGACTTTGACTTGTGTCCCAGGTGCTCAGAAAAGTTTACAAAGTTCAAAAGTTTTTATTAAAGTAGAACGAATGCGTCCTATGCAGAAGGAGAAGAAGGAATATAATCTCTATGGCCAGGTGATAATTGATTAAAAGTATTACGAGTATGTTCTTACCTTCAGGCCCGGAATGTTGAATTTGGCAAAATGTTGTATTCTTATAATGTTGAATATACCAAAACGTTGAGTCCTAAAATGTTGACATGGCAAAAAAGTTGAGTCCCAAAACGTTGAATTCTCATAATGTTGCAGTTACAATTCCTTTAATGTTGAATTTCCAAAATGTTGAATTTTCATAATGTTGTAAAGTTGAGCTCAGTGAGACGATATTTATTAATGAAGCAGAAAGCTCTCATAACGTTAAATATAACCAAACGTTGAATCCTAAAATGTTGACATGGCAAAATGTTTCAATATGTTTCTTCTATTTTCTTTTTTCCCTTTTAAAAAAAAACGAAGAGCACAGTATACTCTTTTCGATATAAAATATAAAACTCTTTTGAATCGTCTGAATAAACAGAAAATCACTCCACTGAAATTCTTAAAAAAGATAGTGTACATAAGACTTAAGTTAGGCTTTTAAGATAATTTAACGATAGTTAGATAATTTTTAAGAAGTTGAATAAAAATTTAAGTTGGGTTTAGTATTATTTTGTTTTCACTTATGTAATGCGATGATAGGTAGCTCATTGGTGTGACAGTGACGTCGACTTCCGATCCGTGAGTCGTGGACCATGCATACAGACATACTGTGGTTGGTAGGCTGTTTTCTACAGACATGATGATGGTAGCTTTCTGCTTCATTAATAAATATCGTCTCACTGAGCTCAACTTTACAACATTATGAAAATTCAACATTTTGGAAATTCAACATTAAAGGAATTGTAACTGCAACATTATGAGAATTCAACGTTTTGGGACTCAACTTTTTTGCCATGTCAACATTTTAGGACTCAACGTTTTGGTATATTCAACATTATAAGAATACAACATTTTGCCAAATTCAACATTCCGGGCCTGAAGGTGTACTTATATTAAAAGTATAAGAAAGAACCAAAAACATTTTTATTATTTATTGTCTTTATATTTTATAGAAAAGGAAACCTACGTATCATCCTTCCTAAAAGTCAATGTCATCAAGCAACTAAAATCAAAACATGTCAAGTTAAACTGTCATTATTTGATTATTTCAATTTGGTTGTGGATGGTGGGATTTTATGTGAATTTTTCTGATTTTTTGTCTTTTGAGACTCAGGTAGAGTCTTACCTGGGTAGTTCAATTATTTTTACTGGATTATGACTGAAGAACAACCAGCCGATCCACAGTTAGAACACTTCATCTATTCTGAAACACAGAAGCAACGGTTCCAGGTTAGTTCCTATCTAATAATTGTAACATAATTTTTATTTATGTGATGTAACGTAACAAACCAATGCAACATTTATAATAAACCCTGAGAAATGTTGTGAGAAAAAGCATGGATGGGTGTTTCATAAAAATGTAGGTAACAAAACACAATCCCTGAGTAACACTGACCTTTGAGCTGAAACAGATAAAACATACCTAATTAATCCTAAAATTATAATTACAAAATTAATAGTTGAATGTATCTTTTCAGGTGTTTGTTCATGGACTAACTGATACTTGTTGGGAAACATGCATGGGGTGGCCTTCAAACCGTCTCGATTCCAAGACTGAAGTATGCATCAAGAACTGTGTTGAGCGATTTATTGACGCCACAACCTTTATCACCAGGCGGCTTATGAACACAACAAAGTACCGCTCTGATTCACCTCTACAATTTCAATAATTGAGGAGTTACTTGAGTTTAGACAAAAAAATTATCAAAATGTTCTCCAGCATCAAAAACTTTTTGCACCGTCACAGAAGGAAGTTTGTAGTCACAGGAGCTGTAGTGGGAGGCCTATACTTACTCAGCAGCTATGCACAAAAGAAATTACGAGAATGGCAAGAAAAGGAAGCCAAAAAATTTTTTGAGATGACCCGTAAAAAACAACATTTTGAAAGTACTGAAAGAACATGCAATCAAACAATACTTTCTCTTTCAAAAATAGTATCAGAAAGTATTTTATCTCATATAAACACAGAAGAAATTGTTCAAAAGCTGAAGGAAAACCCGGAAGATAAACTTGCACTTTGGGAACAATTGAAAATTATGATATTTACTCGAATGTGTGTTCTTGTGTATGCTTTATGCATATTACAAGTTACCCTAAGGGTGCAACTCAATGTTATTGGAGGTTACTTATACCGAGACTCTGTTCACGAAGAGGACCCTTTAGTTGACAGTGAGCTACAAACCAAATACTTGTCACTCTGCCATCACTTTGTGGGAAGTGGCATTGAAGATCTTGTGAAACAAATCAATAAGGCTGTGAAAAAAGTAGTTGAAGGAGTATCACTAAAAAGTAAGGTCACCCTACAAGATGTAGAGCAGATGTTCTGGTCTATACAAACTATTCTTTGCACAGACACCACTGAAGGTGATCCAGTAAAGAAGATGGTTCACTATCTTGTTGGACACACTGTTATAAATGAAGCGAAATTGGACACTATTGTAAAAGAAACCATGGATATTCTGGAAAGTGATGAAGTTACATCCATTGCTGTTCTGTCAGTAAGCCGTAGCTTCTCAGCGGTTATTGATGAAGTGGCTAATCTATTTGCCACTAAATCAACACCTGTTACTAAGAATGATTTGGAAGTGAGCGACCACATTGTAACCAATGGCGCAATGAATATTTCATCATTTGTAGATGTGAACAAGGTTGATATTCACTTTGTGAAACTTCTGCCTGTGATGAATGAATTGATCATAAAGAACACTTGCAAAGGCAACACAAACATTCCCGACTTGCTGACACAACAGCTCACTCTGTCTGATAAATTGAAATTGCTTGGTGCAAATATTTACGAGGTTTTTAGCAGTGCTTGAACAGACCTAATCATTTTATTATGTAGCTTTAAATTGTCTAGCACTGTTTAGGAAAAACCTGATTTTGATTAATAGATCCCAAAAGGTATTTAAGAAAACCTTTCTTTTTTTACTGTATCTGTATAAATTAGTGGTTATGGTAATGATTGTTCTATTTGGAAGGGTTTAAGAAGCGTAAGTAATGTTTATTGGTATTCGAAGTAATGTTTAGCAAATCACTTGTCACAATATTTCTTTTGGATGATAATAGATTTAATATAAAAAAGAAAAATGTTTGAAATTAACTCTGAATCACACAGCATTCAAACGTAATTCAAACCTCATTCTATTTCAAAGCTTATCAGTAATTTCTCTGCTTACTTGAAATTTAATGCAGTATTTAAATTACCTATGTATGTACCTTCTATAAATGTGATAAATAAGTTTTGTAATTAAATATGCTAGGTTGATCGCTAGTTTTACTAGAGTAGATAGTGTCCATTTATGTAAAATTGTTCATGTTTAAAATTAAATCTTTGAGGATAGGTGGATTATTATTTTACACTTTAGATGCGATTGCGCCATCTCTTGTCTTTCTTGCGAATTGTTATAAATAAACACGTAAATATTTATGACGAGTATGAAATCACCTGTTAGACAAAAATAACATTAATGAGGCTTATAAAATCCCATAACATAAACATTTTATGCCATAAGTTGTCGTCATCTTTCTCATTAATGTCATTTTAGTGATGTTTATTTAGGAACATCTTGATTTTAGAATGCTTCTCATATTTCATGTTTAAAGTTTATAGCACTTGTCTATTAATAAGGACGAAAATATTTTCTATGAATATAGGAATTTAATTATTGTTTGATACGAGTACGACAATTGGTGAACAAATTAGACGCAACCACTGATGAAATAACTATAAGAATTGTAATATGATAAGATTGTATTTACTGTATTTTCTTTGCATTTGGGGATATAAATAAACATATACATAGCAACATAGGTACTAGTTTCATTAATTCTACAGTTGTATTAAGTAAAGGAACATTTGTTGAATTTACTTTGTGTCCAGCAATATCTATGCATATATCTATTCAATAATTTTGAGATAGTTTACAATTAGGATCAAGCCTGTTGCTCAGACATTGTCCATATGACATGAACCTATAACTGCAAGTGAGGTACCGTTAAAAACAACAAAATTCGATAGGTACTGTTGAGCGACCTTTTAGTATTAGTCTTGCGTAGTAATTATATGTTCTGTGGTATAGTCGAATATTATGCAATGTTTCAAGATCTGTCTGGTACATTATGTATATCCCACTTATACTTCACCTCGACACCTTGGGATTCGTTCCTGCGGACGCATACCATCCACCTTTGGAGATAGAGATCTTGGTGAACTCAGTTAGTTCTTCGGAGTCTCTTCCTCCAAGTAATATTGACCCTGCCAGAGACTGGAATTTCAATAGATGTGACTTTGTTAATTTACACTCATTGCTACTTCAAATCTCCTGGGATGATGTTTATGGATCTGATGATGTGCCCGGTGCATGTGATAAGTTTTATAGCATTCTTTATGCATAAATAAATACTTATGTAGGTAGCTACACCGGGACTGCGGCCAGCAGATTAGCTCTTTGAAGTGACCATTGGCAGGCCATAAAGCGAGGAGAACGGAGGGCCGATGGGGCCGAAAAGTTCTCAAGGCAAACACAGCGTCGGAAGTCTACCAAGAAGATTGACCGATGATGTTGCCAAAGCTACCAGTTTACGGCGCAGGGTCCTATGTCCAGCTGTGGAAGTCCGATAGCTGAAATGATGATGATGTGCCTACAAGAGTTTCGAGGGCTGACTTTCTTATTGTTACATACCTACTCGTAGTTGGAGGTGTGCAACATAACAAATATTTCTTAGCTATGCTGAATGCCATTGCTATTGTAAAGAATGAATTTGTATTGACACAGTTTTATTTTGGGATATCCGCGTCTAAAATAAGGTAGGATTCAAATGATTATTTTGGGTTACCAACATTCAATCATTTCATGATTTCAGCGGTCGCTTGTTATAATCGACAGTTGATGGAGTTGGCAAGCTAAAAATACTTGTAAAACAGGAAACGGGACTGTCTTGTGTTGTGCAACATCTCCAGAATCTATAAAAATTTAACAGAGGTATCCAGGCTGAATCATTTAAATTCTTTTGATAGAAAGTACCAAACATTCATGATAAAAAACTATAGGTAAGTATATATAATTTAACCTACCAAGTAGGTAGATATTCTAGTTTATAATCGCTATGGATAACACCTATAACATTTTGGCTGTGAGTTGTTAAGTAGATACCTAAGTAGGTACATATAGATTAGATTTATTAAATCTCATATTAATTTTAGAGTTAGGTACTTAACTACCTATGTTTTAATTGTTGCCCTTTTGATATTTTGATTAAGATGTAAATGGCCTAATTATAATTGGAGTAGTAGGTACTTACTTATAGTAGGGGAGCCGAAGAGGGGATTTCGGGATTTACTCGAGCGCGTCAGATTAAGATACTGGAGATAGCTAGTACCCAGATAAGTACCTCCACCAAATATAAAAAATCTATCTATGTTCGAACGTGAATTATAAGGGAACAAAATTTACTTTTGTCATATTAGGCGCATCACTTTAGATAATTGTCAGATTAAGATATGGTAGAATCAGAACATAGAGATGAACCATATACATCTAAATCTGACGCTCTAACACCTTTAGAAATGCCAGTTTTTTTGTTCTTTTTTTTGATAAAAAATGAGTCGCGATTTTTAATTTTTTAACTTTTACGTACTGCCACCCCAATCGTGTAAACAATCAGATTTACAAACGTATATTATCAATCATATTTCCTAAATTATTTTTAAGTATGTAAGTATGTTAAGCTGATTTTCAATTTATTGAATCTGATTCATAGAATCTATCACTAACTGACGCGCTTAAGTACGTCCATACATCAGTATTTTTTTAAATAAGTTTTTTTTTATCTATGGTCGCTTCCCCCACTGATGAAACACATCGGTCTCATACAATTTTTTTCTTCTTATCATCTACCAAATGCAACCCAATAGGTCTCTTTGACGCTCGAGTAAATCCCCATTTAGCATCGTCGCCTCCCGTACTATTACTTATCTAAAGTACCTGCATAACAATATTATAATGGCTGTGCCAATTTAGGTGGTTTTAAGTTTCTTTGTGTAGTGTGGTCCAGGGAAGGTTCAAAAGGAAAATAAATGAGATAGAAACCAAGCGATAAAATACTTTATGTTACAGCCATTGTTAATTTAGAAATTTTGATTACCTACATACTGAAATAAACGACTATCGTGCCGATAATGTCCTTGGATCGATAAAAGTGATTTAATCACCATGAGAGATTACCACTTTACACATCTAGGTACCAACCTTCACTAACAGTTGAATTTATTATTTACATTTAATTTATTATACCTAATTAAAATAAGAAAGTCAGAGAAAATAAGCTAAAGAAAAACTGATTTTCCTGTTTTAACGAACAGTTTTTGTATTAGTGACGACTAATAAAAGAGCGAAATCTTTTAACACAAATAATTATATTTACTTAAAAACAGATTTTGGCCTCTTAAGTTAATTGGAACAAATTTAAGTATTTGAATAAATGAACCACATACATAGCTTCCGGTCGAAACGCCCTAGCTAATCTTGAAGTGTCTACTGCAACTTTATGTCATCAAACTGAAATATTAGGGCACGTCTACCTTGCGTCTGGTTATCAGTGGTGGTGTTACGGAGTTACCCTACGAACACATCAATGCGGGAAATGTATGCGGCAGGCGGCGGCAGTTGCGCGCGCACCTTCTTCCGACCAATACGCCACGCGACAAACACCTATCGCGCCATAGATATCGACTCGAAACAATCACTAACATAACCCACAACTTCAAGAATCCAGGACTTGAGAAACATATTTTATATTTAGTGACCACGACAACTCAGTTTCAGGATGGAACGACATGTCATGTGAGTAATTTTATTACAAGATTACAACCCCCATTTAAATTTCCATTTTAGAATACGAAAATTTTGCATTCGGCCAATAACAACCTAAATCTGTAAATCTTTTTAATGTAAATAATGTCTATGGTAGAATGTAGGTAGGTTTCGTTAATGATTTGATTCTTAGTAAATAGGACAAGTTCCAGAGGTCCCGAGGGCTGGTTGTTATTGTTATGTAAACCTCGAACAACGCACCACAGCCCTTTTTGTTCCTAGATTATTTTTTCATTAATTATTTAAGAACCGCGAACAGTCCGTTAACAAGCATGCATAAAACGTTACTCATAATTTTAGTGTTTTATCAATGATTGCTGTTACAACAATCATGAAAATATAAATGTTCAACGATAAGACTTCATTTAAATTATTACGAATCTATTAACTAACCAGCCGCGTTTAACGTGATTTTAATTTAAACTTGATGAATAATTCGTAGGTAACTGGGTAATATTCATGATTTTCACACCTAATAAAATGAATGAAATCTTTAATGAAGCAAGCACCCACTGATTAAACAAAAAAATATTTAATGAGAACTATTCATCGACTAATGTTAATATTATAACAAGTGGACGAAATATAAAAGTTAAAAACATTATAACGATATAAGTATGCAAATCAGAAATATATTGAGTTTTTATTAACAAATACCTAATCTGTATTAATACGTACAATTTGTTTTGTATAATATATATTATATATATAGTCCAGTCAATTTATACAAAAAAATGAGGGTGAAGTTACATAAAGTCCCAACAAGCTGGATTTCTGTGAAATTGTTCAAATCATAATTATAAACAATGTCTAAAAGATCCCCATCATTCCACGTTAAGGAAAAAGTTTTATTCAAGGTTAAATGTCAAAAAAATTAGTTTTTCGCGATTTTCAGCAAAACGGTAAGTTTTATCATAAAAGTACCTAGGACAAAATTGTAGATCATGAAATTATCTATCAAAATGTATCAACACTTTTTTCTTACAAGCCACCATTTCTGAGATATAACGGTTCAAAAAGTTATAAAAGTTGGCATGCACAAATTGTCAAGTTCCCGATAAGACGATGTGGTCGCTCAGCGACAAAGCCTTTTTCTTGTAATTAAATAAAAAAAATAAAAAAAAATTGTCAAGGCCGGTCGTGCTCTAATATTGAATTATAAAAGTTGGCATGCACAAATTGTCAAGTTCCCGATAAGACGATGTGGTCGCTCAGCGACAAAGCCTTTTTCTTGTAATTAAATAAAAAAAATAAAAAAAAATTGTCAAGGCCGGTCGTGCTCTAATATTGAATCACAAACAACGGAGGATTCGTTTCGTTCCGACAAAGTATCATGCGATACATCGCTATTGACGCAATTTAATAACTTTTTGAACATTTCATTTCATTTTGTAAACAATTTTTATAACTTTTTGAACCGTTATATCTCAGAAACGGTGGCTTGTAAGAAAAAAGTGTTGATACATTTTGATAGATAATTTCATGATCTACAATTTTGTCCTAGGTACTTTTATGATAAAACTTACCGTTTTGCTGAAAATCGCGAAAAACTAAATTTTTGACATTTAACCTTGAATAAAACTTTTTCCTTAACGTGGAATGATGGGGATCTTTTAGACATTGTTTATAATTATGATTTGAACAATTTCACAGAAATCCAGCTTGTTGGGACTTTATATAACTTGAAATGTTTAAATTGACTGGGCTAATACCTATAAATTTTGTAATTATACTTAGTAACTATAAGAATCTGACATAACCAAGTGTATCAAAGTGTACCTACGGTGAAAATAAATACAAATACAAATTTTGCTAAAAAGCTCTGCTGTATATCGAGCTGGTAAGCTCGAAGCTTGTTTTTGCTTCTTTTAGTGTTACAAAATAGTTCATCACTCGCTGAAATCGTAAATTGAGTCGCTAACAGTGCAGTGGTAGGTACAATCTGTTTATGAATGAAAAATGTACTGCATTTTTTTTGTTATTTAATAAAATTGCTGGCATTTATAGATATTTCAATAGGTAAGTATGGACACGTAGTTTATAACACTTAATTTAAATTTCCTGCCTACCGTGAACATACACGATAAGAAAACAATAACCACTTATGCATGCATACCTATATGATCAAAGAGTTCTCAGTCTTTCAACAAAAATATACGTAAAAAATAAAACTTAATATAATACATTAGTTATTTTCAATGTGCGTAATATGATTAGCCTGATTATCCCAGAAATCAGGGCTCATTACGCCCTGTAGGTACTCAAGCTTAGTTTAACATTAGCTAACGTTTATTCTAACTTTAAGTTTTTATTTTTAAGCTAACTTTGTAAACAAGGTGCAAAATAACATTATAGGTAGGTAGGTACTTATTTTTAACCGACATAAGAAAATTGAGGTTTTCAATTCGACCATATGTTTTTTTATGTTTGTTCGCTTCGTCGTTATGAACCGATTTTGATTATTCTTTTTTGTTGAAATGAAGACATTTCAAAGGTGGTATGATAAGGAAATCAGGGTTGATTATGGCAGACATGAGAAATCGAGGGGAACTTTCAAAAATTGTACGGGCGACTAGTAAATTTAGAGCAATTTTGAAGTCGATTTAATTGGATGCAAATAAATGAATACTACACTAAAGTCTCAGGACTCAACGCACTCTCAACACGACCAAATTGTTTGTGTATTTCTATGAAGTCGAATCTTGCCGAACGGTGGAATGTTTTGGAAAACAGATGATTCATTTATGCAATGTTATTTACAAACATTCAGGGCTTAGAGATCATGTACAGGTACTTAATACGTATTGAGTACAATGTAGTGTAATTAACGGTTTACTGTTAAAACTAATAATCATGTCAGCCGCTGGTTATTTAAGTGAGTTTTCATTTTATGCTTTTTTTAGGTCCTAAATAAATAGTTTCAATAAGCGCCTGGTAGCTTCGTACACACTGTTGACAAATGGGAATAAAAAGTTGCACTGTTTCCTCACGCACTATGTTTTCCTTCACCGTTAGAGCACGTGTTTACAAAGCGCACATGTATTTTCAAGAAGAAAAATCCAATGAGCAAAAAATACAAATTACGTATTTAAAGTTTTTTATCTGCTATATAGGTAGTTTAATTTATCCTCAACTTTCAACTGAAAAATTAATTTAGGTATATAGGTATATCATCCCGTTCCGACATTACCTTACATAGGTAATCTACGTAACTTGGAACAACCACAACTTTTATTTATACCTAAGAGCAACATAATAATTTACCGTGGTCAACATTTTCCTGATTTCCAGTCTTGTTATTTATTAATAACAATTAAAACTACATAATATATTTATGTGGTTCTCTGAACGCTAATTAACAAACGTGTCAATTATATGTGTTTTCAAGATTTCCCGAAATCCTCTATGATTAATTACAATTCTTGATTTAGAGAGGAAGTCGCGTTATTTTTAGAAATTAAATCGCCGACATCTTCTTCTAATCTATCAGGTTTAGTTCTGCTGTGACAGTAGTGATGTGTGATCTCTATGTTGAGCTATGAGGTAACTATTTTATTTATATAGGTAGGTACCCATAAAAAACGTTACATCAACCATTTGCATAGAGTTTTAGAACCATTATTCATAATTCACAGTAATCATTGCGATTTGCTCACTGGATATACAAAATTAAACATTTTATACGAGAGTACTTATTCGAATAACATTTATCTAAACCAAGTACCTACACTGCACACATATACGTATGGAGAAGGTTGGGGACAAAATCGGCCAGATTTCTCTCGTTCCTATTTTACATTATTTATCAGGTTATGGCGATGTTATGTATGTCCAAATTAACTATTTGATCAAGAGAAACCATCAAGAACGAAGAGCTTCCTAAAAACGCAAAAAATAATATAACGCTATTATATTTATCAAATTTTATTTATTTACTAACGTTATCTCTATCCAAATATTAATGTTAATTCATCAGAGAATTGAACCGTTGATACGAGATTGAACACTTCGTCGATGCTATGATAGTGCATATTAAAGATCTTGTTAACATAAAATCATATAAATATAAAAATAAGGTTAATTAATCTTTAATCGACAAAATAAATCCTTTTAGCAAGCTAATGGAGACTTTTTCACTAACGATCCACTATAACTTTTGTCCCCAGTCTCCCCTACATAAAGTAGTTATAGTTACAGAGTATTGCGTAAAATATAGTACCAAACATAGAGCGTTGAGCGAGTATAAAATGTAGGTGTCCACTTTCTCTTTTATTCATTACCTTTTTGCTTTCCGCCTCGTGGCTTTGCCCGTGTTATAACAGCGCCGCTATTTCCCGCGGAAATATATTTTTTCCCTCGTTGGCCATAGTAAACTTTAAAGAATTATAGTACCTACCAAAAGTTGTTCGTTGTTTCATAAAAACAAATATTAAATATGCCAGCACTTATCACCAATAAAACTCTTTACGAGAACTTCAGTTAATCCATCTGACGCCGAGAACAATAAAGGTACATAGGTAGATTTGAAGATTAAAAGACTGTAGTACTTTACTGAACAAGTTTTATGAGTAGAGCACTTAAACGGCATATCTAATCTGTTGAATTGTCCAACTTTATTTATGTTGACATACATAGGTACTCTTAAGTGTCTACGAGAAGTATAATATTATAAACGCTAATATCAAGTATCAAGTGTTGATGAATGGATAGATAAATAAATATGATTGGAAAAACATAACAATTCTCAGGGAACCAAAACAGGGAGAAATCTTCAATTTATTCGTTACGCGCCATCAGAAAATATATAATTTTATTCGTTAAGTTTGCGGACAGATTTGAAATAAATTTCCTATTTATATAGGTATTACTAATAATTTATATAGGTACTTATTAATAATTTCCTACTAAGTTGCAATGTGACAGTACCGTCCGGTAAATTTCCCTGTAAAAATAAATAACTGCGACAAAATCTATATTATGGCCTCTACACACCAAAGCCGGCGGCCCGCCGGCACAGCCCGCCGGCTTAATGCCGGCGGGTTAACCCGCCGGCTTCAGAATGTCCAAGCCGCACGACTTGACACGACACAAGCCGGGGCTGTCGTGCCGCCGGCATTGCCGCCGGCACGACAGCCCCGGCATGTGGTGTTCTAGTAATGAAGAATGTTACTAGGTATGCCAAATCGCTTGAAATGTTGTATCAGTAAAGCCTGTATGTATACAAATATACTAGTTTTTGTTTAGTTAAAAAGTAGGTACCTAGTAGTTTTGATTTTATAGGCATTCAAAGTTTCGAAAAATATCGAGTCTCGCTAACAGTCACGTGAGCGCTTGTGACGTAATACCACAACTTCGCGCGGCCTACGGCCCGCTTAGTATCGCCAGCAGATTATAGTAGTAGTGCAACAGCTTGCGCAGTATTTTGATGTGTTTTCGTCCGCGTATTAAATTAATAGTTTAATAGTAGTACTTAAATATTATTCGATTGATAAAATGGATGAAGATAACTCAAATAGTAGAAGTACCTACCATTAAACTTTGACGTTAAAGACATTAAATTATGTATTAAAGTTTTGTTGCTATTGGTAGGTACGTAAGTATTTATTTATATATAGGTAGGTACCGCTCTTCTTAGTAAATTTAAATTAACAATACATTGATTTATTGCAAACTAGCTTCTTAGTAAATTTAAATGAACAATATATTGATTTATTGCAAACTAGCTTCCTCCAGTATTCGGCCCCGTTTTCCTCAAGAACTGTACATTTTCATAGGATTAAAAGTAGCCTATGTGTTATCGTCGTCGTACGGTTACAACTTGTTTTACTTCTAAATCGGAAACTAATTGATGTATCGAAGTAATTCTTTCACGCGTATTTTTTATATTTGACATAGAATATGGAGTGCTAATAATCAAAATTAGGTAACATTCTTTATTGCCAAATACGTCACTACTCTATGAAAGCCGGCGGGCAACTGACTGAGTGAGTTGGAGAGGGATGCCGGCGGGTTGGGCCGCCGGCACAGCCCAACCCGCCGGCATGATTGTAATGGCCTCTACACACCAAAGCCGGCGGCCCGCCGGCACAGCCCGCCGGCTTAATGCCGGCGGGTTAGCCCGCCGGCTTCAGAATGTCCAAGCCGCACGACTTTGCCGGCGGCAATGCCGGCGGCACGACAGCCCCGGCATGTGGTGTTCTAGTAATGAAGAATGTTACTAGGTATGCCAAATCGCTTGAAATGTTGTATCAGTAAAGCCTGTATGTATACAAATATACTAGTTTTTGTTTAGTTAAAAAGTACCTAGTAGTTTTGATTTTATAGGCATTCAAAGTTTCGAAAAATATCGAGTCTCGCTAACAGTCACGTGAGCGCTTGTGACGTAATACCACAACTTCGCGCGGCCTACGGCCCGCCTAGTATCGCCAGCAGATTATAGTAGTAGTGCAACAGCTTGCGCAGTATTTTGATGTGTATTCGTCCGCGTATTAAATTAATAGTTTAATAGTAGTTCTTAAATATTATTCGATTGATAAAATGGATGAAGATAACTCAAATAGTAGAAGTACCTACCATTAAACTTTGACGTTAAAGACATTAAATATGTATTAAAGTTTTGTTGCTATTGGTAGGTACGTAAGTATTTATTTATATATAGGTAGGTACTGCTCTTCTTAGTAAATTTAAATGAACAATACATTGATTTATGGCAAACTAGCTTCTTAGTAAATTTAAATGAACAATATATTGATTTATTGCAAACTAGCTTCCTCCAGTCTTCGGCCCCGTTTTCCTCAAGAACTGTACATTTTCATAGGATTAAAAGTAGCCTATGTGTTATCGTCGTCGTACGGTTACAACTTGTTTTACTTCTAAATCGGAAACTAATTGATGTATCGAAGTAATTCTTTCACGCGTATTTTTTATATTAGACATAGAATATGGAGTGCTAATAATCAAAATTAGGTAACATTCTTTATTGCCAAATACGTCACTACTCTATGAAAGCCGGCGGGCAACTGACTGAGTGAGTGGAGAGGGATGCCGGCGGCCTGACCCGCCGGCACAGCCCGGCGGCCCAACCCGCCGGCATGATTGTAAAAAATAAGGCCGGCGGGTTGGGCCGCCGGGCTGTGCCGGCGGGCGGTGTGTAGAGCGCTTAAAAAATAAGGCCGGCGGGTTGGGCCGCCGGGCTGTGCCGGCGGCCCGCCGGCTTTGGTCTGTAGACCGCTTTACGCAGAGCGTAGGTAACTCAATTTAATTATTTTATTTATACTCTTGTTTTATAGTCCGTAAACCATAGCATAGCATGGTTTTGTACTAATTATTGTTTGTATAAAATTAACTTTTAGCCTTTGGTTTGCTAATAAATAAAGTGAGAGAAGAGAGCAAATAAAACATAACACCCCTATTCACGTTCCCACAGCTGGGACACAGGTAGGTACTTCTCTCTTGACGAGAAAGATTAGGCCTTAATTCACCACGCTGGCCAAGTGCGGGTTGGTGAATGTCCTTCAAACTTTTTAAAGTTCTCAGAACATGCCGGTTTCCTCACGAAGTTTGCATTCACCGTTAGAGCACGTGTTTTTAAACCACACAATTTTCCAGGAAGAAAAATCAGAGGTGCGCGGCGGGGTTTGAATGTTTGTACCCACGACCTTTGGAATGAAAGTCGAGTGTGCTCCCACTTAGCCAACACGGCATGGAGAGCAAATACTAGTCGGCAAAACGATACGTACCTAGATACTGTTAAAACAATGACCCAAAAGGTTCACTGATGACATGCCTAGCGGTATTTGTCTCTGTAGTAGTAGGTACCACATGCCCACCCGTTATCATTATCACCTCGCCACGGTACTATCCACCTATTTATCATACTCTATTGTGTTTTTTCACAGTTTATGCCATCACTATTGACCCATATTACACATCACTTCTGGGTTTAACAACATACAATAAAAATATTTTAGTACCCACTTAGGTAATATAAATAAATATTCTTAATATAGGTATCATATATCTTATAACTATCTTGGCTTATTTATTCATTATAATATGTTGGCACTATACCTACCATCCTACACATAACGACTCTACTAAACGTCTTTTGCAGCTACATAATAAAGGTCCCTAAGTATGTAGGTACCTAAGTTCACTAAGGTACAAAAGTAATTAGGATATCTAGTAATAAGAAAAATAGGACACGAATTAAATCTGTTAATTTAATTTAAAATTGATTGGAAACTACATTAAAAAAACCTTAAAGGTTATTTGAAAATACCTACATACGAGTATGTAATTGCTTCCGATTTAAATTAGTTGTGTTGTTCATTTATTACAGGTGCTTAGTGTTATAACTAATCTAGTTATAAATATTCAAAGGTAGGTAGGTTGATCTACAATCTGAGAACTACTACTTCCTTACGAAGGATAGAATCATTATTTATTCAGGCTGGCAACGGGTCTACCCAATATAACCCTTTACAAGTCACCAAATCCTCTTGGTGTAGTACCATGCTTTCGGGTTGGAGATCGCAGTAAATTGGTGATGCTGATGTCCACGCGTGACGCGCCTTATGTCGTTCTTTTCTCATTCTTTTTAGAGATCGATGTTGTTCTCTACATTTCTATGATTATCTCTAGGTAAAAATAATTTCAAATAGTTAGGGTACCTATAGAGTGTTGGCTAATGCGAATCCTTTATAAGTTCTTGGGTAAAGTAAGATATATATAAATGAAATACTGAGGTAAATAAGTCATATTATAATTTATTTAACTCAGTATTTCCTCGCAAAATAATTAGAGAAAAGATAACTTCCGTGTTTTATACTTGTCTTGGTCGAGATAATCTGTAGATTCAGTGATCGGTGCCACAAATTTATTTCTACTTTGTGAGATCAGTGCCAAACCAAAGCAGATGTCAACATTATGATATTTCTATTTACAGTCTATAGCTATTTTTTTTATTTGTTTATTTGATTGCCAAAATGACGATCACACAAGTATCTAACAACTTTATAATTTTGTAGATTGACTTGACACTGGCAAATTGCGCTTAATTTAGCGCAGTGTTATAAAAAAACTAGAATTGTTTATTTATTTACGTAAAGGAAACTTAGGATGACTTAATTTTATTTTTAAATATTTTATTATTTTATATATAAGTAGTAGTTTTTCCGATGCGGACAAATTCGTATTTTTTCAAAATTTACAGTTCAAAAGGTAGTAATCTTAATTTATGCAAGGTAAGTAAATTTTTATCAACAAGAGTGAATATGCATGAGCCACTTATAATGGCTGAACTTAGCTAAGTCTATTCTCATGATCACTAAAGTGACAGTGTGTTTTGTAGAGTGGTTTCGGGTTCGATTCCCGCTCCGGGAATAGCTGTTTTTAGGCGTAAATAAGAATTACATCAGCCTGTGTACTAAACAGCGAGTTACCACAAACATACATGCATACTCTTATTATTTCACCGATATAGGTAAATGTTATATCTAATACAATCTACAAAAATATTCAGCGGGATAATTTAAATCGATAAAAATGAATCATAGTTTTAAAAATAACCAATTAGTCCAGTTTTTATTAGAACATGTGTGTTTATCTGAGTGCCAAACTGTAAAATAGACAAAATTAGGACTGACAACTTAAATACCTATGTATTAAACCTGTCTTGATTAAAATTATAGGGATTATATTACCTACATTTTGTTTGGGTATATGTAGGCATTAGTTGATTTAAGTAAGCTCGGCAGTATTTCATTTGCAGTGCCGGCCTAAGAATAGTACCTACATATTACCCTGTCTTTTAACGTGGGTATCGTCAAACCGACTAAGGGATTTATATAAGTCCTGGAAGACAAGCATCAGCGTCATTATATGCACTGTGCGATCACCAACTAGCCTGATACCTACCTAGTGAGACCTGATTTAGGTTAGGTTGTAATGATGAAAGAGTATGAATATTAGAATTTGAAATTAGGGTAACATACCATCATTAAACGGTTTTTGAGTTTCCTAATATTTCAGCACTCTTACAGGCGCCATCTTTTCGTGTTTTTTTACCGTGTTCTAATATTGTTAAAAACCATGATAGTTTAAAAAGCTAAAGAATATGAAGCTCCAGGGGTCCAAATTATTGTACAAGCTAGCTCTTAGCTCTATCAGTTTTAGTTCTAATTACTTAATTGCGACCATTTTGTAGTGACAAAGTTCTTAAAGGCTTTTAATGATGCGTATAATTATAATGTTAGATAGATAACTTTGTTCTCTTATTTGATCTGTTGATCTGTGTCCATCCCAAGGTTGCCTGGCAGAGATCGCTGTCAGCGATAAGACCCATTGACCCAATGTTATATAAAACTGTTTTAATTACCATCAATTTGATTTATTTCCCTTCCAGATGAGCCATCCAGTCCGATAGCAGACAATGGAAGGTGCCAGACATATAAGTAGCACCTCGGGCACGGGTGGGTAGCCGGTATGCGTGTCCGCGGGGCGTACGTGCTGCGGGCGCTGCGGCGGGTGGCCCTACTGCTGCCGCTGGCGCTGACAGCACTAGCGCTGCTGCTGCTGCCGCGGCCGCCGGTGCTGTCGCCGCCGAGGCCGCTGCCGCCGACTGTCCCGCCGCCGCCGCCTTTGCCGCATAATGAACATCAACTTCAGGTAGATATAAATGATAATAGATGTAGGTATCGGGGCCAGACGATATTATCGGGGTAGCAGGAAGGAAGGAAGCAGTGGATGCGATTCAAATTCACTTATTCAAAAATTTTGGGTTTTACAGAGATCTTAATTTATAAAAGTTCAGCCAAAACTTACCTTTACAGGCGTATGAATACATTATAAAATTATTACACACATTGATTGGCACAGAACCGAGCGAATTGCCGCTATTAATAGGAGGCTTCAATCCTAAATTAGGTTTTTTAGAGACAGTAAAGGCACGCAATAAAATTAAAAACACAAACAGTTAGGAACAGCCACATCATTGAAATTGACACCGACCGTCACGTTATCACCGTTTTGTTTCAATTTGTATAATCTATACCTATCTACGTAGTATTTAGAAACTCGTCTCTGCTAGTCCTATATTCGTGGTAACGGAACAGTATACTCTTTATACTCGAAAAATAAACTCTTTGATACCAGCCCGACACACCGCTTTAGTTAAGACCATACATACTTATTTCACGGTAAAATGTTGTTTAAATTACCTTGATAATGTAGCGTTCTATGAAAAGGTAAATTAACCGACTGCTGCTGATCAAAGAATAGTGCCACTTTATGTTCAAGGGAGTGTCATCAAATCGTTTGGTAAGCTTGGTAATTATACCAAGACCTATAACGGTTTTTATTTAGGGATGCCCCGATACACCTTTTTGCCGATACGATACCGATACTCTTTTAAAAATATCGGCGATACCGATACGCTTATTAAATTCAAAAATGAAGGTAAAATAATATAACACTAGTCAGATTATTTTTTTATGAATATAAAAAGAACAAAATATAACAGAACAGACGAAATAACACCGTTTAAAACTATAGACAGGTTAAGATTAAGTAGTCGCTAGTTTTTGTAATTAAAATTAACATTGATGAGATTTTTGTTTAAAAAACAAAGTATTCTTAAGTTTTGCAGAGAAAGGAGATTTTGCAAATCTGTTTGAATAAGACCTGCGGTGGAAAATAGTCTCTCAGATGCGACAGAACTCATTTAGAAACTAAAGTAATTCTGCGCCATTTTTTTCAAGTTTGGGTATAAGACGTCATTGCGCCAGAAAACAAACGGATATGCGCCTCTCGATATATTAGGAGACCTAAGGTATCTCTCGACATCATCTCTCGAGAATTGCAGCTCAGGGTAGACAGGGGCTCATCTTCCTCGAACTCTCTAATAATATTTTCACAAACGCTCCAAAGCCCGCCCGTTTACATTATATTTTTAAAGCGCGAAATTTGAAAAGTATCGTTGAATCGGCCATAAAAATATCGCCGATGCCGATATCGGCAAACTTCGAATATCGCCGATATATCGGTATCGGTATCGGTATCGGATGCATCCCTAGTTTATTGTGAGACATGCCATTTATACAAAGTTTAATAAGTTTAGTAGTTTTTGAAATCTGAGTAGCGAGTTGCGTGAGAACGGCCTTGGGGTGAAAATTGAACCTGAGAAAGAAAATTTGTTGATAAACCAATAATGTTTAACTTTAACATTTATCCAATAAGTCACACGTGTTTAGATCGAGAGAATAACACTTATTATAGCTATTTGTTATCTAAGACACCCGGAACAAATGGGTGTCTGCAGATCGTACAAACATGTGCAGGAATTGAACCCGCAACTACGCAACCACCTGCGTCACAGGCGGGCCTAATACCCCCTAACCACCGAGGTCTTTATGTTTCTATTCCTCATCGAAACGAATAGGTACGGACAAATTTTGAGAACAGACCAACAAAATATTGGTGTTAGATTAGAACATGAAATGGTTAAGGAAGAGTAGGTTCCTTATCTAATCAATTCTAATGCATAGGTACCTATGACTATGTGTCTAAGTTAAAAACTACGATAATTAATATATTCGTGGATAAAAACGAACCTATCATAATTGCTAGCAGCTCTAGTGAAAAAACACATTTTGTCATTGTTATATTATGTTAATGGTCTGATAAGTGAATAATAATAATTCGCAGAACCTAATAGCGGAAGTTGAAGATGCCGAGGACTCGAGCGACCCCGTACGAGAGATATCTTCGCGACCGTGGTACATGAAGGGCGGAGAGAAGCGGCCCCACATACACAACCCAAATGGCATGTTCCCAGAAGACGAGCCCGGAAATGACAGGTGAATATAACTATTTCACTTTCAAAATTTTCGTGACAAGAGCCGTCTTTTTCAGGAGGAATGAATAACTCTTTCCTCCTGAAAAAGACTGCTCTTGTCGTGGTCGAAACGTCGAGTGTTTAAACTACTTTGTAAATATGTGAGTAATTCCTGTTATAAAATCACATTTAACTAGTCCAAGTGATCTTTAGGATATTGACATAAATGACATAAATCTTTATAAAAAAAAAAACAAACCTTTGTTTTTTTTTTGGCAAAAAAAAAAACAAAGGTTTGTTTTTTTTTTGCCAAGTAGGGAAAAGACATATAAAATGGGGCCTGCCTCAATTTTGGATTGAAACAAAAGAAACCAGACGGGAAAAGGCAAGCGGGAACTGCGTCTTGCCTATGAAATTCTAGTGCCAAACGGAGTCTAGCTAGACGATTATATTGGTCCTGAGTATTCTGGAATGGTAAAGGAACATGAGCGTGCTTTTATTGTGCAGAATTAGAGCTGATCAATTTAAACTAAATCTAGCCTTGACTTTAGTAGGTATTTAGTTTTACTTAAAACACATGCTAAAATTTTGTTATATGGACTAGAAATCTGACGAGATTACACATATCATGTATATAATTATAATCTACTATGTATTAGTAAGTATTTTATACATGAATACGTACATAATATTAAAATAATTTACAATAAAGAACATAAACATAATTTGTTGTTCTTACTTACGTATGTCAAGACGGGTGAACAGCTGATTCATTCATTGTTCATTGTTCCAAAACAATTATTATAGCTTCCTTACGTAGTAAATAGGTAGCCGTTACTTTATATTTATAGAGGTAGAATATATTAATAAGGCAGGGGGATTTTATATCGCGCGTAATATAGCGTAATCAACGAAACAATTTAGCGAAAGACAAATTTAAACTATCATTGCTTATAAATATTGGCTTGAAGAAAACTAAAATTTACTAGTGCGGGTGCGATACCATAGTGCGGTAGGTACATCTAAGGTGTAAATTTTTTTTCAAACAACCGATAAAGAGTTATTGAACTCTGGTTGTGGCCACAGCACACCGTTCGAATTAGCGCCTCCAAAAATAACCAACGGTATTTTCTAAAATATTCAAATGGCACCAAGCTAGGTGTCGTTTCGGTAATTGGCATACTTATCAGTGATATGAACTGATTGTGTCACATTATCGATTATACAAGTGAACAAACACATAAGCATTATCAGCAACTTTAAAACATTGTTAACGGAACTTACATAAATGTTAAAAACTATAATAAGCCTTTATAATACATATTAGGTACCAGTTACGCAGTAGAGCTGGTGGTACCTACTGACTAAATAAATTTTGTCTATGCTATTGGTGAGCCGTGTTGGCTGAGTAGGAGTACACTCGACTTTCATCCCGGAGGTCGTAAAGCACCTCTAGAATTTTCTTTTAGAAAAAAATATGGCCTCTTTAAAAACACGTGATCAAACGGTGAAGGTAAACATCTTGAGAAACCGGCATGTTCTGAGAACTTTGAAAAGTTTGAAGGACATGTGTCATTCACCATCACCAACCCACACTTGGCCTGCGCTACCTACCCTGCGTGGTGAACCTAATCTCTTTCGTCAACAGAGAATTCCCTGTGTCCCAGCAGTGGGAATGTAATGCACAGCTAGCTGGGTGTTGTTATATTTGTCTAGGTATCTATGTAAATATGTATTATATTAAGAATATCAGAAATCTAGCACCCGTAACACTTTGTAGATGTTGCTGTGAGAATTGTCCAGCATTATTTATTTATTTAATGTAGGGACCTACTAAGAACTTTGCTGTCAACATACATCAATGATGTTTATAAAATAATTATGTCATTGCCTATCTACATAGGTACCATGTATATAGATATGTCTATCTATATATCTATATAGGCCCACCAAGAGACGGACGGCATCGTCGTTCTATAAGTGTTCTGTAACTATAGGTACCTACTGTGTTGTAATAAAATGTATTATGCTTCTGTTATAATGTGCTGTTATGAGAAATTAACCTAAGTATTGTTATTTTTCAGGATTGCCCAGCAGTTAATGTATACCCTGCCCGAAGATGAGGAAATTCCTGTTAAGAAAATTCTTCTGGCCAATGGTTTTGGAGCTTGGAATGTGGCTCAGGGTAGAACAGAGTTCCTCAGGAACAAATGTCCCGTGGACAAATGCCATCTCACAGCCGATTCAAGGGACGCCTCTACCGCTGACGCTATACTCTTCAAAGATCATTATACTCCATTCAACGTGAGGCGACCTCTAAAGCAGGTGAGACAGAGTTACTCAGGAACAAATTTCCGTGGTCAAATGCCACCTTACAGACCTTTATGGCACATATTCTCTATAGAGTTACCTACGCCTTGTCTATAGGTACCTACTGGGCATCGCATCCGCATATTTGAACTTTTTAACGATTTGATAAAATACATAGGTACTTATTTGATTATAAAGTCTACGTAGGTAAGTAACCTAATTTCGCCGTTGATGTATTGATAAAGTAATTAAGCTTGATTGTAAATTCATTATCTTTTAATACTTATCTAACTACTTTTGTGATAAGGTTTACTAAATTTGGAACCTACAGTGAAAATGTACCAGATTATCCCTAAGGCCTCGAATCAAATAATAGTTGTTGAAAAGTACGAGTAATAATTGAGTTTGTATAACGAGTTCTGTGAATCATAAAAATGTCCACTCGCTTATCGATAAAGTGTTTATCGCTTACAAAAGCCAATCGCCGGCTGTGACCGCACCCGATTTAATGATTGCTAGTTTTGAACATGCAGGATAAATGTATTCCAAAATCTCTGTAAATTTTCAATCGGAACATTATGTTCCTGAAGGTCACCTATTAAAAGTTATATGTAAATTGACCACATAAGAAATTGCGGAACTTTTACATTATAATTATGGGTTAGGGTTACCTACCTACCTATGTGGGAAAACTTTTAAATCGTTAGGTAGATAAAAAAAATTAAATCATTAGATTGTAGGAGTTTCCTATTTATATGAATTATGCGTAACAAACAACATACCTACATAAGTACTTATTGTTCTGAATTAACTTTGGAAATAATTAGTAACCCACACACAGCTCTTGGCGCGAACTGGACAATTTAATACAATCTAAGGAATAAACGATTAATAATAAGTAATTATTTTATTTTGTGACTTTGCATAAAAGCTAAAACTTTTTCTTTACAACATCACCTTTGATTGTAAATGAAATTTTGTAATGTGTAACGAACTAACGAATCAGGAGCTATGCGAAATTTATTACTTAATATTTTGATTTGCATAACCGTCTCTTGGGAATGAACATAGTACCTACCTACATACGATGTGCTAGAATGGTAATGTACAGACTCATCATCTTCATTTATGCGTGTGGGACATAGAACTCTCTTTAAGATTTTCCATAATTTCCATTTGCTTCAGTTAGAGCTTCGGAAGCATTCTTCGTCAAACTTAAAGAACTTTCGGAAAATTTTGTCCATCGCAATCGCAATCTGTTCTAATCTGCTAAATCTACTAAATCAGTGACACACTTAATTTCACCTAAAACGTAATTTATGACCCTACCACCACACTTTGCCCGCGTTGTAATGGATTTCCCGCGCTAAATATAGATAAGTAATATTGTAATTAATAAATTCAAGTGAGTGTCACAAGTCTTTAGTAGGTAAGTACATATCCAATAAGGTAGATACTTAGATATATAAGTGGGCTTTATTCTCTATAAGTACCTACCTACATACTTATAGGCAATACCTACTTTAATAGGGAAAGATAACAGTTTCATGGTTTAGCAGTTACTGAATAAACAGACAAAAGCGGTCAGTCACATTTGAAGTAACTAAATAAATACTAGGTCGTCTGCTAATGAAACCAATGTTGTTTGTAGGGCGTGCAAAACCGGAAACCGGTTTTCAGAAAAACCGGTTTCCGGACAAAAATTTACCATTTTTCAAAACCGGTTTTGGGAGACAAAACCGAAGTTGACTTCGGTTTTCCCGTCAATGAATTAAATTTGGATTTAAATCCAATTTTTTGAACTTACTCAAGAAATTATACGAATTATACATGGAGATAATCACAAAAGTTCGAAATCTTTGTTGTCTTAAAATCTTTAAGGAAATCTCCCCTAAAAGCTGATGAATTTTATGTTTTTTCTGTGTTCCTTTAAAGACATACTTCCGAGAACTATGTTGTGGCTATTATGTCTTTAAAGGAACACGGAAAAGACATAAAATTGCAATTAGAATGACGCACACGATGGTCAAATATTATTTTTGATTTGATCGAGTTATTTAAAGTTTATATATTATAAGTTCATGTTAACTAAACAATTAATTTGATCTACTTCATAGGCATAGGTTGATTAAAACAGATAATAAATAGGTTTTTACCTATGAAATTGCCGTTTTGCAGTACTGGTTTTTTAAATCATAATAATTATTTTTTGACTTATAATTCTATAAATAATGGCATTCTTTTTCGAAAAGCAGATGCTTTTTGATTAATGGTAAATTTTCATCGAATTTCAATCTTTTTCGTTATCATGGATAAGTAAAAAATTCGAGTAATTACGGAATTTGAGTACTGTCGTGGCTGCAACGTGGCACAAGCGGCACTTAACATCAACAACGTTTACGCAGTTAACATTACAAACCAACAAACCACCTCCCATTGGTTTGCTTGCTTCCGTTCTGAAAATATCCACCTCAAAAATGTTCTCCTCGCGGTCGTCCGAAGACCTTTTGTTGCGATGATAAATTCAAGACGATTATGGAAGCTGATTACAATCTACGGCTGAATTAGCTGCAACTCTTGAAGTTAGCCTCGAAACAATAGTGGTTAATTTGCATCAAATCAGCAAGGTAAGAGAGGTTGACAAATATGTGCCCAATAAACTGAATAATCGCCAGCGTGAAATAGGCGTCAACACGTCCCTTGCACTGCTCAACAGACACACAAATGAAGGAATTTTGAATACCAAGTTGGTTGGATCCTGGTTCAACACCTGAACAATGCCCTAAACGTAAACATATATACATACATAAAAATCACTGATTATTACTGTTTGGCCGCTACTAGCTACTACTGCTACTACCGTCGGTGTGATTCATCACAGCTTCTTATCAAACGAGTTGAGCATTACTGCAATTATGTGTACTGAGAATTATTTTTCTTCCTCGGTTCCTCACTGCTGAGGATCGTGACCACGTACAATCAGCCCCCACTGTGTACGGTCATATGCAGAGAGTAAAGCGCGGTGAAAGCTGCCTTCACCGGCCTGTTTGATGGTATCAGATCATCTCGTAGGAGCCCTGCCCTGTGCATGCTTTCCTTCCATCTTTCCCATGATGATCTGCTTCTCCAGACAATGCCCAGAACCGCATAATGTGTCCGAAGAAGCTAAGAGCTCTTTGTCGGCATGTTATAGAGCCGTGTGGTGATTTTGAGCTCTTCTAGGATCGAATCATTGGTTCTCATGGCCGTCCATGATATACGCAGCAGTTTACACCAGCACCACATTTCAAATGCTGCTATCTTGCTACTGTCACGGGATCTCACTGTCCATGTTTCGGCTAGTATATGTATATATGGTCATCCATGGCGGTGCACAGGTTCATACCTGTGCACGCACAAGGCGTACCTTCGTTTTACTGTACTGTACTGTGAATAACTGAACACAATGACGGGGAAACTGGCACATCACCAACCAGCATTGGCCAATCGCTCGTCTCTGTGGCTTCTGAACGTCAACGCACGACCTCATACTGCACAGCAGACGGTCTCCAAGTTGCAAGAACTGGGGGAACCTTCCGTCTTTCGTCTTACTCACCAGACCATGCGGCTACAGGTTACTACTTTTTCCAGAATTTGGATAACATCTTGGCGTGAAAAAATGTCGATACCCGAGAAGCAGTACAAAATGCCTTTAAAGAGTTTGTTACCTCCTATCCAGCTGAATTCTTTTAAGAAGGGCATTAATATACTGCCATTACTTTGGCAAAGATGCATTGATTGCATGGGTGATAGCTTCGATTCATACAAATAATATTACATGAAAAAAAAAATGTTTCATATGAAACGGCAATTTCATAGGTAAAGACCTAATATATCATAAAAATTCATAATTCATAATTCATAAATTTTATTCAATAACAATGTACATCGTATCTGAATATTATACATACACATCACACACAAAAGAAGTATAAATACAATGAAATAATTAGAATGATTATACAAAAATAATATTAAAAAAAATATATGTTTAATTAGTATTGAGATAATTAATGAGAACAATAATTCACAATGTCAAGAAGTTCACTTATTTCATTGAAATGTCATCACTAAGGAAGTCTTCAACTGAATAGTAGCACCCCTTCAACAGAATTTCTTTCAATTCATTTTTGAATAAGTTAAGGTTTTTAGTATTTTTCAATTCAGCGGGTAATGCATTGAACAATACTACAGCCTGGTACCTACAGGAATGTTTTGCAATGTTAAGTGTTGGTTGGTAGGGGAAGTGCAAATCTTTACGTCGAGTAGCAATACGTTGCTGTTTTTGTTCTACGGTCTCAAATCTGTGTGGGTGCTTCATCACATCTACTAATGTAATTAATATGTATAGACTAGGTACTGTCAAAATATTTAGAGACTTAAAGAAAGCTCTACAGGATTCCCACTGTGGAATTCTTACTATAGTACGTATTGCTCGCTTTTGAATACAAAACGCCCTGTTTATATTATATTTGTAACTACCACCCCAGAATTTTATACTGTATCTAAGCTTAGACTCTACCAATGCAAAATAAACCATTCTGATTTGATCAATAGTCAAAACGTCTCTAAGGCTTCTTATAGCGTAACAAGCTGAGCTAACGGAATTCGTTATGGACTCTAATTCATCCTTCCAATTAAGGAGTTCATCAATTTGTACCCCTAAAAATTTTACACACTTTGATAATTCCACTTTTTCCTCCTTGAATTGAATATCAAGTGTATCTGATTGACGTGAGGTGGTTTTGAAAAGTAAAGCATTCGTCTTACTAACGTTTACCTTAAGTTTGTTAGCTTGAAACCAGTCATTAAAAACAGCTATAGTCCTATTTACACTAGTGCTAAGGTCCTGCAAGTTGTCAGCTGGGATAATGGCATTAGTGTCATCAGCATATATAACTAGTCCAACATCAGGTATCATCTCGGTTAAGTAATTAGTTATGTCATTGAGAAAGATCACAAAGAATACAGGACCCAGAATCGAGCCCTGTGGTACACCTCGTCTAATGGTAACCGCTCTAGATTTAGTAACGATCTCTTTTTTGTTAATCACATTTCTAATCTCAACGATCTGTTTTCGATTTCTAAGGTACGATCTAATAAGGGATAAAGTGGCACCCCTAATACCATAGTGTTCCATCTTAATTAGAAGTAAGTCATGATCTATCATGTCAAAAGCAGACGATAGATCCAGGAACAATCCAGCAACCTTCCTCTTTCCATTAAGATTAACTATAGCATCGTTCAAAAGTGTCTCAATAGCATCAACAGTTCCAACGTTTACTTGATACCCAAACTGTCGACCACTGAGAATTCTATGTACGTTTAAGTGGCGTACTATCCTATCCCTGATCAATTTTTCAAAAATTTTTGATAAGGTAGGCAGAAGAGAGATTGGTCTATAATTCTTGGGATCAGTCTTTTTCCCCTTTTTATAGATAGGGATAATGCGAGCTATTTTCATTTGATCAGGAAAAAGGTTAAGAGCTAGGCAATTGTTAAAGAAAGTGGAAAGCGGTTCCGCAAGTAAGTCAATATTATTTTTAAATATGTTAATAGGGATTTCATCATGTCCAAAAGATTGCTTGTTCTTTATTTGTCTAACAATTATCTTCATTTCATTACTATTTGTCAAGTTAAATTCTATGTCATTACTTATCCTAGGTGTATATTTTTTTAAAAATGTCAGGGGCAAAATATACTCGTTTTTGTTAATGTCAATATTAAATTCCATGTCATCAAAATTAGCATTATCAGTTAAATTATCAACATTATTAACATTATTATTGTCATCCTCTAGTTTTATGTCATATTGATTGGAAAAAGTGTCGGCAATCTCTTGAGCGTCAGATATTATAACGTCATTTACTTTTAAGTGTAACTTGTCTAACGATTTGTTAATAACTTTGTTTCTGTGTTTGTTAATGACATTCCAAATGTATTTAGGTTTGTGATTAGCTTTTTCAATTTGTCTACTCACAGATAGTTTTTTAGCAATAGTCAAAGTTTTTTTGTAATGTCTTAAATACCTAATTCTGAAATCTATAAGGGACTCATGATTAACTGATTTATTAATCGTATTCAGAAATCTTTTAACTTTACTGGAAACTCTAATCCCTTTAGATATCCAACTAATTTTATTGATGTTACCTACCTTACGCCTAATGTTTTTTTTCACAAATGAATTACGAAAAATTGATGTAAAAGACTCTATAAACCCATTGACATTACAGTTGCGGAGATCTGTACTCTGTATAGCGTTCCTAAAAGCTAAAGAATTTTTATCATTGAAAACTCTGCGCTTAGCAGAGTAATGTTGTAGGACTTTAATTCTATCTTTAGTATTTACGTTAAGTCTACAAAAAAGTCCTCCATGACCATCACCAATACCGTTTTTATCAACATATGCATTTACTACATTCGGTTCCGCTATGTTTGTAATAATATTGTCAATGCATGACTCGGTGTCATTTCTCCAAAATGTATTCTCGTTAATTATGTGTCTAAAATTATAGCATCTAAGAACTGTAACAAGTTCCTCTTTATATTTAGTGTCCAAATTGAAATTAACATTAAAGTCGCCAAAGATGATACAAGTTTTATCAAAGAAGTGCTCTAAAAGTTGCTCTAGCCTAGTGATGAATTCGTCAAAATTATTGACGTCTGGAACTCTATATAGACAACAAATGTTTAAGTTATAGTCAATATCTTTTACACCACAAATTTCAAAAGAGTTAATTTTATACATTTTTTTACAAAAAGCTAGTTCTTCAGGGTGTCTATTTTCATGCGCTAAAATTAGTGTACCTCCACGTTTCTTATTAATTCGAACATTATATGATGCCATTTTATAATTGTCAAGAGTAAGGAGTCCTATGTTATTCTTATTAAGGAAATGTTCGCTTATACATAAATATTCCACATTGAAGTCTAAATCATCAAGATAGATTTTTAATTCGTCTATCTTATTAGAAATACCACACACATTTTGATGAAATAGGTTTAGTTCTGTAACAGATGATTCAGTTTTATCAGCTTCATTCCTAATATCATCTTCTCTAACAATGTTGTTCAAGAAAAAACTGATTTATGTTATATTCTGTTTTTGAGTCTGGGATGCCTAGGTAATTCATCTCTTCTATCAAGTTACGAGCTTCTTCCATTATTGTCCTTAATCCTGTGTTGTTTATCCTTCCTGTTGGTTTATGAAACATTTCGTAATTATAAATGAGCTTTTTGTTCGAGTCAAGTATTAGTGCGTATGTATAGATATCGATGTCTTGTTTCAGCATTTCATTAAATTTGAAAATGTTAAGATTAACTGTATCGCACCGGTGCCCAAGCTGATATGTGGGAGTGCATAATATTATATTCGTATGCATTACTTTTTGAAGAGCTAGTCTGATATAATCAACTAATCTAGTGTTGGTTTCCCACGAAGAGTCAAACTCATTTAACATTATAATGCAGAAATCCTTCTTCGTGTACCCTTCCAGGCGTTTATTTAGGCCTTGAAAGAGCTGTGTTATAGTAGCGTTAGTAAATAGAAAGTGGCATACTTCGTTGTGATCTGCTCTTAATACATCTTGTGATATTAATGTTACCTTGTTGTCACAGTTGTTACTCACTATACTAATTTTCGATTTTCTAGTAGGCCGTGTATTAATTTCCAATTGCGTGTTTCGAAGCTTGGCCACATTCTGAATTTTATTACTGTAGTCTTGTTTTTGTGATTCTAAAGAAATGTTTGTTTGTGTGTTCTTGTCCTTCATTTGTATGTGTTCAGTATTCGTCTGTCTGTCTTCATTCTTCTTAATCATGTGTTCCGTCCGATTTTTCTTCTTCTCCTTTGGTAAATTTTCCTCTGTAGTCATTGCGTCGTCTTCCAGTTGTTTATTTCTGTTTTTACTATTTTTGTTTTCCGATTTAGCTTTGTCTGATCCTGTATGTGTGTCAAGTTTAGATTTAGTTTGTACAGTGGAATTCTTACGAGGCGTCGAGACCTTAGCCCTTATGTTGCCAGATGGGCTTCCACCAAGTTTTTTGTAGAGATCGTGTTTCTTTGATAAGTTGTCTAGGTTCTTCTTTAAGTGGCTATTCTCAAGGGAAAGTTTTTCTATTTCTGAGTGAGCACTGTGTAGCTCTCGCTCAAGTTGTTTTATTTTTGCTGTAAGGTTAACAACAAATTCATTCCCAGCCGTCAAATCAGGTAAGCTACAAGCACTATTGTCCAATTCGTCAACACTCATGTCTGAAATATTTCTGGATACATCGAAAGCTAGATGAGTGCGCGTCCGCCTGATCGTGACGTTCTTACTATTTTCAGTCATATTTATTTTAAGATTTAATCAATAATCAATGATCGGATAACAAGAAGAAGAAGAATCCTTAAAAAATCTGGTAGAAATATTTTTGCATGTATGGCAACACTATAATTGTGCTACTTTCTGGTCATCTGTCAGTGTCAATGCCAAAGATGTTGTTTGTCAGGTCTTTAGTCTGGCTGTTTATTTTCGTCTTTTCGTTTTGTAAGCAAAAAAGAGGTATTTGCAAAATTACAAAAACGATTTCATTGGCTCCAAAGTTTCAAAAAAGTGAACGTACGTATGTGTGAGTGAGGAATTTCAAAATGAAACGTTCGTATGATCGACTTTCTGAGGCAATATTATCATGGAAAACAGTTTCCGAATCGCAAGAATACCTGGATAAGTTCGCTCTCGCTATGTTCTTCAACTTCCAACAGTCTATGAAGTGGTACGTTGCTTTTTTCTATTTTTATGTTCAATATTTGTGGCAGAGAAGAAAAAACACTATGTTTACATCAGCTGACAGCTGACAACCTTTTTTTTAAAAAGTTTATTTGTAGATATAGTGGGTATCTAAGAATATTGTTTTCTTATTTAAAATCTACTTTTTAATTTTTTTTCCAAAACCGGTTTTAAAACCGGTTTCCGGTTTTGGGCCCTCAAAACCGAAATTAAAAACCGGTTTTGAAAACCTTCCGGTTTTGCACGCCCTAGTTGTTTGGTTACCGCACGACTTGCGAGCGTAGTTTATACACATGTTTAGGTACATAGACGTAAGCTATGCTTTTGATATTCACCAATCACCGTTATTGGTAAAATCCACTTGATCCATAACAATAATAGGTAAGTAACAATGAATAAAATAAATACTCTTTGTGTGCTTATAGAATCCGACGAAAATCTTCAGTTACTTACCACCATTTCTTATACTAGCGGTGCCCGCGACTCCGTCCGCGTTAAATTATGTTTGTATGGGGGCCTCGTCTTACCATAACTGGAGAAAGAATTTAAATAGCATAGGTGTGTCCCAGACCTCCTACCAAATTTCATCAAATTCGGAAGTTATGGCGGAACATAGGTACAGAAAAAAATAAAAAAATCGTATTTTATATTGAGTTTCAGTATTTTATATTGAGTCTATAAATATCTCTGAAAACAAACTAACTTACTCCATGACCGACCCTTACAGATTTATTATACGTATAGATTTTGATTTTTCTACCTATTGATATAACTAAGTACTAGGACCACATAACAACATAGGAGGCTAACGTTATCAACTTCATTCACAGATCTGGATTCTGTACTACCTCGAGTGCCCGTTCCATACCGCATCCTTGCGCTCGTCGTCGGTGGAGGTGTTCAACTGGACGGCCACGTATCGCCGCGACTCCGATATCGTGGCGCCTTACGAGAAGTGGGTCTACCACGATGATATCATCACGGAGCGGGAGCAAGACAGGAATTACGCCGCGAATAAAACTAAGAAGGTCTGTTATCCTGTTTTGGATTTGGTGCTAAACTTTTTGGATTTTTTGCCTGGCAAAAGGTTTTTTTAGATAAACTTGTCTATGGTACCTTAACATACCAAAGGTAGGTACCTAACTCCTGGATTTAAATAATGCAATGAAAAAGTTCTTATGAATAATTTCAGTAGTTTTTTTTATTTATAAAAACATGCGAGTCTGTTTCATAACCAGTGATTTTATTTTTAGGTGGCGTGGTTCGTTTCAAACTGCCACGCGACAAATCGTCGGCTGCAATTTGCGAGACAGCTCAGCAAATTCATCTCTGTGGATATCTATGGCGCATGCGGCTCCTACCACTGTCCTCGGACCGACCCCAACTGTTTGGACATGCTGGACAAAGAATACAAGTTCTATTTAGCATTCGAAAATTCAAATTGTAGAGACTACGTCACAGAGAAATTCTTCGTAAACGGACTGCAGTTAGTATGACTATTATTACTTATAGTCAGGGATCCGTAGTACATGGAAATCAAGTGATTACTAACAAGCTAATTTTTGGTGAGTAGCTTCGTTTCGATGAGACGTCCAAAGATATCCTATACCCAACTCTCGATTGTGGTAGCTAACAGAGATATCAAGGATTAAAAAATTCAAGGATGTAAAACCGGGATAACGGACCACGAAATTTGTAGGACAATATGTTATATCTCAAGATAATTATCTAAATTATATAAAAACATGTTTGTCCTACAAAACCTATGGTTTGATCAAAGAGTCCGCCATTTCCAAAATGCGTCGAAAACGAGGTCAATTTAAATGATTACTATGATTACTAACCAGCTGATTTTTTGTTGTATACTTAATTAATATTTATAAAATCTAACGGACATATTGTCCGACTAATTTCGTGGTCCGTTATCCCGGTTTTACATCCTTGAATTTATTAATCCTTGATATCTCTGTTAGCTACCACAATCGAGAGTTGGGTATAGGATATCTTTGGACGTCTCATCGAAACGAAGCTACTCACCAAAAATTAGCTTGTTAGTAATCACTTGATTTCCATGTACTACGGATCCCGGCCTATTAGGTACATACGAAAATATTTTTGAAATGGAGATTAATATTTTAATTACACAACTCATGTATAAGTGGATATCTAAACTTTCTGACTATCACAAAATCGCCGTGACTCCTTTGATTAGTAAGATTAGTCATCATCATCATCATAATTTCAGCCATCGGACGCCCACATAGGCATAGACATGGGCCTCCCTATATGACTTTCAGTTATTACAGTCGGATGCTACTTGCATCTCTTGTCCGTGAACCGGCAGCTTTTACAAGATCATCTGTCCACCTTGTTGGAGGACGTCCGACGCTGCGTTTGCCGATCCGTGGTCTCTACTCGAGAACATTTCGGCCACATCGGCCATCCGTTCACCTCGCCCCATTGCCACTTCAAAGAGCAATTAAGATTATAAGATTATTCCAAACTATCCAGTTTAAGGATGTGAATTGTTTCAGGCATAACGTGCTGCCAATAGTGATGGGAGCGCGGGCCGAGGAGTACGCGGCCATAGCTCCGCACAACTCGTACATACACGTGGAGGAGTTCGCGGGGGTGGAGGAGCTAGCCGCGTACTTACGTCGGCTGGACGAAGACGACAATCTGTACAACTCCTACTTCAAGTGGAAGGTTAGTTGAATGACCTTACACATAGTACATAACGTGCTGCCAATAGTGATGGGCGCGCGGGCCGAGGAGTACGCGGCCATAGCTCCGCACAACTCGTACATACACGTGGAGGAGTTCGCGGGGGTGGAGGAGCTAGCCGCGTACTTACGTCGGCTGGACGAAGACGACAATCTGTACAACTCCTACTTCAAGTGGAAGGTTAGTTGAATGACCTTACACATAGTACATAACGTGCTGCCAATAGTGATGGGCGCGCGGGCCGAGGAGTACGCGGCCATAGCTCCGCACAACTCGTACATACACGTGGAGGAGTTCGCGGGGGTGGAGGAGCTAGCCGCGTACTTACGTCGGCTGGACGAAGACGACAATCTGTACAACTCCTACTTCAAGTGGAAGGTTAGTTGCTTCTGTTTTATACTGTTTTTGCATTCACGCTTTATTCTTTAAGTACCTATTAGATAATAATAAATCTGTAAGGGTCGGTCATGGAGTAAGTTAGTTTGTATTCAGAGATATTGTGATTATAGCCTCAATATATGATACTGAAACTATGTAGGTATGTATGTTCCGCCATAACTCTTAAACCAATAATCCGATTTTGATGAAATTTGGAAAATTAACAAGAGATTAAATTAACAATTAAAATAAAAAGAGGTAGGTATGGGACACAGGATATGCTATTTAAATTCTTGCTTCAGTTATGATAATACGTGGCCCCCATTTAAACGCGGACAGAGTCGCGGGCACCGCTAGTCATTAATAAATAATTAGTCAATAAAATAATTGGTAAGATTATATAGGTACGTTTTTTTTTGCAGGGAACGGGAGAGTTCATAAACACGTATTTTTTCTGTCGCGTTTGCGCAATGGTGCACGCTAACGAGCGGCGCGCGCGGTCCACGCACTACACCGACGTGCAGGCGTGGTGGCGGGAGGGGGCGTGCACCAGGACCGACTGGAGGACTAAGGATCCCGCCACGTAAACCTGTAACCCGTCCTTGCAGGGTCATGAGGCTGTGCAACTTCATCCAAGGCAATAGGGGTGGAACATCTCAAGTTACCTACTGGATATTAGTGCATTGGCACTTTTGCCGTTTTGCTTTAGCGCCGAGAATATTTGTACGATTCATATTGTTTTCGTACAGGTAAAGGATCCCGCCACGTAAACCTGTAGCCCGTCAGTGCAGGGTCATGAGGCTGTGCAACTCCATCCAAGGCAATAGGGATGGGACATCTCAAGTTACCTACTGGATATTAGTGCATTGGCACTTTTAACGTTTTGCTTTAGCGCCGAGAATATTTGTACGATTCATATTGTTTTCGTACAGGTACCTAGTTCATTAGTTGTAGCATGACTGGTACATTAATAACTTATTAGTGTCTGTCTGTTACGCAAATTGATGAGAGGACCACAGCTTTAAAATATTAAGGTTTCTAATACCCACTCGAAATCCAGTTAAGGGCATTATCGCAAATTTGATACTAAATTATTCTTTTTGTTGAAAGTATCTAGGTACCTATATTTTTCCACCTTATATTTTATCATATATTATTTATCGGCTAATATAATTGATTAGCAAATTCCAATACTTGATAAGTATTTTGATTTCGTACAAATATGTTTTTAGATGTCACTTTTGACATTTTTGATGTTACTTAGTAACTGGGTTTCTAGGCATATACTTATTGTTTTTTCATATTTCATGCTTTACTTTTAATTATACTAGGTCAGTATAACGTGCGCAATTGAAAATGAATTCTGTAAATGGCGGCGGGTAGGTATGGTACGATTGGCAAAACAAGGATAAAAGTATAGACAGCGATAGAGAGTGAGCGAGAACGCATGCGAGCGGACGCCATTTACAGAACTCATTTCTAATTGCGCACGTTATATGGGTGTGCATACCCATGATATTGTTAGCTATTGCTATTGTTTAGCACAAACGTAACAGCACAGAGGTTACTATGTATGTGAACTCTATAAGCTCGCTTGAACATCTCTCCTCAAGAAGAGTCTAGTCAAGCTGTTTTAAATTGCACAAAGAGCACAAGCAATTATTTTGTCATTTGACGCACAATAAGTACCTACTTAAAATTATAATTTTAATCAAATTAAAATATTATTGCAATACTTGTTCTTTATGTATATTAAATTTAAGTTCTACTGAATTAAGTGACTTCGGAGTTTACTGCTAATATTGCATTTGATAAAGTTAAGAACTTACTTATTTCTTTGATTTTTAATCTAATGTTTAATGATTTGTAATAATTAGAATTTCTATTGTTTTACGCCAGGGTATTTATGAGAATGTTGTTAACTGTAAGATATTGAGCCTTGCTTGAAGATTTCATAGATTAGAACATTGTTAGTGAGAGTAGAACCATGCGACTGAAATCTCACCAAAAAGACAAATTATTATGATTAAGAGATCAATATTAAAGATACTATTAATGTTATGTTTTGTTGACATAATTCATTTTTTCATGCCAATTAATGTTTTGTTGATTAGGTTTTATTGTAAATACAAATAAATCTTTAATTATTATTGTTGTTAATTAATTAGGGTAACATAATAAATTTAAGTACTATATACCAACATTGGGTACCTACTATAATACAAATAAAACTTCTGTTTAGATAATTTTAACAATTTACTATGTTTTTTTAAAACATATGTATTTAAAGTTACTTCAACAGTGTTTTACTTTATGTTTAATTTTACAAATGTTGGGTTTTATATAATAAGTATTTGTTTTGCATTTATGAATGAAGTTATAATGTTTCTGGTAGTAACATACAATATTGTTGATTATAATATTTTTGGTGGCATTTTTATTGAATTGTAAAAACAACATTTATTCATTTAAGATATAATGTACTTAAAAATTATAATATGTAGTATGATATTTCAATTTATAATAAATAGAGTAACTTGAAAAATTCTGCTACAGGTGAGCTGAAAACTGGTCATGTTACTATACAAACAGTGGAAATAAATGAATAATAAATATTTCGATTTTTATGTTCCATTTATTAAGTTACCTTTTATTATTTTAACCATAGGTAATTGATTTATAGTGAGCAATAATGCAAATTGATGCAAGTTTGGAAATAGTATTAAATAAAATCTAGGATTGGAGTATATTTTTATACTTTTTCAAGCATTCAATATTCCTCATGTTGTTTACTATTTGCAATTGAACATTAGCACATTCAACTATGAAATTTATAGTATTTTGGAAAATTCCCTGTGCCTTATGCAGATTCTGTGGGACAAGTACTCCAAACCAGCGCAGTGGGTTCACTGTACTTTGACTCATATTTTCAACCACCTTTAACTGCTTGACATTATCTTCTTCAATAGTTTCACAAAGAGTCGAAGCTTCGAAATCTGGAGAGCTTTCAGTGGGTAGTCTGGTAATACTTACAGAACTCTGTCCCATGATATAACGGGATTTTGCTAAATGGATACTCCCATTGTTGATACATGTTTGAATGTTCAATTCACATTGCATTTTCTCTTCCATAAGATGCAGCTGCTTCAAGATAAGTTTGTCAAGCAAATTACAGGTGGTATCTAGGTCGATCTGAAGGTCTGAAAGTAATAATTATTGTTATTAGGTATGTGAGATGAAGAATATAATCAATTTTTTCTTTCATAACAATTTATATAGATATTTATCATATTTAATCGCAAATTTATTATTATGTTTTCTTTGGGAAACAAAATATATAACTCTCACAGATTCCGATGCTGGACTAGACCGACGAACCCCAAATTGTAAAGGTAAGTAAACAAAACCGTTTTGCTATTTATGAACGACTAAAAATTTAAATTATATGTACCATAATCTATAATATTACATACCTCTTTCTGTCATGGTTTTTGCTTTTGAAAATGCAAGAAATATGAATTATCAGCGATACAACTGTGCTTATGTTTTAGAACATGAACTTAGTTAATATTTAAATTAATAAAACAACACAATTGGTTGTGTTATTACTCAAATTCTTGGAAATCTCTCGGAACCTCTACAAGGTAGATATTTTCGAAACCAACCAAACCAAAACAAACACGGAAACACCTCACATCACATGATGAGATGTCATTATGACAAACCGCAACCGCAAAACGCCTAAAACGTAATACTTCAATGTCAAAAGCGATACTGACATTGACAAATTATAAGTCCAATAGCAAGATCCAGCCAACAAAAAAAAACCTACGAAACAGCCGCCATTTTGAGGATACTGAAAATTCGTGTTGATTTTCTGTTTGCACTGGAAAACTGTTCCGAAAATAAAATCTGTCCTAAAATAACACTACGATGTCAGACAAGAAACGTTTGCTTAACGATCTCCGAGTTATAGATTTACGTGCAGAGTTAGAGAAACGTAACCTAGATAAAAGCGGCGTCCGCGGTGTGCTTATCCAGCGTCTATCAAAGGTAAGATTCTGACGTGTTCAAGTAATTTATCATTGTTGTTGAGGCATTTTTCTCATCCATTTCGTTTTGCATTATAGCACTTGGAAGAAGAAGGCCTTGATCCTGCAACTTACAAATTTGATTTGGTAAACGCTGAAACTAAAACTCCTTCAAAGAAGACGAGACGCTCTGAGAGTACAGTCGAGCAGGAACCTGACGAGGCGCCGGCTATGGAAGACATGATTGTCCAAGACGACGCTGGAGAAGAAGAAGAATCTGAAGTTAAGGAAAATAATGCTGAAGCCCCTGAAGCGAGTATGGACGTGGATGAATCAGAAAAGACCGCCAGAAAACGGGAAATAAAAGACGATTCTGAAGCTTCTGAACCTAAAAAACCATGTCTAGACAAGGAAGTCAAGGAAGAAGATCATAAAACGGATAATACTGATGCAGAGGATAGCATCAACTTAGATCTTGGTGAAGATGAACTTCTAAATGAAGAGGTATGTTTTTATTTCTTCACGGTGACAGTTCAGTTGCCATCCCCAAAAATTACATCCAATGGAGTGACAAATGGGTTTATGATGGAAATAGATTAGATGTCAATGGTGTACTTATACTTATCTTATTTACTGTACCTAGTGTATGGATAAAATATATTTTTAGTTATGAAAATACTTTTTTTAGCTAATAGTCTTGTTTTCTAACATTCAAATATCATATAATTCCATTCAATTCCAATAAACTTGGTGAATGCAGCAGTCATTCTAATTATGTCCAGAGTCTATAAATAATAAATGATTGTAGATGAGACTCATGAGAGTTTTTGGATCTATGCCAGGTGTTTATAAAGTTACTTACACCTATTTTCTTCTTCCAGACTGACACCACAACCAAACCCATCCAGAAAGGTAAGTTTCAAAATAAAAAATACACAACAAACATTTTTATAATCTATGAAATAATTTTATTGATTATTTAAAAAAAAATTGTAGTACATAATTGTTAAAAGTATTGTAACTTGTAAATTTATATTTTGCCATTAGACTAATTTATAATTAGAATTAATAAATTTCAATTATTGCGAATTTACTATGAAAAGTATGGAAAATTTATACAAAAATGTATCATGATCATAGGCTTTCCAATTTTATATAAATTCAATAAATGTGGTGATAAATGGGAGAACAAATATCCCTCTACACATGGCAAATATTTACAATTAATATTGCCTGATAGTGCCTATCAGAAATATGGAACAGCCATAAAAGGAAATGCAAAGTTGAAATATCAAATTATCTTACATTAAATGGAGGATGAATCATGGCCTAAAGCTCCAACTTCGAAGACTGCTGACAAAAAACAACAGGAAGAAAAACTATGACAGTACCTCATCTGTGCAATTTGTCACTATCAAGTAACCTGGCACAACACTGGAATGCACTTGTCAACATATTTTTCAATGATGATACTCATCTAATCACAATTATGAGCTTACCGTGCGCATACTCAATATCCATACTAGAATAAGTGATCAAACCGGACTTCTAAAGAGGTATTTGAATGTATGTCAATCATACATGGATGGTGGGTCATAGCTACCGCGGTCTTCCCGGACGAGGTGTTAATGTCGAATCAAGTTTTCACAGGTCAGGATATTGTATTTACATCATGTGAAACCTCAAGAAATGAAGTTGTATGGTGATGCTTATGAGGCAGGGCGGGCCGCTCGCTGAGCGACCTGTGCTGGCTCGCGATGACCGTCTGTACGTGTGGCGTAGATGAAGCGGCGAACGGGGACGTGGAGCTCGCGGACGCAGCCGTCAGCGAGGACGCCGCGCCGCCGCCCGCCGCCGACGACCAACACGCTAGTGCCAACCAGCCCGCGACTAGGTTGGTGAACGCCGCACGCCCGTCGCGCAGATACTCCGCCTGCCTACGTCTATACTCTACGATATTCAAATCACTACAGTATGTTAAGTTTTCGCTACAAAGTTTTGCACCGAGGAGACTATGCTTCGGGCGCCGCTGCGTGTCTTCGAGGCTCCGTGTGCCTGCGCTGCTGTCGACGTGTTGCAAGACTTTGAAGAGTCTTCTATTCCTCGTGCATCACTTCCTGAAGATACCTCTTCTTCGGCGACCAGCTCGTCGGGTTTGCGGCTCAACTGGCTACCTTCTACCTTCGTGCCGGCGTGTTTGCGGATCGACCTCGGTGGAGTAACGGTGCAAAACTTTGTAGTCGATTAGTGTTATAAAAACGCAAGGAAATATTTTTACGACAGTTACGATTCGCGTTGCGATAAACACGTTAGCCTATTGATCGAATATTAGTTTATGTGAATGATTTTTATTCATTATTTTTTATGTTTTTTCAGCAATGACGCAGATGAAAATGACCAAGAGCAAAAAGGTAATGAATCGATTTGGTCATTTTAATCCCTACTTACAAATATGTAATTCTTATGACGATTTAAAGGTACCATGATAATAACCATATAATTATTTCAGATGATAAGGACAAAGAAGGTGAGGGAGACAAAAAAGATAAGAAAGATGAGAACAAGGAGGGTGGTGCCCGCAACCTGTGGGTCAGTGGTCTATCGGGCGACACTCGTGCTAAAGATCTGAAACAGCTGTGCAGCAAACATGGAAAGGTAATTATAACCATTATTTTTAATAGGACTTCCTCTTGCCACTTAATTAAACATACCTTCTCCATACCCTTATGCCAGAAATTAATACTGCAACAACTTTAATTAGTGCTCATCCATTGAACTTTTCTGGATTTGTAAATCAATTTTTTTATTTTACAGTCTTGATTATAAAATTGTCTAGAATAGTGAAAAAAAATATATTATGTAGCCATTATTAATTTATTTATCACCAAGGCTACAACAAAACTTATTATTTGATCTACTGTAAAGTGACTGATTCGACAATTTCATATAACCAGTTACATTCTGCAGTATTTCTTTCCATCCTCAGGTTGTCTGGTAGAAATTGCTTTAAGCAATAAGACCGCCCATTGCTCATACGTTTTTGTAGTTTTAAGTTCAGTAAATATTGATTATTGATGTGTGTAATAAAGTCTTTATCTTATCCTAACCAAATTGCAGGTTATCGGTGCGAAGGTAGTGACAAACGCGAAGACCCCCGGCTCCCGCTGCTACGGCTACGTGACGATGGCGAGCGCGCCGGACGCCGAGAGCTGCATCAAGAACCTTCACCGGACCGAGCTGCACGGACGGATGATCTCTGTGGAGAAGGCCAAGTCGGAGTCTGAATCTTCGTCGCGCCGGCAACCGTCTCGCGCTGAACAGATTAAAGATGAAAACAAGGACAAAGAGGTTGGTTCAATAATTTATTGACGCCCTCGCGATGCGCATGCGACGCAAGAAGTTGCGGGTTCGATTCCCCCTTCGGGACAAAATTAGTACATTCTGCAGATGTTTTTTGAGGGATAAGAGATGAAATATATTTGATGAATATTCCAATAAGTATATCAGAAATCTAGTACCTGTAACACAAGCTTCAAGCTTTTCACTGGGTAAGATATTGATGTGTGAATTATCCAGCATTATTTATTTAATAGTCATAATAGTTATTTATTGATAAAAAATATTATAGGTCAATTGGTTTTACATTTTAGATAAGCATGTCAAGTACTTATTTAATATAATTTTACATTTATAAAGTCATAACAGTAATAATAATTCAATAAAATAATGTCAATCAAATATAATTAGGTAGTTTAAATTTATTACATGCGGTTAGCTTTACTTATCTATGTTTGTTTATTGCAGGAGGGTAAGGATGGCGCGGAGAAGAGCGGCGATGGAAAGCCGTCGGAGTCCGGCGGGGAAGACGCTGGATCCACGACGAATTCGCGGGAAAAGTTGGACCGACCCGATAAGGTGTGTGCTAGAAACTGACCACGTCTGACACGGACATTTCTGTGTTAATTCTTATTTGAATTGTATAGTTATATGAATTGACTTGTAAACTAAGAATTATAATTACTTGTTTTTATTTAGTAGTGATTGACTCTTATAAGCCGCGCACTTAAAGAATTGATCTATAAATGGCGTCCGCTCGCATGCGTTCTCGCTCACTCTCTATCGCTGTCTATACTTATATCCTTGTTTTGCCAATCGTACCATACGTACCCGCCGCCATTTTCAAATCAATTTTCTATCTGCGCGGGTTATACTTAAGTTTTCTAAACTATTAGTAAAGATCGAGGACCAATGTTACGTTGTGATCTTGTAATTTCCCATTTTCTAATATTTTGAGAATTATAATGTGCTAACATTAACATTGATTCCTCCCCAGGACCGTGCCAAACGCAGCACGCGCAGCCGCGAGCGGAGGCGGTCGCCGCCGAGAGATGTGCTGTCATTCAACAAGATTTGGGTAATTATATAATAAAAAATATCTATGTATGTATGTATAATAAATTAAGTATATCAGAAATCTAGCACCCGTAACACAAGCTTCGAGCTTACCACGGGGCTAGATGTCGTTGTGTAAAATTGTCCAGTAATATTTTTTTTTTTTTTAATTATGTCACATTCATACTGTATATCAGAGATGCGCCGTACATAGGTTTCACCGAATACGAACATTCGGCCGGCATTTTCAACCTAAATATAAAAATACAATACAATACAAAAACTCTTTATTGAATATTGTATACCAAAAATAAAAAATACAAAAAACAACAAAAAGAAACAAGTACAATGGGCGGCCTTATAGCTAAAGAGCGATCTCTTCCAGGCAACCTTTGGATGGAAAGAGAGCAAAGAAATAAAAAAAAATAGTTTTTATCGTAACTGCAACGCCATTACAAAGTTACGTCGTCAGTTCAATCGCGACGTGTCAGAAACGCATTCTAAATTGTAACATAATTAAATTGCAGAAGGAACGCGACGTGGCCCGCGCCAGGGAGCGGTCGCGCGCCGCCCGCGAGGAGGAGCGCCGGCGCCGCGCCGCCGAGGACGCGCTGAGGGAGCGAGAGAGACGGCAGCGCCAGGAGAAGCATCGCCTCGCGCTAGAGAGGGAGAAACTGAGGGCCGAGAGGTTCGTACTGTAAACTTATATTGTTAAGAGGTATTCTGTTCTAAGAGGTAATAAACCACACACAAAGAACCGACTTTTGAGTGCAATTACAGAAAATGGTGTCACTTAACTTAAGTTTTTAATTCAGGTAATATAATTTTCATTGTCAACTAGATGGTTATCCGGATCCACTAAGCATCTCTAAATAGATTTTGAACATTCTTTCACATCTATGAGGAGAATTGTCTCGCAGAACCTGTAAATTCGCCTGCGTTATTATAATTAACATCGTAATAACAAAACTTATACATATTTGCAGGGAGAAAATAGAACGCGAAAAGAATGAGTTGCTTCGACTGGAACGTGAAAGACATAGACTAGAACGGGAAAAGTTAGAACTGGAGAGATTGGAACTGAAGCGTGCTCAACTCAGGTAATAGACTAGGATTTTAATAATTTTGCTAAGAGCTGTTTGAATCACACCAATATAAGGGAGTTATTATTAATTCAATTAAATATTCAGTTGAATATCTTAAAGTTTGACAAGCTCTAAGTCTACCAATTTATTAGTATTTCACATTTTGCATGACCTCTATCCTTGATGATGAAATAGTAATTAAATAATGGCTGTTTAGTCCAATAAAGTACCTCTATCTATGAGCAATTCAAATTAAACGCTTATAGGCACTAAAAATAGTCGTAAATAGCAAACAGAGACTAGTATAACTTGGTCTGCATAGTAATAAACTACAGATGACAAGAAATAAACAATGACTTTACATTCTAATTTTAACACTGTGACATAGACACATAAGCATCTAAACTGCTCGACTATAATAATAATAGTATTGACTGGGTAAATTTCTAGATTGGAAGAAGAGCGTCGCAAGCGCGGCTACGAGAGCAGCAGCTACCGCAAGGCCGCGTCGCCGCCGCCCGACGCCGGCTACGAGCGCGACACCAGGCACAAGCGTCCGCCGCCACCTCCCATTGTAACTATCAAAACTATCAATATTTAATAAATAAATAAATATTGCTGGTGGACAATTCACACAGCAACATCTAGCCTCGTGATAAGCTCTAAGCCAGCGCTTTACACTTTCCCGCAATTTTCTTTGCTATAAACCTCACACAGCCCGAGACCTTTTCAATGAATGCAAAATTGTGGAAATTGGTTTTGCGTTCTAGAGTTATAGCGTCAGGAAGGAAAACCCGACTTATTTTTATATAGTAGATATATAACACCAGACACCCGGAAACAATATTTGCAGATCATACATTGTACCGAGGCGGGAATCGAACCCGTAACCTCGGGCGTCGCAGGCAGACCTTCGCCCTCAATATGTCCATCAATCCCTTTATATAAATTGATCTTTAAATACTTTGTTGTAGTCATCAAGCCGCGGTCAGTTCGAGGCGCCGCCGCCGCCGCGGTTCGAGCTGAACTCCGGCTACGAGCGCGGCGCCGACAAGCGCGAGCGCGGCGCCGACCGCGACTACAAGCGGAACGAGTACGCGAGACACGTGTCCTGTGAGTCTTACATGTTGATTTGTTACTATGCTATTCGCAAAGCGCATTTTGACATATAATATCGTATTTCACTTTCAAAATTTTCGTGGTTAAACTATTCATTTTGTACAACGGGAATTACTCACGTATTTACATAGGAGTTAAACAACTCTCGACGTTTCGACCACAACAAGAGCTCATGAGAACCGCGCGCGCGACCTGAGAGGAGACGGGGCACGGCGGGACGCTCACTCTGATAAAGACTGCTCTTGTTGTGGTCGAAACGTCGAGAGTTGTTTAACTCCTATGTAAATACGTGAGTAATTCCCGTTGTACAAAATGAATATTATATCGTCACTTATTTGATAACATAATTACCTTTTCCCAGCAGCAGGATACTAGGGGCTAATCGTAATATCGACACTGCTTGTCCCTGATATTACCACATTGTCAAATTCGCTTTTCAACTCAAAACTCGACGAACAATCGACCAAACAAAACCTGCAGATCCACGTTGGATTTTGCCCAATGTTCATGTGAAAGAGATCATGCCACACACAAAACTGCATTAATAAAATGATATTCCTCACGTTACTAATAACAGATTTTATTGTTTTTCAGCTGCTAATATGAAATACTCCAGCAATGGTGCAACTGAAGATACTAGACAACCAATGCCACCTGGAACTAGACCTAAAGAACCAAGGTAAGATAAATTATCTAATCAAATAAATCTAAACTGTGTTACTACTTTATGCATCCAGCACAATCAGTGGGTGACGGATGACTCTCTGATTGCAGGTGTTAAAGTCTTACAGAAAGTAGGTCAGCAGAAAATTCAGTCCTTAAATTTGTTTGTTATGTTACACCAACAGAGTTATAACACTAAGATTCTAAAATAAAAACCTTCCTCATACTGTGAATCACTACATAGTATATATATGGTAAATGGCTCTCTGTCCGTCCTATCTATATTTAGCTTTCAATCTATAAAACTATGCAACGGATTTTCATGTGGTTCTATAAATAGGTAGACTTATTCAAAAGGAAGATTTATAAGTATAATATTTTTTATTATTATCTTAACCTTTGCTCTAATTTGTGAGAGAAAATAAATAAATATTTTATTTATTTATTAATAAATAAATATTTTATTTATTTAATTCCAGCCGAACATATGACTCCCGTGACGCGCGCTCGTACCGCCCGTCGCCGCCCAGCAAGCCCGAGCCTCGCAGCTGGAACACCTCCAGCAGATATCCTGACTCATCAGCACCTTCCAAAGGTATGTACTGTTCCTGTTAACGCTATTATGATTATGATAACCAAAAATAACATAATACATACGATTTTTATTTATCTTAACATTTTATAAGTTAACATATCGTATACATGCAATGCACCCTATTTAAATAGGCCCTGGAAACTTGCATACCTTTTATAGCAAGCTGTTATACAGTTCTATAGACTAGTTTACTGGTATCATTATCATTGTTCTTGTATAATGATTTCCATTGTATATTTTAATTCAATTATAACATTTAAATTCTATCTACTGACTCTCACACAAGTCAAGGGATATTTAGGGTTTTATGTAGATAACTGCAAATTACTTGTGCCTCATAAATATAACTGAACACTCAGGTTGTGGAACGATCTTCCTTCCAAGGTTTTCCCAAAGGACTATAGCATGGGTTTATTCAAAAAGGGTATTCTGAAGCATTTAAAGGGTTCAGCAGCACGCAGGTAACATCTCTGATGCTACAGGCGTCCATAGGCTGCGGTAACCGCTCTCCACCAAGTGGGCCGCATGCTTGTCTGCCAACTTGGTAGTATATAAAATGTCTTGTTTGTATCAGGCAGCGGCAGCGGCGCCACTGGCGAGTCGTGGGCGGTGGCGGGCGGCGACACGCGCTACGCCGCGTACGACGCGCGCTACCCGCCGCAGTACCAGCCGCCGCCGCCCGGCGCCGCCTACCCCGACCGGTACGCGCAGGGACAGAGGGAGTCATACGCCAGGAAATACTAGTTACCTAGGTAATCAATCACACACACACTGATATTATAAAGGCGACTGTTTGTAAGTGAGTGTGAATGTTTGTTACATGATTAAAATAAAGTTTGGAATGCGTTGCCTGCTGCTGTTTTTCCTAAAACCTACAATATGGGTCTCTTCAAGACAAGAGTGAATAGGCACCTTCTAATCTAGATCCATGCGAACCATCTTCGGCCACATCTACACTTTCCATCAGGTGAGATTGTGGTCAAGCAAGGGTCTATCTGACTCTATCATCAATAAAAAAAAATTATTTAATATGGAGTTAGTTGACACCCTAAGACCTAATTTCACCACTCTCTGTTTGTTAGTTTAACATCCATTAAGTAATTAACAGTCCATAAATATACGTAGACTGACAGTGATTTAACAAGACGGGATGTTAAATTAACAGAGTGTGGTGAAATTAGGTCTAAGACCAATTTTACCAAGCTCTGTTTGTTAGTTTAACATCCATTAAGTAATTAACAGTCCATAAATATACGTAGACTGATAGTGATTAAACATGACAGGATGTTAAACTAACAGAGAGTGGTGAAATTAGGTCTAAGACCAATTTTAACCAAGCTCTGTTTGTTAGTTTAACATCCATTAAGTAATTAACAGTCCATAAATATACGTAGACTGACAGTGATTTAACAAGACGGGATGTTAAATTAACAAACAGAGTGGTGAAATTAGGTCTAAATAACACAAGGGTTTTTTACTGCTAGAAAATATCTTATAACGCATACGAAGATTACGAAGTCGCTTGGCGGGCTGCATTAGTCTGACATAAACTACCTATATAACGCCTACTACTGGGCATGAGTCTTTTGGTTTCAAGTTCAAGGTTTTTTTGGTAGAGTGGCTTGACATGTTATTTTCATTGTATTTCTGTTCAGTTATACCTGGCATAATTAGGTTACATATTATTTTATTTGCAGGTTTATAGCTACTGCTGTTTAAATGAAAAAGCGCCATTTGAAGAAGTTAACAATACCTGTAAATAGGGTACAATTACAAGGACATTTAAAAGTTGATTATAAAATTATAAAACAATGACAGATAATCTAATTTGTAATAGTTTGTGATCTATTAGAAAAACCTGTCATTAAACTTAAAACATTCCCTTATGTTTGGGAGTTCCTTTTGCTTATAATATTTGTGTGGTGATCTTCTAGCTTACTTACTGTTTGGTATTTGTTAAAAGGTTACTGTTGATTTTGATAGTATCCAATATGTGCACTGTGCATTGTGTTTGAGGAATTTGTTGTAATAATTTACCTTGAGTTCGTTGTTATAATTTATCAATGTTTTTCAAAGGTAAGGACACTAATATTGTATGATATAGATTAAATATTTATAGTTAAGTACATAATTATATATGAGTTGTGTATCATTAAAATGAAAGTAAGAAAAGATTCTTTCTCTTATTTATTAGGTTTTATCAAGTCGGTGTTGGTTATGACCGTGAGGGCAGATATCGCGTCTCATTGACTTTTAGTCCAATACACATCTAGACTTCTTTATCTATGTCTATAATTTACGCAAGCGTAAATAGTGACGGTAATTACAAAAATACAGGTGGATAAGTTAACCTTGAGTATAAAAAGATAGGTACTAGTTATTTTCTGATAAGTTTATTTTGAAACAGCTTATCAGGTCCTAGTGATCATTGGATTTAAAGATAAGAAAAATAATACAAGAATTTTACACAAATAAACAAGTGTCAATTACATAATGACTAATTGTCTATCTTTCTTATGATAGGTAAGTAAGGTGATAACAAAAAATCAATATGGCTTACTAATCACTACCAAAACATGATAATGGTCTTTTTAAGAATGTTGATTTGTGCATTACTTACAAAATAAATTAAAAAATAGTAAACATTGAAAACCTTTCACTACAATGGCAGTTGAACCATTTGATTGTAAAAAAGAAGCAGAATCGTAACATAGTGTAGCAGTAGCCAACTATTGAATTGTTGAAAATCTATACTGTAACTTTGGCATGCATTATTCAGATCTAATACAATAAAACAACTTTTACATTATCTCAATTGTTCAACATTTTGTTATGATTTTCTTATAGTACAGATTGCATGACAAACACAAACTAAGCACCCGCCACCATAGAATTTTCAAAGCAATTAATAGCCACCTCAGTTTTGAGGCACCAAGTAATTTATATTCTCAACAAATAGTGAGTGTGATGGTAAGAAGTTATCATTCTGTAAGTATGGCTGGTGTCTAGGCCATGGTTCTATTTCTATAGGAGGTGGTTCTATATTTATATCAAGGAACTTGAGGGCTTCAATGGCATCCTGCTGTCCTTGAACAGCAGCAAGACGAAGGAGGCGAGTTGCTATGTCGAGGTCACGCTGAAGTCCACCTCTTCCTTGCCCATAGTATATTCCAAGGTTGTACAGAGCCCCTGGATGTTCTAAGGATGCTGCCGATTTGAACAACTCCATGGCCTGTAGAATATAGGATATAAATAAACAAAATCAACTTATATAGATTACTATACAAAAGGTATTGTAGTATTACCGTCTTTTCATCAACTGAAACACCAAGCCCCTTTTCATAACAGAGACCCAAGTTGTAAAGAGCTGGAGCATGATGGCGATTTGCAGCTGACCTGGCAACAAATAATCCCAATTTGAAATATTTGCATCAAACAAGCACATGGCATTGAAATATTGCATCACATACTTAAGCATGTTAATTCCAATTTGATGCTGTCCATTTTCAATGGCTGCTAACCCAAGTTTATTCTCAATTGAGTTTAGGACTTCCCCTAAATCACTCTCAGAGGAGTTGGTACTTGTACTTCCTCCGTCACTGCTAGACTGAGATGGATGCCTTTTCCCTCCACTTTGATCATTTGACACCAAATGAACAGTAGGAGTAAATTGTTCCAGGATCTTTTCAAAGTTGTCATGGTTGTTACAAAGTGCATTGTTTATTCCAAGATTAACATGTGGCTGTAAAATGCCTGCAAGGTGATTTACTTTCTTGCATTTAGATGGTGTTCTTAAGCTATGTTTCAGCTTCAGGTGTACCAAATGGCTTGCATACCATCCTAACACAAGTGCGCTACTCTGTAAACGAAAGTAAAACATCAATACAACATTTCGTAGTATATTTAGGCAGTATTATCTATTAATAAACCATACAACATAATACATACCCAAGTGATGGCTCCGATCCAAGAGCAATTCAAATGGTTAAAGTTCCATTTTTCCCTATTGGTGTTTTTTTCACCATGGAACGATTTCCAGCATTTCTGAGACAGAAACCACTTGCACGGAGGACCAGAGCGTTTGTTTTTTTCCTCAGGGACAGGCGAGTTCACAACGTTCGTTGTGCTTCGCTTGTCGAAGTGATTAGCACTTCTTTCGAACGTGTCTCGGATGCGGCGCGATACATATTTCCACATCTTTAGTACGAATTAAATAATAACTGGAGAATGCACTAAAAGAAGCCCATTTTCTTGGTTTTGAGAAATAGTAATTGTTTATTTTGCGCTGGTGAACGAATTGCTCTGCGCTGCAATTTTTTTTTCTTTTGCTATCAGCCGTCGTTTTGACATTGTCATTCGTGACGTTAGAATCAGAAGACAGACACTGGCATATTATTTCATTGTAAACCGGAATTTGTTTGTTTTAATTAGTTCCGCGTTTCGGTAGGTACCTACCTACCTACTTACATCGCGCCAAAATTAGGCATCATCTCCAAATATTTGTAATATCAAGTTGAAGTAAAATCTTGAAATTAACACTAATGTGCGGAAGAACTGTATTGTAAGTAAACAAGGCACTTTTAACAACTTTAATATTATAGATGAATTTTAGTCCGAGGCGGGAATCGAACCCATCATGATGAACCTTATCAAGAAATGATTTCTGCATGCGTTACAGGCGGACCTTCGCCAGCTTCGCGACAGAGGTTGTAGTTGTAAAAAAATATATAAATATTTAAGTATTTTTTAACATTATAATTTTTTAATTAAGTACCAATTAAAATTACTTCCTACCTCTCCATCTATTTAAAATTTCAGAACTCTTCATAAATATCAAATTGAATGTGCCTGTAGCTTCAAACCAAAAGGATCAGAAAAATTTGTTAAGCCAGATTGGTTGCCCGAACATAATGCAGATAAGGAATACAAACCATCACACAACATAACTCCTACAGATGTTACTCCGGTGCTTATATCTGCGGCTAACTATAAAAATGCAGCTTCTACAGATAGAGTTCTGAAACCAATGATATGGGGAATTATCCCACCATGGCACAAGGTTGTGTAAATTGTTCACTATTTAAGTAACTCCTTAATTTATGTAGTATTTATACAGGGTGTTTTTAAATTAAAGGACAAAACTTTCTGGTTGGCTTGAACTATACAAGCATGGTTTTTGAAGTTAAATAATTCAAATGTAACATTTGGTTAACATTTCTCAATTTTCTTTATCCATTAACCAGTAAAAAAAAAAAATATGAAAACTTAAGCAAATATAATTACAGGGAGACTTTAAAACACATAATCTAAGCACCAACAACTGCCGCCTTGAAAACATAAATGGTTCTAAACTTTATAGCCCTATTCTCAACAATGGAGGAAGATGTGTTATAGTGGCTGAGGGCTTTTATGAATGGCAGACAACAAATACAACAACCAAAGTAAAGCAGCCTTATTATATTTATGCACCACAAAATGAAACATTGAAGGTATGTTTGTACTTATGACTTTACTCTAAAGTACTTTTGAAAGCCCTGGTATTGCATTCAAATCTACTACTACCCACTTTTTAAACTATTAATATGTTAACAACTTTTAGGTAGATAATCCTGACACATGGAACAACAGCTTTAATGAAGAAGCTGGCTGGACCGGTTTAAAACTTCTCCACATAGCAGGATTATATAATGTATGGCAAGATGGCGACACTATAATCTACGCCTATTCAGTTATTACAATGGATTCCAATAGTACTCTAGATTGGCTACATCATAGAATGCCTGCTGTTTTGGATTCTGATGAGAAAGTTGAAGTAAGTACTTCAATATTTTAAAACATTTCAGTTTTACATATTTTAGTTGATATGGAAACCCAATTTAACAAAGACAGTGCCATCTATCTTTTATTACATAAAAGATGATGACTTATAATAACTTCTTTTTTTTTATAAATAAAAGACGTTATTATACATAAAAATAACACTTACATACACTTTTTATTTTTTATATTTCCAGGCTTGGTTGGATATAGAAAATGTAAACCCAGAAAAAGCGCTGAACTATTTAAAACCAGTTGAAGTAATATCTTGGCATCCAGTGTCTACAGCAGTGAATAATTCTAGAAACAAATCAAATGATTGTAACAAAAGAATTGATATCATTAAGAAGCCTGTTCAAAAGACTTTGAACTCATGGTTCACAAAACAGTCAGACAAAAGCCCTAATCCAAAAAGGTTCAAAAAATAAAGTAAAACTAACATTACCTATTCAAGGTTTTTATTTAAAACAAAAGCAAAACCATAAAGAAAACTTAATTAGTAGGTACTGTTACTGTTTAGTAAAAAAAACTGTTATAGTACCATCTTTGGTTCTACTTACATACTTATTTATAAAAAAAATACTGCAACATTCACTTTTTTGTATAGGTACATATACCTACTGTGTCTCGTAACTGGGATTTAAACGCAAGGCCTACTTACATTTTTGTGGCAATAAATATAAAACTCATACAAGTTTTCATTCATGCAATGCAAAAATAAATTTTATGCACGTATATTATAGGTACGCATGGTTAGTAATACCTTTAAATAAACAGACAGGACGCGAAGTATCATCTTAGTATGGCATTATGAAAAGGCATAAAACCCATGATGATTTATGACTATACAATAATGCCATAGAATTATTATAGTCGTTCTATGGCGCACCTGAGTAAAAATACGTGGTAAACACCATAATAGGATTGGTCTTACAGTAATTTAAACTCACTTAACAAAATAACACACAATGATAACAATGCAACTTTGAGCTGCCCATGTATCACATTTTAAAAAGTAACAAAAATAGACTAACTTTTTATGGATTTTAGAAATTTAAGAGTTAAATCTAAGCACTGATCAAATAATCCTACACTATTAAAAAAAATAAGACTATTTTTAGACTTCAGCAACTAAAACTACCAGTCAAATCTAACCATCATTTGATATGCTAAAATGCAGAATTAAAACAGTTAGACCTTATAACTACTGATGGCATAAAAGGCGGATTTTTGACATCATGATATTGTTAACAAATAAAATTTCTATAAGCTAAATCAACAGTTTTATATTTTTATGTGTGATATACAATACCACACATAAGTATCATTTTGTTTCATGTTCTGTACCTATCTGATAAAAGATTCACCAGACCATAAAACCTTAAAATCCCTATTTTATAGCTATAAATACACGTTTATAGAATATTGAATCTTCAACAAACTTATGCAAAAATATAAGGCTCCTGTCTTACATTGTCAATGATGTCCCTGAAATCTGCTTCACATGTTATAATAGCATGGTTTTGTATGAAGTCCTGTACAAAATTGGTTACCTCGTGTTTATCTGAAATGAAACAAAAAATAAATTTATAGCTCCAATACGACCAAATAATTATAAGATACACTATTATAAACATGAATAGACAGAATAAAACTAATTTCTCTTAATGTGTAGTTGAAACGAAGAGAGTTCTTTAACTCCGCTATAAATACGTTCATAATGTTCGTTTAACTCATGGATGCAAAGACCGCGGCCCGCGGGCCGCATGCGGCCCGCCGGTCGAATACTGGTGGCCCGCCGCGCCGACAGAAAAAAAAACAAAAAAAAAGTGGTAGTTTCGACTGTAAATTTCATAAAATCACGAGGACTCAATCACAGGCAATTCAAACAATTCCTTGATGATATCGAAAGCGAATATGGAGATTTACTGTATTATACAGAAGTAAGGTGGCTAAGTCGTGGATTGACACTGGAACGATTTCTAAATTTAATAGAAGAAATTGGAATATTTCTTGCGGAAAAGCAAAGGGATGGTCCCGGAACTTAAAAATCCTGATTGGTTGTGTGATTTGGCTTTTTTAGTTGACATTACAAATCATATGAATGTCTTGAACCCAGCTCTACGCTCATGTATCATCCTTTCAATGCAAACTGACACTTTTCAGATCGCAATTGAATTCTGGAAATTACAATCATTTTCCGAATTTTAAGAAAATGGCTGAAAATTCAACAAAACTGCGATTAATTTCAGTTATGTAGAAAAGCTAGATATTTTGATTCAATCTTTTCAAGACAGATTTTCGGAGTTTAAAAAAGTGAAACCTCTGTTGGACATATTCAGCAATCCTTTCACGATTTCAGTTGAAAATGCGCCAGTGTCAATGCAGTTAGAAATTATCGACATTCAAAACGACCAAGATTTACGCAACAAATTCAACGAAGGAGACTTGCTGAACTTTTACCGCTGCATTGATAAAAATACGTACAGAGAGTTGCGCATAAATGCTCTGAAATGTGCCAGCTTATTTGGTTCTACCTATATATGTGAACAAACCTTTTCAATACTAAATAATAATAATAAAACAAAAAATCGATCCCACCTTGCAAACGAAAGTTTGGAAGCAGTTTTACGTGTTGCTACAAGTAAATTTGAGCCAAATATAAAAAAGATTGTAAGCACTATGCAGTGCCACGTTTCTAATTAATAAATTCTTTTTCAATTTTAATACTTACATCTTTATTGTCTTTAATTACCTATACTTCTGGCGGCCCGCCATCAGTTCATAATTTGCCCGAGTGGCCCCTAGTCTTATTATGTCTGTGCATCCCTGACTTTAACTGTTAAAATTATTACAAGTTCCTGCCTTTAGAATTATTTGAACAATACGCAAAACGGTGGTAATATCTTTTCTCAGAATAGTATCTGTATCAATATCGGGTGGGCCTCTATCACTATTATCTAATGAATAACTATGTGTATAAAAGGATTTTTAAAATAGTTTAAGTAGATTAAGATCTACTCAACCAATTTTGGTAATACTTTCTCCACTGCTGTAATTGTGAGTGTTTCATGAGTGATAATGATAACTTATGCTTAACGCGGAAAAACTTATTTCCCACATTAGGTTTTTTTCGCAGGAAATGTTAATATATTAGTCATTTATATTACATTTCAACCATCTCGTTATAAGTGACTCATGATAGCACTATCTTATAAACCTCTGTGGTTTTCTTTGTGTTATTGTTATTTTTCTTTTGTAATTATGTTTTTTTGTGTGAAATAAATAAATAAAAATAAAATTTGTCTAACATACCTGGATATTGTTTGCATTTGAAAATTAGGTCTATCAAGTATTTCACCACAGACTTGAAGAGACTTTTCCCTCTGATGCGACCCATACCATAATATGGGGTGAGGGTAGTTAGAACCCAAATAGAGATTCTAGTCTTGCAGCTCTGTATAAGGCGCGGACTATCTTCTATCGGCGATAGAATGCCTTCATCATCCTCATCATCTTCACCAAATAGTCGGATATAAAGAGTTTTTATCTAAAATATCATCATAATATAATACAAAAATAAAATACAAGACAATTTATCTATACCATCATATTAATACTACAAAAGCAAAAGTTTGTATGTTTGAATTGTTGCTCTTCCATGCAAAAACTACTAATTGGATTTTGAAACTCCATTATAAAACAGGCAAGGCTGTGGGTAGAAAGCTAGTTATTGTATAAAAGAGAAACAATGATAAAGGGCCATATTAAAATTTTGTCTGTGTATATTAAAGTTTCATTGAAGAAGCCCCTTGAAAATCATGTTTACTTAACAAAAACTTCAAGCTTACCCTAGTTAATTTGGCTCTATTATTATCTCCAATATAATACAATGTCTCCAACAGATCTTTCTTCAAGAAGTATTCTTCACAATGCCATTTACTAACTATTTTCTTTTTTTTTATTTCCTTGTCTTTAGCATTATTTTGCCTTATAATCACTGTTTTTTCAGGTACATTTTTATCAGTTTCATTATTTATTAAAATTCCAGTCAAAGTTGCAAGTCTTTCATCCAGAGATTTGATTTGTGCTGCATGGTTTTCAATTATCATGTCACTACCTATTACAGTATTTGGTGGGTTTTCAACTACGGTGCCATTAATTTTGCACATGTTTTCTACAGTTGTTGACTCATTTTGGGTTTTATTGCACTCCATGTTAAATGTGGCATCAAATAAGTCATCATCAGTTTGATCTGTGTGAAAAAGCTTTTCTAATTGCATCATAATATCATCACCATCATTATCAGGAAGCATTGGAGTCATCATTGATGGAGGTGGTTGATAAACTGGTATAGGCTCTTCAATTTTATAGATATTTTGTGGAATCTTAGTTTGAGGCACAATCATAGGTGCTGGTTCACTTTGAATGTAATTCATGCTTTCCCTAGAAATGGGTTCTGTGTGTGTCTGCATATTTACAGCTATTGGAATTTTGAACTGATTAACTTGAGATTTTACATTATTAGTTTGTTGTAGTAGTGCAGTTAGTTCATTGATGTTTTGAGTTGAACTCTTTCTTCGCTTTTTATTGTTGGTATGGCATTTACAAAAGCATTCACCATCTGTGCTAGTAGATGTTTGTGTTTTCTTTTCATTTGGTGGAGTTCTCATTGTCTCTAACAAAAAACGATATAATTTCCCCTTTTCAGTATCTTTTTTTACTGCCTTAATCTGAAAGAAATGATTAAATTAATATTTAATTTTCAGACTTATTCCAGAGTGGTTTAATTTTTATTTATGTTAAACAATCTTACCACAGCAAGAATATTGGTCCTGTATAATTGCATTACCATGCTTTGCTGAGCCGCCTTCATTTCTATGATTTGAGCACATCTCCAAATACCACTTGGTAAGTATATGTTCTTATTGAGAAGCATTTGATTAGTCTCATAGTTAACAGACAGTAGTTTTACCATGTGTTTCATGTAATGTTGGCGAACCTAGAAAATAAATCCTGAATTATATGTAGTCATATGTAGTTTTATAACTTTAGAAAATTAGAATAGTTGTCTAATATAAGTACTGTAACTATTCGGAATTTTCGGGAAAATTTATACACTGCATACGTATTTTTTGTTAAGTTTTCAAGTATATATTTTTTATCATATAATAATTATTCTGCAAGAACATAAACTCGAGTTGTATTCCTATTTTATCGGAAGTGTAATTTAAAATATGGAGTAGAATAATTATTATAGGTATATATATAATTATAGTAACTTACTTTAGAAATAAGAAGATCTGGTTCCGAATCTATTGTGGGACATGGCATGTACGTATCATCGCTTTCTAAGATAAGCTGATCCACAAAGCGCTCGGAGTCCCATTCTGAAAGGTTATATTTTGCACAGTTTCCACTCATTGTAAGATGTAATGTGAGTGAATACCGGCGTAAATAACTTTTACCAAGGACTTGAGAACTTGTTTATTGTAACCGGCAAAAAAACACAACAAAATCAAATTAATCAGGAAGTCAGTTGAGAGCGCTGCATGCATATTTTTTTATTTAGCAAATTCAGCAAAATTATTATGAATTCCCAAGCATAAAAGAGGACTTTGTTTGTTTTGTGGTTTTTTTTTTTTTTTTTTTTTTTTTTCTTGTTTGTTTGCTTGTCTGACATTGCTAACTTGTTTTTAATGTCAAATTCTGTACAATTTTTGTATATATTTGTCTTCTCTTTCCAAACGGAAGGTAATTCATTAAAATTAGTTTGCGTTGTTTTTTAAACCATCCACATATCCATCAACAGAATTTAAATAGTTAGTTACTGACGTAACCGCTTGTAAACTGCGACAAGCTTAATCGCACTTAGACACTGGCTCAATTGTTTTAACCAAAAACACCAAGTCCAAAACTAACAAGAAGAAGAAATAAATGTATATGTAAATAAGTCATGCCATGTGTGTCCGACTGTCCGTCCATTTCCTTCCCTTGCTTATTTAATACTTAATTTTCATTCTTATTTGTAGGTGAGGGAGGTGGTTGGTACCTACTTAATATTATTACCTACTTCAGCTGAAGAACACAATTATTGCTGTGTACAGAACATAAATGTGTGCTTAAATTTCAGAAAAAAAGCAATTCTTCTACGTTGTAGTACCTCCGTACTCAACAATAAACATTAGTAATGGCAAATCAAAATCAACAAAAAATAGCAGATTTTATAAAAAATGTACACTGTTCACTGAGAAAAACATCATCTGAATTAGGACCTAATGCAGCATGGGAGGAACATTGTAAGAATCACGATGTTTTAGTTAAATATGCAGAATATATGCAAACACTGGCTACTACACACTGGGAGACCAACTGTGCCAATGAAAGTTGTGAAGCATACAGCCGTATTGAGTGGGCTGTTAACTTTTGTGAATACTACTTTATTAATAAAGAATATGAAAATTACAGAAAAAAGGATATAATGATTGCAGACAAAATTGGTATTGATCTTAAAATAGAGGAATCATTTTCAAAACCGTTGGAACTCATTGATGTTGGAAGTTGTTACAACCCATTTATGAAATATGATAATTTTAATGTTTTAGCAATAGACTTGTGCCCTGCCAATAACTCTGTATTACAGTGTGATTTCTTGTCAGTGCTGGTTGGAAGTCAAACTCTTACCGATAATACAAAAGTAATACAACTAAAGCAGCAAAATTTTGATATCGTCACATTTTGCTTTCTACTAGAATATATTCCTAGTTCAGATTTAAGAATATTAGCCTGTGAGAAGGCATACTCACTGCTTAAGCCAGGGGGGTTGCTAATTATTAACACTCCAGATTCAAAACATGTAGGAGCTAATTCTAAGCTCATGAAATGCTGGCGTTACACTCTTTCACAGATTGGTTTCAACAGAATTAAATATGAAAAGTTGAGGCACATGCATTGCATGGCCTATAGAAAGAGTTTGCATAAAGATATAGCTATCCGCTGGGCACAGCTACATGAAGAGCCCTATATGGAGTTTGCAATACAAATACCACAAGACTTCCACAACTATACCAAGGAATCAGAAATAAAAGAGCAGAAGCAACCTTCAACAAGTGTTTTAGACTTTTCAGAAATGCCATTTTGTGATGATTAGAACATTGAAACCCTCCATTTCACAGGGAATTATTAAAAATATTTAAATATTAGTGTCTTATTTAATTATCTTAGCATAATGATTTTAAAGTAGTCGACTTATACATTTATAAATAAGATTAAGTTTCTCTAGTCATATAGCACACAGTAGTCCAATTATTTAGGCAGCAGCAAACTTAGCTTTACGTTTTTCCAATTTCTCTTTGTTTTCAATATCAGTCATTATTTTAGAAACAGACTGTCCAAACCTCTCTGCCCTTTTCTTGAGTTTATCCAAATTCTCGGAAAGAGAGCCGGTTGGTGGAGTTGAGATACTACTCTTGGTGGAACTTTCTTCAGCATTTTGGCCAAACCTTTTCATTCTTGCAGCTTTACGCTCAGCCTCAGACAGCTGCACAGGTAGTCCAAACCGTTTAGCCCTTTGTTCAAGAACAGATGTGTCAATATCAGCTGTTATCTTAACTTTATTACTAGCAATTGGGGCATCATCTGACTTCTTTTCCTCAATTTTTTCTTCAACAGGTTTTGTGGAAGTAACTGATATTGTTCTATGCAAGACTATTTTCTTGGATGAGGGCTCCTTATCACCATTTTTATTTTCAACTTTTTCTTCAGATTTATACTTGGGAGCTGAAATCTTTCTTTTCAGCGTCCTCTGTGGTTTTGTTTCTGGTTCCGCTTTTGGCGGTTGCTCTGCCAAAGCCAGTTCTTCATTTAACGTGTCAACTGCGGTATCATCAAGGATATCACCCTGGCTTTTATCATCCTCATCTTCTAGAACACCATCAGAATCGATGTCAGAATCCAAATTTATATCACCATGTTCGTCATTACTATCGTTGGCTTGAACCATTGCGGCCTGTAGTCTCGCTATGAGTTCCGCTTTGTCTCCTGTAGTTTGTAGACCGCGAGTTTTCAGCTCCTTACGTAAATCCACAACCTTCATTTTACTTATATCAGATACCGTCGAGTCAGCCATTGTAAAATAAGAAAATATAATATTATTTTTGTTTTGGAAAAATTAAAGCACACCCGGTTTGGTTTGGTAGCAATCAATCAGTCGTAGTGATTATATTCTCTTTGTCAGTCAGTTTAAAAATTTACCACAGATAGCATAATATAAACAAGATCGAATCAAGCAGAATCACAGAGTATTAATTTAATAGTCATTGGATTTATGTTAAATTGACTATCACGAATTATATATTTTATTCAGTTTATTTATTAGTCCAATCAGATACAATTACATACATAGGTACATTTGGAATTATTATTATTTTTATAAAAAGACTGGAAAGTTCAGTTCGTTATCTCTCACTCGAGAATGGATGGAACTGGCGCGGATTTTGTAACACTCGTAATGTATAATAGGTAAGTTGATAGTAGTAGGGGAGGCGACGATGCTAAATGGGGATTTACTCGAGCGTCAAAGAGACATAGTTGGTTGCATTTGGTAGATGATAACATAGATAGATGAGACCGATGTTTCACCGGTGGTGGAAGCGGCTACAGATAATTTTATTAATAACTTAAGTAAAAAAAAAATGTTGCATGTACATACTTGAGCGCGTCAAATATTGATAGAATACAATGAATCAGATTCAATAATCAGCTTAACATACGTACATTATTAAAAATAATTAAGGACGTATGTTTAATATTATACGTATGTTAATCTGATCGTTTACATTACAATATTGGGGTGGGTGTACGTAAAAGTTAAAAATTACAATTTACATGTACTTGTATGGTTCATCTCTATGTTTTTATTGTGCCATATCTTTATCTGACGATTATCTAGTGATTAGCCTTATCTGACAAAAATAAATTTTGTTCCCATAAAATTCACGTGCGGCCATAGATAATGTGACTTATATTTGGTGGAGGTACTAGTTATCCCCTGAATCTAAATCTGACGCCCTCGAGTAAATCCCGAAATCCCCTCTTGGACTCCCCTAGGACCAAACTATAAGGATTTATCAGTCAGTCATTTATAGAATCAGGAAAAAATAGTGCCAGATGATTCTGCAGCGCCATCTGTCGGGCTGATTTGTGAAACACAAAAAAATCATGAAATTAGGTTCAGCCGTTTATATAGTGACATCATTGTTATTGTATCATGTACCATAAACAAGAACAGTAGAACAGAGAAGTTAGTAGCTCCCTAATAATTTTATTATATCTCCTATAAAAAAATAAAAATGCCTTTTAATATTATAGAATTTAATTAGAGTACATACAAACATTTTGTAATGTTGGATTATAGTAATCAAACTAATAAGCAATTCATTGAGTAGCTTGTAAAAATCTTGGTAAGTAGATCTATCTATAGCTGTAATAAAATAAAACATGTTAGAGAGGAGAACTCGAAGAAGTATATACAGTTTCTAGGTCTATAGTAACAAAAATATATCTTTGATAATGTTTCGTTAACAATCAATGAGCGGGAAGTCGACTCCTTCGAAACTAAACCAAACCGGTAAACATCAGTGCGAAAATTATATCGACTCCTCTCCTTCAACAATAAATTAAACAATCGTGACAAATTTGCCATAATAATAATATATTTTCAATAAGTGGTACATAGTTAAATCGATTAAAACATTCCATTACTAAGTTTTCTACAATAAATGAAATCACACTGATATTTGGAAAGGCAACAAAACAAACTAAGCGTCCACTAGGTAATGTTAGCGTAAGTCCTACTCAGACCGGCCCCATGACTCCTGCGCGGACGAAGCAAGCTTCTTACGAATCCAACTTCATCAGATTACAGTCTCTATTGCGAGCCGCGGCGAGAATTCCTGCCTCGCTCGCTCCACAATGCGCCAGACTCGACGAGTTGAACCAGAATATTGCAACTGCACAACTAATTACACCCAATCGCACGACCCCAACACATAAGCTAGGTGATTGACAGATCTGCGAAGATCTTATGTCGGATTATTAGTAGTAAAATATTGACGAAAATCAAACTTATGCTATAGAAAATCAAAGCAAACATAAGTCATGATAACAAAAACAGTCTAATACAAATACAACCCACCCATACTTTGCACATTCAACCAGCTCAACACTTTTCATTAATTCCGAGATTGTCAATGAAGTAATGATAAAATATTTATTGGCATCATAATAGCCCCAGGTTTTTTATATACATATTATCTTTATTAATCTAAGAAAGATGGGTTATATAATATTACATAATTAATCTCAGATTCGAAAAAATAACTGTATACACTGTTTATTGTTTTGATATTACGTTAATTTGTCTGTGCTATTATTATATTGTTAAAGTTATGACTCTCTAATAAAAGTAGAACATAAGTACAACAGATGCTCAATTGTTTATGTTGTATTGTTATGTTATGTTTCAGCAGATTAGTCCAACAGGTTTGAAACATAACGTCAATATCAATAGTATGATAGTATGTTGTAACATTATAAATTATAATATGTTTGATTCAAAAGCTATATTAAGTACAGCAAGTTGTCACATAATGTTAATCAATAGTATTTATATTTATTTAGAATGGACACCCAACAAATAAACAGGTATAAAACAACTAGGTAGGTTTTGAGTTATGTGTTTCCTTAGGATATTTAGTATGCACAATATTAATAGCTATTGAGTTTATACTGTATTATATTATTATCTATGATTCTCACATAATGTTATTCAATAGTTTCAGTTGTATCTTTATAGTATAGTATGGTTTTCAGCGATATAAGTCGAGCATGAGTTCATAAGGTTTGACACATAAAGGTTAATCAATTGCTTATGTTAGGTATGGTTGTAGTGTGTGGGGTGGCTGGGTGCGTGTCTTGAGTGCTAGAGGGCGGGGCGTGCGGCGGTCGCCCGCGCGCGGCCCTACCTGCCTTCCGGCACGCCGCGCGCCGCGCCGCGGGCTACACCGCCTCCTTCCTGAAAATATTAATAATCATCTTTATAGTCTAAGATAAAAAATCTTTTTTTGAGTACCGATTTTTCAGTAGTAGGCTAGTAGGGGATAATAATGTCCCAGCGTCATAAAGATGAACTTTATTAAGCGCCGAAATGTGGCGATGGTAATACTTAGTAATTAAAGTCCTAGCGTAAACAAACAGCACAGGTCTTATTTAAATATCATCTCTCTTTTCCATCCAAAGGTTGCCTGAAAGCGATCTCGTTTTAGCGATAAGGCCGCCCATTGTACGTGTCTTTTTTGTGTTTTAGTCATATGTTTTGTTATTGGTGTACAATAAAGCGTTTTTGTATTGTATTGTATAGTTAATGACGAGTTAGTATCAAGGTACTACGTTATCCACCAGCGTTAGCTATAGAGTGACGCGTCAGAGTAAGAGTAGTAGGCGCAGAACATTAGTTAGACTACGTTCCAGCGTAAGCTATAGCTAGTGACAGAGTATGTAGGCGAATAACATTAGAGGTGTGACAGTACCTTGGTCCTCGGCTGCGGCTTGACTCTGAGTGCGGGCGCGGGCGGCGCGGGCGCGGCGGGCGGCGGCGCGGCGAGCGGTGCGGGGGGCGGCGCGGGGCGCGCGGGGGGCGAGGGGCGCTGCAGCGGGGCGCGCCCCAGAGACGCCAGCATGAGACCGCGGAGCAGCGCCGCCCGGGACTCGTTCTCGTCTCTGGATTGTTCCTCTGCGCCGCCTGCGGGGAAATGATGATGTAGTTATATGATCAGTACCTTTACCATGAGTTGTCATAGTTAAATCGCCTGACGTTACTACACTACAGCGGTTACGTAGAGCCCGCGCCACCTTTCAAGTCTTACGGTTAATGCTAACTACAGTATTAGAACTGTTAATATCTAGGCGAGCAGCGCCAAGTCCAACGGACGGATTGGACTTGATACCCAATTATTTTCGAATTGTTAACGAAGAGCGATTCTAACATTTGAATGTGTTCCATCTCACTACTCTACATTTTGTTTTTAAATTATCAGGTTGTAGGATAGGTGCTTATAATATGGCGATGGCGAAAACAAAGAAAAAAAAGTCATTGTGTAGCGGCACTGCACCAGTTACAATGATATGAATTTCAAAATTTGGATAGTGAAGCGCTCACTACGTTCTATTTTTTAAATGTCACGTCAGTTGGTTACCTAGGAAGGTGGCACACAGGGACTGTGAGTCTGTGTGTTTCTGATTCGAGACCGTGGCAGCGCACCAGTTGTGATGATTCGATTTTCAAAATTTTGTACGTGTTGCCAATTGTTGCCTTGCCACTACAATGTTCCACCGCACGCACCAGTTGCAAATGCAATGATTTGAATTTTGAATTTAAAATTTCGAACGTGTTGCGACGTTCGGTTTTCGAATGTCACGTCAGGTAGGTTACCTAGGAAGGTGGCGAGCAGGAACTGTGAGTCGGTGTGTTCCTGCGGAGGGGGCGGGGCGGGCGCGGGCTGCGGCGCGGGCGCGGGGGCCGCGGTGGCGCCGCCCGCGCCGCCTCGCCGCGGCAATCGCTCCAGTTGCTGTCGGGCCGCCTGCGGGGTAAAACAACATTACTAAAAAGGTAATATTAAGTAGATACTATTTATACTCCTCTAAAGGTGGGTTTAGATACAACATTTATTCTAATTTAGAGAAAACCTATGTCAAACCTTACATTTCTATAAAAGAATTTGATTGATGTCTATAATTTATTTTATACCGATATTGTCTTTTGTGGTCAAGCAAGGGTCTATCATCAATAAAAAACAATATCTGCGGATTGTACACATTTGTTCCGAGACGGGAATCGAACCCACATTCTTTAATCAATATATAAGTTTTTGACTTTTGAACGGGACAGAAACGGCAGATTAACCAAACGTTAGTAATAATAATAAAAAAAAGTAGGTATATATAAAAGAAAGAAAGTAGTATGTAAATACTGACGATATAGAGAGATAAGTAGTATAGTGCACTCACTGTAGCCTGTTGGCGCTCCAGCTGCAGCTGCATCTGCAACTGCTGCAGCTGGCTGGGCGTGCCGGGCTGCCCCGCGCGCCGCACGCCCGACAGCTGCGACAGCAGCTCCGCGATGGGGTCAACGACCGCGTCGCGCGACGACGGCGACAACGACGATATACCGCCGCCAGTGCTGGAATTCAATAAGTGAAACCTACACTAATATTATTAGAATGCGGTGCGTTTTGAATGACTTTAGGATTTTTATATGGCAAGTCCGTTCATTAATTGTACCGTCATAGGAATTGCAGACGCTGCTGTATTTTATTTTCTTTCGAATGGCAACACTGGTACGTCATAAAGGTGCAAATACACTAGCGCGCAACTAATTTCATAAAAAAATTTGGACAAAAGGCATTAGTTTTTCCGTAGATTTTTCATTGAATTGATTCAGGGAAGTAAATGGATTTAATATATTGGGACAAGGAAATTATTTATAGAAATATTCGTAAGTTCCTTATTTTCCTCGACGCTACTATTAGTAAACGGACTATACGAGATAAGTATACAGTTAATGTGTACGTACTGTTTACTTCACAATTTGCCAGGAACGATAATGAAAAGATAAATTATCTTTCTGATTTTATTGTACATAAGTGTCACAGGATAAATATGTACGGCTGTTAAATTTAAAATATATATTATAATGTCAGCACATAACTAGCGTAGATGAATAGGTAAGTAAGAAGGGAAAGGCTAAATAAAACATGGATGCACTTCAGATAGCAATTGTAAGAAAAAAGTGAGAAAGAATGGAAAGAGCATGAATTGTGTGCCAACTGATAGAAGAGAATGCAAAATGTAGTAGGTTATTCATTATGTGGGGTAGGCACACATACACTGGTGGTCACATAATTAAGAACGCTGATATTTAGGGAAGATTTTTTCAAACTAAGACGCAAAACTATTTCCATGTAATTTATTTTATTTATCTTGGTATTGTAAAACGTTTCTATAATATCACCGTGCTTATTGGTATACAATGATTAGCTAAAAATAAATTGAATTTTTTTTTACACTACTTCGAAACATAGTATTCCTATTTACTGGTTGGTCATATAATTAAGAACGCTTAATCGTTAATTCCTTTTTTTATAATTTAAACAGAAAACACGGTTGAAATTTTAACTGTTTGTATAATAATGGCAATATTTAGTGCTGTAAAAGATAAATAGGCATTGCTTAGTTAAAAAAAATAAAGCTTGTGATCTATCAACACAGGGTAGAACACCGGCACAAAAGTAAAACTTCGCCTGAAGAATTGGTATTATAAAAAGATAGACAACCATCTGTAATGTTATAAAACGATGGTTTTCGATGCTTTTGAGCATTTTACTTCGTATCACATACTTCTACGGAGTGTTCCACATGTACCTAAACAGAGAAAAACAACTCCTCGAGATGACCAAAACATCATTCGTATGGGCTACAAAATCTTTAATGGGTCCAATGTGCTGAGTCAAGAATATTTTGGTGGAAACTAGCCTTCAGCTATCTCAACACGCACTGTTTTAAGACGTAGGTATGGTAAAAGAAAAATCGCACGGAAGGATATCAAGGAAGGTACTCATGTTGAAACTTGGCTATAGTCAAAATCAGCTTGCACTTGAGAGAAAGTATGAAAACTGGACTTTGCCACAGTGAAAAAGTTTACTTTTTTTCTAACGAAACGAAAATAACTAGGGTGTGTTCTGATAGAAAACGATATGTTCTACGTCTTCCGAATATAGCATTCAACCCTAAGTACTCGAAAGTTACATTAAATCATGGTGGTGGAAATGCGAAAATTTGGGTGTGCTTTCGTGGTTTTCTATATTAGACTGACCAGCTAACAATCTAAATCTAAAGCCAATAGAGAATCTGTAATTTAAAATAAAGAAAAAGTATTCAAATACAGAGTGTGGGAACACAGGAGAGCTGTACGACGCTTTTTTAAAAGAATGGAACTGTATTTATCTTGCGAAATATCAAAAATTCATAGGTTATGCCTCGCAGGTGTAAAGCAGTGTTTAAAGGCCGTGGATATGTTGTAAACTCTTAATTTAGTTTAAAATGTATTAAATTACTTTTAAAATTTTCTGCACTGCATATTATTGTGATTTAGATTTAATGTAAGTGCCATATAAAACAATTTCCCAGCAGTTAAATAAATCGTTCTTAATTATATGTCCAGCTTCATTACTATTAGAGAGTGTCTCATTTCTGTAAAATAAAAATTTGAGAAATATAGTAAATGATTTTATTGTTTACTCTATAAGACAATCTGCTTTATTAGTATGGCTATTTTTTAGCATAATAAGTTGTTTTTCAGAAGGTACACATCTCGGTGTATGAGAAGATTAAAATAAAAATGTTCTATAAATTCAAATCGTTCTTAATTGTATGACCACAAGTGTATGTGCCTACCCCACATAATGAGGAAAAAGGACAGGTATATGTCTCTCATAATCTTTAGTATTTATTTTAGAATTGATAATAAACATTCTAGTTATCTGAATATAGTCTCAAATAGTCGTTGTTAGTACGTAAATAATTACCTAAACTGCATGTTGGTGCGGCGCGCGCGACTCATGCCGCGGCCCGTGTGCGGTATCCGCCGCACGCCGCCGTGCCGGATGCCGCTGGGCTCATCGTGCACGGGAGTTAAGGAACTTATACACTTCTCATACACTAGTTAATAATCTTTTAACATAGGTGATGCTATAGGCGTCTATAGGCTGCGGTAACCGCTCTCCACTAAGTAGGCCGCATGCTTGTTATAAAACAAAAACTTAAATTGTAAGGCATTTTGAAATCTGTAATGTCGCTTAAATCCCGGGACATATATCTGGCCCGAGACAAAAATCGAACTTGCCGAAGGACATAAAGCAGGTTTCACAGTCTATGGATGGCTTCAAAGCTATTAATTTGCTAGCGCGCAGCCGACCCCTTTTATGCTTTAGAATCCCCTAACATTATCACCCTTATTAACGTTCACACTGCTGGGATACAGGGACTTTATTGATGATAGAGATTATTTCTTAATTCACCACATGACATTCACCACGTTGGTGAATATCACATATCCTTCAAACTTATCAAAGTTCTCAGAACATGCCACTTTCCTCATTATGTTTGCCTTCGCTGTTAGAGCACATGTTTTATAGCACACATAATTAAGAAATATCAGAGGTGCCCGGCGGGTTTTGAACTCATGACCTTCGGAATAATAGTAGAGTGTGCTTCCACTAGGCCCACACGGCTGTACGGCCCTCGTGGTTATAATCCCTTTTATATGATATTCAAAATGTCTGTTATTTGGATGTGTATATTGTAAAAGGATATGAGAAAAGAGATGAGATCCCTGGGCCCGGTCCGGTGCTCCAGCGTGAGATGTCCCGCGAAGTCGTCCGTCACGAAGTTGGGCTCGCCGCGCGGCATCGACGCGCACACCGGGCACACCACCTGCTGAGGAACACAAACATACATACAATATCAATATAAGAACAATTCACACAGCAACATCTAGCATCGTGGTAAGCTCGAAGCTTGTGTTACGGATGCTAGATACAGTAGTTAGGATGGCTTAGTTTTCCGCTTTTAGACTCAAAGGCGGTCCATAGGCGGCTAGATACAGTACTTAATACACGTACAACTATAATAATACTCGAGATTAAACATTGTACGTTCTGTAAATATTTGATCCAGGTGTTCTAAGTAAACAAATATATAGCTATTTGTTTTCTGCCCCGCGGCTTTGCCCGCGCTCTACACTTTCTAGTAGCCTATGCCAGTCACTCTCTATCCCTTAACATCTACTATGTTCACTTCAAAAAATCACGTGAACCGTCGCTCCGTTTTGCCGTGAAAGACGGACAAACATTTTCACATTTATAATATCAAGTATAGATATATGTATATACTAGCCGACCCGTCCGCTTCGCTTGTGTTATTTTACGATATCTACATAAATAGTTCGTATACCAAATATAGTCTATAATTGTATTATTCAACACACTGAACACATCGAATTAATCAAATCAGACCAGCGGACCCTGAGATTAGCGCGCAAACAAACTTTTCATCTTTATAATATTAAGCACTAGCTGACCCGCCTGCCATTGCTCGCTTTATTAATCGTAGACCTCCCTTAATGATTTCCGGGAATTACAGTCGGATGCAGCTTGCATCCACCATAAACTGGCAGCTGTTGGTGGACGTCCGACGCTGCATTTGCCTTGTATTTCATGGTACTCTAAATTATGAGCTTTTAATTTCTTTGCTACAATTACTCTCAAGGCAAGTAAAATCAATATGGGTATGAGGTAGTCACTGAGACCTTGTGATTATTGATTAGCTAAGGGTTGAACTCATTATGCAAACATGTCAGATACATTTTTGATAACCCTGTGAATCGTCAGAAATAGTTTATAAAATCATATCATATTTTTGTACTATAGATATATTCTTTAAGGCACTTTTGATCTTAAGAAATTGGCAAGCTGGTTGACTTAAAAAATGATTTTATTTTGTCAGTTAAATATCTATTTTAAACGCTATAGAATCTGTATATATATAAAAGGACAAGTTGCCAATGACTGACTGACATATAGACGCACGCACAGCCATAACCGCGAACGGTAGAAACGTGAAATTTGGACCGTGGTTTTCTTTTGTGACGCATACTATATATTGTGACGGTCCACTAAGATGGGGTTTTGCAAAATTCATCCCATAAAGGGAGATTAGGTTGAAAGTTTGTATGGAAAAATCTTTAAATTAGCAAAGATTTTGATAAAACTCGAGCTTCAACCGAGGCGTGTTTCGTATTTTAATTATAGAGTAATACTTACAGCTAATGTGGTGTCTGCGTGCTCCGCTGTAACGTGTTCCATGAGGGCCGTGTCTGTGAACCCCATCCTGTTGCAAAAGGGGCATGTGTATGCCTGAGGCGTTTCCAAAGTCAATGATTCACCTCCATAGTATAAATCTGGAATTAAACAGATACCATGTTATGTCAGATACTTTGTGATACATTTAGGGACAATATTTATCAAAGGTTTAGTCATTATGATGATGACCTAAAACTTCGAAAAATATTGTACTACATCCCACTTTTTAGCACAAGTCTTCCTAGTAGAACCCATTATAACTCTTGGAGGGATTGGTTACCATTAAGCTTACCAGGTGGGTTGGTGATATAAAGTTAATTAATTAACAAGCATAAAAATTCTAGAGTAGAGAAAATGGATCGGCAAACACAGTATTGGACTTCCAGCAACAAGATGGACAGATGATTTGGTCAAAGCTGCCAGTTCACAGTGGATGCAATCTGCATACAACCAAAACAAATAGAGATGTTTAAGGGAGGCCTATGTCTGGCAGTGGATGTCCAATGGCTGAAATGATGATGATGAATAACTAGATAAAAGTCTAGGTATAACATTCAGTTTTTTAAAAATAAGATGTAACCCATTATTGGTTTGTTTATTCATTTCATTAAATAAACATAACATAACATAGCTTTTTAAATTAAATTATTGGAACTAGCCCTGTCAGACCTGTATGTTAAATACTTACTACTTTTACGTAAACTTTTGATGTTCCATATTAATGAGATAAAATGTTGAAATCACAAATATCAAATAATCATGGCTGCAACTGGCTAAGGACAGAAAATTGTGGGAAGGAAGTAACCAGCTTTAAATATTGCTGGACAATTCTCATAGCAAATAGAATTTAAATTAATTCAATTTACATCTAGTGTAAACAATCCCTTTGTTTAATATTGATTTAGCAGGTTTTGAGTGAGAGTGTATGACAGAAACATTCACAAAGACCTTTGTGTTTATATTTAGATATTATCCAGAGAGAAATTAGAAATAATGTCATATAATAAAAAGTGTGTTACATTATGTTTCAGATCATTATTGAATAATTATTGTTTTTGATTAACACAATTCAAGCAGCATTAACATTGATTAAACTATGATTTGTTTGTTTGAAACAAAAATGTATTCAGGTATTTAAGTTTTATGAATTCTGTTCAGTTAAAGCAAACTTTTACATAATGTGGAAATTTTACCTATTTACTTACCTATCTGTTTACATTTCATAATTTATTAACTTGAGTTGGTTTAGCTGTAAGTCCATTTGTAAACAAGCATTGAGGTCAAGCTTGGTTGTTATAGATGTGAGGAAATGTAGTCTAAGGCAATGGGTGTCATCTGTAGCTGGTGATGGCTTACCAAAATCACTTCTAGAGAGGATACATTGCATTGGGTGCTCTGTTGTGTGCTGGTTCGTCGTGGCGCCGGACTCATAGCAGGCTGCGCACAAGTCGTAGTCGATGCATATCAAACATTTGTATCGTCGTCCTCGGAAATTATTTTTCAAACAAGAATCACAGCTGACCCCTGAAAATATGTCAATAAATACAAAACTTGCTCTGATTATCGATTTGTGTAATCGAAGCGAAAATATACAAGTTTCTATTGAAACTAAGCCAATATTACGATGTGATGTCACGGTTTCAGTAAATTTTTGCGAAGAAATTCGCAGTGACAATAGCATCGAACAATTTTTGATTATCATTACCCACCTTCATGGCGATTCATTTTCGCCAGAGAATGTCCGAGAAACAAATACTTTTTGGCACCAAAGTTGCCGGCACGTTCTGAGGTATTTATATCACTATTCTAAACTAAGTAGCACAACATAAATTACACTAAAATACAAATAATTAACAAAAATTTCCAAGCAATCCTAACCCAACCAGGCCATAATGACGTCACAGAAATGCAAGCAATGAAAACTATACCACAGACAGATGTCGCTTTGTCATGCTCGTCATAGAAGGTAATGCTTTGCCCTGCAACGCAATTTTATTTTTTTATATGATTTGTTTGTAAAGATAGAAGCAAATATTGTGCAATAAACATCCACAAAAGTAAAAAACTTGAAATTAAACAACGGTCTATACTCCAAGACTTACTTTAAATTATTATTTTGACCATGCGTAACAATAAATGATTATGATTAAGATTATAATCTTGAAGTTACAGCCAGTGGAACAAAATACATAGGAACCGGAAATTCTTATTGACGTTGACAATGGCTCTGATATTGTCTTTGTCACTGTCACATTCAAATTTTTATTATTTCAGTCAGTCAGTCCACCATTTGTTTCCTTCGTTTGCCTTTTTGCGATTTTTCCTAGATTACTTGAATTTTTGGTTGTTACAGATTTAAAAAGCCGTAATTCATGAATTAATTAATTTCAATTACCGATCTTTATTATAAAATACTAGTTTTGTAATAATTTACGCCTTGGAATAAAAAAGTTTGGTTCTGCCAGAGGACCAGTTCTCCAGCCGACCAGAGAAATCGTTTCGGCGGGAAGCAGTTGGTTACTTTGTTATTTTACTGCCACAAAGATGACTGATGCTTTGTGCCATTTGGTAGTGGATGGAAACGAAGTATTGGAGCTTAAACTAGGTAATTTAGCCTTATTTTTGCTTACTAGTTTTGCTCATTTTAGAGCTAGCTAGTGAATAGCGTTCCATTATTTCAATTGGATTTTTAATTAGTGGGTACTTTATTTGTAAATAAAGAGAACCTTGGCAGATGCTGAAATTCTTTTGTATTATCTGTTATGAAGTCTATATTTTTTTTAATGTTTTTAGTGAGGACTCCTGAAGACATTGAGAATGATGATACCAGTTTTGGTCCAGAGATGTGCCATCAGGTGTTTGGGGAAAATGAGAATATATTTGGCTACACAGACTTACATATCAGACTCTACTACAGCGCTGGGGGCTTACAACCATTCCTTGGCATTGAGTATTCTGATAAAGTGAGTACCTATACTTTTACTAAACAATATGATATTATAGTCCGGGATCCGTAGTACATTGGAATCAAGTGATTACTAACAAGCTAATTTTTCGTGAGTAGCTTAATTTTAATGAGACGCCCAAAAATATCCTATACTCAACTTTTGATTGTGGTAGCTAACAGAGATATCGAGGATTAAATATGTCGATTTGATGATCCAAAAAAATTGATAAGTAACCGGTTGTTTTTTAGTTATATCGTAAGATAATGATCTAAATTATATGAAAAAATATTTGTCCTACAAAACCTATGGTTTGATCAAAGAGTCCCCCATTTCCAAAATGTATCGAAAACGAGGTCAAAATAAATGATTACTAACCAGCTGATTTTTTGTTGTATACTTAATTAATATTTATAAAATCTAACGGACATATTGTCCGACAAATTTCGTGGTACGTTATCCCGGTCCTACGCCTAGACATTGTTAATACCACAAGACCAATTATCTCATTAGTAACTGTAGGACAAAAATATTACTGAATAGGTTAGTGTGTTCCTTGCCCAAATGTAACAATGTCCTACAAAAAAACAGGTAGGTATCGCTAGTCCGACAAGAATTGTAATTTTTAAGTTTGCCTATTTGTAACATAGAAAGTTAAGTCGGCGTCAGTGTAACAACACACCCGCAATAAAATATAATTTGTAATTATATCGAAGACATATTTCGTCTGTTATCGCATCTACTCAGTTGGCGTAATGGCAAGGATCGAACTCCTGTCACTGACTGGTGACTGTGCGTCACCGAGTTCGATCCTCCGAAAGAGAGTTCTTTTTGTGATTATGGATAAGATAGTGATTTTTTTAAATTTAAATAACTTTATTTTATAGTTATCTAGGTAAAAAAATATTGTAGGTATTAAGTATTTATATATTTATTTATAGTATTTATATATATATATATATAAGGAATTGCACGCTTATTGGGCGGTAATTTAGACATAATCCAGGTATTGTTTGCTAATAGAGATTTATATTCTTCATCCATAGCCTCTTGCCATTGCTCTTTATCGGTACTAGACATCGCTTCTTCAAGCGTTGCAGGGTCAGTTAACTGTATGGCACACATTTAATTACATTGCTATCTTCAAATGATGAATTCATCGCATTCCGATTTATTCTGTGTGATCTCAGAGTAATATTTGAATGAGATAAATTATTGAAGAAACTTTCATCAGTTGTATCCGGATGATAACTGTCATCATTATCATTAATACAGCTGTCAAAAGAACCAGAACTCTGTGGTGACAAGGTGCTATCAGTTTGTTCTGCTTAGGAAGAAGTATCTGTAACTGAAACAATGTGTTCATTATCTGATTCAGGACTATTATGAATTATATCAACGTTCTATGTTCTCATTTTCCATAAATATGACATCTCTACTGATTGTAATTGACTGGTTGGTAATAATCTATTGTGACCTCGTTTTCGATACATTTTGGAAATGGGGGACTCTTTGATCAAACCATAGGTTTTGTAGGACAAATATTTTTTCATATAATTTAGATCATTATCTTACGATATAACTAAAAAACAACCGGTTAGTAATCATTTTTTTTGGATCATCAAATCGACATATTTAATCCTTGATATCTCTGTTAGCTACCACAATCAAAAGTGGGGTATAGGATATTATTGGGCGTCTCATCGAAACGAAGCTATTCACGAAAATTCAGCTTGATAGTAATTATTTTTACATCGAGGATGTGTACTACAACTTTGGACCGTAGGACCGGGATAACGTACCACGAAATTTGTCGGACAATATGTCCGTTAGATTTTATAAATATTAATTAAGTATACAACAAAAAATCAGCTGGTTAGTAATCATTTATTTTGACCTCGTTTTCGATACATTTTGGAAATGGGGGACTCTTTGATCAAACCATAGGTTTTGTAGGACAAATATTTTTTCATATAATTTAGATCATTATCTTACGATATAACTAAAAAACAACCGGTTACTTATCAATTTTTTTGGATCATCAAATCGACATATTTAATCCTCGATATCTCTGTTAGCTACCACAATCAAAAGTTGAGTATAGGATATTTTTGGGCGTCTCATTAAAATTAAGCTACTCACGAAAAATTAGCTTGTTAGTAATCACTTGATTCCAATGTACTACGGATCCCGGACTATTATTGTTTATTAGATAAATTAGATAAACAAAATAAACATGTTTTCATATTTCATAGACTGAATTGACTGGACTCACTTATTACTATTTTGTTAATGATAAGATGTTTATTGACTGTTAGAGCATTGTATTACAATTTATGAGAATTCTGATAAGGTTCAAGTTCCAAGACATAGGCGAAAGACCTATAGAATAATATTTTGTCTATTCCAGATTGAACCAACAAAATCGGAAGGCATGAAAGCAGATGATGTTGAAGGAGCACTAAAAAAAGTACTTTCACCTGGTTACACAACAAACTTGGACAACTTTGTATCTAAATTGGAGAAAGATGTGTTATTCAAACCTCATGGAGAGTTGATCCATGCTTTCTCTGTGCAATCCTGTAAGTTTTTTTTAAAATATTATTATTTTAAGATATTGCACAATATTCTTATTTTACCTAAGTCATGTCATGATGTCATATGGTAGGAACACTAATGTAGAAACATAGTAACCAAAATAATAATGATGTTATCAAACTTATTTTTATATTGAGTAAGGTTAATTACAATTTACAATAGTAAAATATGTGTTAATATTTCAGTTGAAACCGGAGAAAAACGAAAATTCGAAGTGTATTTTAGTGAGACATCTACTCCGGGATTCCTCAGCTTTCATGAGAGATTACAAACATTCCTACTGTGGTATGTTGATGCGGCTTCCTACATTGATGTTGATGATGATCAGTGGACATTTTTTACAGTGTAAGTAATAACTAGTAAATTGATGCTTAGTATCCATAAAATATTAATGGCGTACGAAATATTTTTTATTATTTGAGGAGGATGACTGTAATATCCATTGAAATGTTACAATTTATGGATTTTTAGGGGACGTAATTTTATTTTTAAGACATAGGATAATGGAATCTTAACCGATCGAATCAATTGAAAGATGGCGTCCACCCTAGTCGCCTGGCCGCCATCTTATTAAAATGTTAAAAAACACTATTTTCGTGATATCTCTGAAACAAAAAAATTGTGAAACCATAATTTTTTGCAAATTATTTTGCTTTTACTCTAAAAAAAATAATTTTGAGCAACTTATTTAAATAAACATCTCCTAATTAGATATTTGTATAATTCCAGCTTCGAGAAGTTCGAGTCGAGCGAAGGTCGCAGCCGGTACGCGACGGCCGGCTACGGCACCGTGTACCGCTACTACGCGTACCCGCGGCACCTGCGCCCGCGCATCTCGCAGGTGCTCACCCTGCCGCCCTTCAGGAAGCTGGGGCTCTGCGCTCATCTCATACAGGTAACTTACTGTTGGCTGTTTAACCCAGCTACGGCACCGTGTACCGCTACTACGCGTACCCGCGGCACCTGCGCCCGCGCATCTCGCAGGTGCTCACCCTGCCGCCCTTCAGGAAGCTGGGGCTCTGCGCTCATCTCATACAGGTAACTTACTGTTGGCTGTTTAACCCCGTCAATGGCAACTGGAGTGCGCGCCACCATACAAGCCTGTTAGGTTAGAAGTTAGTTTTGAATACTGTAGTTCCAGCATTAACCGTAAGAAGTGGTGGCGCGCACTCTACATACCGTGCACTGTGTCACGTAACTAATAAGCGGTGATAAATGATAATGCTCTGTCTAAGTGCGAAATTGTTTGTTTCATTACGAACAATAATGGAGTGGCTGAGTAACAACCTTCTGTCACTAAACATGTCCAAAACAAAATACGTCCCTTTCTCAATCTACAGTAACCAACAGCCTAATTCTGACTTCAATGTAAAAGTACATACTTGTTCCTATACGCATGCACAGTGCGACTGTTACTCTCTAGAACATGTCAACTCGATTAGGTACCTGGGTATAGAAATAGATAAAAATCTAAATTGGAAACAGCAAATTGCTTCACTACAAACTCGTGTCAGAAAACTGATCCATATATTTAAAAAGATAAGATACCTTAAAGATAGTGCTACTAGTAAAACAGTATACCTTACACTATGCCAATCGATCCTATCATATGGCATTTCAGCGTGGGGAGGTGCTCCTAAGACGGTTCTCTTAAAACTAGAGAGAACGCAACGTTGCATTCTTAAGGTATTACACTTTAAGCATCGTAGATACTCAACTAAAGAGCTGTACAAAGACGCACAAGTGCTTACGGTGCGACAATTATTTATCAAATACATAGTTCTAAAACAGCACTCAAATTTAGGAAATAATAAATCTCGTAGTAAAAGACAACAACACAAAGTTTATAATATCCCTTCATGTAAAACCAGTTTTGCACGCAGGTTTCCATATATCCTAGCCCCTTTCTTTTATAATAAAGTTAGCAAACAAATTACGCTAAAAGAAAAGTCACGCTATTTATGTGGAAAAGCATTAAATAGTTTTTTATTAGACTTGGACTATGATAAAACCGAGGACATGTTCTTTGTACTCGGATAGTCAATTGAACGTCACTCGGAAAGTCTAACATAATAGTAAAGTAAATTAATTTTAAATCTCTACACTACCTAATAAAAAAGAAAAAAAAAAAAAAAAAAAAAAAAAAACCTACCTAATCAATCTCTCTAACTCTACCTACCTATTTAAAAATCTCTACCTAATTATTTTTATTACCTTGTTAATGTTACCTAGATATAAGTTTTCCATATATATTTTTTTTTTTTTTTTTATGTACCTACTTTTCTGTTCTTATTTGTTAAGTACCTACCTAATTGTTAACTATTATTTACCTACCGACTTAAGTGTTATGTTAATTATATATTATATACTACTTACCTAATAATACTGTACAAATTCATTTATTGTATAAAATGGGTCTTGAAAAGTACTTTGCCGTAACACAGTTCAAAACTAGCGCGGGAAGTACGTCTCAAACCCCATAGTGTACCTACTCTTAATATGGATTGTAATATCTTACTCAACATATGTACCTAGTTTATAACACTATGGATTTTTTGGTGTATGTATTTTGGTTAAATAAATTATTCTTATTCTTATTCTTATTATACAATTCAAATAAAATTGGAGAAGTCGTAGTGTCTAGCTAGATAAACCTAGCATAGGATTTAAGACGCTATTAGCATGTATTACTGTTGGCAGTTTAACACTCATTCAACCCGGCCACGGTACCGTGTCCCGCTACCATAAACGACGCATTTTAGAGTCGTTCGGCAATAAATATCACTACTACACGATGACTCACTATTAAAATGCGTCGACAATACTACGCCTACTCGACGTACCTGTAGATAAGGAAAACATGAAAATAACTGCTTAAACTTAGACTGCAAATTATATTTCCTCGTTCGTTGTCACATGTTCTGTTGGATGATTTCAGGCAATCTACGCTCACTACACGATACTACCAGATGTCGTGGACATCACTGTGGAAGACCCGTCACAAGAATTCCAACGGATCAGAGATTTTGTTGACGCTCAAAACTGTGAATCACTACCGGCATTTGCACCAGAGAAATTATTTGAAGGGTAATTAAGCATATGTCTATTATTTTATTACTTGGTCTACCAATTTTGTTTTGTATCAGGTCAGATGATATCTAATCCTAATGTTAGAGAATATGACAAACAATCAGACATACTTACCCATTTATAATATTGTAATGTTTTTTTTTCAGATTTACAAATGAAATGGCAGATCAGGCTCAGAAAAAATACAAAATAAATAAGAAACAAGCGCGACGCGTCTATGAAATTCTTCGCTTGAAGCAAACCAACACCTCAGACAAGACTATGTACCTGAACTATAGGCTGGTTGTCAAAAACAGACTGAACGCCCCATTTCAGGTACATACTATATTTTGCTACTTGAGAAAAGAGAGAGAGACGAGAGAGATTAGGCCTTAATTGACTACGCTTAAAGTAGTAAGAAATAACTTTTCAAAGTACCTACCCAGAACATGCCGGTTTCCTCATGATGTTTGCCTTCACTATTAGAGCATGTGGTTTCCAAAACGTATATAAATTTTCCAAGAAGAAACATCTAGATGTGATCGACAGGGTTTAAACCCACGACCTTCGGAATGAAAGTCGAGTGTGCTCCCACTTAGCTATCTCGGCCCTTGTATACATAAAAACAATAAATTATTATTTGATTGTAAACATAAAAACAATTAATTTGAGTAATAGAGGTCTTTGGTGAAGGCGGTCGGCTCGCGGTGGATGCAGGCTGCGAGCAACCGTAATGACTGGAAGTCATATAGGGAGGCCTATGTCCAGCAGTGGACGTCCAATGGCTGAGATGATGATGATGAATATAGGTCTTTATACCAACATTCGTATATATTTTTTATAGAAAAAGAAGTTGGAAATGAAGAAGTTAGAGAAGGTGCTGAAACCCGAAGAATTCGCCGCAGCCGCCAGCAGCACGGGGCCCGGGGAGACGCAGGCGCGCCTCGCCGCGCACTACGCCGCGCTCGAGGACGAGTACCGCCGCGTGCTGCACCGGATGGAACTGTGCTAAACAAACAAACATACATACAAACATAATCATAATGCTAACTTAAAAGAACTGTTGATTTTATTTGGTTCGTTAAATCGTTTTAATGGTGTGTAGACTGGGGCTGTAGGTTTTTTCTCAACTGTGTCAATAGCTCTTAGCAATGTACTTACATCCCAGTAATGGGCAGTTTCCTCCCAACAGCAGTAAGTAGGACAAAGTTTTATATACCAAGGTTGAAGGCCACAGCGAGTACTGTATAAATAAGACACTGCTGCTTGCCTTCTGAAATATCTTATTTCTCAAAATAATCCTATTTCAGTTCTTAATTCTACTACATACCTGCTTTGTTTGCCAAAGTTAAAGGTGTTTTGTTTATTTCCTACAGCCCATGGAATGTGTTGTTGGCATTTTGCAGGCAAAATGTATATGATGATCCATGCTATATTACTCAGTGAGAATATAATTAATGAGATTGTTTTATCAGGCCTTAATCAATTTTCTTAATAAATGTATACTATAATTTTTTGCTAGATATTGGCCAATAGGTACTTCTCATATAATCATCTCGTTAAATAGCATGTATTTTAATAACTTCGAATTAAGTATAAAATACAAGGTAAAATTAATGTTTTATTAATTAACTCTTAAATAAATAGTTATTAAATACAAAAAATAATTCATGTGGACAAGTTGATTGATAATAATGTTCAAGTGAGTGTAAGATGATTTTGATAATAAAACAAAATATGAAAAGACTATTTTTTATTTAATCCAAAACAATCTAGCTGAACTTTTACGTCTATTCTAGGCATGTTTGAGTGTCTACAAGTGATCTAGTTATTCGTGTTAATTTCATTATTAGAAACAGTAGTTCATTAAAATATGTAAGTAGCTATTTCTAGGTTGGTGATTGTGTAGATAGATATAACATTGGTGATACGCAGCAAAATAACATTTTTTAAGTCTTAAAAGTAAAATAGAAAAGGAAACTAAAATATAATAGGAACATAATCAAACACTCGCCTAAGCCCACACCTAAACTAAACGGTATTATAAACAATTTCATTCAATTTAATTAAGAAGTAACAATCTTAGATAACATTTACCGTTCTTAGTATAATTGAAGATCAGATCTAGATCCACATAATTAGGACTCAATTTCTGATTTGAAATAAAACACAAAATCCAGATAGTAATCTAAAAGTCATTTTAAGTACTCAAATAAATATTAAGCTAAAGTGGAACGTGATCAAATTGTTGTCTAAACTAATATTATGAAATAAAAGTTAAATATAATTCAAAACATTATATTCAACAACTGTAAGTATTAGAACAATCTCGGAAATCATATCAGCAATTCATTTTTATATTTTTTAAAAGTGTGTTTTATATGATTTATGCAGAGTAAACTTTCCTACACAACTGTATATTAGGACATGGCCTCCCAAAAAACGAATATCTATACGTACAATAGGTATCTAATTACCTACTAACATTATTATAGAACCGACTACTAATACTGATATATTAGAAACAACTATTAAGCTGATAAGTCGCGACTAAGAAATACTAAGAAGTGTAAACACGTATGTTAGGTATAAGAATATTAGAACATTTCTTTTTAAATCTAAAAGGCGTCGTAAAGTCTCTCGTTATGACATCAAGGAGGTTCTAAATATCTTTTATACAAGAATAATTTTGTTATTTTAGTTTCGGGAGACATCATTTAAATTTTAAACAGTTTAGGTAATTATTCGTGTTAAGCCGTGTGGGTCCCATATATTGGACACTTGGACGGCATTCCGAAATTTGGGACTACGATAGAAGGGTAGCGATTTCAGACCAAGATAATTTCGCATACGATTTATTTTAGCAACGCAAACGCAATTTCGAAGCGAGTTAAATGCGTTCAAAATCATACGCCCGTTTGTTTTACATGTGGGACCGAAAATATTATTTGAAGCCTGAACATCATTTCTACTCTAATTGGTATTAGTTTATCTTATTTCCTGGTTTAATTGAGGCTGTCAATATAAATTGACTTGGCCAACTTAATCTCTTCAATTTTAAAATACAGGTCTGAAATCTCTTCATTCGAGCCACCTTGGTTTGAACGTTACAGTTATTGCAAAGAAATGTGACTTCTTCTTCTTTTATTTTTGGCGAACGAGACTGGCCATTTAGAGATGGCAAATTAAGTGTTTGTTAATAAACATGATTATCAACACGGTCGCCACAAATAAAAGAAGAAGATGATTATCAACATGTACAAGTCTTTTTTCTCAATCACAAATCACTCCTACCGTAAAGCTGCCCTGACACACATTCCTTAACAAGACAAATCGATCACATTTTTACAGTCTAATGTAGACTCTCATGGCTTATTTAATTATTTTTGTGATTTTTCAGTGTCCTTCTACGTTTTAATTGGAGCGGGACATGCTATCACAGTAGTAGTACTTCTCGCCAAACCATTCTTTGTGTTCAACCAGATATCTGTAAAAAATTAAAATTTATTCACCAACGTGTCTAAAGACATTTAAGTGGAATACTTGTTATATTCATCATTATCCCTATTTACGTTCCCACTGCCGAGACAAAGGGACTCTTGACAAGAAAGATTAGGCTTTGATTGACCACGCTGGACAAGTGCGGGTTGGTTACTTTGAATTATTATTTCCGAATTTCTTGTTGTATTACTTACTGGATAAACATGTCGATGTGTTTGACGACAAGCTTGAGCTTTAAGTCGGACATTTGCGTCGCGTTTAAGAAATCAGGGAGCCTCACTGAAACAAAAATTAGAAATGAAACTACAGATGAATTATGATCTAAAAATACCTAGGACTGAACTTAAAACAAAAATTCATCTAACCCATGTGTGGGGTATCTAATCTATGGATAGGTCTTTAAAAATCATATAACTAAATAGTTCACTAGACTTACCAAAGAGACGGGCGAGATGTATAGCGCCGTAGACGCGACACGGCAGGTGCTCCGTGCCTTCCCGCGGGATTATCTCATATTTCGACACCTGAAAATTATATAAAGTAAATTAGAGAATGAAACAAGAGTGACATATGTAAGACGAATATTGCTAATATTAATTCTATTATTATTATTTTACATAATGTATAAGAATGAAATGAACATAATTATGAATGGAATATAAGAATGTACCCACCTATAAAACTTCTTTAACAATAAAATACAACATAAAATAATAAATAAATATTGCTGGACAATCCACGCAGCTACACCTAGCTCGAAGTTTGTGATACGGGTGCTATATTTCTGCTATATCATATAAATCCATAGATAGATATTTTTATATAATACATACAGACACCCTGAACATATATCTGCAGACAATACAAAGATTGTTCTATTTGGTATGACATTACCTTGTCCAAGAGCTGTGAGAGCGGCGTGCGCGTAGAGGCGGCGGGCGCGGCCGGCGGCTTGCACCACTCCTCGTTGGACGACCCGCTGCCGCTACACACACTGAAATATATCAATCAATTATTCATTAACATATCAATCAACCATTTATTAACACATCAATCGATCAATCAGTTATTTACACAAAAACGAATCTATTATTTATTAATAATTTATTAACATTTCAATCAATTAATCATTTATTAACATATCAATCAATCATGTATTAGCATATTAAACCATCAATAATTTATTACAATATCAATCAACCATGTTATATTAAACAATCAATAATTTATCAACATATCAATGAATCAATCATTTAATAACATATCAATCAATCATTCAATCATTTATTAACATTTCAATCAATCAATCATTTATTAGCACATCAAACGATCAATCATTTATTAACATACAATCAATCATTTATTAACGTCAATCATCAGTTTAATTCAATCCATGCGTTCCTGACTAGCCGAAGCTGTATAACAGGAACCTAGACATCTCCAAACAATGGTTTACCTTGAGGATTGCTCGAACATGCGTGGCTCAGCGGTGGAGGTAGAGGGCTGTGGTTCGTCGTTCTCAGATTGTGATACCGCTGACTTGTGTGAACGAAGCCTGAAAACATGGTAACATAGTAAATATATAAACAAATTTTATTCAGAATGTTACAAAAATGACAAATATTATTATAAAATAAGGTATAGAATACACGCGCCTGAACTAGGTTAATCCTGTATCTCAATCAATATAAAAATATCATTGGACAATTCACCCCCCACAAAATATTTTTGTTTGTAGACACAAATAAATAAATGTACAATCATTGAACTTAAAATCTAAAAGAACTAAAAGACACAAATCGGTCACCACTCAGCATAATGCTGCAGAAGCTACATGAGCAATTACAGCACTGCTTTTCTGTGGTGATGATGATGATAATTTATTTATTTATTTAGGAACATCAACAGAATCAACATTTACTACTTAGGAGTTTTATAAATTCATGTTATTCTAATTGGAGATGAACACAGCATGCCTCAAAATACAAGGCATAAAAACTAGAAAATTATACCTAACAAAACATAATGTTAATGATGTTGTACTACAAACCTCCTCGCTACATTTCCGCTGCGGGTAGCGGGTTTGACGTCCGCGTCTCGCGGCTCCAGTTTGATGTCGGTGATGAGTTCGTCAGAGGGCTCGGCGTTGCCGTCAGGTGAGGTAGGTGGGGAAGAGTTCATTGACCTTAGGGAGATACATTTACTTTCATAATGTTATCTATAAGAGGTACTGTTTAAGTTTTATGGATCACTATATTTTTATCATGATTGAATGTTCTGTGTATTACTTTTATGTCACAAAACGAAATGTTCCTTTTTTTACTGTTTTAGGTTTATTTCCACACGCAGAGTTCGAATAAGTGTCATTAGGGCTCTTTCAATTTATGCGTTTCGTGTCGGACCGCTGCAGTGCCGAAGCGGTGCGTTTGTCGTACGGTGCACGGCCGGTCGTCTGTTTTCATACAAAATGCACGGTGGCATAAATTTAAAGAGCCCTTACATTACATTTCTAAGATTATTTTCGAATGTTAATTAAATTGTAGATAATTAGAGAAAGAATATTGGCTAATTTAAAACAAATGGTATAACAACTTTTTAAACTATCATCAACCAATAAGTTATTCTTACCTCCGGTTTCCGCCTTTGTTTCTGGTCCTTTTCTCCGGCGCATCCTGTCTGACGCCAGGACTGGCCGGCTTCAAGCTCTCTTCAGTGCTATGAGCCTCTTCACTGCTATGAGCTTTGTCACCGATGTGGGCCTCTTCAATGATGTGAATGTCTTCGGTGTTGTGAACCTCAGTGTTATCAGCATCTTCAGTGATATGAGTCTCTTCAGTGATATGAGTCTCTTCAGTGCTACGAGTCTCTTCAGTGCTATGAGCCTCTTCAGTGATGTGAACTTCTTCAGTGTTTTGCGCTTCTTCAGTGTTGTGAACGTCTTCAGAGCTATTAATCTCTTCAATGTTGTGAGCTTCTTCAGTGTTATGAGTCTCTCCAGTGCTTTGGGCCTGTTCAGTTCTCTGAGCCTCTTCGATACTCTGAGTCTCTTCAGTGTTGTGTGCCTCTTCTAACACCGGTTGTGTAGCGGGAGACAAGTTCCATCTGTATTTAACATATCTTTATTATCTTAAAAATATTAATAGTACAGAAAACACAATAAAAATACAAATATCGCGTGGCGTCCTACGGCCATGCCACATGGAGGGAAAGTAAATATTGTAGATGGAAAATTTTACTGAAAGAATGCCTAGGGTTTTCTGAACTAAATTTCACTTCAAATGTCCTTCAAAACTGTTCTCAGAACATGCCGGTATCCTCACAATGTTAGCCTTCACCGTTAGAACAAGTGTTTTTGAAGCGCACGTATTTATTTACCTTCTCCTTTGTCCCCTTGTCGTTGGTCGATTTATCTGATTCTTCACAGTAGTGACAAAGCTATTCGGATCATCCGATGGTCTGTCCGGAAAGTCTTCCAATATCGGAGAATCAGTACTTCTTTCCGTAGTTGGCGATTGATTGTCTGCAGCTGGGGACTTTCCACCGCAGGAAGGAGACTTTACTCCAAGGTCAGGCGACTTTCCTCCAAGGTTAGGCGACTTTCCTCCAAGGTTGGGCGACTTTCCTCCAAGGTTGGGCGACTTTCCTCCAAGGTTGGGCGACTTTCCTCCAAGAGATAGGGACTTTCCACCAAGAATAGGGGATTTTCCACGGGTGGATGGAGATTTACCACCAAGTGAAGGGGATTTTCCTCCAAGCGAAAGGAATTTTCCACCGTGAGCAAGAGATGGGGTTTTTCCACCAATGTGTGGGAAGTGCGTTAGTACACATGGGGCATTCTGTTCTAAGGCGGGTGAATTTCTTCCAATGGATGGTGAGTTGTTTCCTCTGAGGCAAAAAATACAATTAAAACATTTTAATCTACATATGTTTTTCTTATACATATTTAAATAAGAAACTACATTTTCAAAGTACATACCTACTGCGAAAGGAGCGAAATTTAGTGTAGATATAAAAATTTGACTAATAAGTATAATAGAGCATAATAATATATTATGATTTTATGATGTGTACAATAATCGCATCTTTGAAAATAACCATTAACAAATTTAGTATTTTATGTAAATATTTATTTTCTTACCTGCGACTTCTAGGTCTTAACTCTCTCCGAATAGTATTAGAGAAGCTTTCTTCAACAGCTGGGCTTTGAGGCCCTTCTATAGACTGGCTCCGTAGACCTTCCCTTAACGGCCCGTCCATTGATTGGCTTCGCAGGCCTTCCCTAATAGGCCTATCTTGTAGGCCTTGGGATTTATCAATTTCTCTGGCATCGATTGACTGACTACGTAGTCCTTCTCTATGAGATACGTCGGTTGTTTGGCTTCTAAGACTTCTGCTTTGCGAGATTTCTTTTCCTGCGTGACGTATTTCTTTAGTTTCGAGGGTAGTTTCTTTCTGAGATTCAATTGTTTGACTTCTGAGCCCTTCCCTATGTGGTCTGTCTTGTTCTTTAAGTGATTTATCGCTTTCTTTGGGAGATTTATCGTTATCTTTGGATTGATTTGCATGACGCTTTCGTTCCTTAGCATCTTCTGTGTGGCTTCTTAAGCCTTCTCTTAGAGGCATCTCGCTTTGGCTTCTTAGTTCTCTTTGTGGAATGTCCGTATCACAGCTGTTTTCATTATCCTCATCCAGCGTATCTTGAGTTTCTGGATTCTCTTTATTGCTAGATGGGTCTGTTTCATCTTCGTTTGGTTCTTTACTCGATTGCGAATTTTCAGGGTCATCATAGTTGTCTGGTTGTGATTTCTGCGAGTTTTGAGAGTCGCTAGATTCTTCTCTTTCTTGTTTGATTGTTTGTATAAGTGGTAGGTCGTCTTCCTGATGAAGAAATAAATATTAAAATTAAGTATACAGTTTGTAAATAATCATTAAATAAATCTACTAATTGTGAGGATATTGACAATTAGCTCCAAAATTATCAAGGCATTGATGACACCCACAAGTAACATTTTTTAATAAGTACCTGAAACTCTTTTTTCATATTAGGTTTACCTCAAGCTCTTCTTCAATTTCGGCGTCGCCTTCCTTCATCTCAGTGTCTTCAGTCTCAGTATCGTTGGGTTCCGGCACAGTTTGCTCGTTATCTAGAATCTCATTATCTTGACCCTCTTCTACGACATTTCCTTCATGTAATTCTTCCCTTACTACCTGATTATTAAGTAAAAAAACCTTTAATGTATTGCTATTTGTGGAAATAACATTTGGGGAGAATCTATTGTGTGAGGTATATTGCTCGTGAAATATATTTAGGGACTGTTTTGGTAGCTTTAAAAACCTAAACAGATTAACCTCGACATGTTAATTCATTCATTCCATCTCGCAATTGTGGTACCTTCTTTATGCAATTAAAGTACTAAACAAAGAAAGTACATGGATAATGTTGGAATAGGTATTTATCTTCATAAATCATTAATTCGTCTATTTCTTCCGTCTATCTGTGATATACGTGCCTGGTGTATTTCCTCGTCGATCTCCTGTTTGATCTCGTGGTAGAGCTGCTGTTGCAGACTCACGAGCGACTCCTCCATCTGTTGCTCGTCGTACACGTGCTGGTATCGTTGCCGATATGTCACCTCGTCCATTTCTTCTTCGATCTCGTTTTCATCTGAGAAAAATTTTAAAGGTGGTCGAGTATGGTTCAGTGATAGTTGTGGTTTGTTAGATTGAGATGCAAATGTTACCTCTAGGGACGGGTGTCTTATAAATCACCTGGATGGCGACATTTTTAGTCTATAACACGATTTCAAGTGTCTAATCATTTATATATCTAGCTAGACAAACAAACAAAAATATTTTTATTTTTCCATCTAAAAATATGTACAAAACAGATACAAATTTATTATACAAGACACAGATTTAGTAGCGAGATGCCTACTATCGCACTTAGCCGACTTTTAAAAATTTTCACACAATAGGTTGCATAACGACAACTTAATGAAGCCTCAGTATAAGTAATCGCACCACGCCTACTTTTTTATTTTTTTACTGAAGAATAGCAGCTTGCCATATTTTTCTCTCATCGTTTCGAAAATATCATGATGCCCATTTTTGTACAGTCTATTTCGTAAGTGCAAGGAGGTAAACAAAATATTTTGTCATTTAATTCCAGCGTTCGAGTAAATGGAACGAACAAAATGAATAATAATTTTATAAAATACTAGCTTTCCGCCCGCGGCTTCGCCCTCATTATGTTGGATTTTCCCGCGGTAAAATATAGCCTATGTTACTCGGGGATAATGTAGCTTCCCAAAGATGAAAGAATTTTTGAAATCGGTCCAGTGGTTTAGGAGCCTATTCGTAACAAACAAACAAATCTTTCCTCTTTATAATATTAGTATAGATATTCATAACTGTGACGTTGTTCTAATTAAAATAATAAGGTAAATACGTACATACAATATATGTACCTATAGCTTTCGTACTTGGTGTAAATTTAAGATAAGCCACACACCTAGTTAGTTATTTTTCTTATATTAATCGGTGGGCGTTGCGATCTGCGACAAGTTTTATACTTCTGCAGGTCGCATCACTGCCTATTTTGTTATTTGCCTCAATTATATTCCTTAATAAAAACTTTTTATGTTTATGTAATCAGTATTAATAATTATGTTTGTAACAGGGTTCTTGGTCATTTTGGCATTGTTTTTATGTTTTGTTTATCATTTATTACATGTTAATTTATTTCTGTTAGAATTCAAATAAAAACGACATACCTTCGCGGTACAATTAAAGTTTTGTGTTTGATTGTACATTCAGTAGGCAACACAAGTAAACAATATACCGATAGAAATGAAAGTAGGCATTATGCGACCATATGGTCTATTTAGAATAATGTTTGACGAAACGCAATTTTCGGCATAGTGCGATCACTTGTATGGAAATTTCAGAATGTTGTCCTTGCGCTACATACTGAAAGTAAAAATTAAAAAATGAACTAAGTGCGATAGTAGGCATCTCGCTACTAAATCAAGACACAGTTTTTCGGAAAAATTTAGCTCTATCTCAGCATAATGTTGGACAACTAGCATGCTAGTGTCCAACGCTGATCTTCCGATAGAGCAACTGCGTTGGCATTTCGGATGAAAACACTTACCATAATATTATATAATAAAAAAAACTCTATTACATAATAAAACAATATACATAATAAAACTAACTAATAATACAACTAATCCTTACTAATATTATAAATGCGAAAGTAACTCTGTCTGTCTGTTACGCTTTCCCGCCTCAACCCCTCAACCGATATTGATGAAATTTAAGCTAGTAACTAATAAAACATAATAAAACTACAAAATAAACAATAACTATATCAAACCTATGCTTAGATAAACAGTAATATAAGTAGTATATCTCTCTCTCTCTCAATAGTGATTGCAAACTGTTATACTACTGGGTATCTACAGAACACTAGAGTCGTGCCTCAGATTTTCCTGCTCCTTCTGATGATCTAATATAAACTTTTTTAATTTTGATTTAAGGACTTGTATGCTGTGCAGTTTCCTTATTGGGGGTGGGATATTATTCCAGCACTTCGAAGCAGCACTATCTGTGACTCTAATGATTTCTTGTTTGTTATTATCTTACCGACTTCAGGAACCTCCTGCTCCATCAGCCCCTGCTGGTACGCCATGGCCACCTCGATGCCCTGCTGCATGGCGGCCTGCATCTCGTGGTGCATCACCGCGTGCAGCTCCTGGTGCATCGCCACCGTCGCCTGTATCTTACCGACTTCAGGAACCTCCTGCTCCATCAGCCCCTGCTGGTACGCCATGGCCACCTCGATGCCCTGCTGCATGGCGGCCTGCATCTCGTGGTGCATCACCGCGTGCAGCTCCTGGTGCATCGCCACCGTCGCCTGTATCTTACCGACTTCAGGAACCTCCTGCTCCATCAGCCCCTGCTGGTACGCCATGGCCACCTCGATGCCCTGCTGCATGGCGGCCTGCATCTCGTGGTGCATCACCGCGTGCAGCTCCTGGTGCATCGCCACCGTCGCCTGTATCTCCTGCTGTATCACTACTTGCATCTCTTGCTGCATTGCCGCTTGCATCTGAAGATACATAAGCATTATCGTCCAGTTACATTCTGCAGTTTTTCTTTCCATCCTCAGGTTGTCTGGAAGAAATTGCTTTAAGCAATAAGACCGCCCATTACGCATACGTTTTTGTAGTTTTTAAGTTTTTATGTAAATATTTTTTATTGGCTACACACGCCATAAAGAATTATCTTATGTTATCATTATTTCAATTATTTTCATCTACTATAGGATTTTATGGAATTATGACCTAAATCTTTAAAAATATCTTTACCTCCTCTTGTAGAGCCTCGTCCATCTCTTCGGGCATGTCTCCATCTTCATCCATGTCCTCTGGCTCTTCCTTGATCTCTTGCTTTATTGTGTGCACGAGGATTATTTCACCGTTTTGTAGGATTTCGGCTGTGAAACATTTATCTATTAAGTTCTGAGTTTTGGTATGTATTGTAAATTGTAATTCATTTTATAAAACGGGAATTACTGACGTATTTACACAGGAGTTAAACAACTCTCGACGTTTCGACCACAACAAGAGTAGTCTTTATCAGGAGGAGTGAGCGTCCCGCCGTGCCCCGTCTCCTCTCAGGTCGCGCGCGCGGTTCTCACTGCGGGCGAGGTACCGAAGCGAGGTACTGAACACAGCAGTGCCAGCAACAGCAACTACATCCCCCACCACCGCCCCTGAGCAGCCGTGCGCTTCTGTACCTCGCCCGCAGTGAGAACCGCGCGCGCGACCTGAGAGGAGACGGGGCACGGCGGGACGCTCACTCCTCCTGATAAAGACTACTCTTGTTGTGGTCGAAACGTCGAGAGTTGTTTAACTCCTGTGTAAATATGTGAGTAATTCCTGTTTTATAAAATGAATAGTATAACTCACGAAAATTTTGAAAGTGTATTGTAATTGTTTATAACAATGTAGAATTCAATACGATTATGACGAAGGGTTTTGTCACTTCGTAGGTCTCTACTACTGCACGCTCGCTATGCTCGCTCTCGCGTAGTTTATCATATACACATATTTCACATTTAAACCTCGAGCAGACCGGATGCGTATACGTATACGTAAGCTTAGACGTGCACGTACCACTGAGTATGTATGGGAATGTATGAGACAGGTCATACTGCTTGCGTAACGTGACGTGCGCGTATAATATACGCTTACGTGTACGTATACGCATCCGGTCTGCTCGAGGCTTTACCCTATATGCCTGTAAATCCTAAGAATTACCAAGTGAATCGAAGATGGTGCGAAAAGTTGTTCGAAATTTTTACCTTCAGGAGTCTAAAATTTAGGAATTACAAAAAAATCGATATTCGAGCTTTTACAGTAACATATTTATTTACTCGCTACTTGAGTCACCTTTATCACTGGGCTAGATGTTGTTTTGTATATTGTCCAGCAATATTTATTTATCATTGACATACCCTCATAAAAACCCTGAGATTTGTGCCCAGCAGTGGGACGTAGTGTGGGTTATATACCTTCATGGTAGTGGTCAGGGTCGGGCGGTAGATGCGAGTACTCTGGTATCTTGGGACTCTTCATGTCCTCTTCTGCGGAGGCGGCCTCTTCGTCGTACTCTTCGGCGGAGGCCGCGTCCGACTCTAATTCCTCTTTCATTTGACGCTCTTGTCTTAAAAAGAAACAATACAATATAATTCAAAAACACTTTATTGCACTAATACTAAATGAAAAATGTCGATCTGTAAATACTTTTTTTTCCTAAAAATAAAACACTTTATAAGAGAGTATGCACTTTATAAGATAATTTTGAAGTAATTAGTATAGTTTGAAGTGTGAATCAACAACTTAATTATCATCATCATCTTGTCAGCCGTTGGACTTCCACTGCCGGACATAGGCCTTAATGATTTCCAGTTAGGTCCGGCCGCTTAATAATCAATTTCAATAAATTACTCTGGTAAATTGATCCCGTCAGTTTGACGAGATTCGCGGTTAGTCACGGGGTGTTGCTATTCATAAGCCGGCACCACACTGATACTTACTGGTCGAGGAACTGCCCGCAGACCTGGTGGTACTGCGCCAGCTCGGGCTTGTAGAGCAGGTTGCCGCGCATTATGAAGTCGAAGTATACGCGCATGCCGTCTGCTACCTCGCGGACCAAGTTCAATCTAGGACATAGACCTTTTTATTATTAACCTTATTAGACCGTTGGTAAAACATAGATGAAAATAATATTTAAAAAACTCTAGATACAATTTAACGGGTTAGATCTGGGGGGATCTCGACATTGCCAGCTTTTATAAACGAAAATGTTAAAATTTATGGTCTTCCTTTTATTTCTGAAACTATGTTATTTAGCAAAATATTATTATCCTTATGTTGAGCTCTTGCTATCGGCAAGATAAAACTGTAGGATATTTATTGGAACGAAGTTCCTTATCGGGTGTGAAAGGGGGCTAGCCGGAAAAAATTCTTACGAAAAGTTGTCACGACACTTTTTGTTATAGTAAGCTATTTGTAAGCTGTGCAGCGTCGCATGTTTCTCTGTCTGTCTCTCTCTCTTATAGAAAGCAAGCCAGATATTTTCATTTCAAGGAACTTTGTTTCATGCGGGTGTCCCTTGACACCTCAAGTTTTTTTATGGTGTAGCGGGTTCGATTCTCGGTTCACCCAGTAGTCACCTTCTCGAGACATCGGCCAGGTCCGGTTTCTGCGGCGGCTCGTTGCGGCAGCGCGGCGCGGCCCAGGCGCCGGCGCGCGCGAACCACTTCACGAAGGACTCCAGTATCTGCGCGGCGCAGGGCGACGCGGGGACCTGCGTTAGCCGGTTACGCTTCACTATCAGGTGGTAGTCAAATGTTAGACGATCTCTGTAATTATAGAAAAGCAATATTCTTTAAATACTTTAAAATATACGATTTTTAACGCTATAACAACACGAAACGGGTCATAATCATAAATCATAATATACTAAGATTAAAACGTTTTTAATAGCATCTTAAAGCCTCGAGCAGACCGGATGCGTATACGTACACGTAAGCGTAGACGTGCACGTACCACTGAGTTGTAATGTATGGGAATGTATGAGACAGGACACACTGCTTGCGTAACGTGACGTGCGTACTCAGTGGTACGTGCACGTCTACGCTTACGTGCACGTATACGCATCCGGTCTGCTCGAGGCTTTAATTATCGCCATACCACGCTTGCCAAGCGGCGGCGAAGCCGGGTGATTGAAGTAAGTTGGTACAGTACACAAAACGACGTTCTGGTTTCTGAATGAAACAATAAGTCGGTTTGATGACACCCACAGAAAGAGACCAAGCAGCATAACTTTATAGGCCGGCATCTAGAAGTCGAAACTCAAGGTAAATAGTTAAAATTCCCTTACCTAAGAACAGCTGGCATAGTGATATGCGCTCGTCCGATCGGCACTAGAACATTCTCCGGCGAGCAGCCCGGCCGCTCCTCCTCGCTCGATTCCGAGGAGTCGGAGTCCTCCTCCTTGATGTCCTCATCTTTTATGACTTCCTCCTTTATGTCTTCTTCCTTTATGTTTTCTTCTTTGATGCCTTCATCAGGGGACTCTTGGCTGTTGTCTCCTTCCGGTTCTGCTTCTAGAGTTGTGTCGGTCGGTTCTTCGCCTTCTGGTTCTATGGAGAGCAAATGATAGAAGGTTATCGTTCAGAGTTCTCTTTTCTAAAAACAGCCTTTTTCACACTGTCCAAGACTCGTATAACTACATGCCTGCTTTTTTTTAATATTATATTAGGTATCCTAGAGTAATACCTTTTTATTCTGCCCATTCTTGCGCCCCCAGATCCGTGCTTTAATACAGGTGGCACAGACCTATTTACATGCTAAAAACCAATGTACGGTGAGCAGAGAAAGTGGTCTACCAGTTTTGACAAAAGTTTCTGCGAGATGTGATGATCTCTAAAGTTAACTTTTCTAACATAATTTAACTGTCGTACAAACGAATCACAACCGTAGGGACAATACAGCTTCCCAACATGCACGGCCAAGTCGCAAACCTTGGGCCATCGTGTACATATTTACGCCTCGAGCAGACCGGATGCGTATACGTACACGTAAGTGTAGACTGTAGACGTGCACGTACCACTGAGTTGTAATGTAATGTATGGGAATGTATGAGACATACCGTCGGGCTGCGTGCTGGTGGAAGAGCCGTCGTCGCTGAGGCGGTGGCGGGAGCGCTTGGCGGCCGAGCTGCCGGCGGCGCCCGAGGTGCCCTTCTTACGCTCGCGCCGGTACAGGTATGCACCCCTGGTAATTACAGAGGTTTATCAATCGATGCTTTGATTAAATTATACTTAGGCCGAACCCTTTATACCATAAAATTCAACACGCAAATGGGACTATCTATTTAGTTATCGAATCGCCTGGCACATCGAAAATTGTGATTGAGGAGGCAACTTCAAATGTTTTGAGAGTATTATTTATATCCAAAAATAAGAAGATTCAATAAAGAACTGATTCTCACGTCGGTGGGACTAGGTGATAAATATAAACTTAGTCTAATTCTCATCAGCCAGTAGTTTCAGTTTCAGGTGTCGTATGGGACCTAACTAAAATAATAATATTAAGGGTGCAATGCCAAATTTCGCGACAAGACAAACATTAACCGCTAAGCTGGGGGAGACAAAGTACGAAATTAATACAATATTTTTACAAGAATTTAGTATTGAGTTGATGTTTCCAAATTTGAATTTCATTCTCTTTTTACTAATTACGTAATAATCCTGTTAGAATATTGGAACGTGACTCACAGCTGTAGCTGAGATTTATCAGCGAGATCCCGCTGCAACTGGCGGTTGTCCTCCGTGTCTTTGAGCACGAAGTCCTCGCCCACGCAGCGATCCCACGACGAGTTCCATCCTTGGAAGTGTATCAGGTACTCCACGGTGCGCCGCCCGCGCTTGTCCTTGTTCTCTATTACTTCTAGAACCTGGATAGAAACGTGAGACAATATTTGTGAACGTGAAATACTGTAGTTATTAACGCTTAACATTGGTTTTAGTTTCAGTGGCAGCCTCCAAGATAAATCCACATGTCTTTAAATTCATTGTGATAGGTATTAGGGTCAATTTATACTAGCGCAGAGTCGAAGCGCATCGACCAAAACTGAACACTCTGCGTCAGAATAATTTGACCCTTAGCTATAAGTTTGGGTTCGGCCGAACTTTTTAATGTTACCTTATGACTAATATTTGATAAGGTACGTTCCTACATATTTTAAAATTCAACAGGTACCTATGAACTTAAACAACTCGTCATCTCTAAACTTATCAATATATCGTGAAAGTGGACTTAATATAAGTGATAACATAGTCCGAACATTAACTATGAAACTTTGAAAATACGTGATAAACATTATAATACGTATAGTTGAACTCACAGCATTTTCTGGCCCATAAGAGCAGATAACCAGTCGATCAGACGGCATCAGACAACGGTTCCGTCGTCGAGTCCTCCAAGGAGTCCTTACTAGCATAGGCTTCGACAATTCAACCTCATTTTCCACGCAACTTATCTCATTCACAGAACCATCACACCCGTCCGAGTTGAAACAAATGTCGAAATAGCGGGCATTGCTGACCGCTACGATTTGATGACGTTTAGACATATTGCAGAATTTCATAGATGTTTTAGTTTAGGTTTAGAACATTGGTCTTGTAGACGCGCCGCCACTCAAGTCTGTTAGACGTGGCGCTGCTTGCCTAGATATTCACGTTTCTAACACTGTAGTTACCGCATTTACCGCAAGACATGAAAGGTGGCGCGGGTTCTCTAGGTGTGGGTTACAGTGCGTTCGAGTGCGCATGTCGTTATGACTTGCGCACTGCAGTTGCAGTATGCCACAATACGGGCGTTTCCCATCTGCCGCTCGCCGCGATATAATTTGCTACAGAAACGCTCAATGTGGCGAAGGTTGAACCTGCGTCACATTCAGCATTTCGATAAGAAATCCTATGATGTCAATGTGTAGTTAAAAAGGCAGTAGGGTAATTGACTACTTACTATTCAACAACTAACTTACTACTAACAACATTTTATGTATTTTTTTTGTAATCCTATGTACTGTTAAATTGAAAATCAATAGCGATATTTATAGTGGACTACAGCAGTGAAATTATTATTAATTTCTACGGGCTGTCTACAAACATTCTACTTTTTGTAAGATCTATGTAAGGGCGGGAGCACACGGGCTACCGGCCACAACCACAAAACGCTGCCACTGGCATATTTCCTGTAATTTTCATACATTTTATATGGACTCGCCGCACATGGTTGGCGCCGGTGGCCGCCACACGCTTCACGCTTCTCGTGCCGACGGTTATTGTTTTTAGATTCCGTTAATATCTGGACTTATTTTATGTGACTTAGGCAAGGGGACAATGCACAATACGCTCCATTCCATAGTGAGACGTCAGTGCAAATCCTAGTTCCCCCACAACAAATTAGAATTAAAATGTGGGTGTCACAGGGTTGTATGTAATCATAGTTATTCAATAATATATTTTATGGTTTTTGTTAGCCATAATTAAATCAGATATGCACTGTATATGATGGAAGAGTGAAATATTGTGTTATAATTGTAAAACATCCCCGGAACTTCGTACAACATTATTTCAGATGACAGCGGTGAAAATACAATATATCACAACACAGTGAGATTTCATTGCTTATTGCAGTTTTGTGTAACTGAATTTTTTATTTTACTTATTTTTATAATATGTATTAGGAAATTAGACAAATAAAATTGTAGGTAGGTAGTATAATCTTTTACCTAATTGTTCGCAAAATTTAATTAAAGTACTTCCTAGACACCTACTTACAAACCAATTTTTACAATTTTAGATTAGATACCTACATAAAAAAAGATTTTTATCAGGTCAAGAGAATTATAAGCTTTTACAACTTCAACCTAAGTGGGTGGTGGCTATAGCGCTAGTCCGGAGTGCATAAGATGTGTGCTTGAGTCTCGCGAATAGAAATTATATTATTCTCCTCATTTTAAAGGTAGTTTCAAAGCAATCTAAAATTTTGTATAAAAATCTTGTAAAGCGAGCAAAATTTTAACTTCTAAATGAGTCTTAACTTCAATGAAATTCAATTACTCAATGAAATCTAGTTTATATTAGGTTATCTAAAAAAATCTAGTATGGGGTAGGGCGAGAAAACTTATGCCCCACCCAACCAACGCCCGGTTCCGCCCAAACAATGCGAAAAACTTTGTTGGTGTTCTAATAAAGGTTATATTTTTTTGTTTTTTTTTGTGAGTTTAACGATAGAGGGGAGCTAAGGTGTTCTTACCTTGGAGTCATAGAGAACCTTGGCCTTTGTGGGGTCCGGTTCGTAGCACAAAACACGTTCTCCCTCGCTGAATTTGTATCGAACTCCTCTCGTCGAAACCATTGTTTAATTTGTAAATCTACATAAAATCAATTACACGGGACCGCGTTATGTAATCACTCAGCTCTAATTATATAAAATAATCAACTCTAATTACGAAAAATGAAAAAAATATGGAAAAACTTTGCCGGGAAAGTCCGAATGTTTACAATGTTAACATTTTCGCTAATTAATTTTATGCTCACTTTGTTGTATTTTTAAACTATTTTATTGTAATGAAGAAGCAAAACGGATTACTCGAGACACGCCTTTCCGATGAATGTCTCTCACAACACGACTGAAATTATTATTTTGTTTGGGCGTCGGCTGCTGTTTGTTTTGACTTTTAGCTGCGCCGCTACATCTGGACACATGAATTTGTTGTCCAGCAAGAATAGACTTTAAGCTTACTGTCGAGAGTTCAAAATGTAAAGGAATATAAATAAACATTGACAGCTGATGTATTTTGACACATTCTGCATAGAAGGTACGTTCCGTTTCGCAGGCATATTTGAATCATTCTGTGGAATAAAAAATAATAAAGAGAAGGGAAAGATGCAACCAAGATGCAACCATTTTTCGTGAACTTAGGGACTTCGCGTTTACCAGAAAACTTTTAACGATTTTTGTTTAGATAACTATTAAATTTAGGATTTTTTTTTATCTAGGAACCACAATTATTTATTTAAATATATATATTATTTATAGAATAACAAGAATCCATATGGTAAAAAAGTCGTTATTTCATAGACTTAGTATGAATGCGTAGCCCTGCTGGCTACGCCTGTACGACGGCTGTAGGTACTGTGAGCGCAGGTTGAATAAATTGGACATAAAAATAACCAGGACAATGAAATAGGATTATTTATTCTGAGAACCAGGAGTAAAAAAAAAAAAATATAAAAATAAGATCCTTCTATAAATTCATCCTTTCACGAAAATATTTTGGAACGACAAGTTTTCGATTATTAAATTAAGTAAGGCCTTTAGTAGATTTCGTACAGACATACTGACTACATACTTAGTCAGAATAATGTTCAATATACAAAGTACCTCCTATGAAGGTAGGTAGTTATTTATATTGTATCTACAATATAATTAACGAGATAGGTACCTTACCTATGTGATGTAAAGATCCATGCGTTTAAATCACGACTCGACGACACAGACTTAAGCAGTCCCATAAGGTTAAGGGTTCATGTTTAAAAGGTCTGAGAACGTCCTATTGACATTTAAAAGTACAGGTAACATAGGGCACTTAAAGTGTTACTTTAGAACGATAGAATAGACCCATAATATAATAATTAATTACCCATATAACATATATTGTATTTTAATTACAACTAAATAAATCTATCTATACATATATTATTATTATCGCGTTAGTTACACTATTTATAATTCAAGAACGGCTGAATCGATTTGGCTGAATATTGGTGGAGATGAGCTTTAGCAGTAATAAAAGTTATTCAATGTTATTTATGATGTTGAAATAAAATTATTCTTGGTCATGTTCGCGTAATACCTAAGTATAAGTACCTAAGTAGATTCCTAAGTTTTCTCTTATTTTGTTGTATGTATGTAATGTATCATTTTAAGTTTTTCTAAAACTCATAGGTTAGACAGGCATATAGACTTTTATATGCGAAAGCTAATAATTGGATCGAAGTTTTTTATATTTATTTCCACGTAGTCATTGTAATCTGTATGCTTTCCGAATGAATAAAATAAAAATAAATAAATAAATAAAAATACAGAAAGCTGCTAATATTTTTCACGTAGTGCTGAAAAAGTAGAAATGCTAATATAAAATCTAGGACATTTGTTCTAAAAAAGTTATTATCCATTATTAAGTTATTTTGATTTTAACTGCGCTTCTGTTTTAGCTTAGTTTAAAATTAACTTAGAAAATTGATAGCAAGCGAATAAGAATAACTTAAACCTTTCATTTCAACGATTGCTTTGCGAGTAATATAAGGAGAGTTCGCTACTAAAAAATAATTACTACGTAGACAATAAAGTAATATTGAAGATGGTTTCCTAAAAGATATCTGGGAATTGGATAATTAAAGAATTATTTTCGAGTTTCATTAATAATTTATTTCACCTAACAAAATAAACCTAATACACTAGTATCATATTGAAAATAATACAATACCATGTATAATTAGTTTCCTAAGTTTTGGCTGTCGCTTAGTGATGGTAGACGGGAGCGGAGTGGTATACGGGGGCGGCTGCCTGGTACACGGGGGCAGAGTAGGCCAGCTTAGCGACGGGGGCGGAGTGGTACACGGGGGCAGATTGGTACACTGGGGCAGATTGGTACACGGGGGCAGATTGGTACACGGGAGCAGAGTGGACCACAGGGGCGGCGGCGTAGGAGACGGGGGCAGCAACCTTAGCGACGACGGGGGTGGCGTAGGCGACGGGGGCGGCGACCTTGGCGACATGGGCGAGCGGCTCGTTGTGAACCACGGCGTTGAAGCCGTTGTGAGCGTCAGCGGTGTAGTCCACAGTGCGCTTGGTGCCATCGGGGTCCACCACGGAGTAAGATCCCTTCACGACATCACCATCGCGGGTCTCGTGCTGGGACTTCAGGTCTCCGGTGTGTCCGTCGTGCACGTCGTACGAGAAGCTGTACTGTGGGTGCGAGTTGTACTCCTCCACGGCCACCTTGGCGAGCGGCGCGGCGTAGCCGACGGGGGCTGAGTGGTAGGCCACGGGGGCCGAGTGGTAGGCCACAGGAGCAGCGGGCAGGAGCCCGGCGCTGGCGGCAGCCACCAATCCGCAGAATACGACGAACTGTAAACAAACACACAATTAGATCACTGCACTCCACGTCACGGGAATCACAATTTGTCGATGTTCACGGTTGTACCTTGAATGCCATTGTTGAGTGAGTAGTTGGTGGTTGAATGATACCTACTGAGAAGAGCTTGGAGCTTTTATACGGCCAGTGGGGTCGCACCCTTTCACTCAGTGACGTCAAGCGACCGTGAGATGAGCCCCCGGGCCAAAAGCTCCCTGAAGTTTGGTAGCTTTCAAAGCCTGTTTAGTTGCTAATGTCGAATGAAACCTTTTTTAAATGAGAAAATGATGATGTTTTTAAATAAGCTTATTCGTTTTAATAATCGAAGGTGCTATTCTGTAGGTACGTTTGTTAAGTTACGAGTAACAAATACAAATACAACATCACTAGCTTGCAATAGCGTGGTTTAGAACTTATAGGCATTACAAACTTAATGAAAAAAAAATTAAGTCCAGGATATTATTGGTGAAATATCATTGAACTATAGGTTAGTACTTCGCTACACACATTCCATTTTGTAGCCTTTTAAAAGCTGAATTGCTATAGACGAACAAAATCTTTTTTTAAACGAGCTTGTTTATTTTAATATTAAACAAATAAAACTTTTCTATAGGAATGCGTTATAGTTCCATATTTAGTGCGGCATGAGGTAGGCACCTACTTATTTATAAAGGTGTTATACAAACGAGAGTCTAATTAGCCTAGTAGAGTATCATAATCCATCGTATATGTTTGATGCTATAAAACGAAGAATGGTTACCTAGTTCACATCAAACCTAAAGTTCACTAGATCATGGAAGTTTTGAACTTTACGCACATGCATAGGTACCTACATAAACGTATCCTTTGACCGACGCGACCGACGCCGCGACGTTACAAAGTAGGAGGAGGTTAAGTTTTATAATATCACTAGCTTTCCGCCCGAGGCTTCGCCCGCGTAATTATATATTTTCTCGTGGTAAAAAGTATCCTATATCCCTCTCCCGGTTCTAAGCTACCTCCCTGCCAATTTTCGCAATCGGTTCAGCCGTTCTTGAGTTAAAAGTGGAGTAACTAACACGACTTTCTTTTATACATATAAGATTGCACGTGTTAAAGAAATGCATTATTGTGCTACTAACAACATAATATATGGATTAAGTTGTCCGAAATACTTAAACCAATTTTTTTTTATTATTAATTTTAGAATTTAGTCTATGTAGGTCTATGTAACTTGATGTTGTATCTTGTCTTATTTTATGTGTCTTGTCTAATTTCTTAATTGTAATTTCTGTATTGTTAATAATTTGTGTAGATAACAATTAAATGTCGTGCGAATTATTAAAAATTAATAAATTATTATTTACGTTCATGTGACGTAAATCTCCTTTCAAAAGGCTTGTTATAAAACCAATATCTAGCACCATAACACAAGCTTCGAGCTAACCACGTTTCTAGATGTTGCTGTGTAAATTGTCCAACAATATTTATTTATTTAACAAAATAATTTAACGTGCGTTATAAAAGTTTATTTTCAAAAGGTAGACATTTTGAAAACAATTATAGTTTTACAAAAAACTATACTATTACTAACTATACTATTACCTATATAAAATCATTTACTATTACCTTCACATTTATTTTATTAGATGGTATAAAAGATATAACGAATGAGTATCAAAATCTTGTTTGTAATGGCTATTATACCAAGAACACATCATTGGCCAGTCACGAGTATATTGGCCATAACATATTCAACCCATAATACTTTCGTCGGATAACTATCAGCACGGTACCAGCTGTTAATGTCAAGGTGTTGCTACCTATTGTTTAAAATGTTTTAATACTGTACTGTCGGCTTAACTAATAGCAACAATTAACATACGCTAAGTTTTGTTTGTTAATTGATGTAGGTAATATATCATCAATAATATATCATCATCATTCTCATTTCAGCCGTCATAAGTTTTTAGGTTAAAGTCATAAGTTTTTTTGGTCGTTTTTCATAAGTAATTAAAACTAAATTTATTAAAAACTAGAAAGAGAAAAAAATATAATGATAAAAAATGTGTTCAAATAGAACTTTAGAACCGGCAAGTCCAAGACGACGCCTGTTCGAGTCTCGCCGCTATAGAAATTTTATTTTCTCTTGGTTTCTCAATTTTTAATAAATAATTCAATTAATGTTTTGGGTAGGTACCTACTTAAATAAATCCAGATTTTGAGTTTGTATAGCGTTATATTTTCATAAACACGACAGTAGGTACTTTTAACGTAGAGAAGGTATATATTTATCGATTGTCGAATTCAGATGTTTAAAATAATGGACGAACGTTAATGTTGCCCTTCATTGTTTAACGATTGACTCCATGGTCTAGCAACATGTAGTAAATTATTGCTGGATCTAATCGAAAAGAGTGTACGTAGGTATAAGGATAAACCAAATCGAACGATTAAAATTATAATCGAAAAATAAGTATCGTCATTACATTGCCCGTGAATAAAAGCAGCTAACCTTGGACTACATTCAGATAAACGAGTTGACATCTAGTTATTACGTGGGAATCGTAAAATACCAGCAATTATACATATGTACACATGTAGAGCGAATGCAGCACGGGCAGAGGCATTTTCGATAATGAACTACCGACCGGACATTATGGATGAAGTATCTACAATTTGCATAATGTTCTTTAATGCAAAAGTTCAATAATCATATAAATTTCATATTACAGTTTTGCTTAAAAACCTACTTACAAAAAAAATAAAAATAAAATAAAATAACTGGAGTTCAGATAGGGGTGAGAAAGATGCTCAAAGCTTCAAAAGCTTTAACTTCTTCCATTCAGTAGCTACATAAATGTTGTATTGAAACAATAAGTGTTCTCTTTAATTATCTATTATTAATTAAATCTAGCCTAGCTATCTCAAAATATCCATAAAACTACCTATTATCACTCAAAACTGACCGATAATTACGAACTTGTTACGTATAAAGGTACCTAGATAGACCATTGAAGTGATTCACACACGTACGTAGTCAATTTGACATAATGGTCGGATATGGTTCGCATTTTGTTCTAGTTCTCGGTAAGGCCTTGTTCACAGGATTCAGTGCGGATTGGTTATTTGCATTATAATTAACAAAGTTATATGTCTAATTATGTGTGTATCGTAATTTATTCTAGAACTCTACTTAAATAATAGAATACTGAAAAGTACTATTAACTAGAAAGCCTATTATTTCGCTGTCGCTATCTACAAATCGTTTTATTAAAAAACAATTAATTTATCCGCCATCAAACTATAGGTACCTACCATATCAATCAATCAATCCATCAATCATGAAAAGATAATCATTAAGTGGAATCGCGTCATCAATATAAATGAACTTAATATTAATATGCTATTTCATAGCGTGCGTATTGATCACAGATAAGTATTGATTAACTTAGACATGTTTACAGCGAAGACTCTGTAGACATGGTCACGAGGGAGGCGACTATTCGAGAAGAGTGGCGGCGGATTTTGAAGCTAGCCACCAACAACTATGTAATACCGACAAAGAAAAAAAATAATAACTGATAAATCATAATAATACATAAATAACAATACACTAATTATGTCACGCAACTATCGAATCTGCTCTCAGATCCGCCATTTTCACGTGCAATATAAACAGAGCCTTAGGCCTCGGGAGTTCGGAGAACGATTGAGGAAAATGTCCAGTTTAGTAGGCTCGAATGCGGCCTTGAATACAAATCACAAGAAACAGTAGCTGACTTTTCTTTCTGATGAGTAATAATTATCCCTACGCTTAAATATAATATTAATCGATTCCGCGACTCAAATAATTGTTTCTATATTTTTAAAATAATGTTTTAGAAAAGGATGAATAGACCAGTGCAGATAGCTTCAAAAATGGTCAAAAAAGGAAAAAAATAGTAGTAGAATGAAACCCATTAGAAAAGGAGGGGAATATGACAAATATTAAAGGAAAAATAAATTACGGTCGATCGGAGTTCGGGAAGTGGGAGGGGGTGGGCTTTTAAGGGGAGAAAATGGTTTATCTCGATTTGCGGTGAAACTACTAGTCCTATGAAAAAAAGTGATATGGCAAATTTGTAGGTAATAAAACGATCTACAGCTTTTAATTACAACTTTTTTACATAACGTCAAAATGTATGTGAAAAATTCAAATAACCAAGTTTTTTGTTTTTTTTATTTATCTTTTTCAAAAATTGTTATTTTTCTACGAAATTTGGTGAAAACTTACCTATTTATGTCCCAAATACACTGTAATTTTTTTGATTGAAAATATTATTGTTTTCACCTTATTTTGACTTAATTTTCAAAAATATAGACTAATTTTCAATCGAAAATTCACGTGTCAAAATATTCGCTTTTTTATAAAAGTCGGTGTGCTTTATGTCCATTGAAATCTCTATTTTCTGATAATTAAAAAAAAATTATACATTACTATAGTAAATTTTCTCAGAAAATGCAAAACACCGAAACAAAATTTGTATCATTATGTACAATTGCATCATAAAAATGTGATTTTTGCAATTTTTATTTCATAATAATTGCTTATAATCCGACTTATTGCACATTATACAAACAGATTATTATATTATTATTATTATTATATAGTCTGTAAAGACAAAATCACATTTTTATGATGCAATTGTACTTAATGATACAAATATTTGTTTCGGTTTTTTGCATTTTCTGAGAATATTTACTATCGAAATGTATATATTTATTTTAACTATACGAAAATAGAGATTTCAATGGACATAAAGCACACCGACTTTTATAAAAAAGCGAATATTTTGACACGTGAATTTTCGATTGAAAATTAGTCTATATTTTTGAAAATTAAGTCAAAATAAGGTGAAAACAATAATATTTTCAATCAAATAAATCACAGTGTATTTGGGACATAAATAGGTAAGTTTTCACCAAATTTCGTAGAAAAATAATAATTTTTGAAAAAGATAAATAAAAAAAACAAAAAACTTGGTTATTTGAATTTTTCACATAAGTTTTGAGGTTATGTATAAAAGTTGTGAATTAAAAGTTGTAGATCTTTTTATTTCCTACAACTTTGCCATATAACTTTTTTTCATAGGACTAGTAGTTTCACCGCAAATCGAGATAAACCATTTTCTCCCCTTAAAAGCCCACCCCCTCCCACTTCCCGAACTCAGATCGACCGTAATTTATTTTTCCTTTCATTTTTATCATATTCCCCTCCTTTTCTAATGGGTTTCATTCTACTACTATTTTTTTCCTTGTAAAAAATTAAAAACCCTGGTCTAGAACGCATTGGTAATAAAATTAATTTAAACTTAGTGCTTCAACTTGAAATTGGAATAATGAAATGAAAAACACGAATTTTCAGATAAATTCTTAGTTTAGGTGTAAACTCGGGAGAGATGTACCTAGGTATTTTTTTCTCCTAAAATTTTCAACACTAGCAACCAATATTATCTGAAAGACAACTTCCTAAAACATTTTTCTCGGTATCTACCAATCTTAGTAGGTAATCGCATAGGCGCTATAAAGTAACCAAGACATTGCGAGTTCTGAAAACCATGTGTGATCCCAATTGCAAATTTTAGGAGAATATACACAAACACACACATAACAGATAGTCCAAAAGAACTATAGATAGATATATTTAAAGATCCTGGGGATTTTATTTATATTATACTATTGATGTGATGCACTACGCTTATCAGGTGGGTTGCGATCGCAGTAAGTTGGTGCAGAACACAAAATCGCATCGTGTTAAAATCCGAGAATGTCGTCAAACCGACGCAGGTCATATAGAGATGGGGTATTTTAAGGCCTACATCACACGGCAATGGAAACAACCCACGATGGTTTTATGTTTATCTTGTCAATCAACCTAGAGGGGTAAATTCTCTATACTAGAGCATTGTCACGTCAGTGTGGAGTTGAGCAACAGTTGGCAACCTTGTGAAGGACGCGCGTGCGCAGCTTGGGACAGCAACTCGTCACGCTGTGCATTTTCATTAGAATAAACTAAATAAGACGAAATCATTTAGTTATGACTGGACGTATTCAAGGGTTGGAATCTGGGCTGCAGGTCATTGAAACTATAACGGGTAACTGTTCACTTTAAAAATTCGAGCTTGTTAACAATTTACTAGCGACCGGCCCTCGCCTGGGGAAACCTACCTAATAATTATACTCTTAAACCTTCATCTGAAATCACTCTATCAATTTACAAAACCTCATTAAAATACGTTGTAGTTTTACAGTTAGAGGCATATATTAGGGACGGACAGACAGCGACAGTGGCTTAGTTTTATACTTACTAGATTTTAGATATTAACTCGCAAACCAGGATCCAAACCTTCAAATTCCACGATCGGAATGCAAACAATTTTTCAGTCATTTAAACGCCAATCCAACCATGAAGTTTGTTTGTCTCCTGAAAACATCGTTTATTATGAATACAGTAGTGTTAATGTGTGACCGCGAAGTTTCATAGACCATCTGTGTTGCAAGTAGCATTGTGCGGTATTGTCCAGCCGTACCCTCGGCCGTACGTGCGTACTTGAATATATTTAAATTTGGAGATGCGACCAGGATGAGGCAAGACTCTGCCAACTACTATAAATGCTGTTAGTAGCAACCTGGGGTTATCAGTTACTTGCTCCAAGCATCCCTGAACACATCTCATCAAACCACAGAAATGGCTTTCAAGGTATGCGACAGTGTGAAAACTTGAAAAGTGATTTAAAATGTGAAAAAAGTGCTCGTGATAGTGACATCTTTGGATTGCTCTTTTATGGATCATCTATCAATTAATAATAAGTTTCTGACAATAAACAAAATATGTACCTTAATATCCTAATTAATAAATTACAATAATATATCACTCATGTTTTGAATTTGAAAAAGTCAGATAGCGAACACTCGTTTGTAAATTATTTTCTTATTGTTTTAGTTGGTGGTCTTCTCATGCCTGTTGGCTGCAGCTTACGGCAGCGTAGCTCCAGTGGTGGCGGCCCCGGTGGCGCAGATAGCAGCCAGGCTGGAGGACTTCGACCCCGCACCACAATACAGATACGGATATTCAGTGTCAGACAGCCTCACGGGCGATATCAAGAGCCAGACAGAAGAACGCAACGGTGACTTGGTACAGGGCCAGTACTCTCTGGTAGACCCTGACGGCACACTGCGCACTGTCGACTACAGCGCTGATCCTATCAACGGTTTCAATGCTGTGGTGCGGAAAGACCCACTGGCTGTGCCTGCTCCAGCTGTTGTCGCTGAGCCTGCTGTCGTCGCTGCTCGCTACACCACCCCAGTTGCTGCCCCAGTGGTTGCCCAGCCCGCAATCGCCCCTGCCCGTTACGCCTATGCCCCAGCTGCATACACCGCACAAGTCGCCGCTCCCGTTGCCGCTCCAGTAGTAGCTGCCCGTTACACCACCGCTCCAGTTGCCGCACCAGTCGTAGCTGCCCGTTACACCGCCGCCCCGGTTGCTGCGCCAGTCGTGGCAAATTACGCTCCAGTAGCTCGCTACACTGCCGCGCCTGTAGCCGCTCCAGTGGTCGCAGCTCGCTACGCCGCCGCACCGGTCGCCGCACCAGCCGCGTACACTGCTGCATACGCTCCCGCCCAATTTGCGGCTTACTCAACAGCTCCAGTTGCGGCTGCGTACACAACTGCCCCCGTCGCTCCCGTGGCCGCCCGCTATGCTACCCCGTACGCTGCTTACACCCAATTGGCTCCGTCTGCGTACACCGCATCGTACACGGCTACTGGTCCCGTGGCGTACACCTCTTTCGGAGCTCCCGTAGCTGCCTACCCCGGGCCTGTTGCCGCGGCCTACTCTGCCCCCGCGGTCGTGGCCCCCACCGCCGTGGTCCCCACTCGCGCAGCTCCGGCTAAACTCATCAACGCCAACCCAGCCGGCTACCCTTAGACTACCACCAAATTGATCGGCCATTTCCAACAAAGACTTTTTTGTACATAGTCGTAATTTTTGATTATTTTTTATTAGAAACTGAAATAAATTCGTTTAAAAATACTGTTTATTTGTTTAATCCCATAAAACTAGTCATTATTTTAATTTACTCAAAGGTTTGCTTGAGTTCAATAACTTAATTAAAAATAAACGTTAAAGTATCTTAACGATTTAATAATAACGCATTTAAAAATTCACATTGGAGAGATTTACTTTTAAAATAGTTTGAAATACCTACTAAGGTGAACATAAAGTTTGGATATTTGTTACTCTTTTACGGTAAAAAGGCAGAATTAAGTTTGAGTAAGAACGAGCTTATTTCTACGTAAAAACTGAAATGTAAAATACCTGCTGAATAAGATGATGAACCGATATCTAAACAAAACTACCGCTGGATTATATTTGACCATGAAACGGGTAACATACCATGATTTTAATAGTCAAATATAGTTAAAAACCATGATAGTTTAAAAAGTTATACCGCTGGATTATCCATACTAAATTATATCCAGGAGTATTTTCTAAGTTTCTCATTATAATCACAGACTAACCTAGTATTTTTATCTGTGCTATCTAATAGGTTTCAGATAATACGAAAAAAAAACTTTTATTTTTATGTTTATCATCATAACTAATCATACCTACTAATAATATAAAGCTGAAGAGTTTGTTTGATTGTTTGTTTGAAGAAGCACCTAAATCGGCCCAGCCGTTCTTAAGTTATAAAATAACAACGAAAAGTGGCATATATATAAATTATAAATGCGAAAGTAATTCTGTCTGTGCGTCTATCTGTCTGTTACGCTTTCACGTTTAAACCTCTCAACCGATTTTCATGAAATTTGGCACATACAATCTTTAGACTCTGAGAAAGAACATAGCCTACTTTTTATTTCCACGCGGGCGAATCCGCAGGCGCAAGCTAGTAGATATATAGGTATATCTACGAACCATACAACTCTCAACGGGCGAGTTTTTCCACTATACAGCTTATTGACAATCACCGATGCTATTACGCTATCAATTCAGCCACTGGAAGTCCATTCCTGTACATAGGTGTGTCTTCCTTAAAGTTTTTCAAGGTCCAAGATTTTATACAAACTCTATCGTGAGAATGTATATGTCAATTTGTACTGGAAATTTGGCGCTGTTTTGATATCATACAAATTGAAGGTAAATCTTACATCGTGTTAGAAAAAATGACGCTGAAAAAAATGAGACCGATTTCATACGTCCTACACCTTTGACTTTCTGAAGAACTTTTCGGTTATATATCGGCAACATGTTATTGGCTGCTTGTATATAAATATACTCGTATGTGTTCTCTAGTCTTTTCTGATTCGATCCTCCAAGAGAGGCCCCCGATCCCCGAGAGGCGAGGAGAGGAGATCCCCGAGAGGCCTATTTCATAACAATTTGAGCCTACTTATTATTTTTTCTGATTCTAGTCTTTACTGGCAACACACTTTGAGCTAAAAAAAATGCGTTGCTAGGCTTGCTATCACAGTGTTATACACTACGTACACTATGTATTAGTCTAGATTATTATTAGTATTTATTTTGTACGCCTGAAAGATTTTAACAGCCATAAAACTTTATTTCAAGTTATTATCCGCTTCTACAAGGTGAGTGTAGGTTGTAATGTTACCAAAACCCCCAAGAACCATAATGGATGGATAGTGGGCATGAGTTCTTAAGAATTAACACCGAAAAGCCTGAAACATACCGCTCATATTACTTATTACCTATTTTATGATTGTTCATTTAAGTGTGAAGTCCATAACTTTAGATTGATTGAGTTTTTGATTGATAGCGTAGTTTGGTTGCTCACGATGACTTCATATACTTTCCAGCCCATTCAAGACGATGATTAATAACTACGCCACTGCTTTACTTCTCTTCTAATATTTGTTCCATCCCATGGTTGCCTGGAAGAAATCGCTCTTAGCGATAAGGCCGCCCATTGTTTTACTGTATTGTTATGTATATTTTTTGTGTATCTTTTTGTAATATGGTGTATGATTTACACCCGGAACAGCCGAATTTCCACACAGTGTCATCGCGTAATTTGCGCTTTCTTCAATGAGGCCCATGGTATTGTGGTCACGTCTCGCGTTGCGCAGTGGACGATATATAACGCTCCACCGGCTGAGGGTAGACACATTCCAACTCACGGACTGTGCCATCCTATACCAAGCAAACAAACATGGACTCCAAGGTAAGGATACTCATTTTTTAATATTGTTTATGGTTCACCAGCTCAATCTTAGATAGTGTCGAGGCATTTGTTGCATAGGATCTGCAGTCAAAGTTCACTTGGTTATGTTACCAATGAGGTTATGTAGTTAAAGAAAAACACAAATTACCAAGGATATTACAAGATGGTAGGAAGGTACGTAATAGTTCAATATCATTTAATTTTTTGTCGTCTTACTCTGTGTATGTAGTTTCTTTTTTTTAACTATCCCAGTTTTTGTATGAGTCATTAAGATTCGCTTTTAAATATTCCCCAGGTTTAATTTAACTAAAATGCTATTTATCTTTAAACTATTACAATTTCATTTAACCCTATGTTCTCATATGTAGCAAATTAAATCCTCCCTTTTCAACCAACTTAATTCAAACAGACAAGCGTGAAATCAATTGAAAAGCTTTGGCTAGGCTATTGAAATCCATCGATAGGCCGATACCAGGCGCGTGCGCACGACATATCGACGCGTTCCATATTCAGACGTTTTGCGACATATCACCGTACTAACTCTAATTTATTCTGTTAAAACTGACCTGTCGCTTTCATTCGAACCGGACAGTACAAACAATGGCGAATTGTTATCTTTCTGCCTGTAAACTTGTTTTGTAAGTTCGGTTTAAAATGGTTTTAAAGTGGGTGAAATAGATAAGACAAGGTCGTCTCTATTCCGAGCTTGTTCTGTTGTCCACAGTTCTTTGTAACAATATCTAGTTCTTCATTTTGCATTGTGATATATTTCTCCAGTATCAGATATCAAGGTCGCATTGCATGTGTTCTTAAAAAAAACCTTTGTTTGATTAATATCTCAATATTGAATATCTGAAAAACGATTTCCGGGATTGGCCATTAGAAACTTGAAAAAAAAATTTGTTACAGATAATAAAACAAGCAAATAGACACATAAATATTGTATAGTGGTTTGTTCTGATCATGATATTTGTGCATGTTGAATATCATTTAATTAATAAAATACTTGATGAAACACCGACCTAGTTCTATTTCTGATTCGTCTTTGTAATTTTCTAGTTGAATGTCTTATTAAAATAAATAAATCTTTTGAATCTCATTTATGAAAGCCTTGCTAACTTGCTCGCTCCACTTTGATTGACAAGTAGACATATTAAAAGTTAACGCTCGTTTATAACCTGTGTTTGTCCTTTAAACTGCAAGTAGAATATATTTTTAGCGAGCCCATTAATGTCAGGAGCATACGTATCATTGTATGTTAATTACACCCACGTAGCATATTTCGATAAAGACAGTTCGTCCATGGAATAACATTACAGGAATACACTTTCATATACGTTTCGTGATGCCGTAATTGTTATAGGTACCTACCTTATATCAAGCTATTGTAGCTTATCTTTTTTCAAACAAGACGCCCTTCTACTTTATCTCGAGCGTATTTTTTTCCTAAAAATAAATACAATGCAATAAAGCCATAATAAAAGTCGAAGTGTTTAATTCCCAATGTTTTTGGTACAAAAGACATCAACGCGTATGCTTACCGTTAAAATGTTATTTATTATTAAATATTTCACTTTAGATAGCTGAATATACATTTATGCATGCTTATTAAATTCATAAATACGTTTTAATATTGGTGTAAAAAGGTTTCGACTGAATCCCTGAAAATAGACTTTTCAGTAATATTCTCATTAATCTTCCGAGCGCGTATTTCAAGTTGCATCAAAATATATTGGGTAATTAAAAATTAGCTCTTAGTCATTAAATATGCGTTATTTATATAGCTACTATTATTCTATTATTAATATTCTTACTGCATAAAACGTAGAAAGATTTAAATGGGAGCATGTCGCAAGACGCAGTGGACTTACTAGCGAACTGTACAATCGATGCATATAAATGTGCATCAAACAATCCGATACATTCATACCAATAGAGCACTTATTGCATTTTAATTGAGATTTGTTTCTTGTACAGGAAGACTTTCGTAACTGTATACTTACGTATAATTCGTAACGTTATAAAATATTAAAAACTACTTATTTACGTGAATTAGATAAACGTCGATCATTAGGTACCTATGTTGTTAAATTGATCAATCCTAATGAGTTATTACATAGATTGAGATTTCCATGGTTTGCTTGGAATGCGTGGTGATTACACGAAATCATTCAATACCTATAACGGATTCCGTACCCATTAGTGGTTCCTCATAGAGGTTGTTTTAATGACGACCTTAAATTCGGAAATACAAATAATGAATACAACTACTATATTCTCTATGGTTTTCCAAAGACATGAAATTTTAAATCCATTCTATTATTTCAGATTGTAGTATTCATCTGCGTGGTAGGCGCTGCCGCCGCGAGCGTCGTCGCGCCCCTGGCCCTAGCCCCTGTAGATCCCCTGCCCCAGTACTCCTACGGCTACGACGTCCAAGACTCCCTCACAGGCGACTACAAGGGCCATCAGGAGCAAAGGAACGGAGATCTCGTCACTGGATCCTACTCCGTCATCGACCCTGACGGCACAAGGAGAATCGTCGACTATGCTGCTGATCCTATCAACGGTTTCAACGCAGTCGTCCGCCGTGAACCTCTAGTTATACCTGGCCCTGCAAGAGTCATTGCCCCCGCGCCTGTCGTAGCTCCAGCCCCCGTCTTCGCCCCTAGAGCTCCCCTCTTAGCCCCTGCCCCTATCGCCAGAGCACCCCTTTTCGCTCCGGCCCCCGCACCCCTCCTAGCTCCTAGACTACCTTTCTACTATTAGATGAATTATTACAATTTTGTTGTTGCTTTGTACTTTTGTAGGATTTTTATGACTGTTATTTAAATTATATCTTATTGAAACAAGACATGCATTTTAATTTATTTTACTCGCTGAAATGTTTGGAGTTGTTGAAATTATTATCTATGGATTTCTTATAGAAATCACAATTACAAGCATAATAATTATAGTCTATGTAAATAAGGTTCGTGTATTGCCCGTTTATCTCAATATTATGAATAATAATTATAGTTGTATTTTTTGCCACATGATAATATTGCTGCAGGTTGGGATAAACAGGATCTATTCAACAAAAAAATCTTCTTTGAGAAGAATTTTTCTTCTTAGTGTTACAGCGTTATTCATAAACATTGCTTAATTTTAAGTAAGCCTCTAAGTAATGCTTAACATAATTTTAACTGGTACTTAAATAGCTGTCAAATTCAAATCTAACTAGGTACTCCAAACATAAGACTGAGGCCCGGTTTCCACAAGAGCATAAAAGTCGGGCTCGCCAATTCGGTGTAAACCAGACTTTTGTTTTTAGTTAGCAAACGAAAGGTGAAAGAGAACAGCTAAATTAAATGATACGCCAATTTAATTCAGCTCTATTACTTACGCTCCACATAAGTCAAACTGAAGGTTATAGATTAATTTACAGTCCAACTTAAGCCATTTGCCCACCGGTTACGACCTCTCAATAATCACTTTAATGAGTTGAAACAAACGAGGGCGGCACATTCCACCGAAGATCGCGACCTTGCCACCGTAATAAGTGCCTCAATTAAAAGCGAAAGTACAAAGCTCCGCGAATAAAACTTACATGTACTCTTACACTAAAAACGACTGTATTTCAACAACAACAAAGGCTATTTTTCAACCGAATGGCTCTTCGTTTGACCACGCGAACTAGCTAGTGGCACATTGGGGTTTGATTATTGTACGTGACGTCATAATTTGAATGTCACGAGTGGACATGCGACTTATAAAACCACAGCCAGCTCCAGATTCGGCAGTTCTATCTCACTGTTGAACGTACCAACATTCAAAATGGCATTCAAGGTACTATATCAATTTATCTACTGCGAATTATTAATTAGAAAATAATGATTTTCCTGAATTTCAAAGATTGTCGATTAGTAAATACCTATCATAGTATTATCCATATTAAAATATAGGTTAATTTCCATTACAGAACCTCAACATTGCCTATAATATGTATATTTGTTTTTGTTTTTCAGTTTGTCGTCTTCAGCGCCTTGGTAGCTGCCGCCAGCGCCGGACTTCTTCCCCAAGTGTCCTACTCCGCCCCCCTCTCCTACAGCAGCCACGCCGTGCAAGCTGCCCCCGTCTACCAGTCCGCCCCCATCTACCAATCTGCCCCCATCAGCTACGCCGCCCCCATCGCTAAAGTCGTCGCCCCCGTCGCCAAGGTAGCCGTTGAGGACTACAACAGCCACCCCGCCTACACCTTCTCGTACGACGTGCACGATGGACACACCGGAGACCTGAAGTCCCAGCACGAGACCCGCGATGGTGATGTCGTGAAGGGATCCTACTCCGTGGTGGACCCCGATGGCACCAAGCGCACTGTGGAATACACCGCTGACGACCACAACGGTTTCAACGCCGTCGTCCACACTGAACCCCTCGCTCACGTGACCAAGGTCGCCGCTGTTGCCCCTGTTATCACCAAGGTCGCCGCTCCCGTGGCATACGCTGCCCCCGTCAAATACGCTGCTCCCCTGGCCTACTCCGCTCCCCTGGTCCACTCCGCCCCAGCTCTGACTAAGGTCGCTTACTCAGCACCTTCAGTCGCCTACTCTGCTCCTTCCTACTACCACTAAGATATTGACTTACGACGAATTATGAAAGCCATTTTGTAAATAAATTATTTATTATATTAATACATTTTTATTCCAATAAAAAAATATAAACATCGTAAATCTACAAATAAAAATAACATTAATGGTATCTAAATATATAGGCTATGCCTTTGCTATCTACACATACACACAGTATCTTACGAATATTTTATAAATTATTATTAGGTATATATAATTAAAATTCAAATAATTGGTATCCTAAAACACTAGATTTAGGTGGTGGTGGTAGAGCCTTCGGATGGCCCGGTACGATGGTAAGGCCCCGCTGGCGGCGCTTTCGTCTCTCCGCGACGGCGTCTCCTGGCTGCGGCTTCCTCGGCAGCACAGTGAAGCGCCTGCCAGTCGGGACAGTCGACATCCTCTTCAATAACACCTGAGTTTCAACACGCACAGTAGGGTCCATTACCGATAGTATCTGTCTCTCTCTCTGTTCGATTACCTTTCGTTCGTCAGGAGTGACAGTTTCCTGCGCCATTTCGGCACATTTCTCTAAAAATGGTCGGATCCTTTCAGGATCTAGCATGTTCTTCGTCCACTCCATAGCTTCTTCAATTTGTATGCGTACTTCGTTTATGTTACCTTGTTGCATGTCACCGCTCATTAAAATGAAGCAAGCATTCAGCCACCAAGTGGTACTACCTAATTCTTCGGCATCCCTTTGACACTTCTTGCAATAGAACTTGGCTTGCGAATAATTCTTCTGGGCACAAAACAATCGAGCTAATTCGTATTGCAACCAGCACTTCATGTAGGCGTTTTCGCACATGTCTATTTTGTGGAAATAATTTTTAATTGCTGTTTTAGCATCAGCGCACTTAAACGAATATGCTGCTGTAACCGAATCGTATGATTGCGGCCGGCCAGCTGGAAGACCTAATAAGAATGCGACTCGACGACGATTTCCACGTTCACTAAGAGTGTATGATAGTCTATGTTGCGAGAGATATGCTTCTCCAACAGTTTTATATAATCGATCTATGTAAGAATCTTTATCTGGAAGTGTTCTAGAGGTTTTTGTATCTAGATATACTTGAATTCTCTCAGCTTGAGTTATAACGTCCTTAACTTTGAATGTTTGCTTACTTCGTTCTATGGAGAACAATAAACGCTCAACAGTTCTTACTCCATAAATGCGCTCATTGGCGAGAGTTTGCTCTCTATACTTAAGCAAATACGAAGAATGTGATTTTTCAGCCCTCTTTACTGTATAATATGGTCTCTGAGAACGCAACATTTCCTGTCGATCTGTTAAGGATTTAAGAGCTTCACTAATAATACTCCTTAATTCGAGGCTTCCACTTAAATTAGCAGACATAACTCGAGGATCCTCCATTAGTTCATTTAAGAAAAATTTATCATAAGCCATTGGTCCTAAATACTTCATCGCAAGAACGCGAGACAAAATTAAGGTCTGTCTAGCCTGTGCTTGGGTTAACTTTTTCTTTTTTTCCAGTTTAGGAATCCTACAGTTATGTAAAGGTGTATGAACTTGAGACTCATCAACACATGTAGACTCTGCTTGTTTTATCTCAGGTAGTAAATCTAACATAACTTGACCAGCGTTTACACCAATACAGTCTTGTATGGTTTCTAGGCCTTGGTCAATGCCCTCTTTGAAGTAAGGTGGCTGTAAGCGTTTGCTTATACCGCGGTAGTTCATGACAACCGATTTTTCAAAGTCTGACATGGTGTACATAGCCTGTGCTTGCATGTTTCGAGCTAATAGATTCGACGGCTCAAGTTGCATTGCTAGTTCTGCATCAGAGAAGGCTTGAATTGGCTTCATGGCATCAGCACAAACCCGACTTCTCCCCAACAGAGTTCTAACTTCCCCGGGGGCATGATTGAAAGCTTCATCGTAAGCAGCTTTGGACTTCTCGAACTGCTCGAGACGCCTTAGATGTGTCCCTCTTTCGCGATAAACCGCGGACGCACAGAAAACTTGCCTTTCTTCCATTTTTCTAGCACTCTAGTCTCTTTTTGACAAATTAATCCAAAATCTATGAGGTAAAAAATAATCTTAAGCTAGAATATTTATTTGTCCAGCAACGTTTATTTGTATTTTTCAGAAACTTATATGTAGTGGCAGGCAAAGAGAATATAATCACCAAAGAGAATATAACCACTACGGTAGCTGGTAGGCTGATGTCACGTTTGCAACCAACCATAAAGAATAAAAAGAATGATAGGTTTTTATATAGTTTGTTAACATAAAACACATTCGGTTCATTGAAAAAAAGCCTTGGTCGAGAGATTAAATAATAATAATAATAAATATATAATGCTGAACAATTCACACAGCAACATTTAGCCTTGTGGTAAGCTCGAAGCTTGTGTTACGGGTGTTTGATTTCTGATACACTTAATATAATATACCTACATTCATAGATCCAATTATGTGTACTTATTATAACGAAGTGGGAACAATTTAATTCGCTCAGATAATTCGCCTAAGGTGTCGGAAAATCAATGTATGTATATAAGATGATACTTCTGTTGCGTAGTAATATGTTCTGTGGTACGGGTCTCTAATTAATTAAGAAAACTTAGATATGTCAGTAAAAAAGCCTTTAATTCGTTATTTATCAGTCCTTTTGCCTAGATGTTTAGAAAGCTACATATCTGGCGGGAGCAGGGTATGCTACAGGGCCAGCGGCTGCGGCGACGACGGGAGCAGTGTAGGGAGCAAATCTGGCGGTGGCATAGGCGGGGGCAATGGCGGGGGCAACGGCAGGGTACGTGAACGGGGCAGAGTAGGCGGTAAGCCGGGCCGGCGCCGCGGCAACCACAGGGGCGGCGGCGACGGGAGCGGCGGCGTAACGCGCGGGCACTATCGCAGGCTCAGCAACCACAGCCGGGGCCACAAACTTCTCATTGCGCACCACCGCGTTGAATCCATTAACATCATCAGCTGAGTAGTCCACAACGCGGCGGCTTCCGTCAGCCTCCAACAGAGAGTACTGCCCACGAACCAGGCTACCATCACGTTGCTCAGTCTGACTCTTGAAGTCACCGGTGAGGGAATCGGCCACATCGTACCCGAACCTATATTGAGGTAAGGGGTCGAATTCTTCAAGTCTAGCCGAGACTACTGGATTGGCGACGAGCGGAGCAGCTACTGGGATGGCCCCGGAGCGTACCAAAGCCACAAGGCAGGACAGGATAACGATCTGAAACAGAAATAAATCGTCTGACTAATTTATGTGTCCCACACATGAGTTGTACTTGAAATAGTGACACGGTTTCGCGAGGGCGCGGATACTAGTGCAGTTGCGCAACTCATAGCTCAGAAAACTAACAAGTGGATAGCGTTCTTGAAGGACGCTGGCGGCGTCTGCTGAATCTTAATTAGACGACTCATAGTTTGGGCGAAACGTTTCTTTAGACGATGACGTCACGAGACACTGGACTTTACTTTAACGGTAATAGGGACAATATGAAAGAAATGTACTTATGAAAGTTGTCTCTAATGACAAATTAAATTGAGTCACTTCACTGAAATATAAGTATCTTAAATATATTTCAGAAATCAGCTTTAATTGTTATTAAAAGGTTTACGAGTAGGTACAATCAATTATAATATTAAGTTATTATAATTACCTTAAAGGCCATTTTTGTTTGCGTGGGCGGTTTGTGGGAGAAGTCAGATGAGACTATGCTCCTGTAAGGCCTGCCAAAGTATTTATACTGGCCCCTGGTTGTGACATAGCCTGTCCAAGTTCGCGCTTTGTATTATCACTGCGCATCACAGTATGTGCTCGCAATTGGAAATGAGCCTCAATTTGTCAATGGCAGAAAATTTCGTTTGCGTTCTTGAGTTTTGGCCAAAATTCTCGAGGTATTCGTAGGGTAAAGAAATTGTAATCTATATTATCATTCGGTATTCATGAGAACGTGCTTTTGAGAAGTTTCTGGCAACAGGATCTGGAAACAACCCAAATATCCTTCCAAGTTTTATATTACTAGCCAACCACTAAGCTTGTGTTTTTTGTATGGTTTATAAATCTAATATAGCCTTCCTCGATAAATGTGTCTACTATCCAACTTTAACCGAATTTTTTAAATCGGAGTAGAGGTGGTTCCTGAGAATAGAGCGTACTATCAAACATACAAACTCTTCAGCTTTATAATACTAGAAAAGATTATGGCTACAGATTGTTAGTTTTCAAATGTAATTTCAAACCAATTAAAAAAAATATTTGTATGTTATTATATTACGTGTGAGTGGCAGAAGTTATATAGGAAGGTACTTCTGAGTATTAGGGCATTTTTCCGCGGCCGAATCAATTTAACCTTTATTCCCATTATACCAGATTCCCAATAAGGGCGGGCAAAACCCCGGGGACTGCAGTAAAAACAAAATGTTTTACTATTTCCCGTGTCTGGATTCTGTTGGATTAGTACAAAGGGCGGCAAAGGGATATCCGTGTGTATATGTGTATATAGGACACTACAACAAATATTTGGTGTTTTGATTGTTCAATATATTTGTTATAACTTCCAAATGACGTCCCACTATTGGGCACGGGTCTTCTAAATTACAAATTATGTGCTTTAATAACAATGAAGGTTTAAAAAAAATCTGTTGTTTCTGTTTTGGTTTCAAATAATTTATTAATGACTATCTTTTTAGGATGTCGTTATTTAGTGGTGGTAGACAGGGGCGGAGTGGTAGACGGGGGCGGATTGGTAGACGGGGGCGGAGTGGTAGACGGAGGCAGAGTGCACCGCGGGGGCAGCGGCGTAGGACAGAGGAGCGGAGTAGGCGACGGGGGCGGCGACCTTGGCGACGACGGGGGTGGCGGCGTAGGACACAGGGGCGGAGTGGTAGACGGGAGCGGCGACCTTAGCGAGCACTGGGGCGGCGGCGTAGGCGACAGGGGCGGCGACCTTGGCGACGAGGCCTTCCTTGCGGACGACGGCGTTGAATCCGTTGTGAGCATCAGCGGTGTAGTCTACCACACGTCTGGTGCCGTCAGCCTCCACGAGGGAGTAGGAGCCCTGCACGCTGTCGCCGTCGCGGGTCTCGTGCTGGGACTTGGCGTCGCCGGTCAGACCGTCGTGCACGTCGTACGAGAAGCTGTACTGCGGGTGCGCGTTGTACTCCTCCACGGCCACCTTGGCGAGCGGCGCGTCGTAGCCGACGGGGGCCGCGTGGTAGGCCACAGGGGCCGAGTTGTAGGCCACGGGGGCCGCGGGCAGGAGCCCGGCGCTGGCGGCCGCCACCAATCCGCAGAATACGACAAACTGGAAAAGAAAATAGTATTTATAAATTATTTCTTTATTTATTGGTATAAAGGTTAAGTCTAGTTATGAAAAAAAATACATTTTATTAATATGCTTCAAAAAGCTCTATTCTTTTAATTATGCTTACCTTGAATGCCATTTTTGTTTATGTGTTACAAGTGAGTGATTAGAAGTGTTTGATGAATAATGAACCTCACCAGCGATTATATATCAGAGTATTGTGCCTGAGGCGAAAGCTGTCAGGCGCCGACCTACCGGTTGACATGAGCCGACGAATAATTGGTACATGATAGTCATGTGGAACAAGGACTAACTTTGTTTTATTACTAGCTACATTGTTTATCAGAATCTAATAGGTTCATTTAGTGTTTTTTACTGTAGTGTCATCTGTCTAAAGTCTTACATAAAAAAAAACGATTATTATAAATATGGAATTACGTCGTTGTGGTAAATAAAAAAATTGGAAGAATTAAAAATTAATTTGACCCTGGCCAAGTGGCACCTACTGGCCTAACCTAACACATCCCATCACTTCCCGTTAATGTATATTTAGAAAGAAAGAAAGAAAGAAAAATTCTTTATTCATAGTTACTAGGTAGGTAGGTACATTGATTTACAAATATTTACTTAAACACTATGAATTGGCGTCCAACTCAGCTTTGTGTTCTAATAGCTGTGGGCTATTAGAACGCTGATCTTCCGTTGGAACCATTTATAAAAAACGTCACACACAGAACACACTAAATACATAACTGGAATAGGTACAAAATTGAAAAAAAATTATTAAACAGATAAAATAAAGATATCTATTATAGTAGTATATAATAATAAATAACAGTAAATTCAAATAAAAATTCTTTAATAAAATACATAAACATAATGTATTATAAGTACTTACATATATATATATAAACACATATACATAACACATATTTGAATTAAATACCTACTAAAAGCGTTATATACCTACTAAAAGACGGGGTAGCAGAGCAGCCTTGTTTCAGTACAACTAACTAAAAAATTAATTAAGTTACTATTTAAAAACTAGTTACTAAATAGTTATTTGAGATGGTATATATTTTATCTTTTATTCATCTGTACTTTGAAAATAAATCATTTTTTATTTAATTTAGATAGGGTAATTAACTACACGGCAAAGCATAACAAATAATGTTTCATCAAACATTACCGGTAAATCATTTATTGAGCAAAAAATATTACGTAAAAGTACCTATAATACATATCATAAATTGTTGAATAAATATAAGTACCTATTGACTTTCAATTCAACAATTTACTCGCGATCAGCTGTGACTTTGAACTTCACCGAGGCAGTGAATCACGTAACCGGTACCGCCTTAGCCTCGGGCGTTACGGGCTTATATAAAATCGCAAGTAACGTATGAACTAACAGTAAACTGTCTTTAGACATTTCAATCACTACATCTAAAATGGCATTCAAGGTTCGCAATAAGAATTAAATTAAATATTTTATTATGAATGATGAGGCTAAAATGATGATTTAGTTAAATATTATGTACATCATAAATATCCTTAATATATGATGAACGCTTCATACAGTCTGGTAACCGTGGTGATTATATCGAATCCTGTAATATTTCTGTTGGAGCAATTCGTATACGTACTGAAACTTATTTGGGCTGTATGATTATGATAATGTTGATTTGTTTCCAGTTTGTCGTATTCTGCGGATTGGTGGCGGCCGCCAGCGCCGGGCTCCTGCCCGCGGCCCCCGTGGCCTACAACTCGGCCCCTGTGGCCTACCACGCGGCCCCCGTCGGCTACGCCGCGCCGCTCGCCAAGGTGGCCGTGGAGGAGTACAACGCGCACCCGCAGTACAGCTTCTCGTACGACGTGCACGACGGTCTGACCGGCGACGCCAAGTCCCAGCACGAGACCCGCGACGGCGACAGCGTGCAGGGCTCCTACTCCCTCGTGGAGGCTGACGGCACCAGACGTGTGGTAGACTACACCGCTGATGCTCACAACGGATTCAACGCCGTCGTCCGCAAGGAAGGCCTCGTCGCCAAGGTCGCCGCCCCTGTCGCCTACGCCGCCGCCCCAGTGCTCGCTAAGGTCGCCGCTCCCGTCTACCACTCCGCCCCTGTGTCCTACGCCGCCGCCCCCGTCGTCGCCAAGGTCGCCGCCCCCGTCGCCTACTCCGCTCCTCTGTCCTACGCCGCTGCCCCCGCGGTGCACTCTGCCTCCGTCTACCACTCCGCCCCCGTCTACCAATCCGCCCCCGTCTACCAATCCGCCCCCGTCTACCACTCCGCCCCTGTCTACCACCACTAAATAACAATGACCAATGTAAAAAATAGACATAAATAAATTATTTTATATCGAACATAATGTATTGAATGTACCCCTTATTCTTATTGAACAATTGTTAGGTTCTATTTCTTACGCTTATTTTTTTTTTAAGATACACGTACCTATGACATGATAAGTTAGTAGAGTTCACGATGGATGTGGAATGATCATTCAACAAACCGCACTTGGCCGGCGTGGTGAATAAAGGCCTAACCTCTCTCGTCTAGAGAGAAGTCCCTGTTTCTTCCAAGCAGTCGGAACATAAATAGGTTTTATTGATAATGTATACGATTGATATTTAATTTATGTTTTCATTTAGAATTTAGTGTCGTTTGGTTAAGAACTACCTAAAATAATGTGCAGGCAAAAAGTACTAAACGACAACGAAAATAAATAGTAGACGTAGGGTAACTACTAAATATATAGCAATGGACCATGATTTTTTAAGAAATGTGACAAAACGTTGACCCCTATTTATGTAACAATTAATATTCCCTACATTATTTTCGATTTTTTTTTCTCATTAATCCCTTTTCCTTATCTGCATAATTTAAATAATTTTTGAACCCCATCGATATCATTAAAAACACAAAAAGTTTTTTCATTAACGGAATTTTTTACAAGTATCTTTTAAGTAAATATATAAAAAATAATAATATATTAATTCAAATTATTATATGCCGTAACTATCTATTTGTAAATAAAATAAAAAAGGCTTTTTTAAAATCAGTATGATGTAATTGTATAGTCACTTTAAATGACGATTGTATTATTTTTCAAACGCACTGCTTTGTAGGTACCTACCTACTTCCTGAATTCCATTGATATCCCATTTTTAAATACAAATAATGATTGGGCATGAATATTAATCTTAATATACGAACCTTTACAAAAATTACATAATCCTAGAAAAACTCCCAACTTATTAAGCTTCTTTGGTATTGGAAAATCTTGTATGGCTTTTATTTTATTAGGATCTGTTTATAATCCGTTTTTACTTCCTTGCAAAAAATCACATTCTTGTAAGTTATATCAAGTTAAACATTATTGCTAAATCATCTATGATTTACACAGAATTTTCTAACCTCATGACCTTATTAATATATTATATGAATTGCTCGACAAAAACTACCTATTGAAGTCTTTAGACTTTGCAGTAATGCATTGTTAGTATAAGATTTTCCATTGAATGTAAATACGGTATATACTTGCTATCTTCAGATTGCATGTAAAAATAAACATAAAATAAGTCTATAACACTAATTTCATTAGCTCCGTGAAAGAAATTTAGTACGTCAATCAGTAATGGCGTTTTTTCCGATACTGTTATCATAATTTTATTAATTTCCCCCGGAGCATCCGACAAAACTCTTATTGAATCATCTTTTTTATTGTGAAATATAAAGATTTGACGACCTCTGTGGCGCAGCGGGCGAAGGTCCGCCTGCGACGCAAGAGGTTGCGGGTTCGATTCCCGCCTCGGAACAACAATTTGTATGATCTCCAAATATTTGTTCCGGGTGTCTGGGTGTTATATATGTATAATAAAATAAAAAAATATCTATCTATGTATGTATATTATATTAAGTATATCAGAAATCTAGCACCCGTAACACAAGCTTCGAGCTTACCACGGGGCTAGATGTCGCTGTGTAAAATTGTCCAGTAATATTTATTTATTATTATTAAAGGGTAAACGAGTTAATATATTAATATTAAAATATTAAATAATAATAATATTAATTTTAACTCAACGTTTGTCCTATATGCATACGGTACGTAATGGGAAAACTTCTCTTATGTGCTATGTTTAGCTAACTTAACAAAATCACTATCACCATAACGAGGTGAGGCATGACGTTCGTAGGTCAATATCGGTTTCAGGTTTGCCTCAGGCTATCGGTAGTCATATAAATACGCAAGAATGTTCACACTTTTATCATTCACTATCAATTGTTCATTCAGAATAGTTCAATCCTCAAAAATGGCCTTCAAGGTGAATAATTTAATATTATTTATATAAATAAAATATTTAGTAGAGTTGCAAAGTGAATTAAAATACCTTTGATAAATTTATATTGGTTTAATGTGTTGATGGGTGAATTGGTAATAATGTTGATTTGTTTCCAGTTTGTCGTATTCTGCGGACTGGTGGCGGCCGCCAGCGCCGGGCTCCTGCCCGCGGCCCCCGTGGCCTACCACTCAGCCCCCGTGGCCTACCACGCGGCTCCCGTCGGCTACGCCGCGCCGCTCGCCAAGGTGGCCGTGGAGGAGTACAACGCGCACCCGCAGTACAGCTTCTCGTACGACGTGCACGACGGTCTGACCGGCGACGCCAAGTCCCAGCACGAGACCCGCGACGGCGACAGCGTGCAGGGCTCCTACTCCCTCGTGGAGGCTGACGGCACCAGACGTGTGGTAGACTACACCGCTGATGCTCACAACGGATTCAACGCCGTCGTCCGCAAGGAAGGCCTCGTCACCAAGGTCGCCGCCCCTGTCGCCTACGCCGCCGCCCCAGTGCTCGCTAAGGTCGCCGCTCCCGTCTACCACTCCGCCCCTGTGTCCTACGCCGCCGCCCCCGTCGTCGCCAAGGTCGCCGCCCCCGTCGCCTACTCCGCTCCTCTGTCCTACGCCGCTGCCCCCGCGGTGCACTCTGCCTCCGTCTACCATTCCGCCCCCGTCTACCAATCTGCCCCCGTCTACCACTCTGCCCCTGTCTACCACCACTAAATAACAATGTCCAATGTAAAAAATAGTCATAAATAAATTATTTTCTATCGAACATACTCGTAATGTATTTGATGTACCCCTCATTGAACAATGCTTAGGTTCTGCAATTTATGAACGCTGATTGTCTCTATTTCTTACGCTAATTTTTTTTAAGATACACGTACCTATGACATGATAAGTTAGTAGAGTTCACGATGGATGTGGAATGATCATTCAACAAACCGCACTTGGCCAGCGTGGTAAATGAAGGCCTAATCTCTCTCGTCTAGAGAGAAGTGTCCCTGTGTCCAGGTAGTGGGAACATAAATAGCTTTATTGATAATGTAGGTATACGATTGATATTTAATTTATGTTTTCATTTAAAATTTAGTGTCGATTGGTAAAAAAATTACTGAAATAATTACATAACGACAGCGAAAATATTTATACGTAGGGTTATAACTACCTACTAGATATAAAATGTTTTATATTTGGTCACAAATATGAAGGAAAAAATATTAGTTTCCCGGATCTTGCAAAAATTATCATGCTCAATATAGCAATGCACCATGATTTTTTAACCATATGAGTAAAGTGACATAACGTTGACCTGACTTGACCTGACCCATATTTCCCCAAAACCTTGCGATCTAAATGTTGTAATAATTTGTAGTCCCTTGATTATTTTAGATTTTTTTCTCATTAATCTCTATTTTTATCTATATTTAATTAATATTATACAACAGGTTTATTTCATTAACGGAATTTTTTACAAGTATCTTAGGCGGTTGAAATCTTTTTTAGGTAAATATAATTCTTTGTGTTCAAAGTATTATAATTTGTAAATAATAGGGTTTTTGAAATCAGGATTATGTAATTGTATAGTCTCTTTAAATAATTGTTTTATTTTTCAAACGCACCCTGCTCTGTATTTCTCCAATTCCATTTATATTCCTTTTTTAAATACTATATTATATAATGATTGAGCATGCATAATAAAATTTGGTACGAACCTTCTATAAAAATAACATTATCCTAGAAAAACTTCCAACTGTGGAAAATCTTGTATGGCTTTTATTTTACTAGGATCTGTTTATAAACCGTTGGTGGAAATAAAATTTACTAACATTTTTACTTTCTTGCAAAAAAACCACATTCTTGTATGTTAAAACGAGTCAAACATTTTCCTAAAACTATTTCTTAATGTTGTAGAAATTTTCCTGTAGTTATTATTGCTATATCATCTTAATAATTACTTTGAGTTATTGAGTACGCCTTCCACATTGGATTGAAGAAGCTGAACTAAGTAATACTAATAATAAAGCCCTAAAGCCCTAATAACTTACACAGAATTTTCTAACCTCATACTCATGACCTTATATTACTTAGCAGCCCCCGCGAACTTCGTCTCGCCATATAATTTTATTTGCAATTATCTCCATACTAAATTTCATCCAAATAAAATTTTCCCGCGTAAGCATATATTTTCCCGCGTAAGCATGTATTTTTCGCGGTAAAAAGTCTCTCGCCATATACTTTTATTTGCAACTATCTTCTGCATACTAAATTTTATCTAAATCGAATTTTCCCGCGTAAGCATATTCCCGCCGAAGCATGTATTTTTCCGCGGTAAAAAGTAGCCTATGTTCTGTCTCAGGGTCTAAAGATTGTATGTGCCAAATTTCATCAAAATCGGTTGAGAGGTTTAAGCGGGAAAGCGTAACAGACAGACAGACAGACAGACAGCCAGACAGACAGACAGAGTTACTTTCGCATTTATAATATTATATAGTTAGGATTAGGATTAGGATATCAATTGCTCTACAAAAACTACCTACTGAAGTCTTTCAACCTTGCAGTAATGCATTGTACGAGTAAGTATAAGATTTTCCATTGAATATAAATACGGTATAAACTTGTTATCTTCAGTTTGTATTTGCAAATAATCTACCTAAGTCTAATGTTATTAGCTCCATGAAAGAAATTTAGTATGTCAATCAGTAATGGCGGTTTTCCCGATACTGCTATCATAACTTTATTAATTTCCCTATGAGTAGCATCTAACAAAACTCTGGACAGGATCATATTTTATATTGTGACAGTTAAAGTAAAGGATTACTTTAAGCTTTAAGGGGTAGATGACCTACTAATTATTATTCCTTGATCTTCAGTTTCTCTTTAGTTTAACTCAACTATTATCTTATATGCATACGTAATGGGATAACTTCTCTTTAGTGCAATGTTTAGCTAACCTAACAAAAGTACCATAACGAGCTGAGGCATGACGTTCGTAGGTCAATATCGGTTTCAGGTTTGCCTCAGGCTATCGGTAGTCATATAAATACGCAAGATTGTTCACACTTTTATCATACACTATCAACTGTTCATTCAGAATAGTCCTATCCTCAAAAATGGCATTCAAGGTGATTATCTAAATATTATTTAATATATTTTTATACTTAAAACGTTTAGAAGAGTTGCAAAGTGAATTAAATGTACCTGTGATAAATTTATATTGGTTTAATGCTCTATATCTGCTCTATGGTTTAATGTGTTCATGGGTGAATTGGTAATAATGTTTATTTGTTTCCAGTTTGTCGTATTCTGCGGACTGGTGGCTGCCGCCAGCGCTGGGCTCCTGCCCGCGGCCCCCGTGGCCTACCACGCGGCTCCCGTCGGCTACGCCGCGCCGCTCGCCAAGGTGGCCGTGGAGGAGTACAACGCGCACCCGCAGTACAGCTTCTCGTACGACGTGCACGACGGTCTGACCGGCGACGCCAAGTCCCAGCACGAGACCCGCGACGGCGACAGCGTGCAGGGCTCCTACTCCCTCGTGGAGGCTGACGGCACCAGACGTGTGGTAGACTACACCGCTGATGCTCACAACGGATTCAACGCCGTCGTCCGCAAGGAAGGCCTCGTCGCCAAGGTCGCCGCCCCTGTCGCCTACGCCGCCGCCCCAGTGCTCGCTAAGGTCGCCGCTCCCGTCTACCACTCCGCCCCTGTGTCCTACGCCGCCGCCCCCGTCGTCGCCAAGGTCGCCGCCCCCGTCGCCTACTCCGCTCCTCTGTCCTACGCCGCTGCCCCCGCGGTGCACTCTGCCTCCGTCTACCACTCCGCCCCCGTCTACCAATCCGCCCCCGTCTACCACTCCGCCCCTGTCTACCACCACTAAATAACAATGACCAATGTTAAAAATAGTCAGAAATAAATTATTTTCCACCACACAATTATTTTCATTTTTATGGCAGATCATTATTCATTCAATCAAAAACTGATGCAAAGTTTTGTGCACAAGCATCCTAAAGGTCACAGCACATATATCAACTCGGAATGGGATCGCAACCGTATCGCCTCGAGCCGTGCAGTATTGTTTGTATGAAACTCCCTACTGCAACGCACACTAATTGGAATCGTAACGAAATCGCCTCGCCTCAGAACAGGCTCCGAACCGCGATGCGGTGCGTGGTTAACTTGCAGTTCCCGCGCTTACGGCTCGTCGTCTCCGCGCTTACGTCTCTCCGTACACGAGCTCACATCTCTTCGTCCACCTTCCCCCGTCCCCTCCCGCGACTTGCCTGCCGAACTAGGGGTGTCCACTTTGAAAAAACATCGATGTTTTTCGGCATCGGCGAGCCGTAAGCGCGGCGTCGCCTAGCCGTAGCCGAGTTGACGTGCAGGCGCTGCTGATACGCTTACGTTACGTGCTTACGTTAGGTTGACGCCTGGTTGACGGCGAGGCGAAAGGCGATACGGTGACGATCCCTTTCCGAGTTGATATGTGTGCTGTGACCTTTAATAATGTATAAACAACAAAAGATTTACAGAAAAAAGAATTATATGCAACGCTATAACAATTAGGTAATTTAAAAAGTCTAATTGGAAACTTTAAAAATAATAAACAGACCGACACAATCTTTGCACACTATGCGTACCTACATATATTATTTAACCTTAGGTATATTATTTTTAACGAAACAAAAATAAAAAAGAAAGTGAATTATTGAAAATAAATGTATGCATTCTCTAAAGTACCTCCTAAACTAAACGGAATACATTTCAAATATAATTCAACCAAGAGGGCTATCCTCTTGGTTGAATTATATTTGAAACTTCCTTTACCAACATGAAGTGTGCACACACAAGTGTGAAATTAATAAATATTAAAATAAATAAAATGTCATCTTTTTAGGGTTCCGTAGCCAAATGGCAAAAACGGAACCCTTATAGATTCGTCATGTCCGTCCATCCGTCCGTCCGTCCGTATGTCACAGCCGTTTTTCTCCGAAACTATAAGAGCTTTAAAGCTAAAATTTAAGGTAAGTAGATGTATTCCGTGAACCGCACTTAGGTTTCATAAAAAAATTGAGAAAAAAATAAATTACATTTTGGGGTCCCCATACATAGGACTGAAACTTAAATATTTTTTTTATCGAACCCATACGTGTGGGGTATCTATGAATAGGTCTTCAAAAATCATAACAATGCTTTTAATACCATTTAATTCTAAACTTAATAGTTTGGACGTGAGACTCTTCCAAAGTGGAAAACAGAGTGTCCCCCCCCCCTCTAATTTCTAAAATAAGAGGATGATAAATCTAGAAAAAATATATATTGTACATAACCATAAAAACTAACAACGAAAATTGGTTTGAACGAAATCTATGAAGTAATTTTTTTATAATAAATACGTCATAAACTATTTCATATAAGCAATTGCTGCGAAGCCTACTTGGGCGAGGGCGACTCACACTTGGCCACTTTTTTACTATAAATGCCCATTATATCACTCGAACTATCTCCAGAAAGCCATTTCGGGTTAGTGGTCGCACACTAGACTTTAATTCCGAAGGTTGTACTTGTATTGTACATTAGTGGTATATGTTAGGTTCGTTATAGGTTACTTAAAATTCTAAAGGCCAAATCAAATTTCCGTACGTTATCGATTTTCAAGGGCTCAAGGTACCTAAACATTGTTGTAAAAAATACATAAATCTTTACTGTGGCCATTTTTACATACAATAAATTTTTATATGTTCATATAATATGAGTATCCACTTAAATACGTATTTCATAAAGCCGTAAATGTTCATTGAAAATCAATTTAAATTGACTTATTTTACAGGGACAAATACTGTATCTAATACACCTATAGTTATATACAGCTTAACCGCTAAGTTAAACCACAGAATATATAATTGCTCTAAAGCAACAGAGTATTTGTCGCACAAATAAATGATTACTAAATACCTAAAAATTAGCAGAATTCATTCCTATATTCAGGCAATATTCATATAGGTTACATCTTACATCGCACTATTATTTATTCATTAATTTCGGTTTTATTTAGAACTAGCTTTCCGCCCTGCGGCTTCGCCAACGTTTTACCTACACTTTCCCCGCAATTTTCTTTGCTTTAAATCGGTTCGTGCGTTCTGGAGTTATAGCGTCAGGAAGGAAAACCCGACTTATTTTTATATAGTAGATAAAAAAAAAAAAAATAGGTATGTATAAATAAATGTATAAGTAGGTATGGCCTATAATAATGCATCGGTTTAGCTGCATAGTAGGTACAACAGTACACCCAATATGTTTGGATTACATAATGATGAACAACCGAATGTTAAATTTTCCAATTTTGGGATTTAAATTATAAAGGTAGGTAACCTAGGACAGGAAGGAATAAATAACCAATTTTTATCAAAACGTGTAAAACACTTTTATTTGATAATGCTTGTTAAACGTTTTACATAAATCTTTCAATAAATAATTAGCTCAAAAAGGATTGACTAGATCCGCCGTATAAACTTAGTGGTGGTAGACAGGGGCAGAGTAGGCCACGGGAGCAGAGTGGACCAGGGGAGAAGAGTAGCCTACGGGGGCAGAGTGGACAAGGGGAGAAGAGTAAGCTACGGGAGCAGAGTGGACTAGGGGAGAAGAGTAGGCTACGGGGGCAGAGTGAACCACTGGGGAAGAGTGGACTAGGGGAGAAGAGTAGGCTACGGGAGCAGAGTGAACTACGGGGGCAGCGGCGTAGGCAACAGGGGCGGCGACCTTAGCGACCACAGGGGCAGCTACCTTAGCGACGACGGGAGCAGCGATGGCGTGACCAAGAGGTTCCTTGCGGACGACCGCGTTGAATCCATTGTGGTCGTCAGCGGTGTAGTCTACCACGCGTCTCGTGCCGTCAGCCTCCACGACGGAATATGAGCCCTGCACGACATCACCATCGCGGGTCTCGTGCTGGGACTTGGCGTCGCCGGTCAGACCGTCGTGCACGTCGTACGAGAAGCTGTACTGCGGGTGGGTATTGACCTCTTCAACGGTCTTGATGACTTTGGCGACGGGGGCGGCGTAGGCGAGAGGGGCGGAGGAGTAGGCCACGGGGGCGGGCACTAGGCCAGCCTGCGCGGCGGCGAGGCAGCATGCCAGGACTACGAGCTGTGGACAAATAGGAACGCTTTAATCTCGATGCCTTACAACTGTAGTAGCAAAATAGTAACATCAGCTAATGCTATTATTGGAGTTAATGTTAAACGGCTAAAATAGTAATTTTTTTAAAGCACTTTAATAAAGGATGCCATATAAACTTATAATTGGTTCCCTTTAAATAAAATAAAAATAAAATAAAATGTCTTTATTTCAGATCATGATCCATAGCAACTTATAAACAAACGAAAGACAATATAAAATAACTTAAAAATTAAATCATATAAGTATACATACATAATTATGTAATTAGGTTGATGAACCTAAGTCAGGCGGCAATGTCTATCCAACATCTATACATATTAGTGTTTAGTAATCTTTGTGTCAGACTTCTAACGACAACGACGTTTTTGTTCGAGTAAACCCTGGACAAGAAGCCTGCTATCCTTTTACGCTGAATAGCATTAAAGGAGTCGATCCAAGCTTCCGTGTACATCTCAGAAGCGCTGCAGAAGCGCTTCAGGAATTATCCCGCTTTAGTTCCTAGGTGCCAGTATTTTTTTTTTTTTTTTTGTATATTAATATTTGTAAAATTAGATGGATGGACTAGGATCAATCAGATCAATAATGAAATAAAAAAATATTAAGAACTTCGTACCTTGAAAGCCATTGTAAGATGAATGAAAGTGACTTCACTGAGAGGATCTCAAGTTGAATGTGCCGAAATCTTGTCTCTCAGACTTTTTATACGACTCCTTAATGCCCCGAGCAAGGCATTGCCATGGCGTGTGTATAAACCGGCTGAATTGGATCATTACATCATTCAATTACAATGTTAACAAGCTGAGGCTTCTGAATCTGATGGGTTAGTATGCAAATAGGAGCAAGTGTGGGTATGATTGATCTCGGGCACAAAGATCACTTGTATTGTATGTAAGACAGCTTTTTTGGAGTGTCCTTGCGATGACTTTTGTATGGTGTCGCAATGGATTCGGGGACTATCATGTACCTTCTGAGCTTATCATGATTATAGGTACCCATGGAGGTGTTTGATTCAGTTAAATTAATTATTATGTACATTCATGTGTTATTTTTAATTAAATTAAAAGGGTTGATTAAAATTTGTCTACATAATTTGTGTAGAATTGCCATTCTTTTAGATTTTTTGCTAGCAACCGCATAGGTAAAAACCTTTGTGGCGTTGAAATCAAAGCTGTTTAGGAATTCATGAATTCAATAACTGTCAAACTGAAATATTTGCTAGTGAAATATTTATAAGATTTCGTGATTTAAACAAAATAAAACAGAGTTCTTCTAATTTTAGCATAACATAAATCAAGGTAAACCATTACACCTATACATATTAGTTTACGGCAAATGACTCAGCCCTTTTTCATGGATATTCCCGAGGTTTTATATATTTATTTTCGTGCTATTAAAATTGCCTTACATTGTGCTTATATTACGCACATCATTATAAATCAATGCCTATGAATTATTCTGATGTACGAGTATATTGTAGTCTCTAGTCTCTGTGAAATTTATTTCGTTAATTAGTAACAAATATCCATCCATACAAAATTTCGCATTAACAATAGTGTAAGTTAATCTAAAAATTCAATTTGAAAACATCGAATCACCATGCACCAATATGCAAATTACGTAAGTAATGTATCGAAGGCTGTCTCTGGACGTTAAGTTATGAGTTCGCCTGATCGCCTTGAGACGTCAGTAGGTACCTACAAGTACCGCTGCAAAGGGCAGCTGTTGACCCGGGAGCACGTCATGAGTCATGGGTCACTGCTTATTTGTAAAACTTCAATACGTATTTTTTATACTGATCTTTTAATTTTTTCCTGGATTACTACAAACATTTCATACAATATGGTTAAATTGGCCTAGCCGTTCTCGAGTTTCAGCGAGACTAACCCGTTCTTGAGTTTCAGCGAGACTAACAAACAGCAATTCAATTTTATTTATGTAGATTAAACCTAATATAACAATGATTCATTTAATAGGCAATTATAATTCTGTAATACTAGTTCTCGAGTGGTGGCCACGGATCGACAAACGCAGCGTCGGACGTCCATCAACAAGATGGACAGATGATCTTGCAAAAGCTATCCGACCGTAATATATATAAATACCTATATGGAATAAAAAAATTGAACAACCGTGATAACTGGATGTCATATAGGGCGGCCTATGTCCAGCAGGTGACGTCCAATGGCTGAAACGGAGATGATGTACCACTAATATGATGATGACTTCTTGTAATGTTCCATAGACAATGCTCTGCTTTCGCGCGGCCGCCAAGTTATGCCGCGCGCAGTCCCGGGTACACAGCACCAGCGCGCTCCTCCGCGGCCAGTTCCACGACCCTCTAGATCACATGACCGGCATAGAGAAGCGAGAACTGCTGGCCTACCTAGCGGGGGATTGCGACCCGTGGCGCATACTGGCCATTAAGAAAGGTAATCATCATAACCCTCTCGATTGATAACGTTAATTGATGGAATACAGTACACAGCACCAGCGCGCTCCTCCGCGGCCAGTTCCATGACCCTCTAGATCACATGACCGGCATCGAGAAGCGAGAACTGCTGGCCTACCTCGCTGGGGATTGCGACCCGTGGCGCATACTGGCCATTAAGAAAGGTAACCATCATCATCACCACGATTCATAACGTTCCCACTGGAATACAGAGACTTTTCTTTTGACGAGATTGATGACCAGTATGGCGCAGCGGGCGAATGCCTACGATACGGTTCGATTCCCGCCTCAGAACAAAAATTTGTATGATCCGCAGATATGTATATTCTGAGAGTCTGGGTGTTTATATGTATAATAAAAAATATCTATGTATTATATTTAGTATATCAGCTGCGGCTGTTGATTCACGGTGGAAGCAGGCTGCATCCGACCGTAATACCTGGAGGTCATGGGAGGCCTATGTCCAGCAGTGAACGTCCGATGTCTGAAATAATGATGATGAAACTCTCCTCAGGTCCGGGCACTCGCGAGCGTCCCAACCTGATCCCAAGTTCCAACTCGTCCCGTCTGATGTGCTGCCACTGCAGCCCCCACGACAACCACCTGGAGTTCATGTGGCTGCACCAGGGCTGCCCCAAGCGCTGCGGCTGCGGCTACTGGTTCGAACTGTGTCCTGTAGCTCCATTGTAACAACACACTTCAAGACTTCAACAAGACAGAACTTCAAGTATCGCTACAGAATACAGGAAGGGTTTGAAGGAAGTTGTGATGATAATGTTTATACTATAGTATAGTATAGATGGTAATAAATTGAAGTACTTATTTATTTACAAAGTTTTGTTTTTTATCGTTTTCGTTGTTGTTTTTAGTTGTGGATGAAATACGTAAGTTTTTATCAGATAACACAATATTTTCAATTAAAATTACAATTATTTAAATCTTAATAAATAATTATTTATGTATGTTCCGTCCGAGTGCTCTCAAGTTCAAATTCGTGTTCACCATTTATGATATATCCTTACTACAATGATGAAATAGAAAATAAAAATTAATCAAGTTACTTTTGCCTAATCCTAAGATTAAAAGACAAAATTTGATGTAACTAATTTTAATGTGCAGGTTCAAAAAATCTTCCGTCATCAAATGACATCCTTCCAACATTAATCTCATTTGCCGGCGTAAACAAATTCTCCAAATCCATCTGAAGCGGTAATTTAGCACCTTCTAAGTTATAAATCGGCTTTGTTTGAAACCTCGTTTTAGAAACGTAAGGGATTTTTCTTATCGGCATGATTACTTCAAAAGGTTCCTCTCTGATGATAGCTTGGAAGCCATGAGTTGGGTCAGCAGTATATTCCACAATTCTCTTTGCTCCATCAGACGCTACGACAGTATAAGCTCCACTTACGAAATCACCTTGTCTGACCTCATGTTGACTCTTTCTGTCTCCAGTGTACGGGTCCTCAATATTGTAGGAGTATTTGTAATCTGAGGCAGAAGGTAAAGGGTCCTGGATTATGACGCAGAGCGCGAGAGGCAGACTGTATAGAAACTGAATCTGAAAGTCAAATGAGCTGGTTAAACGTAGCCGGTTACATAACTTACATAAATGAATGCGGACGGAAATAGTTGTTTGCAATTTCGCCAATGTTTTGTGCATTGTGACTAAAGTATTGAAATATGGTATAATAATGTGTCGTTAAACAAACGCAAAAAAGATACTGGTGGATTTCTGTGACAAATTTGGTGTTTTGAAACTGACTTCTAAATTCACTTTTAAACTTCTAATATGTAGAGATTTGGAGAGGCAGCGTCTTTGAGAAATGATAGAAATTAATAAACTATAATCGGGAAGATCATTGTAACCGCAATCAAACACATCACTTATGGATTATAAATATACCACACTAAATATATTTCGTTCTAACAATAGTAATTGTTTATCGTAAAACTAGGCCAAGGTCACACACTCACTTCCTAATAAAAAATACCTAATTAAATTAAATTACCCAAAGCATGTTGTCTGCCGCGACAAAAGCTTAAACAATGGGTGCAGCGCTTGCACCCGTATTTATAGACTTGCATTCACTAGTTCCTTGTAAATAGGGACACGCACTGTAGTATAGTAGAATTTACTACTAGTTGTAGTTACTGGTTGTTCGGTCTAAGAAATGTTAATTGAACAAAACATAGAGATCATAGTTCAAATGGAAAGGAGCTTAAAAGCACATAACAAAACCATTAGTCAATTTAAACCTTATACGATGTTTTAATGCGAAGTCAATGTGTTTATGTATTTATCACACAAATTTTATATGTATGTATGTTTGTTACTTCTTCAAAACTACAGCGAATTTAATAAGTTTTCAACTTGAGCGAAAACACGCACGCGCCACCATGGCGCGTTCTGTTTTTGGTGGCAAGAATAAGCCAACACCCTGGATCATAGACTCTGTGCCCTGGATAAACACAGGCTTGTTAAATGCGGGAAAATCTATTATAACGGGGGCAAAGCGACAGGGCGGACAGCTATTTTGATTGAAGGAGACATCCTAATTAGGTACCCTACTTAATTATATATTTACCAAAAAGTTATTATCTTTGCATTAATGCAACACAGCTTAACACAAGTTATGACAAACACATCTGTTTTTATATCCTCGTTTATTCTTTAAGTGTTAATAACTGTAATCATGCATTTTGCAATACTATTCAACGCGTCTCCTATTAATAAGATGGATGTTCTGCACTTATGAATGAAATACGTCATTGTCTTGTTGATTAATAGCATTGTGTTTATTAAATATGATTAATCTTTGCTCCTTGCTATTTAAATTCTAGCTGTTTTAAGTTAAACTCAATAAAAACAAACTGGGTCATTCCAGTTAAACACCTATTTTTGTGGATAAACACCTTAATTCCAAATTATTTACCGGAAGGAACTGCCATCTATAAATTTAACGTTATTTATCAATTATAAACAAGTTGACACCACGCGCCACGTGTTTATCCTTGGAAATGCTTTTTAATCAAGGCAAGCTGCGACGACATCTAAATATCTGTACACTTGTTAATGCCATTAGTTTCGTAAAGTATGTATTATAAACTAACCTTGGTCAATTAATAACAAATTATATCTACTTTAATTATGAATCTTAAACGAAATAAGTACCTACCTATCAAAATAATTGACTGATCAACTCATTTAATTATTAAATTAGTTAATTAGTCAATGTTAATTAATATGGGCTTATATTATAACCCTGGGTATAATATATATAATTACTAGGTAATCTAGAATGTTCTAAGCTTAGCCGTGTTCATATAATGGTTAGGCGTGGTTGACACACATTCACATGAGCCATTATTTCTTGAAACTGGTCTAATTTATGTAACCTTTAGCTTTGGTACCTACGTGATCTGTATCATTAAACTTTTGCCTGATAGGTACCTAATAGGCCTCTGTAATTAGGATTACCGAAGACTTTTCCATAAATCTATGTACTTATACCATAAGATATACTGTACTAACTGATTATTGTGTATTTTCAGTGAAAATCTCAATAAATAAATGAATATCAACCTGCTTGGTATGTGTAATAGGTTCTATTAGGGGGGCATTTGCTGGGATAAAAGTATTGGGATGTAGTATGAAGGGTTGTTGTAAGGATTTATGTTTGCAGTCAAGAAATAACTTTCTGCCCCATGGTTTCGGCCTCTTTTTTTTTTCAATCTAAAATGTATCCCTAACCGGTTCTAAGCTACCTCTCCATAAATTTTAAGCCAAATCGATTCAGCCGTTTTTGAGATAAATTAGCATGTCATGACAACAGACTAAAGAAAAATAAAACATCGATTCCTCTTATTTATTACCACAGCTTTAACAATTAACAATACAACAGTAAGCATAATATATAACGTAATACGAAATCAGGTCACAGTTGGTTTCATACGGATCTAGCTTAGGCGGGTGATAGACGTGCGAGTAAGTTCGCGAACTTGTGGCTCGACGAGCTCTTTTGCTGGTGTAAGTACGCGTACTATTACAAGCGAAAAAGTTCACGAACTTACTCGCACGTATATCACCCACTTTAGCTTTTTGCCATTGATATAATCTCGACCTTAAGAACTGGTAAGTAATGTAGGCAATAGGCGAACAGCGAATGGACTAATTAGCTTGCCAAATTATTCTTAGGATACTTGCACGACACTTTTTCGATAGTAGAAATAAATTAAAAATATAAATAACATACTCGTACAATAAGTTATAGTTCATTATTCTTTTGTGCAGAAATTTCAATCATTTTTATAGAGGTCTGCTAAGTAGATACCTAATAATTATTAACATATTTTTTTAATTTTAATTACACCAATATAATAATGATTTTAAAATTGGCAATATTCATAATTAACTTAAACAAAATATCACGCAGCAATGGCAAAAAGCTTTATTCCAATCCTTCATTGACTAGTGCAGTATAGCGTGGGGAGCTGCGACCACCTTAGCCACCCTCAAGGGTTCCTTGTGGACCACCGCATTGAACCCATTCACAGGGTCGGCCGTGTACTCCACTATGCGACGAGAGCCGTCAGGTTCCACCAAGGAGTATGAACCCTGGACTACGTCTCCAGATCGCGTCTCTTGCTGATTTTTGGAGTCACCTGTAAAATAACTTTATTGTAATATTTGTAATGTTTTAGACGTTTTGTTTCGAAGTATGAATTAACTGTTTAAAGCACCAGTAGAAAACATTATTGTTCTAGGATTCTAGGGCCTAGGCCTAGGGGATCAAGTATAATTACTACTACTCTATTACCATGCAAATTTAATCTCGAGGCGAGAACCGAACTCGTAACCTATTGCGTCGCACGCAGGCGGACCTTCGCCCGCTACGCCACAGAGGTCGTCGGGCGGAGGCGAGATGGTTTGTTAAGCGCTATTTTTAGGCCAGCACAACACAGCTGTCTATTTTAAACTGTTAAATTATATAAATTAATACTAGCTTTGGCCTTTACGGAAAAGGTTAATATTGCATGCAAAACTAAATATGTAGTAAATTATACCAGTGCAGTGGGTGTCATTTATATAACCTAGTTACATACACAATCTTAATTACGTCGGGTACTAGATCCATATCAATCACAAATCGCAACATCTTAATCGAATTGACGAATTGAAATAGAAAGCTGGTTTCGTCATAACGTCTAACTCATTAAACAGGTAAGTAGATAATAATATAGGTAGGTACTTACGTTTAGACTTTCTTCTGACTAAGGAACTTTGGGATCTATTATATAAAAATTAATGCCATTTTTCGTTATAATTTCATAACTGGCGGTTTAAAATGTGAAAAAACATGAAAATAAAGCCTTATATATTAAAATAGATATGTACCTACTTATAAATTAAGAGGACCCATTGTGTAGGAGTGTACAGTCAACGCATTGTTTATTAAATTGCATATGACTTTTTATTTTATTTGAAATATTGCTGGACAATTCACACAACAACATCTAGCCCCGTGGTAATCTCGAAGCTTTTGTTACGGGTGCTAGATTTCTTTCTGATATAAGTACTTTTGATGATGGGTTGTTTAGATGACGAGTACTTACCAGTAAGCGCGTCTTGGATGTCGTAAGAGTAGGAGTACTGAGGATTGGGGTCATACTCGTCCACGGGAGCCGCGATCTTGGCGACTGCGTGTCCCACCAGTGGAGCGGCAATGGCGGGCCTAGCGATTAGAATAATAATAAAAATAATTAATCCAGCATTATTTATTCATATGGAGATAGGTAGACGGGCAAATCCACGAACCTTTTTTAAGTTTAATTTTTGGTCAACAGTTTCGTTCTAAAACATGGGACTTCTTCAGGACCAAACACTGCAAGGACACGGATTACAATCATGACCGCTCGCCGGTACGCAGCGCACTGCACTCAATAAATTCAACGTAAAAAGGTTTCGTGGACTATCCCTTTATCTCAATATTAATTTACCAAACCACTGATACCTTAAATTTTTTTTAATAGGTACTTTATTCAAGTTTTCTTTTTAAATAAAACAAAAAACTATAATTAATTATTGTATCTAAATAAATACCTGGCCAGTAAAGGTGCTCCGTAAGCTGGTCCTAATCCAATGGGAGCTATAACGCCCCCCGCAGTCCCCTTCACTACCAGGATAGCTGCTAGGATTATCACCTGGTGGTATTCAAAAAAAGAGTTTTAACATTCACATATCCTAACTATGACTGTTATTAAGTAATTTTCTACTATCTATAACAATGAGTTTTTCAATAAATTTAATTCCTACGTTCTTTAACGTTGAAGGCAAACATCGTAAGGAAAGCGACATGTTCTTTTTAAGTTCGTGTTCTTTTTCTATTGAAGAGTTTGAAAGACATTCGAGATTCGCCAATCTGCAGTTGGCCAGCATGGTGAATTAAGGCCTAATCTCTCTCGTCAAAGAGAGAAGTCCGTCTGTATATCTACTATAAAATTTTTCAAAGTTAAATTTGTAAATAAACGGTGATTCAGTTTACATAAACACATATAAACTATTAAGTATTTATTTATAGTAAGTTAAATTTGAATTTTAGAATGAAGAATGAATGGTACCTAAATAAAATCGTATCTTTAATTTATTGATGCCAATGGGATGTTTTTAAATACCTAGTCTTTCTAAGCTTTTTTGAAGATATTAAACATAATGACTCAAAAACTGAAATCTAGAAGTATTAAAAAATAGTATTTACCTTCATGTTTGTACCGTTGGTTAACTTGGTGTGAACAAGAAGGGTTGCGCACGCGTCGCTTTTATACGCATGCAGTTACACCGTGTGTGGACCATTAGAGAACTGTCATGTCAACATGTCAGCCCTATACCCTTTGCAATACCGGTCAAAATGTTCGGTACTCTCATAGATAATCTAGGTTTCTTTAGTAGGTCTAGAATCGAGAATCAAACGTATCATAACCTTGTCGTGTCAATTTTAATATATTTTACACTTACCTACCTAACGACTACAAAGTAAGATATTATGTAGATTATTTTACATATAAATACCTATATGGATCAAAAAAACTATGTCACTTCCATAAATTTAATAGGATCTAGCTAGACTAATAATAAAATTTAGTATATATATTAATTAAATAATATACTTACCTTTTATCATTAAAAAATATATCTAAGCAGAATTTCAGAAGCTTTTGCATGAACGTGAATATTTTGGGCTTATAGTAACAGATCTTGGAACATAAAATATTATTTACACCAGAAGACGGGCAGCAGCATCGGTCTGTGTACTGTACCAACATTCTGCGATCACCAACCCACCTGGTAAATGTAATATCCCCCAAGATGATGTTGATGAGATTCAGAGTTTATCTGTGGTATCTACAACCTCTAATTCTAATAAACGTTACCTAGGTACTTGTACATTTCTAAGTAGTATAAGATGAACGTATTTAGGCCACAGCTGCGCTTATCAGCCTAGGTATAATTGATAGCAGTTGTACCTAAAGGTCATGCGTGCAATTAAAGTTGCCTAGATCTTGTTTTATTGTGATCTCATACGTAGTCATGTCTTTTTGCTTACCTTTTAACACATTCAGTTGCCAAGCTCGGCGGTGCAGCTGTTGATACGAGTGTGTATCATGGGCGCTCATAGTGTTAGTTGGTGAGTTTTCATAACGCCATCTATGTTGGTATCGAAGAACTAGATTGAGACAGACAGCTTGACTTTACTATGACAGTAGACGTCAATTTGACGTTTCGTTTTTTTATATTCGATTCGTGTTTTCGTTCGACGAAGAAGTCAAGTCCAACAAACATTGTGCTTGCTTTGCTTTGTGATGTGTTTATTCCATACAAAGAAGTGTATTTTTAGTTAGTGATTTAGTTTTACAATGGCAGATTTCGATGAAATTTACTCAGACGATATAGAGCCGGAGGAAATAGAAGAAACACATGTGACTTTGGTGCCAGATCCTATAGTCGTGCGGGGGGCTGGTAATATGACAGTGTAAGGTTTCATTTTACATTCTCTTCTTTTGACTGGCATCAGCTGTTTCTTTAATTGATATCAAAATAATAGGCCTGACAATAATAGTTTGCATAACACTTTATCCCATTTCTGTCCATATAATATCTGTTTCTTTGTCATTTCATTACCCAATGGCATTCAAGGACTATTTTCTTTAGATTTGGTTTTGATCTGAAGCCAAATTTTCAAAAGCGATTTTGGTAAATTTATTTTTATAATTGAACCTAAACGCAAATAGCACAATTACCTATAATAAAGACCTGTTTGCAAAACAGCTGGAAATGTTTTGCATTGCATGTTAGGTAAGTATGTAAATAAGATCATTGACAATGATCTAACTTAGATCTGTGCCAGATTCTAAGCCTAAAATTATGACTACTCTCCAAATAGCATACAAAGTGATAAGTTTAATGTAAAAAATAGCCTTGTCCCATGAACTAGTTTATAAGAAAAAAAAGAAGGCTAACAATATCTTTTACCTACTTGACAAGGACAATTCTGTAAATTACTTATAGGTTTGAAAATGTTATTTATTCCACTTTTAAAATGTAAGTGTACTGAAATAATAAGATCCTACATTATGTTATTTGTTCTTACAAGCCACACAAATTTCTCAGTCTCTGAACAACTAAATAACTAAGAATACATTGGTAGAAATAAATGTGTTTTATTTGTAAGTACCAAAATTCATATTCAACCAGCAGTTATATTCACAATTCATACCAAACACCTTGGAATCTCATACATAAAAGTGCTGAATATGTAATGCATTATTTCAAGAGACATTGTTGGTATGAATGATATTCTATGATAAAGTTGCTTCGTAGTTTATAGATTTGACCTAACATTACTGTTGCTTTTAATATTTTACTCAAGGTTTCTAAAAAACAAAGACACAAGCATACACAGTTCTTGTAGGTACTTTTCCCTCACATTAATATCTTTGTTTACTATTATTGGATAAAATACCAGTTATTTGTTTGAACTCTCTTACTTCTGGAACATCCCTTAATAATTATGTTTTTTTTATGATACAGACTTTTTAAGAATTGCTAGGCAATAAATAAAATAATTTATTCTTTTATTAACTTATAATAACAGCTTAAAAAAAAGAAAAACACGAATGTTGGAAAAGGGCAAGAATTTCCTTTCAAAACAGATCTCCCCAGTAGAAAACATTTTGGTCTCACTCATGGGATTTGGTATAACCACCATTATTATGATACCATAATTCACCAATGTTAAAGACAAGCTAGGAAACTATTCTGTACATCAACAACAATTTATCAACATGCAAGCACACATTCTGAAAATTGATAAGACATAATTACCTAGTATTATTCTATTGAATAAGCAATGATGCCTACAAACATTTAACTACACACTTTTATACATTGCATATGTAACCATGTAATATGTAAAATAAGTGTACCATGTTAAGTCTTAAGAAATCACATATTTTAAAAACAATGACTATGTATGTATAATAAAAAATATCTATATATGTATATTCTATTAAGTATATCAGAAATCTAGCATCCTTAACATAAGCTGCGAGCGTACCGCGGGTCTAGATGTTGCTGAGTGAATTGTCCAGCAATATTTATTATTTATTTATAAAACATATACTTACATTATTCATATTTATTTCCAGGTTTGGTCTGAGCAACAAATTCAATAACGACTTCCCTCCTGGTCTGCAGTCTCGCATAGCTCCTGAGGAGTATCAAGCGACAATAAGTCGTATTAACAGTGTACTAAAGAAGACATTGCCAGTGAATGTCAAATGGTTGTTCTGCGGCTGTGTATGTTGCTGTTGCACACTGGGCTGCTCGCTGTGGCCTGTTATATGTCTTAGTAAAAGGGTGAGTTAATTCAAAGTTACAACAACAATAATACAACAACACAACACAACATTTAATACAACTTTATAACAGAAAGTGAACTCTTAAAAATAATGACCCACTAATACTACTATCATTACTGCTATATCAAGTGTATGTGTGTGTCTATTTGTGGGATTTTAGATGGGACTCAAACGTTGTTCAATCTTTTTTGGACAACTACAAAAGTCTTAATCTTAATCAACAAAACATATAAAATCCAAGGTGATCAAATATTGTCTGATATTTTTAATTTTTCAGCAAGTACTAGTTTATTTGTAAAATGCAAATGAAATCAAACACACTGATATTCTTATAAATAAACATAATGATACTATTTACTCATTATTTATGAAATTTTATAGAGTTCAACCAAGATAAGATGTTTTGTTTAATGTTTATACATTATGATTATGTCCAAAGTTCAAAATTGTAATGCGCATCGCGTATCCGCACCATATTTTATCAGTAAGGGAATATACAAGAAGCTGACAGCAGCGACTTATATCCCTATTATTATAATAACTCAAGCAATAAATTTAAGGTCACAAAACTTTTATGCATTTATACAATACAAACTATTCTCTCGTCAAGAGAGACCCTGTGTCCCAGCTGTGGGAACGTAAAAATGAGTTCTTAATTATGTTTTGATAGTTTTAAAGACTTTAAAGATGTATGACATTTATTTCCATAACATCCTAAAGTTCACTTGGACATAAAAAATTAACATCGTAACCGTATATCATCGGCAAGATTCGAACCCACATATTTATAGCCCATGTTATAGCTATGAGTTGCGAAGTTCAGAGATTTATTTCATAATCGGTATCTTGATCTATCATAATAATGTTAGCGTAAACGTAAAAGCAATTATCAGTTAGATAACACCGAATCAGTGACATATAAACGTAATTCCTGTTTAATCACATTATCCTAACTTGTCAGCTTCAAGTACTTGTTTAAACTAGCTGTTCCTGCGACTCCGTCCGCGTTAAATTATGTTATACAGATATACAGATCATACAAACTGTTGCTGAGGCGGGAATCGAACCCGCAACTCTCTTGTTTGAACTTTGAAACTTTTTACTCATAACACAAACTTCGAACTTACAACGAAACTATGTACTTTCGTGTGAATTTTCCACCAATATTTATTCACATTAATTCAAATCAAATAATTTATTTGCAAAATACATTATAAAATATTGGTACAAAAGATCTTATTAAGTACTTGTTAACTGTATTTAACCCGCAAGTTGATATGCGAATATGCGATATGGTATAAAAAAGTTATTTTATTCAGATCTTAACTAATAAATCTCCTTTCAGACCCAGCATTCACTGAACAAGCTGCTTGAATGGGAGAACAGTCGCCTGTACAACAAGCTAGGACTCCGCTGGCGGCTCACCAAGCAGCACTGCGACTCCTCGTCCATGATGGAGTACGTGCTGCAAGTGGAGTTCATCCCCAAGATACCTATCTACAGGCCTGACTAGCTTCAGTGCGTTAACTTAAAGAAACTAAGTGAAAGTGAACCGTTGGATATGTTATGACATAGGTCGTTTTAGTTGTGCTTGTACATAACCATTAGAAATAACAAGAATACACCAGAGATAAAACACACTTTTACGAATGGAATACAATACATTCATTACAAATATGATACAAATAAAATGTATTGCATACAGAATTTCATAAAGGTAGACATATGCATAGTAAAATTGCATACTTTCTAGTAAATATATCTGTTTGTGTTGAAGCATAACAAATTTCTATTTGAAAAACTCTTCTTATATATCCGTTTCATATATTAAGGAATTTACCCTCCAACTGTTAACAGTCGTACAGCTAATTGGTGATTGGTCAAACACTGCAATGTAGCATAGCTGTAGTGGAAAATTTATTATTAAAATATTTCAAAATGGAAAATGAGAGATGTGTAAATACTTTAATGGACAAAAATTTACTTGCTTTCGATGTAATAGAAGTTTTAAATTGCTTCACTGCAAGGTATTAACTGTATATAGATATAGATATTGTTTAGTTAGCAGAATGATTAATGTTGGAATAGTATGTTATTGTTATCAAGATGATAAGGGGTAGGCGTTTTATTATCGCATGCAGTATGTTATAGACTGCATCAATATTGCGGTTCATCTGAAATCAATATGCTGGATATCTACACTTTAAAGTTTAAATCACAAACTATGTGTTCTCTCACATATAGAAAACTGATCTATTTAAATAGCTAAATGTCCATTCTACTATTAACTTTCATACTAAAAAGAATCTGCTATTTTTGTATCAATTTTCAAAGTTACAACTTTTCACTTAACTTTAGTTTAAAAAGTTAAATTGTATCATATGTCTGCAACTCGCTAATTTCTTTCTAAAACGAGTTTCGCTCTCTTTAATCGTTTGGTTATGTACTAAGAGATGCATATTCTCGTAAAGAAACCATAAGCATATTTTTCAACTTTAATTTAGGTAATGTAAACAACTCTTTACTTGAATGAATACTTAATTGACTTTTTAACCGACTTCAAAAAAGGAGAAGGTTCTAAATTTTTTATGAATGTTACATGAATCACTACTCAAAGACGCCCGAACCGATTTGCAAATTATTTTTTTTGTTTGATAACTTCCAGGTGGTTATTGAATTATTGAATTGGTCATGAAAATGGTGATGGTACCCTTGAGAGATAAATTGGTGGAATTGTTAAAAATTGATAGAGACAATTTGAAGTCGGTTTTTTGTGTAAAGTGATTAATTATTTGTATCCATGATGTTATTCTTACATTATATTTAGTTTACATAAACTATAGATACAATTTTGTTAACCTTAAATGATTTTTAAATGCTAATCTAAATAATAACACTTAACGAAACAGGAAAATTATATTTTAATTTGTTATTTGCATTGAAATGGAACAATGTTTAAGCTTCCTTGTAATTAATTGTCCTGGAATAAAACTAGAATCTGAATTTTGTAATTCAAATTCCTTATGCTTTTGAAGAAATATTACCCAATGAATATCGAGTTCTTCCGTCAAACAGTTATATGTATACATACATATTGAAATACATTTGATCTTGATGTTTGTTCGTATTAAAAAGTAGCGAGAAGTTATGTAATGTTAGTATATGTGTCATTTAGGCAAACGCTGCAAACGGGCAACTAAAACGACCTTCGGTGGCTGTTAGTTGCCCGTCTGCGCTGAGCCTAAGTGCATAAAACTTATACTTTAACCATAAAAACGTATTTTTTAAAATTTCTATGAAAAGATTGTTCACTTTAGATACTTAACTAGTATTGTATTTGTGTATGTCCAGCAATAGTATTTTATTTAACGTATGTAATGTACCTGATCTTAAATGAAGTTAGTTTTGTAGACTTTAAAAGCCAGTGATATCCTTCTATCTCTAATACAGGATTATACTCACTGGCTATTTATAGGCATGTATTTACTGATGATCAATTTTTATTTTGTGTATCTGAAGAATATAAACCAGATATTTTGTTTTTACCTTCTTCATACCTATTTCTTTTTACTTTTTGTTATTATCTCATTTCGTATATTTTCTAAAAAAATTAATGGATCCACAGATCTTTAGTAAAATTTTTCAGTAAATACATGGTCTTATTAACCTAACGATGGAGTGCTAGAGATTTAAACGGGACTGTGGTATTAAATGATTTAGCTTGTTAAAGTTAAGCGATACGCTCTTTATATTTTCATCGTCTCACTACTTGTGGCTTGCACGTGAATCAGTCATAGATGTGAATGATCATTTATTGTAGACTTTGGACTACCTATTTCAAGAAATCTTCATGTATGTACCTGTATTCCTATCACAATTTAACAAGTCGCTTTAAAATTTTTGACATTCCCATACAAATTACAAGTCTCTCAACCAAAATTCGAACGGAACCAAATCTAAAATGTGATAGGAATAGCCCTGTTAGTTGTAAATTAATATTGAATTCGAAGATTCATATACCAATACACTATTTCCTTATGTTCCTTATGATATAAATACGCTGGCCTGAATAAAGTAGCTCGTTCATTATAAATGGTTATTCATCGTAGGATATAGTCACTTTTCACGTGCGTGTCGATTGCGAAAAGTAGTAAAGTTTGTTCCAAATGCATTGAAAATTTACTAAGCAATATGAATAATCTAATTGCTTGTAAGTACATAATGTATATCCATATTGAAAATCACTTAAAATCACTACCTATGTAAAAAACGTCACCCATTAACATCTCACTTCAATGTATTTGGAAAAGACTTGTGGACGTTTAAATACGCTTTCCCTCTTTTCTCTTTTCAACAAGTTGTGAATGTGGAATAAATAAGGGTGATGTTGGCCCATATCTCTTCTAAAGACTTACATAAAATAATCTAAGGTTAACTTTCCAGAAGGTTCTTGCCAATAAACAATTTAGTTCATACTGATTTAAAAGCAACGGTTGAAAAGTGAACAGGGTAATGTTGACACTAAGTTATATCATAAGAAATTGTAAATATTTTAAGAAATTACAGATTATTTTTGTTCAAATAAAATTCACTAATAAGTGATTCAACCACATCTTTTCATTAATTACAAATAACCAACTCCCTAATCCTTTTAAAGCAACCTGCGGCAGAAGTTGCCGAGAAATGTAGGCAATTATTTCAGATTGAAAGAGGTTTTTATTTTAAATTAATATTTTATTTCAATTTATAAATAAGTTCACAATATACAGATAACTAAATACACAAGGCACTTATGATTATGGTCCCTCTAAAATACTTAAAATGATTATGACACAAGAATACAGTGCAAGGACATTATGTTACAAGAAAACAGCTAGTCACAATATAAATAAATAAATAATATATCAGGTGTTAACTATGCAGGTTAGTCGTAAATACAAAAGGTATAATTTTGGCTTCAGTTTATGAATTCTATAGATTTCGAAAATACTAGATCCCTAGTTCTGACACTTATCACGCTTGCGGACATTGAACGTTTTTTTTATATTCAAAAGCGTCCCCAATTATGAATATTTTCCCATTGTATATTTAATGCTATTGACTTGTCCGAGTAATTCTAAGATTTACTACCTAAGACTACATTTTCATCTATCAATTCTCCATTGAAAGTTTGAACGACGATTGAAACGGATGTCAGAATAAGGACCCTGTAGTTTTCGACCAGAGAATCTATTTGTTGTTATAGATATAGTGCCATATACATATATCTAAGAAACAATCCATTCTGTTAGAGCATTGTGTTTCATACACTTATTTACAGAAAATAATATCATACGGGCTTGAACCAACCGATAGTTCGATAGGCCAACAATTCTACAAAGATAACTAATTGCCTTTACATTTTGTCATTACTGATAATAACAAGTGTTCTCTTTCTAAAGAGAAAGTGATAAATAACTAACGTGTTACTTAGTAGTGAATATGGTTTAGTGTAGATATTTATAACTTTTTTGTAATTTTCCTTAAAGTAACTACGACGTAAGTGCAAAGTAGGTGATTAAACAAAGAGTTTCTAACATTTTCCTGATACATTTAAAAATAATTTATGATAACGCTGACTTGCCCTGATTATATTAATGGTTTGCACAAATTTATCTATAATAATATTGATAAGTTAAAAGCTTCCATACAATGATAAAATAACTGTCTATAAACAATTTTATCTATGTTTACACGATATTACAAATTACGACGCCACATTATTTTGGCAAATAACAAACAATAAACGAATGATAGGAACAAATGAGAAATCAGATCGCATGAGGACTTACACAACCATTTAAACTAAAATACAAATAAATTCCATAATACCATTTACTTAAATATTTTAGGGACGTTTTTACAAGCTCTATATTTACATTCAGTCGTTCAGCATAACATTAATTACATAGATTTACACGAAGCCATTAACTAGAAGAAAAGCTTTTACGTTATTATGGCAACATTAGTGCGAATACGCAAATCATTTCTTTGTAAATTGTACAAAACAATGGCTAATATATTACATTTTTCTAGGGGCAGGATGCTGATTTCATAAAAAATCGAACGCACTCGTTCGTTTATAATAATTAAAAGTATTATTATGAATTATTACTTTTATTGCACCGGAAACATCACTTCACAGTTACACCAGAATTTCATCAACATCAGTTTTCCCATAGTCTATCACACACGAAACCGATTTCGAAACAAGATGATTACGCACAAACCAAATAGAGGTTAATTCTCTCGAGCATAGAGTCGCAAATAGAGGCTACGTTCAGCTCATTTCAACATAATTGATAGGGAATTGTCCCTTCGCGCCGTTGCACTCGCCAAAGTACCATTCGTCGCTGATTTTGTACTGCACAGTTATAGAATCTCCCATCCTGAACCTCAGGTCTCCCGGTTGATCTCCTGAGAAGTCGTATAGGGCTACGGCTGGGGCTAAAACCGACGGTGACGGTACTTTCTCATTGGGCAAAGGAATTTTTACTTCGATATAGTTTGAAGGGAATGTACCTTGTGTCCCATTTTTAAGGCTTCCATACATCCACTCATTATCAACCCGCCGGATCAGCTTTATTCTTGAATTGACCTGGAAATAAAGAAAAAAAAGTTGAATACTGTACTAAAGTTGAATATTGTATTATTGTGAGTAATTTAGCAGTAATACAGTATGCCCTGCTTAGTTATCTCGAAAGGTTAAAGACCTTTTTATTTCCAACATTGGTTCTTTAGTTAACTTTTACTGACGCAGGTAGTTGATTCACCAGGGACGATTAAACCACGTATCGAAACGTTTTTCTTGCGAGACGTCGGCGATTTGGGCAATCGCAGTGTAGTCACTACGATTTCACGCCTAGTCTAGTAATTGGGTAATAATATCTGGTCTGGTTGCAAGCGTGACGTGTGGCTCTAACCTAACCAGTTCCTTGGGGTGCTATTTCAATTAGTATAGTTATTATTACACCCATATAACGTACCAGAACTGGGAACGGGTCTACACAATTGATTGATTCAGGTTGATTGTTGATTGATTCAGATTTTGTCCGTAAAACTCGCTTTCAACTTAACCCCAGAAGTTATACAACCCCAGCCGGCTCAACAATATTATTTTAAATCCACCAAATCGATGTTTGGCCTGCCTTAGGCCGCTTGTAGACGTCCGTTTTTTTCACCGGATAACGGACCGTCAATAAACGGCTATCCTTGTATATGTACATATTTTTTTACCGGATGGATGGACTGCCGTCTATTTGCGTTAGATTTGAACTGGTAGTCAGAGATTACACACGTGTGTAATGTCGAATAATAAGAAAAAAAAACTCGTATTGGCCTACTATTTGTACAAGAAGAAACAAAAACAAATAGAAAAACGTAAAAGGTCATCGTGGGTTCATCCTATATTATTGGAAAGGGAAAAATATATAAAGTACAGGCCTATTATCAACCAAACTTATTAACAATTCCATGTCAATATCACCCATTTTTAAAAGAACGCAGGGTAGACGGCACTCAATCAATAGAAAACGGCAATACGTCCGGCAGCGTCAACACGCACCAATACACTGGCGTGGATGACCGCCCTTTCTTACACCGGACCGGTGTCCGTCGCGCCGAGGGCGAGCGGTGATGCATCCGGCGTAAATTGTTCGCCGGACCGATGTCCGGTGCATGTACACACATTCATTATAATTCATACACCACCGCGAATCCGGCAAAAAACACGGTCCGTTATCCGGTGAATAAAACGGACGTCTACAAGCGGCCTTAACCTGTTATATAACCGACCATTTCGGCACAGGCTGCTAGCTGTCGTCAAAGGTCTCTAAGGTCACAGTAACAAAGGTCTAAAGTACAATCGCTCCTAGACAGGCGATACTAACTAAACTACTAAGCTACATACGTCACAACTTATATAAGGTATCATGTCTGCTTCAATAAGGGAACTTCGTTGTAAGATCATTGGTCAGCCAATCAGCGCAGGTCTTCATAAAACTAAATCAGAACCAAGGATAACGACCTTACAAATGAAGCGTTGTTAGTACAACAATTATACCTTCGTCTCATTTCGCGCATGCGATAAAATACGCCATTGTCTGAGATAATTAATTTGGAAATAATATCTACTATGTTTAATAATGTTATCGCTCTAATGAAACGAATTGAACAATTTAAAACGTCCTGTTAAAATTATTATTAATGACAAAAATATGCGTGTGCGAATAACTCATAAATACGTTTTATCAAAATTGTGGTTTTAGTTTAGAGAGCGAAGTTCATAACATTGATAATGTAGAATTTAATGTCGACTGACTTTCTTTGGGCTTTGACGACTTATTGTTTCTTTAGGTACCTACATATCTTACAGGACTCGTAGCGATTATATTAAACTGGATCGGAGCAGTCGTAGTGTAAGATAATGGAAAATCCGAAAAGCAACTTAAATTCTCTAACTTAATGTCAAGTCACCGCAAAACGACTTAATATTACTCACCAACCTAATTTTAGAATGTTTGGTCATTGCTAATCAAAGCCGATAGCCGATAATTATTTATCGAAGCTAGACTGCTAAGATCGTTGAAGGAATACAGAAAACTAGGCAAATGATACACAAGACAATGAATCATGTATATCTGTATGACTATATGTATAGGCCTTATCTTATCATTAAGTCATCTTGATAGATAATCTTACACGTTGGCTAATCTTTGCGAACAATATGGATTTAGGCCGGGATCCGTAGTACATGGAAATCAAGTGATTACTAACAAGCTAATTTTTGGTGAGTAGCTTCGTTTCGATGAGACGACTAAAAATATCCTATACCCAAATCTCGATTGTGGTAGCTAACAGAGATATCAAGGATTAAAAAAATCAAGGATGTAAAACCGGGATAACGGACCACGAAATTTGTCGGACAATATGTCCGTTAGATTTTATATATATTAATTAAGTATACAACAAAAAATCAGCTGGTTAGTTATCATAGTAATCATTTAAATTGACCTCGTTTTCGATGCATTTTCGAAATGGCGGACTCTTTGATCAAACCATAGGTTTTGTAGGACAAACATGTTTTTATATAATTTAGATAATTATCTTGAGATATAACATATTGTCCTACAAATTTCGTGGTCCGTTATCCCAGTTTTACATCCTTGATTTTTTTAATCCTTGATATCTCTGTTAGCTACCACAATCGAGAGTTGGGTATAGGATATCTTTGGACGTCTCATCGAAACGATGCTACTCACCAAAAATTAGCTTGTTAGTAATCACTTGATTTCCATGTACTACGGATCCCTGACTAATTATTCTATTTCTCATTGTGTTTATCTATGTACGGTTCTTAATAGAATGTATAACTGATGCGTTGAAAACACTTTATTTAACGGTGTAGGAAAACATCGTGAGGAAACATTATACAATGTATGACGTGTGGAGCCTGTCTAAGACCAGAACCACACTTCTTCCCTTGGGTGTTTTTAAACCGACTCCATAAAAACCAGAAGACGGCAGCGTTCTGTGTACTGATTATACCAAATCCCCATTACCAATAATGGGTTATATCGGAGTGACCCGACATTGTATTAAAATCAAATGCTTGTCGAATCAAAGTCAACAGCGCCGCTGCCCGTGCAAGGGGAAACGGCAAACGATAAGAAGTTCCTGTTACAGTGATAAAACATCATTACAACCCATATTAGATCCCTTTAGTGGGTTAGAAGCGAAAAACATTTTACCTTTTCTCTGATAGCCTGTAAGTAGGTATCTTTCTCTAAAATTTCGTTTCATTTTAAATATAATTTCGCTGTATAGTATGGTTCCGACCTAAGAATGGTATCACCCTCTTTTCTTTACAAAGAAAGTCTTCAAAACATATCGATTACAGGGTTTATTATACAGACAGTGCCGCAGTATTTCTTTTCTGTGACAACTTACATATGTCGCTTGGCGATTATACAAATTCATAAATTTGTTATTCTCTGAATTGCGAAAACAATTGAACCTATACGCCCCTTAAGCGCTCTACACACCAAAGCCGGCGGCCCGCCGGCACAGCCCGGCGGCCCAACCCGCCGGCCTTATTTTGTACCATGATTGTACAAAATAAGGCCGGCGGGTTGGGCCGCCGGGCTGTGCCGGCGGGCCGCCGGCTTTGGTGTGTAGAGCGCTTTACAATCATGCCGGCGGGTTGGGCCGCCGGGCTGTGCCGGCGGGTCAGGCCGCCGGCATCCCTCTCCACTCACTCAGTCAGTTGCCCGCCGGCTTTCATAGAATAGTGACGTATTTGGCAATAAAGAATGTTACCTAATTTTGATTATTAGCACTCCATATTCTATGTCTAATATAAAAAATACGCGTGAAAGAATTACTTCGATACATCAATTAGTTTCCGATTTAGAAGTAAAACAAGTTGTAACCGTACGACGACGATAACACATAGGCTACTTTTAATCCTATGAAAATGTACAGTTCTTGAGGAAAACGGGGCCGAAGACTGGAGGAAGCTAGTTTGCAATAAATCAATATATTGTTCATTTAAATTTACTAAGAAGCTAGTTTGCCATAAATCAATGTATTGTTCATTTAAATTTACTAAGAAGAGCGGTACCTACCTATATATAAATAAATACTTACGTACCTACCAATAGCAACAAAACTTTAATACATATTTAATGTCTTTAACGTCAAAGTTTAATGGTAGGTACTTCTACTATTTGAGTTATCTTCATCCATTTTATCAATCGAATAATATTTAAGTACTACTATTAAACTATTAATTTAATACGCGGACGAAAACACATCAAAATACTGCGCAAGCTGTTGCACTACTACTATAATCTGCTGGCGATACTAAGCGGGCCGTAGGCCGCGCGAAGTTGTGGTATTACGTCACAAGCGCTCACGTGACTGTTAGCGAGACTCGATATTTTTCGAAACTTTGAATGCCTATAAAATCAAAACTACTAGGTACTTTTTAACTAAACAAAAACTAGTATATTTGTATACATACAGGCTTTACTGATACAACATTTCAAGCGATTTGGCATACCTAGTAACATTCTTCATTACTAGAACACCACATGCCGGGGCTGTCGTGCCGCCAGCATTGCCGCCGGCAAAGTCGTGCGGCTTGGACATTCTGAAGCCGGCGGGCTAACCCGCCGGCATTAAGCCGGCGGGCTGTGCCGGCGGGCCGCCGGCTTTGGTGTGTAGAGGCCATTACAGAAATTCCTTTGACGTCACTATAAGGCCAGGTGCAACATTTCTGACGTATTTCGCACGTAGTTTATTGTTTGTACACACATACAGATACCTATATCTCATATATTTATAATGTCTATCGGTAGCATGTATCTTTACTTTCAAATAACAGCTATGTCAACTTAAGTGTGCTGGTTGAATAAAATGTGGGTGTTGTATTAAATTGAGGGCAAAAACACCAGCTTATACCTACTTGTAGATATCGAGGTGAGGTATTACGTAAATATATTACTAAAGTATAGATATATTATTGAAATAAATAGTAAAGAAAATACAAATTAGTATTGAAGAAATATAGACGATTGACAAGCTCTACTAATCTGAACGTTTCACAAGATTAGAGTTCGTTAATAAAGGATTTTGATTTATTCATTAATTTATTTAAGCTCAAATATTAAAATTAATATCAGGCGAAAGTATTATAAGTTAGTGAACCGGATGGCGACGAGAAATGGGAATAATTGAATACAAATCGCGAATATCCGTTGTATAACAGTACCTAAACTATTTTGGACGTATTGTTTTTGCTTTCTCCCAACAAAAGATTGTACCTATGTAAACAAACATCCTAAAACCAGCTCTTAGAATCGGATCACGGCTTTAAAACGTGCTTGAGGAGGAGTGTTATATCAAAGGTCAAAAAGTCGACAACTTTATTTCTATAGAAACACAAAGATTTACATGGACACGTCATATCCCTGCATAAACATGCCATATGGTGCTGGCCTAAGAAAATTACCACCCCATCTCTTCCAGTAGGTAGCTGCATCATTTATTCTTTATGACACTAAAAACTTAAACTTCTATGCATAATATGGGTTGAGCTGTATTAGCTGATGATGATATGCCTACAACTAGGACAGGATTCACAGATGTTGCGTGTGAAACAACTCAACACCGCGTAATCATCAAGTTAAAGCAATTTACACATATCTTCTAATTGTATAACCAACATCCAACATGAGCCGTTGTGAGCCTCCGCACACGAACATGGCTGAACACGGAATAACGCACAGGGAAATGTAGAGACCGCGTCAGTTTCTAGTTTATGGACGTACACGGAAAACATGTCGCGTAAAAATTTGTTTGGGAAATCTAGTTTATTTATAAATAGTACTTGATATTGCTCAAGAAACTCGGCGCTGGTAGCGCAGTTGATTCATGTTATAAATAAATGAGAAAAGGATACGAAAATGGTAATTTAGACCTTTTTCTTTATAAGATTCATAGACTTTTATTATAACATACTGCGATCACTCTATTCCCCGGAGACCTTTATTGTGTTCTATTGGGGATAGCTTTGCCCAGAAGTGGGACCTTGTGATGCTATCTATGTTGGTGAGCATAAAGCCTATGGGAGAGAGATACAGATAATCTGATAGAGTTCATTATTTAGGCTTGCTCAAGTACAGATCCATGATTAGAATAGAATTATTTATTTATTAAAAACATTTTAAAAAATTTCACTGTACAAGATGCCCCGTTAAAAACGTACATAAACTATAATAATAAAATTATTTCATTGATTTAGATTAACTTAACTATACAAGTATGTCCTTCACCATAAATTCACGTTGTTAAAATAAAACGTGTTTAAGACATTAATGTTATAGTTGCAGATACAAAGACGACATTTATTTATTGTCGTGAAAGCACAAAAATCATCCAATCTAACAAACTATCGCCTCTTTACTATCAGTATCAGCAGGATATTAGTTCACTCTATTTTATTAAAATATTTATTATTTAATCATTAAAGGTACTGTTCAAATAATAGTTACATTTTTATGATAATAAACAATATCAATAAACTAATTAAAATAACTGAAGTCGTAGAAGTCAGGAATTACGCGCAGTAACGTTAGTTAGCGACTGCTAAACGTGTTTTATTTCACCGCGACTTTCAAGGCGACAGATTAAACTTGAAATGCTTCAAAATCGATGGAAGATGTGTTATTGTAAGAACTAGCCAGTACTTAACTGAGGACTTTAAATACTTGTTATTAAACTGTATTCATTTTCTTATAAACATTGTTCTCGAAAAGTTGGAAGGAATTCTTATGGTTATGTTTTTTGCGTATTTTTGACAACATTCAGACATCATGGAAAACTCAATTTTGCCTAATTATTTATAGTTTGTTTAAGGGAAAATCGACCATATAGTAATAAAACAGGGCGTTGCATGACCACCAACGTCATAACAGCCTTTTAGACACGCTTTGGTCTTATCAACGCAGAGAATTAATTAATTAATTAATCAATTATGACTAAGAAGTTTTTATAGTTTGTTCCATGGAACAATTTGAAACAAAAAAGTATTAAATGTTCCATGGTACAAATTGGGAAAATGTTTTCTCAAATTGTTCCGTGACGTCATGTTCCATGGAACAAATGGGACCTACTCAAAATGTCATACATTTCATTTATTTCTAAAATAGTTTTTTCAACTCCTTTGCCCTGTAATAAATCCTCGTGAAAAGTCTTGTTTGATCACCAAATAGTTGCTAAATAGTCAATCCATTTGCTCAATTCCTAACAAAAGAAACAAAATAACCATGAGTGTTTTATTGTATTGAGTTTTTGTACGCGGACGAAATAATAATATAGCTAGATATATTCAGGCTATTAACATTTTTTATGCTCCGTACGTTAGTGACCTCTAAAGTCTTTCGATCATTATTTCTAGCATGTTCTTTATATCAGATTTACAAAATGTAAAACAGCATAACATAAACGAAATGTCTCTTCACGGTATGAACAAATTTACTTAATTAATTCAGTAATTATTCAGGTGGTCTGGTGGTTACTTTAGGTAGGTAATATTTTACAAACAGTACAAACAGTTGTTTCCGTGTTGAAAAGATGCGATTGTACTATTCTTAGGCCGGGACGACACGAATAAAAATAAGAAAAAAATGTGTTCTACGTACATCAAAAAGATTAATAACTAGAAAAAGAAATAACTAAATTACCATCTGGCGATGGTGACGGATTAGAATTTTAAGATTTTTATAAACGTAATGTAGGTAAATACTTTTTGTAAATACATACTAAAATTAACAAATATCATACATTACCTAATATTAAATATACGACAAATTTCACACAAACCGTGCAACCAGTCCCATTAAATTATTATTTTTAATGACGTTTCTCTGCAAGAGAGGATGTAAATAATCAACTTTAATTAAAACATTCTGAGATCATGAAGCTAGAATTAGGATTTTTAATTCGGCTGATTAATGCAAGGCTGTCGTATTTAAATGGGAGCTAAACCTTAAACTAGTCGAATTTAATAATAATAAAAAAATTGAAGTTCAATCAATCCAATTCTAATATTTAAGATTACTTAATAAGGTATAAATATAATAATAATAATTGTTAAAATTAAGATATTATATTATGTGTGAAATATTTTGAGTGACCTTCAACTTGATAACACCTAAGAACTTGGTACACAAAGATAACCAACATTGTACACACCAGTGTATTATTAGATCTGTTTTGGCAACAATCCAAACGCTTGCAAAATAAAAAATTCGCTCTAAGTACAAAGAGCGAAAACAAAATATTTACCCATATCTTATTAGTTTTTCTCATAACATGGTATCTATTCTTGATCCTACTAATGTCATAAATGCGAAAGTTTGTAAGAATGTATGGATGTTCGTTACTCATTCCCGCAAAAACTACTGGATGGATTTTGATGAAACTTCACAATAATGTAGATTATACATCAATCATAACAATGCATAGGCTACAATTTACCGAGGAAAAATGCAATATAACGCGGAAAGGTAATTAAAATGCTGGAAGCCGCTGTTGGATACTATTTAACACATAAGCTTCCTATTAACCGCGGGAAATTTTACTATATTACGGGAAATCTAATTAAAACGCGGGCAAAGCCCTGAAACTAGTAGTAAAACAGCCGGAAAATTAAAGATGAATTTCTCAGGGGAACCAAAGGATTATAGATAGATAGATAGATAGATTAACACTTTATTGTACCTTCTTAATTAAAATAAAAACAGAGTTTCAAGAAAACTTAATACTAAATTAAACGTACAAGGGGCGGCCTTATCGCTGAAAGCGATCTCTTCCAGGCAACCTTAGTGGAGATAATGAATAAAAAAATAGTACAAAATATTTAAAAAGGTAGTGTAGGTACATAAATTATATAAACAATTTTAATTACATAAAGTATATAACAATAAACTAATACAAGTCGAATATCACTTACAAATATATATTTATTTATACTATAAAATTAATACTTATATACTTATATATTTTTATATATATATATAAGTAAGTATATATATATGATTTTACTAAATATTATAAAAACAACACATACAATTTGATTTAATCCTTAGCAGTAAGAAAATAGTTTTAGTTTTTAGATTATACAGGGTTTCCCAGAAATGGTGGATAATCCTGCACGTGCGTGTGCGGGGGAAGGGGTGGGGCCCCAAACCCCAAAAAAAAAAATCTTTTCCCAACGGTCCGCGGTCTACGACATTTTTTGAAAATTTTTGAAATATCCCGGTTTTCTTCACATTTGTGGCCATCACGTCCGGTATATGAGGCCTAGTCCGGATTTTTTTCTTTTAACGTGTTCCCTAAATGTTGGTATTCCTAAATTACCTTTAAAAAACTCAACTACTTAGGGTAGTAGTTAACTAGTAGTCCCTAAACATAAATTTTATTTCTAAAATTTATTTTACTGCTATGTTTGAGCACCTGTGGTGTAAAAAAAATGTATTGGAGTTGTTTAGCCAACCACATAAAAAAATTGCCTACATCATAAGGATTCCAAAACAGTATACTATCTACTTTAATAGTAAAATTACTGAGCTATAGCTTCTAATGTGTAACAGTAGGCGTTTCATTACAAAATGGCAAAAGAAAAAAATAAAACAAATAATGATCAAAAAAGGATTTATTATAAAAATAATCATAATAAATGTTCGAATTGGGCTCCTCTTGCTCTTATGCAAGCTTTACACCTTTTTATAAAAGATCTTTGTAATGTGTAATTATAATTTTTGAAGATATTCTAGCTGCTTCGGCGACGCGAAGTCGAAGTTCTTCTAACGAGTTTATGGGTTTCTTGTAAACCTGCTCCTTCAAACAGCCCCAATAAAAAAAATCCAGAGGATTTAGGTCTGGAGACCGTGGTGGCCACAATATCGGCCCCAATCGGCCGATCCATCTGTTCGGATAGGTATCCGTTTAGGTAATTCCTTACTTGCACGGCGTAATGTGCCGGACAACCGTCGTTCTGGAGCCACATTCTTTGCCGGATGGCTAGTGGCTCATCTTGTAATAATATTTGTCCGGCACATTACGCCGTGCAAGTAAGGAATTACCCTGTTCGGATAGGCAGCGTTTAGGTAATTCCATAGGCAATTTTTTTATGTGGTTGGCTAAACAACTCCAATACATTTTTTTTACACCACAGGTGCTCAAACATAGCAGTAAAATAAATTTTAGAAATAAAATTTATGTTTAGGGACTACTAGTTAACTACTACCCTAAGTAGTTGAGTTTTTTAAAGGTAATTTAGGAATACCAACATTTAGGGAACACGTTATAAGAAAAAAATCCGGACTAGGCCTCATAAACCGGACGTGATGGCCAAAATGTGCAGAAAACCGGGATATTTCAAAATTTTTCAAAAAATGTCGTAGACCGCAGACCGTTGGGAAAAGATTTTTTTTTTTTGGGGTGTGGGGCCCCACCCCCTCCCCCGCACACGCACGTGCAGGATTATCCACCATTTCTGGGAAACCCTGTATAACGCGAACTACATGACATTGTATAGAACTAATAAGATGACATAGTTTTTCGTTAGCATTCTGTTCAGTTTCAAGTATTACATTTTACCGACTATTGAAATTCAGCTCTCTCATTTATCGAGGCCAACATTCCTAACACGAAAGAAATTGTTGTTCATTAAGTTTACAAACTGAGTAACTCAACCCCGGTTATTTCTCTAAACTTGCGTGTCACACCGCTCTAGGGTATTCAGTATGTATGTATACTGCTTACGGTAAGCTATTAAAATATTCAAGAATTCTAGGCTATTTTCGTACACATGGAGCACATTGGTCTTTGTCATCTACCGTGAAATATGTACTAGTTACAAACTAGAGTCACATTAAAACAGAACAAAGCATTAATTTAGCAGGTTAGCCCAAACCTTGAACAACAACATCATTACATACCTACAACCTAAACTTCGAATCATCCGGAAGAAATAATTATGCATGACGGTAACCCATTCAAAACCTGTCGTGATTGAAACTTATCTTACAAATATTTTATATATATTTTAAATATGCTAACGTTTGTCAGTGTATGATTGTTACACATTTACGCACAAACGAAAAATGTATCCTAACTTTAACCTGTAAAGGACACAAGGAAATGAATAACTGTTGATATTGTTTTTTGTTTGAGAGCAAACAAAAAAAAAAATACAAAAAAAGAGTGAACCTCTTTCGAGAAGTACGATGACAGAGAGAGTGAAAGAGAGAGAGAGACGAAGAAAGAACGTCAAAGTTTCAAAATTCTTCTTCTCTTTCTTATATTTTTGGCGAACGTGACAACAGGCGAAAAATTCTTGAAAAGTCACTCACCGAAAAGTAAAGATCATCCGCATGGTCCGTGCAGTAGTCATACAGCGCTATGCCATACGGCTCGTGGTCTTCCGCGGCGTCCCACTCATCATCATCATCATCATCATCGACGTCGGGCGGAGGCGGCGGCGGCACGCTCGGCATCGGCGGCGAGGACTCCCTCTCCGGAGACGCCGACGATCTATCGTCGTCCCAACTGAATTTGGAATCCTGCAATTATTGATGTTGTTAATACTTGTTTTTTATGAACTTTTTGACGCATCGGGTGGAGTTCCGGCGACGCAAGCGATTGCGAATTCAATACAATACAAAAACACTTTACTGTACACCAAAAACAAAGCACATGATTATAAAAAACAGAACACAAAAACAGACACGTACAAAGGGCGGCCTTATCGCTAAACAGCGATCTCTCCCAGGCAACCTTTGGATGGAAAAGAGATAAGAGAATTGCCGCTTCGAGACTGTACAGATTTATTAAATATACATATTTAATAAATGAAGTATATCAGAAATCTAGCACCCGTAACACAAGCTTCTAGCTTACCACGGGGCTAGTGTTGCTGTGTGTATTGTCCAGTAAAATGTATGCCCGAAAGATATCGCTATTCAGCGTTAAGGCCGCCTTGTACTGTATTTTTATTTCTAAATGTACCTACTTATTTCTTATGTGGTGTACAATAATAAAGTTTATTGATTTATTTATTTTGTCTGTTAAACACATAACTATCAGGCAACCTTTGGATGGAAAAGAAAGCAAATAATTGTTTAAGAAACGGCAACGGTCTAGTAAAAATAATGACGATACGCTATATTATTTATGTACTCCATTATCTTCAAGCTAGGCTAGCTAGAGTAAAGGAGTAATTCATCATAGTGAAAACTTAACATTCTGATTCTGGTTTGGATTAGTGCGTTCAAACAACCAAACTCTTCAGCTTTATAATATTAGTATAGATTCACATAAAACTTGCAGTAACGTCATTAACTGACGCCATTGATACTCATATAATATACTTCTGAATACTAAAATAAAAATTTCACAAAAAAACCGCAAGTGTGGTTAAATTAATTGAATTCCGGAACGAACTGTTAACTTTGAAAAGGTATGGGTGAGTCAAAAATAAATCATTCTTATTGCTCACAACGACTCACAAGGTCGTTTACCTTTATTTCAGACAATTAAGGTCAGACATTTTAAAACAATTAGACGGGTTGAAATTCACCGCCCGAGAAATCGATGTAAAGTTGAGATCTTCAGGCCTTTCTCGATTAGTACTGAAAATGTTAACTTATGTTTAGTTGGATGTTGCTCTTTTACGGCTAAACGGTACGAGTAACTAAGGAACAAAGCGCTACTTTTTACTGCGGAAAAATAAATATTTTTTCGCGAGAAATACTATTAGAAAGCGGCTACGGGGCATAGCTAATAAAATATATACTTATAGTACAGTGCAGCCCAATCCTTAGTTATTATTTTAAGATATCGATTGAAAGTTAACAAGAAAAGAGATTATGAGTATTAATGTTTACACGTGGCCCGATAATATTGTGCTTCTTTCGTTCTGCGTTGCAGTTAACTGTGACTTTAGTATTGAATTCACGGTTTCTATTCTATAGTTGCTCTCAATGGAATTAACCGAAGATGTAGAAATATTACAGGTCGAGGTTAATTTAGCACGCTAAGAAAATCTAGAGCTAATAGCTCAGTGGGCAATTATCCTATTGCGCACCAATCATGCGCTTCTATCCTTATAGTTTAGCATTTTATTTAAATATTTACATAATATGTATGAAGTTTATATAACATGGGCTATTAACAAAATAATATACTCTTGATACAGTGTATGTTTAACACTACCGGCGCTCGGCGGTGCAATCTGTAAGACTGTGGCGTCGCTACACCGCAACCTACACATACACACATGTCTCGGGCACTGAAAGTGTTAGTTTAACAGAACGATTTATATATGTGTATGGAACCTAGGTTCATCACTTTTAGATATTGACAATCGATTCCGAAAATAAATCGATACGACTGTAAAAGACTATTTCAATAATCATGGTGTCATCTTGTGTCATCTATTCTATTTATTGTCACAAGCACCTATACCACGTGGATATATCGCAAAACAATAGTGTTTACAAAAAGTTTATAAAACAATACATATCTAATTTTCATTTACCACATCACAATCTTATTTAGGGAAACTGTAATGATGTACGCATTAGCTGATGTAATTTTTTACTTCCCCACTCAAAGCATCTATTATTGTAATACATTTCGCATGAGTGCATTAAATGAATAATACATAAATAAATATGTTTTGATACACAACGTCTAGCCCCGTGGAAAGCTAGTATCTTATATTACGGGTACTAGATATCATATCACAACCTAATATATGTTTAACCCACTGCTAGGGTCTATCTATCTGATAGATCCCATCTTTCCTTAATATAGTATGGTAATGGTACACTACAAACATTAATTTTCATCTTTAAAATCACGATGATGCTAAATATTTCATACCATACTTCCGAATTCAATATAAGAACACAATAAATGGTGCATTATATGAATTTAAAAGCCTAAGCAGTTGTTGAAAAAGATTAATAGACACAAAATGTTAATTCTGACCTAGATGGTCAAGACCAATTTAATCACGTTTTCGACGACCTTTGTTAATAATAAGATGACTTTGAAAATTAAACATTTATTGTATCATAACATGATTCAACCTAATTAATTTATTTCCTTCCTATATTTATAATGCATTGATGCACACTTTTATGGTAATATAATAAGCAAGCTACGAAGCAGAATGAAATTATTACATATTTTATTTTATGGTAATAGAGTTTGCACCCATGTATCTGCACTATTGATTATATAATTTTCAATTGAAACAAGACATACATACATGGTTTCTTTTAATTCACGAGGCTTATTAAATGTTTGACTTCAAAGAGGAAATACGTTAATAGAAACAGATCTTCACAGATATTAGGTAAATAAAGAAAGAGCATAGCAATTTTGTTTCAAGACGCGGAACTTAAAATTTATCTCTTTACAGATAATTTAAATATCAGCAAATATGAGCTGCTACATCATAAGAATCAAAAATATTCGAATTAGCCGAAGAGTTTGTTTGTTTGTTTAGCAGAAAGCGCTGGATGGAATCCAAAAAATATTTCAGTTGGATAACCTATTTATCGAAATTGCAGGATAAATTACAACAGGGAAAAATATATTCGCCACATCCATATCACGTGAAAAACCACATGGGGAATTCTAGTCATTGCGGGATTTGCGGTTATCAAAATTATAATTTAATTGTCATTATAATGGGAAATGGTAATCATAAAAGTTCTAGATAATATTGTTACCTAGTAGATTATTAATTTGTATTTGTTGAACACAAAAGAGTAAAGAGCATTGTGTCAATGTGAATTTAAGATTGTTAGTTGACAAACTGATAAATGATAATGACTAGTTATTAGAGATTATTTATGGGTTCTCTATAAATCTTTAAAATTAATAAAAGACTTCAGCTTATATTTGCCTTCAATTATAACTTGATTCGATATTTACGAATATGTACCTCATCGTGGTATATATCTGTGACCTCATCAAAGATTAAACTTAATGTTTGTTACCTAATTTAAATGGATACCTAAGGCAATGAATTTTGTGTTTTTAGATAGTAATTGAAAACTAAACATTCAGGCTCTAAAACATTCAGAAAATTCCAATTAGAATTGGTTGTCGAAGCACTAGACATTTATGACAAGAGGAACAATGTGTGTTGTAACAATAATCAAGGTTACTTACAATAGTGTCGCCATAACCGCCAATACCGTTGATCTTCTGAATCGGCGTTGTAGTGTTCAGAGTTATAGACGTAACTGGGAAACTGCCTCCAAAAGTATTCTTCAGCAATGCAGAATTCTCTGGAGGTTTAGGGCGAGCTGGCTTTGCGCGAATTATAGTCGGCTTAGACTGATTCCACATGTCATAAGGATCTTTGGCTACTACTGGCTTCTTCATTACTGGAGGCTTGATGGCTTGAGGGGAGAATGGATCGCTTGAAAAGTTTTCCATTGTATCATCTTTAGTCATTTTTCTAGTGTTTAGGAACAGATCAAAATCATCTTCAAATCCACTCTCTGCTTGAGATGCATTTCCTCCATGATGGTTTTGGTGATTGGTGGATGTTGTAGCGTCTGAACCAAAGCTATCTACACTCAGACCATCACTGCTTGACCGTGTTGTAAATGTCGGTGAGCTAGGAGGTGATGACAAGTCAATCAAAGCACCAGTTTGTATCTTTGGCTCACATTTTGGGAACATCTTTGTTGCATCTATATCACTGAAATCCGTGACAAATGTTGTTTGGCTATTAGCACTAACTGTTTGATTATTATTTGCAGATTTATTTTTACGGGAGAGAAGGGAAGTCAGCACTGTAGGCCTTCTAATGAAGTGAGAAGGTTTTGCAGGAATATCAGGCTGTTTTGTTACTCTTGGAGGTGGAGGTCTTGGCGGTGGCTTCTTCTTTTGGGTAGTTGGTGTTGGTTCAAATAGATCAGCCTCAAATGGATCACTGTTCCAGTTGGTAACAGGAGAGTATCTGGTAACCATGCTTGGTACTGTTGGTGCTGGCCTTGTGGGACCCTTCATACCTAAGAACAAGACAAGAATTTTGTAAAGAGGTTTAATTTCAAATTGAAATTTATACAAACTGGCCTAATAAGAAACATATTGGAATATGTATTGTGTGCTAGGAAAATGACTTTGTATGACGTTAGTTTTGAGTTTTTGACTATGACTCATTGTATAAGCAGGTAATCTGCTTAAATTAATAGTAAGTAGATACATATTACAGTATTTAACACTCACTTAATTTTATTTCTAGAAAAATAACACTATCACTATATCTTCCGTGTCAATGGCAAGGCTTCGTGAGCGCATGAACGCGAAACAATGACACGAGTGAGGCGCTCGAATAATCGGAACTGACTGATTGGGTCAGTTCGTTTTTCTCGCAGCTACAGCGATAATAACATGTTATGATATCGAGATCCACCCACTGGCGACAGGCTTGGGCGACTCACACTCAGTATCGCCTAGTGCCAGGCACGGCCGCTCGGCCTTGGTCGAGTTCGACGTAATCACAAAGGGGTAACATTAGTTTTTGCGTCGATATATATATAACAACACAATGACTTAAACACTTAAAACGAATAAGTATACACACCTTGTTTAAATTGATCCATAGCTTTATATTACAGTCCAAGAAATTAAGACAAGAACATGGATTGGATAGACCTCTTGTAATGAACCGTTTGCGTCTTCCGTTCGATTTCGCCAGCTCGCTTATTTCTTTTCCATCATTCCCCTCGTTTATGGACCATCAAAATAGGATTTATAAAAGCGAGAATTGGGACCGACTATTGGGTTAGGCTTGGTGTTGTGTTGCGTATCTAAATATTATTGCGATGCGACGAATTTATTCGCCAAACAGAAATCGTTTGAATCGTTGCAGATGTTTTTTTTATGAATTAAAAATAATGACGTCATTGGCAAAATGACATTGACATAATATAAATATGAGACACATCTTTGACAGTTTTGTTTAATGTTTGCCACATTTTAACTAAGAAGAAGAAAAATTCGCTTATGCCAAAATCAGCTGATTTCAGTCTTTCAGTCAGAATTCAATAAATAAATAAATAAATATTGCTGGACAATTTACACAACGACATCTAGCCCCGTGGTAAGCTCGAAGCTTGTGTTACAATCAACTAACAAAAAGTACAAAAACTTCCTCCTCTGTCAATATCACTAACTAGAAAAAAAGAAGAAAAAACCGTTCGCCATAATAAAAGAAGAAGAAGAAAAAACACAGTAAACAAAAACAAACACACACTACTCCTCACATTTTCTAAATAATGTAGCTTTTAGCACAAGACACCGGTGAATTAGACTTTCAAGACACAGAGTTCAAACTAAAGCTTAAAAACTACTGACCAAACAGCAAAGTATAACCAAAATTCTCATTCTGTGCGGTGTTATTGTACAAAAGTACCTTTTAATCGTGGTTAAAAGAAGTTTGATGGGTTCTTTTGTGGCTGATACTTCAATTACGTATCATAGTGTTATTTCTGAAACAGAAGCAGTTACTAATTATCGTTTTCGAAGATAACCTAATGTCCACCTCATCAATCTGTGTGAAATCTATAAATAGGAAGACTGCCTAAAATGACAGACACTCAGCTGCTTAGTCTACCACAACATATCCTCACAATCATCTTTAAGTTTCTATGTTTCCAAGATATTCGTAACTTTATATTAACATGCAGATCTTTTCACAATATTATCATAAATGACAATTGTCTGTGGAGGTACATAGCTGAATCACATCAAGGACTTAAAAGAAAGAGGCTGGTTCCTATATCCAAGGAAATAGAGGGGTAAATATTCATACATATGTATTCAATGAAATGTAAGCTTATTTACTCTTATGGTGCAACTAACTAAAGTGTGTCATAGTAGCTAATTTATAGGTAATTATAATAATAAACCCCTTCAAATTAATTGCATTAAATAGTTACAAAATTTTCATCAACATGTTAGCAATAAATGCATGCAAGTTGGGTGTACCTACAAATATAGTCTGATGTACGTTTTTTTTTATAATAAATATTGTAATACTTACATAATAAATAATCCAGTAATTTACACAGAAATATCCCTGTGCTATTATCCATTTAGTACTATATCTATAGTCTAGTTACAACTTATTCTACATAATTTTTCTTGAATTTTCAGATGTCACAGAGTGAGCTGGTATAATATTTGCAGAACTTCTTATAACTGGAGTTATGGGTACTTTAAAAATAAGGTATTTTTTTCTAAAAGTTATTATATGTATTTAAAATGTTATCATGTTATGTCTAATAACAATAGAATGATTGTTCTACAACAAGATAGATAGATAGCCAGATTCACAATTAAACTGCCACTTTCATATTATCATCTCTCATCTAAGTGAAAGATAAGGAGAAACAAATCATCATCATTCATAACATCACAACCCATCAGTTGGTACTATTCTTAAGCCAGCAGCACATGGCATCTCAGGTCAAATTATTGTATTATACTAATGCACAAGTCCATTTATTTCATAAATTATTCTTATATACCTTTTATAGATTATTCTACAACACAGATGGAATTACATGCCTTGGATTAGACTCATGGATTCCAAACAATTACTGGTAACAGTGGGGATAAAGCTTCAGTGTTATGATGTAAAAGATACAATAGACTGTAAGAAACTCTTATGGACATTATACCCACCTGATGTCACAAAGCATCATATCCGGACAAATGATATATCTAGATTTGTTTTAAATGGCAATATTCTTGCATGTGGCAACAGGTATGTCACTAACCCTTATATACATAATAAAAAAGCATCCTTGTGCTAGCTTAAATATTGTCACTTTCAGACCAACATAAATATAAAACTTGCCATACCTTCTAAACAAGGTAAATATAAAATAAAATTTTAATTTCGAACTTGTACAACATAATTATTGTAAAGAATGCAAGCGCAGTTGTTTGCGTTGGCCTGATATCATATAAAATAATACTTTGTTACCTATTCGTTTTTTATCCAGATACATACTGATACAGAATTCTTTTTTAGAGATGGTTCAACAGCTGTGTACAAAGTGAACAATATAAGATCAAAGCCTCGACTCTTGTACTACGTAAGAGACTGTCATGATGAAGGAAGTGTTGAGGTATCGGCTGTGGAGGTGTTAAACACACCCGAAGACAGTTATGTCCTGACCGGCTCCATAGATAGTGATCATGTACAGTTCTGGCACCAAGACAGAGAATCTGATTGTGGCTACAAAAGTAAGTTATTAATCAAACTCAACCACTGGTTTGCACAAAAAAATACAGACAATTAGAAAAGCTAAGAAGCAGAAGTGCAGAATAACTTTATTATAATTTATTTTCTCAGATTACAGGAATATAATGCTTGAAGATATGTATGGAGTAAGGTCAATGACCCTGGACAAAAATGGTCAGAAACTGGCTATAGGTCCGGACGCTGACGACAAGCCCCTGCTGTATGATGTCGAGACGTAAGTATCTCGCTATTTCACTTTCAAAACTATTTCCTCAATTCGCCAGTATTTATTCTTAAATTTAAACAGACTATAAAAACTGTTCGATATAAACTCGCCAGCCTTACGCTGATGGTCTATAAATCAGAATCTATATCTTTATATATATATAAAAGAAAGTCGTGTTAGTTACTTCACTTATAACTCAAGAACGGCTGAACCGATTTAGCTGAAAATTGGGAGGGAGGTAGAGGGAGTAGAGAGTTAGAGCCAGGAGAAGGACATAGGATACTTTTTACTGATATAATGCGGGCGAAGCCGCGGGCGGAAAGCTAGTATATCATAAAAGTACCTAAGTTGTATATTTTATCAGGACATCTTTAAGGACAAAGGGTTCTTTTTCCAAAAAAAAAGCGGGAAAAATATATACTTAGGTATATCCGCGGGAAAATATATTGTAACGCCGACAACGCCGCGGGGTGCTAGTAAATAATACTTATACATTGTTTTAGTGGTCGATCCATGTTGGTGCCGCGTGGTGAGCACCTCAGCACGAGGAAGGCCGTGCGCGACGTGCACTGGCACGACGACAACCTGCTCGTGTATGTGACGCACGCGGGCGGACTCAAAGTATTGGATACCAGGACTGACAGATTGGTAAATTATAACACTTTGTCCGAGAACGAGGTAGATGTATTCCACCATACTTTGCCGAAATTCATGGACTTATGATAGATTTATAGAAAACTTATAGTTTGTTATGGATATAGCGCATTGGTATTTTTACTGTAATGTTATATTCTGTATCTAATAATAAATAAATAAATAAAAATAAATAAATATTGCTGGACAATTCATGCAGCGACATCTAGCCCCATTGTAAGCTCGAAGCTTGTGTTACGGGTGCTAGATTTCTGATATACCTACTTATTCATAATAATTCATAATTCATTTATTCATAAATTTTGGGTTTTACAGAGATCTTAATGTATAACAGTTCAGCCAAAACTTACCTTTACAGGTGTATGAATACAAACTTAAATAATAATCCTAATATAATATACTAATGTCACAAACTATTATAATATACTAATGTCACAATTTATAATCGAAAAATTCATTAATACTATAAAAACATTTATTTATTAGCCATTTAGGGCTGATTTTTCAATCATCAGATAAAGGCTAACTGTTGAATAAATTTGACATTTTCCATACAATACGTCAAATTTATTCAACAGTTAGCATTTATCTGATGATTGAAAAATCAGCCCTTAGTCAACTTGAATTTAAAGGAATTTAATGTCAATTCTTTGAAGTTGTCTGGAATTTTATTGTAAATTTTGATTGACATAATATAACTATTGTTAGAAGATAGAGTCAGTCTTGTATGTGGTCTATATATTTTTAATTTATGTGCTGAACGGACACCATAGTTTCTCATTGGATAAGTAGTTTGAAACAAATGTTTATTATTAAATACAAATAAGCTTACATATTATAATATACATACATAAATATATATTTTTATTATACATTATAACACCTGGGTGTTATATGCAGGTGCAACGATCTCGAACCAATATCTGCAGATCGTACATATTTTTGTTTCGAGGCGGGAATCAAATCCGCAAGCCCGCGTCGCAGGCAGAACTACGCCCGCTGCGCCACAGAGGTCGTCAAATAAGCAGTGAGAGCCGTGTTGCCTTAGTGGGAGTACGCTCAATTTTAATACCGAATGTTGTGGGTTCACCCAGCCGCGCTCCTCTGGTTTTAATTTTTTATTTTGATATTATTGTATTCCCCTATAATAATACAATTGTACGTATGTAGTATTATTGTATTATTATATATATTACTCATATATTATTTTTGTATAATAAGTAATTTTTTATATGTGTTTCATGAATTATGAATATATATTTATTTTATAATTGCAGGCATATTCTACCACAGACCCATTCTGCAGCACGCTGTACTGCGTGCGGTCGGACGGACGGCGCGCGCTCCTGGCTGGCTCTAGTGAATACTCGCGGTGCGTGCTCTACGACATACGCAAACCTACTCATGTACAGGTATAAATTACTATTAACACTGCTGATTTGCTGGTTATACTAGCCAATCGTATCACGCATGATGAAAACTGAGCCATCCTAACTAACTACAAGACTCTGTCAACAAATTACTAATACTATATAACTATCTAATATTTTTTTTAAACAAATCACAATTTTCCTACAAAGGGGACCTACAGGGACCTATACATCCCAACGTGCGCAAAAGGAGTCCTCAATTTACATAACTAACCTACCATAGGGATAAAAATAAAAATGTTGTTGTATTCGCTTCTCAACCTCTAATGTACATATATCTTCTGTTTTAAAAAATAACACCCACGGGAATAAACGCGGGGTGGTACTTAATGTTATGTAGGTAACATAAGCTGCCATTAAACGAAACGAAAGAGTTTATGCAAAAAAAATCGTAAGTACCTATATGACTCGAAATCTCAATCTCATTCCCTTATTTCCAGATGTATTATACTCAGGAGAGATCTTCGCCCGTGTACAGTTTGGATTTCAACTCATCGACATTAGTAGCGGCTGTCGACCGAGGTATTTCGGCGCTAAACTTCAATGTACCAATTAGAGAATTACGTCAAAAAGATTACTCTCAAGTTTTTCAAAAAAACTGAAGTTCTCGAATAATAAAAACAATTGCAAAGTACAAAGTTCATTAAGTATTTATTACATGGTTTTTTATTTTTTTTATTTGCGCCCATGAAACACACCCTTATCCACGGCATGGCGTCGCGGCGCTGCACAGCCCGCTGATCAATAGCTCCGAAAATGGACATTGAATGTGTTAAGTATACAGTACCGTGTCGACAATGTTCAAAACTGTTATAAACTTTTCTCGAAATGTACGCTTTTGTTAAAACAGGAAGCCATAGATAAATAAGAAGAAAACATCACCTTTAGACAGTGACATAGAATATATTCTAAACCTTTTTGGTTTTCTAAACACAAACAGCTGACATGTGTCAATGTCATTCATTGACATATTTATCATAACCTCACTCATCGAAGAAAATCTAATTGTTTTAAAAATTTAGATCGCTGAATTTCCTCCTAAAATGCAACACTAACCAAAAAATAACTCTTACCATCATAAGATCCCCCCACCATGTTCAGTTCCAAACTACTTTATCTGCTGAAATCTGCATGCCGAGTAAATAAGCGAGCTCTTCTAACGAAGGCCGGGCAAATCACCCCTATTACTATAGGGCTAGTCACGGCTAATTGTGAACCATTTGAACAGAAATTTATGGAATATGAAGAGGCTTTTGACCGCGAGAAATTGGAACACGAATTTTTAATTCGTCAAGCTACAACAGTAAATATAAATGCTGCGACCCAGCTTCTCACAGTTACTCTTGTAGCAATCCAGGACACAAGCGAACGGTAAGCTATAAAATATAAATAATAAAATAAATATTGTCGGACAATTCACACATCAATAATGCCTACAAAATGAGCCTAGCTATCATGGAAGAATTGGTATTCCCATTGCAGGATAGATCATAATATTACAGTAAATCAACATCTTCCCAACACATAGCTATTACATCCAACCAATAAAGGTATTGGTTATTTAACCACAGCTATGAGGCTATTTTAATCCTATTATTTATGTTATGTGTGAAAATAAGAAATTAATAACTGTTTATGCATACTCAAATTAACTTTGGCATACCCACAAACTTGGTTTACATATAATGAACACTCTATTTAACTTTTTGAACAGGTTAAGGGAAGCATTAACGGCAGAAATATGTTTAGTCAGACAAGCGTTAGAATGGGGAGAGGAGGGGACTCCCCCTCATCACTGGGACCAGCTGGTGGCCATCAGGGGATCTCTGTGCGATCTCAAACACAACCTACGCACACTATTCAGTAAGTCAACCAAATCATTGTAAATATTAATTAATTAAAATATAAAATCTGTTGTGGTTTGTTAAATTCTTAATGAGATAACAATCATAAAGGTTCTACATAAGAAAGGCTGTGGATTTCGCATTTATCTCAATATGAATTAATAAATTTGTTTATAAGAAAAATGCCTGCTAAGTTCATTTGATAAATTATATAGGTTCCATTTCTGATCTTATTGTTCTTTCAAGGTTACATGGACTATGCAGAAAAATTAGCAACAGTGGCTGCTGAAATATCATATCTGTCTGGGAACAAAATAGCTTCTGATGCAATATGTGAGAGAATAGACCATGCATGCAGGTAAATAAAACTGAAATTATCTTATAAACATTTATTTTAAAGCAAATTACAATAAGATATTTTTTATATAAATTAACCATGTTCAATAACTTTTAATTTCACTTATTATTTATTTATTTGCTTACAACAATTTTTTTACCTGTACTGAACTGAACATATTATTAGAAAACATTAAATCTATGTATATTGAATGTACCAATTGGAAATTCTTATTATGTTGAGTAATTGCTTCTTATTTGAGATGTTTTGCATTAGGTAGGTATTCAAAACATTCACTCAACAAAAAAATAACAACAGCCACTCCTTTGACCAATAACATTGTTATAAAATAATAGTAAAAAAACAGCTTAACATTAATAATTATTTTTCCTTAACCTAAGTTTATATACAGTGAAGTGCATTTGTGTTGTTGGTTCTAGCTATTTTAAAAAACATGCACCAAATTCAAAGAGTAATGTTAACTTAGAAAATTTTTGAATAAATTCCTAAACTGAACTAAAAAAACTGGGTTTTCCGTATACTTATAGTTTTATTATTTTACAATGTTTACTTAAATTTTTGTGATAATTATTTGGTGAACAGAAATATAGGAAAATGAACAATAATGACCACCAATGAATAATCCATGTTTTGCGTGTGCCATCTAATAATGAATTAAACATTTGAGCTATTGGCTTATTGAATCAAAATGCATGTCTAATTGGCAGTCCCTTCCAGAAGCTGCAACACACAGAAACAGCTGACGCACGACCTTCAGCAAGAGAGCTTGGAGCTTCAGCAGAAAGCCATCATCACAACCCCAACACTTGAGGAGAGACTGAAAGATGACAAAGATATTGAAGACAAGAAAAAAAAGAAATAGTTTCATGTCACAATTAGATGTAAATAACCAAGTGATATTAGGATAAGACCTGCAATAGATATTACAACTAAATATAGTATTTTTATTTGTAGAATCTATTTTCTATAAGTTCAAAATCCTGCTACAAAATTATTATACTACCCATATTACATACATCCCACGACTGAGACAATCTCCCCAATAGTAGATAACTATTCTATTCTAGTCTTTGGGGATTTGAATATTTATTCTACGAAGGATATTGGAAACTATTGTTCGGTATGTACAAACCTATCCACATCTAGAACGCGGCGTCCTTGTTGAGATGTGTCTCGATGTCGACTCTGCAGATTGGACAGTGCTTGTTGGTGCCCAGCCACTGGTCGACGCACTCCATGTGGAACAGGTGCATACACGGCAGCCGTCTGTAAATAACACAAATATTATAATTTATTATTAGGGGAACATTGCAGCGTCGTCTGCCAGGGTGTATGGTGCGGACTGTAGACAGTTGTAGTTACCTGCAGTCGGAGTCCACCTCGAAGATGGAGAGGCAGATGGTGCACTTCTCGTCCTGGTGGTGCGGCGCGGGGCGCGCGTAGGCGTGGCGGTAGGTGTTGCTCTCGATGGTGCGGACTGTAGACAGTTGTAGTTACCTGCAGTCGGAGTCCACCTCGAAGATGGAGAGGCAGATGGTGCACTTCTCGTCCTGGTGGTGCGGCGCGGGGCGCGCGTAGGCGTGGCGGTAGGTGTTGCTCTCGATGGTGCGGACTGTAGACAGTTGTAGTTACCTGCAGTCGGAGTCCACCTCGAAGATGGAGAGGCAGATGGTGCACTTCTCGTCCTGGTGGTGCGGCGCGGGGCGCGCGTAGGCGTGGCGGTAGGTGTTGCTCTCGATGGTGCGGACTGTAGACAGTTGTAGTTACCTGCAGTCGGAGTCCACCTCGAAGATGGAGAGGCAGATGGTGCACTTCTCGTCCTGGTGGTGCGGCGCGGGGCGCGCGTAGGCGTGGCGGTAGGTGTTGCTCTCGATGGTGCGGACTGTAGACAGTTGTAGTTACCTGCAGTCGGAGTCCACCTCGAAGATGGAGAGGCAGATGGTGCACTTCTCGTCCTGGTGGTGCGGCGCGGGGCGCGCGTAGGCGTGGCGGTAGGTGTTGCTCTCGATGGTGCGGACTGTAGACAGTTGTAGTTACCTGCAGTCGGAGTCCACCTCGAAGATGGAGAGGCAGATGGTGCACTTCTCGTCCTGGTGGTGCGGCGCGGGGCGCGCGTAGGCGTGGCGGTAGGTGTTGCTCTCGATGGTGCGGACTGTAGACAGTTGTAGTTACCTGCAGTCGGAGTCCACCTCGAAGATGGAGAGGCAGATGGTGCACTTCTCGTCCTGGTGGTGCGGCGCGGGGCGCGCGTAGGCGTGGCGGTAGGTGTTGCTCTCGATGGTGCGGACTGTAGACAGTTGTAGTTACCTGCAGTCGGAGTCCACCTCGAAGATGGAGAGGCAGATGGTGCACTTCTCGTCCTGGTGGTGCGGCGCGGGGCGCGCGTAGGCGTGGCGGTAGGTGTTGCTCTCGATGGTGCGGACTGTAGACAGTTGTAGTTACCTGCAGTCGGAGTCCACCTCGAAGATGGAGAGGCAGATGGTGCACTTCTCGTCCTGGTGGTGCGGCGCGGGGCGCGCGTAGGCGTGGCGGTAGGTGTTGCTCTCGATGGTGCGGACTGTAGACAGTTGTAGTTACCTGCAGTCGGAGTCCACCTCGAAGATGGAGAGGCAGATGGTGCACTTCTCGTCCTGGTGGTGCGGCGCGGGGCGCGCGTAGGCGTGGCGGTAGGTGTTGCTCTCGATGGTGCGGACTGTAGACAGTTGTAGTTACCTGCAGTCGGAGTCCACCTCGAAGATGGAGAGGCAGATGGTGCACTTCTCGTCCTGGTGGTGCGGCGCGGGGCGCGCGTAGGCGTGGCGGTAGGTGTTGCTCTCGATGGTGCGGACTGTAGACAGTTGTAGTTACCTGCAGTCGGAGTCCACCTCGAAGATGGAGAGGCAGATGGTGCACTTCTCGTCCTGGTGGTGCGGCGCGGGGCGCGCGTAGGCGTGGCGGTAGGTGTTGCTCTCGATGGTGCGGACTGTAGACAGTTGTAGTTACCTGCAGTCGGAGTCCACCTCGAAGATGGAGAGGCAGATGGTGCACTTCTCGTCCTGGTGGTGCGGCGCGGGGCGCGCGTAGGCGTGGCGGTAGGTGTTGCTCTCGATGGTGCGGACTGTAGACAGTTGTAGTTACCTGCAGTCGGAGTCCACCTCGAAGATGGAGAGGCAGATGGTGCACTTCTCGTCCTGGTGGTGCGGCGCGGGGCGCGCGTAGGCGTGGCGGTAGGTGTTGCTCTCGATGGTGCGGACTGTAGACAGTTGTAGTTACCTGCAGTCGGAGTCCACCTCGAAGATGGAGAGGCAGATGGTGCACTTCTCGTCCTGGTGGTGCGGCGCGGGGCGCGCGTAGGCGTGGCGGTAGGTGTTGCTCTCGATGGTGCGGACTGTAGACAGTTGTAGTTACCTGCAGTCGGAGTCCACCTCGAAGATGGAGAGGCAGATGGTGCACTTCTCGTCCTGGTGGTGCGGCGCGGGGCGCGCGTAGGCGTGGCGGTAGGTGTTGCTCTCGATGGTGCGGACTGTAGACAGTTGTAGTTACCTGCAGTCGGAGTCCACCTCGAAGATGGAGAGGCAGATGGTGCACTTCTCGTCCTGGTGGTGCGGCGCGGGGCGCGCGTAGGCGTGGCGGTAGGTGTTGCTCTCGATGGTGCGGACTGTAGACAGTTGTAGTTACCTGCAGTCGGAGTCCACCTCGAAGATGGAGAGGCAGATGGTGCACTTCTCGTCCTGGTGGTGCGGCGCGGGGCGCGCGTAGGCGTGGCGGTAGGTGTTGCTCTCGATGGTGCGGACTGTAGACAGTTGTAGTTACCTGCAGTCGGAGTCCACCTCGAAGATGGAGAGGCAGATGGTGCACTTCTCGTCCTGGTGGTGCGGCGCGGGGCGCGCGTAGGCGTGGCGGTAGGTGTTGCTCTCGATGGTGCGGACTGTAGACAGTTGTAGTTACCTGCAGTCGGAGTCCACCTCGAAGATGGAGAGGCAGATGGTGCACTTCTCGTCCTGGTGGTGCGGCGCGGGGCGCGCGTAGGCGTGGCGGTAGGTGTTGCTCTCGATGGTGCGGACTGTAGACAGTTGTAGTTACCTGCAGTCGGAGTCCACCTCGAAGATGGAGAGGCAGATGGTGCACTTCTCGTCCTGGTGGTGCGGCGCGGGGCGCGCGTAGGCGTGGCGGTAGGTGTTGCTCTCGATGGTGCGGACTGTAGACAGTTGTAGTTACCTGCAGTCGGAGTCCACCTCGAAGATGGAGAGGCAGATGGTGCACTTCTCGTCCTGGTGGTGCGGCGCGGGGCGCGCGTAGGCGTGGCGGTAGGTGTTGCTCTCGATGGTGCGGACTGTAGACAGTTGTAGTTACCTGCAGTCGGAGTCCACCTCGAAGATGGAGAGGCAGATGGTGCACTTCTCGTCCTGGTGGTGCGGCGCGGGGCGCGCGTAGGCGTGGCGGTAGGTGTTGCTCTCGATGGTGCGGACTGTAGACAGTTGTAGTTACCTGCAGTCGGAGTCCACCTCGAAGATGGAGAGGCAGATGGTGCACTTCTCGTCCTGGTGGTGCGGCGCGGGGCGCGCGTAGGCGTGGCGGTAGGTGTTGCTCTCGATGGTGCGGACTGTAGACAGTTGTAGTTACCTGCAGTCGGAGTCCACCTCGAAGATGGAGAGGCAGATGGTGCACTTCTCGTCCTGGTGGTGCGGCGCGGGGCGCGCGTAGGCGTGGCGGTAGGTGTTGCTCTCGATGGTGCGGACTGTAGACAGTTGTAGTTACCTGCAGTCGGAGTCCACCTCGAAGATGGAGAGGCAGATGGTGCACTTCTCGTCCTGGTGGTGCGGCGCGGGGCGCGCGTAGGCGTGGCGGTAGGTGTTGCTCTCGATGGTGCGGACTGTAGACAGTTGTAGTTACCTGCAGTCGGAGTCCACCTCGAAGATGGAGAGGCAGATGGTGCACTTCTCGTCCTGGTGGTGCGGCGCGGGGCGCGCGTAGGCGTGGCGGTAGGTGTTGCTCTCGATGGTGCGGACTGTAGACAGTTGTAGTTACCTGCAGTCGGAGTCCACCTCGAAGATGGAGAGGCAGATGGTGCACTTCTCGTCCTGGTGGTGCGGCGCGGGGCGCGCGTAGGCGTGGCGGTAGGTGTTGCTCTCGATGGTGCGGACTGTAGACAGTTGTAGTTACCTGCAGTCGGAGTCCACCTCGAAGATGGAGAGGCAGATGGTGCACTTCTCGTCCTGGTGGTGCGGCGCGGGGCGCGCGTAGGCGTGGCGGTAGGTGTTGCTCTCGATGGTGCGGACTGTAGACAGTTGTAGTTACCTGCAGTCGGAGTCCACCTCGAAGATGGAGAGGCAGATGGTGCACTTCTCGTCCTGGTGGTGCGGCGCGGGGCGCGCGTAGGCGTGGCGGTAGGTGTTGCTCTCGATGGTGCGGACTGTAGACAGTTGTAGTTACCTGCAGTCGGAGTCCACCTCGAAGATGGAGAGGCAGATGGTGCACTTCTCGTCCTGGTGGTGCGGCGCGGGGCGCGCGTAGGCGTGGCGGTAGGTGTTGCTCTCGATGGTGCGGACTGTAGACAGTTGTAGTTACCTGCAGTCGGAGTCCACCTCGAAGATGGAGAGGCAGATGGTGCACTTCTCGTCCTGGTGGTGCGGCGCGGGGCGCGCGTAGGCGTGGCGGTAGGTGTTGCTCTCGATGGTGGCGCGCGAGGCCCCGCGGTGCGCGCGCCACGCCCCGCGCCGCGCCTCCGCGTGCTCCACCGCGCGGATCATGGCGGCCGCGGCCAGCGCGCCGTTGCCACCCTGCATACATACACATACGTCACTTTGCAAGTCGGATACGTCACGTTAACCATATGAGGGATAAATCATGATTTATTAATGTATCCATATCCTCGTTGAACTCGTAATGGGGGATAATGAACTAAAAAGTTCACTGATCTCCGTTGCGTCAAAAATTAAATGCTCAGAAATCATGATTAATTAATGAATCCATATCCCCGTTGAAAATCCCCGTCAACGGGGCAACGTGAACTTTTTGTTCACTAATCCTCGTTGAACTCGTAATGGGGGATAATGAACTAAAACGTTCACTGATCTCCGTTGCGTCAAAAATTAAATGCTCAGAAATCATGATTAATTAATGAATCCATATCCCCGTCGAAAATCCCCGTTAACGGGGAAAAGTGAACTTTTTGTTCATTAATCCCCGTTGACGCCGATGCGAAATCATAATGGGGAATAATGAACTAAAAATTTCACTAATCCCCGTTGCGTCAAAAATTAAATGCTCATACCTTTGTGAATCATGTTTTTATTTATTTATTTAAAGACTCGATTATTGAATTTTTTATAATCATATTAAAATTAAAACCTAGGCAACCTAGGATTCATTCATCTTTTTAATAAAATCTGATTTTTATGTTTCTTCAATAAACTTACAGAGCTATAAAAAAACATAAGTATATGCCGCGCACTTAAAGAATTGATCTATAAATGGCGTCCGCTCGCATGCGTTCTCGTTCACTCTCTATCGCTGTCTATACTTTTATCCTTGTTTTGCCAATCGTACCATACGTACCCGCCGCCATTTTCAAATCAATTTTCTATCTGCGCTGGTTATAAAATAAAAGACTCCTAGGAAAATCCATTGGTCAACATTGATTATCTAGTTATATTATAAGTTATCTTACTTATAATAAGTTATCTTACCGTGGGCTGTATTGATATGTGCAAGTGAGGCGGCTGATGCATCTGCATGAAGTGATGCAAATGGTGGTGTACGTGCTGCCCATCCCTGTCAACAAAACACATACATCATCATCATCATCGAAATAAAAGCTATGTTGTTCTCATCGCTTCTCAACAATCAGTAAACCACTTACATGACCAAAGGTGGGACAGACAGACCCGGAGGTCCATATTCTCTCTGTTCGGCAACATAGTCATCCAATAGCTGTAAAATAGTATTTCATTTTTATCAATAATAACGAGTAGTTTTAAACTGCTTAATTATGTTAACAATTGAAACCTTTTTTGTAAATACATAATACTAACAATACATTTGTATTTTACTATTTTTTTTTTTTTTATTATACTCACACTTTGGAAGGTATTGGCGGGCAACGGCACCGGAGGGAAGAACTGAGGAGCGAGCGGTTGTACCTCACTCATCATACTGCGACGTTGCATTTCCTGAAATATAACAAATATATATTATACTAGCAGCCCCCGCGAACTTTGTCTCGCCATATACTTTTATTTGCAACTATCTACATACAAAATTTCATCGAAATCGAATTTTCCCACGTAAGCATATATTTTTCCGCGGTAAAAAGTAGCCTATGTTAGGATTAGGATATTACATTACATTGACTCCACCCCGTCCCCCGTCCCCCGTACCCCAGTGACGCTTACATGGAGTCTACATCGCATGCTGGCTAGCTGAGCGCGGTGAGCGACAACCTCTAGACTTTTTTCTAATACTTGCATTTTTAAACTCGTGATATCTTCCGAAGTAAATGTCCGAATTGAATAATTCAAAAAGTTATAAAAAGGTATTAAAGCCGTCTTGAATATAAAGTAATTTATTTGGATAAGGATTAATACCAAGGTACAAATGAAGACCCTTTCAAGACGCGGCATATATAAATTAATATTTTAGAATAAAAAACTGCTTACTGTGACATAACTATAATATTTAGACATATGCTGTCGCGACATTTTTTGTAGATAATGATGAGTTCTGCAAAGTCGTAGTACATGATTTTGTTCTATCATCAATAGTTTTCGCAGCGTACGCGACGTAAGACATTTTTCAGGTCATTTTTTTACACCTTATGTTACATTATTGGAGTTTTAGTAAGGATCCCTAATTTTTTTTTAAATATAATATAGCCTATGTTACTCGGGGATAATGTAGCTTTCCAAAGGTGAAAGAATTTTTGAAATCGGTCCAGTAGTTTCGGAGCCTATTCGTTACAAACAAACATACAAACAAATCTTTCCTCTTTATAATATTAGTATAGACTAGATTTATTTATTTACATAAGACATAACTTAACAGTTAACAGGAACCAAATTGTTATGACTTTACAATATTTATGAATTAAAAATAATAATAAAATACATAGCACAAAAGAAAATAAACATAGTTAACAACAATTATTTTCACAAAATAAAAGGATAACTCGTTCAATCTCCGGCCATCCATCCACAAACAAGTCTACATGAGGATGCCTAGAAACCAATTCATTAAGGGCGCTTAGATGTTCCCGCGACTCCGTCCACGTAATATATGTTTGTATGTTATCATAACCAGAACAACAATTTAGATAGCCTTTTTTTTGTCTGAGACTATTATGTTTATCTACCAAAAATCAATTTTGGATCATTCTTTGAAGAGTTATGGAGCATACATATATACAGAAAAAAATATCTAAAAATAGTTTTTCTCCATTACCATACTCGATTTAATTCCAATGGTAACGTGAGTAATAAAAAAATATGTGCTATTTAAAGCAAGGGCGGCAAGCCTGGTGAATTAAGGCATTATCAGAGATAAGTCTCTGTTTCCTAGTAGTGCAAAACGTATAGGGGCGATGAGGGGCGATTATGAATATAAAGACATACCAGCATTCTATGTTGTCGATGCCACAGCCGCTCATGCACGATGTAGGGATGGTTCTGCAAGCCCTGACGCCTGTCGCCTACTGTCAACAAATAAAATACTGTCAATTACCAGTATTTTTTTTATTTTAGACTACTACACGTCCGCGGCTTCGCTCGCTTTAATTTTTCGTGTGTTCTCATACTACTACGAACATTTCAAGACAAACATCAGCTAAATCAGCCCACCCGTATCGAGTTTTAGCGAGACTAGTATAAAAAATGTTTTTTTATGTATTAGAAACATTAGTATCTAGGCAAGCAGCGCCACGTCTAACGGACTTGAGTGCCGGCGCGCTTTCATTAATTTTGGATACGTACAATGAGCGGGCGCGGGTAGATGTGAATGTCCGGTGAGGTGCACGTGCGACAGCGGCTGCATGGGCGGCCGCTCGGCGCCGTGCGCGTGCGCGTGCGGCGGCGGCGCGCGCTCGGCGCCCGCATGGTGCGCGTGCGGGGCGCGCTCCACGCCCGCATGATGCGCGTGCGGCGGCAGGGAGTTGTGCGCGTGCGTGTGCGCGTGCGCCGGCGCCGCGCAGCAGCAGTTGCGGCAGGGGAACACGCAGCTGCCGCGTATATTGGACGCTCTGTGAACGAATGGAGATCGATTAGGCTTTGCTGTTATGTTGGTGTGTCGCAATTCAGTTCACATTGAGGCTTGTTCTTTTGTATTGGTATTTTTTTTTTATTTATTTATAAAGGCAAGGCCAACAGCACACATAACAAAAATTGTTTACAAAATATTATATCATCAGACTTATACATTAAACATGTGCCTATTATAAGCCAGCACAACACTGTTTGGGAACGAAATGACACAATATATCAATTACTAAAATAAATGTCAAAATGAACACAATAGTTGGTATGTGAATGTCTCTGTTTGTCTCACCTATTACGCAACACTTGCTCCGGCTCCGGGAAGTACTGCGGGGGCTCTCTGTGGCGGGGCGGCGAGGGGGGCGCGGGGGGCGCGGGCGGGGCGAGGGGCAGCTCGTCCGGCGTGTAGCTGCTCGACAGGGGGGACGTGGACACGTCGCAGTTGCGGGGCGCGCCGCGGTCGTTGGTCGGAGCTTCTTCCTCGCGCGTTAGATCTATGAGGCGGTCGATGCAGCGGTTCGGATCCTGGAATTAGAATAGTTTGTGTTACGGGTGATGAATAAACTCTTTATTGTACTTATAACTAGTTGTACTTATAAAATCAAACAAAATTACAAAACTTAATACTATTTAAAAATTTAAAGTACAAGGGGCGGCCTTATCGCTCAGAGCGTTCTCTTCCAGGCAACCGTAGTGAAGATGGTGATCTAAATACATATTTGAAAATGGTATAGAAAAAATACAAGATTACAATGTAGACTATGTCCTCAAGAGAGTTAGCAGTTACTTATAAGAATAAGCTGTCAAAGCCTCAGTCAGCTAGTTATTTCATAATATCAATGTTATCAAGTGCTTTATACTCACATGATCAAAAATGTATTGGATATCCTCATCTGAACTGTCTGAGACCCAGTCTAGTTGCAGATCAGGAGCCGACAGCACGGCAGTAACAACTGGTTGTGTTATAGATGTTACTACAGATCCTCCTTGACTCTGCCAACAATAAAATAAATTTAGATACATATTGGCAAATTCTTCCGAGCTCATATTTCGGGGGATCGAAATTACAGGAAAAAATGGCGAGTTTGGCCAACAATGGGATGTGGTACAGGCTGCATAACATTAAGTAAATGTCAAATAAAAGAATGACGGAAGATAGATAGAAGATTAGAGTAAATTTGTAGAAGTATAAACAGTTTTGTTTTACCTGTTGAGTCTCAGAGCCAGCTTCAATTTTAGGCTGCACGGCCACAAACGCCGAGCTAGGCCCGGGCTGCGGCGACGTCGCGTTCCTGTCTCCTCCTGCGTCCACATTACAGCTCCTGGCATCATCTGCTTCAATCTTCACAATCACATTGTCAGCTACAGACCTCGGCTCTGTCTTTACTTGAACCCTCTCTTCCTGCACCGGTTCGGAATCCTGTTCCATTTTAACTTGTACCGGTTCATCTTGCGGGATATTCGGTTGTGTAGGTGTAGACACGCTGGGTGTAGCTTGTTCACTTGGTTCTTCGGGAATTTCCTGCTTAATTAGTCTACGGTCTATGTCGCTTGTAACATTCGGAGGCTCAGTCTTAATTTGCACACAAGGACCTATGTGATTAACTGTCGGACGATTATGATGGTGGCGGGGATGATTAGGATGGTAATGATGATGATGGTATCTAGGTGGATGCATGGCGCAGTTCTCTGATGGTATGTGCCCAGACATGGGATAGAAGCTGCAAAGGCATGTAGGTTCTCTTTTTAAAGATTGCAAAGCACTAGAGAGATTTTGTAAAGCACTAGAAATATCCCTTTGTGCATTTGCTTGATTAACTTCTCCAGGATTAGTACCCTGAGATCTAGTAGTGAGGGGTATTGGTGCCTCCTGACCAGCAACAGTTCTGGGAGCAAGCTCAATTACATCTGCTGCTGTAGGTACACTGAGATCATGAGGCTCACCCTTCACAGACACAATAGAGGGTTCCCTTGATTCTATACTGCTAGATGCAGCCACCCTCGACAGATTGGTGGGGTCAGTTGAAACAGAAATGGCAGCATTTCCACTCTTCCTCTTCCTTGGTGCATTGTCTTCATCCTCAGAACTGAGTTCAATAGGATTGGATTCAGATTCTCGCGACTGGCGCCTTCCAGGGGATATGTTTAGATGGCGTGACGGCCTTTCTAGCAAAGCTGAGTGATTGTTGTTCACTGAGTCTGTTATTGCAGTATCACTAGAATTATTGGCATTGCTAGTAGGTAATGCATTATTTCTCACAGGTTCAGCATTATTCTGCAGTGAATAGCGCGGCAGGGCTGGGTCCATATAAGAAACTGAGCGGTAAGGGCTGTAGTTGCCAACAAAAACATAGTTATTGTGGTGGCTGTGTGGTTGACGTTGCCAGGAGGGGGGAAAGCAGTAGTTTTTGGGCCAATGAGGTTTTGGTTGATAGCGCATATTCATAGGGTTGGGTCTGACACCACAACTAGAACTGTCTGGATTGGCTTGGTTCATAGAGTAGTCGAAGGAACTCGAGCTATCTGGCAAAGGCTGGTACTCTTCTGGCACTGGTGTTCTGGACTGTGAAGGATGACTTATAGGATCTACATGAACTTCATACGGTCGAGTTGGTGTGGTAGAATTCACATAGTTTGAAGATAATGGTTTTGGAGTATGGTTACTTTCTGTTCTAGATGACACTGTGGTGTCGACAGTAGGTATGGGTGGTACTACTACTACATCATCATCACTCTCTGCAAACAAGGGGTCACACTCCATTTCATCTGAAAGTATACAAAATACATTGTTATTATAATTATTTTATGGAATTTAGATGAATAAAGAAGGATAAATGATGAATAGAGATGATCTCAAATCCATATTAAATTGAATAATTAATACATGTTAACATTTAAGTTTGATAGCTCAAGTTTATGGCTGAAATAACAGCTGTTATCACTTTGACTGAAATTTCAATATGTTTTTCCAAAGAACCTATTAAAATCTGGACTACTTAATAAAGACATTAGTTTAAGACATTCCTCTAACTAAAGCATATGTTTATAGAGGAGTAAGTGTCATTTCTGTCAATGTTTACAAGCAAATTTCAGCACTTACCATTTCTGGCTTGATTTTCAGATGTAGTTGAAGTGAATGCAGTGTCCAAAATGGCACTCAGCGATGGCCCTGGGACATCCCACGTCGATGATTGATCCCCATCGTGCCCCTTTTCAGTCATTTTGGTGTAATATATTTTTTATACTACCTACTTATATATTTTCATAATCAAGACTTCTGACAGAACCACAAAGAAACTACATCACAATCTACCCCATCTAATTGGAAAATTTTGCTTGGATTTAAACTGGATTTCTAAGCAATTTACTAATTTGTAGTTCTGGCCATTTAGGCAGTTTTTTTGACCGGAATTACGCGCAAATTGGATGAAACACAACAAAATACGCCAGGGATATAAAATGTATGACAATTGGATTTGACAGTTGTCAGTGCTACCGAATAATGCAGAAAAGTGCAGCCTATCTTAAATAGTGCTGCCAGATAAAAAACTGTACATGCACTGCACAGACATTCAGTATTTATTTGTTACTTTTATTTTATTTTATCAGCACCGTAGCTGTTTGGAAGAAGTTAGATTTATGGACAGAAATCTTACCGTTAAAATTAATTTATACTAGTATAAATTAATAAGATATAAAAAAGAGTAAGAAAAAGAGTAAATAATATATTTTATGATCAAATTAATATTTTTTATAGGCTGAAGATATTATATAAAATTAGGAACTTTATACGCAATTATAGGACCTACCTACCAATTTTTTTTATGTTTAAGTGAGTTGTTTGTTCGATTTTCTGTCTTTCTCACATTTGATATTTCAAAAAAGACATAATCGGCACAAAACGCACCTCAGAAGAAGGAATATAAATTTATTGTGCAGCACTGAACTTTATGAGAACATGATCAAGCTGTCACTCGTTAATTTGATTTCACACATATTTCACATCACGTTACGTCAGTGTCAGTCCAGACCTAAATCCAACTTATCCAACACCAATGAAAGTTTTGTTGGCTAAACTTAAACAATTTTACTGAAAGAAAGATAATCAAACATTATCTTGAATAGACAGAACAATACAAATAAACTATAAAAGGGGCATCGTCCGTCACATATAGCACAACAACCAAACAGATAAGACTATCCTACCTTAGTTCTACAGTACAACTATTGGAAAAATACTTTATGTATACTTTTTTATTTAATTTATGAGCCAATTACTTAACAAATTTAATAAAATACTGTACTTAACGAAGGACACGTCGATGGCTCATACAGTTTTGCCTTTGTTTATCCAGGGAGAGGTGGTGAAAGGCTTTGGGAGAGGGTCAAAAGATCTTGGCTGCCCTACAGGTATTAACTACTTAATAAGAATTCATTTCAAATTGCAGTATACCTAACTAAAACAATAGTTCATAGCTCACTTTCGTAACACAGTACCTTATATAGCTGAAATGTAGATTACCTACCATGCAAATTTTGTGTTACGAGCACCATTCATAACCCAGATGATGCATAAACAGCTGGTTATATAAAATACTAGCTTTCCGTCCTGCAGCATCGCCTGCTTTTTACACTTTCCCACAATTTTCTTTGCTTTAAACCTCAAATGAATGCAAAATTGTGGAAATTGGTTCGTGCATTCTGGAGTTATAGGGTCAGGAAGGAAAATCCGACTTATTTTTAAATAGTAGATAAGGTTTTTTTCTGCCTAATCACCATGATAATTCAGTTGTAGTGGTTTTTCTCTTTTTTATGTAAATGCGCTCACAGAAAAAAATATTAGTAATAAGTAGGTCTTACATGTTTCAACATTATCTGAACATTGGCAAATGTAGATCTGTTTTCTATATTGTTAAACTAAAATTCTTTATAGAAGATAATATCAAATAGCTGCTACAACTTTCCAAAAACATTCATGAAACCAGTTTTTAAATAAGAATTATGTAAATTACCATACCTACTTTAATCAATAACTTTATCTAAAATATTTTGCAGCCAATTATGCTCTTGAAGTTGTTCAGTCTTTGCCTAAAGATTTAGAACCAGGAGTTTATTATGGCTGGGCCAAAGTAGATGCTGGCCCAGTGCTCAAGATGGTAGCTAATGTGGGATGGTGTCCTTTTTATGCAAACAAACAGATGTCTGTGGTAAATATGATTTTACCTACATTACCTATTTAAAATAGAAACTATTTCTTTAGTCTTATCAACTTTTTTCAGGAAACACACATAATGCACAAGTTTGATACTGACTTCTATGGTTCAAACCTGAAGATTGGACTTGCTGGTTACCTTAGAGGTGAAAAAAACTTTGGTTCTCTTGAAGAATTGATTGAAGCAATAAAACAAGATATAGAGAATGCTGCAAAAAGCCTTGACCATTCAGAAGCTCAATCTATGAAAGAAAATATATTCTTTACTCAAGATAATTAATTATTGATGGTGAGGGAAATTACTTTGAGTACTTTCATAATCAAGAATTTAAAATATAGGACAAGTAATGATTGCTTAATGTATTAATTATAGCACTATTAACTGTATATTTTGATGTATAAACAATGATCCTATTATAGATTATATTTTTGTTAAGAATTTATATTATTAAATTGTTGAAATTGACTTCGGATTTTGATTCAAACAACTTCACCCTTTGAAAAAGCCTTTATTTATAGGTTTCACTGTAATTAACAAATCTGAAAAATTCACTCCTTCATTGTTGGAAAATAAACACAATTATCTTAAACTTAAGAAGTAGGGCTCTCTCTTCAGGTTATTTTCTTAATGTTGTTTTCTCCTAAACGAACAACCTGAAACAAAAGAATTGAATGTAAGGATGGCTTGAGATGAAGCTATCATAATTTGTTCAAGTAGGTCAAACACTTGTTGTAATCTCGCTTGAGACTCGGGTAAACAAACAAATACCAGATGAATGAACATTGGCAAATAGGCAACCAACGTATTTAAATACTATTTGTTATATTATAGTGATTGACTCTCACTTAAGTTTTCTAAAATGCCTGGGATCTAACTGGGAGGTGTGGGTTCGACTCCCACTCGAGGGCCAAGGTTACGTTGTGATCTTGTAATTTTTCTCATACCAATTTCTAATAACGTATTTAAAGGCTAAATTAGGTTAGCCATTTGAAATACTACCAAATGCTTTTTTACCAAAGCACAATGAGACCATTCACAAATTTTAGCTGTATGATTAATTTTTGTGGATTGGATGGAGCATCTTGAGATTTCTATTACTGTATTATTCTGCATATCTGGGATCTTATTATTAAGTACTTAATGATAAGTGCTCTTTAAGAAACATGAGGAATTTTAACCATGAATGCCATGTGTATTTGTTTATCTTATGTTTCGTAGGTTTTAATTGTGCCAATCCCCTTTCCTAATATTGAAATAAACAACTCAATAAAGTTTAATCAAACACAGTAAATATTAAAACATATTTACATTTGTATTGAGTAAATTTATGGAAAGATTATTATTATGGATGTCATTGTTTTAAACAAAATTTTTAAATAAACTTTAAATAATAGATAAATGAATAACAGTAATCAGCAATGCTGTTAATTTCACAAAGTGAAAATAAAAACTTGTGTAATATGACAACAAAGTAGAAATCGATTTATCTTTCAGATTATTATGAAATAGGTTGAAACAACGACAACTCACCTTCCGTTAGTCGGGCACGTCCACCAGTGGGCTGGCAGAGGATCGTAGAGCATCCTGCGCAAACGACCACCCTCTGTGCGTGACTAAAAACAGTGGTGATTTTGTAACATCCTGGGCATTTCACATCCATGAAGTACGAATTAGGATGTGGCACCAGTCTCTTCAACTTGTGTTTCCTTCTCTCCGACGCGGGCGAAGGGTGCAATAAGTCAATTGCGAGCTGAAATATCACAAGTTTAGGTTAGAACATCATCTTGGCACATCTTCTTTTTTATGAAAATGAAAGCTCGCTTCAAGTTCATGGGCATACAACGTGTTCATATTTCTAACGATCGTTCAACAAAATCACACGGCAGTGAGATTTTTAGTTGGAATTCGTTTGACATGTCAGTGGATGCCATGTGTATCCGCTTGTTTGGGCTAACTTGGGATTGCAGAACTATCATGTGGGCACTATTTTATCACAAAAACTATTGCATTATTTGTGGAATCACAGAAATAATATACGGCTAAAGATCACTGCGAAATTATATTCTTTCACGAATAAAAATACACACCGGCATGGTTACAGCTTTGATGCAGAACCGGAAAGGGAAAGGCTGCCAATGAACCAAAGACAACGTTTGTCTTTCCAAAGACAATTTTTCGTTTTTTTTTTGGCCAAATGTTTAAAATGTCACTGCCACTTGGTACACAATGTCAATTGCTTTTTTAAATGTCAATGTTTGATGTCACTTTTGCTTTGATTGAATTAAAATATGGTTTTTTTGTACAACATTTTTCAAACGAAGCGAAGCGTGTTTGTATTACATTTATCGAGTTTTAAAGCATCTTTCGTAATATTGCTCGTAAAAAAACCTTTCAGCTTTTGTTGCTTACTCCAAAATAAGTAATGGCTGATGATGAGTTCGATGGAGAAGATGCGGGTGGAGACTACGACGACATCGCCGAGGACGATGATAATATTGAAGAAACTGAAGAACAAGAGGAAGAAGGGTTCAATACACAGTGTCTGGCGCCAGGCCAGGCCGGCGGCGGCGTAGAGAAGGCCAAGAGAATCACCACGAGATATATGACGAAATACGAACGAGCTAGAGTATTAGGTGAGGTTATTGGAAATGTTTGTACGCATTGAATATTGTCAATATTTTAACATACTGTAATAATTATATTATCAACTTATAATATTTGAGGACAGAAGCGTTGGTAGGTATTTTCTAAAGAAAATAAAAAATCTTTATTACAGGTACCCGAGCATTGCAAATAGCAATGTGCGCTCCAGTCATGGTAGAGCTGGAAGGTGAAACAGACCCCTTACAAATAGCCATGAAAGAACTCAAGCATGGAAAGATTCCTATCATCATCAGAAGATATCTGCCTGACCATTCCTATGAAGACTGGAGTATTGATGAACTAATCATTATTGACCACTAGATTGATAGAATAGACTTATTAGCTAAGGACAAAAGTTTCAACATAAAACTAGATAACATGATTTGAATATTAGGTTTTTTATTTCATGTTTTCTATTCTAATCTCAAGTATGCTCTGATACATAGTGTAAACAAACTTGAATTGTTAAGCAATGAAGATTTTCTTGGTGAAGAATTTTTTAATAAAATAATCATTATTACATATATTTTTTATGCCATGTTTTAATTACACCAATTTCTGTTAATATGTAGGTTCCTTATGAAATAGTACCTAAGTATATATTTTTTATATAATTATGTTATTTGAAGTCTATGAATTTTGAGTGTTGTGCAAAATTTGTTCATAATATCAAAAAATTATTTATAATAAAATCAATCTCATCAAGGTACAAAACTTGTGACCATCACCAAAACCTAGAATTAAAAATAAATGTACTTACTACCTACCTATATCATAAATCCTAAATCTTATTTCAATACAAACTTGGTAATTATCGTCTTACAGGAAAATTTACGAAGTTTCACAAATCGTGACGTTAATAAGGGATTTATGTATCAGAAGACGGTCAGCAAGGTCGTTCTGTGTATTTAAATAAAGAATAAAATAAATTTATTTCTGTCACAAAAGGAAAACAAACAAAGTACATAAGAGTTAAGTAATCTTAAGAGCTAAAATCCTTATTAAAGACACAAATTGGTCACCACCACTCAGCATTTGCTGCAGAAGCTACGTGAGCAACAACAGCGCTGGTATTCTGTTGCGCCGCGGAGCGCGAAGATATTAAAATATGTATTTAATTACTACCTACTTACATTCATAGTTAGATTCTTTCTGCATCTTACCTGGTTAAACGTGATGGTTAAACCAATCCCCGATATAATGCATTCAACTGGGGATAGTGCCCAGTAGTTTGACGTAGGTCATAATAATATGATGATGAGAACCAGGTGGGTGGTGGGTAGCCAGTGTCGAGTCAAGCCCTGGCACCCACTCAGCACTCAATATCTCAGTATTAATCAGCTGGGCTTTATGCCAGTATGCATAGTACCTACCTACAAGCTATTATCACCGCCTATCATAAAGGAAGGGATAGGGATACCTCAACTCTTACGTAAACAGTAAATAGTTTACGTGCTCTCCCAAAATAGACGAGAATTCTGATTTGTAATTTTGTTATAAGTGAAATATTTATATAGGGTGTCCTAGAATGATTGATTAATCCGAATGGTGGCTATAGCTAGGTACACGGAGTCCATAATAAAAAAATAATTTAGGGCTCGATAAAAAAATGAAATAATCTATGTTAAGGTCAAATTACCCGCTCTGCAACACACAGAAGTCTCAGGTTCGATTCACGCCCAGGAACAAATGTTTGAACGATCTACAAACAATTGTTTCAGGTGTTCTGGGTTTTTTCTATGTCCCAATAATAAAGATCTATGTATGTTGTGAATTAGTTATCAGATGTCTAGAACCTACCTACCTACATACTCGTAACACAAGCTTCGAGATTACCACTGGGCTAGATTGCTGTGTGAATTGACCAGCAGTATTATTATTTAGAACAGAACAGAAAATTAATCACGAATCAGATACCTATATTTTCGTACTGACAACCTGCTGGAAGTTTCATCATTCAGACCACATGAGACCACTTTACCTACCTGCGTGGTAGAAGGCACTTTGGAAGACTACTAACTAAAGTATCAGACGCCTCTTTAACATGGTCAAGGCTTATAAACAATAGCCACATTTTCTTAAAGTATTTACTCCTAGCAGTTAATTGTCTCAGTTTCAGAATAAGGTAAGCACCTGCATCAGAAGATGTTATGATACTAAAAGATCCGTAAATGAAAATTTTCTTCCAAACGTTAAATCAGAACATTTGGCACACTAAAATATAACATTTATTTCAGACCATACAGATAGGGATAGGTAGGTACGTAGGCGCAGACTAAGCATGGACTTAAATATTGATGATGATGACTATTTCTTGTCATGTGTGCTAGAAAAACGAACCGATTGATAAAAGGCAGTAAATAATTTAGCAGATGGAGCGTGGCGAGTTCATCCGTAGAGAAGCGCAGGTCTGCGCGCGCGCAGCAGTGTCCGTGGGCCGCAGCTGTTGGCACGCGCACCGAGCTGAATATCGCCAGAGTTCCGGCCGGGTGGGGAGCGCCGCGCCCGCCAGTACCCCTCCGACCAGCGATGCTGTGCTGTCTCCGGAAATAGAGTACATAAGTCGCGTAATTCTGTGTCGCGAGCCGGCGCCTGAACCAATCTCCAAGCCGTCAAATCGCGTTTATATTTAGAATTGTAGAAATTCATCTCTCACCGAGATTCGTGCGCGACGTGACGGCTTCGGATCCGATACGAGTTGCATTCCCTCGGGGATGCAGCTCGCACCGGAATGATTGACAGGCTCAGTAGATGTGTGCTACGTTAGATCGGTGACGGGCGCGAGAGTGTGTGCAAATGACTGATAGCCCGACATAACGGGCGGATCTTCAACATGTGGACCAAAGGATTTGCGTTATGGAGGTGTATAGTGTGCACGCTGCTGGTGACTCTGGCGCTGGCGGCCGTGGCGCGGGGTGAGTCTGGCGGCGCGGCCGTGGCGGGCTCTCGCTCCCGGCCGCATCTTCGCGCTCTGCGTCACTACATCGTTTCTATTTTCAGCGTAACTTGCGCTGAAATTATGTAAAAAGCTCACGTATGTGGTCTATTTTTGGCGGCAACCTTAGGTGAAGTTCTAAGACAAACGATCTAGTGACCTAGATAGGCAGATTGACCTTACAATGTGTTCTGTATTTAAGAGATATTAGCGTAGAGCGCTTGTCGCCTGTTCCACGCAATGCTAGATACGTAAATAGAAATACAGGGGTTTGTCGTTTAGCGTCGCCATCTTGTGAAAAGCGATAGGACAGCCGAGACAGTAATATAAAAATGTGATCTGAAGTGGGTCATATCATATCATTTTTTTCGGAAATGCTTTACGTCGTTTCCTTTAACACCAATTAACATTATGTAGGTAGGTACCTAGCTACAGCTATTTTAATACTATCAAGAGTTCATAAACTGAACAGACTGTTAGGTAAGTATACCTTCTTGTTAGGTATTCTACCCTCTAGACGACAGAGACTACGCGCGGTGAGTTTAATCAAGCTGATTCGAATGTACAAAAAACAACAAATGAATTAGATCTACCAACTATCATTTAACACCGATGACTGGTGGTGATGATTCACCAAAGAAAATCACGCAAGTCTAGGTAATATTTTGTCACATCCTTCACCAAGAAAATAGGTATTACGAACCTAGCTACGCATCAGTAGCAATATATTTTCTGTTCTTACGCTCATCAAACTTGCGGAAGGTCAAACTAAAATACCACAACGCGAGATCCGATGATAATTTCTAACGCGTTGATAAATTCACTCAACGTTTTATGATGAATTGAGGTCTTCTAATACTAACAAGCGGATATAATAAGAAATCGGAATGATATGAGTTGGCTTATGGTAATAACTTTGAATATAGGGACATTATTGACTTTTTGCGAATTTTTCGACTTGCCTACACGTGTTTTTGAATGCTTAGGTCAGTCATGGTTACAATACGCACTATTAAACCTAGGAAGTGTTTATATTATAGGTACTATCTATAATTTGTAACAATTAACAATATCATAATAATGTTATAATGTCTTTTATATATTTACGTATAACCTGATAAACATAATGAAGTATCACTTGTCCATTTTAACAAGTTTTCAAAGTATTCAGAATTTTATAGTCACTTTCTTACTATTTAGGTACAGGTCCAATGTTTTTATGTCTCCAATACATTCAGAATATAACAAATAGTCTTAACCTCTATTGCCTAGGACCAATCTTTGAATGCATGAGAATGAGATTAATTTTAATATTCACAACGTTTTCAGGTGATGGTGAAGTACCCTCGGAATCACAATGCCGTCCATATATCGAGAAGGCTCTGAAAGAGCTAGAATCAGGAGATACAGACACAGGTAAAACCATTACATTTATATAAAATAAGTAGTACCTAGACGCAAGAAATTGTTATTTCTTGTTTGTGTTTTTTTATTGATTTAATTATTACATATTATTTCCATCTTAACTTAACATTGTTGGTACTTACCTTTTTCATTCAGACCTACTTTTTTTAACTTACTAATAGTTTTTTGATCTGGGCCTAGCCAAGGTCTAAAAAGAGATAAACATACACTTTATCGATGCCATAAAACAATAAAGAAGATAATTAAAGAAATATTAATTAGGTATCTAATGAGGTATCTATTATTGCATTTAAGCAAGAATCAATGATCAATTTGGCAACTAGACCGCAAATATTCTTCAGTTCTCACTCATACATACCTATTTACATAGTCTATTTATAATTTGTATGCACTTAAATAATCGCTTCAACATAAATAACAAATTATTTGTCACCTATGCAGCAGCACAAGTACGCCCAGATCCAACTCCCTTAAAACAAATTTATAATTACATATCACGATGGTTTCGTGGTATGATATATACATATATATTTATAAATTATGAATAATATAGAAACTATTCAGTCGGATCTGGATGCGCTTGCTCTTGCTGCAGTAATTAGAAGTGACATTAATGATGTTAAAAGACACTTTTTTAGAAATAACAAAACACACACATTTAATATAATTGCCCAAAACATTCGTAGTATAAAAAAAAACATGCCTTCCTTTCTTACACTTTTACATAGATCGGACCTACCTTGGGATGTAGTGATTCTTACTGAGTGTTGGCTAAAATCAACAGATAGTTTCATTCCTAACATCAATAACTACACTTATATTAACACCACAAAACACCTTTCACAAAATGAAGGTGTAGTAGTTTATCACAACAAAGATCTTAATATTACAACCGAAGAACCTTCATTATCTGGTGCGAACTGTATTGTACTCAAATACAAAGATGACACATGCATTATTGCCATATACCGTCCTCCTGGACACAATGTTAATGACTTCATTGAATCCCTTGACCAACTTCTATCGAAACTGCACTACTTTAAGAACATTATCATATGCGGTGATATTAATATAGACATTGTTCCAAATACCAAAGACAACAGTTCTCATGAGTATCTTAACATCCTTGCTAGTCACGGTATACTACCGGGTCATACTCTGCCAACTCATGGTTTAACATGTTTGGATCATGTATTACTAAAAACAAAATTAGAAGCAACTTGTGTTATAATTAACTCATCCATCACGGACCACGAGTGTACTGCTGTATGTATCTACCCTGAAGAAAAAATAGAATATAAAATCAATAAAATAAATAGAACGGATCACATTGGACTAGATAAGTATATGAAACAATTGAACATACAAGAAATTTTAAGCTGTGATGAAGTTGACAAGGCTACAGATGTACTAATAAAGCTAATTGTCAATGGTATTCAGACTAACACCAAAGAAGTTTATATCCCCAAACGCAAACGGATTAGCAAACCATGGATTAGCATGGGATTACTCAGGTGTATGAAACATAGAGACAATTTGCACAAAAAAGTTAAAAAAGATCCTAACAATACAGATTTGAAGCTTATATACAAACGATACAGAAATTTCTGTAATGCGCAACTAAAAAAAGCTAAAAAACGTTATGAAATTAAAAATATTAAAGAAGCTGGTAAAAATAGCAAAAAACTTTGGAATGTTGTAAAATCTTTGACTAATTCACACAAACCTAAACTAGACTCCTCTAACCTACTATTAGGTGAACACCCTCAGGATAACATAAATGAGGTTAACAATTACTTTGCTCACATAGGCAAAAAGCTTGCAGAACAGCAATCTTGTCCTAATGTAGCTAATAATATCCGGGTTGACAATACGTATCCTGACTTACTAAATTCTTTCCAAATTATTCCAACAGATGAAGACGAAATTTTTAAAATTATTAATCAATTGAAAACAGATTGCGCAGTGGGTCAAGATCTGATTTCAAATAAACTTATTAAAAAATACGCGTATCTACTTACTCCAGCAATTAGTCATATTTGTAACCTCTCTATCGCGAATGGTATTTTTCCAACAGCCTTTAAAACTGCTGTTATTAAGCCTATACTCAAGGGTGGCCCTGGAGACTGTGTCAACAACTACAGACCTATTTCTCTTTTACCAACGCTATCAAAAATCTTAGAGAAAATCATAAACATAAGATTAGTAAACTATTTAGAATCACGTAAACTTCTTTCATCATCTCAATTTGGCTTTCGACAAGGAAAATCTACATCAGATGCCGTAAATAATCTTGTTGACACAATAATAACTAATTTAGACAAAAAAAGGAAATGCCTCACGATTTTTCTAGATCTTGCTAAAGCTTTTGACACAGTCTCCGTTCCACTCTTGCTTTTAAAATTAGAACGATGCGGTATCCGAGGGATCCCTTTAAAATTGTTCACCAGTTATCTTACTTCTAGAAAACAACGAGTCAGGATAGGTAATTGGACTAGCAGCGAGGAAACAGTGTCTTATGGCGTACCACAAGGCAGTATTATCGGCCCTACTCTGTTCCTCCTGTATATTAACGAGTTATGCGACATGAAAATTGACAACAGCAGCATTTTTACCTACGCAGACGATACAGCTGTCTTTTTTAGTGGTGAAAGTTGGCAGGAAGCTTTCGATTCCGCACAGACCGGTTTTAATCACATTTGTCTTTGGCTAAATCTTAATAAACTAACCTTAAATGTAACAAAATCAAAGCTCATTACTTTTGCACTAAAGAACAATCTCACACCTTCTTCAAATTTCACTATCAAAGCTCATAGATGTATTAGTACAAATACCAGTTGTGACTGTACACCTCTTGAAAGAGTCAGCAACATCAGATACCTTGGAGTTATTCTGGACCAAACATTATGCTTTAAACCACATATTGAAACTCTTGTTCCCAGGTTGCGTAAACTAATTTATCTTTTTAAATGTCTAAGACCTGTAGCTACCTCCCACGTTTTGCATATGGTTTATAGCTCACTCTGTAAATCGTTAATTGAGTACTGCATCACATCGTGGGGTGGATTAGCTAAAACTCACTTATTGGAAGTGGAGAGAGCTCAACGCGCCATCCTTAAAGTTGGAGCCGGACTGCCCTTCCGCTACCCCACAGTAGATCTTTTTAAGAAATGGAATGTCCTTACGGTCAGACAGACATATATTCTAAATACAGTACTTCAAAAACATAAAGAACTAAAATTTGAACCCTCTCTACTAGAAAACAAAAGACGAAAAGGAAAAGTCTGCGTTAAAATGAGCTTAAATACTAAGAAATCCAATCACTATTACTGCTTCCAGGGCAACTATCTATACAACAAACTTAATCAGACCCTTAAATTATACTCACTTTGCAGATATGGTTGCAAGAGAAAGCTAACACTTTACCTAAAATCCCTTAACTATGACGAAACTGAAAAAATACTTATACCATTAAACTAATTCTATGCTAAGTAACAAGCAAATCTTTTTATTTATTTCTTAATTATTATATACTTTTAGCTTTCCGCCAGCGTCTTTTTCCGCGTCGTTTTGAATTTTCCCGCGGGGGAAAGTATCCAATGTCCTTCTCCCGGTTGAAACCTATCTGTCCACCAATTCTCATCCAAATCGTTTCAGCCATTCTTGAGTTATAAGTAGTGTAAATAATCACAACATTATTTTATTCTTTTATTTATACAGATTTGCTAAAGTTTACGGATTTACTAAAATACCTACACAATAATAATTCTTATTTATCTAAATAATTTATAAACTACTTTTGTAACATAGCTCACCTGTTAATTTACTTATTAATTTTTTAAGTCTCTCAAACCCAATCAATCATTATACTATTTACATTTAAAATATTCTCACAGATTACATTAATTGACAACATTTATAAATTTAAGTTATTCAAAAATAAACTCTAACTCAAGTGTTATATATACTTACCTAACATTAATACTATACATACATTATATTTACATACATTATACTTACCTAACATTAATATATACTTACCTAACATTAATACTATACCTACTCGTGTATACATTACATGATAACTACATTACATAAATGTACATACCCTTATAAACTCAGATTAATTAAACCCAGCGCACAACAAACTACATACCATAATAAAAACTTTAATCCTCTATTTTTAGCTATTTATGAGTTTTTATTTAACAAACACTCATACCATAATAGGTATGAGTGTTTGTTAATATAGAAACTCATTACAAGTTAAACACTCATTATTTGAATTACATCACCAACAACATACATAAACACTTGCATACAATACAATCAATTGAAGTTGCTAAGTAAGTACTCAGGAATATTTAATTCTATTTTGCTTACTATAATCATTTTTTGTAAGTACCAACAAACCGAGTGGTGGGCCTGGTGACCTGTAATACAGGTTCTATCGAACCTATCTCAGGCACCAGTCTCTCACAAAGTTTTCCAGTACGACCACAAATGTGTGAAATCAATTTAGATTATAATTTCTTTTAGTATTTATACCATTAAGAATCCACAACATTTTTGTAAACCTTATTGTAATGTACTGTTTTGTGAGAGAAAATAAAGATATATTTTATTTTATTTTTATTAGTTCCGATTTGAGAAGTTGTAACTACTAGAAAGGTTAATTTATTAGATATTTTAAATGGTTTGTTGGAATTAGTAATGAGCCATCAGCTAGCCAAATAGTTGATCTAGTGATCTATGTTGTCAATTCGTGTCTTTTCGGTGATGCACACAATGCCAGGACATTAAGATCTTGGTTTTATTGCCATTTAAATCGTCTCATTGTCCACTTCTTAATTGATTATTTTTATTTAAAACGGTTTATAAATAAGTTAACTCGGTAACTAATCAAAGTAAGTCTGAATGAAATAGGTAAGTACAAATTTATTAATACAGTCCTTGAAAATGCTCGTCTAAAATTACAATCTATTTTTAGAGTCAATGAGATAATACTGTAGTAAATAGAGTAATAAATAGAGATGAGTTCAGAGCGTTAATGTGGAAGACTGAACAGAATTATGGTTCCAAATTAATTTAAGTAGATAGGTAGATTCATAGAAATTGATCGTCGAAGGTCTATAGCGCCGTTGCATTGTTTCTAACGAATGCAATATTTTATTTTATTTCACTTACAAAATTTTGGGAAACTATAGGTACCTATTTAAATTACAAATTCTAATGCGTGGACAAGAGATAGTGCAAGCGTAATGCAACATATTATAAATCTACGGATAAACAATTTGTGATTGTTGGCAAAGGTTAATGTATATATTTACACAACACTACGATTAGCAAGTTTGTTTTCCAACTACAGCTGCAATGTTTAAACAACTCATTTCAGATTCTGCAGAAAAAAACGATAGTAGTGAAGTAAGTATAAACGATGAAACGAATGAAGCAAATTCATCTGAAGGAGTTGAATCGACTGATAGCAAAGAGGATAGTAAAGAAGATGACGCACCATCGATAGAAGTAGCAGACGAGCCCTACGTTTCGCAAGCGTCAGTAGAAGAATTAGAGGTTAAAAATGACGACAACTCCAAGGAAGACGATGACGGAGACAGCAAAGAACAAGACGCAGATGATAGTAAAGAAGACGACGGAGACAGCAAAGAGGACACAGCATCTGCTGACGACCAATCAGCCGAAAAAGGTATGTATCATAAACATTAAATTCTATGCGTATTCTAATACAAATGGTTTAACACATATGATCTATTATGATCGTTATCATTAATAAAAAAAATAAACATCGCGGTTTATTTAAAAACGAAGATATTTTACTTCATGAAATTATTTATTTAATATTTTTTAATTTCCAACAATTCCTCAATTATTAATTTTCAACCATCGTTAATACTAAACGTCTAAAACGATGTACTTATTATATTTATAGAAGGAGAAGATGAACAAGAACAAAACGATGAGGCTGGTGCAGCTGATGACGATGATTCCAAAGAAGACACCGATGATGACAGCAAAGAATCTGAAACAGCTATAGATGATGCTGGCACAGAAGCAGCTGACGATGATAAGTCTGAAGAAAAATCTGAAGACGCTGATGATTCTGACGAAGCTAAAGATGAAGACAAATCAAATGAAGATGATGGATCTCAAGAAAAGGCTGATGATTCCCAAGAAGACAAGGAGGACTCGCAGGAGGATAAAGATGACTCTAAAGAGGACGATGATGCTCAAGCAGCAGTAGACGATACTGACTCTGCTGAAGACAAGACCGAGTCAGAAGACAAAGATGATTCAGGAGAAACGAAAGATGAATCAGATGAAGCTAAAGATAATTCTGGTGAAACAAAGGAGGAAACTACTGAAGATAAAGACGAATCTGGAGAAGAAAAAGAAACATCAGCGGAGACGTCAGATGACGACGACAAAAAACAGTCTGATGAAGACAAATCAGATGAAAAAGAAGATTCTAAAGAGGAAACTACTGAAGCTGACGGAGGGGTAGATGAAAAGTCAGAAGAAGAGAAAGATGAGAGTGAAGGAGACAAGTCAGAAGGAGAAGAACAAGCCGATGAACCAGCAGCTGATGATGATGATGAAGATGATGACTCAACGGAAGAACCTGGAGCACCAGAAGAGGAGTTATTATTCGTAAGTTTAAATTTAAACTCTATTTAATTTTATTAAAGTTAAAATAATATTAATTCGCGTTAATTAACGTGTGTTTCGTTTTCAGGAAGTCGAAATACCCGACAATCTTAGATCTCGCGACCACGTCAAGCAGATTTTGAGACTAGAGGAGGAAGCAAGTGAAAATGAGCTTACAATTGAAAAATCAGCTGATATCATACTCAGAGATCTGAAGCGGATTTATGACAACTCTATCAAACCTCTAGAAACTCTATTTAAATACAGAGATCTTAGCAACAGGCATTTCGGAGACCCTGAAATATTTTCGAAGCCGTTGGTGCTGTTCATGGGACCCTGGAGCGGTGGAAAGTCCAGCATTTTGAATTATTTGACCGGCCTCGAGTTCACGCCATGGTCCTTGAGAACTGGTAAGTGTTAGATATGCATATCTATACTAATTTTATAAATTAGGTACTCCAGTGTTGGATAGTAGGTAAAAACATTTTTCGGGGAAGGCCTGACCCGCCTGCGGCTTCGCCCACGTTAATTACATGTTTTCTTCCTTGGGCTACAACGACTATTTAAAAATAAAAATCACCTAAATCGGCCCAGCTGTTTTTGTGTTATAACCCAAGTGGCATTTATTTTTGTATAAACTACACTATACATATGTAGGTACAGTCAGCAAAAAATGTGGTCTACCACCTGATTCATTTGTACGTGAGTAAAATTATGTTAGAAAAGTCAACTATATCGATCACATTACAAATTACATCGCACAGAAACTTTTGTCAAAACTGGTAGACCACTTTCTTGGCCTTGTACATAACTTAAAGAAACACTAGCGAATCTGTGGGCGGGTCGGCTAGTAGATACTTAAATACACCAACACCGACTCTTCGATATTTAAAATGTATCTCTTTGCAGGTGCTGAGCCATCTCCCGCTTACTTCAACATCCTGATGCACGGCGAAGAGCCGCAGGTACTGGACGGCACGCAGCTGGCGGCCGACTGGACCTTCTCAGGACTGCAGAAGTTCGGACAGGGGTTGGAAGAGAGGCTGAGGGGCTTGAAGTATCCTAGCAAGATTCTAGAGAAGGTAATATTACTAAACATAAGTAGGTAGATACCTAAGTAAAGTCGTGTTAATAGTTGTATAAATCAGGAAGGGCTGAAACGATTTAGCTGAAAATTGGTGGAGAGGTAGTTTAGGCCAGGAACAGGACATAGGATTTCACAGCGGGAAAATATTATAACGCGGGCGAAGCCGCGGGCGGAAAGCTAGTTAAATATTTAGGTAAAGTGGTGTTAGTTATACTATTTAAAACTCGGAAAGGGCTGAATCGATTTAGCTGAAAATTGGTGGAGAAGTAGCTAAAACCAGGAGATGGACATAGCATAGGCCCGCCGGAAAATGTATTTAACGCAGAGGCGATGCGGAATGTTTTTATTCATTTTAACATTCGAAAGCAGAATATTTAGCGCATGTTTCAAATTCATATTTTTAAAGTTATCGCCCATATTTCAAATCATTCACGAAAACAATGTTGTTTATTTTGTAGCACGTGGAGTGGGCGCACTATTATATGTGTATTTTCAAGGTATAATACATAATTAGTTATACAGAATAAGTCAGCTGTTTATAAATCAGGGATTGTTATTGGCCAGCATTATTTCCAATTTTAAATTCAAACTTAATTTTTTTATCAATCTGACAGGTGAACATCGTAGAAATCCCCGGTATCCTGGAAGTACGTAAGCAGGTATCCCGCGTGTTCCCCTTCAACGACGCCTGTCAATGGTTCATCGACCGCGCCGACATCATCTTCCTTGTCTATGACCCGTCCAAGCTGGACGTCGGCCCGGAGACGGAGGCTATACTCGACCAACTCAAGGGCAGAGAGTCTCAGGTACCTAACACTTATTTTATGTTATCGTGACTTTTTATTTTTGAGAGAGAAAAAGGGTTTTTAAGATAATAAATAAATATTGTTGGACAATACGCACAATTGTGTTACGGTCACTAGATTACTGATATACTTAAGAGCCCTGTTAAATTTTTGAAGTTTTGCGAAATTGGATATTTTATGCACCACGTGACCGGCGCATCACGCGTATTCTATGAAAAATACTAAATGATCTTGATACTTCGTCGATCTAAAACATACAAATATACTAATAATTATTTTAGATCTGTAGAAAATGGCATCGAATAAATTCCATTTTATTGAGTGGATTTTTTTCAGTTTCATTCTGAAATAATTATTATATTAATGTTTTTATTTAATTGATAGGTGTTTAATATATTTTCCTAAATTCAAAATGGCGGATATTTTTATTTCAATATTTGAATCAATTATGTTTTATCTTAATAATATCAATATTCATTTTAAATCTGATTGATTATTTGAAATCAATTAAGTACATAATTTTAAATTAAAACATTCATGATTAATAATTATCTATATAAGAATAAAACTGAAAATAGTCTTATTGAAGTTAAATGTCCTCATTCATCTCATCTTATGGGCTCATTATTAAACCGATTCTTCTGAAATTTGATGTGTAGGTTTGTAATTAAATGTTTTTTTTGTCGAATGTTGGGACTTTATGTAAGTTCGAAAGTCTAAATTGAACGGACTAAATACAAATTCTAATTATAACAAAACAAATAAATTATATTACCTATATATATATTTAAGTTGCTTGTTTTGTTAGATGGTATATTTGTGTTTGAATAAATAAAAGTTTCGTTAACGAAACTTTTATTTATTTCGTTAACGAAACTTTTATTTATTCAAACACAAATATACCATGTTATTATCATTATGTTTAGGTATTATCTTTGTAGTTTCGAACTTTAAATTTATTTTTATTTTATTACGAACTTATTGAAAATATTTCATTTATATATTAAAAAAAGTGGCCAAGTGCGAGTCGGACTCGCCCATGTAGGCTTCCGCAGCAATTGTTTATATGAAATAGTTTATGACGTATTATAAAAAAACTACTTGATAGATTTCGTTCAAACCAATTTTCGTTGTTAGTTTTTATGGTTATGTATAATATATATTTTTTCTAGATTTATCATCCTCTTAGTTTAGAAATTAGAGGGGGGGGGACACTCTGTTTTCCACTTTGGAAGAGTCTCACGTCCAAACTATTAAGTTTAGAATTAAATGGTTTTAGAAACATTGTTATGATTTTAGAAGACCTATTCATAGATACCCCACACGTATGGGTTGGATTAAAAAAAAGTTTTTAAATTTCAGTCCTATGTATGGGGACCCCCGAATTTTATGATTTTTTTTTCAATTATTTTCTGAAATCTTAGTGCGGTTAACAGAATACATCTACTCACCAAATTTCAACGTTATAGCTCTTATAGTTTCCGAGAAAAACGGCTGTGACATACGGACGGACAGACGGACGGACGGACGGACGGACGGACGGACGGACGGACGGACGGACGGACATGACGAATCTATAAGGGTTCCGTTTTTGCCATTTGGCTACGGAACCCTAAAAAACCAACCCGCACTTGGCCAGCGTGGTGAATTAAGGCCTAATCTATCTCGTCAAGAGAGAAGTCCCTATCCCAGCAGTGGGAACGTGAATAGGGGTGTTATTTTATATACAGGGCGTCCCAAAATTATGGGCCATGAAGGGGAAGTACCATATATATCGTTGATAGTGAATTTTGCTCAAAGAAGACTTCATTTTATTTTAAAAAGTAAGTAATTTAATTAATTAATTTACAAAAAAAAATGTTTCATGTTTTTTATTTGATTAAAATAATTAATTTCACGTTGTTCCTTTCTTTTAAAATACTATGTTACTTAAGCAGAGTTATTATTTTTTAGCTTTTCTTTCGATTGGTATCATAAAAATCGAGTATTTTTTTTCTACATGTAAGTCGGTTCGATTCCCAGACAAAGCAAGTAATTTTTAGAAAATCAATGAATGCAGAATTACTAACTTTTAAAAATAAAATGAAGTCTTGTTTGAGCAAAATTCACTATCTACGATATTTAAGGTACTTCCCCTCCATGGCCCATAACTTTGGGAAGCCCTGTATTTATTAGAAAGGTACATATTTAATGTTTACAATAAATAATATATTTATTAGAAAGGTACATTATTTTTTGTTTACATATTGGATACTCGGTAAAAATAAGAACAAAAAATTACGGAATATTTTCTTTGTAATAAATATTATGGAAATCTATACTACAATTATCAAGCTGAGGAGATTGCTTGTTTATTTGTTTGAACGTGCTACTCAGGAACCGCGGGTCCGATTTAAAATATGATTTCAGTATTGGATAGTAAAATGATCGAAAAAGGCTATAAAACATAAACTAGTAAATAACGTAAAAACGCAAGCGCAGCTGTCGGCGGGTCGGCAAGTTAGTCATAATCTAAAAAAATCATAGGCATAATTACATTTAGTCGTTGGACGGTTTCACCAAAAAAAGTTGCCTTGTTGTTTTTTAATTAGGATAGATAACTTTAGATATGCAATCCACATCCTACAGCATAACCTCCAAATAAATAAGGTTAAACAAGATGACAATGATGTGGTACAATTCTTAGGCCAGCAACATTTGGTACAATTCTTAGGCCAGCAACAACAACAATTGACCGTTATCAATAAAAATAACAATTGATCGTTATCAACGGATCAACTTATGTCGGTCGTAGTATCGCAATAACACATACACGCACACTAACAGCGTTTTTACAGCAATTGACAGTCCCACACACTGACATTTTACGAAATATTTCTATATTTTATTCAAGAACAACCGACATAGGTCCGACCTCGACAAGCGCTCGCGCGGTACTAAATGGAAAAAGCCGGCGGAATGAAAAAACTACTAAATTATGGTAGTTTTATTTTATTCATAAAAAATTACCAAAACCGTTCTACAAATTAAAATTAATATCATAGTTTAAGCAAATGTTGATAAATATTTTGATATAAATATGACGTCCCATTGATTTAGAACTTCGGAGTTATTGAGGTTTGTTTCGAAGCATTTTCGGTCGATATTAAATTCGGTATATCTTTAGAATAAAAGCATTTAACGAAAATGTACTCTACTCTAAATGAAGAATAGGATATACGTAACATAATAAAAATTAGTTTGATCGCCCATATTCGTTAGAATCTACAAATTAGAGCTAAGAAAACAGGTCTTCGAGCGTTTTTTACGAAACATGTATCCGGAGAATGATTATTACTCAATATATAAACAAGTTATCTAAAATGTTTCTTACTACTTTTGTAGAGGAGAAAACGAACTATTATAAAGATGTAATTGTAATATCAAACAACTAACGTAAACCATAGAATTAGGACGAGAAAACCGAACAATTTCGCGATTTCCGGTAAAAGGCCTCTTACATAATTACATACATAGATAGGTTTTTTTATCATATATATAAATTACATCCAGAACACCCGGGGCAATTATATTTGCAGATCAAACAAATTTTGTCCCGAGACGGCTATCGAAACCGCAACCTCTGGTATCGCAGGCCGGCTGTTGCCCGCTGCGCCACATGGCAAGATGCCTGTTGAAAATGTATTATTGCCCGGAATAAGGAGATTTCAAACGATTTTCAATAAACCGACCCGAATAACTTGTGCCAAAAGACGTAAATTTAATGGGCTAAGAAGAGATCGTTAAATAAACCCCGACGCATTTAGTTGATTTGAACAATGCTCGTGTTATTTACATAACTGCGGCAACGGTAATACCCCGCAGGTTCATTACCACAGCCACAACAAAATTAGTTTTGTAATAAATCTAACTAAGATACCAAAGAATCTCTTATTTTCCCTGACTTTGGTTCTTTGGTTGTTACTGTCACATTATTAAACTGAGTTCACGTTAAGTTTAGAGTGACTTGAGCGTGTTCTATCGAAATTTTAATAATTCATCTTTGCTCGAAAAGCTTCAACTGTTTATTTCAAGTGTTTACTTTAGACGGTACAAATTGTATTATCAATTGTTGGTTTCAAGAGTTTAACTTTAGACGGCGCGGCGTTCCAAATTGTATCATCAACCATTTAATTACAGACTCGCATCCTCCTCAACAAAGCGGACACAGTGAAACCCGAAGAACTAATGCGCGTCCAAAGCGCTCTGATCTGGAACATATCACCCCTGATGAGCTCCGCGCAGCCGCCCGTAATGTACACGGTGTCGCTGTGGTCCATGCCGTTCGAGGGCGGAGCGCCCGCGCGGCTGCTGCAGGCCCAGGAGCGCGAGCTGCTGAGAGACCTGCGACACGCCGTAGACAAGCGCATAGAGAACAAGATCGCTAGCGCTAGGAGATTTGCTGTAAGTTTATTCTCTAATATCTTTAAATATGAGCTCCGCCCGTAATGTACACGGTGTCGCTGTGGTCCATGCCGTTCGAGGGCGGAGCGCCCGCGCGGCTGCTGCAGGCCCAGGAGCGCGAGCTGCTGAGAGACCTGCGACACGCCGTAGACAAGCGCATAGAGAACAAGATTGCAAGCGCTAGGAGATTTGCTGTAAGTTTATTCTCTAATATCTTTAAATATGAGCTCCGCCCGTAATGTACACGGTGTCGCTGTGGTCCATGCCGTTCGAGGGCGGAGCGCCCGCGCGGCTGCTGCAGGCCCAGGAGCGCGAGCTGCTGAGAGACCTGCGACACGCCGTAGACAAGCGCATAGAGAACAAGATCGCTAGCGCTAGGAGATTTGCTGTAAGTTTATTCTCTTATATCATTAAATATGAGCTCCGCCCGTAATGTACACGGTGTCGCTGTGGTCCATGCCGTTCGAGGGCGGAGCGCCCGCGCGGCTGCTGCAGGCCCAGGAGCGCGAGCTGCTGAGAGACCTGCGACACGCCGTAGACAAGCGCATAGAGAACAAGATCGCTAGCGCTAGGAGATTTGCTGTAAGTTTATTCTCTAATCTAATATCTTTAAATATGAGCTCCGCCCGTAATGTACACGGTGTCGCTGTGGTCCATGCCGTTCGAGGGCGGAGCGCCCGCGCGGCTGCTGCAGGCCCAGGAGCGCGAGCTGCTGAGAGACCTGCGACACGCCGTAGACAAGCGCATAGAGAACAAGATCGCTAGCGCTAGGAGATTTGCTGTAAGTTTATTCTCTTATATCATTAAATATGAGCTCCGCCCGTAATGTACACGGTGTCGCTGTGGTCCATGCCGTTCGAGGGCGGAGCGCCCGCGCGGCTGCTGCAGGCCCAGGAGCGCGAGCTGCTGAGAGACCTGCGACACGCCGTAGACAAGCGCATAGAGAACAAGATCGCTAGCGCTAGGAGATTTGCTGTAAGTTTATTCTCTAATCTAATATCTTTAAATATGAGCTCCGCCCGTAATGTACACGGTGTCGCTGTGGTCCATGCCGTTCGAGGGCGGAGCGCCCGCGCGGCTGCTGCAGGCCCAGGAGCGCGAGCTGCTGAGAGACCTGCGACACGCCGTAGACAAGCGCATAGAGAACAAGATCGCTAGCGCTAGGAGATTTGCTGTAAGTTTATTCTCTAATCTAATATCTTTAAATATGAGCTCCGCCCGTAATGTACACGGTGTCGCTGTGGTCCATGCCGTTCGAGGGCGGAGCGCCCGCGCGGCTGCTGCAGGCCCAGGAGCGCGAGCTGCTGAGAGACCTGCGACACGCCGTAGACAAGCGCATAGAGAACAAGATCGCTAGCGCTAGGAGATTTGCTGTAAGTTTATTCTCTAATCTAATATCTTTAAATATGAGCTCCGCCCGTAATGTACACGGTGTCGCTGTGGTCCATGCCGTTCGAGGGCGGAGCGCCCGCGCGGCTGCTGCAGGCCCAGGAGCGCGAGCTGCTGAGAGACCTGCGACACGCCGTAGACAAGCGCATAGAGAACAAGATTGCAAGCGCTAGAAGATTTGCTGTAAGTTTATTCTCAAACATATAAATAAAAACCTATAAATAAATAATTTGCACGCCAGTATTGGAAATACATCTAGCTACGTAGACTTAGATCGGGAAAGCGTGGGAGACTTTTTAAAAACAATTATTTAATATAAAAGTGAATTTAATAATTGGCGTCTTTACAGTTCAGTGGCTACGAACAGAATGAATTTCTTAGCCTGTCAATTATACAAGACTGGGGGCTTATTGTTTATATTAACTTTCCTAGTAATGCCACCCTGGTGCCGGATGGGCCAAAGACAGCTATGATCAAATTATAAGAATTAAGTCTATGTTTATATAATGACAATGTTAGAGCTATGGAAAAGTACAGTGAATGTAATTATTGACAAAAGAATTAACAACGGCTACATTGTGGCCGGGGTAACATAACTCCTCCCTCCGTAAGTTCGAGATCATCTGAGGGATGAAGGACATCTGAGGGATGAAGATTATCTCGATTACAAACTCTTAGCCAAATTTGATATACTCTTTTCTTAAATACTAATAAAATAAAACATAATATAAGAATGAAACATAATACAGTGTTTCCTACACTAATACCCTTATATTCTAATAAAGAGTCACGTTTAGCACTGTTTATTTCACTTTCACTGAACTTTATATTTCCACTTTTCTGTAAAAGTAAATTTAAGAACTGTATATCGGTCAGGTCCACGTTATTCAAGTTGATGGGTTGCCTTTGCAGGTTTTCCGAAGAGTTTAGCTGTATCTTGGGTAGATTTATTACGGGAAGCTTTTTATATGTTATTTCAATTCCTTGATTTTGATGCCTTTTCAACTTTATGTTGTTTATTTTAACTTCACAGTTATTTTCAATTGATAAGAGGTACGTTCCATAGAGCGAGTCCTGCGTTATCTCGTCCTTGCAATATTTCGTAAGGAGCGTCTCTTTTGTTGTAAAAATTATCCATGTGTTAACTTGTACGAGGTTAATCTTAATTTCTTTGATGGAAACGGGAATCGGATGACAGTTTGAGATGTTACTGGAGAACTGCATCAGACTTATGATACAGACGTCGTCATCGATCGGCGAAATATCAGTCTGATGACAGAGATAGCGGTCTTCGTCGATCTCGCGGCATGACTGGGAGAGCGACCTAGCTTTCAACCCTTTCACAAGGACGTATGGATATTTAGGAAGGATCAACGAGGTAAGACCACTGGATTTGTCAAGGACAGGTAAGGGAATGAGCTTATAATAATTAAATATATCTTTCATAATCAAAGGTACCTGTAAAATGAACTTTATCTGATGTTGTTTCATATACGCTTTTGTCTCTATACATTGCTCTATTTTAATTAAATTTTCAGTATTTACTGTAGAAGGTAACATTTCAGACATTTCAATTTCTTTTAATAACAATAATAATTCTTCAGAGTCTACTATAGATTGATGTAACATTTTAACTTTAGCAAAAGTAATAGCTGTTTCAATTTCGTTCAGTCTCATATAGAGTATCTGAAAATTATGTGTAAATATATTATAAAAATGAATTAATTTATTACTAACTTGGAATAATTTGGAATCGTTCAGACTTTTATATATTTCATGCATATTTTCTTCAATAAAAGCAAAGTTACGTTTTGTAGAGTTAGCTAATTGAGTAAAAGTACCAACCATTTCAGAAACTATCGTTAACTTGTTTGCAATTGCGATTTGTTTAGTTTTAACACTGTGAATTAATTTTTCATACCTAATTGCGTCATCGTTATCTAAATTACCGGTTATAGCTTTAACTAACGATCCTAGGGGATTAAGAAGGCCGCGTTTAGCTCTAATAGATGGGATTAGTTGCCTATACTTATCTATGGTTATGTTCATAGCGTAGTCCGCCTGTGCCGTTACTTCAACGAAGTCTGAATCGAAACTTTTTACGTCATAACAACTTTCAACGTGTCTCTTTAATCTTACATAGCTATCAATATTAATTTCTAATTCTTCACTTAATAGTGCTAAATCTAATGTCTTAATAATAGTCCAGGTGTCATGACTAACCACCGCTTGACCTTCCTTTACAGGTAGAAGTCCTGGATTCCTCTCAATCTGCTGAAGACGAAGGTCCTGGCTTAGGATCCCTGGGACCAACAGCAGGACTAACCTGTGGAGGACGTCTAATGTCTTTAATGGGAACTTTAGTATTCCTATTTTTAGTCATGACGGGTACTATGTTTCTTTCTATAGCTCCAGTGACCAGAGCTTTCTGATAGCGCGGTTTGTCTTTGCTGCGCCTAGTGTTTACTCCTTTAATAAAGATTTCATCGCCTACATCAATGTCAAAATCTTTTTCACCACCACGTTTTTGAATTAAATTTATCTTTTTGTCAATGATTTTATTGGTTAAATATTCATATAAAAATTTAGTTCTACGGACATGTTCTTTTACTAATTGTTGAGTAAATTGTTTATTAAAATCAGAATAAAATGTGCTATGTGCTTCGGTGTGACCGAACACAACTTCGAATGGAGTTAGTCCTGTCGTTGAATGAATCGTATGGTTATACGACATAATAGCGTAGCACATAACAGAGGCGGCGTCTGTTATTTTCTGTTCGTACTTAGCGATACGGTAAATTTCTATAAGGGTTGAGTGGAAACGTTCTACAATTCCCATTGAATTGGGATTATGGGGGGTACCTACATGGAGATCTATCTTATAAAATGATAACATCTCTTTCATGAGCGTATTGTTAAATTCTGTGCCGGGGTCTGAACTGATTCTAGAGGGGGTTCCGTACAAAGAGAAATATTTTATTAGCGCTCTTACAGCTTCCGGGGTTGACTTTGTTTGGATTTCAAAGGCTTGACCTAATTTGCTGAAGGCGTCTACGATAGTCAAATAGTGTTTTCCATCTATGGAAAATGTATCTATGAAAAGTTCTTGAAAGGGTCTAATTTGCGTTTGGGATAATTGTAACTCTGGTTTGAATGGTTTCCTATCATATTTTAATTTTTTACAAGTTTCACAACCATTAATAATACTTGCTACTGTTTCATCCATCTGGTTCCAGTAAAAATGTCTGCGTAGATGAACCACTGTTTCTTTTATACCGCGGTGGCTGTTTTTACCTATATGATATTTTAACACGACTTCGCGTTGTTCTTTTTCATCGGTTAAATAAAGAACTCGTTTGGTGCATTCATAAAATTTTACAGTGCCCTTCTGAAAAAGTGACAAAGACACTTCTGAAAACATTTTACGATGGAGTTCGTCTTCGAAATAAAAGAAATACTTTATTTTGGGTCTAATGTAAGATTTTAAGAATCTCGTTACAAATTCTTTATTAAGGGGTAAGTGAACCTCCAATACTTTTTGTTTATCTCTAGATAAATCTTTAACAGATAATTCGTCCCTGTTCCACGTGAAGATGAGAATTTGGTTAGGCTTGGTGTCTATAGCCTCCTGTAAAATTGGCATACCGTCGGTATCCATATCGCGAGCGGAGTGAACCGTTTCGCACGCTTCCGAAGCGGTTGCTGTGCTGCTACCTACAGATGGATAAGAATAGGGCGATCTTGGTCTGTTAATGTCACCTCTCTCTGAGCCGGACGATATTGTAATTGGCGAAGGTATTCGCTCTTGCGGCGTAGAGGCGCGGGATTTGTTCTTTTTACTTTTATCGTCTACGTTTACGATCATTGACTCGTCGTCACTATCACCTATAGCATTGATTCTAATGCGCGATAGAGCATCCGCATTTAGATTCTGTTTTCCTTGTTTATGAATTATGTCATAATCGAATTCGGATAGTCTAAGTTTCCATCGGGTTAATTTACTGTTAGGTTCTGTGATTGATTTAATCCATGTTAAGGGTCTGTGGTCTGTATAAATAGTAAATTTCCTACCATATAAATAGGGTCGGAAATGCTTTGTAGCCCAGATAATCGCAAGTAGTTCTTTTTCAATTGTACTATAGCGAGTCTCGGCGTCGTTTAAGGTGCGGCTTGCATATGCTATGGGTTTATCACTACCAATAGAACCTTGTGATAATACGGCTCCTATGGCAAAGTTAGATGCGTCAGTTGTTAATACGAATGGTTTGTTAAAATCCGGAAATTGTAATAACGGTGCGTTTGTCAAGAGCTCCTTGCATTTCTCAAACGCATCGATAAACGATTTATTCGTCGGATCGATTTTATTTTTCTTTTTTAAGCTCGCTGTTAAGGGCTGTGTTAACTTAGCAAAGTCTTTAATAAATTTCCTATAATATCCTACCAATCCTAAGAAGCTTTTGATTTCGGTGGACGTTTTCGGTAAAGGAAAATTTATGACTGCTTTTATTTTGTCGTTATTGGGCATAAGGCCATTTTTGGAGATGGTATGTCCTAGATATAATACTTCCTTACGAAGGAATTCGCATTTATCTAATGTAACCTTAAGATTTGTTTGTCTCAAGCGATCGAATATCTTACGAAGCTTTGAAACATGCTCATCTAGACTTGAACTGAACACTATGATGTCGTCAAGGTAAACCAGGCAGTGGATACCTTGTAGGCCTCTCAGGATGTTATCCATGGCCCTCTGAAAGGTAGCGGGGGCCGTTTTCAGACCAAATGGCATCCTCTTATATTCAAAATGGCCCGTTTGTACTGAAAATCCTGTCTTAGCTCTATCAGACTCATTAACTTCGATTTGATGGTAACCGCTAGCAAGATCGATTGTGCTAAAATATTGAGATTTCCCTATTTTATCAAAGAGATCCGTAATATTCGGTAGCGGGTACTTATCATCGATAGTTATCTCATTTAGGCGTCGATAATCAATCACCATTCTATATTTTTTTTCTCCAGATGCATCTGCCTTTTTAGGTACAAGATGAACCGGAGCACTCCACGGAGAGTGTGACTCTTTTATGACATCATCCTTCAATAATTTATCAACTTGTTTTTGAATTTCCTGATTAATCATTGGGGGTTGTCTATAAGGGCGAATAAAGATCGGGTCTTCGTTCGTCGTCCTGATATTATGTTTGACTTGGTTGGTAAATGACAAAGGTATTTGATCACAATAGAAAATGTCGCGATATTCATGACATAGTTTGAAAATCTTATCGTGTTCTTCCTTGTTCATGTGTGATAATCTAAGTTTTCTCAAATTATTTTTCAATAAATAATCATTATTCATACGATCTTCAGTCATACAATTCACTTGACATTCTGACTCGAATTTAGTTACGTTAAATGGTACTCGAAACGTTTTTGTGAAACTTCTATTTGTTGTATTTTGAATCACCGTTTCAGCAAAGTAATTTTCACATTTAACTATAGCGCTAGGCATACGAACACCTATACCAAACTCTACATAATCTAAAATCGCGTCACCATGTTGTAAATTAGTTGGAATTTTAACTCTAGTTTCAGATCGAGGCGGTACATCAATCTCATAGGGTGGATTGTATAAGATTGGAATCATCGCGTTGTGTGTCACTAATAGACGATTCTTCATATCTATGTTTGCTCCTAATTTTACAAGGAGATCTGATCCTATCAGTCCGTCATAACGGCCATCTACATCATATATATAAAATTTATGCGGTAATCTACTTTTAAAAGTTTTCAGTAAAGGTATGTAAATAATTTCGTTATGTAAGCTCTGAGCGTGCGTGCTCACAACTGTAAACTCTTCATAGTATTTATGTTCGCTGAAAAATTCATTTGCTATTGCGGGGCTTATAAAAGATCTGCTACTACCAGTATCGATTAAAAATTTAGAATGTATTTCAGGAATTACAATGTGGGGTAGTTTCAAAATACTATCGCAATAATTTAGCTCTATTATTTCCCGGTCGTCTTGGAGGCTGACTCCTGAAAATCCTGCTGAAATTCCTGCTGAAACTCGGCAGTTTCCTCATCGATCGTCTCTACATTCGCGGGATATTCGGACTCTACATTTGGCTCGTCATAGTCATAATAATATCCTTGTTCGTAAGGATCCTGTAATTCATCGCCTGTATAATATAACTCGTTTTGTCTAATCGGGGCGGTACGCATCGTCACGTCTGAGTCCTGCATTCTAGGTTCCTGAACGGGACGGGGGTTGAATCTATTTTGATAGGGATGATTTGGGATTCCGAATTTAAAGTTTTGTTGTTGCGGAATGCCGAATTTAAAACCACCGTGTTGGAATGGGGTGCGTTGTTGAGGTTGTCCGAAGGTGCGCTGGGGCTGATTTTGTGCCTGGTATGGCATGCGATAACCCTGTGGTGCTGTAGGGGGTGCGAATCGCATTTGCGGGACATTTGGTCTAAATCCGTTGTTATTTTGCGGTATTCCGAATTTAAAATTACTTTGAGGTCTGAAATTTTGATTTATGGAATTAAACATAGGTTTGAAAGTCTGCGGAATATTGAAACCTTGTTTTATTTGATTGGGCTGTGATGGGGTTTGTTTTAACATTCTACTTTTGTTTTCGTATTGAAATTTGAAGTTTACTTCTTCTGTAACTATGCTGATGGCATCTTCAAGCGAGGGACATCCTTTGAGTCGTACTATACGAATCATGTCCTCGGGTAAGTTGTACAAGAAAACATTAAGAGCGGCGTTATTATACACTATCATTTTCGCAGCTTTAATGCCTTCATCTTGAAGTCTATTTACCTTAGCAAACAATGAGCTACGACAGCTCTGTACTCTCTGACAAAATTGGATATAGGTTTCATTAGGTTTTAATTTCAAATTATCTAATTCAATTGCAATGCATTCTTCCGAACGAGGGTCTCCGAAATGTTGCGTAAGTAATTCTTTTAGTTGTTCATAAGAGCAAATATTGGGATGGTCGCTAAGTAAAGCAGCTGCTTTGCCCGACAGCCTGCTAGAAATAGCATGAAATAGATAAATATTCTGACTAATATTTCCATCCAGCTTAGAGCCATTGTACACATAGTCGCATTTGGTGAGGAATAAGTTCAAAAGATTTTCTTCTCCTTCGTACCTAGGGATCAGAGTCAGGGTTTCCTTCGGAATTGCCTTGAACTCTGCCATTTTTCACTTTTAAATATAACTAACACAATAAAAATAAAACTTAACTAATTGGATAACCGATGTAGTGTTACACAATATAAAATAAAAATAAATCTTAACTAATTGGATAACCGATGTAGTGTTACACAATATAACTTAAATCTAACACAAATAAAATCACGTTTTAAAGAAGTTGTATGAAACAATATCAGATTAACGTAAAATTATAAGCTCGACGATTTGGGGTCGAGGGGGTTCGGAAAAGACACAGGAATATGAAAAATTGGAGTGAAAGGGTTTACTCACATCCAGCTCGATCCCATGTCCTCCAGGTGAAACTGCGTAATCACTGAATTTACCACGCTTCCGCCGTACGGGAGTCAAATTTATTTGGTTCTTTGTACCTCCGTTATCTCTGATTGTTGAGAGAAACACGAAAATATCCGATAGGCTGCGCCAGACTTAGATCGGGAAAGCGTGGGAGACTTTTTAAAAACAATTATTTAATATAAAAGTGAATTTAATAATTGGCGTCTTTACAGTTCAGTGGCTACGAACAGAATGAATTTCTTAGCCTGTCAATTATACAAGACTGGGGGCTTATTGTTTATATTAACTTTCCTAGTAATGCCACCCTGGTGCCGGATGGGCCAAAGACAGCTATGATCAAATTATAAGAATTAAGTCTATGTTTATATAATGACAATGTTAGAGCTATGGAAAAGTACAGTGAATGTAATTATTGACAAAAGAATTAACAACGGCTACATTGTGGCCGGGGTAACATAACTACGTGCTAAATGTTTTGATACGTTAGCGTCTAACAAAGTTTTGTATTAGAAAATTTTGTCTTTGAAAATTAGAATTAGCGCAATAAAGCTTTTACCCAGCAGTGGGTGCCAACGGGCTGACAAACATGATGATGATTAATATTGCTGGACCATTCACACAGGAACATCCAGCCCCGTGGTAAGCTCGCAGCTTATGTTACGGTTACGGGTGCTCACAGATAAATTATCTGTGCGGGTGCTAGATTTCTGATATACTTATTGGAGCTTTATCTATTTTTGCTACTCCATAAAACTAACGTTTACCTATAGGTAGTTCAATAAGAAAAAACAGGGCCCAAATAATTAAGGTCTCATCCAAGAGATGATAGATGATTCAACTACAATTACCTAAATGTTTTCTTCACAGGTTCGTGTACGAAACCACGCCAAGATGGTGGACTGCTACCTTACTACGTACTACAACCACAAGACGATATTCGGAAACAAGAAACTGATTGCCGACGCGATTATCGAGAACCCGCAGAACTATCACATTTACGAGGGACTCAGCACGCTCACTAACATATCCAGGTGTGTATCTTGGACATAAGAGCCGTGTTGGCTAAGTGGGAGCATACTCGACTTACATATGGAAGGTCGTGGTGTAAACCAAGCCAAGCACCTCTCTATGCTTCTTGAAAAATGTAAGTGCGCTTTGAAAACAGCTCTAAGGGTGAAGGAAAACATCGTGAGGTAACCGGCATGCATTAAAGCCTAATCTCTCGTTAAGGAAGAAGTCTCTGTGTCCCAGCAGTGGGAACGTAAATAGGGGTGATGATGATGATGATTTTGATTCAGACTATAATAATATATTTAATTTCAAATAGGTATATTCTAGGATGTTTCAAATTGGGTACTACCTACCAAATGTAGATAATAAATGCTTTTTCGACATGATTAGGTACTTAACTAACTTTGGTATTCATCGTTATTCAGCCCATTAGTATCTAATCTTTGTTAAGAGGTTTTGTGTCACAAAGATAACTTTTATAAACCTAGGTAACTCTAACTAGGTACAACATACCTACCAATGTTGAGGTTTTGCGTTCTTTGACAATGAACCAGATAATATGATAATTTATTGGTATGGTATGCATATGCAATAGAAGCCCTTGATTGACGGATGCTTAAAATTTATATTGCTAAACATCTAAATAACTCCAAGAATTATACAGTATCTATTTACCTACCAATTTATTTATGTAATAACGCAAATTTGAGCAAATAAAGGGGGATGAACATAAGTTTAAATATATAGACCAGACAGATGTTAGGTACTTTCATATCAGGCAAGCGACAAGGAAGTTATAAAATCGCAATCATCAGTCGTATTGAACAATAGAAATTGGAATTTTATGAAAAAAATATTGCCTTTTCAAGGTTTTCATATATATTCCGTTTGCAGGTACGACTTGCCCGACCCGGAGACGTACCGCGACTTCTTCCGTCTGAACCCGCTGTACGAGTTCCAGCAGCTGTCGGCCACGTGCACGTACTTCCGCGGCTGTCCCATACAGCGGCTCGACGTGGCCATCGCCTACGACCTGCCAGAGCTAGTCGGCAAATACAAGAAGATGGTGGAAACAGCCACGCCCCAAGGCATGCCCAAGAGTTGATGCACCAGCGAACGAACGAACCCCGCACCCGCTTTCTAATTGGATCATTTTCGGGCACAAATGCATTTGTACAATCGGGCGCCATTTTTATTTTTAAAATCGCATTTCTTATTTATTTTCGCTTACTCGCTTGTTCCTTTGGGGTGATTGATGTGAATGTGTTTCTTTAGTGAATATGATATCCGTTGAAGAATTTCCAATGTCCCAAATTAACACTTTTTTTATAAAACCGTAGGTACAGTTAAGTCTAGTCATTATTTGTTAATTATTTTAATTACTCAATGAGTGAAATCTAGTTGTTCCTACAAATAGGACTAATCCCTTGTGGTCTCTACCATATTATTTTTGTTAGATTATATTTATTGAGACTATGTGACTTTACTTGATAAATAAGAATAATAATGTTTAAAAAATATTCATTGGCGTTTCAATTATGTATTCCCGTCCTTTGTTAGCCTAGCCTACAATGACTATTTACATATACTATTCTTATAGGTAGGTATTGTAGCATAGATATGCTACAATACCTATAAGAATCTATAGGTAAGTATCTATCTATACTGTAAATTATAATCGAGGAGAAATTTTGTAAACAAATGTGTTACCATATCAAAAAATAGTTTCGAAATGTAAGTTTATAAAGATTTACATCATATTTATAAATACTTATGGTAGGGTTTATTTTCTAATCAATATCCATAGAATAGAAAATTGATATGGTTTTGCACTATTTATAATATTTTATTTTATTTTGAGAACAAAGTTATAAATTGATGAAGAAATAGTAGCAGAAAATATTTTACGACACTGGTAACATCGTTGTAAATAATCGTAAATCACAGGAGTTCGGAACCATTACCATTTCATGCATTTTGATAGACAATATGGTGCATTGTATGGTAGTTTCGTGTTTTTCATTCGTCTCTTGTCCCTCGAAGTCGAATGTCTAATATGTAATTTAAATATATTGTTTTATTTGTATTTCCTAATGAATACAGGGAAACAAAGTCCCGACGATGCCACATCCACGCTAGATCTTTTAGCTCATAGGTAGATCATCATATATGAAACCTACTTTTCAGTGTTCTGAAGTAAGTAGTAGGTATGTTAGTTAGGAATATTTAGGATTGCACAAGCAAAACCGCGCGCCATTGTTACTGATAATGATCCATGGAAAAAAGGTGGTGTCCACCCCTGACTTGTCATTATGACAGTGACATCTCATGACATTTATTTGTTTACAAAATTTCTCCTCAATTCTAATTTACAGTATACCTATCTACATTATTTTAATGAATCAGGTTGGTAGGTTTTTAGTTACTAAAATAAAACTTGTCTTAAAGTTCCAAAACGTGGTGCATTACCCTTCTGAATGAGCTCAAGGTCGCTTAAAGAGCTAATTCTAGGCAAATGCTCGGGGTTTCAACTATGACATTGAATCTAAAATGAGAAGAACGTGTGTCACCAATATATCCAATGCTCAGGGCCGAAAAGTTCTCGAATGGACACCGTAGAGCAGCGTCGGAAGTCCGCCATCAATGATTTTGTCCGCCATCAATATGGATTTAGTAGAATCGGCTACCTAGTCTATGTTTTCATGACATGTGAAGGTTTGGTGGTGTACGGATGCAAGCAGCTTTCGACCTAAATGAATGGAAAACTCTAAGAAAGTTCTCTCAAAAGTAAGCCAAGTTATTTTAACGTTTCTGAGGCTGAAGTGGTGGGCATTAGTAATCGTTTCTCGCACTTGTATCTTTGGTCACTTTTCAGGCCGATATAGGTATCGCTGAAAAAGTGACAAAAGATGAAAGGACTCAGTGCTCAGGGTTAAGTTACTGACACTTCTCTAAAAATTAAATTGTAGTTATTTTGACTGTGACATTGAAGTTCGTTACTGTCAATGTCAACTTGTCAAAGTCAAAATAACTACAATACAAAATAAATTCAGGACGCACGGACGCACATACATACTTCGAATTTTACGGATACAAAAATTTCTTGGGATTCAAGTAATTCTCGCTTTTGCATAATACTTAAATAAAAAGTTATGCACACGGATTTGTCGCCGCATTTACACACTGATGAGTGCAATGTACTGATAAAAAAATTATCAGATTGTCATGACAATGTAAGCTAACTTTTTTGTTGCATAACAAAAGCACTAATTGTAAAATGTTTAAATAAATTTAGAAGTTATCTCCAAAACTACAATAGAATATAGACTTAAGTAGTTCTTGTTTTTATATATATAACCTCAATTCGAATTTCAATGTTATGAATACCTACCAATTATTGCACTTACGCATCAATACATTATATCTATTTGTTTACAGCACATGTTTCTCAAATTTGTTGGTTACTGCAACGATTTCGATCGTGATATGAGACGGTGCCTGAAAGGGGAAAGACTCCGAAGACAAAAAGCTAACTTGGATGATTCCCGAAAGAAACACGCAGAAATCAGAGCTCGTATTCTAGCACAGACCCAAAGTGAAGCTAAGAACTTATAAAATGGAGTATCCCAGCATTCTAGATTCAATACCAGCCTCTGCTCTGGAGTACAAATCATTTACTGATAGATATTACACTAAAAGATATGTTACTAATGTAAATGGTGTCAAAAATAATGACATCATGATTATGTTTCATTCAAACAGAATAGCTCTACTTTGCCTAGCTCCTAGCCACTTTTTTTTCAAGAACAATAAAGAAGGTTACACTGTTAACTTTAAACCGAGCGGAGTGAACAGATTAGATAACTCTGTGAGAGGAAAAGGTAAGAAAGGGGGACAGAAATTGTTCAAAGAGTCAATTGTTTGTAAAATTGAGTACCAGGATGGAACTAGCTTCAATGTACCGAGTTGCATGAAAGGTGCATTGCTGGAAGTCAATGAAGAACTAGTGAAGAAACCTGAACTTCTGAAAGAGTTTCCTGATGCTGACGGGTACATTGCAGTTATCTTATCCACTATTGAAAATTCTGACTTGCAGAAAAATGAAATGATGACTCCTGAACTGTATTTAAGTAGTTTAAATGATGATAATGATAATAAATAGTTTTTTATTAAAGATTTTGTTTAATTTTTAGGTATATTACCTTTTATAGTCAAGATCAAGCTGCAGGATCATGCACTCATCTGTTTTTTTTTGCAAAAAACTAAATTAGTACTTATGTTAATTTATAATAAGGAAAAATATCTCTCATTCTCAGGTTGTGATCCAAAGGCCACAGCTGCTATTACCTATCTATCTATTAAATATGTTAAACTATGATAAGGTGAAAGTGTTAATTATTACAATATTGTTATCATCTAATTATAACCTTATTTTGTGATGGTATCTAGTTAATGAGCAAATTTGTAACTAGCTTGTTTTTATGCCTCAGGGTTCTGTGCCTCAAAATGAAAAACTCTTATCCTGTCTGCCTGTCGAGCAAGACCTTTTATCTTGTGGACCATGTTTTACTTTTAAATTATTGAAACTTAAACTATATACATACCTACCTATTTTTAAAACTGTATAATGAAACTTGTATCTATAAAGAGCATAACCAAATGCAAATGTAAAGAAACAATATAAATCTATACATTGGCAATAAACAGAACCCTGTGTGAGCAAATTCAATTCATCACACTTGGTGTTTTGTTCCTATGTGGCCATAATATTTGCATTGTGGGCTAAATTATCATTATTCTTATCTATTTTCTACTGACTGACCCATGAACCTTACAAATATCAACGACTGATAATAGGGCTTGTTTATTTCATCAGTCATTATTCTCGTAGAAGACTTCATCCAGTGATAATGTGTTCTAGTCTCAATCGATTGCTGCTTCATACTAAATTAAAGCTGCCAATAGTACCGGCAATTCGAGCTTACAGTGACGATAGTGCTGCCCAGAAAACATCTCTGTATAATCTACACAAGAAATATGGAGGGAAGGTGGTCAATTTTGCTGGTTTCATGTTACCAGTACAGTACTCAGACATGAGCGTTTCAGCGTCCCATTTGTTCACACGGCAAAGCGCATCAATCTTCGATGTGTCGCATATGCTACAAACGAATGTACGCGGTAAGGATTGCATAGAATGGTTTGAGTCCTTATGCCCTGTAGATCTGAAAGGCATGCCCAATGGAACGAGTTCGTTAACCGTCTTTCTGAACAAGCAAGCGGGGATAATAGACGATTTGATTGTGACTAAAGTGGCCGAGGATACACTTTACATCGTGTCGAACGCGGGTCGGTTGGAAGTCGATTCCGCACACATGAAAGAAACTTCAGAGATATTTAGAAAGAAGGGGAAAGACGTTAGCGTGGAGTTCTGGAACGTCAACGAAAGATCCCTGATAGCTTTACAAGGACCGAAAGCCGCCTCTACTTTGCAGAGTCTCACAGATATTAAAATGGAAGATTTGATGTTTATGACGTCACGATTGGGTAAGGTCGCGGGTGTAGATTGTCGCGTCACCCGCTGCGGCTACACCGGCGAAGATGGAGTTGAAATCTCAATCCCAGCCGATAAGGCGGAGACAGTTACTGAAGCCCTACTAGAATCTAAAGATGTGAAGCTAGCTGGGTTAGGAGCGAGAGATTCATTGCGTTTAGAAGCTGGTCTGTGTCTATACGGGAACGATATTGACGAGAGCATCACGCCCGTCGAGGCTGCTCTGACTTGGTTAATCGCTAAACGGCGTAGAGGAGAGGCTAACTTCCCAGGAGCTGATATTATATTAAAACAAATCAAAGAGGGGGTAACAAAACGCCGTGTAGGGATAAGAATAGAGTCTGGTCCTCCAGCGAGGAAAGATGCTGTGCTTAAAAACCCTGTAAACTCTGAAGTTATTGGTAAAGTAACAAGTGGTTGTCCCGCCCCGTCATTAGGAGGTAATATAGCCATGGGTTACGTAGCTGAATCATTGAAAAAGGTTGGAACTGAAATAGTGGTTAATATAAGAGGTAAGGATTTCCCGTGTGTTGTAGCGAAGATGCCATTTGTCCCGGCGAAATATTACACTAAAAAATAAAAGTGTTTGTATAAATTCATGTAATTTTATTATAATTATTAATTGTACTAACAGAAATAATGACTCAATCTAGGAGAGAGCCAAACTAAATAAAGACTAATTAACATAATAATCATTTGTAAATGCCACTTACAACACACCATTGCAGTGAAACAAGGCAAATATGTACACAGCTAAAGAGAATGGAATCAAAGGAAATCTGTAAGGAATGTAATTTTGCACTTGGATGTAATACTGACAATAATATTACCACTACTTTTATGTATACTTGTGTTGATATAATAAGGCCACACGCTATTTTAAAGTACAATATAAAATGCCTGGTTATATCAGACAATGTACTTCTTTTATCACAATGTTAACCACTAGGTTTTATGGAATGATTATAGAAATCATCAGTCTGTTTCACAGGTGTAAACAGTCATCTATATTATATTACATTGTACTATAATATCTACATGGGGCGTATGCAAACATATTTTAGCAAGACATTAACATCTTGAGCAATTATTATTGCACTAAATTCGACAAATTTTCCTTATACAAAATTAAGTACATTTTAGATCAAATTTATTGATAGTTAATACTAAAGTATATATTACGCGCAATTTAATTTGTAACAAGTCTTTTAATTATGTTTAATTCTAAATACAAAATCTTTCGCACAACTTAAATACTTGGAATTTTCAAGGATTTCTGAAATTTCCGTTTCAGTTTTTTTTTTAAAACATTATGACCTTCTCATCATCAGAAATATTGTTGTCTTCAAACTAAGTGTTGGTCCATTAGGGCTAAAGCTCTAACTGCTCTCGTCACTTTGGTAACAGTTTATTGTTAATTATTTGAAGTTAACTCACCAGGAGTCTTATAAAATGTCACTTCGAGTTATGATCATCTTTAAAATTGGATTGCCCGAGTCGTGAAATCTCTTCGTTTAATTTGGTGAGTCTTTCTGATACCTGAAACTAACGAAATAAATATTAATATGCATATCATACAAATACAATGTACTGAACTTCAGAATATGGGTTATAGAATTACTACTAAGGGCGAAGGTCCAGACGCAATGTTGCGGGTTCCATTTCCGCCTCGGTAAAATTTTTTTATGATCTGCAAATATTTGTTCCGAGGTGTTATAATCTGTATTATAAAAAAAAATCTATAAGAATATACATAGATATTTTTTATTATAGATATATATTTTTTATTATACAGATACCTGGAATAAATACCTGCAGTTCGTAAAATTTATTTATTTATTAATTACACAAAATCAACAGCCCTTACAGATGTACAATATAGTTACTTATAACAAAACTGTAATAATATTGTTCTGAGACAAGAATCAAACCCACATCCTATAAGTTTCTTTGTCCCAGTAGAATCCTAAATAGGAGTGTTTAGACTTGTCTATTATAGTAAGTACTGTAGACTCACGTCTGTCTGTGTGTAGTGTGGTGCCTGCGAAGAGTGGGGCTGGTCCTGCCTGGCGAGCTGGTAGTTGAGCTGGTTCTGCAGCTTCACGAATATCTTGCGGTACTCGTCCTGTATTCTGTTCATCTCGTTGTTCACGTGCGTGTCTTTCTTCGTTATGTAGTCCTGTGAAGGGAACGAAGATTCTATTTATTTGTATAGTCTTAGTAATAGTGGCATTTCTTTGACACTCTTGTCGTCACCTTATTCAGATTATTTAAATGGAGCGCTTGTCGGAAAAGAGACACCCAATAAAATAGTAATGACGAAAGATAATAAAACATGAATTTCATTATGTATTAATAATAAAAAACCCATATTACGTCCGACGAATGGGCACGGCTATCCTCAATAGAACCCATTATAGTATGTCTTGCAAAATTTGGCTTATCATGCCAGTTGGTGATCACAGTATGTTGGCTATTTTACTATTAATTGTAAATAAGAATAATTTTATTACACCATCTTAACGCCATAGTCAGTTTTACGACACCCCTGGAAAGAGAACGTGACTGAAATAATTTCAGTGCCGCTAGCTAATAATAATCGACCAAAATACTGGGTATGTCAACATCAAAACATTGTAAAAAACAAACTAACCTTATACGTCATAATAGTCTTCTTAGCATGCCGATATTTATCCTGTATAACTTGATAATCCATCTGTAGCTTCTCGTGAATTTCCTCCATTTGTGCCAATTTGGACTGCATCTCCGACACCTTCACTTTCATAGACTGATATTCCCTCGCGCAAGACGTATTCTTCTGTTTCCACTCCTCTCTTTCACTCTTCAACACATCCTCTAGAGAGTTTAATCTTGTTGCTCTCTCTTTGTACTTCTCCGCTTTGACTTTCCACTCTAGAAGTAGATCTTTCGCTTTCTGACAGTCAGCTTGCAGTTCATTATGTTCTTTTATTAAGACAGATATTTCATTTTCCTTCGATTCTAGTATTTTGGAGATCTTATTCCTCTCTGATATGATGAATTCTTTTAGAGTTTCTACTTCTTGCGCTTTCCTTTCTAATAGTTCTTTTATTTTGGTGATGGCGTCGTTTTGCTCGGATTCCATTTGCTTGATCTTTCTGGCGCAGTTCATTTCCATTGTTTTCATTTCTAGTGTAAACTTCTCGGCGATTTGGTCACGTATCGCTTTTTCTTTCATCATCATTGAGGTCTGTAATAAACAAGTTGTTATTTTAACACTGACTTAATTTTGCTTGTAATAGTTTTATTTTTGTTATACTTATTTTTTAAAGGTCTGTTCTCCGAACATACTAAAATAAATAAAATATTAGATGAAAACCCGGCTTCGCTCGGGTGAAATTTGATGACATTCTCCATAATCCGAATTTTGCGAATATAATGTGTTGTCGCCTCAAAATCAATATTTTTTATGTTTTGTCTATACTAATATTATAAAGAGGAAAGATTTGTTTGTTTGTTACGAATAGGCTCCGAAACTACTGGACCGATTTCAAAAATTATTTCAGCTTTGGAAAGCTACAATATTATCCCCGAGTAACATAGGCTATAATATACAATGAAAATTGCGGGAAAGTGTAAAACGCGGGCGAAGCCGCAGGGCGGAAAGCTAGTTATTCATATAAGGTTAACCCTTGACGAAAATATTATATATGTAGATAAAAGGGGCACAAAATAATCAGATTTACAACTAATCTTCGAGGTTACCTAGAAGTTGCTGTGTGCATTATCCAGCAATATTTATTTATATATGTGTTACCTTAGCAGTTATATCATCTCCATCCTCCACCGTATCCTCTGGTCGGTGGTCGGCGGTGGGCGCGGCGTCCGTGTTGGTGGCGATGGATCTCTGCTCGTTCAACTTCTTGAATCTATCCATTATGTACTGCTGGAAGAATTCCGCTTTGCTTTTCAATTCTGTCATTAGAGCTTCGTTGCTTTCTTGGGAGGCTGTGAATAATAAATATATATATCAGAATAACAACGTATATCCCACTTATAAGCAATCATTGGAACCGTGTTGAAGTAGGAGCACTCTTAACTTTCAGAGGGTTCAAATCACGCGCACCTCTGATATTTCTTCTCGAATATTTATGTGTGCTTTTAAAACACATGCTATAAAGCAAACATCGTAAGAAAACCGGCATGTTCTGAGAACTTTGAAAAGTTTGCCGGACATTGTGTCATTCACCTTTGGCCAGCGCGTGCAGCGTGGTGAATTAAAGTTATCCTAGCAGTGGAAACATAAATAGGGGTGATTATAAGGAGCCCTGGCCTACCAAATACCAATGGGTGTTGGTGATCGTAGTAAGATGGTACAGTACACAGAATGTAGCTGCTAACTGCAGATAGGATTCTGGGATAAATCCCCAAGATAATGGTATTATCTTTATGCCAGCACCATACAGTACTTAATCTTTTTGATTAGCATTAAGTGCAGTTAAAACGAATTAGTCTATCCTTGTCAAAGTAGTGAAATTAAAAATCTAAAATAGTATAGCACTATCAAACATCACTACAACACAGTAAAAATATCATAAAATAGTTGGATTAAAATACTAACACTACTATAATAAACTATGTGAGACTACAATATAATGTAAAGCAAAATAAACAAAAAACTATATTAATTACCTAATCTAAGATTACAGTTAATGAGCTGTTCTTCTAAATACTTAACACTCTTCATATGTTTCTCACATTGCATACAAGGCTCCATTTCTTTCCTCATAGCGGTTTTCTCATCTACAAAAAACATAAAAACATACACAAACGTTACATTCGAGCAGGAGCTAAGAGCAATAAAGACAAAGTTTTTTTTGTCCTTTGTAATGGTTAACTTCTTCTTCTTTTATTTTTGGCGAACGAGACTGATGGTATTTTGCCGTCAACCGCCATTGTCATGTAATTGGATGACATAATTAAACTCGACTTGCTTATTTGTCGAAGACCTCGACAAATAAGCAATGACAAGTAAACTAGCACTTGGACACTGGCTAAATTGTTTTAAATAAAAACAGCAAACCTTAAACTAAGAAGAAGAAGTTGAATAGATAGACAAACTTTTTGAAATGTTGTTAATAATTTTGAAAGCTACATCAACTGCTAATTAATTCTGAATTACGGACTTCAATTACGCAAATCAATAAAAACAATAAATATATATAAACTATAATTATTTAATACTCCGGATAAAGACAAAAATACCTTTGAGATATTGGTCCAATTTCTCCGTGAATTCTTTCTGCTTGTCAGTAAATTCCCTCTGTAATTCCGATATCCTTTTGTTAGCTGTTTCTAATTCGTTTTTCGAACACGTCAGTTCTGTGTTCAGTTTGTCTATTTGTTGTCTATGCTTTTCTAATCGCTCTACGTATTCTTTTTCTTGTGATTTAAAGTGGTCTCGCTCTTTTTGTACTTTGGCGGTAACGTCTTTCATTTCTCTAGATACTGAGTCCCGTGAGCTACATGCCTGGAACAATATGAGTTTATTTCATTATCAAAAATCAAAACAACAATTCTCAAAAATTGCTTGAAAATATAAAAGTTCTGGTTTACATAGTTGTTTGGGATATCGTTGTCATAAAACCGATATTACGGCCTATTAATGGGCACAGATCTCTTTAAATAGAACCGATTATATGTCTTGAAAGAATTGAAGCCTGGTAAGCGTGGTAATTAGGGACTTACAATGGGTATTAATATTAGAATATGGTATAGGAAAAATTACAAGATCACAACGTAACCTTGGTCCTCGAGTGGGAGTCGAACCCACGCCACCCAATTTAGCCCTGGTTGCGCTAACCACTACGCTATCGAGGAGTTACATAAGAGCTCGTATTTATCCCATTCCTCATATCTTCTAATATATAAAATCAATTGCTGTTCGTTAGTTTCGCGTAAACTCTGAAACGGCCAGGCCGATTTTGCTGGTTTTGGTCTTGAAATGTTGGTAGTAGTCCAGGGAAGGTTTAAAATAATTAGACTAGACCGGGCGAAGCAATGAGCGGGTCTGCTAGTCTTCAATAATAATTTAGAAAACTTAAGTGAGATACTCACTATAAAATAAATATAAATACTAGTATTATTTACCTGTAAATACAAGTTCTTAAGTTCCCCGTTCTCCTTGAGCGTGTCCTTGAGCTGCGCGCTGTACCGTTCTAATTCCCGCAGTAAGTCCGCGTTGGCCTCTTGCACCAACGAAGCGCGCGATCCCTTTTCGCTCTTCAATTTGTCGTATTCCATTTCAAGCTCCGTGTATTTCAAGTTGATCTGGAATGAGAAATAGATTAATAGCCACAAAAAGAGTGACTGTCTTTTACTGAGTGGTAACAAAAAATAAGTTTCTGACTGGGTGCCCCTAGGAACTGTGAATCTATTTATTGTATAAAAACGGGAATTACTCATCGAGTGAGAACCACGCGCGCGAGCTGAGAGGAGACGGAGCGCGGCGGAATGCTCACTCCTCCTGAGAAAGACTGCTCTTGTTGTAGTCGAAACGTCGAGAGTTGTTTAACTCCTGTGTAAGTACGTAAGTAATTCCCGTTGTTATGAAATGAATAGTAAGTATATAAAACTCATTATATTATATTAAAACTATAAAACAATTTTGAAAGAATGCTGTTAATCTGAAAACATTTTGACTTGTACGATACATATTTATATATTTGTTCCAGGTGTCTGGGTGTTATACATATATATGTATAATAAAAAAATATCTTAGCCTACCTACTGTTGTAGGTACCTAATTGTTAGACAAATATCTGTTGCAAAACTATAAAAGGTAGGGCATGTTAAAGTGACTTTTCTAAAGATATCAATCTATGTATGTATATTACATACGAGCTTACCACGGGGCTAGAGTTTGCTGTGTGAATTGTCCGGATATATTTATATTTATTTATATTGACTTACAGTTTTGAGGTCCGCCCTAGTGTCCTCTAGTTCCCTGCTGAGTTGTTCAGTATGTTGTTTCCTGTCCCCCTGCCCGGCCCCGGCTATCTCCAGCTGGTTGTGCAGTAGGGCGAGGCGCGAGTTCAGCTGCAGCTCGAGGCCTCTCTGCTCCTCCAGCTTGGCTCGGAACTCGGATTCTTGTTTGCGGTGTTGTTCCAGTTTTTTGTCTCTGTGGATAGTGTGGATTTAGATAAATAGTATTTATTGGTGAAAAACATGGTACATTATATGGTTAGTAGTGTCTTAAATCCTAAGTTAGGTTTATCGAGATACTAGAATTCTCTTAGAAATTTTAAAAATCTTTAAATTTGTTTCGGATATTTTCTGTGTAAAATAGAGTATTGAATTAAGTATATCTAGTACCTATTATCTAGTTAAGTTAAGTTGTCTACAAATATTTATATATTTCTAACTGTGTGTATTTCCCCACAATATTTATTTATTTAAAGCCTATTAATTAATTTATTTATTTAATACCTACCTAACGTTTCTTATCATACATACCGTTTAGTGATTTCTTCTTGTAACGATGGTATTTTTTGTAATTGTATTTTGTAGCGACTGAGAACCTCCTTCAAAGTTGCTAATTTACCCGGTGACGGCGGTTCGCCTGCAAATCATAATGGAAGTTTAAATATTTAAATATATCTCAAACGGAATAGAACCTTAACTCTAGACACAGACTAAAGTAATTTGAATCTTAATTAAACAAAACCAAGCTACTTTTTCAAGCGTACAAAGATTATCTTTTTCTCTTTCAAAATTTCCGTGAGTTATCTATACTATAATATTATAAAGAGGAAAGATTTGTTTGTATGTTTGTTTGTTTGTAACGAATAGGCTCCGAAACTACTGGACCGATTTCAAAAATTCTTTCACCTTTGGAAAGCTACATTATCCCCGAGTAACATAGGCTATAATATATTAAAAAAAAATTTAGGGATCCTTACTAAAACTCCAATAATGTAACATAAGGTTTAAAAAAATGACCTGAAAAATTCCTTACGTCGCGTGCGCTGCGAAAACTATTGATGATAGAACAAAATCATGTACTACGACTTTGCAGAACTCATCATTATCTACAAAAAATGTCGCGACAGCATATGTCTAAATATTATAGTTATGTCACAGTAAGCAGTTTTTTATTCTAAAATATTAATTTATATATGCCGCCTCTGGAAAGGGTCTTCATTTGTACCTTGGTATTAATCCTTATCAAAATAAATTACTTTTTATTCAAGACGGCTTTAATACCTTTTTATAACTTTTTGAATTATTCAATTCGGACATTTCATTCGGAAGATATCACGAGTTTAAAAATGCAAGTATTAGAAAAAAGTCTAGAGGTTGTCGCTCACCGCGCTCAGCTAGCCAGCATGCGATGTAGACTCCATGTAAGCGTCACTGGGGTACGGGGGGGAGTCAATGTAATGTAATATCCTAATCCTAACATAGGCTACTTTTTACCGCGGAAAAATACATACTTCGGCGGAAAAATATATGCTTACGCGGAAAAAATTGATTTAGATAAAATTTAGTATTCAGAAGATAGTTGCAAATAAAAGTATATGGCGAGAGACTTTTCACCGCGGAAAATACATGCTTCCACGGGAAAATATATGCTTACGCAGGACAATTTGATTTGGATGAAATTTAGTATGGATATAGTTGCAAATAAAAGTATATGGCGAGACGAAGTTCGCGGGGGCTGCTAGTTTATTTTATAAAACGGGAATTACTCACGTATTCACACAGGAGTTAAACAACTCTCGACGTTTCGACCACAACAAGATCAGTCTTTATCAGGAGTAATTCCCGTTATATACAATGAATAGTATAACTCACGAAAACACACAAATTTTGAAAGTGAAATATATTGTAGATTTACCGCAATAAGTAGTGTCAGGCACCTCCTGTAGAACCTGGTGCAGCGCGGCGCGCCACTGCGAAGATTCTTGTTGCGAGCCCGCCAGCTTACCGCGCTGCAGGACCAGCTCGTGAGCCGTCACCTCCAGCTTGGACTGAAACAACGTTTAACATTCAATAACATGTATATTTTAACTGTAACTGTTTATTACTAGTTGACCACGCTCGACTCCGCCTGGACTACTACGAACATTTCAAGACCAAAACCAGCTCAATCGACCCAGCCGTTCTCGAGTTTTAGCCAGACTAGCGATTCATTTTTATTTATATAGATAGATGTATTTGTAACAGTAATTAACAAAGCAGTTCTCAATAAGACGGATTATCTAGCTAGTGAAAGCCGCTTCCCACAGAAATAACGGAGGTCTATGACTAGCTGTGGACGTGCGATGTAATGATCATGTTGATTTAGAAAACTCGTTGAAAAACAGGCTTCTAGAACAAACATCCCAGGATCGTACTTCGTCGGGATCATAATTAATATAATTAGTGAATCAACCCATATCCCTAGCACACTGGGATATGTTCTATTCATAAAATTAGTGAATGAACCCATACAATACATATTAGGACTCTGGGATATGTTAGTTCTAGAAGTATTACATAGATAGGTTTTTGAGTGAGTGAATGAATCTTACCCCCAATTCCTTGATCTGTTCCTTAGCAGCGTTCCTCTCCGAAGTGAGCTGCGAAACTCGTTCTTTCAATCTCGACGTCTCTCCGTTCACGAGTCTGCTTTGAGCCGCTTCCAGTTCACTCGCTAAACGGTTAATAGTTGTTCCTTTTTCGATAAGTATGTTCTCTTTTTCTTTCTCGCGTTCCATACATCGCCTTTCGAGTGTCTTTATTTCGTTGTCCTGAAAGAAAGATAGTTTAAGAACGACTTAAATTAATTAAATATTGCTGAGAACAGCAACATCTACTCAAAATTACTAAACTTCTGTTACGAGTATGTAGCAGATATCTAATATAATTTAAATAATATATGAATTTGTGGACAACAAAATATACATATAAGAAAACACCTGAATAAATATCTACAAAAATTTATTTGTTACCAAGGCTGGAATCGAGCCAGTAACTTTTAGACGTTCATAAATAAGTAAGTTATACCAACGAAAATATTCTCTAATGAACAAATTGAAATCCATATTGGTGGTAACTATTTTACCACTACATTAATTACCTTTTCGTCAATTCTGCCCTTCGCTTTAATTAAATCGTTTTGTAGCCGGTCCATGTCCTCCCTGTGCCTGTCTTGCTGCTCCCTGAACAGCGCGTCTGTGTCGTGAGTGTGGGCTACCTGTTACAATCATTCATTATATTTAATAAACATAAATACTACAAACTAGCTTTCCGCCCTGCGGCTTCGCCCGCATTTTACACTTTTCCGATCCAATTATCTTTGCTATAAACCTCTCGGAGCCCGAGACCTTTCCAACGAATGCAAAACCGTGGAAATCGGTTTGTGCGTTCTGGAGTTATAGCGTCAGGAAGGAAAACCCGACTTTTTTTTATACAGTAGATAAATGACGAGCTAATTAAATTGCACAGCCACAGAGCATACTATTGTAAAATCATTCATTAAAGTTTGTTAACCCTAGAGTAGGCGCGCTTTTGCGTGGAACGTCAGTGGGCGCGTGGGGAGCATTTTGCCGCCCTAGTTTAACTAACTATTTTCCTAATATGCAGTTAAAAATATACCTTTTTTTTCTTTTAAGGGTTTAAAATAAAACATTAGCTGTTAGAAAAATAAAGATTTATGTATTATAAATAAATAATTAAGAGGCACTTTGTATTTAAATCATCTTTGGAAGATAATCTTAGTTTTTAGGAACAAGTTTGTCTTAATCTAGATAAAATTAAAATTAAACATAAAATATAATTTAATTATATGCCATAGTCTTTGCTAGGATATTTTTCATCAAATCAGACTTGGCACAGGTACACACAGTGGTTATTGCACAGCAACTCTTGGCATATATGACACCCTTTTTTGGTCCTCCTATTTTTCTTAGATGGACATAATAGCGCATATTCCTTGCCTTTCTGAAGATGAGGGTCGGTCTTCTGGAGCTATTTGGTTCCTCAATGGTAAATTCAATGTATTGAGGCTAGATCTTCTGGTAAAATATTCATCTTTCATTTGGTCGAACACCATTAGTTGCATTGTAAAAAGGTATAATTTCGGGTTTCCCAGCGGCGCCAGTGGTTTCATCGGAACTAACATATGAAATTAGTATCAATATATGATTAGGAACAATATGATTAGTAACAATATGAAAATAAAAACAAAATAATTTCTAGTTGTAGTAATATTTTTACTTACGCAAGTAGGCGCGCCGTGACAAATTTGCCGCCGCGCGATACCCGATGACAACAATCCTCTCTTCCTGCGGCTACCCGTGCACTGATTGAGTTCAAACTTACGACACAGGTAGATGAATAGAAGGGGGGCAGCTACTAGACAGCTTGACCTTGACACGTAAATATTTGCAAAAATAATATCGTTTGTTCACCAAAGGCGGCAAAATTGACATAGCGCGCCCACTCTAGGGTTAATATGGTGTGTAGTGTCTCTTTCATGTGAAGGCTTATGACACTCAACAATAAACAATAGCCCACCTGTAAAGTATGCAATCTCTGCTGCACCTCCTGTAAGCTGATATTAGCAGACCGTAGCTCCAGCTTTAACTGTTCCTTATCCTGATCGCTCTCCACCAGCTTGTCGGACAGACTGTTCACTCGCTGCTCTAGCTCTAACATTGTGTGCTTACTGGATGCTGAAATTATACATAAGTATATAGTGAACTAAAGAGAATCCATCTGTCGTCAAGAAAGCAGACCTTGTGCAGCTGTAGGAACATAAATAGGGGTCAGTGCACTGCGGACCGGCGAGGGGTCGTGATCAGTGTCCTTGATCCTAATGAGGTCCCACGTTCTGGGACGAAACGGTTGATCAATAGTCTACGTAAATAAGGTTCGTGTATTGCCCGTTTATCTCAATATGAATAAATAGGGGTGCTTATGGCTTACCAAGCAAGTGATGAGCTTCCTTCAAAGACAACTCGGCTTTATCTTTGTCGTTTATAGCAGCGGCCAGTCGCGCGCGCAAGCTGTCAATCTCAGTGTCTAACTTCTCCATTTGCGAAGCCAGCTGTTGACATTCCTTTAGGCGCATCTGAAAGATTTTATATATATTAATTCATATAATAATTAATTCACTATTAAAATAAAAGTCTTTTTAGTTGTTAACTAAATTTAAACAGCGATTGAAGAGTCATGCATGGTATAACTTGTTATGACAAAAATGGAAATCACTTTTTCCATTTATGCTATTTAAACTTTTGTTGAAGTAGCCAATTTATAGTTTTTATACAGTTTTATAATGTTATTTTTTACCTCATACATAACTTTTAGCTTTTCGTTGTCCATATATTCCTGGTGGGCGTCATAATTGTTAATGCCATTCATGTGACCTGAAATCCAATTAGTGTTTACTGCAACATTACATTGTATCAAAATACATAATATCTGCTATACAGATTTAAAGATTTATGTCATTTATTTCCATAAAATCCTAAAGATCACTTGGACATCACTTGAAACCAAGGTGAAAGCCCTTATCTCTTTCTTCAAGAGGGAAATATTTGTGTCCCAGCAGTGGGAACATAATTAAGTATTAAAACTTAATTGACACCATTTATTATCACTGTTTAAAGGTAAAAATGTAAATTTTGAGTCAAAATACCTCTGAGTTCTTGATGAAAATAGTTGTTCTGCCCATCACCAGCCCCGTAGGGACTAAACTGCAGTTTGACCGGTTCATCTTGGTGCTTGGCATGAGGCATGTGGTTCTTTGGTGTCTCACAGTATGCCTTGGGAGACTCTATGATATGGTCTTTCAGGTGATTCAGGCTTTCTATGTATGTTGGTGGACGACCTGATCTTACTTGCCCTGTTAAGACATAAGAATATCTACATAATCTAATGAAACATACAAATATATCCATCACCAAATTTAATAACAAATGTAGTGTAACAAAATTAAGTTATGCATTTTGAAAAAGCTGGTTCTGTTTATGGTACTTCATTCACAATTTAAACTAAATTATAGAATAGTCAACAAGTTATTATTCATATTTGTTTATAACAAGCAGCCATAGATTCTAAGTCAAACAAATATCTATCTATTGAGTCTTTTTGTTTTAAAATTAAATAAGCTAGTAAATTATTAAAAGCTATGGAAAGATAAGATTTGCTAAGATGTTACATAGATTATTAATTACCATTGTTTTGTGTGTGGTCAAGTGTGAAGTTACCACTGCTGTTTACAGAACTGGCTTCATCATCATCTAGCAGGTCATCAAATGCATTAGCTAACTTGTGTTGCAACTAAAACAGATAGGTTTCTGATTATGCACTATATGGCTTTGTCCTTACAAAGCACTTTATGGCTTTGTAAGGACAAAGCCATAAAAAAATAAAAAACAAATGTTGTTTCTGGTTTCAATATTTTTTTAGGTAACAATGACCTCTAACAAATTTATTGCTACTGGATCGTTTCCACAATGTTTTTTAAATGTAATTGTAGATCGGCGTTCTAGAGTTGGCAGGTTTCTGTTTTTGTGTTAAACTGTGGTTTCGAATTTAAGTGTCATTATATATTATGTCGCGGTGAAAATGGTATGAATAAATTAGTATTTTATAGAAGAAAATCATTATAATAGACGTAAGTAGTAGTTTACACGTAGACCATTCAAATACACGATGAAAACAAATTTTGAACCATTGTATCAGATTGTAATGGAAAGATCAGTGCTCTTGATTAATAAATTAAACTAAAATAACTAAAGAAATATAATAGGTAAAGTAAATACCTCTTCGTTTCGCCGTTTCTGGTCTTCAAGTTCCTCTTGTTCTTCGAGTCTATCTTGAGCACTGTTATTTATATTAATACTTGCAGCACCTTGAAATAAACTCATACCAGGCCCTTCCATACCAATTATTATAAGTAATTACTAATAGAAATAGGTGCATACAAAATTTTAAAGTTCCGAATTCTAAATTTCCAAACCAAACAACACCACCAACACCAACATCAACAATTTCAACCAAAGAGAATATAATCACTACGTTTTTTTTTTTTTTTATTTCAACAATCAAATCAAGTCAACAATAGTCAACATCAAAACAGGATTGCCATATGTCAAAACTTTTTCTCGTACTAGGGTTGCCATAACTCTCGTACTTTTCGAACAAAATCTCGTACGAATTTAAATATAAAAATACATATCTCGATTGTTAATATATATCTCTCTATCGTTTTATATAATGTTACGAGTACATAATAACTGGTTTGGATTTTGTTTATTCTTTTCTTGAAGAGCTACACAGTTGAAATATGGTAAGTGGCTAATGATATTTTGCAGTGAATCTTCTATTCAAGCACATTGTCAAAGCAAAGACGTTACCTACTCAGAAAAGAAAAGGCAAACAATGGAGCACGCAACAATAAATGGCGATGACGATCCACTAGCGACGAACTAATTCAAGATGTTGCAGTTATAATTTCAGTTTAGATTTTGGACGTTGCTCAATTTCTAAAAGTAATTTGTCTACGTCGAGATCGGCGGGAGCCAGTGTATTGTACGCGTACAGTGTGTTGAGGGTTTTTTTTTTTAATTAACCTAGTAGGCCTACCTTTTGCCACATCGTGACCGTCGGCCTTGACTACTAAGACTAAATCAACTATCGCTATAATTGCGACAACATTTAATTATGTCTTATCTTATACAATACATTACATAAACTAAAGGTACATAAAATGAATAATATTGAAAAAAGAAGAAGAAGTAGAGTCTATTTCAATGTGTTACCCTATTTGCCTATAACACAACAATACATAGCAATCAGAAAATTAATAAATTCGAAATTATGCTTTAGCAAAAATTTTGCTGCAAAATAAGCATTAAATTAAATTAATCAAATAAAAAAATATAAATTTATGAAATCACAATTAATAACAGTCAACAATAAATATTAGAATACTAGCAGACCCCGCGAACTTCGTCTCGCCATATACTTTTATTTGCAACTATCTACATAATAAATTTCATCGAAATCGAATTTTCCCACGTAAGCATATATTTTCCCGTGGAAGCATGTATTTTCCGCGGTGAAAAGTCTCTCGCCATATACTTTTATTTGCAACTATCTTCTGCATACAAAATTTTATCTAAATCGATTTTTTCCGCGTAAGCATATATTTTTCCGCCGAAGCATGTATTTTTCCGCAGTAAAAAGAAGCCTATGTTAGGATTAGGATATTACATAATAATATTATATTACATTAAAATGTACCCCAGTGATGCTTACATGGAGTCTACATCGCATGCTGGCTAGCTGAGCGCGGTGAGCGACAACCTCTAGACTTTTTTCTAATACTTGCATTTTTAAACTCGTGATATCTTCCGAATGAAAAGTCCGAATTAAATAATTCAAAAAGTTATAAAAAGGTGTTAAATACGTCTTGAATATAAAGTAATTTAATTTGGAAAGGGTTAATACCAAGGTACAAATGAAGACCCTTTCAAGAAGCGGCATTATAAATTAATATTTTAGAATAAAAAAACTGCTTATTGTGACATAACTATAATATTTAGACATATGCTGTCGCGACATTTTTTGTAGATAATGATGAGTTCTGCAAAGTCGTAGTACATGATTTTGTTCTATCATCAATAGTTTTCGCAGCGCACGCGTCGTAAGGAATTTTTCAGGTCATTTTTTTACACCTTATGTTACATTATTGGAGTTTTAGTAAGGATCCCTAATTATTTTTTAAATATAATATAGCCTATGTTACTCGGGGATAATGTAGCTTTACAAAGGTGAAATAATTTTTGAAATCGGTCCAGTAGTTTCGGAGCCTATTCGTTACAAACAAACAAACAAACATACAAACAAATCTTTCCTCTTTATAATATTAGTATAGACAAATAAACCTAACATAATATTTCATTATAATTTCCCTATGATATAAATAACAAAACAAATATAAAATACAAATATATAATAATGTTATGTACTTAATGTTAAATAGTTGAGGCGCAGATCTGCCGTTTCTAGCGGTGTTATGTAATCTGCTGCTCCGCGCGGGATGATAGCGTAGGTACGATGGCCCCGCGACAAATAAATTTGTCTACGTCGAGATTCATAATAGGTACTTATATATTTTCAGATTATAGGACTTTCAGAATCAGAATTTCAGGATTTTCAGAATCTGCGCGCGTGAGGTCTTTCCACGCATTGATGCGTCGGCACTGTGTTGTCCTAGGCGTGTTTTCTATATAAATTGAGTTGAGATACTTGCTTAAAATGTTTAAATCTGCAGCCCGCGCTACGCAGTACGCGAGTGCGGTGCAGCGGGATAATCGCCTTATATAGTGTTTATTATTTCGTGAAATTAGTCACAGACTACTTTGTAGGATGGATTATGCAAGGCAAAGAGTGAAAAAACAAAAAACCAGAGATCAACTAAGTATATATTACTATTCACAATTTTATTTCACACGTTTTGTAATAAATATCTCTGCATTTGGAACATTAATTTTAATAAGTAACATAAATAACTATAAACAGTTATTAAAGCTAAATATTAAATTACTAGCGGTGCCCATGACTCATTCCACGCTAAGTTATTCTTGTATAGGGGACACGTAATAAATAACTTAAAGGAAGAAATTAAACAGCCTATCCTTTGTCCCATACCTCAGTTAATCCGAATTTCATCAAATTCGGATCATTGGTTACAGTGTTATGGTGGAACATACATACAGAAACTGACCCTACTAATAATAGACTTTCTAATTAAATTTATTTATTTCCGGGAATCGAACCCGCAGCCTCTTGCGTCGCAGGTCCACATTGCGCCACATAGGTCGTCAATTTGAAGAAGATATATAGGTACTTAATGTTCAACGATTTGTATTTATTTAGTACTAGCGGTGCCCGCGACTACGTGCGTTTAATTAATAAATTAAAAAAAAAAAAAATGTTTGTATGGGGGCCTTGTCTTATAGGAATCAAAGGTACCTATAATATTTATCGTTGGTTTACGCCTGACGTAATACGTAGGTACATTTGATCAAATAATTTTTTGCTCATTTTTGTGCTCTAAGCTCGGACGGTTGGAGCTAGTTTGGTCGTACAGCCGGGCGTTTAAGTGGTTAATAACTTCACAAAATTGTTCTAATTTTATCTTTTGTCGACGAATAGTTTCATTCAAACTATTGATTTTTTTTCTCCGGCTAGTTATTGTACCTTTCAACCGCTTTATTTTCAAATGCGCTATTTTCTGAAAAAGGAAAGAAATGTTAATGTTTTTATTGTAAAAACCTTGTTATACCTACATTAAGTCAACAAACGAGAAAAACAGGCGCTAATCTGAGGAACCGCTGGTCCAATTAAAAAAATTCTTTCAGTGTTGGATAGTCCATTTATCGAGGAGGTTATAGGCTATATTTTATGAAAAAAAGCAAGCGAAGCTGTTAGCGGAAATGAACAAATAGGTATGGTTTACGTTGTGATTTTCCATACCATTTTCTAATAATATTTATTTTATAGTGATTACTCTCACTAAGTTTTCTAAATTTATTAAATTATTTAATTTTAGATATTTCATTTATTATTTTTTATTATTTGAATTGTCCGGCAATATTTAGTTATTTATTTTATATAAGTACTTACTTATTTATTTTTTATTTATTATGCAAAGCGACATCTAGTATTTATACATAGTTATTTAACTATTTAGTCAATAAGAACTGAGAACTAAATAGACACAGTGATTAGGTACTCACTAATTCAATCTGTTGTTTAATGCAACATGCATTGGATTTATCAACTTTGGCTTCAGAAGTAGATGGTCGCAGTGTTAAAGGTTTCTGAAAAAAACATATACCTAAGGTTAAATAATCCTTGAACAAGGATGATTCTGTAATTGTAGATTGTTGTTCTAGAAACTATAAATTGATTTTTAATTTTTGTGTGAATTTATCATTAACTTAAAAAATATAAACTGTAACCAGACACAGTCTCTGGACTTATATGCATAGAAGGTAGCGTTTCTAGGTGGTCAAGCACTTTGAGATAAAACATAAAGCTAACTTAATCTTCATTTTTGAAAATTAAGCCAGCAATATAATCCACAAAGATCTAACTGTAGGTAACTAAAAGTAGGTAATAATGTCTCAGGTTTACTTACCATATCAGGGTTCTGTTCGATGGCTATATCTATATTATCATCTATGGCTGTAAGACCTGAACGGTGTAGGGTTGAAGGTGACTGAAAACACATTGTTTTTATTAATAACTAGCTTTCCGCCCGCGGCTTCACCCGCATTATGTTGCGGTAAAAAGTACCCTATGTCCTTCTCCTGGCTCTAAACTACCCCCCTGCCAACTTTCAGGCAAATCCGTTCAGCCGTTCTCGAGTTATAAGTGAAGGCACTAACACGACTTTCTTTTATACATATAATAATAGATTAGCTTTTCGCCCACGGCTTCGCCAGCATTATGTTCGATTTTCCCGTACAGAAATGGTAGTAACTAACACAACTTTCTTTTATATATAAGATAAGATTATTATCACTTAAATGCATATACATATGAATTGATTTAATTTAATATAGGTACTCAGCCTAAGGGTTATGCAATAATTGTGTAAACATTTTGTTACCCGTATAAAAAGAGATGGTATTGCATCATCTTTCAATCTTATAACATCTAATGTTCTGTTATATGAGTTTTTCTCAAAATGCATAGAACATATGAACACATTTTTTAAATTTGTATTTAAATTAGCATTTCCAATTGCCTCAATCCAAATCCATTTTCGTTTATCATGAGGCAGTCTGAAAGCAAAAAAATACACATAGAATATATTAGTGAACTTTTTTAGTGAACTGTACCAAAATGAGTATTTTAATTAACTAGGTACATATAGGTACCTATCCAACCCATGATAATCAAAATATTCATTTAAATTGTAGTAGAATTTTTGTAGGTATTAATTTTTAGGTATTAATTTTATTTTAGGGGCTAGATGTCGCTGTGTAAATTGTCCAGCAATATTTATTTATTTATTATTATTTATTTTTTCTTTTTATTGTGTTTAAAATAAATTTTTCAGCACAATCATAGAAATAATCTACAAATATTATTACATATTTTGAACAGCAAAGTTGTTCAAAGTGGCCCATCCCTCCCCTACGGCAACATAAAATAGCGGATACCTACGGCACGCGATAGGAACTGCAATAGATAAAATAAAAGTGTACATATAAGTTAGTTAATGAATACATAATATATAGGTATGTTAGATTTAAATAGACATAGGTAACACATTGGTAATACTTACGTACTGTAATGTTGTGATCTAATTTTAATAAACACTATAAAAGCGCCTGACAACACGATAAATATTGCTAATTTTATGTTGCCGTAAAGTAAATGTTAAAAAATGTGTTGAGTATAGTTGTTGAAAACATTTTATACTCTACTAGCTTTCCGCCCGCGGCTTCGCCCGCATAATGTTGGATTTTCCCGCTGTAAAATATAGCCTATGTTACTCGGGGATAATGTAGCTTTCCAAAGGTGAAAGAATTTTTGAAATCGGTCCAGTAGTTTCGGAGCCTATTCGTCACAAACAAACATATCTTTCCTCTTTATAATATTAGTATAGAGTATAGATTATTTAAGTAAACAGATTACCGATGAAACGACAAATTTTTCCTATTTTGTGCTGATGATGCACCACAATCCATTATGCTACACTTAGGCATTTATGTGAATTGATTATTTTTCACCACAATACCAAGAAATATTTACAGATATTTAGTACTTTCAACAGCGAAGTTCACTAACAAAAAGTAAATAAACAATAAACTCAAAACACAAGATGGCGGAGGCGAGCGAGGCGAGCGAACCACAGTCTGTGTCACGAAAAATATTGTCAACAAAAGTGAAACTGTTGTTCAAATCAAATTATCCTTGTTGCTTGTTGGCATACATTCGACAGAGACATCACTAGAGTCTGTCTAACGAAAGATGGCACTGGGCATTTTTGCGAAACTTTTCACATGGCAATACATCATGTGTTTCCACCTACGGACATTATGCTCTATAACGGGGTAAAGTCAGGGTGATAAAAAATAATAATACTTGCTAACGAATTATAGTTCACTTTAATGAACACAAGAAGTAATTCTTTAATTTTTTATTAATCATAAATCGGATAAATACACAATTACGTGTGGTACATCCATAAAAATTTGACTTTAAAAGATTAGGGAAAATTGGTCTCGGTGTGTGGCAATACTATTCCTTGATGTTTTGGTGGATATTAAAAATACATTTTGAGAATTTTGCGTGTTAAAATGCCTCAAACAATCAACGGTAGCGAGCGAAGGCTGTTATTCTGTATGATATCTAAGTATCAGGAGAAGCAGCAGGAAAAAGAAGCTGAATTTCTGCAGAAACAGGATTGTTTACATAATGTGGTTGATTTCCTAAGTTTGTAGTGCACAAACATTTTGATACTTTGATCCCATTTTTGTGGTTCTCGACTTTTATTTTCTTTTTATAATACTGTTGCCTTCTTTTATGATAGCTAAATAGAATTACTACATATTTGGAAAAAGAAACATTTAATTAAAGTAAATTTATGAATTATGATTCAAAATTCTGATTTTGATTACGATGAATAAAAAAAAACTTAAATAATTGAGACTTTTATTTATTACTTACACTAAGATATTTCTAAGATGCACCCTAGGCGTGTAGGTAATCTGAAGAATATTACTTGTTTATATCGGAGTAAAAAAAATATGTAAGGATATTTATTTAGAATAATAGAAAAGTATCAAATTATGTTATTCCAAGTTATCACATTATTTAATGTATTGCCATAGGTACTAAATTTTTTTGAATTTGCCGGGGTTTATCAGGGCCATCTTTCGTAGACAGACTATACGTCATAATTTATTCTACAGATAAGATATGCACACTTCTATTATGTATTTATTCTGTTCTAAGATTTTAAGCACATTTTCAACAACATTTCCATTACATACATTATTCTTTTTCATTTATTTTTGGTTTTGGCGAACGTGACTGGCCATTGGGGTTTTGCCGACAACTGCCAAACTGCCATTTCATTCTTCAAGAAGATTCCTCAGAAGAAGGAATTTAAATACCTATAATCAAATCACTATGTACCAAAGATAATAATATAATCAAAACGTAGTGATTATATTCTCTTTGATCACTACGTTATAGTTTCGACCGGCAAAGGAGTAGATTAGATTTTGAAGTTTTTCTTCGGAAATAAAAAGAATAAGAAAGCACCTACCTACACTTCGCAAAAATGGAATTTAGAGCAGTAACTCACGTTTTATTTGATATGGATGGTCTAATTTTAAGTAAGTTTTTTTTAATTTTATAAAAAATATATTGCATCATATTTTATCATTTCAGTCTATAAGTACTACATAATTAATCTTAGGCACTACAATAATACACATTTAACATCAAAATAGCACTTTCTTAAGCGACTTGTAAAATCCTTTAAAACACAGAATCACTTGTTTATTATCCCAACAAAATAACCTGTATCAATATGTTTCAGACACAGAAGATTTATACACAGAGGTCTTTCAAAAGATAGTGTCAAGATTTGGTAAAACTTACACATGGGAGCTAAAAGTAAAACTAATGGGTTCCCAGTCCCATGAGACAGCTCAAATTATAGTGGATGAACTAGAGCTTCCCATGACCATTGATGAGTTCCTTAATGAGAGTAAGAAGCTGATGGAAGAAAAATTCCCAGACACAGAGGTGATGCCAGGTAAAATCCCAAACTTAATAACCTTCCACAGATACTATTATGTAAACTAGTATAATTGGTATGGAAGGGCCTGGTAGTTTTGTAAATAGAAAAATAGAAGAATAAATAAATAAATTTTGCCGGACAATTCATACAGCAACATCTAGCCCCATGGTAAGCTAAGAATTGTATCCTTCTGTAAAATGAGCTAACCTTAGATTAAATGTTTTTTCTCTCTAGGGCCTGACTTATTTATCCACACATATAAAGAGCCTATTTAAAAATCTTATTACATTTCAAGGGGCAAAAAGGTTGATAGAGCACTTGCACAAACATAATGTGCCCATTGGACTGGCAACAAGTTCAAGTCAAGAAGCTTACGAGCTGAAAACTACCAAACATCATCAGCAGCTGTTTTCTCTGTTCCCATACAAAACCTGTGGATCCTCAGACCCTAAAGTGAAAAGGGGGAAACCACACCCAGATATATTCATAGTGGCTGCTAACAAATTCCCAGAAAAGCCAGCTGCTGAGCAGGTAACTAATATTATATTACTGACAGCTTTTTTGAAGAAATATTTTTTATAAGTAAGAAATAACTTACTTGTAGTGTTTCTGGAATATACTCTAAAGTGGTGCAGAAATTTAATTGTACAGATTCTGCCCTCCACTTTGCCAATGACAGACATGACAGACAAACTAGTGAAAGCAGTTTTCAGGTTCACAGAAGATCCAGTCACATGAAATTTTTTATGGAAGGTGTATGTCTAGCTGTGCAAGCATATTCTACAACTTCAATTATGATGATGGTGACGATTTCCTTAGTTTTTCTTGTTTATTTTGTCTGTATGTGAGTGTCTGTCAAATATGAATGTAAGTGAGGGTACAAAATAAATGTATTTATTTCTTTTTCTCTTTCCAGTGCCTGGTATTCGAAGATGCTGTGAATGGTGTGAAAGCAGCGAGAGCAGCCGGTATGCAGGTGGTCATGGTACCAGACGTCAGGCTTGAAAAGGCTATGACAATGGAGGCTACTCAAGTCCTCTCCAGCTTAGAAGAATTTAGACCTGAACTGTTTGGTCTACCACCCTTTGACAATTAATTTAGACTAGGTTTTATTTTGAAGCCTTATAAAGGTGTATGTAAGTGCTTAGTTATCAAAAACGATTTTATAAGTCAACTGAGTTATGTCAATGATATGCTTTAATTGACCGAGCGAGCAAAGCATCTCCATTTCAGCTTCGAAGAAAATGCTTTCTTATGTATGTATATGTTCTTTTTGTTTGCTATCTTTCATGGCAGGGTGGAGCGAAGGCTATGTGATGAATTGTTGTGATTACTTGTGATATTATAAAACCTCATAAGAATAAACTTAATTTATTTATAAGAAAGAGATCTCTTGTAATTAAGATGTCATAGTCATTCTTTGCATAACACAAATCTTAGACAGGTCAATAATTAAAATAAAAAAATATAAAATGTCTTGCTTACATACTAAATAAAATAAAAGATTCAGGCTTATGAGCTCCGAATACCGAATGATAAGTGAAACACCATAAGGACATTGTTCAAATTATAGTAATACAGTCCTGATTTGTTTTATAAATTTAATTTAATATTATTACCCAAATATTAAGAAATATTTCAAAATGTCAAATTCAATTTAAAGTTAATCATGCTAAAACTCGGGACGTATTTGTCTTGAAATGTTCGTAGCAGTCCAGGGAAGGTTTAAAATGTTATATTGAAAGCGGGCGAAGCCGCGGTCGGGTCAGCAAGTATACCTATAAAATGTAATTGATTAAATTTAATTATAATTTAGTTGATGATGTAAAGAGACATTGCAATATTATTTGATGCCAGAAGCTTTACATACTAAATTGTATGTAATATAATGTCATATTATTATGTTAATAATATTAGAATTTAAGACAGGACAAAACATTAACAATTAAATATTTAAAGTTCACTAACCTCCATAACTACCTCAGATGCGATAATTAGGACGATCCTATATTTATGTATTCTTAATATTCAAATAAAACATATTTTTGTCAACCTTGTTTCCATTGTACAGTTTTATTTAATGTTAGTAATGTATTGTAATTAACTTGTCCAAGTGATATTTAGGATTTTATGGAAATAAATGACATAAATCTTTAAATCTTCATAGTATCAATTTTCAGCTCTATGCGAATTACCCTTGAATTCCTAAATTGACCGGACTTATCTAGTTTATTTACCGTTAAAGTATTTACGATCGCGACAGTAGAACTATTGAAAGTTAATTAGCGTCTCAAAGAGCTCGTTCTTTGTACGAGCACTGATAAGATCGCATGATGTAACCGTAGTAATGATAATCAAATTGTTTTGAAGTTTCGCTGCCGCCCGGAAGACGTGCGAAAAGTGATTAAAATGGAGTTCAAAAATGTTACGCATGTTTTATTTGATATGGATGGATTGTTATTGAGTAAGTTTGATATAATCATGTAACTGTTCCTATTAGGTATTTTACTAATTTACATTCAATTTAAAGTCATTTTCAGTGATTTATTATCTATACCTACTAGTCAGGGATCCGTAGTACATGGAAATCAAGTGATTACTAACAAGCTAATTTTTGGTGAGTAGCTTCGTTTCGATGAGACGTCCAAAGATATCCTATACCCAACTCTCGATTGTGGTAGCTAACAGAGATATCAAGGATTAAAAAATTCAAGGATGTAAAACCGGGATAACGGACCACGAAATTTGTAGGACAATATGTTATATCTCAAGATAATTATCTAAATTATATAAAAACATGTTTGTCCTACAAAACCTATGGTTTGATCAAAGAGTCCGCCATTTCCAAAATGTGTCGAAAACGAGGTCAATTTAAATGATTACTATGATTACTAACCAGCTGATTTTTTGTTGTATACTTAATTAATATTTATAAAATCTAACGGACATATTGTCCGACAAATTTCGTGGTCCGTTATCCCGGTTTTACATCCTTGAATTTTTTAATCCTTGATATCTCTGTTAGCTACCACAATCGAGAGTTGGGTAGGTATAGGATATCTTTGGACGTCTCATCGAAACGAAGCTACTCACCAAAAATTAGCTTGTTAGTAATCACTTGATTTCCATGTACTACGGATCCCGGCCTATACCTACTAATAATAAATCTGTAAGGGTTGGTAATGGAGTAGGTAAGTTAGATAGTTTTCAAAGATATTTTGTTTATAGGCTCAATATTATGAAACTGAAACTAATTTGTTTTTTTTTTCTTAATGTATGTATGTTCCTCCATTTCACTTCTGGGACACAGGATAGGCTATTTAAATTCATGCTCCAGTTATGATAAGACGTGGCATACAAATATATAATTTTACGCGGACGGAGTCGCGGACACAGCTAGTTTATTTAATAAAGTTACTTTGTTTTTTCTAGACACCGAAGACCTATACTCGATAGGTTTCCAAAAGATAGCTTTCCGCTTCGGCAAAGAGTTTACATTCGCGTTGAAGCGTAAGATTATGGGCATGCAGAGTCGGGATTTCTCACAGACTATAATTGATGATCTCGAGTTACCTATGACTGTGGACGAGTTTATGGCGGAGACAAGACATATTTTAGTGGAATTGTTCCCGACCTGCACCATTCTAGCTGGTAATACTTTGTTTTACTAAAAATTTAAGACTCTGCAGACATTATCCGTATACCCACCCTTATCTGCTTATAAATAATTAGGTAGGCCAGTGGTTCTCAAACGTTTTTAAGGACGGAACCCTTTTGGGAAGAAAAATACTTGATGGAACCCTACAGTAAAACAAAAATTGTGTACGTAGGTACATATTTGCGTAAAATTATAAGTTTTGTTGTCACGTGGGGGAGGATACGCGCATTCCACAGACCGGCAAACTTAGTGCCTGTACAGGAAGGGCGAAAACGCCGCGTATTCATACGCGCGTATGCGCGTCCACAAGGCGCGTACCAACGCGAGTTTCCGTGTCAAAATGTTGGCGCTCCATTTCCCTCGATACGTGCACTCGCTGTAGAGTACTCGCGTTAGCTGGACGCAACAAGGCGTCCCTAGTATAGTAGACACGCGCGCAATACGCGCGAGTCGAGAGTCTAGCGTAGTGCACGCGTTTTACGCGCATATTTTGAATACGCGCGAAGTTTCTGGACGCGATGTATTGATGTCTAGTACCTCGACGACGCGCGTATGAATACGCGGCGTTTTCGCCCTTCCTGGACAAGCACCTAGAGGGAACGGGTTGTACAAGTATAAAATTGTTGATACCAATCTATGAGATATTGTACCAGCTATTGTAATATATATTTTGACTCCGCGCAGCCGCGGAGCGACCAGAGAGAGGTGTTTTGTTTTTTTTTTTCTAAATTCTTGCGGAACCCCTACAGAGGTATCACGGAACCCTAGGGTTCCGCGGAACACACTTTGAGTATAGCTGAGGTAGGCTAACGCGTATGGTTAATGATGGATGAATGTCTTAACTCACATGATTAAGAGATTACAAAAACGACATCTAACGCATGACACATAATACTTATGAACTAGGTACCTACTGTAAGGACGCGGCTTCATGACGACTATTTATAAAACTATAAAAGCCAACTGCGTGCATCTTACAGATTCTGCACTAGCAAAAACAAACATCTGATTTGTGCTCTTGATCTGTGTCCATCCCAAGGTTGCCTGGCAGAGATCGCTGTCAGCGATAAGACCGCCTATTGACCCAATGTTATATCAAACTGTTTTAATTATTATTATTAAGCTTGGTGTTAATAAAGAGTAATTGATTGATTGATCTGACTACCTCTGGTGCAGCGGGCGATGGTCTGCCTGCGACGCAAGAGGTTGCGGGTTCGATTCCCGCCTCGGTACAAAAATTTTACGATCTGCAAATTCGTTCCAAGTGTCTGGATTTATTTTTATACAAAAACACGCAAACACGCTTAGTTCAACATACAGCAGAAGCGATTAAAACTGATATGCGCTGCACGGTTAGCGAGTGTGTTTATCGTATACCTATTGTGTATCAAAAAGCTAAACCTACTGTTAGCTTAGTTATAATGAGTAAGTACACGAGTTGATAATCCAACATAATCTGGTAATTAAATTTTAACATAATTCATCATCATCATCATCATCATGTCAGCCGTTGGACGCCCACTGCTGGACACATGCATTTATTGCGGTCGGACGCTACCTGCATCCACCGCGAGCCAACCGCTTTCACCAAATCATCTGTCCACCTTGTTGGTGGACGTCCGACGCTGCGCTTGCCGATCTGTGGTCTCCACTCGAGAACCTTTCGGCCCCATCGGCCATCTGTTCTTCGTGCTATATGGCCTGCCCATTGCCACTTCAAAGAGCTAATCCGCTGGGCTATGTCGGTGACCCGCGTTCTTCTACGTATCATAAATATTCTTTGTGAAAAGAAAATTTTTATTATTATTACAGGAGCTGTTAAACTGGTAGAGCATCTACACAAACACAAAATACCATTTGGATTAGCCACAAGCAGCAGCATTGAGAGTTATAACGTAAAAGCCACGAATCATCAGGAGTTCTTTCAACTTTTTGCATACAGAACCTACGGCTCCTCCGATCCTGATGTGAAGAAAGGGAAACCCTACCCTGACGTATTCCTCGTCGCTGCCAAAAAGTTTCCAGACAATCCAAAACCTGAACAGGTTGGTAGTAAAACTTCTTGATAGTTACCTATGTAAGTAGGTAGGTAAGGTACCTAATTATTAAAAGCTTAATTGCTAATTAAATCTGCCCATCAGCTTGAGGTGATAAAAACGAAAAACGTGATTAAATATCTACCTACTTCTGTGATCTTAGTGTGTTAATTACCCTTCGGCCGCGTATGATACCAGAGTTTGGTAACCAGTATCATACGAAGAAAAAATGATCGTCGTAGGTCTAAATTCAATGTCTAAAGTCCTTGTTTCGTTTGTTATTTTATCATAAGTTACCACCTATACTTGTTTTTTTTTAAAATAAAATATGAAGTTATCTACCAGTTTAATCACCTAGGTACTAGCTATGCTACGGACATATTGTCCAACAAATTTCGTGGTCCGTTATCCCGGTTTTACATCCTTGATTTTTTTAATCCTTGATATCTCTGTTAGCTACCACAATCGAGAGTTGGGTATAGGATATCTTTGGACGTCTCATCGAAACGAAGCTACTCACCAAAAATTAGCTTGTTAGTAATCACTTGATTTCCATGTACTACGGATCCCGGACTATACAACTACCTACACTGGCTACGCCAAATAAAAAGTTCTGTTCAGAATAAGTACTAATGTTATATAATAACTTATCTTCTCCTTTACAGTGCCTAGTCTTCGAAGATTCTTACAATGGGGTAAAAGCCGCGCGCGCAGCTGGTATGCAAGTCGTTATGGTGCCGGACCCGAGACTAGACAAGTCTTACACTGAAGACGCTACCTTGGTACTGAACTCTTTAGAGGACTTCCGACCTGAACTCTTTGGTTTACCACCTTATTTAAAATAAGAATCTCACAAACCACTTCTTCTGGAAATTGTAGGACGTCTATTGGTTTAACATATCACCATACCCCTATTTACGTCCCTACTTGACGAGAGAGATTAGGCCTTAATTAACCACGCTGGCCAAGAGCGGGTTGGTGAATGACACATGTCTTTCAAAGTTCTCAGAACAATATTTATTTATTTATACTCAATCAAATCAGTCGCTCAGTTGAGAGCCTCCTAAATATAAGCAGCTCTTCAGCAGTCAGTTTGACGAGACCAACATACTTAGGTTAAATTTTTTTTTAAAGGAATAAGGCATAGTATCTCTAGACAAGGAGGTACATAATTTTTGCTTACACCTTATTGACAATCTTTTTCAAGGTATATACAAAAATACAATTGCAAACTGCCATTAAATTGCAACTGCCTCTTTCGAACATCTTATGATGTCTAAGAGTTTTTGACCATTACACTATTCTAGATGTATTCTCATTAAGAGCCTTGTGACTTTACGAAGTTTTGCGAAATTGGATATTTTATGCACCACGTGACCGGCGCGTCACGCGAATTCTATGAAAAATACTAAATGATCTTGATACTTCGTCGATCTAAAACATACAAATATACTAATAATTATTTTAGATCTGTAGAAAATGGCATCGAATAAATTCCATTTTATTGAGTGGATTTTTTTTCAGTTTCATTCCGAAATAATTATTATATTAATGTTTTTATTTAATTGATAGGTGTTTAATATATTTTCCTAAATTCAAAATGGTGGATATTTTTATTTCAATATTTGAATCAATTATGTTTTATCTTAATAATATCAATATTTATTTTAAATCTGATTGATTATTTGAAATCAATTAAGTAGGTACATAATTTTAAATTAAAACATTCATGATTAATAATTATATATATAAGAATAAAACTGAAAATAGTCTTATTGAAGTTAAATGTCCTCATTCATCTCATCTTATGGGCTCATTTTTAAACCGATTCTTCTGAAATTTGGTGTGTAGGTTTGTAATTAAATGTTTTTTTTTTGTCGAATGTTGGGACTTTATGTAAGTTCGAAAGTCTAAATTGAACGTACTAAATACAAATTCTAATTATAACAAAACAAATAAATTATATTACCTATATTTAAGTTGCTTGTTTTGTTAGATGGTATATTTGTGTTTGAATAAATAAAAGTTTCGTTAATGAAGGTTTTAATTATGTTTAGGTATTATTTTTGTAGTTTCGAACTTTATATTTATTTTTATATTTATTGGTATCCATTTATCTACATATGTCATACACAGATGTAGAATATCCATTTATCTACATATGTCATCTTGAATAATTCCCATTATATTTTTATTTTGATAAACTATTTATTTTTATTTTATTACGAACTTATTTAAAATATTTAATTTTTATATTAAAAAAAACCAACCCGCACTTGGCCAGCGTGGTGAATTAAGGCCTAATCTATCTCGTCAAGAGAGAAGTCCCTATCCCAGCAGTGCGAACGTGAATAGGGGTGTTATTTTATATACAGGGCGTTCCAAAATTATGGGCCATGAAGGGGAAGTACCATATATATCGTTGATAGTGAATTTTGCTCAAAGAAGACTTCATTTTATTTTAAAAAGTAAGTAATTTAATTAATTAATTTACAAAAAAAATGTTTCATGTTTTTTATTTGATTAAAATAATTAATTTCACGTTGTTCCTTTCTTTTAAAATACTATGTTACTTAAGCAGAGTTATTATTTTTTAGCTATTCTTTCGATTGGTATCATAAAAATAGAGTTTTTTTTTCTACATGTAAGTCGGTTCGATTCCCAGACAAAGCAAGTAATTTTTAGAAAATCTATGAATCCAGAATTACTAACTTTTAAAAATAAAATGAAGTCTTCTTTGAGCAAAATTCACTATCTACGATATTTAAGGTACTTCCCCTCCATGGCCCATAACTTTGGGACGCCCTGTATTTATTAGAAAGGTACAATTATTTAATGTTTACAATAAATAATATATTTATTAGAAAGGTACATTATTTATTGTTTACATATTGGATACTCGGTAAAAATAAGAACAAAAAATTACGGAATATTTTCTTTGTAATAAATATTATGGAAATCTATACTACAATTATCAAGCTGAGGAGATTGCTTGTTTATTTGTTTGAACGTGCTACTCAGGAACCGCGGGTCCGATTTAAAATATGATTTCAGTATTGGATAGTAAAATGATCGAAAAAGGCTATAAAACATAAACTAGTAAATAACGTAAAAACGCAAGCGCAGCTGTCGGCGGGTCGGCAAGTTAGTCATAATCTAAAAAAATCATAGGCATAATTACATTTAGTCGTTGGACGGTTTCACCAAAAAAAGTTGCCTTGTTGTTTTTTAATTAGGATAGATAACTTTAGATATGCAATCCACATCCTACAGCATAACCTCCAAATAAATAAGGTAAAACAAGATGACAATGATGTGGTACAATTCTTAGGCCAGCAACATTTGGTACAATTCTTAGGCCAGCAACAACAATAATTGACCGTTATCAATAAAAATAACAATTGATCGTTATCAACGGATCAACTTATGTCGGTCGTAGTATCGCAATAACACATACACGCACACTAACAGCGTTTTTACAGCAATTGACAGTCCCACACACTGACATTTTACGAAATATTTCTATATTTTATTCAAGAACAACCGACATAGGTCCGACCTCGACAAGCGCTCGCGCGGTACTAAATGGAAAAAGCCGGCTGAATGAAAAAACTACTAAATTATGGTAGTTTTATTTTATTCATAAAAAATTACCAAAACCGTTCTACAAATTAAAATTAATATCATAGTTTAAGCAAATGTTGAAAAATATTTTGATATAAATATGACGTCCCATTGATTTAGAACTTCGGAGTTATTGAGGTTTGTTTCGAAGCATTTTCGGTCGATATTAAATTCGGTATATCTTTAGAATAAAAGCATTTAACGAAAATGTACTCTACTCTAAATGAAGAATAGGATATACGTAACATAATAAAAAATAGTTTTATCGCCCATATTCATTAGAATCTACAAATTAGAGCTGAGAAAACAGGTCTTCGATCGTTTTTTACGAAACATGTATCCGGAGAATGATTATTACTCAATATATAAACAAGTTATCTAAAATGTTTCTTACTACTTTTGTAGAGGAGAAAACGAACTATTATAAAGATGTAATTGTAATATCAAACAACTAACGCAAACCATAGAATTAGGACGAGAAAACCGAACAATTTCGCGATTTCACGTAATAGGCCTCTTAAGGTAATAAAAATAAAATATTTAACATAAACACATAGTTTTATTCATCCTTTGAGGACATATTGACCATTACACTATTCTAGATGTATTCTCATTAAGGTAATAAAATATTTAACATAAACACATAGTTTTATTCATCCTTTGAGGACATAAGCGTAAATTGACTAGTTTGTTGTTGTCTATTATACATTAAATATTACGTTGATCTGATTTCATCACATAGTAATTATTATATAATAGGATGGGGTGGTATCATGTTTATTTTACTATCTTACCCTCTATGGATAAATTAATATAAATATATTATAGTCATCATTATAGCAATTGGCATTAATTTGTGTTGGTTTAAATGTGACTAACATATTAATACTAACATAAGCAATGCATGCTATATTATTTGTGTTATGCTATGCACTAAGAGGGTTAAATTGTCACCTATAGTTTTAAAAGTATTAATATTTGTACCTTGAAGTAACCTCTCAAACATGTTTGTACTGTTAAAAATATTTAGTAAAATTCATAACATTCAATACAATAATGATATACCAATAATTTGTCATATTTGCCTGTGTTACTTACATGTTTAAAAATTATATACAATACATGGTAAATATTTTAGGCTATTAAGAGTTATTTTCGTCATAATTTTCATACTTAAATCTTACTGGTATACTTATTCTACAACATATGGCGGTAGTCCAAACAACTCTGGTTTAAACTCATCTAACGAATTAAGCACTAAGGTGGCTGTTTGTAGCAATGATTTATCAATACGAGGGTCTGGTACTGCAACCACTTGCATATTAGCTGCATTTGCTGCTTTCACTCCATTGACTGCATCTTCAAATACTAGGCACTGAAAAGATAAATAACAATTCATAAAATAGGTAGGTATTGTTAGTTTAGTTTAAAGTTACTATTTTCAGACATCATCATCTCAGCCATTGGACATCCACTGCTGGACAAAGACCTCCCTATATGATTTTCAGTTATTATGGTCGGATGCGGCCTGTATCTACTATAACCAAATGATTTAACCAGATCATCTGTCCACCTTGGTGGTCTCCACTCAAGAACTTTTCAGCCCCATTGGCCATCTGTTTTCCTCGCTATATGGCCTGCCAATTGCCATTTCAAAGGGCTAATCCATTGGTTAAGACATAAAATAATTAAATTATATAGGTAACAAGTGTATGTACTAGTACCTAGTAAAATTTTCTATTTTATTAAAATGGGTTCTGTAGGGATAATCAGAAATAGGATCTGCATGTATGCATGTCATACTGATCTGATCTTGGGGGCCTGCAATATGTGTAATTTCCATAAAAATATCATGTTAGTATGGGAGACTAAGCTCTTAAGAATAAATAAAAACTGAGTTAAATATAAAGAATTGTCTTACATTTTCCGGTTTTGGTTTATTAGGGAATCTTGAGGCGCAGACTAAAAATACAATAGGATCTGGCTTTCCCTTAGTGACTTCAGGATCAGATCCCATAACAAGATGGTCGAAGAGATTTAGGAATTCTTGGTGGTTTTTCATCTTCATGTCAACACTATCGTCACTTGAGCTTGTAGCAAGAGCTATTGGAACTCCATTTTTCTTCAAATGTTCAACCAGTTTTTGAGCTCCTGTTGGAAGATAAGTTTAGTATTAATTGAGTACAATAAACCTTGGTCGGTTGGTCATGGAGTTAATTACTTTGTTTTCAGGGATATTGTTTTTATAGGCTCATTACTCATACTGAAACTATATTGACGATTTTAGAAAATAATACCTGGCATTAATTTTATTGAAGGAAAAAGCTCTTTATACACATCCCAACATGCAGAAATGAATTCTTCTTTAGTGATAGGCAACTCCAGTGTCTTAATTATTTTCTCAGCACATTCATGGCCTTGAAAGCCTAACAGGCTAGCTTTAAGCTCCCATGTAAATTGTTTATCATATTTCGCACACACTCTCGTAAAAGCTTCTGTGTAAACTTCTTCAGAATCTGAAATAGAGCACCACGAAAAATAATTAAAAGAAAGGTCAAAAAGTCTTACGCAATAGTTATGAAAACGTAAAAGCTCAAATAACCTACCAATTAATAATCCATCAAGATCGAATAAAACATGCGTTACTTTATTGAGAATCATTATTTAAATAAATACAATGATCCGTCTGTTTTTTATAGGAACAAATTCTAAATCTCCCGCACAGCAAATCAAAACAAACAAATTATTGAATGCAACTGTCTGTCTCTGTCTTATATTTTACTTCTTCTTTTTCTTTTGGTTTTAGGCGTGAGGACCTTGACTGGCTATTGATATTTTGCCGATTCTTGGCTAGGTCTTAGTGTTTTTTTTAAATTTTCTAATTGACTCTGCATTGAATCCCAATTTATTATATTTTAGTTTTCAAAATCATGTAAACCGTTAATGCTGTGTAGTTGACGATGATAATGGTCCATACAGATATCTAATAAACTGGTCAAAGGCATTAACATCACATTATACAGATGTAAATTTAATTTTTTAATCATCCTCTGATGCCGCGGTCAATGATTAACAAATTAGTAGGACTAATTTCTGAGATCGTTTGTTAGAAGATGTTATTTCTGTATCAAAAATACACTTAAATCCAGTTGATTAAGTCCCATTGTAGGCACTTAAAATTGTCCATGCTGGTAATAGTACGGGAGGCGACGATGCTAAATGGGGATTTACTCGAGCGTCAAAGAGACCTATTGGGTTGCATTTGGTAGATGATAAGAAGAAAAAAATTGTATGAGACCGATGTGTTTCATCAGTGGGGGAAGCGACCATAGATAAATAAAATCTTATTTAAAAAAATACTGATGTATGGACGTACTTAAGCGCGTCAGTTAGTTATAGATTCTATGAATCAGATTCAATAAATTGAAAATCAGCTTAACATACTTACATACTTAAAAATAATTTAGGAAATATGATTGATAATATACGTTTGTAAATCTGATTGTTTACACGATTGGGGTGGAAGTGCGTAAAAGTTAAAAAAATAAAAATCGCGACTCATTTTTTTGATAAAAATATCAAAAAAAAGAACAAAAAAACTGGCATTTCTAAAGGTGTTAGAGCGTCAGATTTAGATGTATATGGTTCATCTCTATGTTCTGATTCTACCATATCTTAATCTGACAATTATCTAAAGTGATGCGCCTAATATGACAAAAGTAAATTTTGTTCCCTTATAATTCACGTTCGAACATAGATAGATTTTTTATATTTGGTGGAGGTACTTATCTGGGTACTAGCTATCTCCAGTATCTTAATCTGACGCGCTCGAGTAAATCCCGAAATCCCCTCTTCGGCTCCCCTACTATAATAATGAGATCGTTTTAAAAAAAGATGAGAACATAAAGTTCTTCCGTTAGAAACGCCTAAATCCATCGCAAAGCAAATTGCTTGCGCACTTCCTGCATGTATATTTATCATGCTTTTATTCATGAGAGCTGGAAAAGTAGAAATAAATTTGTACATTGTATTTAAGTCATCCTACACTGCGGTTCATTTTTTCAAAGTTATTTATTTGCAACCATATTATACTAATATATTTATTTTATACCTTGAGGTGCGGACTAAGAATAGTACCTACCGAACACTCCATATTTTTCTGAAAGTGTCGTCAAAACAACAATCGATGTACCGGAAGACGGGCAGCAGCTATGTCTGTGTAGGTAACTAGTGTGCATGTAGGTACCTACCACTACGGGCTTACTACGATCACTTCCTGGTATGTGTTGTGTGTGTAGTTACCAAATCCCCCAATCGAGAATCAAACATGGCCGGACTCGGATTGGGCAAAAAAAAAGCTTAGACATAAAAGTAGGTAGATATTTATTTATTACTTTGACAAAGTCTCTAGAATTGTGACTTTCTTTAGCCAATTCTACATTACCTCGTTCTAACCTATATATAAATATGTATTGTTCCTATATCTACACGTCCCGCTGTCCAAGGTTAACTTTTGTCTCGAGTTCCTGGGATTATAGTGCCCCTTTTCAAGGTCCACGTGTCTTCCGCCCTTGTGACCTTCCGTCTGACCCGAGGACCGCCCTTGCTGAATTCTAAGGTCGTCTGATTATCCGTTACATCTTTGGAAAAGAAATAAAGATGTTATGATATGGTCGATCCTATTGGATAATGCCCGAGGGCATTATTCATCATTATTTTAATTCTATGCAGTCCATAATCCGGCATAAATAGATAAGCATTTATTTTTATCAAAAACAACTGAAATATGGTATGTGTAACAAATTGAGAAGCAAACTTTTTTTTTTATTAACAACTAGCTAACCCGACTTTGCCCGGTCTCATTTTATTTAAACCTTCCCTGGACTACAACGGACATTATCAAAATCAAAGCTGTTCTCAAGTTTTAGCGAGACTAAACGAACAGCTATTTTTATCAATACCTATTTAAATATAGATAGATAAATGTATAATTGCGAAAAACATATAGGTACCTAACTTAAAGTTTAGTCTATATTTGATCTCTCAAAATGTTCGTTGTTCATGGTTAGCATCAGCATGTCATGATGATAAGGAAGAAACTCTAACAAACACCCAATTGTACCAATACTTGTAGTGAAACAATAAATGATTATGACTAAGAAGGGAAATACTTTTAGGAAATCAAGCCAACGAAATTACCTATGATTTAATACCAATAAAAACTTCTTCCTTTTGGGACCAATTAATATAATGTGTGCCAGATATTAGCAATCGTTTCCGAATAGGGCTCAAGGCTCTCGAAACCCAGACCCATATTATATTTGATTGAAATCAATCAATATTCACCTTGGACTATTTGGAGCCCTTGGGTTATCAATTTAAACTATTAAAACAGTCGAGACACGCACCAGGATGATAATGTATATGCTATCGAAAGATGGATCAAGAAGTCTACTCCGTCAGTGTTCTGGATGTAGAGCGTGAAATGATGCGTTTGAAGCAAAAAGTAAGTAGGTAAGTATATAGGGGCGCAACTTGCAGACTTATTCTCAGTTCGTAGCGGGTTGTAGACCACGTAAGACGATCGCCCGCTGAACCGTATATCTATCGACTAACTTTGGGAGTATATTTTATCAACGTGAATAAGAATGTTAGTAAATAAAAAGTGTTTATAAAAAGCGACGCGAGTTCCCGTTGCCAGTTTCAGTGTGAACATAATTCGGTGAACATGTCTGTGCCGGGAGCTTTTCTATTTTCACATTACGTGGAAAGCTTTTGGGTAAGTCTGAAATAAAGATAGTTTAAAAAAAAAGAGCAAGATATTCTCGAGTTAATAAAGTGCATGTAGGCATTGTTTGTTAATGAATAAGATAGGTAGATAAATTACTTATTTACCTATTCGCACTGCATCATAAAAAAATACATATTTAAAAACTTAAAGAACGGAGAATATAGGTAATATTTTACATACAACTTTTCGATTATTTACCAACTTGATTTATAACTATAATAGTTGGTAGGTTCATTAATTGTAATTGGAAGTAAGGTTTTTCATTAGGAATCACGCAGTTTTGGTTTACCTAATTAAAACCAATTTTATTCATAGAGTTTAATAATTAAAAAAAAACAACCATGTAACACTAGACTGAGGCCGTGTTAAGAGTAAAAAGCAGTGTAAAGTAACTTACAAGAAAAATACATTATTCAAATACATTTCTTGCGAATTCAGCGCCGACTTGCGTGTTTTGGAGAAGTTAACTTCGAAAGATCTTACGAGTACAATACGAATGACGCGAAAAAAAGTTTATAATTTGTGGAATGTTAAGCCTGACCTATAAAGCGTGTGGAATTAAATGATCGGGTTTTAATTGTCTTTGAAAAAAATAATTAACTAAGCGAGGGTGTCAGCGACAAACCTACTGCTGAACTAAAAATAATCATAATCAACATTTTTACGGACAATATCCAGTTTCAATTAAGTAAACTCGACAATTCATCCGTAACGTTAATGGTTGAATTGTTTTCTTAAAGTTCACAACTTCCTTCGTGGGTTACCTAGTACCTACCTAGGTACCACCTACCTGTAGATAAAGTTAAAGACATGACCTTTACCTGCTAATACCAACAACATCCCATTGCAAAGAAAATGGATTTCTTGTCAATTAACCGTTTTAATGTGTTTCGTCTATGTTTACTTTCTATTTTATCTTGAATGGCTGATCTGCGGAGTAATTTTATAAGTACAGGTAATTTAGGTATTTTTAAAATTAGTCCCCTGATGAAAATTTAAACTTGATATTTTTTTCTCCGTTAATAATAATGGGGTCTTTTGGATATATTCTACTTGGAGATAGGTACCAGTTTCCGTAATTAAATTTTGATTCTATCTATTCACTAATATACTTCCGTGTTTAACTATTTTTATAATCATGATCGAATTAATATAATTAAGCAATACCTATCCATAAAAATATTTTATTAACCTACCTTTAATTTCCAATGCTGTTGCTAGCTACAGACAAGGTGGAATACACCTCCTAGAACGTAATTCATACCTACAGTTTTCTAAGATGCGTGAGAGTGTTTGACCGCGACGTTGAATAAAACTAGCATTATGCATCCATTCTATAAATTTTATGAATATTCATCAATCGGTTGCTAACTCCATTTGTTTCAAGGTTGATTTTTTGCACTATTTACCAATTGCGAATAGTTTAATAGTGTTAGTGGATCGGAGCATAGTTTTTGTGTAAGCATTAAATGTGTTTGGAGTTGAACCTTGAATGGAACTGTCGGAGATATGAATGGTATACGAATGTATCTGATATTTGAGATTTAACCTGCACTCAGTATCTAAATAAATAAATATTGTAGGACAATTCATACAGCAACATCTAGCCCCGTGGTAAGCTCGAAGGTTGTGTCACGGGTAATATTCTGATATCTATACTAGGTAATTTTATTTATGTAGCTGAAGAGTTTGTTTGTTTAAAGGCGCGAATCTCAGAAAAATATTTCAGTGTTGGAAGTTTATCGAGGAAGGCTAATTTTTTATAAATATTGCTGGACAATTTACATAGCATTATTTTTGTGTATTTTTTTGTATTTAACATCTCTAGCCCCGTGGCTCGTGTTACGGGTACCTACTTGCTATATAACTTAATATAAAACAAACTTAACAGAATACTTATACATAAAAAGATTTTATAGTTATACATAAATTAGGTATATTATTTTATTTTATGGTAATCGTGATTTCAGAAAAAAGATTTAATAAAATAAAGTAGATTCCCATTTTGTGATAAAGCTTAGATTTTATAGTCTTTAGATTAGATATTTGCCAAATCTCTTAAAAATCAACGTTGCTATTATTGGTAGAGCTTTTCAGAGTTCCCTTCTTATCTCATATCTTAATACACATTTTAATTTTTAAACAGAAATGTACCTATATTGCTTGTGAATTTACCATTCTTAAATTGAGGAGTGGATAAGTAGGTAATCAAAAATCCATTTATCAGTCATCAGCTGAACTAAAATAAACACATGTTTATAACGATACATTCATTCAGCAAGAATAATCACTGAGATTATATTACTTACTTGGTGTGTAAAAAATAGCAAGGTTTGCGTTCATTGTAAGATGCAAAATCAGCGATATTTGACCGACTGACAACATTTCTAGGTTATTATGTCTGTATACTTTGGTAATGATGAGTATTCACTATTCATTTATTGCGAATAGTGTCATTTTCAGTAATTGATATTCAAAATCCATAAATATCAATGCCACTTTTCGTTGTAATTTTATTATTCAAGAAAATGAGTATATTTAGGTGTTTTTGGTTTTAAAATAGTCGTAGTTAGCCTAGTAGTAATTATAGGTAGGTATGTTCTGTGGCCCAGTGAAGGGCGAATCAGCTAGTTTATTATGAATTCCTTGAACGGTTCCTTATGGTATTTTATTCATTTTATTGGCAACATATTATTCATTTACGCAATTTTTACAATTATTGTCCTTCTGCATTTAAGACAAAAGTTTTTAGATTTAGTAAACTAAAAAAAAAAAAATCATAAATCATTTATTGCAAGAAATATATTTTAAAAACCAAGTAGGTATCTGCGCAAAGCAATAAAATATTCGTAACACGCAAAATTTAGGTACTTACCTACTAGGTATTATTCAATCTGTTATTCAATTTAAGAGAGCTTTAAGAAAGCTTTTAAAAACGCTATTATGATAATAATTGTATTGCACAATGATCTTTTTAAGCGATTCTTTTCAGTGAATTTAACCCTCTATAGACAAGGGTATACTCGTTTATGGAAAGAGTAAATTGGGTTTTGTATAGCCGTAAGTTAGGTTGTCCCTTCGTCTGGCGCACATTGATTTTGTCGAGGAAGCCGACTCAGACATCTTTTGTATCGCCTGTCTGCTTATATTATAAAGTTATTGGTATAAAGGAAGGTTACTGAAACGACTCGTGTTCTTGGCTTGTGGTGGCAGTTGTAAGTTTATTATTAGGGAGTTTAAATAGATATATGACTATGACCTTGTCGAACAAGGTATCTATTTGACTAAAGTTTTATTTTATTTTTTTAATATTATTTTGTCTGAAGATCGCTCTTAGTGATAGACAACAAAAAATATCTGGAAATATGGGGAGTAGTATTAAAATTCCATATGGCACTATGGCATTACGCAAGAGTCTATCTAGAGACAATCTGACCATCTGTACCGTATAGCCAATACGATAAATGGATATTTTATAGATATATTCCAAACAGATCAATAAAATTGTTGTTGATTGACTTAATTGGATGAACTAAGACATGGTCAAATTATCAAAAACGAGAGATCAATAAGATTTATTATACCTTAAGTTAATCAATATTTTATGGACGTTTAATGATTTGTTTTTTTAACGAGATATATATTTTCTTATTTAGAGTGATAAAATATAATATCTCTAATAAATATTGACCATGGGGTGCCGATCTAGGAGTACCTAGTACCTATCTCTTCCACTGGAGTTAGTGGGTGTCAAATTTTCAAGAAAATTCTGTCTATGTTGCCCGTCAACATGAATGTAGTTTAAAAGATTCAGCGTTTTGGTGTAGTTTTGCAGAAAAAACGCAAAGTTACCTACGTAAAGATTAAGAAAGTTGTTATATGTATTTGCATTTTTGTTGGTTTTTCTTAGCAGAGATTAAAAACAAGCAACGTCGCATATAACTGGTTGGTCAAAACGGCTACATTAAATGGTAATGGGCCGCCGGCCGGCCCATAAACCATTACAGAGTGTTGCCAGCGAAATTCAGAATGTTTGGGCTGGATTGTAATTTAATAATATCTATTTATGAAATCATAGATACCGAAGAAATATGTTTTCTGAGTAGGTACATTAGCTGCTGAATTGAGGTTGTTAGTTATGTTTTTGCCTTTTAGGACATGTTTTTGATTGAGAAAAGCATCAGCTTTTTGTCAGATTACAATCAATAAAAGTAACAATCTAATCAATCTTAGATATAACGTTAGTTTTAGATTAAAGACAAAAAATAGTTAATTTAAAAACTTTTATAACAAGACCGTATAAATTGGCTAGAACAAGTTTGAAGAGATTACGCTGGCAATAACTGTTACCTAGGTACCTCAAAAATACATTTTATCTACAAGGTTTCTACAACGTTATATCTTTAAGCCTTCGTGGGACAGAAAACTTCATGGCAAAGTAATTGTTTGATTATGCACATAATTAATTAATTGAACTTGATAGCATCAATAGGAAACTATTAGAATTATGATAATTTACAAAAACCGCACTCAAGTCTGAAATCAGCTTTTTGCGTGACTTGAAAGCGCGGACTCTACTCTGAAAGGTATAAATAAATTAAATACCTAAATAAATAAATATTGCTGGATAATTAACACAGCATCACCTAGGCCCGTGGTAAGCTCGAAGCTTGTATTCTAAACTACGGATACACAAATGACACACACATAAGAATATGGGTGTTGGTGCTCCATTTGTCCCCCAGTGTATCCGTGGCTTTATGCCGTTTGCTATCTGCCTAAGAATAATACTACGCTGTCTCTTCTTATCTATGATTCGGCGAAAGGTATTAGGCCTTACGGTGATTTTCGCATTTCCATTAGAGGTAGCATGACTGGTACTAAATGTCATGTAGTTTTTTTAAATTTTGTGGAAATTTACCCTTCCCCCACTTGTAAGTTATCGTATTGGTATCGATGGTATTCTGTTTGGACTCGCTGCATTCCATCGTATTCTCTTTACATTGTCATTGCAGATTGCTTAAGTATTATTTTTAAACGTATGTTCGGGGAGAGAATGGGGGCGAATCTTGTTAATCGATTTTTGAAATGTCTGAATGAAAGATTTAGGGCGTTTAGTTCTTCTACTTTTTTCTTTTGTTTTGTTTTATTCAAAAACAACAAGCCATTCATTGTTGTTTTTGAATAAAAAAAAACAAATTTAGGACTTTCGTTTGGACATAAAACATTTAGTTATGTATGGACTAGGTATACTTACTTATTGTGTGTAAACTTACAAATTAGTTATTTTTTTTGACATCTAAAGGTGAGGCTTAAAATTTTATTTGGGAATAACTGTAATAACAACTCTCTTTTGTTTCGTCGTTAAATGTTGCTAGCCAAAAAAAATTGCTTCAAACTCTATGCATCTACTCATGTGTGTCAATGTGTAAGTTGTATCTACAAACAGAGTATGAGTAGGTATGAAAGGTCTGTTAAATTAATCTGTTAATTCGAAGTTTTGTTTGAGGAACCTCAACATCACAATCATCATATTTGTACCTATATTCAAATTACTGATTAAATGCATACTTACTTTATTTTTATTTTATTCATAAAAGTCTTACCTACCAACTTAGTTTACGCGAAAGACCCGTTTGTCAAAAATGAGAATAAAAGATCTTCGTTTCCAAGATAGCAACAGTGTACATGAAAGCATGCTTCACATGCTTGCTTAGTGTTATAGTGACACATTTCCGAAGCTCGACCGGCTGACCTTCAGCCCCACAAGAAGGACTCAGCCTGCCATCTCAGATTTTATTACACTGGAAATACACCTTCCAACCAAGGGTTCACCTTGTACAAATCGGAAATGCATTCGGTTATATACGATCGTAAAAGTTTGCCAAACAAAAGCGTGTGTCATGGGAATCAAATATTTAATGCTGCTGAAAGATTTATTATCAGGAAAAATGAAGGATGTTTGGTTTGATAACTGATAACCTTCGTGTAACCAAGGTACATAGGGCCAGTGATCTTTACAAAATATGAATGAGGGATCCTCAACTGTCGTCGTAATGCGATTTCAAGAATCTTTATTACCATCAACAATTTTATTGTCTATGACTGCTGTTTTTAAACTTGGTACGTAGGAATTGTTGATATCGCGTAGGTATTATTTTTATTTGATTATAAATATTTTTTAAATGGATGTTAGATTTACTGATTATCTGAACGAAAGCTTTAGTTAGTTTGATATTAAAGCTCAAATACGTATCATATCATATTATACGTTCGTAAGTTATTTTACCGGGTCTCGTACCCAACGTCATTGCTTGTAATGTGAGTTCCATTTCTCTAGCTCATTAGTAATGGTGTTGATTAGCAAGTGTTGGTGTTTTTCTACCACCTATCTGCCTCGGCGTTGATCCATCACTTTTTGCGTGCCACTAGCTAGACTAGACTTTCTACGATCCCCCTAGGTTATGTAGCTTAAGTTCAAGGACGCGATTCTATTGCGCTTGACTCGCTGTGACATTGACATTTGACATTTGTTCAGGATGGTAGATAAAATGTTATTTTTATATATAGAGGTATTTTTTCATTACTTACTTATTGTTTTTTTATCATTATTTACTAGGTTAATGTTGACTTTAGTCGCAGAAAATATAGGTACCTATTTTAGAACAGTTCTTTAAAATGATATCATTCCTATCAGATAGCAAACACAGCTGAGGTATTATCACAAAAAAATATAATTTATCATAAAGGTTGCAAAGTGAGGATGACTCTACTTAGGGCCCTAGTAGGTAGAAGATTTTGCCATTTCATGGTGATATGCCGATTTGTGTTTGGACTTCTGGTGTACCATTTCAGTAGGTTTACAAATCATGATTCTGTCGATGCTGCATTGCGTTATCGTGTCGTGACTTACTGCGTTCGAGCATAAAGCCACGCGACTGCTGCGTTTGGTGTTTCCAAGTATGTTATTGTTTAGTCTTGGTTTGATTATTTTCGCATTGGTAAAGTAGAGTAATAAAAGTAAGGCCTTGTACATCTTATATTAAATGATTTTTAAAAAGTCAGTAACTTTCATAGTTTTCAAAATCATAAAAATTTGGCGCGCTGTAGTGCCTTGATACAAAGGCAAAATAATGACATCAAATAAACTTATAACCATTTCAATTAATCAAATTCAATCTGGTTAGACAAATTATTGAATAACTTACTACCACCAAACTTTAAATGGCTAGAGTAGTAAATAATCCGAGAGAATATGATCGTGGACGTAACTACTTTATTTATTGAATGTTATGCAAGTGGTCTCTGAAATGTTTTAATTGTTCGAATTAAAGCGAATAGAAGCCATTTAATTTAATCCTTTATTTAGATAACTTACAAAGCAGAGACTTGAAACCTTACAAATGAACTTAACAATGGAGATTCGTCTAAAATAAGGATTTAGTTTGAGAAGAGGTACAAATATCCTGTTTCTAACGTATGTTGTAATTATTTATCCTTTTATTTTGTTTTCTTATTATTATGAGCATAATTTTACCCTAGATCAAATTTAAAATAAACTTGTCTCTGATACATTATTCGAATTGACGAAAGTTTTTTTTGATATTAAAACCTTCATCATGGATGAGCAGCGTGTTTTTATCAATAACACAAGAGTATCGTTCATAACATTTTTACGAGTTTTTTGACCGGTGACCGAACATTAAAGAATTTGATAAAATGCCCATAAAGATAAATATAGTATTTTTATTCGCGCCTCTTAGATAACCCGAACATATTTTTCTAGAAATAAAAAAGCTTTGTTGTTTAAATTAAGTAGATAATTCCATAATTGGTTCTGTTTTGGACCTATGCCCAGAGGTAGTGATTATACCAAATCGTCCAAAATACCAGGCGGGTATCAATAGCATACAACGCACCTGCCAGTATTCTGGTAAAATATACATTTTATTTATTTATTTAAGTATTTATTTATTGCATTTTCTGAGTCGGTTTCTCTTTGGCAGTTGGCTTTAGTTCTCTCCTCTGAATACTGCCAATTATTCCCGAGCCCCAGGCGCTACAACGACACTAAATCATGGGTTTTACAGTTGCTAACGTTGTACAAATCATCTAATTGATATAGATGTATAGTAAAACCATTCTAAAAATGAACTTCCCTCCACAAAACCGTGATGATTTCAACGTGTGAGAGGAAATACAGAAAAACAGAATACACAGAAAAAAAAAATACAGAATTCGGTGGAGGGGCGATCATTTTAGAAATGGTTTTACTATACATATCTTTATACTTTACACTTACCTTATACTATTTTTATAATATTGGAGGCGTATTCGACTATAATATCTCTTAAATGAATATGCATTAAACATTATGCAATGCTGTGTGATATTATATTATAGATAATAAACCTAGACCTAAATCAAAACTTATCTAGAATCTAGTATGTACGCTTATCTATGCACTTGAAGGACATAAAAGCAAGTACCAAAACTAGGTTTTTAGTACAAATGTTGGAGCAAAGATTTAAAGGGCAAGCGATAATTTTACTTAAATATTATCTCTTACTGTTGCTTAGGTAGGGTTAGTTTAGTTAGGTTTATTATTTGTTAGACTCGTATTTGATGGATGTACTTATCTCGATTGAGCGCCACATTTCTTTTTACTAATGTTTTTTTTTAACTTTTGTTAATAATTTTTCGAACGTTATCAAGTTAATGAATAGTAGCTCAATATAGCATTATAGATAATGTACGATCCTAATAACGTAAATGTTGAGGAGTCGTGTTGGCTAAGTGGGATCACACTCGACTTTCATTCCGAAGGTCGTGGGTACAAACAAACCCCGTCGCGCACCTCTGGATGTTTCTTCTTGAAAACATAGTCGGTGAAGGCAAACATCGTGAGAATTTTAAAAAGTTGGACATGTGATATTAACCAGCCCGCATTTGGCCAGCAGCATGGTGACTCCAGGCCTAATCTCTAGTCGAGAAAGAAGTCCCTGTGTCCCAGCAGTGGGAACGTAAATAGGGGTGATGATGAATAACGAAATATTTTTTCGTTTCGTCTTATTAAAGTTTTCTTAACAAAAGTAGGGTACCTACTCTTTAAAACTTTAAATTATTGGTTTAAGTTTTGATTCGATCAAGGACGGTTAATGGTTAGAGTCATCCAGGCTCTATCTCACTTGCAATTGACAATGAGGTCACCCTTCGCCCTTGAAGGTTCATCTTGAATGTAGAGCAGAGTTGGTGTATCATTATGGAACAGGCCAGTGCATTGTCGCTACGTCTTATCTTATCAGGATTAGAATCATGCTCTTATTCCTAACAAAGCGGGCTGAAAGTGGATCATGGCCTTAAAATAGCACATACCTACCTTAAGTAAGAGTAGTTAGGTAGGTATTAATTTAATTTATGGAATTAACTAATGGAATTTCCAGCGTTATAATGGCTTCTCGCAGTATAAGTAGGTATATAATATTATGAAGTTTCATTCAATCCATTTATTTGATTTTGCGTGAAAGGGCAACGAACATAAATCCTCACAAACTTACGCGATAATGTCAGGAAACGCTGCTAGTTCAATTTGAAAAATTAAGAATTAAAGACCTTATTTAAAAAAGTGGCCAAGTGCCAGTCGGACTCGCCCATGTAGGCTTCCGCAGCAATGGAACTATTCACGAAATTATTATAGCGCCATCTCTTGGTGGTCACAAGAACTAATCACAACATTTATTATAGCGCCATCTCTTGGTGGTCACTAGAATAAATTACAACATTCATTATATCTTATATATGTATATCTCTATCTATTATATATGTCTCTTCGTGACTCGAGAACTAATTACCTATAACATTTTTCTTAACAATTTATATGAAATGGTTTATGACGTATTATAAAAAAACGACTTGTTAGATTTCGTTCAAACCAATTTTCGTTGGTAGTTTTTGTAGTAATGTACATTATATATTTTTTTAGCTTTATCATCATCTTATTTGAGAAGTTAGAGGGGGGGGGGGGGGGGACACACTCATTTTTCCACTTTGGAAGAGTCTCTCGTGCAAACTATTAAGTTTAGAAATAAATGTTTTTAGAAACTTTAATATGATTTTTGAAGATCTATTCATAGATACCCCACACGTATGGGTGCGATAAAATTGTTTGTTTAAAGTTTTGCTTCTATGGGGACCCCCAAATGTGATTGAATTTTTAAATTATTTTTTTAAAATCTTTGTGCGGTTCACGGAATACATCTACTTACTCAATTCCAACAAAACGGCTGTGACATACGGACGGAGGGACGGACGAACAGACATGACGAATCTATAAGGGTTCCGTTTTTGCCATTTGGCTACGGAACCCTAAAAACGCAAGCGAAACTGTCGGCGGGTCCTCTAGTAGATCATATTAACCTCTATTAAATATAGGAAACCGGCATGTTTTGAGAACTTTGAAGGACATTGTATCACAATACTAATGACGAATCATTCACCAACCCGCACTTGGCCAGCGTTGTGTATTAAGGCCTAATCTAAGTCAAGAGAGAAGTCCCTGTGTCCAAGGAGTGGACACGTAAATAGAGTTGATGATGATCATGAAGTGCCTAATAAATTATTATCCTTACGCTTACAATAGGTCTAACCCAAACATGATCTGGTATGGGTTAGTGGGGACCTGGCTATACGCCGAGATTATTTCCAGTTGATTTAATTGGCCTTCAACTTGCCGCGTTCAAGTTCACGCTGCAATTGACTAGGCCAAGGCAGACTAAAGAATTTGAATTTCAAATTCACGTTTTGTAAGGCACAGTAAAATAAATTAAAAAATCACAACGTCCCGGCCAATTAAGGAAATTAAAAAGATGAACGCGATGCTGTCTGTTGTAATTCTGTGACCATGGCACATTGTTGCTGAGAACTTGTATTATTTAAGTTAGAAACGACTGAGTATATTGAAATAGGGTTTTTCGAGAAAACAGTTAAGCGTCTGTGACGGCTTCTTACATACTACTTAAAGGTTATGTGACAGTTAGTTTAAAAACATAAACAGTTTTAGGCTCATATCAAAAACCAATGTTTGAGAGCCATGTTAAGTGCAAGACTGCAAGTGGTGTGATTACTCAAAGTCGCCTAGACCCATTTACAAAATTATTTTTTTGTTTGATAGAGTATACTTCCCAGGTGGTACCATAGTCATCTGGTCATTATCTGATGATTGTAATTTGTATCCGTGAGAAATTGGTGAATAGTTGGAGACACTTTATAGAGGAAGTACCTAAGGTTGAAATAGGCGAATCCGTTAAAATACGTAAAAAAACAACACGCAACTTCGATACCTACTTTACTTGTATAAATTGATTAGAGATAGTGTTAGAGAGTTCATTCTGATGACGAAGTTTTAAGATTTTTATGAAATGGGATGATATACTAAGACCGGCCGGCTCCATAGTGAAAATAAAATTTAAGTATTACTTTTTCTCAATTATTACTCGTAGGTATATCGTTTTTCGTGAGATTGATTTGCAACAAATTACCAATATTGTAGAGGTTGAACAGGAAACAAAGATATTGTACAGGAAACAAAGATATCGACGACCAAAATAAACTCAGACCTCAGAGTAATAGGTACTTATAAATAAGGTTTTCCTGAAGTCGCGCCAAAAATATTAAGGGTCATATTGATGGCCAAATTATGTATTGCCTTTGCATTAAATTGAAATTCTTTATAAGTTAACTTCCATTTTGAAATCCATTTATGGAATCCACTTTATACGTTAAGTTCAAAGATAAAAGTTGAGGTCCAACCAAAATGTTTATAGCTTCCAATTTTTTCTCAAAATAGTATTTATGGTGTGGGTTGGGTACCTTTTATTATTCAAGGCGGGCTGGCACAATTACGATGAAAAAATTACACAAATATCTACTCGTGTCAGCTAGTATCAATAACCTAAGTAGCTTTACTTATAATTTCTGAAATGAAAGGTGTAAGTACCAATGTTAAACTAGGTAGCATATAAGGTTACGTAGTAATTATGTGTTCTGTGGTATAGGCGGTTAAGTAGTAGATAATAATATCTTCTGTGGTTAGGTTAAACCAAAGATTACCCCCAAGGGTTAAACGCAGGCAAGCCAAAATGTGTGTTCCACTTCCCAGTTGCATCCACGTTGCACAGCATGCATGCCACACTCTTGCTCTTACACAACAGCCGTTACGTAATGCCAAAGTCAAGAGCATTGCCTCAACCTCGATCGGTTCAACGACCGAGATACCAAATAAACATGAAAATTATAACGTTACTAAGTAGGTATTACTTGCGCCTTCTCACGAAAATTTAATTGGTAGTTTTGGTAGATGTCTTATCTTTTGGTATTATTTTGCAAAATAGGCTTTCATGGTGTTAATTACAGATACCTAATCCTGACTATTGGATTCTGGATCTAGTTCCATTATTAAGTAATTATAATAATAAAATCATTAAATTGTTAACTTCAATGCTACATATTTTGGTAATTTTGTTATTAAAAACAACAGTTTTTGTTGAAAAGCATCAACACACAAACTGACTTATTAAAACACCGCTACTGTAATCTACACCTTTAGTTAAGACTTGTACTCAAGTACCAGTTTTTCTGTAATATTACAAGGCTTGTAAAATTTGGTACCTATAATCACCAAGTTTGCCAAGCCGGTTGATGATCTCAGTAAGTTTTGGTTCAGGACCTGTAGAGAACGACACTACTGCCAACTTCTGGTATGACCCTCAGTCGCTTTGACGACACCCATCTCGTTGAGACTTCCATTTTACCGAGATGTGAGAGCGTGGTAGGTACATTACATACTATTCTGCGACCACTATACGGTCAAATGGAAACAAACAGATAGGTATAGGTAGATACTGCATTTTGCATTTCAATATACGTAAGGACGGTATCTGGATTAAACCGGATTGACTCATTTTCGACAGCCAATACAACTTGCAGGTCGGTGAACTACAGGTACTGCCGTCATGTTTACTTTAGAAACAAACTGACATAGGATATTCTTTTGTTGATATTAGTACGGTATCATGTTCTATTTAATGTGATAGTCAAGGAAAACATTAAGTTGTCTACATGACGCTAGAATTATTTTACGACTTGAGGCAATGAAGAAAAGATAAATATTTGAGTTCTTAACTTGCCTTTCTTATTAATACCTAATTACTAATAAGCAACAAAAATATTCCAGGTAACCTGGCTTGTACTTATATTGTTATCAGATATACACACATTTTTTGACAGATACACAGACAGTGGTTTGCTTCCAATTGCCATTTTGGCGCAGAACTCACACCTTCAACGTTAGGTAGGTAGTAAGCAACGCTATTTCTCATGACATATTATTGAAGAAAGTGTTTTTGTATTGTATTTTTGTTACATTTCAATTAACGAATTGTTTTTGTCTACAGAGGACCCCACAGCCACACCCCCTGGTGGACTGGTCGTACATGCCCACACTCCTGCTGGCCCTCATAGCAGTGCTGGTAGTGGCTACAGCCCTCACCCGCGCGCCGGACGGGAAGCAGCCCCAGAGACTGCCGGGCCCACAGCCTCTACCCTTCATCGGCACACGATGGCTGTTCTGGCGGAGATATAGAATGAATAAGCTGCATGAGGCTTATGAAGGTAAGATTTTCAACTCTTTTATTTCCGTGCCCTAATACTTAGGTCTACGTGTTCATTTCCGCGGGTGTCGTTTAACCGACTAATGCCTGAATACTCAAACATCTCATTAATATGCTCAACACACTATTGAGCATAATTATTTTGAAAAAAATAAAGAAAAATGAAAAAATATTTACTATCTTAAAGTACAATAAAATCTAGTAGACATATCAGCGGACTCACCGGATCACACTAGACAAAGCCTGTATCGCGGGGCCCATTAATAGGGTGTAACATAATATATGTATATTATATTTCGGACTTATAATATCTATTTTAATATTATATAAATCTACTAGGAGATGCCTATATATAAGGGGCCTTCACTTAACGATTTGATTAACGTTTGAGTAATTGGGGCATAAAGGACTTATGGACAAGAAGACGGGTAGCGTTGCTACTTGCGAACCCGCTAGTAAGCGTGACGAGACGATTATACCAAATTCCCTAACCTAAAATGGATTCTATTTGGGAGACCTGAATCTGATGTGTGTTATGATATATATTTATATTTTTTTTAATTACCGTAAATTGCATTACGTTTCGTTATTTTACTGTAAGTGCGCTGCGGACCGGCAAGAAGCCAGGTTCCGTGTCTTTGCAGCCCTGATGATGTCTCATGTACTGGAATGAAACTCAGTTAATGATTATCCAACATTTATAAAGGTTCGTGGATTTCCCGTTAATACAAATAATACATAAATATAAAACATTTTGAATAATAATTCATCAAGAGCTTGAAACCAATCTCTCAACCATAAACTAGAGTACATATCAATGAAATTATTTTATCATTATAATTTATGTAGGTACCTTTTTGCTGTGTCAACTTGTACAGTGAAATTTTGTATAAAATACTATAATTTTCATTTGTAACCTGTTTTTTGTTTAATAAATGATTATATTCAATTATATTCTATCGTATTGTAATTAAATAAATACCAGTTTTCTAAAATATTTTCAGATTTTTCACAAATCTTTGATCTTTTGTACCTAGATTTTGAATTTCACCTGTGTGGATACGTTTCACGCTGAACCACCTGAACTTACTAAAACATAGCTTAATAAGAACTCATATACATAATATTTTATATAGTTACCTACTCAAATGATTTTAGAGATTTTCTTTCCTTAAGAAAATCCAATAATCGCATGGGGAATCCAAACTTTAATAAATAATCACTCAACCCATTTCAAACCATCACCACCACTTATCGAAATATATATACCTACACAAATTATTTAACGTGATACCATTCTGCATGATCCACAAGTTATTAAGTGTGCTTAGTGTATAATAATCACAATGATATTTGGGGCCATCCATTAATCACGTGAGGCTTGAAAGGGGGGTTTAACAAAAATCACGAATTATCACGAGGGGGAAGGGGGGTGTAGTAAGATATCACGTGTATTTAGTTTTTTATTATTTTTTCAAACGCTCGATTTTTTTTTTGCATGATTACAATATTCGTTTATTATTATTTTTACCATATATCACCAATCAAAAACAACCTACAAACTCTCTGTCTAGACATTTTTATCATGGTCCTTAATCCTTAATTTCAGAATAAAATAAGATTATACCTTATACATGTATTTAAGATAACTTTCTAAAAAATTACAGATTTTTTGCAGATACTAACAATACACGTGATGTTGGGTGGGGGATAGTTTTAGACCTCACCATGTATCACCAAGGGGGAAGGGGGGGGGGGGGGGGTTAAAATGCTTTAAAAAAGATCACGTGATTAATGGACGGCCCCTTTGCATGCAGACATGTTCAGGCGTTACGGGACGGTATTCGCCGAGACTACACCAAGTGGAGCTCTCCTGGTGTCGATAGCTGATCGAGAGGCCTTGGAAACGGTGCTCCGCATCCAATCCAGAAGACCTTACCGCCCGCCGACTGAAATCGTGCAGGTTTACAGAAGAAGCCGACCTGACAGATATGCGTCGACTGGACTTGTTAATGAGTAAGTGAAAAAAAAAGTTTTCTTGCTCATTTTTCATCTGTTGTTCTGAAATATTTATTTTATTTATTTATTTATTAATTACACAAAATCCACAGCCCTTACAGATGTACAATATAGTTACTTATAACAAAACTTACGGCCAAAAAACGGATTTACTTTTTATAAAATATTAAGTAAATTATAAATCTTATAAAAAGCAAAAAAATCTTACAATATCTTTGATAGATATGCGTCGACTGTACTTGGTAATGAGTAAGTGTAAAACAGTGCTCATTTTTTATCTGTTCTGAAATATTAAAATTATAAATAGCAAAAAATCGTACAATATCAAATGTATTTTAGTAAAAAATAATTGGCTACACTAATGGGTTTAAGATAGGCTAAGTGCAAGTCAGTTAAAGGGACATGTTGAAGAGATAGCAGCGCGTCAGCTCACAATATCTATAATTTGACCACGAATTAAGATATCTTGTCATGAAATAAGATAAAACTCAAAGAAAAACGAGAGTCAAATGAGAGTATTGATTTAAACCACGAGAGAGTTTCGTAGAACATTTTCCGAAATCAAAAGTAGGTAATTGTAGGGTTTGTAATTTTCCGAGTGCAAAAAATAAGACAAAAAGATCTTATAAACAAAAGCTACAAAAAACTTCTGAAGATTAATCATACTATGTTAATAGAGTTTTTATCTAGCTAAGTACCGCCAAGCAAAGAGGGCAAAAAACCTATGATCTGATTATGATTCGATATACTAAACTTCTATTGTTAGCCTATTCATAAAAATGTGACCTCGAGACTGAGGAAAATCGGAACAATTAAATAAAAAAACTCATAGATATAAAAAGGTTGTATGTGAACTTTATGATTCGCGCTATTTCGACAAGGTCTTTCATTTGCCAGTCACGTATACCGCCTAGTTGAACCACTTCGACCATAAACTTGAGTCAATTTCCTGTCTAATTTTAATAAAATAAGATTTTAGGCATGTTTGGCATCTAAAGTTTATAATTTTAAATCTTGACGTTTTTCCGTATGAACCTCCTCGCTTTTAGGCCTCCTTGATTTTATTTTAGAGTAGATATGTAATATCAATAATTTCTTATTATGAAGAAGAAGTTCCAAAACTTACACGATATTACAATAACAGGCGTAAGCTTGTTTCATGTTCTAGTATTATTTACTATAACATGAAACAGGCAATATACCATGCTTGAAATGATTTTGAGTTTCCTAAACATTGGCCACTGTTTCAAGCGCCATCTTCACGCAGAAGGTTGTGATATATATTTTTTAAATATACACACATCACAAATTTTAGACCTAAACCTTAACCTTAGCAGAGGCAGACAGTAAAAAGACAAATTCATAAAAGAATGAGCTCTAAAACCATAATTGTACATTCTAGGCAAGGCGAGAAGTGGTTCCACCTTCGCCGCCACCTCACCAGTGAGCTGACCAGTCCACATACGATGCAAGGGTTCCTGCCGGAGCTAAACAACATTTGTGATGACTTCCTAGACCTGTTGCAAGCCTCGAGGAAGGCAGATGGGACCGTACTCGGCTTCGATCAGTTGACGAACAGAGTTGGTCTTGAATGTAAGTTTGTACTTAAAATAATATAGGAACCATACCAATATTATAAATGCGAAAATGTAGGTAAATCGCAGGCGAAACCGCGGGGCGGGAAGCTAGAATATGAATAAAATAAATTTTGTAGTGTCTTAAATACGAGTACAAAATTATCTCCACTCATAAATTGTATTTCGTTATTTTCCTTGATTGAAAAAACAAAAGACGATCAATATTTATTTAACAGATAGACAGACGGTTGACAGAGCGAGTTATCTTAATTACCGAAATGACTTTTGTTGTCTTTAAAACATCATAAGTTCAAATGTTAGTTTGTTTAGCAACGGTTTTCACTATCTTAGACAAATAATCCAACCACGTAGGCAAATTGTTCAAATAATAGGTAGAAGCATACATTGTAAAGTTTTATGGCGGAAATAAAAAGTACACGCAGGTATTTAAGTGTCTAAATTCTTATCCGTAGCCAAAACATTTATCGCTTATTATCCCGTGAATACAAATTATCTTGAGGAGCGTTTTACATAATAGGTAACCATTAGTAGTAACAAATAAATTGTTCAAGGTTATGCTAAATGGTGCTGCTCTAAGAAAAGACACATAATAATTATAGAATTCAAACTAGACAACGATCAATTTTATTGGTTGGTTATTGGTGGTTCCCTGAAATGTAGACTTAACAAGCAGAGGAGACCGAATAATCAAGATAGTTGGAACAGAAACGCTCGCTCAGCAATTTTATTTACAACATATACATAGCTTAGCATGTTTAATAAGTTCTTAGCTTCAGATTTATTTGATACAAGAAACTGCTTAAACTGCTGCGTAATGCGTAACATAACAATATAATCTTTTATATTAATATAAATATACTATATTATTATTAAATATAGTTTTTTATTTAAGTTTATATCATTGATGTTTTAGCCGTTGGTTTTCCAAACAATGTTCAATAAATAAAATAAATAATAATTGTTATACACAACATGTAAAACACCGGACTACAGAACATAATTACTATGCAACCGGACGTAGAAACTTGATACTTGATCTTATTGCAAGTGCAGTTCGATAAACGATAGTTATTGACGTCAAGATATTAAATAATAGAAATGTAGGTCAGATAACTTGGAATAGATGTTAGTGCCCGCATAAACAACACGCATGTAGAGGTATGTTCAACATTAGAATTGGACGTGGATAAGCAAAACGGCCTATAATAATTAAGAAAAACCAACTATTGCTTAATTTTACGACTCCCTTACAGAGTACCTATTAGAAACAATTTTCTTTATTGAAAATAATTTTACAATAGACATATTTTATCAGAGCTTTCCTTAATTATTTAAAGTAAATGAATTTATAACGTGTCCCAAAATAAGTTTAAAATACAACCGATATATTACCTACTAAAATATTTATAAATAAATAGTTAAAATACTTCTTAAAAATAGCAGTAAATGTCTAATAGGAATTAATTTTGAAACTACTTTAGCCTAGGTACATGTAAATAGTAAAAATTAATTAATGTTCTTGATTGACTCAATCCCTAGAGTCAGTTTATAAAAAAAAATAACAACGATTTATTTTGGTTTATAAATTGAATGGACAACAATTATAGAAATGGGTAGGTACTTATAATACTCTTATAAAACCCAAGCGAACCTAAAATATAAAAAAAGTTATTTACTTATTACATGATGTATTTGACCGTCAGGAGAGCGATGGCACGCTTAACTCTATGGTTTGTGTCGTTTCTGCTTAATCACGACCCATTGCATTATGATATCGAAGAGTTACGACAGTTTGGCATGCTTGTATAATGAAGACCATGCTCTATTTATCAGTATTGAATAATGAATTGAGGGAAAATTAGAATTAGGTATTTATATCATCATCATCAGAACATATTGCGTTCCACTACTGGGCATTGTAGGTGCTGGAGGTTTTGGTATACCTACATACCTACCTAACCATGCTCAGGTACCAGGTTAGTTGGTGATCGCAGTAAGTTGGTGCAGAAATTAGTAACACGAATATTTAGCTAAATTGTAAAGATTTTATTTGCATATTATTGTATATTTACCTGAATTCTCCGAGGAACCTATGAAAATAAATTTAATTGCATAATTACGAGACGTTATATAATTAATGAGTTGAGAAAATAATTAAGTAGGTGCAAAACATACCTATTATTTTACTATAAAAACTGTCGTGGTTTGATTTCCTAATTATAATTACCTATTAATAATACCTACTTATGTATAATTTCATATTGAGATAAACGGGCAATACACGAACCTTATTTACGTTGACTTATGATCAACCGTTTCGTCCCAGAACGTGGGACTTCTTCAGGATCAAGGACACTGCAAGGACACGGATCACGACCGCTCGCCAGTCCGCAGTGCACTCAGTGCACTGAGTGCAATGCGGGCCCACGTTCTAGGACGAAACGGTTGATCATAAGTCAACGTAAATAAGGTTCGTATATTGCCCGTTTATCTCAATATGAAATTATACATAAGTAGGTATTATTAATAGGTAATTATAATTAGGTTAAATTTGTATCTTTGTGTTTATGTATTTTTGTATTATACTATTATGTCTCACCTTGTAATTTTCTTTTCCAGCCGTATGCGCTTTGATGCTGGGCAGTCGCCTAGGCTTCCTAGAACGATGGATGTCGGGTCGCGCAGCCACGTTGGCGGCGGCCGTCAAATCGCACTTCAGGGCGCAAAGAGACTCCTACTACGGAGCACCTCTTTGGAAGTTCGCCCCTACTACGCTCTACAGGACCTTTGTTCGCAGCGAGGAAACTATACATACGTAGGTATTATAAACCTTGACACTATCAGTTCTTGAGACACTATCAGTCTTGGCAGTGTTACGGTACCACAGTGCTCCGCCCAGTTTGGCAATGAATTTGCTATATTAGCACTATCGGTTCCCGACACGAAAATTCTGTTTCTTGGGCGCTGTGCATGTGTTAATATTATTTGCGTTTCTTCACAAAACATCACTGGTATTATTATCTATCAGAAGACAGAGGAGCATTCTGCGATCACCAATCCGCATGTTTATTAATTCCAAATCCCTAAGGATTTTAATGGGTTATTTATTTTAAGGCTTGCTCCGATAAGTCTGCTTGTAAAATTAACGATCTCCACCTCCCACAAAGCAACAGTTTACAGAACCATCAAGGAAGCTAAATATGCTTCTAGTATGGTAATTATGCATCGGATGTCGATTTTACCTTAAATTATCGGAACCATGCCCTTGCTTTCAAAAGCAGAAGGCACGTGAATCCCCTACAAATGGATTTTGCATAGTGATATCTTGCCCTTCGATTTTATTTCGGTGCTGGTTATGTATAAGGTCGTCAGGTGTGTAGTCGGTACTCTTATTTTATTACGAGCTTCGTACGAATATAGCGAAATGTGCTATGATGTTACGTTATTATATTGGACTAGCAGCCCCCGCGAACTTTGTCTCGCCATATACTTTTATTTGCAACTATCTACATACAAAATTTCATCGAAATCGAATTTTCCCACGTAAGCATATATTTTTCCGCGGTAAAAAGTAGCCTATGTTAGGATTAGGATATTACACTACATTGACTCCACCCCGTCCCCCGTCCCCCGTACCCCAATGACGCTTACATGGAGTCTACATCGCATGCTGGCTAGCTGAGCGCGGTGAGCGACAACCTCTAGACTTTTTTCTAATACTTGCATTTTTAAACTCGTGATATCTTCCGAAGTAAATGTCCGAATTGAATAATTCAAAAAGTTATAAAAAGGTATTAAAGCCGTCTTGAATATAAAGTAATTTATTTGGATAAGGATTAATACCAAGGTACAAATGAAGACCCTTTCAAGACGCGGCATATATAAATTAATATTTTAGAATAAAAAACTGCTTACTGTGACATAACTATAATATTTAGACATATGCTGTCGCGACATTTTTTGTAGATAATGATGAGTTCTGCAAAGTCGTAGTACATGATTTTGTTCTATCATCAATAGTTTTCGCAGCGCACGCGACGTAAGACATTTTTCAGGTCATTTTTTTACACCTTATGTTACATTATTGGAGTTTTAGTAAGGATCCCTAATTTTTTTTTAAATATAATATAGCCTATGTTACTCGGGGATAATGTAGCTTTCCAAAGGTGAAAGAATTTTTGAAATCGGTCCAGTAGTTTCGGAGCCTATTCGTTACAAACAAACATACAAACAAATCTTTCCTCTTTATAATATTATTAGTATTAGTATATTAGTATAGATAAATATGAATATGACTCGGTAAAGTTTGTTGGTATTCTATTTAGGTTGTATTTTCTGTTATGTCTAGCAATCTTGAAAATCAAAGCAGCAAACAGGCAAAAATAATTAAAACTATGAAAATGGTACTGATTGATTTTATAACAGCAAATTATTTCCATTGAATAGATTTTCTTCTTTTGAGCAAACAAGTACCTAAGTGGTATTCTCGGCAGGATAGTATCGGAGCTGATGGAAGAAGCCAAGCTGAGGACCAAGGGATCAGCTCAGGATGACGGCATGCGCGAAATCTTCCTGCAGATATTGGACAATCCAGCGCTCGACATGAGAGACAAGAAGGCAGCCATCATTGATTTCATTACTGCTGGAATTGAGACGGTGAGTTTTGAAGCTCTAAACGCACTCTAAACGTGACATTTTAGAATCTATCTATTCAAATAATGTTTAATCTTGACTTTCTTATCATCACAATCAATCTTTCCTAATTAAAACTGTCTTCTTTTACAGCTAGCAAACAGTCTAGTCTTCCTTCTATACCTCCTAAGCGGTCGCCCGGATTGGCAGCGTCGTATACACTCAGAGCTACCAGCTAGCTCGTCTCTCACAACGGAGGAGATGGCATCAGCGCCATCTGTAAGAGCGGCTGCAAACGAGGCCTTCAGACTGCTGCCCACAGCGCCCTTCCTAGCGAGGCTGCTGGAGGCGCCGGTCACTATTGATGGATATAAATTACCAGCTGGTGTAAGTTGTTTAAATGAAGCATTCCCATTTATGCACCATTTCTATTCCCATGTATGGCATGACATTCAATTCGACAAGCGCAGGAAATTCGAGTAGACCAATGAAACAGGCAGATTTTCTTTTTTTCGTGTCCACATCAAAATAACTTGGTGCCCATAGTTCACAGCCTAATATTGTCGATGCGCTTGTTGCTTCAAGGTTTGGTGAAGGCGGTTGGCTCGCGGTGGATGCATGCCGCGAGCGACCGTAATGCCTGGAATTCATATAGGGAGGCCTATATCCAGCAGTGATCATGATGATTGTTGCTTCTAGATGTCTACGTCCTTCGAAAGAGCCAGTGCAAATTTGATGTTATTTCCCATGTTGATTATTTCCAAATCGTTGTTTTCAGACGTTCGTGTTAGCTCACACGGGAGCCGCGTGCCGTCGTGAGGAGAACTTCTGGCGCGCGCGGGAGTACATCCCGGAGCGATGGCTGGAGCCCCGGGAGCCGCACGCAGCCTCGCTAGTCGCACCCTTCGGTCGGGGGCGCAGGATGTGTCCCGGGAAGAGATTCGTGGAGCTGGAACTCAATGTTTTGCTGGCTAAGGTAGGAAATTAATTTGACTCTCTCTTTAAGCTCAATAAATTGAATTTGTGGTCCACTTATACTACGTCCCATTTTGCTGGCTAAGGTAGGAAATTGATTTGACTCTCTCTTTCTCTTCAAAAAATTGAATTTGAGGTCAACCCATACTACGCCTTACTACAGGGCACCAGGCATCGATAGAAGCCATTGTAGGTCCCGAGAGATTTGGTACCACGCTTACTAGGCGGATTGGTGATCGCAGTAAGTCAGTCCAGATAGAATGACGTTGCTGTTGTCTTCTGGTACATAACGTCTAAATCCTTTTATCGGTTTTAAGAAAGGTGCCTATTATTACTAGGCCCTAGGTTGGTACCACACGGCACTTAGGAATGTTTCTGAAGTAATAAATTGTGTTCTTTCAGATAATGCAACGATGGAGAGTAGAATTTGACGGCGAATTGGACGTGCAGTTTGACTTTCTACTGTCGCCAAAATCTCCGGTCGTCCTACGTCTAGTCGAGTGGTAGTCTTATAGAAAGGATAAAATATTTTTATTTAACCAAATATAGGTAAACAAGAAAACTGTCAAACTATTTAACTTTAATAATCATTAGCATTCACCGTAGAAGGTTGGCAAAAGTCAAAATATTTTGATTCTTAATTTATGTGGTTGAATGTTGCTCAGACAGGATTTTTGTTAATTTTGCTTGACTGATTATCATTAATAGTTATTTAAGTTAGAAGTAAAACGTGTTAAGAAAATATTATAACGGTGCTTTGAAATATTCTAAAACAACGAATTAATATTTTCTTGGCCTTCATCTTAAGCTTTTATTTACTAATGGAATTGAAGGTATTTGTATAAAACCCCACTCTAATGCAATTTTGACCGTGCATTAAATCCAAAATGTCTTCCACATTTTTACCAATAGATACAGACAGTAGATTATATTTCAAGAACTTTACAACATTTATATTTTCTCGTCTCTTTTAAAATTTTAGAAAAACATCTTTTACTCCTGTTTGTGTATAACTTAATTAAAGTTTACTCTAGTTTTAGCAACTGAATAATGGCTGTGTTAATATCCAAAACATTATATATTTTTTATTAACTTTAAATATTAAAACCGAATATACCTCTTACAAGACTGCAAAGGTAAAAACCTACTTGCATTTCTTTTGGCTTAAACTTTCTTGTATAATTTTTATCATTTGTAATTTAATTTGTTCGCTGATGTTGGCTGTGATGTATATTTTATCGACAAAAAGCGAGAATGGGTCCAACGCACTATATTTTATATAGGTTTATAAAAATATTTTAATGTGTAACCTTGAAGTAAATTCATCATGTTAAACAAGAACACAATAGTTAACAAATAGATAAATTTTGTTGTTATTTAAAATGGTACCTAGGTATTTGATAGAACTCTAAAATTTTTTATTAAAAAAACCTTTTTTTGCAAAGTAACGCGATTGGTAAATTTGAACATATTTTAAATGAAGAAAAAATATTAAAATGAATAAAACAAGTATTTAAATGTTTTGTAAGCTTATGTAACGATCATTCCATTTTGTAATTATTATTTTAGTTAATAAGCTTTTGGGAACGGTGTCGTTAGTGGCCATTTTCTATGATTATGATAGTTTTAAATAAAATTGCATATATTGGAGTTTTTGATTATGATTTGTTATGTATGAACATAAAATTTTATTTTAAGCTTTGAATATAATTTTTAAAATAAACGATATAATATTTCACTTCGGATTTCATTTCAATTAAAGATACCTACTAATTTCAGGCACTTACATCAGTACGGTAGTTTAATTGGGTTGCTAGTCAAAATGATAGAGCATTATTACTGATAGTGATAAAATAGAATATAATAATTTATAATATTAAAATATTTATTTTACAGTATTACACGAATATGACCCCCTTAGGCTAACTGATATGTGCTGTGCTGATACTATGAATGTGAAGTAGGTAGTAGAATGCAATAGTAAATTATTTTAAAATTAGGTTTAGCTAAAATGGTTAAAAGTTAGTAAATTATTCAGCCTATGTAAGAGCTCTTTTTATGTTACCTACAATACAATACAATACAATCATGTTGTGATTTATAATCAATCAAACTACAATTTACCTACCTCGGTACCTACTCTGCAAACTGACATTAGCGATTTTGACAGTTAGCAAGAGGTATCAGTCTTACACCGACCCTTAGATAATAGAATACCAATAGATATGTTTCTAAATTGTCTATGGAATTAGTTTATAAGATGACTAAAATAAAAATGATGACATCTCTGTCTTATGTATGGAATTAAAAGGAGCCTAACTATATACTCAACAGTTGCGCTTGGTTGCCAATATTTATGGCACGTGCCTTTCTTCAGCTTCCTTCGATATCATTTACTGTCACTTTGGATAGTTTGGATATCATTTACTGTCACTTTTTGGTTTTGTTTACATCGATAGTGGTGTTCTTGTATATTGCACGAGTTATCGATATTTTGATTTTAGACTTAGGTAAAAAGTTATAGACCATATTAATTTGAATAAATGTTGATAATATATTGTGTTTTTGCAGAATAGCATGAATCGTAGAATGAAATGACGGATTAGATTTCAGGTTTTTTATACAATATTATATAATTTTGAAATATAAATTATTTTGATATATAATAATATACTAAATATAAGTAAGTATATTGTATTAAGTATATTGTGTTTTATAATTATCTAAAACATTTGGCTTATTCAGGTCTTTCATTCGTTTAGTTATATTCTGTGGGTATATTAATTTAGTTAAAATGAACTTTAAACATTAAGTAGAACTCAAACTAGTTAAAATAAGGTTAAAAGTTCATTTTCACTAAATTAATATGCCCACAGAATATAACTAAACGAATGTTTGAATTTGAGTTCTACTTAAGTACCTATTTTTTTTTGTTCTAGTTAAAATGTTTTTTGTTTTGCTTGGTTTTATAACTGTATTAATTCTATAATTCTATAATTTAATATTTACGTACTTCAATTTACAATAAATACATTATCATAAAAAAAGTTCAGTTGAAAACAAACTCTATCGATAAATTATTATAATATACCTACCTCGTACAACACTAATTTATGTTAGCGTAGGTATACACGATGTATTCGTGGTTAGGGCCATTCCATTAAATTCGTTCTTCTGAGCACCGACCTTGTAAAGATACGTTCCAATACCTTTAACCAGTTATCAAGACTTAACCTCCAGTCATTTAGACGACCTTGTCAAGAAGATACGTTCCAATACCGATACCTACCGATAAACATTTATACTAGGCGACGGAAATCGTTATGTAACCTTTAACGGTTCAAATTTGTAATGAAAGATAAAGCTAGCTTTTAAAACGGAACATAACTAAACAGTTATACATTGTATTATAATGTTATCAGTAGGTATTGTGTAATGGTAAGCACAGACGTTCTGTGAGAAACGGAATGGCAACTAACCTATACAACTAGTGTTGAGTAGGACATGGTTTCAAAATGAGTTTGTATGAGTACCTCATTCTATTCCGTGAGGTGGGACAATGTCATGCTTCAAATGTCATGTCACACCTTATAAAATGTCATGTTGCGAGGTAATGTTACATTTTTGTCACAACACAAGAGATGAGTGAGGTGAGGAGTCTTGATGAGGCGAAAATGTTATGCTTCAGATGTCGTGTCACGTGTCATGTTATGTTGCGAGGTAGTATTATGTAGTTTGCTTTACTTACCTTCTCATTCAGTCATACAGGACATTTTCAAAAGTGTCCTGTTTTCATTTCGTTACTAAAAGTGAAGTGTTTTGCTGAATGAGTAGGTGCATTTATTTATTTATTACACAAAATCCACAGCCCTTACAGATGTACAATATAGACCTTGTGAATAATGTTTAGAATATAAATTAATGTATCTTTTGTTGGGAGTCCTTAAAATAAATAAATAGTTGCCTAGAACAGAACTTACGGCTAAAAAACGGATTTAGGTACTTTTTATAAAATTGTTTTGTTTTCACTATTCACAACGACCTCGGCCGCGAGGGTCCGCCTTCGCCTGCGACGCAAGGGGTTGCGGGTTCGATTCCCGCGTCGGGACGAATTTCTCTATAGGTACTGACTACTGACTAGCAATGTAGGTAATCTTTTAATTAGGTAGTAGTTAGGTATTTAGTAATAATGTTATCTAATGTAGTTTTAATGTGAATCGTTCCATGGCCATTATACTAAACAAGCCCGGCCGTATAACGTATTTAGTGATTATTATTCTCTTTGAGCCCGGCCAAGCGATTGAGACTACTCCCCACCCCCTGCTGACCCTGCTGTTTGTGGTTGACACGTAATACTCAAATCAAAAACGAAAAACATTCTATGACCCTTTACTAAAGAAGAAGAAATTAGTTGGCATTTCATTAACAAGACAAGAAAAGTCACACTGACACCGCGTTCCAGAGCGCGAACTTCTCACCTCAAACGTCACAGTCACTGTAATGTCATGTCAACGTCATGCGAGCTTGTATTCAACAGCACACTACCTCACTCACTCGCAGAACGAGACGCATGACACGAATAGTTCGAGCGGGACAACGTGAGGCGTTCTCTCTAGTCAGACAGACTGTGACAAAAATAGTGAGGTGGGACATGGATTGAAAATGAGGTGTGTGACATTAGTGAGCGAATGAGCGGTACAAATGAGGTACCTCATCTATGTCCTACTCAACACTATATACAACCTTGTCATTTTTATTTTTGTTTTGATAACGTTACGGAGTTGTAGGCCAGTAACAACAATGAAATTTTGTTCTAATATTTCGTTTATGTTCGGGGAAGCTAGCTCTTTCCTTGAAAGGTACTCTTTAGCTAAAGCTGCTGGGTTTAAAGCTATAGAATCGGGTTTTCCATTTGGTTTTACTTTGGAACAAGTGAAGGAGGCTAAGGAAAAAGCCGGCATTGAGCATGTTTTGATCAACTTAAAAACTGGTAAGTTTTTAAACTCTTAAATGTCCAACTTGGTAGGTACTTAATTAAATTGAAAACTTGAAAACATGCACTTAGCTCAATAGTTATCTACACAAGTAGGTAATCGAGTGTTAGATACTACCATTTAACAAAATATTTATTCAAAATCTATACTAATATTATAAAGCTGAAGAGTTTGTTTGTTTGAACGCGCTAATCTCAGGAACCGCTGGTCCGATTAAAAAATTGTTTCAGTGTTGAATAGTCCATTTATCGAGGAAGGCTATATTTTATGAAAAAAAGCAAGCGAAGCTGTTGGCGGTCGGCTAGTATATTATATACCTAGGTATCTAATATATTCATGAGATAAATAATGATACTGTGGGTACGTAGGTACCAAAAGATTATATTCGGCAAGCCAATGTTTAATTAAAATATTTGTTTGAAGTTATCTATTCAAGATCACTAGGTTCAAGTTGTTCGTTTACGCGATATGACATTGATAAGACTCGCAATTGTAATTTTAGGGTAAATATTCGCAATATGTCCCTACCTTTGTATGTCTTATTATATTACTTTGACTAGCTTTGCGCCCCGCGGATTCGCCTGCGTTATTATAATTTTCCCGCGGTAAAAAGTAGTCCATATGAATAGATGAGATCTGTTCAATGATTTCCACTTATATCAAAGCTTAACTAAATCTATACTATTCGAAGGGCGGTACTATTGTGAAAATCTGCTTGCAGGATGCCAATGAATAATGGTTTATTTAACGATTTTCAGGAGACGTAACAAAAGGCGAGCTTGGAGTAACTGCCGTGCCCGGCAAAGAAGATGAATTCAAAGACAACTTCAACACAACAGTGGAATACGCGAAAGCTGTCAACGCTAAGAAAATACATATAATGGCGGGAAAACTAGCACAGTCCTCGCAGGACAACTGGGACACTTATGAGAGCAACTTGAAGTACGCTGCAGGGGTGCTAAAGACTGAGAATCTTGTGGGACTGATCGAGCCGATTAATCATTACTCTGTGCCGCAATACTTCTTGAGTGATTTCGATAAAGGTAAGGGAGAATTAAGAATGTTTATTACCTAACCGACTAACGTTTTTAAGACAACTGTTATTTGAAAGTGAAAACTTTTTTTTTCTATTAAAAAGTGTTTGTTAATTTAGTTTTCAAAACAAATTCCTATTTTATATAATTTAAATAATAATTAAATCATTTTAAGAGCCGTAGAGTAACAGGCTACTATAGCGGGAAAATCCACTTACTGCAAGCAAAGACATTCTACATAGTGAAAAGCTAATTTCTGATATACCTACTGTAATACTTTCATATTGAGATAAACGGGCAATACACGACAGTTTTTATACAACTGTTATACTATTACCTATCTAATTGTTTTTTTTTTCAGCCGTTGATATAATAAAACGCATCAACAGCCCTCACCTTAAGCTAATGCTGGATGTGTTCCATCTACAACAAATAAGCGGAGACATCTCACACAGCATTGACAAATACATGCCTTATGTCGGACATGTACAGGTACCTATGTATAAATATTATTAATTATTAGTTTAAGTATTCTTATTTATTACTTTCTTAATACCGCTCAGCTAGAATAGGTTCGATTTAATCGTTTTGATACATGGACCTGTTTCAATGGTCACAGACAAAGTACCTATCCAACGAATTTTTGTTGCAATATCTATATATAATATAATATAAATACCTATCTGAAGCTTTATCTGTAACAGTGAAACAAGCCATTAACGTCAATTTCATTATGTTCCAGATAGCTCAGGTACCAGATCGTAACGAGCCAAACACGCCTGGAGAGATTAATTACGAGTATGTGCTCCAACAAATAACCAAGGCCGGTTATAACGACTGGGTTGGCTTAGAATACAAGCCAGCTGGCAACACCAAAGGTGGCTTGGACTGGATCAACAAATATGGATATAGCTTGTGAAATCTGTGATGAATTTAAAAATTAATGGTATTTTTATGGTTGAAGTTATTAAAACTTAGATATTTCTGTATTTCAAATATAATTATTTAGACTATTTCAAGCCTATAAGACTTTCTTTTGTAAAATGATGAAGATAAATGGTTATTGAGTTAATTAATGAAAAATATAACAAAACTATCATCATTACATTTATTACATCTATACATTTACAAACAACTAATTATAAGAAATACTACATTTGTGGTTGTGGTGAAGATTTTACATTTACAAATTATAATAAACTAGATGGATATAAAAAAAAACCTCTAAACCACCCAGGATGCCACACAAACGCATTATAAAAAAAACATTTGTGAGGGTCCAGCCGTTTCGGAGGAGTAAGTGACATACACATATACAGTAAAGTTATACTTTAGTATATGAGCCGAATTGACGACAGCTTTGCTTGAGTTTTGTTTACGTATAATACCTATAATAACGGGTGTCCCAACAAGAACGCAAGATTTAAATTTGGCGCCATTTTTGTATTTTAGTGCTGGCAACCCTAAAAATATACTATTTGACGGCTGAATGTTTAAGGTTTGTAAAAATGGCGGGTTATATAAAAGATCAACGCGTTTTTATTATTAAACAATATTTCAAAAGTAATGAAAGTTTAGCGCATACAGTTCGGAGCTCGATATTGCGACATGATAACAAAGTTTTTTCTAGCCGAATTAGAGGATATTGATGTGGAAGCAATGTGGTTTCAACAAGACGGGGCCACTTGCCACACAGACAGAGAAACGATGAAATTACTGCATGAAACATTTCCTAGTCGTGTGATCTCTCGATTTGGTGGCCCCCTAATTCTTGCGATTTAACACCATTAGACTTTTTTCTTGGGGGTTTTTTGAAGTCGATGGTTTACGCGAATAAGCCGACGACGACTCAAGCCTTAAAAGAGGAAATTGGACGCTGCATTAATGAAATACCGCAGCATTTATGCAAAACGGTCATTGAAAATTTCATTGAAAGATCGCGTGTGTGCCAGCAAAGCCGCGGCGGATATCTGCCCGATATGTTGTTCCATACATAACCTCATTCTGTCTACTTTACGATATAATAAAGTTGAACGAAGTTTTTTTTAAATATCTGTGTTTTATTTAAAATTTAAATCTTGCGTTCTTGTTGGGACACCCTTTAGTATGTCTAGTATGATAACTGTTTTTGACACTATTTAATTGATTTAATTAAAGAAATAATGAAAATAAATTTCAACTTTTAAACAACTAATTAATCAAATCCTGCATAGTGTATCTATGTTTATCGCTGAAAAACGGTCCTTACTCAGCATTATGCAAGCTGATCTTCTGTAAGAACCGTTTCTATAACGAGGATATCAGTATAACAACATTTAAATAAGTTCAAACACATAATTATTATAAGAGTAAGAAAGCAAATCATTAAAATTACAAGGTAAACAAATACTTCATTAATTATTATTTCAATAATTAAATTACATTTTATTTAATAAACCTATCCATCTGCCATAATATAGCAATCTAATGGTGAAATGATTTTTACAATGACTGTACCAGTAATTACATATGTTACTCTTTTCAATATTAGTATAAAATATACTAATAAGCCATGTTGGCTTAGTGTATTGTATTGTATTTTTCTTGAAAAATGTAAGTACACTTTCAAAACATGTGCTCTAACAGTGAAGACAAACATCTTGAGGAAACCGGCATGTTCAGAGAACTTTAAAAAGTTTAAAGGACATGTGGCATTCACCAACTCACTCTGGCCAACATGGTGAGTTAAATCCTAATCTCTTTCGTCAAGAGAGCCCCTGTGTCCCAGCAGTTGGAACGTAAATAACGGTGATGATGATGATAAATGATACATAATACCATTAGGCGTTTGAGGATGAGGCATCTGGATTGTAGAGGGAGCGCACCCATTCATGGCTTTTCACTTCGGCTAGAGATAGGCGTTCTTTACTGGTTTGACGGAGCAGCTGTAACGTAAAACATGTATTTGTAAAATGTATAGTTGTAAAGTTATATAAATAAACGAGATTGCTGGCCTAAGAGTAGTACTACCCTATCACACCAACTAAGGGTTTTATACCAGACGTCGGTTTAGCAGTGTCGTATTTTGTATCTATTTCCTGTTATCATAATCAACAATTTCATTTCACAAGCTTAGAGCTTATCACAGGGCTAGATGTAGCTATGTGAATTGTCCAGCAATATTTATTTATTTTTTATTATCTATATCGCTTAGTGAGTATAACACTCAATGAAGAGATGGTAGGTATAGTATTTTCGCTCCATCCTATGGTTGTCTCATACGTTTTAAGTTTCTACTTTTCTTTTGTAGATATCTTTATAATTATTGATGTGTAATAATGAATCTTATCTTATTATTCATACGCCTGTACCACACAATAGAATCTTGAAAATATTAAATTATTTACCTTAGAAATTAGGTCTTTGGCGCCTTCGGGAACATGACTAGGGTATGCCATGTCCAAAGCAAGGATCCTTGCATAGGTCTTATCTTGTCCTTCGCTCTCAAACGGAGGCTTCCCTACTAAGAACTCGTACAGTAGGACTCCAATACACCAGTTGTCCACATTCACATCATACACTTCACGTTTGATCATCTCTGGGGGCAGGTAGTCGAGGGTGCCACACATGGTTTTACGTCTGAAAAAGTATTTACATAGGTACTTAAAGCACATACAGCATTCAGTGATGCTCACATATTTATGGAACTTATTCTATTTCATCATCATCCGCGATATGGGTTTATTCCTAGAGCGGGGACCACAAGTAACCTTAATTGTACAGTGTTATACATAGTAAAGTTATTTTGTATTTGTATCATCATACAAACTCAATGTGGTGGCGGCATGAACACGCTCAGAATCTAAGAAGAAGAGCTATGGAAAGGATTCAGTGTTTTTCTTCGGGATTGAGGGTAACTAACACAGTCCAGCGGATAAGCTCTTTGAAGAAGCAATAGGCAGACCATATAGCTCGGAAAACAAATGGCCGATGGGGCAGAAAAGTTCTTGAGTGGAGACGCTTAAATGCTAGCCTATATTAAGCACTTATTTCATAATGTAAGTCCTCATTCATAAAACTATTGTATTCTTGTCATATGTGCTGTTGGCTGTGCCTGAATAAATATTAATATATTGAAATTTAACAGTACCTTTCTGAAGGTGCATGGACAGACCATCCGAAATCTGCTAGTTTGAGGTCTCCGTTGAATGCTACCAGAATGTTCTCAGGCTTTATGTCTCTGTGGATGACGTGGTGCATGTGGCAGTACTCTACTGCATCTGCCACCTGTAAATAATACAATACTCTTTATTGAACACCAAGCTTACAACAATAATCAAAGGTAAACAATAATAATATAACATAATTGTTGGGTCAGCACAATCTCTGCCAGGTCACTTTTGAATGGACACAGATCTTGAGCATAAATTATTGATGTTCCTACACATGATATTATATTTAAAATCCATTTAACCCTATAAAGGTTAAGTACATTACTAATACCATAACATTAGTTGTTTTACTTATATTTGCTAAAATCCTCATCACATTATTTTTATGTAAACCCCAACTAATATTATTTTTAGCCTGTTTGTATTTTAGCTTTACTCAAAATTAAATTCGTAAGTTGCCATATAATTTATAACTCTTCATTAGGTATTATAGCTTTTGCATTATATTTCATAGTTTTAGTATTAGCAGTGAAAAATACAGGCCAAGTAACCACACACAAGGGACCAACTTTGAGTACCTACATTTGCAGCAAAAGGAGTCCCTAAACTAACAGGCTAAATAAAAAAAGTATTTGTGACGGCAAAATCTTTTAAAACAAATAATCATATTTTTTCATATATTGTATATTAGTAATAGTTGATGAAAAGTATTGGTATTTCCTTCTGACCAACCTCACATCACAGCACTCACTTTACAAAGCAATCAAATTATTATATTACCTGATAAATATACTTGGCAGCTTTGATCTCCGGAAAGCGACCTTTAGGAGAGTTAGTGAGGTGTTTGTAAAGTTCACCACCGGCCGCAAACTCCACAACCAGGTAGATACGCCTCTCATCATGGAACCAGGTCAGCAAGCGGAGGACATTGGGATGGCTACAGATAAAAAAAAATATGGAAAATTTAATCTAGCCCTATGGCAAGCTAAAGGCCTGTGTTATGAGTATTAGTTAGATAAATAAATATAAATATTGCTGGACAATTCACACAGCAAGATTTAGCCCTGTGGTAAGCTCTAAGCTTGTGTTGGGTTGTTAAAGACTGTGATTATATGATACTGTGATGATATATATCTGTGATTATATTTTTCCTCTTATTATTATTTACCTGATATTGTTTTATATTATCTATTTTATGACATGACTTATACCAATGGTTGAATAAATATCTAACATATGTAACACAAGCTTCGAGCTAGAGGTTGCTGTATGTATTGTTCAGCAAAAAATAAGTGAAGTTAAGTTAAAAATGTATAGACATCTTTCTTACTTGATATGGGATTGAATTTCAATCTCCCGCAGCACTTGGCGCTCACATTTTGACTTCCGAATTTGTGATTTGAACAACGTTTTTATTGCTACAAGATATCCTGTTTTCTTCTCACGAGCAACATTCACATGACCGAATTTGCCTTGTCCAAGATTAGAACCCAGTTCAAAGTCGCGTGGAGACCATTTGTACCTGAAACGGAAAGAAGGTAAACAGCAGCACTTTTACTTCCGGTTTTAATTTAAGAATAAGCGCCAGTTACCTACAAAGATTTGACTCGTGTGTAAGCACTATTCTAGCAGTCAAAACATTTACTTCGTAAAATTACTGTACCTATTCCATTTATACTTACGAACTATTACTGTATGCAGGGTGGTTAATTATATTAGTTTCCAACTCTAGAACTTCACTACTCATGGTTAATTATTAATATTTAACTACTCGTGTAATCCACGAATTGAAATTATTGTTTTTCCTTTGAGATGTGAACAGCTAAACAAAACAATCAAAGAGAATATAATCACTACGTTTTAAAAACAATAAGCAACGGAAACAGTACGATTAACTTCGATTTGACTGACGTGACAGTTAGATCAGTTAGATTTTTAAAATTTGTTTGTTTCCTTCCTTCTTCTGAGTAGTAGCACTCGTGGCATCATCCAAATTTTTCTTCTTCTTGGTTAATGACTTTGCGCTTGTAATTGCCAGTGTCTGTCAGTTGGAAGTTTATGAAGATTCCTCAGAAGAAGGAATATAAATATAATATATTCTATAATCTAAGGAAGATTCAGTCACAAATAAAAAAAGAAGAAGAAAGAATATGATCGGCACTTTGAATGGAGAAATGAATCATCATCGAAATTCAAACATACATTGATATTTTAGGTCGTTTGTCTTTGTCTTTATTTTGTATTCACCAATGGACTTCTTTCTCAGAAGAAGGAATAACTTCTTTCTAAACTTCTTTGTCTTCTTCTTTTGGTTAGTGGTGAACTTGATTGACTGGCTATTGTTATTTTGCCGTTCAACCGTTCATAAGTAATTCATTGGATGACATTAAAACTCGGTAATTCCTTCGTCCTTCTACGACAAAAAATCATTGTACTACGATAATCTTTTGCAGATACAACCGACCTCAAACTATTTATTGTGGGAGGCTATTTTCAAGACTCTCATTATAATAGTGAGGCAAAGAGAATATTAGGGAGGTACGTAATTTTCATATTGTTACTATTTACACTCCTACATAAAAATTTTATTGAACATTTTATTAATTGATTTTTGTGTAATAGGTAAGTATAATCAAAATGTAATTAAACTAGGTGCTTTTATAAATGGTTGAGTCGCATGGAAATAGATGGAATCTCCTTGAATACTAGGATACTACATAAAAATAACAATAAAACGGTAAAGAATACCGATTCTGTTTTTAATCCAGGAAGCCATCATTTTTTTTGTTTAACTCACTTATATAGTAGGTAGCATTTTACCAAAAATAATAAATTTGCCAACAAACTTAAAGCTTTGAAATATTTGAGTTATAATGAACTGAAATTCCGTTCTAGAAAGTAACTAGCAATTTTTTATTAGGAACCTATGTAGGTAGGATAAGTTCTTTACAATCATAGCATAATTTTACAACCGAGTTCGAAAAGCGGTAGAGCATTACAAGTGAAACAAGATCCGACGTTTATAATAGCGTACAAACTATCGTACTACTATTTTATGTAGGATTATGTAGGACAAACAAAATGCGCATCACAGTGTGACCTGGAACAAGTTTTGAATTGCCATTGCCAACAGGTTTGAAAATTTTCTGCTAGACCCGAACCTACTTAATTAAGTAATTTGTGTTCTTGGAATTTTCACTGTAATTGTCGATCTTGTTTGATATTACGCCTAACACAAATTTTATAATTTAAATAAACTTAATCATTAGGTATTGATTTGGCTACATCATACATAAATTTCCTGAAGCTGGCAACAGGGGTGGTCCTGACCACCCTCGCCCGACACGCCGGGGTGGCGGAAGAAACTCGTAGATTGTCTACGGTCACTGGTGGCGGGAAATCGAGGAAAACGCGCGCATTGGGGTGGCTGGCTCGCCTCTCATTCCGTAACGAAACGCGCCGCGGCGCACTACCAATCAATACGGCAGATTTACAAACTAAAAACCTTTGAATTAAAAACATTCTACCAATAAACATAGCATAGTAGGTAATGTTACTTTATTTTTTTACATGTCGGTGTAGAAAACAGTGATGTTATTGATAAAATTGCGACGCAAATCACCTCGGACGCTTGGTAAGTGTACTGGTATAGGTAATAATTATTAGCACGTTTTGTTGATGACCTAGTTATCACCGGAAAATACATTATTCGGTCGTATATTGTTTTTAGACATTATAATTTTTGATTTGGCTCTTCTGATTGATGGATAACAATCTAATAGTAAGTATACCGAACCGTGTCAATTTTCAATCATAAGAGCGTAATGAGAAAACTGGCCCATTATGGGACCTGTAAGGTAGATTATAGTAACTACGTGCAAGAAAGTATTAGGTACAAGTAAACCTAACGTAATAATAGTTATGATGAGATGGTTTTGGTTAATGGGACATTACATGATATAAGGACATGATTGCGAATCCAGAAATTCATATTCCAGTACTTACTTCAGTAATAGGTACCTAGTCCAAAAAATATACAAATGTTATTATTAAGTTTCATTTAGCATGATATTATGATAATTTAACTTTTTACACCTTACAAAAATACGCAGGTACCTAATGTTAAATACATTAGTAGGTACTAGATGTTGCTGAGTAATAACGACGCACATAGATGCTTTGGAATAATATTTAGTTTTAGTTATCCTTTAGTTAATATAAGGCTTGCCCAGTAAATAAGTTCGAGCCGAAATATAAGACGTTGAGTTACGATATTGGTAAGCTCAAGGAAGTTTGATTGATTAATGTTGATACCTTAATATCTGTGGAACAACTTCGCAAGTTCGTTCATACAACTTCAAAACTTCGTTGTATGGCCGTAGTAACAAATGCGTGACTAGCTAGCGCTGGCGATCAATGGTCGCAGTTGTAATTTAAATCGTATCAGCCTAATGACGCTCTTCCACGTGTAGGTAGGTACGTTACAAAATATAAGGCTATTTTTTTTAATTACGTACATACAAAGGTGCGTTATTATAAAAAAATATATAGGTACATCTTATCGACTACGCGACTGGTTAATTTAAGTCGATTTACTGCATTATTCTATGGGTTTTGGTTTTATTAAAATAATAATTGACATATAATTAATCTAAGTGATTGACATAAGTAATCACTACTTTATTTATGTACATACAACACAAACTAAAACAAACACGATCAAAACTTAATGACGAATGAATGAGTTTTAAATGATTTAGTTGAGTAGGTACGTAGTAGTTGCATGTTTTTTTGACGTATCCATGAAGTAGAAATTTAATGTGTTGTGGAAATAAATGCGTGGCCTTCACTTTGACTTGGGTACTATGTGAGATAATCTTTACGTCTGGTTTGTATCTAAAGCACGTGACAACCCTTAGCCATTAGCATCAGAATAGCCGGTGTCATTGACCGTGTGCCACCCCTACTCCGCTAGTGCCGAAACCGTCCGTGCAACATCCGACTTTAATATTTATTACTGTTCCGGATTAAATTTACCCGATTCAGCAACTTTAAAGTCTTATCAGTATTACCAACGTACTAAATTATTCTTTGCTGCATTAAAGCTTGTGCCGTGTATTCGAGTTAGTTAGTAGTTAGTACTTAGTCGGACTAAAGCATTTATTTAAGTACACAGAAGCTGAATACAACAAATTATAATTATTACAAAAATCCTAAGATTTTCATTAGTCCATATAAATATACTCGTAATGAGAAATAATGAAATGCGATTCAACTGTTTCGAGCTCAATAAGTAAATGTAATTATGTGATTTGAGCAACATTACCTCACAAGACTGACTATAAAGTCCTTCGAAGCGTTTGAACTAGTAACAACTTTTTAACTTTGTTTCTTATAGACATGTTACAGTAAGGTAATTTCTCCGGAACGTGATGTTTATCTTACAGAACACGTTCTCGAATTAATAGGGAGTTGAAAGTCATTGCGAGGCGGCGGCCCTTTGCTCGTGGAAAGCTGTTTGGCACGACATCATCGGTGACGCTGTTATGTGACGGGTACGAGAGAAAAGCTCCTAGGGTGACCATGGTTTCATTTGTTTCAAAAAATTTCATTGCTTTAGTTGTGGTTTAATGATTTCATTTTCGTATTGAATGGTTGTTTATTATAGAAACTAGCCTTATCCAACTTATCAAAAATATTCAGAGCTTTAACTTCATAAACTGGATAGTTAAATTTAGATTAGTCAATCAGTTAAATTTCATAATATTCTTGGATAAAAATCCTTTTATGAGCTTATCACACTTTCACTAAAAGTGACAAAATGATTCTTTAGGTACCTTAAGGATTAAGGCAATAAGTTTTACACGTGATGCATTTATTGATAAACACGAATGAACGCGTGGTGCGTAACAATCTGAAAATAGCCTGAGTGTTTCCTTCATTATCATATTTACTTCAGCCCCTTGGAATTAAAACATTTTTTACATAAACATCATCTTCGTTATAAATACGTCTTTAATACATCCATGTTTTATATTTCGCAATCCTTAAATTCTTTGCTAATATATTTATCCGTATCGATATATTGAATTGATGGTTACCTCTTCTGCGCCTACCTGAAGTTACCTACCGCTAACTGTTCAGTAGGGTCACTTTCACTAGTTTGGAGCAACACGCCTCAATCTGATAATGTAACTGTGTTACAAAACTATTATTGACTCATTGATCTCCAGACAATTCACTGTTACTTCTGTTTTGACGGGTATTTTTAACGCATTTATCAGATTTGCTAGGTAGCTCTCAATTTGCTTTGCTTATAACATTTAGTTAGTTTTGAGACCCAGCAATAGGAAGTTAAAGGGTTGTTATACTCGTAACAGCGAACTTGAAGTGTCTCTTATTAAATTTGTTATGTAACGTTTTTCTTTATTATACTTTTAATTCAGCTTGAAGGGCGGGGAGATCACCCTTAGTAGATAGATAAGAGTGAGGGTGCACAATACACCCCGAATATAAGATGCATTGAGGGCGATTTCCGTGGGGTAGGAAATCTTTAATTTGATTAAATTTCGTAATACTATTTTCCAAATGATCACTTGCAAATTATTTTATTAAAGTTTTATAGTACCATAAGCTACGAGCTTACTACAGGACTTGTAGCTGTGTGGATTGTTCAACAATATACATATGGGCCTTGTGGTCCGGCATTAGAATAGTACTACTCCATAAGTAGTAACACTTTTGCCACGGGTTCACAGTAAGTTGGTGCACCTAACACGGCGTCATATTGTGTAGGTACTGAAATAATATACTGCGATCACCAACGAGCCTGGTAAACCAATGTAACGGGACCAATATAATGGGTTTTATAGTAGGTTAGATTAGGGCATACTTAGTATAAAGTATGCCCTAATCTAACCTAACCGAGTATACTCGTAGTAACGATTGACGACGCTAAAAATGACTGTTCAAATCCTCGTTTGTTTTCAAACAAAGACAAAGGAGAACTTTAATCTGCTAGATTTATACAATGCCTTCTCAGAAGGTCTTTATCAATAGTTAGTAAATCTATGGTCACTACCTGTCTAAGTAACAGGAGAAATGGAGCAAGACGGTCGATGACAACCGCTACACGGCCATTGTATTATCGAAGTTCTAACAATTGGCTTTCTTGTACGTGATTCATGATACCAATGCAGATAAGCAAAAACACTTTAATGTTGTCCGCAAATTTGCTTGGGCGGTTTGAGTAGCCTGATTTGGAGTGGGTGTGTTCTTGGCTTGATGAGTTGAAAAACTTGATGGATTTGATGAAATGTGATAATTTTGTCAATATTAAATGTTTGGTTATTGTAACTCTAGTGGTTTAAGTAGGTACCTAGGTACTTACTTTAGAGAGTTGTAAATCAAGAAATGAAACGAATGACTTTTGATCCGAAGACTGCTAAACGAGAATGCACTAGGCAACCTACCTACTTACTCCTACAGGTTATCAAAATGACTATCAAAATTACATACCAACAAAATTCGTGTTGACCATCCACCCACATAACCTCCTTCGTGGTGTTAAATTGCGGTTGTTAAATATTGCGTTTAAAGGGATTGTAAATAAAAAATATATCAGGGTTCTAAAAGGTTAAAAATAAACCTTAGGTAAATAATATGAGCTTCTGGAAAAAGCTTTTCTAAAACCACAATTTCTCACACCAACATGAACGCCAGCGAAAATTGATACACTCTAAAATGTATCGGGAAAATGTTCGGATGTACGGAAAAGCTTCTACGGAAATGGAATTCACGTCATTCTAAAATTACTTAGTTGTAGTCTACAGTAGCAACACCGTTACTTTGCCGCATAGATTTAACTAGAAAATGGAATTATTGCATATTTAGGAGACTTATCAAAGCTTTTTGCGTGAAAAAGCAACAAACATAGGTAGGTACTCTAATTCATCATCTCAAATGCACAAACTTTGGCGCTTTTGATTAATAGAATTGTACTATAATGATTTATTTTCTTTTGCAGATCCATAGACAATCAGTTCGGTTCCAAGATGGCGTCTGCTCCTGCAACAGCTGCTGCGTCCTGCTTAAACTCCGAAAATGGTTGCGTCGTGTTTCCCTGCCTCGCCCATCTGTGGGATTGGTGAGTTACGAACGACTAAGACTTATATATCTATTTTATTTCAGGAATCTAAGTACCTACTGAAATCGATTAGTTCCAATTTATATTTATGGACCTTAGTTATGCGCAATTGAATCGAAATTCAGCGGGTATTGTACCTATAGGTATTTTAAGTACCGTACGGATTTTCCAGAACCTATCTCGATCGTTTACTCTTCGATTCGTCGCTTAGAATTAACAATAAATCTTTGAACAAAAGATATTATCGATCGGATGAAGATGAACTCAGATAAATAATAGTATTAGATTTTCGATACTTTAAAAATTTATTGCTTTTGTGTGATGTGCCTGTGCATTTCTACGAAACGTATCGATAAAGTACCCGCGTGTGGGAACTTTACAACTTCCAATTAACACGAACATACAATCCATCCATCCAATAAGTTAAAGCTATTACTTAAAAACTATACAATTAGGAGTCTTTAAAAAGGTGATAAAATGCCAGATAGAAAATACTTCTTTAGTGTATTCTATATAGATTACTATCTATGCTCACTGCATTATACCTACAACATTATTAAGAATGGCCACTTCACGTCCGACGCTATGTGGGAAATCAATGTTAAGTAGTGAAAATGCTATTTCACAGCAAGAAAGCTGTTTCTATACTACAACCAAGCAGTTTCTCTTTCCGTATAAAAATAAACCCGCAAAGAAAGCAACAAGACTAATGATTCGAAATAAATGTTTTACGTGACTCGCGTTGAGAAGTTTCCGAGTTAAAGTAAACAGCTTTCAATTTGTCTTTTGTATTGTTAAAGTGTAATGACGTTTAAATTTTAATAGTTGTGCTAGTTCATCCATAGGTTCATTCATAGGTAGATAGGTAGATATGATCATTATTCTGGAAGACCAGTGTTAGGTTTAATTAAGAGGTCTACTCGTACATTATGACTTGCAATAGTAAACGGTTTTTTGTAAGAGCGGAATATAAAGCTTGACTACAAAGAAACCAATCTCTGTCTTAATGTACATCAAATTTGGTTAAGTGCATATTCAAATACATATAAATTAGCACGGGGCTAGATGTTGCTGTGTGAATTGTCCAGCAATATTTATTTATGTAATAAATAATACTCGTAGGTACTACAAAGTAAAATCTAATAAAATAATGTAAATGTAGCAAATAATTTAAGAGAAACTTCACTCAATACCAAGCTAGTTCCAGGAAGCTGTAAAGGCTGATAAGCTCAGCAAAGTTTCAAGCTGGGAACAGACATATCAGTGTACCAGTCGTAAGTCTTGACAGCTCCACCACTTTGTTCCATTGTTCCACCAACTGTCAACTGGCTTGCTTTCCCACCAGCCATTGTCTAGTATACCTACTGGCAATATGAGTAGTTTTACTATATCTGGATCGACACATATTTGGAGTCTTTTTGAGCTTGTAAGATAGTATTTATTGATTGTTTTTGATAGGTATGTTCTTGAGTGTTCCCTAACGTACAGTCAAAAATGTGGAATCCGTATTCTGTATAAATATTCATAATTAGAGAAATCCACGTAGCTAGCTGGAAAATGTGTAATTTTGTGAAACATGGTGTACAATTTCAGACATGGTTAATCTCTGATGCTAAAGCCATGTTTAATCCGTATTTGGCTCTCGTCAGGCAGAACAGTTAACATTATAAACTCAATTAAAAATCCTCTCCAGACTCCAGGCAAATGCCTCAGACTGCCGGTGAAAATGCGGAGTCTAATTTTAGCTACCTATTAATGGACGTTTTCTGCGGATTCTCTTGCTTTAAAAAGCCTACAGTTTCTTTTTTGTCGCCGCAGTGGATTTCTATTTCGAAGTTTTGGCTTCGGCTTAAGATAAGATAATTCTTTATTAGGTACATACACCAATAATATTTACATAAAAAAACTTAAAAACTAATTGCATATCAGCTGCTCTTGTCTAATTGCAATAGTTTCGTCGCTTTAACACAATTTTAATTGCTCAGGTTTTTCAAAATATTTTTCTTATCCTCTGGCCAAACCCTTCCTTCATAAAATAGATACAATACCCGTATATCAGCTGTTGGCAGCCGCCGGGCTTTCATAGCACGCTCTATTAAAAAACCCCGACAGCACGAAGCGATGAAAAGTCTAGACTTGACGCAGTACCTACATTTCTTTTCATTCTGAACTTTACACACACTTTAAAATATTAAATAACATGGATGGATGTAGTTAGTCGGAACAACGCTACTTCTCTTTTATGGGTTTTCGGGCACTGAAAAAATTAAGTAAATAATTGCTGGAAAATTGACACAGCAACATTTAGCCCCGTAGTAGTATAGTTTAAGTTAGACATTATTGTGTGGCCTTAATTTTTAAGAACTTCACTTACACAAACCTTAGTGGTTTTTTTATACCCTTTTTATTTAATGATATTTAAGAACGATAAATAAAAAAAAAGATAAGCTCGAACGTTGTTATATTAAATGGGGAAATACTATTATAGGCAGGCACTCGTCGTACTAAAATTACGATCATCAAATTAAAATATATCATTTACGTATACGTGACGTGCTGCGAGACGCGACGCGCAGCTTGTCACTGAAACCCGAATTCGTACCGGATGTTGGAAGGAATTTAAATTATGACTAAAATTATCTTCTAATAATACACTGGTAAAAAATACTTTCTTTCAATTCCATTTCTTTGAAATAACACTTCCGTTGTTTCAACTTGTATAAGTATAAGAGAGTACTCGTATTTAAGCTCGGTCGGTTGTATTTTAATAATGATTATTATTATTGAGGTGATATTTTACACGACTAGATTGATGATAAAATTATTTTTATTTAATACCTACTGATATTAAGTACACCACCTATCCACAAATTATTTGATCCGTTCCTATAAAATCAAAATGATCATATAGATATTTTATGCCTACATAGAATTTTAAATTGTTTTTTTAAGAAATTTACAAGAAAGTATATAAATAAATAATAGTTCGTTTACGGTTCAATGTAAAATAAGACATTAATATTTTATGGTGACGAATATGATATCTACAATATAGGCACTTCACCTACTCAAAATAGCTCAAGGATATTCGCTTCTAAGATGTTGTGTGGAAAATCTCGTTAAATTGCAATCTCGCAAGCAATCTTGAACGAATCTAACTTTAATGCTTTCGGCGCATTTCATACCTTATGCATTGAATGAAATACTTACCTATAGGTATTGTAGCTAAAGAAGAACAAAAATATATGTACATAACTATATTTAACTATTTAAACTATCATGGTTTTTAACTATAAAACATATGAAATATCGGAAAACTCAAAAACAATTAAATCATGGTATGTTACCTGTTTCATGTTCAAATATATTAAACTACAAAATAATGATCGAAATTACCCTAAGCCACTTGAAATTCTAAGAAAATTCCTTTACTCAAAAACTCATTATGTTAAAAGAGGAAAATATTACGATAAACTCTTAGGTACCTACTGTTTTATTACTGTAGGCATTACAAATAATGTCCTTAGTATTTTAAATTATAAGTTTTCTTCTCTCTCGAACTAATATAGTACGGGTATCTGAGGATGATTATTTATCATCACAATCCATATTACGTCCTGATCAGTACGGGGGACCCAACAGTACCCATCACAGGTATTATTAATTAGGCAGGTTTGTAATCGTAGTAAGTAAGCACAGAAGACCAACATTCGTAAGTCAGTTTGACTCCTACGAGAAGTTATGGAGCTATTTATGCCGTATTAAAATATATTTTGTACATCCTAGAATGTGACAAAACATAATATATTTTACCTTAAACATGATTTTAAGTTGCCTCAACAAAGAGACATTATTGATTAAAACAGTAAGCTACCTGGGGTTTTACCAACAATAGTGATATAGCAGCGCGTTAGCCTACAAAACCCTGAATGCCTGATGTGCCTATAATTGGTATGTACCGTGAACAATGACGGGGCATTGCTATTCATCGTCCAATCAGGTCACTTGTACGATTTCCATTCCTCACGATTCTGATCACGTCGTGACATTCCGAGAAAATTGCCAGCCACACCCTTCTTGGTGTCATCTTAACGCCTTCATGTAAATAGATAGATCCTTCTAATAATTCCTTAAATGCATAATAATAGCAATAGTTCTAGTATTAACTGTTACTTTCTTATCAACAAATAAATAACAAGGACAATTCACACAGCGACATCTAGCCCCGTGATAAGTTCTAAGCTTGTATAACGGGTGCTAGATTTCTTATGTATACTTAATAGAATATACATACATAGATAGATATATTTTTTATTACAAAGATAATTATATATTATAATTATAAATTATATTATATGTGAATGATTAAGACAAAGGAATGCTACCTTAAATAGGTTTAGTTGTATCCCTAACATAAGTTTATTAACTAAGTTTATTTTTATTACACAACCTAGTTACTAGCTCGTAGTATTTAGTCAGTCAACATTTTTGACCTACTTTATAACGTCCGCCTTAAATATTTACATACTCAATCCTCTTAGCTCGTTCAAAGCCGCATTAGGGCTTTAACTTTAGTTGGTTGGTGCCGTTTAAATTCTAGTTGAAGCCAAAAGCCCTAGCTTAATTCTACTTAAACTTTTTCCACTGTGTTTTTGTGATATGAATTTTAAAATGCAAGCTTTCATCGGAAGTACAATGCATACTCAGTCTCAGAATATAAACAAGCTTTGCATAATGCAGTTTGCCGTGCTAATTATAACAAACGTAGGCGGATACGAATACGATGAATAAAGCTCTTGCGAAAAGTTGGTACTATTTGTTCGCGTTGGAGTGTTAATGATGAAAAGTTTCGTTTCATGAGTTTACTATGCTTTTTTGTGATGCCATGAATCGGACTAATACGGACGGAATATGGACTTAAAACATTTAACTTAATATTAAGTTAAAAAAATAGTCTAAATTAAGACGAATGTGGAAAAATTCCTATAATATTTTTGTGTCTAGTTCCTGTGGCTATAATTCACTCGCAAACTTTTACTTCTAATACCTAGGTACCTATGAGAAAAGTTTCCAAATTAAACTTGCGTTTGAATGGCTCGTCGTTTACTTAGTAAGTATCATAGAATGAAGTATAGGTGCTAGCAAATAATGCCGGACAGAATTCCATTTCGCCAATGCTTTTACTATTATGAACAATGTTTGTTTGGCGTGTTTGGCCTGCTTCTGCCAATTGCAATGGAAAACCATCAAAGCTTTATAGCAGCAATCAATTTCCCGAATTTCGTAACTGGTTTATTGTGACGAAACGTCTGAGTTATTTATCCGCAAACTATTTTTGGCGTCGTTAAGAAACAATAGAAACTCACAGGTGTATTGAAAGTGTGTCGATTACTTAAATTTTCACTTGTTTTTGAAAACAAAGAACACTGTCCATTCAAGCGCTGGCTAGATAATTGGTAAAAGTGAGAACTGAGCCTTTTCTTTGTTCATTATAATAAGAAAGGCAAATAGTGGCTATCTGTTTTTTGTGACTCATAGGAATTATGTCATCTACTTTTAACGTTTTTCTCTAGATGTATTGATGATTTGAATATGTAGATGAAACATTGAACAAAGTTTCATCTAAATTACTGAGGAAAGTTCAAGAGCTTTTTATAAAAACACGGCTATTAAGGACCTTTAACATGCGTTACACATAGCAAACTATTTGTGTTAGCAATTCTATCTTAAGCTGACTAATGTTTAAAACACGTACCTACATTGTTATTTTCTTAAAAACCTACTTGAAAGAAAATATAGTGTACTACAGCGAAATAAACGTTGGAAGCCCCAATTAATGGCTGAGCAGTTTTAAAACCTAGTTGAAATAGGATTATTGGTATAACGGTAGTCTAACTCTGCGAGCTAACGTTCGTTAGTAATCAATTGTGAGGGCTTGCACAACAGATTGGCGTACGGTCTGCCGTGCTCATTGAATTAACATTTTTTTGGTCCAAAATTTGGGCGTTTTATCTTCGTAATCAAACACTTCTTGTGCAATTTAGAAAGTAACTTCCGCGTAGATTTATATATTTTTAATAACAACCTACGCTATTGTGTTTCATTACTTTAAACAACAATTATATTTGTTCTTTCTCCGAGATAACAAGATATTTAAATCTGTAATATGACTCTTCATGCTCGAAAGCCTTTCCTAACCGTTAACGAACTCCGTATTCAAATTTAATTTATTAGCATTTTCTTTCTGAACCGCCTAACCTTTCCAACATACATACAATACATCTACAGATCCTTACAACGAAAGCCTCCGTCTTTTTCACTCTGCTGGAATCCAAATTACCCTATCGACACAGGTAAAACGAGTATTACCTTGGTAAAATTAAGATACTTTGGTTCGAAATCATCATCATAGTTTGATAGGACAGTTTATATTAGTTGGTTTATAATTTACCGGCGATGACGTTTTCTGCTGTCTCGCTTCATCTAGAGTTTAATCGTATAGCGGTCGCACTCACCTCCCACTCAATGCCGCGTCGGTGCTAGTACGTTACTACTTCAACAGTCTACGGTGGACGGTCGCTTGCGTTTCTAGTGCATAGCGGTAGAAAATATTATAAAAAAAATCCGTAGACATGAATATATATAAATCATAACAGAAATACTACTTATCATAAAATTATAATAAATAATGTATGTCACAGTTTAAGTGTTTATCGCAGTTTTCAAAGTTAAGGACGAAAGGAACGTTCAAAAAGTTTAGTGTTTTGTGTAATGGAAAAGTGGTTGGGTAACTTAGTGATATTAAGAACGGAACTAAGTTAGATGGAACGATATACTCTGGAGAGGATTTGATGCTGGCAACTTATAAGGTAAAAGAAACCTGTATGGATAGACTTGTCTGACTAGTTCTCCCAAGCAACCTTAATCCGCAGCCTCCATAGCTGGTTTTCTGGATACATAATTTGCTTTTCGCTCGTGATTGAGCTGAGTTATTTAAAAACCTGAATTTTGAATGAGTCCCACGCTTCACTCACGCGATGTATAAATATTTGTAGTGGAGATAAACATAGATAAACACTGGTTTCCTGGCGGACGCCACCCCAATTGTCTGCTTGGGCCAGGTGTGGTGTCAAGTCAACAGGTGAACGAATATACATTTACTTAGATTTTAGTTTGGTTAGCGTGTTCGTTGTAGGGTCCTTTGTTAATCATACAAAAGACATCAACGCGTTAATGAAATTTCACAAACTTTTATGAGGTGCAGTTTAGATACCTACCCACCTTAATTGTTTTCTACCTAAATGGTGTTTTTTTATATTCATTATTTTTTTTTCGAAACTTTACGGACATACCTTTATGATACTTCTACAAATGTTTGAATAATTAAAAATAAGTTTCAAAGATGCTTCATAAAACCTTACTTCTACAAAGTCCTAACAGGAACAACCTGTCGGGGTTGCGCAAAAACACGGATGCAAGATCGATATAAAAACAGCAGCCTGCAAAAGCCTCTAGGAATCTATGACTCATCTCGGTAAGGTCTATAAGCTCGGGGAAAACGCTAAAATAACGCAACAAAGTTTTCTCAATTGACATTACATGAGTCACTTGATCAGCTGCTTAAAATCTAAGATTCAACATTCAAACCAACATTTTAGCATGCCGTTCGTGTGTCATCGACTTCTGGGCCCCTCGGCTCGTTTCTTACGTCTCAAGCAGGTAGCGGACCTTTCGCATACTTTTTGTCTGTACCTTTATTCTCATGAGTGGTTAGGTTTGAATGGCCGCCGTTCATAGTTCACAAAAACTTGTTTGGTATGCACTTGTCGCTATTGTCAGGTACTTTTCTTTATCATAGTTTTTCTAAGAAACCATTACAGACAATTGGTTATCAACGGTTGCCTAAATTACGTGGGTAATCGCATTCTATTTATGCGTCTTATCGATGTTCTTATCAGATCTTATAAAATTGCTCTATTTGTTGTAATCACACGTAATTGAAACTAATACAAAACAGTGCTTATCTCCATGTTGACTAATAATAGAAAAAATAGGAACCTAATAAACTGTTTCGAAATCTGTTTCACGTTAAATTTGCATCTGTTCATCAGTTTACAAATTAGTGAGTGCTTACTTCCGTACACAGCTGAGTCTATCTCACATCCCTTTTCCCAGACACAGATTATTTCACAGTTGCTACGACCTCAAACCAAGGGTGAGTGGCCGACGATCACACAACACAGCTATCTATGCACTCACAAATCTTTTTCAACTTTTATTGTAATGCTTGTTTCTCCCGATCATGGTATATCCCTCTGGAATTTGGGAGATTTACTCAGTAACCGGTCCTGTAATTCGTAACACCTTTTACACTTTGGCTATGTTTGGAATGCGCTTGAAGTTGTATTGGATTGCCTCTGATAATTTAAATGTAGAATGGATACAAAGTGTAGTGTAGCAATTGACTTATCTACTAAACTAAAGCATTGTGCATCTAGAACTTTTCAAGCTTTTAAATAGGAATAGATTATGAGGATGTAAGTAGGTATAGTTTTCCAAAAATGTTTTGCAAAAAAAATATACAATACGTAAACGCCTTGCTATATAAAATTTTAACATACTAATTCACTGATTGGCCGTTGTCAGCTTAAATTTTTTTTAACCATTTAGACAAGTTACAATTAACAAATGAAAGAAATTAGGTTGTTAAAAAAAATATGTGAATATATTACCTTCAATAAAAAATTTAGAGATGGAATCTTTAACATTTAAAAGCAATCTCCTTACTGACATTTGCCCGTTGCGGTCCATTGCAAAATATTGCGAAGCTTCGCCAAGGAACAGCGGAATGCAACGGAATTATCCAATCTAACAGCTTTGATGTAAACCATGAACAGGTTTATTCGACTTATCTTGTAGATGTTCGATTTAGAAAGTAAGGACGGAAAGACTGAGCTTCGGTATAAATAAATCTTTTATTCAGAACATTAGATTATTAACAAGTTTTGATGGTGTCCAAAATGATCTATAGGTTATCTGAGTAGACACTTTTACTAGGAGAGAAATCGATCTGCATAAACATGTGAACATGTGGGATATGAATAGTTTGCATATAATTAATTAAAAACTTAATATATTAACTTTTGGTCCAGGACTTTTAGAAATAATTGAGTGTGACATACATACGGTCAAAAGGTATATTTTTATAGGGTTCCCTTTAATTGTCGACTTTCAATATCTCCTAACCTATTAGGTAAGAACTTAGGGACAATCTCAGTATCAACTTACGTGTACATTATACTCAATCCTCCAAAACTAATGAGTTCCATTAATGAGACTCGTGGGGATATATACGGGCTGTTATGGTCTTTAATTTTTTGTGCTGACCAAAAACGAAACCTTGAGTTATCAAAAAGCCGTTCTATTATTACCCGGTCGATAGTATGCAGACTGCAGCATTCATTGCGTCCTGCGCACCTGATGCCAAGATCTTTTATCTCAAATCTTATCTCAAGTAAACATAAAGCTTAAGAAATATTTGGACATGTCCAGACTGAGGTTAAAAGTAAGTGATATGTTGATACCGCTTTAGGCTACGGACAATCGCCGTCGGTTAGTGTAAGCCACTTACAAATTCAGCAGTGTAGTGTTTCGTGGAAGGACCGCAAGGGTCGCGTTACGAGCTTATTGATGTCAAGTCAAGGTCCGTTTTAAATTTCTATATTTATTCCTCCATAACTCTTACCAATGATCCGTATGAATATGGTGTTAATAATGTCAGTCAGATACATTGTCTTCCATAGTGGAGATAAAAGTGCTAAGAAGTAAGAATCGTAGGGTCTAAGGGGCCGTCCATTAATCACGTGAGGTCGTTTTTCTCGTTTTTTGACCCCCCCCTCCCCCATGGTGATATTTGGTGAGGTTTGGGACCAACCCCCCCTCCCCCCCCTGGATCACGTGTATTTTTTGGAAGGCTATGTAAAGGCAATTTTTGACTGGAAAAAAAGATTTATGAAATGGCGTTTTGTGTATTTGCAGTAAGTCGGGCGGGCGAGTCAATCGCGCCAATTTTCGCGCCGTTCAAAATTTTTTTCGCGCCGTTCAAAATTTCGATTCAGAAATAGCGCTTTTTGACAAAAAATAAATAAAATTAATACACGTGATGTCTAACGAGACCCCCCCTCCCCCCTCGTGATGTTTCGTGATGTTTTCCGTACCCCCTCCCCCCCCCCTTTTGAGCCTCACGTGATTAATGGACGGCCCCTAATATACGTAAAAATATCATAATAATTATTTTTTTCCCTTTTACATAAGTTCTTAGATATAAGTATCTGAATGGTATAAAATGTGTCTTAACTTAATTTTAACAATCTTGAAACTTTAGTATTCAACTCGGTGTCGGATTGACCCTAATACGAGTATTAAGTCTGTTTGTAGGACCTTAGACAATCCTTTGCATTCCAACCGCCTTGTTTCAAGGCATTCATGTGGTTAGTAAACGTGATCTAAACAAAATAGGTACTTATAGCAATTTACGTATGAACGTTATAAGGTTTGTTTAGAAATAAATTACGAAAATATGAAAATGAAAATCACTTCTTTTGTCAGGGAATAAAATTATAGGTAAAAAAATATGAAATTCAGAATATTGTAGATCTCCTAAAACTAAGAAAAACCATTTTAAAATTAAAATATTAGTTATTGTTTATATGAAATATTAACTTTTATTTTAATTCTAAGGGTCTACTAAAATCGTAAATTTGTCGCCGGATTATAAATAAAACCCAGTTAGATGTGCCACTTAAAATTGAGAACAGCTTGCATCATCTTTATATTTGATGGAAATAACTATGGCTGTATTGGCATTTTATAGGCTTTTAGTCGTGAGAAAGATTTTATTTTTGATACATGTATTTAGTTTTAAATAACAACACTGAAATACTCGTAAATAATGTATTTTCATGAAATTAACCATCCTAGATTTAAATGTAACGTTTCACAATTTATATGTCATTTAGCCATGCCACACTTATGCGAACTAAGTAGTGTGACAAACTTTCTTCTCTCACGACTGTCCCGTATCGCTGTGTTATCATCTCGTGGCAAACGTTTAGTAGTATTGTATTGAAATTGAAATACTATGCGGTTTACGTTCTAAATACCTAGTTCTACGTCTTGTCGTCGTCATAGAATTGATAGACACAGATTATTGTTAGACATGTTAACACAAATAATGTTTATAAGACAGCTTCTTAAAAAATAGTTATATCCCATAACGTTACAACTGAATAAAGTAGGTATCTAACTACTCGTACATAACAAGTTATTCCTAAGGTTTCCTTTCTATACGCTTTCCAATTATTTTCAATAAGCGTCACTAATGAAGTACCGATTACGACTATTCCACGTATTTTCTCTACTTACTATTACTAGTAACTAGTTTCCCATTCGCTATAAAGAATCAATTTAACCGATAAGGTGAATTACTATTTTTATTACCTACTCAGAGTATTAAATACTTAGGATTATCACACTGGGCCTTAATTCGGTTAGAAGAGATTATTGAGGCCCTAGAAGTGTAAGTTAATCTTTGTGACGTAACCATGATCGTCATCGATTGAAAGTCGCAATGTTCAATGGCTAAATAAATATATAGTTCAAGTCGAATAAGGTATAATGGTCACTTTAAAATGGTTGAAGAAAATTAGGTTCTTGGTATCCCATAAAAATGGCATAGCAAATTTGATTGCCATTAAGGGATCCGTATTTATTTTTTATAATGAACATCATTTATTTAATAGATCACAAAACTAATTATTTAGCTCATAATAACGTAAACCTCATAGACAAACATAGGTCCTACATACAAATGTGCTAGCACTTTTCCCAGCTTATCATATCACCTTATCATACTCAGCTTGTTATTTGTACGAAGTGCGAAGACGCAATTAGATTTATTTACAGTTTCGAGACTTTGCGCCAACTGGGTCACCTATTACTAAATTTCTCGCAACTTTCACATAATCATTATCAATTTTCTATGCGGCAAGTAATTACCTATTGCTTATTTGCGTAAGAATGAGTATCAAATAACTCAATTCACACCTAGTTCCATTGTTACAGCAATATAGTTGTATAAAAAGCTACAATTACCACGTTTGTAATCACTTTATCTTTACTGAGAGGTATCATTCATGTGTTTGTGTTACGAACCGCGACAAGCTTTGAGTGAAACTTCGGGGATTTTAACCTTTTGAGTCTTATCTTGTGGAATTTCATGTTCTACTTTCATTATGGTATTAAATTTGTATTGCGTAGCAAGTAACCTTTTTATAAAAGGTTGCCTTTGCGTTTAAATCGTTGATAAGTGACAGACACTACTCTTATAACTATAGGTACTATTATACAATTATAATATTATAAAGCTGAAGATTTTGTTAGTTTGAACGGACTAATAAGGAACCGCTCTCTGGTCAGATTTGAAAAAAATTTTTGGTGTTGAATAGTACATTTTATTGATAAAGTCTATAATATTATAGGTATATTTATATTAGTCTTTAGCATTTTTTACTCAGATCACTCAATTACCTTATCTAATACCTATGAGTATAATTTTGTGTTTGTAATTTGCATTTCTATATTTTTATAGAATTATTATTGTATTTATATCTGCACAATGACATGTTGACTTTGAATCTCAAGATTTACTTCACACGATCATCATGTCATGTCATCTTGCAACTCCATTAATTTATTATATACATAGAAAGTATTGCTTTTTATTTCTTTAAAACGTTTATCTTTCATATATTTTTCAATCAAATTAACACCTATCAGGTATCTGTATCAATAAATTTTATTTCGTGATTTTTCATACAAATATTCTTCCCACACGCTCAAATAAAATCCCCTGACGAAAGGAAATCTGAATCAATAATTGGGATTATAGACATGCACTAAAACTTGACATTTACATTAAAGTGTATCCTAATGTCAGTATGATGATTTTATTCAATAGCAAACGTGTGGGAAGAATATTTGTATAAAAAATCGACGAGAATGGAGCGTAGCATGATAGTCACGCATTCAATATGCCACTCGGAATTGGAGTTGGCTATACTAGCTATGATTGTATAGTGAAACCATTCTAAAAATGAACGCCCCTCTACCGAATTCTGTATTTTTTTTTTCTGTGTTTTCTGTTTTTCTGTATTTCCTCTCACACGTTGAAATCATCACGGTTTTGTGGAGGGGAGTTCATTTTTAGAATGGTTTTACTATACCATATAGTATTATCCGTTTTGCATAAGCAACTCACCTGTTTGCCTGAATATTGAATTCCTAAATTGGCGAAACTAGACTCACATATTGTTCCTCTTTTTGGATTTTTGGTTCGTACTTATTTTCAATATTAAGGTACACTGAGATTTATGAAGGTTAATAAAGATTTACTCATAATGTTTGACTGATGTAACCGCATAGGTATATAGGCCCAAAAATCCCACTGAATATTTTACATCTAAAATGACAGTGAATAAGCAGGACAGCTGTGCTATGAACCCGTTTTAATTGTATATTTTATTGTACTTGTCTGACTTGTAAATTGTTATGTTTATATTAAAACACTTTGAGACAGACGTTGAAAGTTTGTTCAACAATTACTACGGCTCCGGTAAGTCACATAGATCAGTTTTCAATACAAGGTACACTTGTATTCATAAATATTTATAGTTATCTATGAGCGAGTGACTAATGTAGGAAATTCCGCTCGACTTGGTAGCAGAATTCTAAGCAAGTAGTAATAATCTTTATCTGGTCTGGATCTTATTGATTCTAATGCATTATCCTAATTCCTAATTGTAATTAAGTAGAAAATCATGTATTGTAAAAAATCTTCCTTATTTTTCTGTTAATAAACATGCGTATATAGATAAAGCTGACATAAACTTAGAAGCGCAGGTTTCAACGTTTTCGGTTACTAACCATTTACTGAATTAATGGAATCCGAATAAAAAATATATCTCGGCTAAATAAAAGAAACAATCTAGTTCACCTACAAACTTGCTGTTATCTTCCAATATTGCTCCATTGTCTTTGGTTTAGTGAACTCGGATGCCGTTTAGTTTTTGTGTAAACTTCCGAACTATAACGCAAGGCAACTCTACACCGCGTGCCGAAGCGAGACAATAAAAACAGAAGGTATTTGTAAACTCTTTGTGAACTTTTCATGGTCTACCAACCACTGATGCGGCCCAGACGTACTATCTATGAAATGCTTTACGTGTGATTCCACAGTGTTTGTAAATTTCTGACGTTTGCTTAAAATTAATTACCCTGTAGCCATTTGATGTCAATAAATACATAAAATCACTCTTAAATTCTTGAATCTTTTTTTACTTATTTCTCTACTTTAAGGCGTGTTACTTACATTACTAGTATTATTTCTCTTTACTCATTGATATAGAATACAGCGAAACGCTGTGCTCGTAACGATTTATAAATAAAATAAAAACAAACTTCTAATCTTTTAAGTAAAGCATATTAAAAATATTAAATGCATTATTTATGTTCTCAGCGTTTAACTGAGCGCTAGGTGCTTTTAAGTATAAGGGGGTGCAAGCACTAATGAAACAGGTGAGGGGGGGGGGGGGTCTTTCCCTACCCTCTTCCTGCTTGTAATAGCCGGGTGGAACGGTAAAAGGCTGCAGGGCCATAAATAGAGAGAAAACTAACTAAGTTTAAAAGAAGAATCCAGAAGATTGGACAGTAAAAAAGTAAATTCGTTTTGATGTTTAATGGTTTTAAATTTCTCATTTTTATAGAGCAGAGTGTTTTAGTAAACGGTGGTGATGAGACAGATAGAACGTCGATAATTAGTCTAATTTATAGATAGATAGTCTAATTAATAGTGTAATATTGTTGCTTTTTATAATTGTACATGTTGTGGCTATTTGTAAGTGTGGGTGAAATGTTTTGGTGTAACCTATGTTAATAGCCCTTAATAAATAAATAAACGATTTAATCAATTTAAATGTAGCATAATTCTTATAGTCGCGGACAGTGAGCTAGTTTTATTCCATTCACTACGACGGAAATCAAATAAGGTCATGTGCTTTAGCTTTAGTATCATTATTACCGCCGTAAGTCTATAGGTAGAGTTACGGCAGTGTCAACCCTCAGAGGCTGCGTAGAAAGGAGCACGAGGCTTCAAGGACGGCGACGTCTGCGCCGGTTGTTCACCTCGCTCCCGACCGGTCCATCAGTCGCTGCATTCCGATTCAATCCTGCAAGAAGTGCTAATGAATTAACGGTTAAACTTCCATTCCGCGTCATGTCTAAACTAGCAAACTATTGCTTATTGCTAGTGTTGATTCTTGTTATGGTGATTTATTTTTATTTCTAATCAGTTTTTGTTTTGCGATTGATTCGGGGACTGAATTTTAATCAAATGGAGTCATCATAATCATCTTAATATTCTTTAATATATTGCCGACTGATTCTTAAATCTGTAATTACTTTTAATTTTATTCCAACAAGTGCTTGTTGGATACAAATATATTTGAATCTTTGATTTTAATTGCGGAAAAATCATCTCAAAAATTAGTAACACTGAAAATTTGCCAAATTATAACCTATGCAATATTATAAAATCATGCCAAATTTTTTATATTTATTGTTTTCGGTAGGCGTCTTACGTAGATTTCTTTTAGTTTCTGTAGTAATTATAAAATAAATAATTTTTATTTTATCGGCTTACGAAATATCGGCAACATTGTGTAAGTTACAACTGTTGAAACCATACAAATTACAAAAGGCCGCAGATTATAAATACCCACCAATCACGGACTAATTACTTCCAAGAATAATGATAGAAGGGAAGAATTGAATAATAGTGAATTACACAAAATTACATAACATTTCACCAGTCACGATGACAGTAAATGAATAATTTAGGAAATGCAACGATTATGTAAGACAAATATCCAGTACTCCCTAACGGATTTAAAATTGAGCGCGGATTATAGGTAATTAAAAAATATAGTACGCTTGAATCATGGCTTTTGACACAAAAGTTTGTATTTCGAATGGCAATAAAAACATTCCGAACATAATTATCTCATGAAAACGATTTTCTATGATGTTATGTTGATCCTGTGCTTCGAATAAGGATATTAATAAAAAAAAACTTCAATCAGTCTTCTAGCACGTAGTTATTATAAAAAAGACGTAGAATACCTGTGACTAACCATCCGCAGCGCGACAAGAAACAAAACTGGAATTAATTACAGGCAAATTCTCACGTTTACTTTATTTTATGAAATTTTCATTTCGTTCCCAGTCATTTGCTTCGGAGTCAAGTTAACATTTTCTATAGGCATTTATAAACTAGTTTTATTAATCTGCGTGAGACATCATCACCACAGGTTGCCAGGATGTGGTTTTTAGCATACATTTACTGGTTTCCCACCAGACCACGTCGTAATGTGCAATTGCTTATTAGACTGCTAGGCCCTAATAGTAGGTTTGAGTGACGAACGGAAATGTCATTTTTATTTCGAACAAAATAGCAATATTAACATGGGAAAAAACGCAACAAAATCATGTATTCCGATCATTAGTATTGTTTCTATTCCTTTTCTATTGTTCTTCAATTATCAGAGTGATTCATAAAAACGTGTCATAGAGTCAGGTAAATGAGCATATAATTGGAGGAACGTGCTTCGTTTGTTGTCATTAGTAACCGAATTGTCGTGCCTTTATACGGAGTAGATTATCGTCTAAGTACTTGTACATTTCCTGTTACCTTCCACTAAGCACCATTTGTATGGTAATGTTAAATCGTTCATGTATTTTGTCTATACCTTTCGGCACTAGGGTTTACAGACTCCCCAGATTAGGTACCTAACAGACTTGACTCATAAATCTACCGAAGCTTAAATCTAAACCCTTAAATCCGTCTAAGAATGTATGTCCTAAGATCTATGTTAGGTACACTGTACTTTCTAAACACCTTCTATGATTAGCTATAGGATGACACAACCGCAAATATTTTGAAATTATCTGCTGGCATATTTCTTTGGTAATGAATACGTGAAGTGCCTTTCCATTTACTTTGTAGGCAAGTTGATGGAGCTCTTTAATATGAGTAATTTGAGCGTCTATTTATCTTATGGAACAACTATGTCCTAAATATTTTGTTTTAGAAAGCACAGTCAGCTTTACCCATTCTATATAATAAATGATGTACCTAGTTATTCAGAATTCCTTTAAGACGTTTTACTTACAGTAATAGTGTAACATTAAGCAGAAGCATGTTAATGTTTTAGCATTTTATCAGATCAAAGCTTGTTCTCCAATATAGGTTACATAGCAAGGTTGACATTGAACGGTCACCGAACGTCTCAGTTCTCAGGCTAAAACAGTTTAACTGGCTTCTGGCCAAATAGACCATCTGTATAGGTAGCCGATGCGTTAACTACTAGACGCATCATTTTTATAACTCAACTCCGTAAGTGCGACCGAAATATACACAAACATAATTTACTTTGACCTACGGCTAACAGATTTAACTGTCTCCAACCTAGACAATTCCAAATAGTATAAAAATGGCAGCTAATGACGCACAATGATTAATGAACAACACAGTTGATGCTATTGTGTCTGTGAAAAACTAAACACAGCCATCTATTTTCTTATTTACGTAATTTTTTATCTTATCAATAAAAAACACGAGAAAGTAAACACCTGGTTATTTATTACAATAAGCAAGCTTTATTAAACGTAAATAGTATGTAAAACGCTATTAAGTTCCAACAAGGTATTTATCACGTCGTCGTAACTAGTCGTGTCTATAGCGCTCAGGCTACCGTTGTCCCAATAACTCGAACCACTCGCGAGCTCGGTTTCTCAAAGTTCCGGATGCAAGCTTAGAATAATCTGCATCTGATTGACGTGACTCATTTATCTTGAGGAAGTGGCAGACGAACGGACGCGCTGACGTCCCGCCTTAGAGTATCTTCCGGTCATTAGACAAAGCTATTATTTACTCTCGCAGCGGATGCGAAAATGATCGATCGGTTATCATTAGCTATCTAGTTGAGTGATAATTGATCATACTAATTGTCAGTTCACTCAATTGTAGACTTAGTTCACCGGTAATTGGGATCTAATTGGTTGTTAGTCAATTAAGAGCACGTTTCAATTTCCACCGTTTACAGTTATTGTTAGAGTGGAAGATACAACTTTTTACTGAACTGATAGTATTATAATATAATAATATCTATTATATAACTGCATTTTATCGTGAGAGCTTCTGGTTACGGCGGAAGTCAACGCCAATGCAACTTTAAAAAAGTATTAACGTGTATTTGCAACTGACGGAAACTAAGTTGGCTAGATCTCAAAGAAGCGTTTTTCTGGATGTAAACTACGGCTGCGTGCCAAATATGGAAACATCAACTGCGACAAAAGACTCTATATAATTATTATAAAGTCTTTTGTCGCAATGCAGTTTTCATTTTTATAGACTAAAAATGAAAACCAAGAAAACCGGCATGCATTTCCCCCTTATTGCTTGTGTGATTTAATATAAATTGTATCAATTTCCTCCTAGATCTTTATCGATAAAATTTACGCGATACCGTGCAAAACAAGTGACACACTTTAGTTTGAACTGGATCACTTTTTAACGCTATAGGTTATCTTGGAATGTCTACTTTATTACTACACTGATATAATTTACAGAATTTGGGTCGATGATATCTGTTGGTATAAAAATAATTAATAATTACCTACCTACTGTAAAAAAATACGAGTAGAAGAAACAAACAAAGTTCAAAGATTGAAGTAAAATATATTTTGATATTTATAATCAAAGTAAAGTTAAATGTACAATAAGCTTTTTATGGTTGTTATTAAAATTATGGTGTAAGTTACGGCGGTTATAAATTATTCTATCAGGCGACGTAAATTGAATTGTCACGGTCTACATCCACAACAACGCAGAATAATAACATAACTGACTGTAAGAACTTATCTGCTTGCGCCTAGTAAATCAATTATTTTCTTGTTTCAGGCTTGACCCACCTATACCGCAATCGCAATACGAGATGGAGAATAAACAGCAGTTGCCAGCTACGCAGCAACCGCACACACAGCACGTCATGGCACACCATGTGCACCCAGATCAGATGTACCAGCAACATCCTCAGATGACAACACATCTGACATCTGCCCAAGCAGGACAGCTACAGCCAAATGGCGTCATGCACCAGTTACTGCAAAGCCAATACCACTCCAACATGAATGCAAGGTCACCACTCCTGGAAAACAGACATGATCTATACGGCACGGGACATAACCACGACTACGCAAGACATTACGGAGCCAACGATAACTACAACTATCCACAATCCCCACCAAGACCAGAAAGATCGGAAGTACATACAGATCATAATGTTAACCACGAGCTACTCCAAAATATGCCAGTAGGATATAACGCAGAAGTCTATCAAGACTATCTAAAACGAAACCCACCGAAAGATGCCAACCAAATATACCAAAATCACCAAGCTACATATAGGCCTAATGTTAATCAATATGGTTCAAAACCTTACCTTCCATACTCCAGTAGAATAGGACCTCAAAGTAACACAGAGTTGCTGAGGAAACAGTACAGCGAAATACAGCAAATGAAGCTTCAGCAACAAATGCATTATCAAAATCAAGCGCAGATGCATCAACAGCAAAAGTTTGCTGAGCGTCAGCTGTTACAGCAACAGATATATGGCGTTCAGCCCCCACCGAACTTACAAAACAGTATTTACTCCGACAGCTCGTATCGAGACTTAGATCGATATAGCAGTAAAGAGTTTAGCCCAGAAACACCTAAAGAGGAGAGATACCCTAAAACCAACGATTACAGAGAACTAGAGAACCAAAATCGGATTTACCAAGAACAGCAATGGCAAGCGGCACAAGCGGCTAACCAATCAGATTTACGAGATCAAGATCTCTACAGAAGGTCTGAACAAAGTCACGATAAGAGTCAATCACCTCCTGAACCTGTTCACAGTTACACACAGAAAAATAACATAGCATCTCCAATGAAGTCAAGTGAATCTAGTTCACCAAGTGTAAAGTCTCCGTCTTCTGACAGTCGTAGATCCAGTAGTGGAACACAAGCTTTACGATCGCCTATAGCACAGCGAATGCCATCAGCCCCCGTCGCGATGTCTGGGATCCTTTACAAACAGGGCTCTGACGGACTAAAAGTGTGGAGGAAGAGATGGTTCGTGCTATCGGAGTATTGTCTATTCTACTACAAGAGTGAGTACTCAATATATTGCCGATGTAATTAAATTAATTAATTAATTACCTGTAATTAACTCGTCTGCAAATGTCACATAGTTAAGGATTTGTTAGAACTGCAACTGGAATGCGGTCAATGGATGTAATTTGTTACTTCGAAATAAAACTAATTACTGACATTAGTGTAGGCTTAAAAGGTGGGATCTATTGCGGTGACTGCAAATAATAATTTATAGTAAAATCTACTGTTATTTAATTTTGTTAATAAGGATTTCATCTCACTGAATTATCCAGCTTTGCCTCTAAAATGATTAGTGTTTAACTTTACCGTTCTACGCAATGAGTTATAAATAATCGCAAATTACCAGTAGGTGCTTAGTGTTTAAGTACCTAACTAATTACGGTCTGCTCTATTTTCATCTTTTAGGCTCATTTTATATCAAATATTTTATGTTCATTTATGGACATAGATCTACACTATAGGTCAGTTGGTCTGCAGACCAAAACAACTGACCTACTGTCCTTTACAAAACCAGCTAATTATTTTTAACTAAATCGTCTTTGGTTGCCGTCTCTGCGATATAATATATATTTAATAGGATTTTAATAGTAACTATATTATTTCAGGTCAAGATGAAGAGAAACTCCTTGGTTCAGTGTTACTGCCGTCCTACAAAGTGTCAGCATGCACATCAGAAGACAAGGTTCTACGGAAGTATGCCTTCAAACTGGAACACGCTAACATGAGGACGTATATCTTAGCGGCACCTGATCAAGATGCTATGCTGAAGTGGGTTAAGGCTTTAACCATGGCAGCTTTGATGCAAAGTACCAAGTTAGTATTATTTGATTTAGAATATGATTTTACGTGACTAGTTAAAAGGCATAACGTAATTATAACATTTTCTTATACATATATAAAAATCAATTGTTGTTCGTTAGTCTCGCTAAAATTCGAGAACGGCTGGATCCATTTAGTTGATTTTGATTTGATTTATATTTTTTGACATTCTTTGAATATATTTAATATTATTCCAACTAACAATTGCATCCGACAATTGTAAGTAAATATTTACAAATAAGTTAAAAGATGGCATACGTCAAAATAATTTAAATATGTTTGTTTTCAGTGAGCAGCCACAATTACATAGCGAGCGAACAGCTGCGAAAACAGAGGTGCGTATTTTAGTATTTTTAATAAATATTCTGTAGTTAAACATAAAACAGTACACCTATCTACTTTTTTGAATAATATCTACACATTTAATTCAAAATTACAAACTTAACCAACATCATTAGTAAAATTGATAGCTTCCTAAAGATTTAGAACCACGATAGAACGTCCGAATTGTTAACATTCCTAATTATGTTATCTTGGGTTATGAACATTGTTTAGATCACAAGTGGATCACAATAACTTTAATAGCGGATATCTTTGATTGCTAGAAACTTCTATAAAGGGTAAACGAATTCCTCAATTCAATATCAAAGAACGACATTAAATTGGAAATGACATTGTAACCGCAAATGAACAAACTAGCTTAGCACTATACTACAGTTGAACAATTACTTCGCTAGAGCGGAACCAAGGACAGACATTACTTGCCGTTATAACTGCAAATGATAGGACAGACGGACGTCAAGCATCAATACAATCACTAGATAGAGAATATTATTAAAAATCTAATTATATATAGTCTACGAGTCTACATATGTGGAGTACACCAACAAGGTAGACAGATAAAATAAATAAATAAATATTACTTGATATTATATTAGATGATCTTATAAAAGCTGCCGGTTGACGGTGGATGCAAGTTGCATCCGACCGTAATGTCTGGAAGTCATATAGGGAGGCCTATGTCCAGCAGTGGACGTCCAATGGCTGAAATGATGATTATGATGAATGTGGAGTAAGTTATTAAAAATGTTTCTAGGACGAAGAAGAAATCCCTACGTATGCGAACGCACCACCAAAGCCGAGGCGATCAAACGAAGGTTATAACTCTCCAAGCCCTGATATGTAAGTTTATCGTCATCTAAAATTAACAATAGGAACTCTAAAAGTAATTTTCTCAACACTTACAAAAGACTTACATGAATAACAAAGTCATTAAAGTACAGTCGGCCAAGAAAGTGGTCTACCAGTTTTGACAATAGTTTCTGTGCGATGTAATGATCGATATGGTTGACTTTTCTAACATAATTTAACTGACGTACAAACGAATCTCAACCGTAGTGTAGTAGACCACATTGGATGGCTCAGGCTGACTGTACCTATGTAACAAAGTGGCAAAATGTAATGTATCATTGTACTGACATTTATATCGATCTTTATACAAACACAGGTACGATCCAAACTACGACCTACTCAAAAAGCCAGCATCCCACTACAGCCAAGGCACAACTCACAGGCACCCAGACCACGTGACCCTCCCTGCCAGCCCCAACATGGAATACTCACGCAGCCCACAATCGCCCCAGACACAGTACAAACGACCTTACGACACGCAACACCTCACACTACCTCTCAACAACGACAATCAACCGACCGCATACACGAATAATACCCAACCTTACTTCGATAGGACGCGTCAACAACTCCAAGAAACAAAGCAAGAGATATACGAACGACAGTTACAAAATAAACAAGAATATGAACGTCTACAGAGTAAGCCAGAGTTGCATGAAAGGACACAGCGCAATCCATTCCTACAAGATACACCACCCGAACCTACGCCTAAAGAACTTGAAAATAAGAATCAAGATAGAATGAATCCCCAAAACTTGAATCATCATAACGACTATTTAGAATCAAGAAATGTTAATGACATTAATGCGTACAATAGGGAACCTGAACAAAGAACATCTAATGACATTCAAGGGTATAACAGAGATGTTTACGGAGAGTTAAATACAAGACAAAGTCGCGCCGGCAGTACTGTTAATGAAAAACTGATTGAGCGGCGAACGCCCGATGCATATGGAAGGTCAACGACCATGTCTCCTTACCATACAAAAGGCAAGATGGGCGATTACGAAGATGTGTATGGAAGTTATCCTAATGAACCTGTTTCAAAGGATTATGGACAGGCTTACGCAAAATCACCCAACATCCCTCAGGCTAAAGATGCTATCAGTATTTCGAGCCATGGTCATCAGAATCCTCAAGAAAATGTTCATAACTATGTAAGTATTCTACTTAATGTATAAATCATTTATCATTGTTTAATTTCTATATTGATGTGTGAATTGTCCAGCAATATTTATTTATTTATTTTATTTATGTTTGTATACATTTTTTGTTCATTGTTGAATTATTTCTGTTTCAGCCTCAAGAAAAAACGTTCTCCGGACCATCAGTTTTAAGACGCAAGAAAATGCAGGCCAGTGGAATTCAGCCGCCCATGCCAAGGCCACATAGCGCTGATTTCCTTGAATACGAATCCAAAAATGAAAGTCTAAATAAAACTATGCCGGCACAGACCGTATACGAGCCGCCCAGACAGCCGCAGCGACCCAAATCTAGTCTAGACATTAATTCTTATTACGATCCTAGCTCAGACAGATATTACTCCGAAGAGAGCTACGCGGAAAAAATGCGTCAATCCGCTCAATATCTACAACAGAAGGGTAACTTAGGTCCACGCACCATAGACATACCATTAGCAAAGTATACCAGTGGATTAGCTCAGAAACAACTCAGTTCTGCATACTCCCAAATAAGCAACAACAATTACGACGCAGAATTCAACGCTAGGAACAAAGATAACGTAAGTTATAGTTCAAAATATGGCGATTTAGAAGGTTTAAATTCGAATTGGACATTGAAAGAGAAAAGTATGGAGAGTCAAAAAGATTATATGAAAAGAAGCGGCAGTGTAATGAGTGATGGGTCCAATGTTAGTGGGTTTGTGAAGGATATCAAATACGATCCTAGTTCGGAAGGATTTATGAGATCTGCGAGTGCTAGGTTACCGTCTAACGTCGGGGAAGGAGAGAAGAAAGTTCAACAGGTTAATTATTTTTGTTTCTTTTTGTTTGATTTTAATTCTACTCACACTCATAATCCTATGTAAAAGTGTCCACTGGTGAACTAGGAATTGATTCCTAATTTCCAATCAAATCAATGAAGGACGATTACAGTTTTTATTCTTAGTTATCTTTATGTTATACATTTTTGTCTTGTTAGTCTGTTATGGAATAGGCTCTTTGTGGGTTTCTGAATTGTAGGACAAAAATTTCATAAGTTAGGTTAATTTTTTTTTGACTAAAATTGTAAATGATGTACCTTGAAAATAGGCCATATAACATTAATTTAGTTATAAACAAATCTTATAATTCTTAAATTATTTGTTTTCAGCGCGAAGAATCAATGAAGAGACTTTTAGAATGGAAGCAAAGAATGCTGCAATCACCGTTGACTAGAAAAAGTACGCCAGCAACAATATCACTGGCTCGGTCATTGAACCAGAGCCGACAGTCTTTGAGGTCTGACCAATACAAGCCCAAACCTTATTCAAACGCTACTTACAATAGCTACTCTTCTGACGACGAAGGTATGTCAATTTTAAAGATTACAGATTTACAGCATGAGATGTTCTTAAAGTAAAATTCAAAGCACGATCAAATTGTTGCATGTATATTCAAAATTCAGATAAAATAAATTGTATGTCCATTTTAAAACCATAAGATATTACAACTATAATTTTAATATATTATTTTACATTCCTCAGACTATTAGATTGACCTAAGCTTTGTCTACTACATAATTTGTATTTATAGATTCCGATTATATTGTCTTTATGACCATTTTATGTATTTTATTATTAAAATGCCATATTATTATACTGTTACGATAACTGAAGTAGTAATGATGACTTCGCTTTGCGGAGGGGTACCTTCCTGCCTGCGGGTATATTGTGCCACTAACAGGATGATATGGTGATAACCGGTGGTGGATTTCAGATACTAGATATAATAACAGCACAGTAGATTGCATCACTCTAACATTCAGGGCTACTAACTCGGGTGGCAGGGTTAAAGTAATTACTATAAATATAGTAATTATCGGTTTCACTTTTGCACCTCAGAGGAAACAACGGGCACTGATCTGCAAATACCCAGAGATATGCAGGCAGGAAGGGCTCATAAGGTGAACCTAACTAGTCCTAACATTATGCAACCTATTACCCCGCACGCGCCCTGTGCCAACCAAGTCATTGATACCAAAGAAAACATTCCAACTACTGATACGTTTGTAGAAAATACAGAGAATACTTATGAAAATATACTTTGCACGATATCAATACCAAAAGTTAATTTAGACGCCGATAATGAAGATATAGTAGAACTAAAAAATAATGAAGAAGCGAATACTGACAACGATGAAGTGAAGCATAGTGCCAGTGAAGAAGGTTATGAGACGCATGAGAGTGAAGCGGAATCTGAGGGTGCCGATATTGAATACACGGATAATGATTTAGACGAAGTATTGATGGATTCTGATAGTGAAATTAAGACAAACATAAAAAGTATTTCGGAAAATATTACCAGCTCGTCAGTTCTTCAAAACGAAGAAAAGACTGAAACATTTAATGATGATTCAGATGAAAATTCATGTCCTAATACGCCTACAACTAATAAAGTTAGTGAAGATCATTATTTACCAATGAGCCCGCGTAAGACTTCGCTTATTGAACAAGCCCACAAAGATATTATCAAAAATCTTCGTGTATTTGATCAAACTATTCATCACGCTACTTATGAAGACAATCCCTATGTCGAAATGAATTTAGGAGTTGAAGATAGTCAAACTTATGAAGTGGTTTGCGTGAATAATGGAAGAGTGGAACCAGTTTACATGGAACTATCTGACGTATCCGACAAAGAAACAACATCACAAGATTTATCCACTTCTAAACTATCCGATACAACATCAAACTTCGCTGATACAAAAGAACATACATTGAAAAGAAATTCAAAGAACGAAAACAAAGTTAATTATAGATCTGAATGCTCAGATGCCGATGACGAATCATCAAAGGATACAGCATTAGATGTTCCCTTTAGCAGATTCAGTATATCAGATACATTTAGACCAGCATCGTACTATTTGAACGCAAGTCAAAACCACCTGGATATTCAAGACAGTAATGATAGTGACATAATAGCTACCCCACCGATACCTAGTACCTCACCTCCTTGTGAGGATTTATCTGATGATGCTCTATCAAAATATATATTAGAAAAGTTGGATAAATCAGACATATCATCCGATAACTCTATACTTAAAATGCTTACAACTGAAAACCAAAAAATGAACACAATCAAGAGAAAAACAACTTCTCTAATGATTTATGGTAGCAGAACTTCAATTCACGATACACTCTCAAGAGGCGAAAAAATACGGAACAGTAGAGCTAGTCTTAACGAACGTAATAGGATGTTGGAATCATCGCCTAATTTACTGAACATAAGCATGCCTGAACCTTATAATTCAAGTAGCATTGATTCAGATTCTTTGAGAAGTTTTAATGCTGATAGAGGTTCATCCAGGCTATCTCTTGATTCAGACATAAGTAGCAAATTTGATATGGTACCTTCCAATTTATCCTCAGAAATCACGAGCTTAAATGAAGCCGAAGCAACTATTGACTATAGACATTCCAGTAACAGTTATAGTGATTTGGAAATGATGATGAAAAGACGACCACTTTCAGATGATTCAATATTCGAACTAGCGGAATCAACGTTTCCACCAACTGAACCTACGCCTAATGTAGATTTGGATAGGTATCTTGATAATTTACAACCAAGTACAAGCAGGAATCTGGACAACAATTACCGACTAAATGTATCGACAGCTGATATTTCTGCTTATAAAGATAACTTAAACCTGGGTGGTGTACAGACAATCTCACACACGCGATGCTCGAGTTCTCCAGTGGGCTTGAAAACTAAAACAAATTATGGGTGCAAAGGTTATATGCCGTTCAAAAATATAAGCGAACAAACTTCAGGATATACCGGTTCACATAGTTCTTGTAGTTCTGTTGGCCTGCCAAAATCACCAATTTCTTACTACTGTAAAAACTACAACGAGGAAACTGTGCTGCGTAAAAACCTTAATAACGATTTATTAAATGACAAAATTAAAGAATACGAAAAAGAAACAAAACTAAGTCTAAATCCGGAAATCGAAACCCAGGCTTCATCTTCATCTACCGGATTTCATAGTAGAGAAAGTTCTACTGAACATAGCGCTCCTTACTATTATTCGGATCTGTCTTCACAAGAACAAATCAATATATTGCCAATATCACATTATTTGAAGAACACCAATCTATATAGAAAGCTAAATAATCAACGCAGGAGAGGACCATTGTACAAGAAGAATGAGATATCCCATATTCACAATCCATTAAGAAATGACAAAGTTTTAATGCCTGACCCAACTTTTGAGCTAGCCGCAGCAAGAAGTGTCTCAGTTGAATTTTTAAGCGCTGCTGAGAAAGACCCAGAGATAGATTTAAAAAACATTTACGAATCCTCAGGTGGAAGAAACTCTAAAATACCAGAATCAATGAATCTATCTGGTTTAGGCAAGAAAAATGTTAGTAATCATAGTAACTGTGACAATTCTTCTCTGGATTCCAGTGGTCTAAGTGCAAATGCACTAATAAAATTGTCTTCAACAAGTATGTCATCTCACTGTAGTGGAAATTCTTCTAACACTGTGTATTATGACGCTGAAGCAGAGGCTGGAGCTTATGAAAACGTTATGTGTCACGGAGAAAAAATCTGGGATGATGATACTCTTTGGCGGGATAACTTACGTAGAGTTTCTCACAGACATGCTAGGTCCATGGATGATTTAGACACAGTACCTGCAGACAGCTCTACACCAAGAGTAAGTTTCGAGACATGTGGAATGAATAGCATTAAACGAGTAAAAAAAGAACCTGCCAAGAAAATAAGCAGAAATGTAACTTATGTCAATTGTGATTTTCAAGGCAGGGGGCTATTATATCCCGGGAGAGACAAAAGCGAGGCTATTGGACAAGCAAGTCAAGCTAGTCTTAGATATTTCGAAGAAGAACCAAAGATAGATGATAACGATGTGTATGTAAGCCTAGCAGAAAGCGCTGAGGCATCGCTTCCTATCGACGAAGGTGTCTACGAGCAGTTGAGTTTGGAATGTCCGGGTAACTCAATGAAGACTGTTGAAACGAATTCAGTTAAAAGACGGCGTAAGTTTGAGATAGATAGAGAGAAACTTCGGCAGTGGGATCTTATGTCTAGTGGTTTGATGAAGAGTGGGCCAGGTCGCGTGCTAGGGAACGGTGCAGGTGTGGGCTTAGGTGCCGCTGTCTGCGATACGGGGGCGGACAGTGCAGGCAATGACGGTATCCTCTAACATTCTTGGTCCTGTAAGGTTCACTATGTAAGTTACGTTTTAAAATATTACGCAAAGCAAAGTCATTATTTTGTTATGTAAATAAATTGGCATTTTATAAAAACTATTGAGGTGTAAATAAAACTCAGCATGCAATTTGTATTATAAACGTATGAAAATGTAGGTGTCTTGTTTATTGGTGATTCAGATGGTACCTAGTACCTACTGATAAATTTGGATGACATTAAATGAACGATGCTTTCATTACAGCTTCGATGACACTGGCGGCAAATAATACGGAAACTGGAACAAATAATAATGCGAATAATCAACAAACATTGTCAAAGAAAGCTTTTCTCGGAAGCAACACGTCTATTGGCCGTAGCAGCAACAGGGAAGGAAATATCCCAGTTAGAGCTGTTAGTCCTAGAGTGAGATGGGTGGAGGATAAACCTATGAATGATCATTATGGATCTCAAAATTTGTCTGCTTCTCAACAGAATGTAAGTTGCGTTACGATTTATCGTACAATTGGTCCCTAATGAGATTGAATAGGTTCGGTTTAATTGGCTAGTTTGTTTAATACCAAATTATTTTGAATTTTCAGCTTACAACAGAAGATTCATGGGCTAACATAAGATCTCCTTCAAGGAATTCACAACAGCCCATCAGAGCAGTAAGTCCGAGAGTGCGAAGAAATACTGAAAACGATGAGATGGTATGTTGTTTAAATTGTGTTTGCGTGTGTTCACTTTTTAGTCAAAAATCAAGTTTGCATTTTAGGGTTTCGTAAAACGTATTGTATCATTTTATTGGTGATTCATTTAGAATTGAATGTTTTATTTTTTGTATTATCAAATCATGCTAATGTGTTATGTTGTATTTGAACAGATCAGTAGATATTTTAGATATTATTTTTTATTGCATTAGTTTGTGTATCAGCTTGTTTATTGTTGCGTTGCATTTTGTTACCAATAGAAAAGGGGTCATCAGAATCAGAATGAATTGGTTGACATTCCTACTGCGGGAGAGCTCTTGGGTCGGACTCACGAGGAATTGGTTCTGCTATTGATACAACTGCGAAGACGGCATACCGCTACGTCACGGGCTATAGAGCAATGTTGCTCTCAAATTGAGAGTATTGAGGTGTTTAGCATTTTGTTTGCATGTTTTGCATGGGTGTTGGGTAACTAATTATCTTCTTTACAGGATTTATTTTCCATATTGAAGATTTTGTATCTAACCAACTCTATGTGGTCAACACTGACTTCGAATAGAATTTGCCTAAAAGAACTAATTAAACTAAATTTCTTTTAAATTATAAAACGATTAAACAACTATCCGTCTTTCAAAACGTGCTACTAATTTAACTGACTCTTGAAATCTTATCTTACCTATCTAAAATCCTTTATATAACAGGGATGCTAAAATAATAAAACTCTACAATATAACTGAACAACCATCTAACTAAGCAAATTTTTAGGAATGCCGTAACAGTTCTATCAAGGCTATGGAAAGAGAGGAACATTTACAAAGACTCGAACAACTTAAGATGCAACTAATGGAGTTAGAACACCAGTACGAGAAGAGCAAGCCTTTGGTACAGTTGGTGGATAATATGGTGAAACTGGGATCCTTGTATAACCGACCGGGGTCTACAGTGGAGCGATTAGAGAGGAATCAAAGATTGAGGCAAAAAGTGTTAGCTGAACATGCATTAGAGCAGCAGAGGTGAGTGGATTTAAATTATAACTATCAACTACACTTCAGAGTGGACAAAATATGACATTGTTTAATGGTTGAAGAACTATTATGGTTTATGGATCCTAAGAAACTACGCATTTGAAGAACAATTAATCTTCAATTGATTCTGTGGTGTAACTTTTGAAACATTAATTCACAAGTAACAACTCCAATAAAAAAACCTCTGTCTATCTGCGCTGATATTAAACTATTAAGCATTTTTTTTCCTTAAATTTTTTTATCTTTAAATAAATAAGATTTAATACTTAATATTTTTAGAAAATCTTGTTCACTAAAATAAAGATTCTACAAGATTTAAAAACTGAATAGTAACAAAATAAAATGAGTGGTGTCCCGGAGGTACTCGACGTCGAGGTAGACCAAAGAAACGCTGGTGCTACGACTTAGACCAGTTTAACAACAACTGGAAAGATATTGCGCCAGGTATAGATGATTGGAGGATATTGGGGGAGGCCTTTGCCCAGCAGTGGGACACCACAGGCTCATAATAAAAAAAGTAATAAACACTATTTTCATATTGAGATAAACGAGCAATACACGAACCTTATTTACGTAGACTATTGATCAACCGTTTCGTCCCAGAACGTGGGACTTCTTCAGGATCAAGGACACTGCAAGGACACGGATCACGAGCGCTCGCCGGTCCGCAGTGCACTGCTACAAATGAATATATGCTCAATATGAATTTATCAAACCACGACAGTTTTTATAGTAAACACTATTTTGTTGTAGATGGCTAGAGAGCGTTGCAGCCGGAAAGCCTTTAGAAACGGAAGCGGCGCGGGCTCGCGTGGCCGAGCTGTGGGCCTTAGAGCAGGAGCTCGCGGACGAGGCGTCCATACTGCAGGGCATGCGGACTGATAAAGACACTATCGAGTCACTGCTTACTGGTAAGTGTTCACAACATAAGTATAGGTACACTCCAGAATAGATTGAGCAAATTTACTAGATGAAAACCCGGCTTCGCTCGGGTGAAATTTAACGTAATTCTCCACTATCCGAATTTTGCGGATATAATTATGTTGTCGACTCGAAATATAAAAAATATGATGTTTTGTTATTTAAGGGTTCGGTCGAGTCTACCATACCTTATCATCAATATATAGATCGTTACATATGCAAAAGTGCAACTTTGTGCGTATTTCTATCAGTTTGCTTAGTTCGAATTTATATATTAGTAAGTTAATAAGTTGACGACCACTGTGGCTCGGCGGGCGAAGGACGACGCAAGAGGCTGCGGGTTCGATTCCCGCCTCGGGACAACCATTTGTATGATCTGCTAATATTTATTCCGGGTATATAATTAAACATATTATTATAATGTACGCATATTCTATTAAGTATATCTGATATCTAGCACCCGTAACACAAGCTTCAAGCACAGGGCTGGATGTTGCTGTGTGAATTGTCCAGCAATATTTATTTATTTATTGTTTTTCAAGGTGTTCGTGGTAAACTAGCCACAGTGCACAAAGCAGAGCTCTCGGAGCAGCGGCGCGCGCCGTCCGGCCTCGAGGCGGAGTTGGCTCGCGTCCACGGGATGTTGGCGCACAATTCTAAGGTTTATAAGGTTTTATATGCACCCTGCACTTTTTTACTATTTGTATATTAGTTTACTTTAAATGGCTTTGTACATTGGCAGTATTGTTAGACGGGCTTTAAATCAATTTAACGGAATTATATCAATTAATCTAAAACCAATGTCAATCAATATTTGTGAGTGTTGATTAAAATAGCCCGTTTATCAATATTATTATTAAGGTTTACTTTAAGTTTAACTGGCATGGTTTTACATTATATTTTAAGTCTTTATACAATGGTAATTTAATTATGTATTCGTATGCTGTTAATTTACGCTTTATAAAAAGGATATTTTTGCATGATATGTGATATAAAATATTCAAGCATGGAGTGTGAATTTTGTTTATAATATCGAGTCTGAATTCATCGTCATCGTAATTCAGATTAGGTACATTAAAGAGTTAAACTTTTGCGATGGCTCCAACGGAAAATCAGTGTTCTAATAGCCCACAGCTATTAAAACAATGCTAAGTTGGACGTCATCTTTATGAACTATTTTTATTTATATATTAAGCCAATTCATAGTTATAAGATTATTGATGCCAAATTATTTGTCCTGACCATGAATAAAGATTTTGCTTTAATTATTTCTTTCTAAAAATATGTAAATAATAAATAATTTTCCAGAAACTTGAACAAACAGTGGCAGATAACGCGAGATTGGAGCGAGAATTACAACAGCTGCGTCGAGCGCTGCAGGCGCGTCGGGCCGCGGCGCCCGCGCACCCCACCGCCATGCTGGAAGACGGTCAGTCAACATATTAATAAAAAAAAAATATAATCAATAGGTCTAAGTTTTATTTTTAGACTTTACATCACGTGGGCCGCATGCTTGTCTGCCATCTCAGCGGTATTAAAAAAAATCTAATGTTTATATAAACTACGCCACTGCTTTACTTCTCTTCTAATATTTATTCCATCGCACGGTTGCCTGGAAGAAATCGCTCTTAGCGATAAGGCGTCCATTGTTTCACTGTATTGCTGAACAATTTACACAGCAACATCTAGCCCCGTGATAAGCTCGAAGCTTCTATCTAGCACCCGTAATACAATCTTTGAGCTTACTACGAGGCTAGATGCTGTGTGAATTGTCCGGCAATATTTATTTATTATATTATTTACTTCTCTCTATACGAGAAAGGTTAGGCCATAATCCGCGCTAGCCAAGCAGAAATAGGGTGACTAGTCTTAGTCTCCTACTAAAGTGCTTTGGTTTAAAGTCTAGTTATTTACTTCCAGAAGTGTCCCGTGTCCAACAACTGGTGTCGGCGCTGCAGCGACAGCGGCAAGAACTGAGCCGCGCCGTCAGACATCTAACACAGCAGTCACACGCCTTGCAGTCCACGCACGATTCTATGCCAACAAGTAAGAACATATGTATATATTTATTTGTAATGTTATGTTTGTACTTTAATAATCTTCTGTATGTACCTACTAGCAGAGTGATTGAACCAGGAAAGGGAAATAAAAAAATGATCTGTAGGTATTATAACCCAATACCTGTAATAAACAAGAATAAAATATATTTATTTGTGTCTAGTCTAAGTAAAGTCAGTAAAGTTAAAATCTAAAAAAAAAATCTCCCACTACTGGTATTGGGAATTTGGTAAAATCAACAAGCTAACTAAGCGGTTTAGAGCCCTCGCTAACTACAGACTTTCTATCGGCCGATAGTTTGGTCGGGCTTATAATCAGTATGAAGATGTATGCAAGTCCGCATACTACAACGATTTGGTATCGGCCGATAAATAAGTTTGATAGGCTAATCAACTGCGTTCAAACTGAACGATGATCAAACTATCGGCCGACTGCTATATTAGTATGGAGCTCCTTGCAAGCGCGCACACTGACCGATTGTTTAGTCGGCCGATGGTTCACTTCGCTCCGAGTTTTGGAGCCGGAAGGTCGTGCATTCATTCATTTTGTCCAATTCTACTCAATCGCTGGTTGTAGAAACGTAATCTAATTTTAATTTTCCATTTAATAATCTAGTACTGTAGATGGGATGCACCCAATACTCTCGGACTCTCTTCTTGATTTTTCTCCTCCGTTGTATGAGAGCAATTATAATATTTCTGGACAATATTTTACTACGAGAAACTTCCATTATGCGACAGCTCTCTTCAACGGTAGCTTAAAAACTGAATATCGTTGGCCGACTGTAGCCTAGTTTGCGCACTCACCACCAACCCAACTGTTAAGTTGGCGTAGTGTGCGCGCTAACAGCACAACCCGACCAAAATATCGGCCGATAGAAAGTCTGTAGTTAGCTGGGGGTCTTAGTGTATCGCAGTAAGGTGACACAGTACCTGACAATTTCCAACTTAGGAACTGCAGAAAAAAACTGCACTCTGTCCGTCTTCTGACGTATAAATCCCATCATAGTCGTATAACGACAATCACGAGTCAATTTAAAGTGGTATTATTCATTCTAACTCATCATCCGCTAACAAAATTGATAGGTAATAAAAAAATATCAACAGGTAAACAACAGCGTCAACAAACTCAACGCCCTCTATCCGTCTGGTCAGAAACCAACCTCGACACCGGCCACACAATCGACCACGGCTACAGCGACTATGACTACGAAGTCAATAGATCTCTGACCACGCCGTCACACTACAGCCAAATAGACGTGCCGTTATATGTGGACACTAGAGCGCCTGGTGACGTCACAACGCCTTTGACCTGTGAGGACCAACATGGCGGATTTGGTAAGTGACTATTCTATAGCGACTATGACTATGAAGTCAATAGACCTCTGACCACGCCGTCACACTACAGCCAAATAGACGTGCCTTTATATGTGGACACTAGAGCGCCTGGTGACGTCACAACGCCTTTGACCTGCGAGGACCAACATGGCGGGTTTGGTAAGTGACTCTGCTATAGCGACTATGACTACGAAGTCAATAGATCTCTGACCACGCCGTCGCACTACAGCCAAATAGACGTGCCTTTATATGTGGACACTAGAGCGCCTGGTGACGTCACAACGCCTTTGACCTGCGAGGACCAACATGGCGGATTTGGTAAGTGACTCTGCTATAGCGACTATGACTACGAAGTCAATAGATCTCTGACCACGCCGTCGCACTACAGCCAAATAGACGTGCCGTTATATGTGGACACTAGAGCGCCTGGTGACGTCACAACGCCTTTGACCTGCGAGGACCAACATGGCGGGTTTGGTAAGTGACTCTTCTATAGCGACTATGACTACGAAGTCAATAGATCTCTGACCACTCCGTCACACTACAGCCAAATAGACGTGCCGTTATATCTGGACACTAGAGCGCCTGGTGACGTCACAACGCCTTTGACCTGCGAGGACCAACATGGCGGATTTGGTAAGTGACTCTTCTATAGTGACTATGACTACGAAGTCAATAGATTTCTGACCACGCTCTCACACTACAGTCAAATAGAGTTGCTAAGGAAGTAGAACTAAATACCTATAAGTATATAACTAGTGGCTCTGTGAGCTGTAGACCTCGCGAGGACTTACATCATCAAAAAGTTATAGACAAAATTATTATAATAACTACACCACCGCGGGATAAGATGTCGCTGTGTAAAAAAAAAAAAAGTATAAGTAAATGATTCAAAAGAATGCGATGCATCTTCCATAAATAAATGAAACTAACATTATGTACATCCAACCAAACAAAGGCTTCCAAGTAGAAACGAAGATCCATCGCTTATCTATATGTAAAATGGCCCAACAGTGATGGAATCTGTGCTGTGCATATTGTTTCAGATTTGAGAACTCATAAGTCACATGAATTGACTTTGCCTAAAAGTAGTATTCGAGAACATGCCGTAGGTTGCTCATATGCACATTCAAGGGCTCAAAAACTATCGGATGTCATAGAACCATTTCAACTTTGATTGCTTCCCCAAAATCTAAGTACATCCTTCTTCTGCGGATCGAATAATAATTACGATTGAATAGACTCGCAATAAGTTATCATTTATATTTTAATCAACCACAAATGTCCACCAATATTAATGAAACAGCCCAATTCGACAACCTTAATGACGAAGCAGGCGAAGGTCTGCCTGCGACGCATGTAGTTGCGGGTTCGATGCCCGCCTGGGAACAAAAAGTTTATACGATCTGCAGATATTTGTTTAAAGTAAGCCAAGATCTCGTTACTGCGGCAATAAGCATAGATCCCATCAAAGTTGGGCCATTATAAATGACAAATCAGGTATTAGGTACATACACCAAATTGGTAACAATAGGTAACAACAGAACCGTTAACAAAACCTTTTTAAACCCCCAAATTTATTTTCAAAATTACTCTTTAACCAACGCAAAGATAAAAAGTTTTCTCTAATCCTTGTTTATTAATGAAAATCGAAAATAATAATAATATATACTCTTTGTGGCATTTCCAGACCCCCACAGTCATGCCCTGAGTGGTAAAGGTGTACCTACCTTGAGTAAGAACTGCCTCAATATCAAATAGCAATAAGAACTGCATCACGATCAAAATTTATGAAGTTCTTATCATAGGCCACAGACAGCCGAAACATTTTTGTTGGCTGAGAAAAAATGTTGGAAAACTGACTCAGTAGGCAGACTTCGTCTTCTTCTATGATCAATTTAGATACAATGAATATAAATTAATTTTTACTGCGAATTCACTAAGGAGACAACGAACTACTCAACCAACGAATATACCAAGGAACACCTAACCAAATCGTCATCCGTCTTAGAACCCAAAAATTGCTTATTTTAACAATGAAACCTATTTTTATAGCGCTTTTTAATTTTTCCTCTAGCGACATCTAGTTATGAAAATACAAAGCGTGTTTTCTTTCAGTTTGATAGAAATGAGGGGTTATTCCCATCTGATCATATGATCAGATTTTAGTTGCATCTGAGAACACAAAAAGTTATATTACACGAAAAAATATCTATTATGGTCCGTTGGCACAAAATTTAATTCAATTAAGTAGTTGCAACGGATCCGTTGTCCATTGGGAACTTTTTGTGTGATCAGATGCAACTACAATCTGATTATATGATCGGATGGGAATAACCCGAAATGCGTACAAAATGTTATTTTAAAAACATTTCATAGTCAAATATTTCGCTAACGGAACATTATATCGAAAAATTATGTTCGCAGGCTATAATTGTTTTTTAAAGACCTATTCAACGACACCCCACATGAGTTTTTGGTAATTTTCTCCGCCATTTAAAAAAAAATTAAAAAAATGGCTCGACAAAAAAATTCTACACTAATTACGAACCTACACACCAAATTTCAGAAGAGTCGGTTGAGAAATGAGCCCTCTAGAGGAGAACATACATACACACATACATACGAAAACTTTTTCTTCGACGCTGAAACGGAGACGCTTCGCTCGCTCGGTCAATTAAATAATTACGCGTGTTTAACTATCTCGCTCTTATTAGGTTATTGTACATACATATGTAAATATAGTAAAATGTTTTGAATTGGTGTATTGATTATGAATGCTGGTCTTATCAGTTATCACCCCTACATTCATAATATTGGAATTTGAAGCATCGGAATTTGAGGACTAACCCATATGTTTGAATAAATTACAGTCATTCAAATTGAAAACTAATAATTAAATGCGAAATAATCTTGAATGGAATAACGATGATATCTTAGAGTAGACATTGGTACTTCCTACCTAAAATAAATATGATTTATTATCATTAAAAAAAAAATATTTTTGCTCACTGCGTATCGCCTGCGCCGCTACGTCTCCTTTTCTGTGTAATTGGCATCTATAATTTTTCGTATCTCGCATCATAATCCTGACATTCACTTTTGTTACAGCCAACCTCTCAAACGTCGAGAAACAAGAGATCAAAACAGTCCGCATTGTAAAACGCGAAAGCGAGCGTCGTCAACGCGACAGAGAACGCTCCCTCCAACCACTCACAGACTGGCCAAACAACTCTATAACCACCAACCTCGACCAATTCATAGAGGACGAGCTAGTGCAATCATTCAACAACACCCGAGCTTCATCACTCCCAAGAACCGACTACTACAAAAGCCCCAACCCACCAAACTATCTCCAACTCGACAAAAACATGGACCATAGCCCCAAATACGTCTCAAGTCCTTCCTTATCCTACGATTACTCACAAAACATATCCCTAAACAGCAGCTACAGTAAAAGCTACCAAAGTTATGGAAATAATCTATCCGCTCAATACGCCATCAGTCCCACAGAAAGTACCAGAACATTAACCAACGACCCGATGCCTATGTCGATATCCAAAACTAGCAGTATTGTAAGCCTGACTCGGTCTAATATGGAGCTATCGCCTATCTTCAAGAGTGAGGCTGCTAAGCAGATTATAACAGAGATGTCTGGAGAGCCAAAGAATGGTTCGTTGCATAGAAGACAAGTGCCTAAAGAGAAGAGGAGGCATTATACGGCACCGCATCATCTCAGTGCGAAGACTTTGAATGAACTGCCCAAGGATGCTTACAATCAGGATGTAAGTATTAAATTGAATGGAATTTTAAAATATGTTTTGTTAAACCATTCTTTAGCGATTATAGGTGTCTCATATTACAATTATCATGACGTAAATTTTGATCACTTTTGCACACCAATTTTTTTTTATGTATGTTTTTGATTAAGAGTAAAGCGATAATTATGTTAGACTAAACCAAAAAAGTTCAGCTAATTCAGGTTTTATTGAATCGGCGCTCGTGATTTCAATGATCGTAGTACTGGGTGGCGCAAAAGTACTGGCACTAAAGAAAATACTTTTTTTTTTTTTATATGACATTTTCTGTCATTTTGTTGTTGAACATTGTGTAGTGAACAAATGTAAAATACACTGAAAATAAACATGGACCGTTTTACTCCCCAAGAACGTGGAATAATTGTGTCAATGTTCTTACGGAATAATTAATAATAATAATAATTAATAATAATTAGCGCGCGACACTATGGACTTAGTGAGGGACGCTTTTCCAGGCCGAGTTATCTCTCGTTTTGGCGATTTGCCTTGGCCTGCAAGATCACCCGATCTGACCAGTCCAGACTTCTTTCTTTGGGGTTTTTTGAAAGCTCGGGTGTATGTGAACAAGCCACAGACTCTCGCAGCTCTAAAAGAAAACATTCGTCAAGAAATAACGAACATATCGCAGGAAGTATTACGGCAAGTTATGCAAAATACCGTAAATAGGGCTCAAATGTGTATCAACTCTGGAGGTCACCATTTAAAAGACATCATCTTTAAATCCTAATGGTACGAAATTTAATGGCACAAATATTACATTTAAAAAAATCTAAATCTAGTTTTCTAATTTAGAAAAAATGTTATAGCTGAACCAAATAGGGTCTTTACTTTTGCGCCACCCAGTATATAACTCTCTAGTACACTGATCTCGTTTATAAATGCCTAATCCTCACAGAAACTGGGTCGTTCCCTCGACGACGCGGACATGGAGCGAGCTCTCCGCACCGCTCCGCCGGACGTGGTCCGCTCCGCTCTGCCGCCGCAGCTGCACAAACTGGCCGACAACACCATAGACCAGCTGTTAGCCGCGCCGCAGAAGATATTGATCCCTGAGCGTTATATCCCTGAGAAGGTAAGTCACGTGTTCTCTCAGCTGAACAAAATGGCCGACAACACTATTGATCAGCTGTTATATGTACCGCAAAAGATCCCTAAGAAGGTAAGTCCCGCGTTCTCTGAGCTATACAAAATGGCCGACAACACCATCGATCAGCTGTTAGCAGCGACGCAGATGATATTATCAACCTATTTTTGAAATATGTTATTTTGTAGACGTAAGAAATATGTTACAAATTTTCAAGATTCGATAGATTCAATTTTGATAACCGTTTTGGTTGTCTAGATTCTTGTGTTAAGTATTGACCTGTCATTATTTCCTTGCCTAATGCGTAATTAAAAACACTTCACCATATTTCCTTCGAGTGAAATCATCTTTACGTAGAAAAGAAATGATTTTCTGTAGAAGTCTACGTGAGTCTTGAATTCTTTATAACGAGCACAACTCATATTTAGTCACCGCATGAGTCTTCTCAATACCTTTTTTAGATCTTGGGGATTTGGTATAATTACCACACCTACCAGTTGGGTAGGTGATGGCAGTAATTTGGTAAAGTAAACAAAAAAACTACGCCTTTACATCACTCGGAAAATTAAAAATAGATAAGTTAACTGAAACAAATTGAAAAATAATAAAAATTCTTTAACAGCCTCCAGAATTATCTCCAGAAGAGCAACTGAAGAGACAAGAAAAAGTGGAATCTATCAAAAAGATGCTCACTGGGACCCAAGCTGATCAGGGAAAGGTAAATAAATCATTTATTTAATCCGCATTTTTTTTGTATGAGAAAAAGTATTAAGAAACCTTTTACTTATAATCCTATGTATTTCCTGTGTTTGTACATATTGACTAAATACTTATCTTATAACATAAAAAAATCTTACGTAGACAATGCAAAACCTAACTTATAGGATCCATTTTTAAAATAGCCACCTGGAACTAGTCGAATTAATCCATCACTGATAAACATATTTTTTGGCAATTACACACCAAGACGAGAATTACCACACAATTCAAAACCTAGATCCTAAACTGGCACAAAAACTTCAACGCTTGGTCGCGTTCATTTCCGCTAACAAATGATCTATTTCTGATTATCTAACATTGCGTGAAAACTATACCTTCTGTTGTACAAGCAAAATAACATGCTCTTGAATTCGCGCATATTCATTTACGTAACCACGAGTATGTGTCTATCTTTTAAGGAATCATAAGTTATTGATGCCGTAACGGTAGTATTAAATTTCATACGTTTATTTTTCATACATATATGTTTTCACTTAAAGATTTTTTGTTGATCGTTTACACTTTCTTTTTAGATATGAATTGTTCATCTTGTACGTAATAGTTTTTTAATCTCTATTAACGCTTTCGTTGTTGTCTTGAAAGCATGTTCATTTACATATTAATAGCGTTGTGTTTGTAGATTATTTATCTCATTATCTATTAACCTTCTACTGTTACCATAATGTCATTTAATTAAATTGGGATTCATAAAGTAATTTTCATCAAACCCATCTACAAACACAAGCCCAGAGAACGATAAAATAGCGCAGCTTCGAATGGCCTACAATAAGTAATGCTTGTTTAGAGTCCCGACGCGGTTGAAAAGCGGCAACGCGAACATCTTCTACAAATGAACCAGATATTGGCCAAGCAGGTTACAGAGATGAGCAAAATTATCGCTGGTAAGCATTCTGCTGATATATGCTAGTTGTGATTGTTTGTTGGCGAAGACCTGACTGAATTTATCGAGGATCTATTTAATAATCTTGGTGAAGCAAATTTTAAGACTGTTGACGTAGTTTTTATATTTGTTTTAAAATTAAAAAAACTTGTTTTCTAGTTATTGATTACATATTAGAGTTGGAAAAAAATATATTTCTTCTCCATTTGGCCAAATGTTTTTTATCGAACTCTCGTTATAGAAATAATAGAATCTAAAAATTCAGTCAGTTGTCTTAAAATGTTTGTTTGTATTAATGTTTTTATCGGCATGTTCAATTTGATATTAAATTTTACAAGAAACATTTTTAAATATTTCTATTTTGATTAGTAATTTGAATATGCCTTCCGTTTTGCTAAATAACTTAAAGCAGCGTTCACTTTTATTAAAACTATTTAGTTGTAGATATTTTTGTTGTTGCACATTAATTTGCATTATAGTTTCCATTCTATTTATGAGAAAGATCAAATCATAATAATCCCTATCATGATTAGAATCTGTGAAGATATCTCAATAAAAATAAAATAATCGTTATCTTCACCTACCTTAGTCTATAAGCCAATTTCTAACTGTGGTTGCCAGCAAATTTACAGGCTCATTAGGTTTAATACCTAATTTGCCTCGGGTTTGTGGGCGAAGGATAATGAGTATAAGGTGATTTTCTAGAGTGCCTTATGTCTCGATAGTTCGATCCACTAACATCGAATAGACTAACAGCTTTCTATCAATCTGATACATAATTAAAGTAATTAACTATTCTCATTTTCTTCTCTATGATATTTAGTGTTATGTGACTTAAAGTCATATAAAATTATAGACTCTGGGATCTCTCTTTCCTACTTAACTATCTTTGGGATTTGATTTGATATTTCTCCGCGTGATTTGACGTGACTAATCCACGTGTGTACACGCATGTAACAACATTATGCTTGATGTCGTTTGTCCCGTTTCAACAGGAACCAACCCTGAGGGCCCGTCTACCAACTGATTCACATATCTTACTCATATCACACTTACCTTCACTGTCTTCCAACAATTCTTCCGTACACATTACTCTTCCCAATTGTCTACTTATCGGCTGAAACAGGGCGGCTCAGAAGATGGCAGTGTGTTGCAGCATGCATTTCGTTTTATGCATTTTGTTGTGAGTAGTCCCTTTTTTAATTAATACCAAGAACGAATAAACATTATCTGTGAAAATTATACCTTCGCTTAATTCAAGCTTAAAATTTGAGAAATAAAATTCCAAAAGGATTTTATCGTATTTTTATGATCATTGAATAATTTTTGAATAAACTTGCATGTTGTCGGAAATGATTATTCGAACTTTCTGTCCGTTAGTTGCCTTGTTGTTTTGCATTTCGAGTTTTGATGCTGAATTTAACGAAAACTATTTTAGTATTAGAAATTGAAGTTCTGTTTGTATAAATAGAGAAAGCGATAGAGGAGCTGCCTAATAACATGAACGAGGAGGAGTGGGACGACCGATCGCCGGACGTCGAGCTGCCAATCTACCAACAGAGGGACAATTTTTTCTCATAAATACAAATACAAAATAAATATCATAAATAATACGGAATGTTTCGGACTGAGAAGTAGACTTGTATTTCACTTCAAAATATGTGAGTTTTATATACTTTATTTTGAAAAATGAATCCTACTTGTACGGTATTAATACCTATGCATCGGTCTTATGTATTAGATATAGCCATCAAAAATCTTCGCTTATGCATCCTGACTTTAATTTTCAAAATGAAGTAAATTTAACGATACAATTATCTTAATTTAAGAAGTACATATTTACCATATTATACCTATGGTCAAGGATTCTCATACTTTTAAAATAAGTGGTAAGTGGGGATTTATAGAATCAAAATCCGTCTTTTTATAATCATTTGAGCTATCAAATCATTATAAAACATTCAGACGGACATTAAGCTTCACCGAGCCGAGCGTGTGTCATGGGAGCAGATAGTGTTAACAATGTATACCTTTGTTGAAGGCTTAGTACAAACATTTACATCACAAAGTAGCAATTGATAAAAGCTTCTTATTTTTATAACAATTTATTTGCAAAAACTGAGAACAGATATTTTGATAACTTTTGAATGAGTTAATTTTTTACTTTGCTCAATTTTGACTACATTCCTTTAGAACTAACTGATTTTTAGTATAGAATGTTAATAAACCTACTAATGTACTTAAACTATTATTTATAAATAAACATATTATATGTAGCTTAAAACCTCACAAAAACCAGGTTATGTGTAAATAATATTTTTCTTTAATAGTTTTTACCTAACGAGTTAACATTCAATATTAGATTAGTTTATTTGTTGATGCCATCTTAAATATTAGTTATTAGTTTAACAATATTAGTTAAAATAACTTATTGTATCGAACGAAAAAGAATGCGTTTTAGTATTACGTTTCGTTGTTTAAAATAAGTAGGTAAATGTAAATATTTTGTTTGTACAAATTTGTTGGCAATTTGTTTTATTGCAATTAAGGTTTAGTATGTATTTGGAGTACACTCGTCTCTATGTAGCCTCCACAGCTTTTTTTTCTGTGAAGGTAGCTAAGTTTTTCATATAGTCCAATGATATCTAGGAAGCCGTGAAAGTTTATATTGAAATTATATAAACTTATCGACTTAGATTGTATGTACAGGTAATAATAATGTTATAAGCCTAATAAAGCTTTAAATTATATATTTGAGCTGTTCCCAAATTCAATTATATCCTTCCTGAGCTTAATATTAATACTTGATAGGGTTTGTTGTAAAGTTAACTTGTATTTATTATTGTGCCATACCTTAGATGCTTTTTTTACCAGAGCTTTGCTACGTTGCTGGCTTTTATCTAAGGGCGGATTGGAAAATAAATAAGAAAGATTTACCCTCAAAATTTGAGTAGCCCCAAAAATAAAAAAAATATTTTATTTAAACATTTGAGTTATTTTCGGCCTTTTCGGTGATTGCTCAAATAAAAAAAAAAAGAAACCGCAGCATAGCTCTTGAAAAAAAGCATCTTTCCTCTAACACAGCCATTTACAATAAATACCAAATTGTAGTATTATTAGCTTATCAAGAAAATATAATGAAACTTTTAAATTGCTTAACTTTTTTTTGGATAAAACAACTCTTAAATTGTATTTAGAAATTATAGACTGAATTATTTTTGCCTTAGATATCAACAATCTCTTATTTACTCTACTCGTATAGTCAATTATATTACAGTACCTACTGTCTATAGTAAGTATACCATTGAAGTAGATATATAGATTGTTTATATAAATTTTAATAGTATAAAATGTTATAGCGATTATAATGTCTATTTCGAAAAAAATATTTCTAATGCCACCAATTCTATAACTTGTATGTCAATATTGTAGAGAATTTGTGTAGGTCTTTAAATATTATACCTACGGCTTGTAAGGAAAAATGTATTGGAATGAATATTCAAATCATGAATTTAGCATGCTGTTTTATCTTCCATACAAGTGTACTTGTATTTCCTATATTTAATGATAAGATACTATATCCAGGGCTCTTGACTTTATACTCTTTAGTGTATTATGGCTACCTGCGTCGTCAGTTCGAAATACGTCAAATAAATAGGAATTTTCAAGTATATATTTTTCGGGAATACTTTTGAATTAAATATTGCAGATGTTTTAGTCGTACTAGTAGAGAATTTGATTATTCAGGTTACTCTTTTGCCTATTTACTAAATAAATAAACATCATTGAATCAATAGATTCTCTGAGAACAAAATTATATATAGAAAATTATTTATTCTAACCTAATTTATAGAAAACCATAAATCAAATGTATTTCGAACTAACGTGTAACCTATAAAATTTATGTAACTTAAAATAAGCTTAAAGCATTCATATCCTTGAATAAAATATAATACATATGGTTATATAATAATATGGTTTATTTAGGATTGTATTGAGTAAGTATGTCCCCATAGCAATTGTTGACCTAAGCCTTAACTGAGTTGTTAAACCTACAGGGAAATATGCATATTGTTTTATATATTTTCTTTTTTATATTTTCTCCTATATTGTACTAGTATTTAGCAATCCTGTACTTATAGCGCGTATGTTGTTCACAAACAATAAATACTATGCTACTACGAAAACTGTTTTTAATTAACCAATCTCTGCCATCCATTCAGTCATACGAAGAAAATCTTGTATCCTCTTGTGTAGTTAGTTTATTATCACATCAATGTTATTGATATTAAATGTAGAGCAGTCCCAATCCTATTCTACGTGTATTACAGGCAGTACAGGTAGAAGTTTAGAATAATAAAGTTCAGAATAATAAATACTTTACAAAAAATAGTAAGGTTATAGTAGCTCTGTAGGTCGACAAATCTAAAATCAATCATGGCTCGACAAGAAGCTATAAAGATCAACAACTTTATCTCCAAAAACGCGTATTATAAACGAGATTTTTACCTACATCCCTCAAACCAATGACCCAGATCATCTGTTTACGATATCGGCAAGAAAGTGCTTGACATCGGTTATCAAGACGACACGCTATCCACGTCAACCGACGTTTACACCCTGCTTTCAATGGAGACTCGTGATTGATTACAGAGTGGAAAAATATAAGATTCTCGTAAATCGAGGGGAGGATTTAAATCGGTGTTCGAAATTGATGACATCAATTAACCGTTGATAGGTCTGTAAATATTTTTACTGTCAATTACTCGTACTAATGCATGATCATAGACCAAGCCTATCAAACTCAGCTTTAGGTCGATTATTACTACCTATTGATAATGATCTAGATGTTATTAATCATTTAACTGGTTTATTCCTATCAGAATTCTGGCTTAGTTTCATTTCATTTGAAACTTTTCCATACGAAATCGCACTCACTCCTCGATGGTCTCCCATGACGATTGAACGGTGGTTGTCAAAATGAGCTGCAGAGCAGAACTAATATAATACCTACCTAAATATGGAAAGATCCATAAAATATTTAATAGTAACGTTCTATTTATCAGTTGAGATATAAAATATAAAGTCTTTGTCTTCAGACAAACAGTGATTACGATGCAACGCACACACACTACGTGTCCAGTTCAATGTCGGAAGACGTTCTTCCTTCCGTTATTTTTAATCTAACTTATCGACCTGGTGTGAACTATCACGAAATAAATCTATCATGAAAAATGTTGACCGATATACTGCCCTTCTTATGATAATCAGCGTAAGTCACGGAGATATTATGGCGTAAGTGCATCGCGGCATTATCCAGATAGATCTTGCTTAGCTGATTACAAATATGCTAATAACTCAAGTACACAAGAAGTAGTGCCGATCTAAGAATAGTAACTAAGAGATTAAGGGTAACTATACCAGTAGATAGGCATCGATACTCTGCGTACTGTGCCAACTTACTCGGATCCTCAAGACCTGTTAATCGTAGTAAATAGGATTATCACCTAAGTAAGACCTTTATTAATACGAAAATGATGTTTCGTTTTGTGATAAAGTAATCTGGATTACACTGAAATGATTAGGAAAAATATCTGGATAAGGAGAGAAAATAAATAAGTAATAAGAACCGATAGAACTCTACAACTCAAGAAAGGTCAAATGAAATATCGATTGCTTCTTAGAAAAGTAGATTGACGAATCATAGGTACATTTTTCGTAAATGTTTCCTAATTCTGATTCAGAAACGAAATTACTTCATAAAAAGTACGTCCTAAAAGCTGTGACTTAAACGTGACGTGTGACGATACATTTCAAAGAAATAACTAACAAAGGAACAATGGCAGATCTTTGATCTAAATCAGATAACTTTCACAGGCATTAAATATGTAGAGAGATTTTACTACGACAAATGTTAATGTGTTATAGATTGAATTACTAAGATTAATCGGACTAGTGACCTACACCTATTAACCTAGAGCATTATCAATGTGGGTTAACATAAAGCCTTAATATTTGATTGAAAACGCCTTTGTTTGGAATTTCTTGGTAAGAGGGGTTTATTCTTATTACATGGTTTTTTTTTTTTTCGGTTTTTTATTGAGTATATATTTTTTTATGAAATATTGAGATTACAAGTAACAACGACAACTTGTTTTTGTAAGTGTTTTTCATAAACATAATTTCAGCCTTCGGAGTTTTGTAAGTGGGTTGAATAAAATTAAATTATCTCATTACCTACTATATTAACTTTATAATGTTATACCCTTAATTACGATATAGTAACATCGTCTTTGGAGTATCAAAACTGTGTAACTAGGTAAAAATGTTAATACGACTTTTATAAGCCAAACTAAGTGATTGGCAAATATATTTCCAAGTGGAAATAAACAACTTTTCCATTATCTATCGGTAAAAATATTTCTAAGTGTAGTTGTTATATTTACACAGTACCTACCTACAAACCCAAATCCATAAATTATGTTAATCTCTCTATGTTAATTAGGGATTTGAGGATTATCATCACGCGCTAAACAGCAATCCATGAGCGAAATTAAATTGAACTTACAAAAGTAATTACAATATTTTATATCCTAATTTTCGGGAGCCTGGCCCCATTATGACCTGCGAACAAGTGATAAATGGGGCTTTCAGAATAACTGAAACGAATTGTTGGGATAGAGAAGCTTTAGAAACCTACAGTAGGTTCGTAAGATTCTAAAGGTATTTTATATCGTACTTTGTAAAATACAGGTCATGTTTGCTCAACAAATTCTTCGTAGTAAGAATTTGTTGAAATATGAAATCAAATCAATCATTTATTTAATTATATTTACCGTAAGTTTTATTGAAACGCAAGTTTTATTATGCATGTATAAAAAATGGCTGACGGTTTTTGAATGGACGATCTAGCGATAGTTCATGGTGGATGCAAGTCGCTTCCAATCAAAATAAATGCAAATATATAAGGAATGTCTTTATCCAGCAGGTCCGAAGGCTGAAATTATGTTTATGAAAAAAGGTGCGTTTTAGCAGAATTTACGAAAGACAGTCAAATTGACTTAGAATTAAGCGAATCAATTGGATCTAATGAACGAACATTTTATGTTTTGTTTAATAGACGCGAAGAATCAAAAATATAACATGTGCATTATTATTTGAGTATGTTTCTTTACAAGAAGCAGGGTACCTGTGGTTATAACATATTCTGCAGTTTTAAAGGTACATTTTGACCATAAACCAAGACCATAAAAAGGATTATGGTGTTATCGTTGCAATAATAATAAACTGCATCTGCGCCTGAGAATAACGGTATTTTTTATTATTTTGATTTAAACTCTGTATTTAGGAAATGAGAGATGTGCAATAAAAAAAATGATGTCCTCCCTCACACTGAACGTTCCTAAGAATAAAAGTCAACCGGGATCAGAAACTATCGTATGTATCTAAATAAACATTTCATCATCATCCTAACCGTTTATTTATTTCTCTTTAACTCACTAATTTATTTGTTTTGTTGTAGAAAGCCTAGTTATATACTTCATATAAAAATATGGTGGCTAAACCCGCGTATTCTACCGGATTCATAGAGTGAGTCTTCAGGTTCGTTTTATTGACTTTTTTAAATATTTCTGTCAACTTCATTTAGTAATAAAGGTTGCCTGGAAGAAATCGCTTTAAGTGATAAGGCCGCCCATTGTTACACTTTTTTATGTATTACCTATATTTTTTCGTTATGTGTTTTTTGTTTTTGTTGTGTACAATAAAGAATATTGTATTGTATTGTAATAAACAATGCTTGAGTATGGTTAAGAACATTCCGAATTTCGGCTTACACAGGAGTTTATTTATACGAAATCTTTATCGTTGATTAAAGGCCAGCTTCAGGACTGGTTCCGGGTCCCGTTGCTCGGCCCGCACCAACCCACCACTTATCTCATTGTTTGATACACTGCACTTTTTGGGGACTGTTGTCGTCTCGTTTTGTTACATGTTTATTGTTGATATCTATAGGATGTTTAATTTAAGATACCTTAAAAGTTTGGACAATAATAGTTTAGTGAGGCTACAAATCTAGATAAAGTTTTCCTCCAGAGCCATCCTGTGTTACTGTAATAGATATCGTTCTATGTTCGATTTCCAATAATTGCTTTTATTGGAAGCAATTATTGGACATGACAAATTTTGTCATGTCACACCCCTGTAGTGCCGTCTTATGAATAGTCTCCACCTTAAACACTTAGACACTTGAGACAATAATCATTGTCTTTGATCTCTCATTTAGGTATTTGGTGATTGGTCACTTGTTAGTATACTTAGGTATAGCTGTTGTGGAAAAAACACAATTTATCTAGTCGAATAAAAAAGGTTATATGGATATATATCAGGCGGTTGGTGAATATCAATAGTTCTTCCTGTTAGTTTAATGAAATATAGAGCCAAAATCAAGAAGGAAAATCATCAATATGTCGGTCACAACGCACATAGTATCGCACCCTGTGTACATGCGTGTGCGCATATAACAGCGGTGCAGCGCGCGCGTGACACAAACGCACGTTGGCCGCCGACCGCGCGCTACGGAACCGTAAGTACATTTGACATGTTGACATGCATGAGAACGAAGTGTAAACAACAAAAAAATCTGTCCGGAAAATAAAATCGTGCAAATGAATTAACGTGTTAACGTTCGTTTAGGGTAAAATTAAGGACGCGTAGTTCGAAGTCTTAGTATTTTTGTTATTGATAGACACTTTATATATTTTGTAATAATAAGGATCTTTTGTGACTAGAATAAGTAATTATAATTATAAGATTTCTATAAAAACTTTCAGGGAATATAAATAGTCAAATTTAATTGTGCAAAAAAATCTGTTCCTTCCGTGCGTTTAGTTTTATTTCAATTTAATTGCTTTCATTTTAAAGAAAGGCGCCTATATAAAAATACTTTTATATTAGAAAGGTTACCAATATCAATAAGAGAATTATAAATTTGTATAAAGTTAAATATCATCTATTCAACATAATTGACAACAATATTGTTCTATACGTATAATGTCTTCCTTTATAAACTTACGCACATAGTAATTTTCATATTAATTAATATAATCAATCTATATAAAATGTACAAGATAACGTACGTATAACGTATCTTACTATTAATAAATAATATTAAGTTCATATGAATTATTTATATAATTAATTAATACAGCTACCCATCTCGATTTTTAAGCTTTATTTGATATGTCAGCGAAAGTATATTTTATATGGAAATTATTATAATTTTATTGGCTTTCGATTTTGCACCATTTCTATCTTCGATTGATAAAATTTGGCGTGCTAATTTGGATGATAATCCTTAAATATATGTATTTAACTCTAACAAAGTGATTTAGTTTCGTAAGTAGTTTATTCAGGAGGGGTGTCACGCACAAATATCACGCAACGCAGTTGAATCGATTTTGTAAAAACGCAACTAGCATAATATATACATACGTTATATTTTTTAGAAGCCAGACTTCCGATATTTATTACTTTTTCTACTATCTTACTCTGTTCAATTATTATATTACAATTTGAGTTCCTTAGTACGAGGGTCATGTGTAAAAAACGGAGTTTCGTATTTATAAAAAAATAATTGTAGGACAAAGCTAACGATTAGTTTGTAGTTATTGACAATTATCTGATAGGTAAACTTAATCTTAATAGATAATATGTATTTATTTTCAATATAAAACAAACAGAACATCTGGACTAAATATCTCGTACAAACATTTGTCCCAGGGCGGAAATTGAACCTGCTAGATTTTGAGTAAAAGCGCTTGCCCCCCATTCAGTGTATGCATTCCACACACCTTGGCAATACTCGTAAATAATGTTTAATAACGCATGTTTATACAAATATCAATTTGAATTTCAAAACAACTGTTTGCTAACTGATATAATTCGTATTAACAAGTTCCTGAAGAAACTTAGTCTTGACCCAATACAGCGAACGAAAACTATTATCCTGTGAAATTAAACTCATTATTTATCACAATTTCGGGGGTATCTTATTATTATTATTCGGGGGTATTCTAAATTCCTCGGTTGGTCGTTAAAAAATGACTTTAACGACATAGGGAGGGAGGGTCATAATGCAATCACTTTCAGTCTTAGATGACCTTAACTTGAGTATTATTCCTAAGTCGATGAACTCATTTGTCATCAATATGCCGCGTGCGTATGGGCCGGTATAGTGCGGCTCTCAGCATGAGGATGGTATGCGGAATATTTAAATATTATACAACGCTATAGTATGATATTTATACACTAACTGAGTATAATTTCACTGAATGCAACGAATCGCAAAGCATTCTCCCAGTGATTTTTTTTTTAATTTTTCAGATTTATCTAGGATATCATCGAAAATAGGTACAGATCAAAAGTATTCTTGTATTATTTCTTTTATTTAAATTAACACTATTTTTGACTAAAAATAATAATTTAAATAAAAATAACGTCCATACTTACCGGATTTGTTTAAATTCGCAATTTCTATTCACTTCTTTATTTCTTATTCTTGATCCCTATTAATATATTTTCTATTTACTATAAAAACACATTTAACCTAAACAAATGTACGGGTAAAAACAAACTTTGAAGTTTTGTTTTCAACATAAAACTGCAAGTATTTAGACATAATTATTGTGGCGAAACCACTTGGTACCGTGACAAACTAACAATTTATAAATTAATTTACTAGTAATTAATACAACACAGTAACATTTTAGAGTTTCGTCAATTTTACACAACGCAACGGAAGTTTTTATGGCTTCTAATGAGGAGAGGTTCGTTTGTGGAGAAATAAAATAACAAATGTAGAGATTGCAGTTTACATGGAGCGCTAGCGGAAAAATGCTATTCGTAACAACAGTCGTATAACACACCAAATTTAATCGTTTAAAATGAACAAAGTGTTATTTTTAAAATTAATTTGATGTAGGGCAAGTATTAGAGATAAATCTGATAGACATCATAGATTTAAAAGAGGCTTCTTTTGATCTACTTTATGCGTTGTAACTATTGCAATTTATAAAAACTAGGAATTATCACCATAGCCTTGAACGTGACTATATAGTATATTATATTCTCCAAGTGGATTTTATTTGCATTTTAAGTCTGAGTATTTTTTTGTTTTTATCCAATAGTAATTTACGTATATTATATGAGCAAAGTTGCCGGCAAACTAGTAAATGGAACGCTGCTCATAGTTCAACTCTTCTTTTAGTTCTTTGACTTCCCAACATTTAACTCCTCTTAAGCCCATAACTTTTATTGCATTTGAATGTTTCGAACTCTATACGGAATTTTGAAGGGCCTTTTTACCACAGAAATACGAGTTTCCATCGATACGGACTGAGTCAATAGAATTTTATGTTGATGGATTTTTCTGTAGCGGATATTTTCGCAAATTACCGATTTGATGAATGGCTTAGGCAAACTCCGAATGGAATTTGATTATTGTTGATACTTTAGCTCAGACACAGCCAATTGTATCCCTTATTATACAAGGAATGCTTTAGTTTAATATAAGATAATTTGAAATTAATGTTGTATTTATAAATATAGCGCCTTTGCTATTTAAAAAAAAATTCTCAGACGCAATAAAATAAAATACGAATATAGTTATTTATGCCATATTGAATAAATTATTTATAGTTTATGAACAATAAAGCCATAAACAATACTCGAAGTTTTAGAAAACGACAGCGAAGACAGATCGACCAATAAATGTTTAGTAAAAGTTGCAAACATTTGTCTTGCCGCGTCAGGATGTAATTTGCATACATTTGCATGGTGGAAAGCACGTCGACCGGTTCCTTTGTGACTTTGGTGACAAACACCTTTGGTAGGTACTTTGTGTGAGCTTTGTTGAAGATACGATAATTATGGCTGACGACCTTATTCACTTTTTGAATTCTATTTTTAATATAAATACAAATCATCATCATCATATTAGCCCATTGACACCCACTGCTGGGTCAAGGCCTACTCTTCACGCCAACTGCTTATAAATATAATTAGTGGTGGTATATTTTGTAGTAAAGCCTGTTACTAATAAACAAAATCATAAATATACTCACACTAAAAATACAACTAATGTACCTAGTAATTTATTTTAAAATTATTTAATAAATCGGTTTAATAGTTACTGAGATTACCCTACCCTTACAATCTCACAATCCGTAACCTTAACCTCTTTATAATATTAGTAAAGATTTATTTGCGAGCGGCAATAGAATTTTGCCATTTTCAAATGTCTCAAATTAAATGTAAAGAGTTTAATGCGATTCTCGTGCCCTCCGAGCAATTGTTAAACTTCACGAAAATTCAAAGTTCATTTCGATTGTTAATGAGGCGAAGGCCGCTATTGATTGCCATTCGTATATTAAATGCCAGGGAAATAGCGGGAGACTTTGGAAAACATTGACTTTGCCGTTCTTCCGCGCACAATGCAAATTGCTTTATGGAAATAGTTACTTATTAAAACTATTGGTAATTAGTATCACACTATCTATTGATGACGTTTCAGCACCAGCTATCATCGCCTTTGTGCTAAGTGCTTATCCCTTTCAGACCTGATTTTTTTTATTTTCGCCAATCGATCTGGAAAAAATGCCTGCTGGTAGGCTATTGTACATAGATCTCAGAATAAATAAATAAAAAATTCCTGATTACAAGCTTTTCAAGAAAAACAGCTTTTTCTTTTTGTGTACAAGTGTACACATCCGTCCAACGTTATGAAAATATTCGTGTTAAGGAATGTTTATCTATAATGATAAAACATTTATTTTACAACTTTTTTTATAGAAATACGAAGCAATATGAAATAACAAATATAAATAATAGTATTCTCCTTATAAAAATAACAAAACATGGCCAAAACCCTCATCGTGTGCAGGAAAATGCCCAACATCGTCTCGAGTTATTTCAGCTCCTGGACGGGTCTCTCCTGGTCTCCTAGGTACAATTTGAAGAGTTGGGCTACTGCCACTTGGACGGCCTCCTTTATCCATCGAAATTTTATTTTGCAACACCAGACTATCAGCCAATCTACTCCTCCCATCGCATAACTGTACCTCCTTACAACTTCGGGATGTTCCACTTCCTGAAAGTGCTTATTTTTTTACGTTTGTCTAGTCTTGAGCCCTTGTGTCACCACCTAATACGGTGCTTCAGCGTAATATTCTGTAAAAGCGTATCTTCAGAGGCGGAAGGTAAAAAGGAAGGTATTCTGGTAAAAAGTTATTACTCATTTCAACCCATGATGGGTTCGCGTCTTCATCATCGTCATCCAAAGCTGGAGGGAATAATTCTCGTCCGTTCCAGCTGATAACATCTGCTCCCACTCGGACACATCGTTTAGATGCAGTTCCAACTGTTCCTTCGTCTTCAGAAGACAATTCTAAATCAGAAAGGCAACCTTTCTTCTAGGGGTCTAATAGCATCGCTCGAAAAAATATTGGTAATTTATTATCTGAAAATTGTATTAACATAATTTATAACATCAAAAGTAACAAAATTACACCATTCCTTAAAAGTTATAATTTATTTTAGTAATACCTACTATGTATAACAACAAATCAGAAATACATCGTATGCGCCTGATGTGTACACTTGTGTACAAATAGAAAAACCAAGAAAATTTGTACAAAAATAAACTAAAACCAACAAAATGTATGTAAAATATGACCACAGCAATATAACGCATCGACCTATAATTATTTCATTACATATACTTTGATATTTTTTACTTTTTAGAAATAAAATAATGAGCTTACCAGCACAATGCAAACTTTGGTCGGCTACTGGTCATAACTTGCCAAAAAACACTAATTAAACCCAAAAAGATGCCGTTGGGATTATCGTTTTCGGTAGTTTAATATGTAAACTAATGAAAACAACCGTTTTTAGTTTCAAATAATGTTAAATTAATACCTAAATATTTTTTTATATTATATGTGTACAATTATGTACGCCGGGTCTGAAAGGGTTATTCTAATGTTTAGTACGGAGTTCGTAGGTGAACTTTCTTGAACGTTCATACGGTACGGTAATTATTATTATTTTTTAATATGCAAGTATGTAAGCTACTAGCTTCCGCCCGCGGCTTCGCCCGCGTGGAAATAAAAAGTAGCCTATGTTCTTTCTCAGGGTCTAAAGATTGTATGTGCCAAATTTCATCAAAATCTGTTGAGAGGTTTAAGCGGGAAAGCGTAACAGACAGACAGACAGACAGAGTTACTATCGCATTTATAATATTATAGTATGAAATAACATATGAAACTCCGAGCAAAATCTCTCCATCCTAACTATAATATTATAAATGCGATAGTAACTCTGTCTGTCTGTCTGTCTGTTACGCTTTCCCGCTTAAACCTCTCAACAGATTTTGATGAAATTTGGCACATACAATCTTTAGACCCTGAGAAAGAACATAGGCTACTTTTTATTTCCACGCGGGCGAAGCCGCGGGCGGAAGCTAGTAGCTTATAAATAAATAAATATCGCTGAACAATTTACACAGCAACATCTAGCCAGAGTCTAGATAAACTTCTGTAGCCCCTGTAGCAGTACCTTATTTTACATAAATAAAAACAGGTTTCGTGCTCATAAATTTAAAAGTAGGTACACTATTTGCTTTTGTGAGGCGTGTGACATTCAAGCAAATATCGGTTATTAGGACTGTAGGAGATATAAGAAGTGACAAATCTAGACCATTGTGCCGTTACGACTGTTAGGTACTGATCAATAGGCAGCCGTTATCGCATAGATTCCTAACACACCGGCTTAGTGTTCTAGGTGATTCTAGGTAATTAATGGTTTCAGAGTCGGCGAAGCACATTTGTTCTCTTTCGTCTTATAGTTCCTGTGACGGAATGACTAAACAGACTATTCATCTATCCTAAGTGATTAAGCGTGTTTACTGTTTAGGGATTGAAGACTATACCTAGATTAGACAAGGATTTGTGGTGATATATTCTGTAGGCATTGTCGATAAAATGTTCTTATACAACGGGTCACAGTGATTTTTATAATATGTGACTGAGATTAATCGAATATTCTAGTTTTTACCAACTAAAGTGACCATGATATTATTTTTTAAATAGGTATCATGATTTTTAATAATATTCGAACATGTTTAAACATCAACAGTGATACACTTACGCAAGGAAAGTAATATTTAATAAGCGCTTTAGGACGCTAAGTAATAGGCTAATGATCTGACACAAGATATTACAATAAAAATACTTCCCTTTTACTTTCATTAATCACGACCACGAACCCTTTGGTTGGGAGGAATTAGCCAATTTTTCGCATGAGAATATTTTCGAGTTGAACATGCTATTGTTGTAGGTACCTACAGAAAAATGTTTTTGGACACGCGAAATTCCGTCGTTTAATTTGTCCGCCCACAGTTCTGAAGGGTTTTTTTTCGGTATTCGCCTCCGGTTGAATGAAAATATTTGACAACTTTTTTATTTCGTGAAATGTCTTTGAAGGTATATTGCTACGGTTTCAAATTTTCATATTAGAAATAGGCATAAGTATTGTAAATAAATGTGAATTTAAAGTTAAAGCAAAGACGCCTCTAAATAACAGATAAAACAAAGTCGCGAATGTTTAATACCTAGTCATAATGTCGACATAGAAAAATTCCTAGAGGGTTTAATTGTCTTTATAAATATAACATTCCTTGCAAGACAATGTTAAGCGGTGGCGCAATGTAAAACGTTTGAATTAATACCGCTACCTGTTTCTAGAACAATAAAAACATTTTTTAATATTTTAATTTAATATTATCTTTTATTTTATTTATTTTATTATTTCCAGGTGCAAGATGAGGGGTCTACTTGCTACGTTGGCCGTACTAACCGTCTTCACAAGCTCTGCAACTGCCAAATGTAAGTATTATTATGTGCATTGACATGACAGCACTATTATGTGTATTGTATGACAGTATTATTATTGACATAAATAGGTCGCGCATTCACCGACTCATTCTCTTATTCACGATGTTTACCATAAATAAAAACGCCATATTTTTTGAGGAATCCAACTTGTCAAACTTTGAAGATATTGAAGATCCAAAGATTTATGCACCTTTAATGATAACTAGGGGCATAGTGGCTTTTAACCTGTGACACATAAGGTTGTAGAATTAGATATGAAAAGATTTCTTTAGGTACATGCCCATGTATGTGTATTGAACAAATAAATAACTTATAAGTTCTCAGTTGTTTGTGTTATTTGTTGCACTCTCGTTATGTTACCCAGTTTACCCAGTTACGAAGAAAGTTTATAGAAAATTCATTTGAATTCGCGAAACCACTCACCGTTATTGGAACAGCTGCAACAATCGCATCGAATCAGATATGCCCTGCGTTATTTTCACTGCAATTTAATTCAGTTCCATTGGTATACAAATTTACTTTTAATAAATGGTGCGTAAATGTGCGGGCTTACTTTGTGGCAAATAAACCCATATAAAATAAACCAAAATGTTAAAAGTTTAATTTACATTATATAATATCTATAATCAATATAAAAATTCTTTAAAAAAGTCACTAGATGGTTATCTCTCTTTTATGTAAGTATGTATATTATATTAAGTATATCAGAAATCTAGCACCCGTAACACAAGCTTCGAGCTTACCACGGGGCTAGATGTCGCTGTGTAAATTGTCCAGCTATATTAATTAATTAATTTATTTATCTAAAATTAATTTGGTTTGGACAATTCAGCAAAATCTTTTTTAATATTTTACGGCCCAAATACAAATCACACATTATTTATCACGCTTAACTTGATCGATGAAAAATAAAAACATCAAAATTGTGTTTAGATTTTCCCAACTTTTGATAAATGGAGATCGTAGATGTTTGCTGAAAAGTTTTAACACGATAAGCTGGATCGGGCCTAAAACTATTAATCAAAACAGCTGAGATTTGAAGAACAAAAATAAAACTTTGTAGCGGGTCGGCCAACCCAGGTTTCAAAATGTTACTAAGCAGATATACGTAGATAGTCTGATTAAATTTTGTTGTGACAAACATACAATTCTCACTTTTTCTATATTAATTATTACTCAACAGGACAAGTGAGAATTATATTCCCATTTGTTCTGTTGACCGAACTACTGGGAATTTTTTTCTCAGTTGTCCTGTCAACAGGACTACTCAACAGGACAAGTGGGAATAAACGTTATTATCAACCCTAAGTCTGAAATTATTTACCTACGCTTGTAGATAAGTTCTATTCAGTAGGAATCTGCTAATAATTAATATCAGGTAATCAAAATCAGTTAACTGGAACAACTATCGAGCATTACGGAAGTCTTCTATAACATATAATAATAAGTCGGAACTTATTATTATAATAGAAAAAACGGAATATCTACAAACCTATATAATATGATGGATTAGGCCAATATTAGGCCGACATAAATTATTAATTTGTCTACTTTGAACTGGAATAACCATCCAAATTGTTTCTTGTTACACAAGTACAAAGTCATTATATGGTCCTGTTTCAATTGTCAGACATCCAGAACAAACCTTACCCTGAGACCTATCTTAAGATCGTTAAAATGTTTGTTGCGAGGTGGGAATCGAACCCGCAATCTCCCACGTCGCAGGCAGACCTTCGCCCGCTGCGCCGCACAGGTCGTGCAATATGATACATGCAATATGACTGATGCGACGCCCTAACAGCTTATAGCGAGTAGTCTAGCTAGACACTGACTGTCATTGCATGGAACACTGGACATAGACACTGGATTTCTAGTTTTTGTAATACTCAAATATGGACGCTTTATATATTTTTTATATTAAATTTAATTTTAACACTACATCCGTCCAGTTACATTCTGCAGTTTTTCTTTCCATCCTCAGGTTGTCTGGAAGAAATTGCTTTAAGCAATAAGACCGCTCATTACGCATACGTTTTCGTAGTTTCTAAGTTTTTATGTAAATATTTATTGTTGGTGTGTGTAATATAGAATTATCTTATCTTATTATTTATTTATTTATTTTATCTTTAACTCGTATTCTTGTATAATAATTAATGTTGTCTGAAATAAATCGAATATTAATTTTCTACATTCCAGCAGCAGAGTCCCGCATAGTATGCTACTTCAGTAACTGGGCAGTGTACCGGCCCGGCGCGGGTCGGTACGGCATCGAGGACATTCCCGTGGATCTCTGCACGCATCTGATATACTCCTTCATCGGCGTCACTGAGAAGTCCAACGAAGTCCTTATTATCGACCCTGAGGTACACACACACTTTAAACACTTTTTGCGCATTTATTTACAAACGGGAATTTCTCATGTAAACTATGACTAAAACGTTTTTCGAAAATCCGGTTATTGGACTTGTTATTCATTTTATAAAACGGGAATTACTCACGTATTTACACAGGAGTTAAACAAATCTCGACGTTTCGACCAGTGAGAACCGCGCGCGCGACCTGAGAGGAGACGGGGCACGGCGGGACGCTCTATCCTCCTGATAAAGACTGCTCTTGTTGTGGTCGAAACGTCGAGAGTTGTTTAACTCCTGTGTAAATACGTGAGAAATTCCCGTTTTATTAAATGAATAGTATATATAACTCACGAAAATTTTGAAAGTGGAATTGGACATGTTTGTTGGATTTAACTTAATTTCACGTAATGTATGACGATTTAAGGTTTTTCGAAAATATGGTTATTGTAGTTTTTGGTTGGATTGAACTTAAGATTGATGGAATTGAATTCACGATTTCTGACAATGTTTATAGATATCATTTATACTGGTATGCATTGTTTGCCAGGATAAGATTACTATCTACAGTGATACTACCCATTTTTATCCCGGCAAAAAAGACTCAAAACGTTTGTATGGAAGAAGCCGGAATCTCTTACAACCAAGTGTACCTAGTGTTCCTAAAGTTTTAATAAACTAACTTAAAATTCCAGCTGGATGTGGACCAAGGAGGGTTCAGGAACTTCACCGCCCTTCGCTCGAAGCACCCGCGCGTCAAGTTCATGGTGGCGGTGGGCGGCTGGGCCGAGGGCGGCTCCAAGTACTCCCACATGGTGGCGGAGAAGCCGAGGAGAATGACCTTCGTACGGAGTGTTGTTGGTGAGTGGAATTATCTTTTACCAAAACACTTGAAACTGTTCGGTTTGTCTTGTCTTGTTTTCACATTGATGATAGAACTAGATAGATAGATAGACCAAATTAAAATCGTACACATAATTATTTTGCGTTATTAATAATTATAATCTTGTTTATAAGTTAACTTGCACTAGCTCCTGCATTGTCACAATACACCTACCTAAATATTAGGTATACCTTATCAAAATATGATAATGAATAAGGATAAACTACATTGTAAATTAGTACCTATTTATAACAAACGAAATCGCTGCATTTCCCATTTAAAGTTGTTGATGTCTCATCACTACGTCATAATAAAAGGATATCTTACTAATCCTTTCACGGTAACTGAGGAAAAACAATGCTTCAAGCGAAGTACGAGTAGGTACGCCATGTTCTTAAGTAAGCACCGCGGGTAAATTACGACTATGATAAGGAAAACAATAAATCCGGAAATGCAGAAATTAGATAACTTTCTTGTTTACGCTATGTGATTACTATAAATGGCAGCTATGACACAGAAAACAACCATATTTACCCCAAATTTTCGCTCCTGAATTTCAGCAGGTAATTTTTTTTATTAGTAGAATGATTTGTCTAGGTCAAAAGCCCTGTTGGTGAAGTCAGTTTCATATCAAATATCGTGGGTTCAAACCCCAGCGCGCACCTATGCTCAGTAGGTATGTTTCCAAAGTACATTATCAATTTTATGAAGTTAATTATTGTATTACGAAACAGTAAGTCAATTTAACGATATGGTCGACATATTGTTTAGCGCAATATAAACCAATTTGAGAGCTTTCAGCTTAATTCGCTACTAAATCAATTTGTAAATACATTACAAGCTTTCGTTCGAAAGCTTTGCCCGTTTAATGTTTTTTCACGGGAATAACTTATTGCTAAACAATGTTTTATATTTTTACTCTATCATCATTATCATAGCAGCCCATATTACGGCTCGCTTCTAGGTTCGGGTATCCAACAGAACCCATTAAAGGTCAGAATAATATAGTATATTATGTATAAATAAATGAAACACTGAGTACCTACGTAATGGTAGTTAGTTGACGTTGAATTATAGCAGAAATACCAGAGCCGCTGAATACGACTATACGTCACCAGGAATTTTTATTTCATCCCCGAAAGCCTTTTGTTTTGAGACTCTGTAAATTATTGCCATATTTCTGTACGATAAATCATTTGTAATGGGAATGGTTTGTCTGTACGCACGCACCTATCTATTATAACGAAATTAATGTTCTAGAAATCTTATCATGTAATGTACTTAAAACCAAATTATCAACACCATATCAAACTATTTACTCGTAACTGCCACTTCTGGGCACGGGTCTCCCACATAGAACCTATTATGGGGGATTTGGTTTAATTAATACCTTGGGGGATTTGGTATAGTTACCAAACCAGGTTTACTTTGGTGATCGCCATATTCCAAGACTTTAAAAATTAATTGCTTCTATTTGATAACATGCAGCACTTAATTTCCTACTTTCCGATACAATTCAGATCGCTTAAAATAGCTCGAAGGTTTATGGGTCAAATAACACGGGGACCATCCATTACATTAACGGCTTACTTTATTCGGTGTCAGTCCGTTACAATTTATCGTCCAGTTCTCAAGAAGCATTACGTAAATTGAAGAAGACGTTACAATTATTATGATTGCTATTGGACTAACTTCACGTATATAAGTCGTTTATATTGATTAACTTTGAAAGAGCATTTATTCAGGTGAAAGTTCCGAATATATCGGAATTGTTATCTAGGGAGCAATATGACCATGAACTACAGACGGCTATTTTTTGATGTTACGTACTTTACGAAACTTCTAGGTCTATGTTTATCAAGGACATTCATTCTATTTACTACGACGTTCTAATATTTTCTATTCAAATATGATTAAGCTTGACATTAATGTTGTTATTATTACAAGGGAGCCTCCCTTGTCCTAAGACTAGTAAAGAAATGTTTTGATCTTACAGAGATATAAAAGTCAGGGATCCGTAGTACATGGAAATCAAGTGATTACTAACAAGTTAATTTTTGGTGAGTAGCATCGTTTCGATGAGACGTCCAAAGATATCCTATACCCAACTCTCGATTGTGGTAGCTAACAGAGATATCAAGGATTAAAAAAATCAAGGATGTAAAACTGGGATAACGGACCACGAAATTTGTAGGACAATATGTTATATCTCAAGATAATCATCTAAATTATATAAAAACATGTTTGTCCTACTAAACCTATGGTTTGATCAAAGAGTCCGCCATTTCGAAAATGTATCGAAAACGAGGTCAATTTAAATGATTACTATGATTACTAACCAGCTGATTTTTTGTTGTATACTTAATTAATATAATATAAAATCTAACGGACATATTGTCCGACAAATTTCGTGGTCCGTTATCCCGGTTTTACATCCTTGATTTTTTTAATCCTTGATATCTCTGTTAGCTACCACAATCGAGATTTGGGTATAGGATATTTTTAGTCGTCTCATCGAAACGAAGCTACTCACCAAAAATTAGCTTGTTAGTAATCACTTGATTTCCATGTACTACGGATCCCGGCCTTTAAAAATTATAATTATTTTAAATTATCACAAAGTAATTACAGAGCCCATAAATATTAGAAGCTTATTCATTTCTTCGTATAATTTGTTACTGAAAGATTCTAAAACGATAGACTTACTTAATGAGCGTTGTAATATTAAATTTGGCCTGTTCCCGTTAAAACCTCTGAATGAAACTCACACAAGCTTCGAGTTTTCATTACATCTTATATTCTGGGAAAAATATGAAATTATTTTCGGTTAAGATAATGATGTTAAAGATTAAGGTTTTGTAAACCACAAGCCTCGGATGTAATTAATGAAAGGGAGTTGGAAAGAAGACGATTTCTCACGCAACTGTATTATATTATATTACCTACTGCTATTTATATTTTTTCATTTTGTGTCCTTTTGTCTACGAAAAAATATTATTTATAAAATGTTGCGTGACTCCACATAGAATCGAAAATAAAACACTTTAGTGCTCAACAAAACAATAACAAACATTAAAACTGAAATCATAACAACCCATATTACTTTATACTACTGGGCACGGATCTCCCAAGTAGAACTCATTATTCGTTTTTGGGTAGGTAAGTATATCACTATACTTTACAGGTGGTTTGGTGATCGAGCTAAGAACATAACTTGTTATAAATTGGCGTCTTACGTAATAATATCCGTATTTTCAACAGATTTCATGAAGAAATACGACTTTGACGGTTTGGACCTCGACTGGGAATACCCCGGTGCCGCGGACCGTGGGGGTTCATTCTCCGACAAGGACAAGTTTCTGTACTTCGTCCAGGAGTTGAGAAGAGCCTTCATCAGGGCCGACCGGGGCTGGGAGCTCACGGCTGCGGTTCCACTCGCCAACTTCAGGCTCATGGAGGGCTACCACGTGCCGGAATTGTGCCAGTAAGTAAACACCCTAATAATGGAACTACTGGGCAAAATAATTAAATAAGTCAAAAAGTCAAAAAAGTACTTTATTTACATAGAAACACAAATAAGTAAAGTTTAACCACCCAAATAATGGAACTACAGGGCAAATTCACTAAAAAATTCAAAAACTCTATTTTTATAGAAACACAAAGATTTACATGGACACGTCAGAAAAAACTTATAACTAAAATTATGTAAATTACTACTTATACTAAATTATTTTAAATTCCATTTAGAAAAAGATAAGTAGTTACAAAAATATAAATTCGCTTCACTGTTTTCCTGCTGATGTTGAGAAGCGATTAGAACAACATAGCTTTTATCTCTGTATAGTTTTATGTATAGATTACCCCATTGAGTATAGGCGTACTAGGCAGGTTGATGATGGCAGTTAGTTGGTTCAATATGGAGAATGTCGTGGCTACTCGTCTTTTGGTAATGGCATAAAACTTTAGTCAATTTGAAACAAATGGAAAGAGAAAGGTGGTACTATTCTCTAGGTGACACCACACGGAAACACAAGGCACTAGTATGATGTAATCAGCAGGATTAGATATATTTGTTTGTTTTGATGGGCAAAACTCAATTTGAGTTGGGAAGAAGGGGAATCAAAACAATAAAAGCTGAGTCATATTGGTAAAGCCTGTGGTTTTCATTGGACAGTTAAAATTCGTATACTCGTGTGTATATATAAGGTTATGATTTAAAGTCGTTGATAGTTTTCATAAACATTTAAATATTATTTTCTAAATAATCTTTAATTGTATTAATTACCAAAGTATGTGTATTGATCGATGTATGGATGTACGACCTAGGGCAAAACAATTATTATACTGAAAAATCTATTAAACTTAAGTATTTATTACCGATCGTTTTTTAAACTTTATCTGTCCTGCATTTATCTGTTATATTATATTGAGGCTGTAGAATAAACTATCCCTCAGCAGGAAATCGTTACCTTGTCAGTATCGTCTAGTTAGTCACAGCAATTCTTTGAAGAAATCCTTTTGTTAGTTGACTGTGAATAGATCTGAGATATCTCAACTCTATCGTCAACTTATATAAATCCGAGGTGTAGTCTTGTCCTTTAATTAAAACCGTTAAAGTTACTTACTTTTTAATTTTACTTTTTATTACAATGACATACAAAGGTAGAGTGCCTCCCTAGGAATAAATAAATATTGCCGGACAATTCACACAGCAACATCTAGCCCCGTGGTAAGCTTGAAGCTTGTGTTACGGGTGCTAGAATCTGATATTCTTAATATAACAAAAAACTCAATTTATAACTAAGGTGCCTTATACTTTTGGCCAAGGATGTACATACATAGATATTATAATAAGTGTCATTATCATAAAATAAACGCTTCAAAGTTGGGTATTGCTACAAAAATGAAGGTCAAAGAAAAACTTTTATCGTTATTCCATTCTGGGAATGGTATTATTGATCACGCGTAAACTCTTAGTAGCTTTTAGCAGAGCAAAATTCAAATACTTGTTATACAGCTCATAATATTGAATCATATGTGTCACGACTACAAATCACATGTATACGCGTTTTTATTATGACCTATAAACATAAAACCATACACGACGCTGCGACCAAGAATGTAGCTAAGTGGGAGTCATAAATATTGCCTATAAAGGTCTGAAGTGAAAATATGGGCGCGTTGAAGCGAAGACAATACAAATAAGCGAAAGTTAAAATAATGATGATTGACGACTAGGTCTACTGTATATTTCTTTCACGATAAAACATTGATAAATAACCTAGTTAGTTACTTTTGGGTTTTCTACTGGAAATTATGTGAGCAGGAAAAACAGCACGTTATCAAGCAAACGGTGAACGGAAACATCGTAAAAACACGTTGTTTTGTTGGCTTTAGGCTTAGTGACGTGTTATCATGGAATCGCTGACTATGCTGAGAGGGTAAAAAGTTAAGGAGAAGAAAAGTTTGGCTACAAAAATGTTTTTAATAATTATTATGAACGGATCTTTATTTAGTTCCTTGTAATTGATATTAAATACACTTCAGCACCACCAGTGGTGCAAACCTGTGGTATCAAGAGTCCGAAACTATTTGCACTAGAATATCCGACTAGCGTTTAAAGACAGTAAGGTATTAGAAAATTAATAGATGCCCAAACAAATGGAATGGCTATTGAGATATTTACTCTTTTCTGTTCTCTCAACTCTGTGTTCATAATTCTTACTCTTCGGCTGTAGCTTTATTCCTGTTGTGAACTTTTATTACCGAATGGATTTGTATGAACCCGTCTTTGTAGTAAATGAGGGAAGGGCGTGGGTAGAAAGCATGGCTTGGTGAATTTATCACTTGCTTACTGAAATACCGACGGTTTCATGGGAACTTGAGATCTTTGGGATATTTCCTCTGTTCAATGGACGGTTGAATTTAAGATCTCGAAAATAATATTCGTGTTTGTTGCTTAGATTTTCTGCGTTATTAAATCTTTCGGGGCGGTTAAGATTTTATTTGTTAAATCTTCTTTATTTTATTCGATTGTGAATGTTTCCATATTCAAACTGCGGACTTTATGGTGTGTGTTTTTTTTTCTTTTTGTCCCGTCTGAAGTATTCTAAATATGAATAATATTACAGAGAACTGGACGCTATTCACGTGATGTCATATGATCTCCGCGGTAACTGGGCTGGCTTCGCCGACGTGCACTCGCCACTATACAAGCGGCCACATGACCAATGGGCTTACGAGAAACTCAATGTTGTAAGTTTATTTGTCTATTAATGTTTTCTGTGGATCAGAACCAAATTTTATACACACCTACTGAAATTGAAAATATAGAAATATAACTGTTGAAATCATAAAGGATAATGATAATCTCATTAACGGATAAAACTGATTTTCTCTACCTCAAAAATCATTAGGTATAATTTCTCCTCTAGATTGTATAACATAATTTGTATTTAAATCCCCTTTAATTTTAAAATTCTAAAGAATGAACATCTAAAGAGTTGCTGTTGTATATTTTATATAAAAGGATACCAAAAAATGTGGCCTCGTTTTTGAATTCGAGAGTAAAGTCCGAAACTTGGGACGGACTTTGGAGATTTTTCCAACATAATTTTCACATTTCCTTTTGTTAAGTAAATTTTGAGCAATATTTTACAAATTTTCTATTTCATTATTAAAATTGGAATAATTTGAAAATGTTAATTAAACCTATTGTTAATCTGTGAATGTTTTTAATCTTTTTGATTTCTACAACCAGCAGTTATAATTAGCTTCTATTTATTCTCATAATTACCTTCGTATTTCTGATAAAACTTGCTGGACCAACATTACTCAGGTAATAAATTTTATTCAGTTTTCAAAATGAAAAGTTTGCAATTGGAAATGATGAACGCTTTAACTAGGTACTTAATAATGTAGTATTTTTAGTAAGTAATATTATTATACAATTTACCTACCATTTTTTATTTCCTTGGGAAATAATTGCCTTATAATAATAATTTAAGGCCAAAGGATTAAACTCGTCTATACATCTAGCGCCACTTTGCAGCGGGATATTGTTGAATCTAACGTAAAATCATATATGACGTGTAACCTTTATTGGATTAATGAAAAAATAGAAAAAATATGGTTCCTTCCCGTTGTCCCCGGTGACCGCATCCCCGGGCCGGGGACAACGGCACGTAAAAAATATTCCTATATAATATAGATAATGTACATTATTAGATAGGTACCTACTATGAAAATTTTCTCAAGAATCGAAAGTAAGGAATCGTTCTCCGAATAGCATAACATGTTTCGTAACTATACACGCCAGTCGGGCGTGTTATGAATTCTAGGAAACAGACTCAATCACTGCAGTCAAATTGGTATTTACTTACGTATTCCAGGAAACTAATATAATATGCTCCTAATATTGTGTATACTGAACAACTTTGTTTTTTGTTTTTACCTTATTTTAATCTTAGAATTAAGAAAATATTTAACTTCGAATTCGTTAAATAATTTTTGAAAAGAAACATGAAATATAAAATATTCTCGTCCCAATATTATATTAAAATTGCAGTCTTTTTTTATGGTTTCTTTTTCTTAACTCCAGGTAAAGTTTTTAAATTACCGTTTCATTAAAGTAAAACTAGACTGGCGATAAAATTAATATTACCGCAGTTAGTGCATAACAAATACTTACATTAAATACGACCACGAGCTAACTTTAATTAAAAAAAAATTATTAAATAGAATATTATTGGTCACTAGAATCATCATAATCATCCAATAAGTTCCAATATTTATTTATTATTTATAACTCAAGAACGGCTGAACTAATTTGGCTGAAAATTTGTGGGAGGTAGCTTAGAACGAAGAGAAGGGTATATGATAAATTTACCGCGGGAAAATCTTATATAACGCGGGAAAGCCGCAGGGCGGAAAGTGAAGTATAAAAAATAAAAGCCTTACTTTTTTATCAGAATGACGGTCTTCAACTCTGGGAAGACAAGGGCTGCCCCACCAACAAGTTAGTGGTCGGCATCCCGTTCTACGGGCGTTCGTTCACTCTATCTGCTGGCAACAACAACTACGGACTCGGCACGTACATCAACAAGGAGGCTGGTGGTGGTGACCCCGCTCCCTTCACTAACGCCACTGGATTCTGGGCTTATTATGAGGTAATTTTTTATTTTACCATAAAGTTTGGGTGCCGGTGGTGGACGTTCATTAAAGAAGTTGGCGCTTCCTTGCACACAATCAGGTTAAATCTGACCACGAAACATAGAAGTTAGATTTCTTTATCTGTGAATCTGACCTTCGTGTGTATAACAGTCAACTAATCCTACACTCAACATGAAACGGAGTAGTCATTATGCAATGAGGTTAAACCTATTTTCAGTGGTAAATCGATTTACTAAATCCTTCAATTTTCAGATTTGCACCGAAGTGGACGTGGAAAAATCCGAATGGACAAAGAAATGGGACGACCACGGAATGTGCCCGTACGCTTACAAGGGCACTCAATGGGTCGGCTACGAAGACCCCAAGAGTGTGGAGATTAAGATGAACTGGATCAAAAAGAAGGGCTACTTGGGGGCAATGACCTGGGCTATTGATATGGATGACTTTAGGGGACTCTGTGGTGAAGTTAACCCTCTGATGAATCTTTTGCATAAGCACATGAGTTCCTACACCGTGCCTCCTCCAAAGTCAGGCAATACTACGCCTACGGTAAGTTTAATTATTAAATTATATTATTTTAGTACTATTGTCATCATCATACTCGTAATTACAACCTACACTTCTTTAAGGATTTGGTATAGTCACAAAAAAATTTAATACAATTCTCTTGACGACTATCTCACACAATTTAAATAATTTTTACACGTGGATCACAGAATAGTAGATAATTGAGCTTATGACCTAAATCAAAGGTAGCAATAGAACCTGAAAAAACAAAAGTTCGTTAAAGTTTAAAATGTGGGTAGCACAATAGTTTGAGTGGTTAACCTTTAGAAGTAAATCGAGCTTGAATTTGCTCTGGTATTCTGATATCCCACGTGAAACTTAATGTTATATGTTAACGTGGGTAGTTCGCAGTTCGTATATAGCCATCATAAACTTAATCCAATCGATAGACATTGCTTTTAAATTTCTCCATCCGACGCTATGGTGTTGACAAATCCCAAGCTAATTCCATCCACGAATAACATCAGCTGTATAAACCAAACAAATCACTAATAAAACCGACAAAAATTGAGTCCCAGTTACGTCGTAATAAATCTGAGGGAAACAAATGCTAGGGCCATTACTCATGTTGATGTTATCTCGATTCGGTAGCCGGAATGGGCGCGGCCCCCGTCGACGCCTTCGGACCTGAGCGAGGGGGCCCCGGTCGTGACCACGACGTCGATGAGGCCCTCAACCCAGCCCGCGACGCAGGCCGCGACTCAGACAACCCAGCAAGCGACACAATCCCAGTCTACGACGCAGGCAACTACGGTGTACGACGATGAAAACGACATACCTGTTAGACCGATAGAGCCGGCGACGGTAATTATGTTTTAAATTGGTATTGATTTTAATACAAATAGCTTAGTGTGATTTTCCATTTTCGTTTTGAACTCGTTGGTTTTTATGAATTCCTCCTAGGATCATATTATTTAAAAAATCTTCAGTACCTACTAACATTTTGGATATCCCATACTGTCGCATACTTATAATATAACTAGCCGGCCGCCAACAGCTTCGCTTGCTTTTTTTTCATAAAATATAGCCTATAACCTTCCTCGATAAATGGACTATCCAACACTGAAATAATTTTTTAAATCGGACCAGCGGTTCCTGAGATTAGCGCGTTCAAACAAACAAACAAACAAACAAACAAACAAACAAACAAACAAACAATCAAACTCTTCAGCTTTATAATATTAGTATAGATATAAGTTAAGTATATTAAACTTTTTATATTTTCAGGAAAATGAGATCGAATCTTCAGATATATGCAGTTCTAATCAAGATTATGTAGCTGATAAGAAACATTGTGATAAGGTAATGTGCCATATTAACTCGATGGAAGAACTCGGCACAATGCTCGAAGGCCTCAATCGAGTCTCCCAACGGGTTGGTCTCAAAATGAACATGGATAAGACGAAAGTCATGTCCAATGTTCATGTAGAGCCTTCCCCTGTTATGGTCGAGAACTCGGCTCTCGAAGTTGTTGACGCGTATGTATACCTAGGACAGACTGTCCAATTAGGTAGGTCCAACTTTGAGAAGGAGGTCACTCGTCGAATCCAACTTGGATGGGCAGCGTTCGGGAAGTTACGCAACGTCTTTTCGTCCAAAAAACCTCAGTTCTCAAGACGAAAGTCTATAATCAATGTGTGTTGCCAGTGATGACTTACGGATCCGAAACGTGGTGCTTCACTATCGGCCTCATGAACAGGCTCAGAGTCGCTCAAAGAGCTATGGAGAGGGCTATGCTCGGGGTTTCTTTACGCGATCGAATCAGAAATGAGGAGATACGTAGAAGAACGCGGGTCACCGACATAGCCCAGCGGATTAGCTCTTTGAAGTGGCAATGGGCTGGCCATATAGCGAGAAGAACGGATGGCCGATGGGGCCGAAAAGTTCTCGAGTGGAGACCACGGATCGGAAAACGCAGCGTCGGACGTCCACCAACAAGATGGACAGATGATCTGATCAAAGCTGCCGGTTCACGGTGGATGCAAGCTGCATCCGACCGAAACAACTGGAGATGTTTAAGGGAGGCCTATGTCCAGCAGTGGACGTCCGATGGCTGAAATGATGATGATGAATGTGCCATATTTAGAACCAAATTAGTATTTAGAGAAAATTCAGATTTTCTTTAACAGTTTTATCCTTTTCAGTATTGGCGTTGCGTCAACAACGAAGAAAAACAATTCAGCTGTCTTACAGGCACCGTTTTCAACACAAATATCAACGTCTGTGATTGGCCGAGCAACGTAGATCGTCCCGAGTGCAAGTCGTGAGTCGCGAATCGCGTGTAGTCGCTCGGTGGGTCGCGGGCCTTATTTGGCGCGTACTTGTGATGAGTATACGTATGAAATACATGTTGAATTCAATTGATGTAATACAATTAATAGATCAGGACGAGCATTTTTGTAGGTTAAATTTATTAATTAATAAATTAGCTAATCATATAACATAATTGCTAGGTATATTTTATTATATGTGTTTGATTGATTTAATTTTATGTAAAAGTAATTACCTATTCTAATATCTGAAGGAAGAAATATTGTCATATTTTGTTTAGATTCTAAGCATACCTCGAGGCTAAGTTAAGCTGGAATAGGAAATTGCGATTTAAGGGGTTCCAAAAAAATGTGACAATGTTGTTAGTAGATTAATTTGAGTTTTAAAATGCTGGAGAGTTTTTGTTCTTCATATTTTTGTACTCTAGTTAAGAATAAGACTGTTATGAATTCATAATAAGCGTAGTTACAATTTTATAAGAGCATTCATTCATGAATTTAGTTTTTTCGTCAAAATCTTTATACATTTGTAAAATATATAGTAACTTGCTGATAAAGTATGATTTTTATTATACAACGCAATGTTTCAACAATGTTTACTTATAAAATAAATTCTGCAATCGAAGTGAAAGAAAAAGGACTTATATTTTATAATGAAGTTGTCTCCAATTAAAGATGGCAAATTCGAATTAATTTCTCAAGTTGTTCTCTTATTTATTCTAAGTTTAATAAAGTATCTGAAAGTGCAAGAGATTTTTATTATTTATTTTACGTTGGAGTTGATAGCAAAATATTTATTTATTTCAATACTGAGTACTTACTAAGTTAACAGAAAATATAGAAATAAAGACGATTTAAATCTCATATTATATTCTATTCTATAGGCTAAAGCTTTGTATCTGCTCCGTGGGCTAAAGTATGTATGTAAGTGTGTATGTTTGTTGCTTCTTCACAACTATACGGCTGAAGCGATTGTCATAATATCTGTAATGGAATGACTTACAGATCATGTATGTGGGTATAGCCAAAGAGCGAACATTTAGTCTAAATACCATTACTTATAGGTACTATTATAATGTTATGCTAGTACATATCTTTTCAAACTTGATTTTTCCCGCATAATTAAATATTTTCCCTCAAAAAGACGCAGTTACCTCGTAGAATATGAAATAAGTTTTTAATTTAGGTTTATGTAATCTATCCTGACTTGCACCCTGCCCGAGGCAAAGTTTATAAATAGGCCTAATATTGTCTTGACTCTTGACTATGGTTACCTCTGCGTAATTTAAATATGGCGCCTACGCTACACTCGCTATTTCCATCGTCTGTTGCTTATTTAACTCATAAAGGCGTTTACGGAATGTTAATAAGAAAATTTAGTTAGGCATAAAGAACTTAGTTTAGGTATAATAATCTAAATTGACCTGAGAGAGATTGACCTTTTTAGGTTAGTTTTTTTTTGTTAGATATTTATATTTTAGGATTTTCCTAAACAAAATATAAAGAGCTCTCCGTGTTATTTACCACATGAATATAATATTTTAAAAAAGAATAATTTAATGGATTTTAAAACTGCACAACACAATGCCAACTTTAGAAACAAAAAACTGTGCTGGAGTTTAAACAAAAAATTGGGCTCGTCCGGGATTTGAACCCGGGACCTCTCGCACCCTAAGCGAAAATCATACCCCTAGACCAACGAGCCGATGACAAGATTGTTAAAATTTGAAACAGGTTCCTATGAGTCAACTTTTAGATGTTGGCAACTTGGCATATCTCATTATTTAATACTACATATTATTATTTAATCTGTGCTACCGTGTATAGCTTACGAACTCAACTAACAACTAGATAACTACTTGCCGAAATCGTGTAAATATTATGAATATGGAATTTTGTTAGATTGATGTAGGTAAAAGACAAATCGAGTAGGGTCAGTTGATTACCTACGAGTTCTTAATCCTTTGTTAAATATAAAATTTATAATCCGAGTGGTAATATTAAAAAGCTAAACGCAACGATTTTGAAACTGTTTGAAATTAGATCTTAGCAAGACAGAGATAGCACATAATTGTTGCGGGACAAAACTTACAACTGTAGCTTTGTTAATTTAATGATTAATTGGTAACTAAATACAAGAAGAAGACAAGTTACCTACGATATTAAGCAATACGAGAATACTAATTCCGCAAGACCTCTAATGGGTTCTATTAATGAAACCCGTGCCCAGTGGGCTAATATAAGTTGATGTGCTGATGATGATAAAATGTAGAGCAAACATGAGACAATAATGGATTAGCTTATATTGGTTATCTCACAAACTTCAATATTTGCTTTCAATTAAACTTTGCAATAACCGTCCCGATAATCGAACAATCGAGTATATCAATAATAATTAGATTGGATGTTTCCTTAAGGCGCGGTTACTTATTCATGGTTTGGTTATTGGAGCTAATTTGCCTATTAGCTAACATAAAACGTTGCTACTAAAGTTGATTAAATATTCCAATAATAACACTAGATCTTGACTATGACCTAAACAGTTAGAGAGAGGAATTTTGATATGTCATGATTATCATCATCATTTCAGTCTCGGACTGTAAATTGATAAATAATTTTGATGTTAATTTCCAAAACATTAAAATCATATCTGGACTTATTATTTTGTTCATTCACAAAATCGGAAGTTAGGTATCAACGTAATCAATATAATAAATAGATAAAATTATAACATTTGCAGCTAACTCGATCCGTTAAAATGATTATGCGTAGGTATCCGAAATTCCTATTTCATTGAGATAACAAGTCACCAGGGAATTGCGCGAGACTCGTATTGGTTACACTATTTATAACTCAAGAACGGCTGAACCGCTGAAGCTGAAAATTCATGGAGAAAAAGCTTAAAATCAGGAGAAGGACATAGAATACAGTTTTTCAACGGAACATTTTATAACGTGGGCGAAACCGCGGGGCGGAAAGCTAGTAAAGTAAATCATCATGATTTTCTTACATTAGAAAAATTACTATGTTAATTAAGTAAGTAGACGCATAGTAAAAATTTCTAAGCACAAGCGTAGCGAGATTCATAAGATTAACGTTTAGGTAGGTAGGTACTACATTACGATTACGGTTCAATTACGAAAAATATTCAAATAAATTTTTCATCATTCAAAATTTGTTTTTTTTCACGTTTTGTTTCGTTTGAAACTTTTAAATCAAAGCAAATTTAATAAACCACAATTATTTTGTACCTACTAATTCCGCGATCATATAGTTCGATAAAGATAAAGATCGCGATTTTGTCACGGAATTGGAATATTAGTAGTGTTTTGTAAATATACATAATATAGAAGGGATTTCCGCAAAGTAACGCCTAAATCTATTCAATTCAATAAGATTTTTTTTGTATTTTTATTGAATTCTTTTTTATTTTAGTTTTCAGTTTGCGCATCAAGACGCGCACAAGCGTAGCGACAAATTTCCCGCTGAAACGCTAGTAGGGCTAAGGTTACCGCGGGCGCGCTACCGCTAACCCCACCGATATTCCCGCGCAAAACTTCCAGACAATTCGGAAATTCATTTGACATTGACAGGTGAAGTGCGATCAGTGTTTTTTTATTCCAAGTTTGAATAAAAACTTTTTAAAAGCTTTTATGATACAATGCAAACTATTTGGTCTGATAGTTACAGATATAAACGATGTAAACGTGTAATTTGTGAATGTTTTTAGTATCTCAGTGTGCAACTGTCTTCAAAACGTGAATGTTGTTATCATGTAGGTAAGTATTTTTGATATTAGAAATTAATTATAATTTTTTAAAATCTACTACGTAATAAATATAATTATGACGTGATTGAAATTAATTAATATCGATTATTTAATATCAATCGATTGATAGGATTCTATAAAATCCAACATGGCGTTGTATTTTCTGACCTGAGATCATAGGGTACGGTACTTCAAATTTTAAAATGATTCTATGGTCAATTTCTTTCGTCGTTTAATTTCGTCTCATTCACAAAATTGGCTTTAGACAAGTTTTTTATATGTGGTTTTATTGGATAACTAAGTAAATAGGTAATGTGAAATTCTACCTATTACCTATTTAAATTCGAAAAGCTCCTAATGAATCGCCTCCCCATTAATAGAGAGCCATTATTCATTGTTGAAAGTAAATGAGAGAGGCACTAATGTCCTGAATGGTGTCTAATGGGCCAAGTTTGTTCCGAACTAAACGCCATTATATTGCAGTTAGAAACTTCTAGACACTGTCCGTCTATTACTATTATGTATATTATATTTAAGTATTTCAGAAATCTAGCACCTGTAACACAAGGTCCGAGCTAACCACAAGAATAGAGGTTGCTATGTGAACTGTCCAGCAATATTTATTTATTTGTATATTGACATATATCAGTTTCAAAATTTTCGTGAGTTATACTTTTCATTTTATAGCAAAGGGAATTACTCACGTATTTACACAGGAGTTAAAACACTCTCGACGTTTCGACCACACACATAGGTAAGTTCTTTAACGAATAGGAAAAGAATATTAGTGAAAAAATGTAGTCACATTGAAGTTTACATGGATACACTATTTAGACGCAAATGGTGTCAAAATACTCAAAAAAAGGAAGACCTACTTTTCTGTTATTAATTTAATTTTCGTTTCACGGACAAAATTTCGTCACGAATTTGCTCACAAAAAACTGAGAAGGGTTACTGTCCATAATCCTAAACGTTACTTTTACAAGGGTTGGGAGGTGCTGCTGGGTAATAGCTACATAACTATTGTTATATCGTATTAGGGCACTGTATTCTCTATTTACGTAAGTACTTTTATGTCATGAATGTAAATGTATATCCATATATTTTTGTACTAGATGACAGAAGGTAGGGTTGTTTACAGAACCAACATAGTATACTACGATTAAAAATCCGCCTAGCAAGCTCTGTGATCATACCAAATTTGCAAAAACATAATCTAGGGTCTATTGGGAAGACTACCTAATATCCAGTAGTGCGACGTAGAATGGGTTGAAATAATGATCCTTTTTCTTTCTTCTTTCCAGAATGTTCTTCTTCTTTCGTCCAGATGGATGACTTAGAAAATTTGAGACTCCGTGTAGATCCATGCAAGTGTAAGAAAATTTATAGTTCAATCAAAGTAAGTAATGCCAATGTCTAGAACAGTCTGTTCTCGACATTGGCATTACTCGTGAATTACTTCAGTAACTGCTGTTTCATAGCTAATAAAAGCATGTAGTTAGATCTAGACCTTGCATCCTAATTATTAACTGTGTCAAGTACGACCATAGTCAATTCAAGACTGGAATAGACTGGTTTACCAACTCGCGCTTGACCAGCGCTTCAGGTTTTGATCAGCGTTAAAACTTTTCCTAGAGGAAATGCTTCAAAGTTTATGTTCGGGATGCAAGCAAATCCTAACTAATAAAGAGCATGAAAATCGATCCAGCCATTCTCAAGTTAATAAGTGCTCGAACAAACCCGATTGTATTTACAAACAAAGTAGGGTTCTATTCGCTTCTCAACATCAACATCAACTTTTATACCTAGTATATAATAAATTTGATTCATTTTTAATGGAATATCAATGTAGCTATTCTGATAATGAATAATGATATGTCCAGTAGCGGGATGTATTTCAGTGTTTTTTACGTATCTATGAAATTTAAGGCGGGCACTCATAAAAAAATTGTGTAGGCCATAGAAAAATAAATTGATTCTACTCAACACACGTTGCGTTTCATCAGGTCGCGTCGCGTTTTAATAATGAGTTTCCGCATTTAATGCAAGTAATTGTTTTGACTTTTTATTAAATTGAGAGAGAGAGATAGTGGTATACCTACAAAGACCTTGATAGTGTAAAGTAGATCTGAGACGTCCTTACGCGAAGAGCCTGAGGCCACGCGTTGTTCCCTAACCGATCTCCATTCCCCACATTGCTATATGAATGTACAGCAAACATGGAAATGGTTTCGTGTCGTTTTTCCGCAAAACTAAAAGCGAGAACACACAGTCTTGTTGGGGGGTTTGATATATACTGACTTAAATTTAATGAGTTGGTGTTATTGAAATTAAATGATTTAAATAATGTTAATACTTACATTGGTTTACAGCATTAATTATATTTAATTTTCATACATTTTAAGAACCTTATAATGTATAATTGATGCTAATAGATTTAATTCGGTAGACTCTTATAAAATAGCCAATTGCATTTTTCAGGGCAAGATTTACTTGTTCAATACAATAATTTCTTTGTGTAAACAATTGTAACATGTGTTATCTGAATAATGGTTTCAAGCGTTTATTGGTTATCTTATCATTCATTCTACTTGCCATATAGATAATTATCTTTACTCTAACACACACATTTACAAAACTAGGGCCTCCATTCTCTCAACTATCGTCCAGTCTTAATTTATAACTGCTACATTAAAAACTACTTGTCTTGATACAAGTTCAAGATAACTAAACAGAATTTGAAACCCAGAAACTGACATAAGTATACGCAAAGTGAAAATAGTTCAAATTTAGAATCCCTGGAAATTGTATTTGCTAGTTCGTTCAATATTAAAGTCAGTACCAAGACCATAGTGATTTTTTTTTGCGAATAAAATCCTGTATAGCTATCTCTAGATGGCATTTGTTCCGTCTGTGGCCAGATGTTGTTCAATTGTAGGCAACAACAAAGAGGTTCTTATGACATCCGGGATCTCGACCGTTCTAGTTTCCCGCTGTGGCGTTGCCATTTCAGATTCGCTAATGCTCTTTACTGCAAATGCTGTTTTAGGAATTGGGGCTTAAACTGATTTAGGAAATGGAGTTTGAAAATAATGACATGCTTATGTTTTGTAGGTTTTGTTGTTTGCTAGTTGAATATTGCTTTTCATTCATGAATAACAAAACCTTATCATAACTGAATTCGTTCGTTATAATCGTCGGTTTTAATTTTTGTATAATGTAAGGTCTAACCACACAAATAAATATGTTTGGAAATTTTAAGAAAACAGGTTACTAAAATTATCAAGTGTTTTATTTAGAAGTGCTAGGCTAGGGCAGGTCTTAAAACATGTAGTAAAGATGACGGCTGAAGCCAAAACGGTTCTTGAATAGCAACCGCACATTTAAAAGCACGGTGACAAACGCGAACCACGAAATTAACTGAAAGCTTGATCAATTTCGTGAAAGCTACTACACGATTGTTACATGCCTGTTATGTAATATAACTTTATGGCTAATAAATAAATTGAAATTGAAATAACTTTAAATCAATCAATCAAAAACACTTTATTGTAGGTACAACAGAAAGTAATGTAAATATAAATTGTCTTAGGTCGGAAAGTTATATTCTGACTCTAAACAGAAAACCTACTTTGGTCTAAAATTATGATGATAATCATAATGAGTCAGGTAAACAAACACCTTACATGTCACGCTCGCTGAAGTATCCCTCATTTATATGCGTAATATATTCTCCCATAATCTTATCAAAAGACGCAAAGATGTATTCCCGTTAGGGTGTCAGCCAAAATATAGAGTCATCGCAGAGACACGCGTGCGGGCTCAGCGCTGGCAAAATGCCAAATTATTTTTTGGCAATTTTTGTCGGAGTCTCACAAATAAATCAAACGAGAGGTCAAATCTCAACACTATTGCATAAAATCACAATATCGCAGTTCGGTTCTGTGTGATTTAGAGGGTGTGTATATGAAAATAGGACGGAAGGAATAGTGAATGTTGTTTACGATGTTTTTATGAGAGCGCGATATATACTGCCTTTGTGCATTAAAAAGGCTCGGCAAACAGAAAAAATATAAGTCTTCCATTTTTTGTGGCACTTAGACAAACTTTTTTTGTCAATAAATGTAAGGAAGTAAGTACAGTAATTTTTCATAAAGATTATTAAAACGCGTGCTTTTTCAGCCATATTCAAATTACAAAAAAGAATTCTACACACTATCACAAAAATATACAATAAATCAAATACTTATGTTGTTGGCCACACATTTTCCCAGCAAGAAAAACTTAAAAGGTCAAGCGTGCAAGGACTCGAAACTCATGCAATTGAATATTCTTGATATAAGTCAAATAGCAACATTGCGCGACTAGGTATAACTGTTGTTGCTGTGAAAGCCTGAAATATGTGGATATTATGAAAGTAGAGCGGCAACAGGTAAAATATATTTACTATAGTTAGTTTGTTGGTTTTATTAACCTGGTCTGATATAGAATTCTACGATAAATAGAAGAATATAGGTTTTACTGGACATTCGTGCGCCTATATTATTTTCGTAACAACCTCTGTATGGGGCATAGGTTGCTCAATGGAAAACCATTAAAGATCTCGGATGATTTGGTATTATCACCACGCGGGTTGGTATTTTCATCAAGTTGGTAGATTTAAAAGACGGACACAGCTGCCTGTCTTATTGTATATACATCTCGACATGGACGTCATTACAGGATAATAATACTACAGGACGGCATCTACGGAAGAGATGGACCCTAACCCATTTGAATAGTACTGGATATCAAATTTTCAAGTAGTGCTAAGATGGGCTAGTACCCTTACCCGCTTGAATAGTACTGGATACAAAATTTTAGGTAGGTATAGGGAGCTAGACAACTTTGGTGCGTAACGTCAGTATAAAAAATATTAACGAACACAAATATTTATACGTCGTAATAAAATAATAATGTTACCATAAATACGGTTTCATTTTGATAATTTTTGTGATAAAAATGCAAGTACCTACTCCATAATCTAAATCTATTTGTTGAAGAGTTCGCTCAAGTTTTACGACTAAGGTTGATAGCTTCGTCTATCTTTATTTTATTTGATAACAACTCTTTGTACAACACTGAAAGGTTACCTCTAAGTTTATTTTTGTGAAGGTGAAGCAAAGTTATTTTGAGTAGGTATTATGCAGGCTACGTGCATACTTTTAATAAATGTATGACCAAAATTAAAGGTTAAAGGAACTGATTGCAGGTAAATTGCACCATCACACACGAGATAAACAAAACTTGTTAATTAGTATTGCACAAATCACTAAGTTAAAATTGTTTTAACTATAATGGGGCGCCCCATTATAGATCTTCCATAAGCACCAAATTACATCCAAATCGGTTCAGTTTCTATCTTATAAGAGTCACCCATCCAATATTACCTACAACGTATTTACTCAGATTAAAGATATACATAGTTTGTTTAAAACAATAATTAAAAAATATCTTCTACGAATCAAAAACTAAAATAGATGTTTCTTATTGTACTTATAACACGAGTAGGCGCCAAAAGCGTCTTTGCTGATAAACAAGCGTGTTTACAAATAATTTTGTCTTTTCCGTATAGAAAACACATTACGGAGCTCAGAAACCACCACAAAAGCGTTGGAAAATATTAAAATTGCTAATGAAAGAAAAATATTTCTCTTTTTAGCTTAGAGACCCAAATTCCCAGTAAAATTTTCTGTCTTGTATTGTTTCCTCAAACAATGCTGTAGAACTTATTAAAAGGCTGTCCTTTTAGATTTTTAATTTATGCCGTTCTGTCAGATATTTAACATTTTTGTAAGACCTTAGATTGGGTTGCAAACGAACAAAGATCAGTTTCTTAATCAAAGATGGCAAAAATTTTGGCGAGTAGGTACGTAACATACTACTTACCACGATCCAAAAAAAATTTTTGGTTAAAAATTATGTTGTTTTTAAGCATTAACTATAAGTTACAAATTAAACGGTAATAAGAGTGCACCACACGTGCAAAAATAGTTTAAATAATTTAAGACTGGGAACCTCCAAATGATGAATTTCTTTAATGTTTTTGGCAAAGATTTTAAAACCTTGGTTTCATCAACTTCTGTTTTGGCTAAACACCAGAAAACCAACACCATATGAAATTGTAACTGACCTAAAATGTAAGTAGGTAGTTAAAATATGTAGGCACGAAGAAAAAGCTATAGAATTTTAGGTTATTTCAGCGCCAACTCGACACTTAAATTTACTCTCCCATAAGGTAGGTTTTTTATTATTTCAAGTCTAAGGACTATTAAATACGTATGATTAAATACGTATACTTACATATTTACGTTAAATGAACCGCGGGATTATCCTATTTCAATCATTAACTATCTATCTAATAATATAATTGACTTTTATGTTTTATATTTCTGTGTTAGCTATTAAGTATATGTATATAAAGTTGTTGGTTTTCATTAATAAATAAATGTAATATATAAAATCCAAAAACGATTGTGCCGATTCAGGTGTTTTTTAATAGTCATAGTAGCCCAGGGAAGGGGAATTAATTTTGATATTACATGGGAATAAATCGGGTGATGCCACGAGCGGATCAGCTAGTGGTATTTAAAAATAACTTGACATAACACCTTAAATCTTTGCTTTGCGCGAAGTAGATCGATAGGCGCCGCATAGACTGATGGCCGTTCTGAGAAGCGGCAATTCCGTGACTTCATATGAGCAAGGTACTGACAGTAAAATCGATTGATTGTACATATTCATTATAAAATGAAAAATAAGTATATAAATAAAATAAATAAATATTGCTGGACAGAGAAAAAATGAAGTTTTGTTACCTTGCTTCACATACATTAATCAAGCAGAAAAATCTAGAGGTGCGCGTCAGGGTTTGAACTCACGACCTTTATCCACCCACTTGCTATAGTAGAGCCAGCACGGCTCTATTCTAACAATAAGCTTACCTTTAATGTAACAAATATCGGATTAATTTCTCTGTTCGAAGGTTCTATAATCTAATGAATTCGAGTCAGGGTTAGGTACCTCTGGTCGCTTCTTAATAAAATCACGTACTTTGCCTTCATCACATCTGAACTTTGCACATACAATTATCTTCACGAACATTCTGAGCTTAATCTTTGTACGGTACGGATTTTCTTTGTAATTTTCAGCAAAATCGGGTCAATGGGGTTTGCATAGAGGACCTCGCTGTTTTGTTTTTTAACGAATGTCGTTTTTTCCACAAACACACTGTTTGTAAAACGACATTCGGTGTTGTATAAATAAAAAAAATATAGTTATTATTCTTTTGCACCTAACTATTTAGCTCAAGTTATTATTACCGTTACAGTAAAATAACAATCCAAATACTCAAGCTAAGCGAAGTACTCAAATGAAATGAATTAATAAATAAAGACACATTTTACACATTCACACGGCAACATCCAGGGCGTGAATCGAACCCGCAGCCTTCTGGGTGGCAGAAAGACCTTCGCCACGCTACAATTAAATAATATAGTTATAAACAAGATATTATGATAACAACAATATTATTGTCAAGTCATCGTTTTCGCAAAAGCCCTTATAGCTATTTAATGGATCATGGATCAATCACTTATTGAAATCTAATGAGGCGCGAAAGCATCCTTGGAGGCAACAATATCGTTTTAAAATTAGAACGCGAACCTTCGCAAAATATCTATGTAACGTTGCCTCCGCAGTTTTCTGAATGAATGGTTTTTATTTACAACGAGTAACCGCTGTAAGGAGTTTGGGAACAACCTTTTTTGTCTATGGTTAAACCGGGATAGCGTCCCTACTTATTGAAAATCCATTCCTTTTTCAAAAATATTGATTTACAGTCGTAATATGCAGAAAATCACATACATAAAATTCTTTGTCCATATTTAAACTTTATTCCAGATTTGAATTCACACCTTTAAAGTCCAACATGAAGCTCGAATTAGGATGCAGAGGCGGAATCAGCCCACGTCTCAAAGTTAAATAAAATTGAATCAACTGCACTGCAACAGTGGAAATTCAAACATACAACCACATATAACTTTGTCAAAGCAAACGGGGGACGTACACCGTTGGTTAAGGAAAGTCAAACTCCTTGATTAGTTTCAACTTCATACAGTAAAAAAATCCAAACTAAATAAATGATTTGATTTGAACAATCGTGTCGCCTTTGCCTTACAAATATGTAATATAGCTGGGGTAATAAATATACCACTAGAGACTTCAGCTAAACAAGGAATCAGCGTGATCAAATTTTATTTCAGTGACCATTCGGATTCAGGCTCGGTTTCGATGTGGGCGACAATAAGCTCAGCGAGTCGGAAGTCAGCGGCACACGGAGCGTAGCAAATCGCATCGAAGTCTGCGAGTTAGCCGCGATATATCTTGAAACAAATGATTTTTATTTATTTTATTTTTTTAAATCACTATGAAAGATTTTTGCTAGGTACTTAATATAGTTATTGTTTTTTTATTTTTAATAGTAAATAGATGTGCTTAAATAATATTTACGCATCACTATAATTTATCTCAATTGATCAAACACAGCTTCATTTTCTAATATTTGTTAAATGTCGGCATGGTGATCCATGTTCTAAAAATTTTACTTTAATATTTTATATTGATTACTCGAGACTTAAGATAAACATTGATGCAGGTACTTTTATCAATCTGCGTAAGTAAATAAATGTGTGTTTGCGAAAAAGTCAACTCAAACACCGGTTTACCAAGTTTACTCGAATCGTTCGATTTGAGTTTTCCTTCGATTAATCACACTTTTTATAACTACGTAGATACGTAGATTTTTTACGTTTGTAATGATTTCTTCAGCGATTGCTGAGCGTCAAATGATACCTATTAAAATTGCCTGACTCTAAGTTCTAACTACGAAGGATCAACATAGAAACTAAAGCACTCTCTTTTACAGAGCACTGATCTTCCCTATAGAACCCGTGCGATCGCAGTAAGATGGTAATAGTGATCGAATAACCATGTTTCTATACCTAAATATTTTAGACATGTCCAAGTGATCTTTGGGATTTTATGGAAATAAATAAATAATTAAATATTGCTGGACAATTTTAAATAAATGACATAAATCTTTCAAATCTTTAAATGGCGAACAACTTCTGTATTGAAACAAATATTCAATTGAGGTCGAAGTACGTACAACTCAGCCATACATCTAGATGCAGTAAGTGGACGCTCATTTACATTTTGCCCGCGGGTAATAACCGGGATGCAAATGTCCCCAGTTCTTGGTCGCCACTTCGGGTTTACGACTGTGTGCTGGTTCAACGGACCAGCTGTGGACTTTTATATCTACTAGCGGTCTGCTACGGCTCTGTCCAAGTTTATGGATGTTTCAGTTGTAAAATAGTATGTTAGTCCATATGGTATGGTATTAAATGCTTCTGTATTCTATATTAATGTGGGCAAGTTCGTACATCTTTATACCATTTGTGTCATAAAAAAATAATTTTATAATTATTGTAAGACCGTGTATTATTGTAAGAAAGTGAGAACCGCGCGCGCGACCTGAGAGGAGACGGAGCACGGCGGGACGCTCACTCCTCCTGATAAAGACTACTCTTGATGTGGTCGAAACGTCGAGAGTTGTTTAACTCCTATGTAAATAAGTGAGTAATTCCCGTTGTACAAAATGAATAGTATAACTCAGGAAAATTTTGAAAGTGAAATAATTTTATAATTGTTAATAGTTGAACAGTAAAAATAAATTAACATAGTACCTATAAATAGTTATTCTATGTTCATGTTACTACATAGGATGTTGTTTTATTGAAAAACAACGTGGGTTCACTAAGTATCAAAGTTCGTTAGCGAACAAAACACCAAACGACAGTAAGAGGATTTTTAAATTACGTGCGGCGATGGGTATTATATTAAACAGTGTAAAAAGAGCCAATAAAATTGAAATTAGCTGGGGAAAGGCAAAATGTTGACTCTCTAGAGAAAAAAGCTTAATAAAATATTTGACAAAGTGACGAAATTTCACTGTAGGTATCCTTCTGGATCGTCGCCCACGACATTTCGTAAATTGATTTTTGTTTCAAACGATAATATTGCCTCGCTGTCTTTCAACATGAATTATTTTACTTTGTACTTTATTTATTTACAATCAAGGGTTTTTAAAAAAATCTCAAAGAGAATTACGAGTTTATGAGTTTTGGCCACAAATTGGTGTTAAGATTCAACCTGTTGCCTGTTTTACTTTCAAACCTATATTAATAATGATTTCTATTACGTAATCGTTTCACTTAATGTTAAGTTGAAGACTGTAACAATAGAGTAAAATAACAAAACCTAAAATAAAACGCGTGAGTTCGTGAAAGCTAAGCGAAAATATACAAGTGTTATCATTCCAAATATTAATGTCGTTTTATGAATTTATTTGAATAAATTTCAAATATTCGTACCTCGAAAATGTGTAATTAACTTATTGGTATCTCATTGGCTGCCAGAGGGCTTACGAACAAACAAAAACAATCTCGCCTTTGTTTGTGAACTCTTTGATGAAGTGCGACGAACTTCGTTAGATAAACCTATTTTGGGTAGAAATTAAGCTATAAAATTTTATGTAGAAAATAAAAATAATTGATATATTTGAATAGTAATTATAAAAAAGGATATTCTTCCAGAACTGTCTGGGCTATGTTCAAAAACCGATTCAGGCGTTTCCAGGATATGGGGATCAAGAGTCGTTGAAAAGGGAAAATGTTTAAAACGTGCTTTTGAGGTAAAGAAATGAAAAGTTAACCGTGTTGTTAAGATTTTTAATGTAATGTATTAGTTAAAGATTGTAACCACGAATGTGATCACGGTGCAAAAGCTTGCGGTATAAAAAAATACTCGAGATATTATATTATCGAAATATAAAATAGTAGAACCGTGGTTAATCTTTAAAATCTTGTAAATATTTGACTCTAAGGAGTTCGCAGCTAACAAACTCTGCAAAGTTCAAACTCTTCTCCATAAAGCGATGCTGTTGACAGATGTCACAATATTACGTTCTCAATTTTGAAAATTCTTTTCAATCTCAGTTTCATTCCGTCATTAGCCATTGTTCGTATTCCGTCGGTCTAATTGAAAAACCCCAAGTGCTTTCTCGTTGGAAGTTTTTTGGAATTTGTTTGGGTTTAATAGAACTTGAGCAATTTGAATTTAAAATTACTTATTAGATCTCAGACTAATACAATGAATTGATTCTTGGCGTGGCGCCAGACGCAATGAACTAAATTGTCTTTTGTATCTCGAACGTTTTCACTTAATAAGCAAGCTTCCATTTTTACTCCGCAAATTCTTCTGATATACTTACCTCTAAATCTTATACGTCGAAATTAAATAAGAAAACATAATTTGTACTAAATTTAGCACACGGCAGGACCGTAGATTTTTTTTTGTAAAAATCTACTTCAATTTGATAAATAAAGTTTCCCCACTAACAACTTAAGTAATTATAAACACGGTGTCCTCGAAAATTATAGTATTTTGATCCCACTTCACAAAAGCAGGAGGATTCTATGTTTGAATGTGATTCTTTTAATATTAATAGAGTGCACTGCTAAAGATTAGGGGAAAACGAGGAAAACCGTCAATTTTTATTCAAATTTAGAATTCGGTTTAATCTTTTTATAACTAAACTATACCAACAGCAGTAATTTGTAAATCTCAAATTCGGGTCTGACTTCTGAACAGATAAATTTTGCCCTTTGCCTATAAAAAGAGCATTTCACCCGACGCCGACGGTAACATTCGCGGAAGCCCATGAAAGTTGAAACGTAGAACTAGCAGTTTCAGGAGTGTTAACAAGCTTCTGACCATAAACTTTTCATTTAAGTACATTAAACTGGGAAATGTGAGCCTGACCGCAATTTCAGCGCGTATTAACTGCGTTAGTGGCGTAGCGGGAGAATGTATCTATTAATTCGAACTGTTAGTTAGTGGGTTTGATTCCTGATCAGGGATAAGTATTTGTGTTTCTATTTTTAAATACTGTGCTGTGTTTTGACTCCCGATGGTGCCAGATGGTTTTTGCCCATTGTTCATAAATATAAAAAAAAAATTGTAGCACAATGGCGTATACACACAAGCTTACTTGTAATGTTAATTTCACATCTTACAATATTTAATTTTGAGCTGGAACACAGATTACCAACCAGATACCTCATAACAGGCGAGGACCGCGCGCCAAACATATGGTTAAACCAACCATATTTAAAGCCCCGCCTCGAAACACGGCTTTAGTTGCGACCAAATGTCAGACCCGTGAACTTCATATACGTTTCTATAGTCTAACGCAAGTGAAGAGGTCAGCTTATAATGGCTACTCGTACGAAGGACGTTCACTTGTCTCTTTTCCGCATTGCGCTTATTGCATTCGTTGTCCTTCTCGGCGAAAGCACGTGTAACGTTAGTGTTGTAAATTCTAATCGATATCGTTAAAAATAATAGACGACGTATATTAGCGGGTCTCTCGGTATTATTGTATGTAAAAATAAATAAGTAATCCATAAACCGTTTAAATATGTTTATAGAGTACTTACTCAGTAAAATGAATTATTAGTGATAAATTTTTCTAATATAATTTTTTAATTTTTAAGTTCTACAGATTTGTGTATTCCAAAAATAAATACATATCTACCTACCTACATGATGCTATTTTCATTTTAATATGAAATTTTAAAACGAATCATCGAAATTAATTATCGACAAATTCGTTCAATGTTCCCAACCCGCGACCTAAGTGCGACCTTGAAATAGCCAATCACAACGCCTTTGTTCCAGTCCCCACAACCCGCGCCTTCCTCCAATTTCGGTGCGTTTGAATCGGACCAAAAGTATTATAATGGACCATCTAGTGGGGGTTATCTGTGAGCTGGAATAAAACCCACGGAAAGAGACAGTCTGTAAATAAAGTTGGCGTGCATAATTTAACACTTTTTAGTTTAGTTCTTGGCGTCGCGCTTACAGATTGTTTCGACTTGCTAGTGTCTTTCCTACAACCATATTGTAATATGTCATATTTCTAACAGGCATTATATTCATGGTACTGTGTGGTACAGTCCACATACCAGTTGTAATAAAAAACGTGCTGTCAGCTTTTATGGCAACCTTGGATATTTGTGTCGTATGTTTTAATTTATTAATATCTCTTGATTTTCAAATCTCACAACGAAACAGAGTAGGTACTTACATAAAAATAATTTAACAACGATGCAACCTGTACTAATTATAAACTGTGTTTCTTATATGTTAATTAATCCATTTATAAGTAAAATAACGGATATAATACGATTACATGACCAGCTTATTAGTTTTTGCTTCCATGAGAATCCAGACAAAAATAAATGTAACTTTTATAAATAGGAAGATAAGTAATTTCCGCTGTTGTAAAATGAATACCTAGTAAAACGAATGTTTGGAAATTGAAATGTACCTTCTTTTTATAATAAAATATTCTTATCTCCTGTAGAGCTAAACAGGAACCCCAGAAAGTATTTCTACAGGAACTCATTTATTTTATCTATAGTTAAGACCCGCAAACTTCCGCAGTCGACGCATTTTCTCTGTCAATGTGATAGTAGCTTTAAAGCAATGGAAATCTGAACCGTGCCCCAAGCTTCTCAGTTCTATTGTACTGGATCGTTTCGACAGACATTAAGTAGAATTTACGAGCGACCAATTTTAGGTAAGATTTAAGTACTGCCCTTAATGTCCTGCTTCCCTGTTAAGTGATTTGGGCAACATATTTTTAGGGCATATTGATCCCAAAGGTGTCCATTTAATACATACAAACTTTAAACTAAGAGTTTAAAAATGACTTTTATTAAGATTCTCATTCTAGAGAGATAATTCTAGCTTTCGATGATGATGATGGGAAAATGGTTAAATGGTTAATGGTTAAGTAATATTGTTAATTTTTTATAAATTATGTTTTGGTCATTTAATACAAAGATGTTATATGACACCGTGTTACCGGTGGCACAACGGAAGATCTCAGATAAAACTGATTTTACAAAATTTCTACAGGACCTGACAATGCGGAAAAATATCAAATTATCACGGGAAAATTCATTTAACACAAATATACCATGCTACCTCATACTGCATGTCTGTGGTAACCGGCGCACGGCGGAAGATCAGCGCTTCCTGTATTTTGTTTTCAAAACAGGCAGCTATATGCTGAGCCGTATCCTAGTTTTTAGCTCCAAACTATTCATAATGGTCCTATTTTTAAGTTAAGTTTGAATAGATTTAAGTTGGATCGTAGTAAAATAAATAAGTTTTCTTTCTTTCCTTCTTTAACACATACAACAGTTTATATTATACAAACAAGGTCACACAAAATGTAAAGCTAAGTTGTGGACGGCTCAGGCAACGTTACCCCACTTTATTGGCAATTTACGCGGCCCGGTGCTCGGCAAAAATACACAGGTTTTAGGGAAGCACTTTGAAACACTGATGGCTCAGGTTTCAATTTGGATCATGGCAACACTAACTTTGCTTTACAATAGAGGCTTAGTTGCATAGACTTTTTTTTAAAATTTCAGTTTGACCTTATGCTATCCTGCCATCATCGTATAATAAATAGATAAATCAGATTGATGTTTAAGTCCAAGTGTCCAACTTTTTAAGCAACGAGGTAACTAATTACAAATTAATTGGCATGATTTGGTCTGACGAGGTCCATCTACGGAAATTAATTGTCCTAATCACCCCATTGTCATGATCGTACAATAATTCAGTCTATTTGTTACATAAACTAAAAATCATAGTGGAAGCCATAAATCAATTTACCTCCGGAGGAAATTCTGAACAATTTCCTCTCATATTTTAATATCCATAAGAACTTTTATGCCTAGTTCGACGCACCATATTGTAATAAAGAAAAATAGACCGTCATTTGGTCCCGAACGTTTCAAGAATTGGCAAAAAATATACATTTCGTGTGAAGTGAACGATTTTCCAAGCTTTTGTTTCGGGTCTGTTGGACAAAAAAGTTGCTTGTTTTTTGATTGCTGCTAATCGGTTCTTGGGAAATGGCCATTGAAAATGGTTTATGGACTATTATATCTCAGATTTGTTTTTTATGAAGTTATCTGTGTGATAAATGAATGGGCTTTTAGAAGAATGGTGTTGAGCTACGAAAACATTTTGCGTATTTGTACCTACTCTTTAACCAATATAATGCTTAGTAGGAATCTGGATATTTAGTTTACAAAACAATAGCAAATAATACAAACTTTAAACTAATACATTTGGAGTGGAAAGGGTTTCACAAAAATTCCAACGTAAAATTTTAGCCGTTGAGTGGTAATTGAACCTACATTAAGCTTTTTGCTACGTTCTCAAAATAAAGCATTCTCAAAATAAATGCCAACAATAATGAATATACCTACAGGTAGACCCAATTTGATACATTTCCAATTAATTGTGTTGCCGGTAATTATTCATAATAAAATACTCAGAGGACCGCAGAAAATCCCTGTCGCAGTAATACCGGGGTAATTAAAACTGAATCAATGTAAGGCTTACGGCGTTTCCACACGAAGGGCTTTGAAAAGAAAACAGAACCGTATGTGGCAACATTTTTGAGACATAACCCTTTAAGGTAAAAAGAAAAATTAATACAAAAATATTTAAATGTAAGACTTTTTTCTTAATGTAATTTAAAATAAGTTATAAGTAGTAATTTTTATAGACGAGTTAAACATGATTTATTTAGTTACTTATAAGTTTTTTCTGACGTGTCCATGGAAATCTGAGTTTCTATGGAATTAAAGTTTTTGACTTTGACGCTGGTCGGTTTTTTTTTGTAACTGGATGTGATGACTATGACCGACGTTGCATAGTTCTGGTGTAAAAGCACCTTTAATTGTTTTAAAACCACCACGTTGCTATGTTAACAATCACCAATTAGCTACCTCATTCTCAGTCATAAAAAAATAATATTTGGTGGGTATCATGTCTCAACGAGCAAAGCTGTCATCAAAAAGCCAAAAGCATTTCAAAACCAACGCTTCCTTTTTTAAATTCCATTTAAAACCTAGATAGTATCAGCAACTAACATTAAAGTCCACAACAACACATCAGAGGTCTTCCGTGCGCCTCGCTCATAATAGCATTATTTTTGGCCCTCGCTAAAAGCCCTATACTTTGTTTTGTAAAGCTGTTTGCACATTAACGGAATCACTGTCATTAACGGCGTGCGTACCGCCTATCAGCGCATGTAATATCATAAGGAAAATGTTAATAGGTACTGTGACTTTGTTAACACGAGCGGAGATGTAGAGGGAGCGGGTACGAATTAAGGCAGATTACTAGTCTTATTTGATTGTGCATTATAATTTCTCATTTACTTAAACATATACCCTTCCCAATTATTATTTTTATTGGTGAATAATTACCGGTAATTTATGTTGAAGACGCCGTGTTGGCTATGTGAGAGCACACTCGACTATAATTCCGAAGGAAGTGATTTCAAACTCCGCCGCGCACCTCTGCAATTTAGGTACTTACATGAAAAATATATGTGCGCTTTAAATACCTATATAATGTAGGTACGTTATTTAACGGTAAAGGCAAACATCAACTCGCACTTGGCCAGCGTGGTGAATTAAGGCGAATCCAAACTATAAATTGTTTGTGCATGTTATTTTAATAAAATTTATTATTTTTGAATTATTTAACGATAGAAATGACATGTATCAAATATACTTATATTTATTTTATAGTGATTGACTCTTACCAAGTTTTCTAAGGTTACGTTGTGATCTTGTAATTTTTGCCTATACCATTTTCTAATTAGTTAACGAGTTTTTCTAATTAGTTAGAGTTAGTTGAGAGTTGTTTAACTCCTATGTAAATACGTGAGTAATTCCCGTTGTACAAAATGAATAGTATAACTCACGAAAATTTTGAAAGTGAAATATTTTCTAATTAGACAAGTAATTAATAATTTGAAAAAAAGATGGCAATGTTGCTGAAGTATTGAAATAAATAGCTTTATTATTATTGTTCAGGCTGCCCGCTGCGCACATTTCACATCTTTCTCGGACATCCATCTCGCACTCTGCTCCGTGCCGCTATGAATAATGAACGTACACTGATAAATGCTCCTTGGTAGCCGGTTGCATGTGTGAGGGACCTAATACACAGTATCTTGCACGAAAGGTTTTGTTGGAATATACCAAGAATAAGGGAAAATTCATCAATCCTTAATTATGTACCTAGTAAACAGACAAAACTACATTTATTTTCACACACAGATTAGTACCTACTTTGACCACGTTATAACAAATTTCTTCCGGTAAAAAATTGTCTATGAGTTGAATATTTATTAATAAAGGAACGAGTAACAAACATCGATAAACACAAACTTTCGCGTACCAAACAGTAGATATTAGTATGATCAACCATATGATAAACAACAGATCGCTACGCTCACGCCATCGCTCACGCCACGCGTCTTTACTCGCTTTATAGGGATTTTTCATAAAATTGCCTGTAAAAAGAGAACTTTTCTCCTTTCTCTGTAGTTAAGCTTATCAAACATAATAATAATAACATTAAAAATATTTCCAGAGATATTCGCGTTTAAAAATATCTACAAACAATCAAACGCTTCTTAATTATTTACATTTTATTTAGAAAATACTCATTCCCATGGGAAAATCCATTTGTCACGGCAAAACCGCACTCAACAGCGATACAATAAATATAAGGCAATCTGTTTTGTTGAGTTTCGTTGTAAATTTATGATAATTGAATCGATCAATAAGCGCCTGCCTACTTCAGTGCTGATTAATCCATAAAACATAATCTGATAAGGTGTCATATAGGTAAGGTAAACACACATGACCCGATAACCTATAAAAAACAGTATATGTTATGTTTCTATTCGTATCAAATACTAACTTTATAAACCTCACTCGAATGTTTGCAGAAAAGGAGTTCGAAGGACGCATCTTACTTTTTCGGAGACCACGATTATTACACATTCGAAATATTGTCCACTTTCCAAAATAAGATGCAATTTTTATTTTGTGTTTATGACGTACCTACCTAATCTTTATATTTAGAGGTCTGAAGCCTAGACTAGACCCACTCTGAGATTACGTTCTTTGTTTTCTGTGTAGGTTCGACGTATTTATAACAAACCTTCTCCTTTCCATCTAACCTTCTTGCTTATAGCGATACCTCCTTGTCATTCGCGTCTGTCTGCTTGAGTGACGTGCTAGGATATCTCTTCTGCACGCTTTGTTTTTTCACTAGTGAAGACGTATTTTATTATATAAAGCTAAATTATTATCGTATAAAAGCACATAGTTTAACGTTGTTAACGTTTTCATTTTTTATGAACGTGGCTTTTACAATTTACGATGATATTCAAGTCTACGGCAAACGTCCATACCACGTTGAAACACCGGTTCTCGTCCGATCACCGAAGTTAAGCAACGTCGGGCTCGGTCAATACTTGGATGGGTGACCGCCTGGTTTGTATGGGCTTTTTAGGTAAGTTATTTTACACTTTTATTAAACGATTAATCAAGTCGTGGCTTTCCCACACTTGTCACCATTAGAGGAACAGCTCCATCCGACTGTTTCCTAGATCACCACGTTAAAGCGTGCATTCCACCTGTAGCAAATCGATTATTCATAATCTATATGAATGGTGTATCTGTTGTTGGCGGCTTAGATGCCCTGACGCGACGACTCGTTTTGAGCTGTCACCGGCTCGTTTAGCCTAGATCGCCACTTTAAAGCGTGCATTCCACCTTTAGCAAATCGGTTAATCCTAACCAATTAGGAATGGTGTAAGTATCTGTTGTTGGCGGCTCGGGTGCCCCGATACGATGGCTCTTTTTGAATCGTCTCCGGCTCGAATAGCCTAGATCTCCACTTTAAAGCGTGCATTCCACCTTTAGCAAATCGGTTATTCCTAACAAATAGGAATGGTGTAAGTATCTATTGTTGGCGGCTCAGATGCCCCGATACGACGGCTCTTTTTGAAACGTCTCCGGCTCGAATAGCCTAGATCACCGCGTTAAAGCGTGCATTCCACTTTTAGCAAATCGGTTATTCCCAATAGGAATGGAGTAGGGGAGAGTGGGGTAAACGCGAACGCGGGGTAAACCCGAACACAATGGTTCTGATATGTTAGAAAGAGATATACATATTTCACTTGTCGCTATTTCAAAGATCACGCCACCACTAGTGCCAGTCAACGACCCGAGCAACGCGGACGCACGTACTTTTTAAGGTATGCAATTTGTTATATTTTGCAAGATTTTGATGTAATTTTTTCGTAAATGCAACTTGATATTACTTCATTTTTATTAACAATATGTATTTAACTTTTACTTACAGGAATTCTTACATAATAAGGCTTATAAATAACATTGACGTAATCGGCAAAAGTAATACAACCTAAAATATTTAACTCAATATTTTTTTTTCGATTTGGCGGGGTAAAGGCGAACTAACATTTCGGATAATCTTGAATGTTCGTCATTACCCCATCATTTTGTTGATTCCCAGTTAATCTAATTTGTATTATTGTTCCAGATGCCTCTTAATTACAAACTAAAAACAGTGACGAAATACAGTCTATAAGATCTCAAAAAGGCTATAAATAATGTTCAAACCAAATATCGTAATTACCCCACTTGGTGTTCGTATTTACCCGACAATGTCGGGGAAAGCCGAATACATAAGGGTTTTGTTTTTTGTTCATATGTTCATACTTTATTAAAAAAATATAAATGTTGTATAGTTAATTCATTTCATAGATAAGTAAACTTTATAATAAAACAATTAAAGAAGCTTTGAGATCAAATTTCACTGTTTCATTTGAGTTTTCCCTTAGGTGTTCGTATTTCCCCCACTTTCCCCTATCTGTCGTTGGCGGTTAATATGCCCCGGCGCGACGCTTCTTTAAATTTAATAGGATTTTATTATTAAATGGAGTAGTTAGATGTTCGATGGCTCGGTTTGAGCCGTCGTCCCGCGACGTCGGCGCAATTTGCCTGTCGTTGCTTCAAACGACCTGCCGTCGGTTCAAGTCAGCCGACGTTGGCAACGTTGACAAAACAAATACAAATGGTTCAGTTCACCTAGCCAGCTTGAGCATACTTTTCTCTAAATATGCCTATGCTTAATGTTCTTAAGAGCTTCTCGATTTTTCAGAAGATGCAGAATTTTATGTGCATTGATTGTTGCGCGAATTGCTCCTACTTTTCTAGAATAAATTAAGGAGTGGGCCAAAGTTTGAAGTTATGTTTTATGTTAAAGAACAGCTATTTGGAGATCCACCTGATCCACAGTTTATGAACAAGCTTCTTTTTACAGTTCCTACCTCAGAGTTGGCTTAAGCTTTTCTCCTTTCGGAGCTCATGGAAGGGTCGTACAAGACCTTAAAGATAAAACTTATGGCATGAACGTTTACTCGGGCTCTTATATACGCTTCAGTTAAATTGGCTCAGCAAATACTTATGGAGAATGCACTATTATCTTTATAGTAGAAAAATTTAACTTCAGCTTTTGTTCCGTCAGGGCAATGACAAAGCTATAAATATAAGACATTAACAACGGTAGCCGTCGCCTATGTTGTCTATGAGAATAAGAGTTTGTGTGGTCGAGTCCATAGATAATGAAAGGGTTTCTAATGAAATTTTTTTACTCCAGCTTAACCTCTAAGCAAACAAGAAAGCATCTTGGCCCAGACCATGAAATATTCAGTGCCTTGAACGCGGCCGGCACTAAGTTGGTAGATAATACCCACGTGTCTAATGAGATATTTGAGTCATCTGCCTGGAGGCAGAAAAAGTTTTACATACTGCCCTAGTTTTTGTGGCTTCGAAAGTAAATCCACCTTTATCTGATGTAATGATGATAACTTAGTTTGACCATATCCTGGGAGTTTTTACTCATGGACTTTTAATACAGAGGGAGGCCTTCCTAGAGGCTACTGGAGAGGACGAGAGATCATCAGCTCAGAGCATATTAGAAGCCATGAAAAGCATTTATTGGGTCCTGATCTAAAGTTTCATTCGGTATCAGACCAACTCCTACGGTATGTGTGTTGGACCGCCAGAAAACCAACTTACTTTGTCTTTTTCTGCGATAGACAACTTTTTGCAGGCGTTAATGGTAACGCCTCCGCGTCAGTTTCAGTGTTTTAGGTCTACAAAAACCATGGTGGTTTATATGATGGTGTAAGAAACCCTAAAAATTCCCTCTAAGAAGGGCGGCAACACTGAAAATAAGTATGTATTACGATTGGAATTTCAAAAAGAAATAGCTATTGATATATTTATACGCCGGTATTTTACACCAGAAAGAGTATGTCTAGCAGAACCTAGGGGCACCCTCAACATTAACACCGAATTTATTTTGTCTAGAAACAGCATTTATAAATCTTGGTTTATCCGGTACCAGAAATTCTGGAGCTACAAACACTATGGGCCTCGGTACCGGCATCAACGTCAACGGGTTTCCCTATATTCGAAGTTTCTAGTCCAGAAACCCGATGGGAAGAAAAATTTTGACTTTAGAGAATTTATCATGATGTCCCTATAGCCGGAAGTCACAGAAGATTTTAAATGCTAAGATTTCAAGACCTGTTTTATCAAATGACCTGTCTACATTTTAGTTTTACTTCGGCGCCTATGGCCTTTGCCAAACTTTGAATTTGGGATTTTTAATTGCCAATTTCAGGAAACGATTCGAGAATGCCTTTGGTGGCTAGTTTATCTCAAGATTTAAACTCCGTTACATCGCGAAGCAGCGGTGATCTTTATTAAAACCGACGCCTCAGCTTTAGGATCGGGTGCAGTGGTGAATGAAATGTGGTTGCAAGGGGTGTGGAATCATCGGCAATAAGACTGACACTGCAGCAGACAAGATGTGGGTGGTTACTTCAGGCGTTAAATTTTTGTCAGTTTATCTCGAAGGAGTGCATCCAGTCCAGACTTATTCAGTCCGAGAACAAGACAGTGGTCGCCTTAATTCAAAATAATGTGGTACAAAATCGATGATATTACTAAATCTAGTCACAGAGATTATTAGAACTGCTGATCGACTTCAGCTTCATCTTTCCGCCAAACACTTTCCGGGACGGATGTATCATGTAACTGACTGCGGACAGTCTTTCACACAGAGACATAACCAGAGTGGACGCTAGCAAATGAAATCGCTTTCTAGATATTTCAAAGGTAGAGCACTCCTCAAGTCAACCTATTTGCTTCTGAGAGGTCAGCCGTATAGTTTCCTTAGACCAGAAGGTGCTTACGTAGATGCTTGCACCAGGAGATGGGCATGAGATCTAGCTTGGTTTTTTCCGTCACCATATCTGATGCCGCAAGTTCTCAGCCACCTGTATCGTACCACGGGGACTATCGTGATCATATTTGGACGGTGGAAGTAGGTGGTTTGGTAGTCCGATCTGAAAATGAGGGCAACAGCGGCACCTTTAATGATTTTAGAAAAGCTTTATCGAAAAGAGGACCAAAAAACCTACTCCAGAGTTATTTCCTTATTACAGGAATCTTGGATAATACGGGGTGGTCAAAATGTCTAGCAGGATGGCCTTCTAGATTACCTACCCATGTCTTTTGAAGTCATCATGGCGTGACAATATTTTCAGGACGTATCATAAGCCCTGATTGAGGTGGAAATGGACTGCCCAAATCTCATAGATCTTTAAATCCTAGTCCAGAACACCTGGGTTTTTACATAAATCTGAGTGATTAGCTCCAGCCTTAATTATTGGTCCACAAATCTGTGGTATGTACTTTACTAATCTCCATAGGTCAGAATCTATTTCAAGCAACGCTTTTTAGTAAGACATGTCCTAAAAGTTATTCAGTTGAGAATTCAGTTCAAAGTAGAAAGAGATTCAGTAGAGGTTTGGAAATTATTTCTTTTTCATTCGGGACGCCGAGTGCACGTTTTAACATGATTGCGAATTTCATGTGAAGGCTTGGAATTATCTTTTACATTTTGGCCAGTATTTGACCCAAGTCTATGGCCCAAATACTAATTACTTTGTGATTCTTATTTACATCAACAATCTGGTTGGTTATTTATGTGTAAAATAAGGATAAGACGTTTAATTAATTTTGTTTGGGGTTAAGTATTTGATTTCTACTTTTGCGTCAAGAAGATCGGCTAGAGATAATTTGATTATTTGTTCATTATAACGCGTCCTGCCTGAACACAATTTCAGGCAGCTAGTCGAAAAGTGATGGATGGTTGTCCAAATAATTTAAAGATGCTAAACTTGGGGCTTCTTCTGGAAGTATTCCGTCGCAGTTGCAGCAGTCGCTCACCGCAGACTAGATATTGATAAAGTTTATAAGAAACGAGAAATTGAAAAAAATTATAAATAACAGACCTTTTTCAAAGCATTATATCAAAGATATAAGTAGGTACACCTTTCCGGTCGTACACTACATAACAATTAGTCTATCAAAATACTTCAGACCTGTCTAGGTGATAGAAAATTAAATTTCTTTTTGTTTGTTGTATCGTAGTGTATTTTTGTTGCTAAACAATAATATCAAAGTTTTTACCAAAGTATGTTATACTTTATTAATTGTCACAATACGCTCCCTTTCTTTCTCTCTTGAGCGCCGGCAGATAACAGACAAGTCTCAGAGTGGGTCTAGTCTAGGCTTCAGACCTCTAAATATACCCGTTTTTCCCCCGAAGGGTTAAAAACGGTTATTTCGAGTCTAGCCTAGACTAGACCCACGGGTTTTTAACCCTTGCCGTCGCAAGGTACTGAAGAGATATCCTAGCACGTCACTCAAGCAGACAGACGCGAATGACAAGGAGGCATCGCTATAAGCAAGAAGGTTAGATGGAAAGGAGAAGGTTTGTTATAAATACGTCGAACCTACACAGAAAACAAAGAACGTAATCTCAGAGTGGGTCTAGTCTAGGCTAGACTCGAAATAACCGTTTTTAACCCTTCGGGGGAAAAACGGGTATATTTTAAAGAAAGATTGATTTTGTTTAAAAAATAACATCTTGAAAATGTATAATAACAATATTGAAACATGAACAACGAGGTTTTATAGAGATTATAAATAAATTTCATGTAAACAAGAGCAACTAATGAAAAATATTCCGTCACAATAAAAGGTCATGAATATTGGTATCGTAAGCAAAGCATGAAGAGATCGTATGCAGGGTCACTATGCTACAGGAGCCCGGGGTCGGTAGAGTTTGCCTAACGAGAATAATTTTATTAATGGTAAAAAAATTACTTCTTTCGCCTTTTAATATACATATATATTAATAACATAAAAGATAACTATGATTAGAATTACTATGATCCATAAGTTTTATTAATTTAAAAGTTCTTTTATCTTAGATACTATTTTTATTTCAATCATTATTTTACCGGAAAAAAATACCTTATTGCGTAGTAATACGACAAAAACTAAAAAACGCAAGATAATATTTGGAGCTGAAACTAAAAGTAGATAGAGTACACCCATTGTATTCAGTTGTGTATTACCTTGTGCAATATGTGTAGTTGGTGTGTATAATGTATTACAATTAGGTTTAAAGAATATTTATTTACTCAAAAGAAATACATTTCACTTATCTGAGTAACATTTTAAACTTAAAGATAAATTAATTAAAACTTCGACAGCTAAACAATTTTGTTACCTACCTACCTACTAAAACAGTTTTGTTGTTAACATGTAGCTAAATACGTAATTATTACCGCTGTATTATATAAACAAATTTTACTAATAGTCATATTTAAATATAAATATTTACAAACAAACAAACTGATAATTATAAAAAGTAATAGTAGGCATATTTTTAAAATCAGCCATATCAAGGATCCCGCTGTTATAACTCTACTGGACACTGGGTCACTGTGAGTACAATCATTACGGGTCACTTCGGCTACCTCCTGGCGTGCACGCAAAATTTAAACGAGGAGATTGCCCCATGCGAATGAATAAATAAATATTTCTGTACAACTCACTCAGCAACATCTAGCCGCGTGGTAAGCTGGTGCTTATATACTTATTATAATATACATACTTAGCACATTTATTAAATTCCGCGTGAATAATTATACAATTATCCTCTAAGCCTCTTATAAACTTCAGTGTTAATAAAGTCATGTATTAGTATATACATAGTTGTTCCCAAAGGACCAAGTATTGATAGTGTTCCCAACTATTGACGAGAAACCGTTGCGACTGTACCATAGGGAGCAATTTTGATATTAGTATAAGTTGGTCTATTATCACTCATTGAATTTTCTTACTGGTTATTTTATCATTACATGAATGAAAATCGAAGCACTATAGCTTAGTAATAATATTAAAAGTTTTTTATTATATTCCTAACTGAATCTGTTTAGGATTAGAAATAAAAAACCTTCACAGAGAATGCCGTTTCTTCTGTGAATTAACTTGAAAACTTTATATCAAAGTTTCATAAAGCACGGATTAACACCGTAAGTCTTTTTAACTTTTAAAACTCCACCCGGGCAAGCCAAGAAAAAAGTTGACAAAAGTCTATGTAAAATTTTAAAATGTTGTTAAGAAAATCAACATCTTTGTTATGCAAATGCTGTATTTACGGATAATACGTTTATCCGTATTCTTACAAATAGGAAACCGTCAGATAACCCACTTCGTATTTTAACGAGGCCCCGAAGGATTGAGACTAGGTAGATTGCGATGGTGAAACAGAATTGTTTAGAATAAGGTACGCTACTACCTCCCACGGGTAAAAAAGGCTTTCGTTGAGAATTCCTGGGATTTCATTTGTAAAATATGAATTGTTTATCAAAGCTTATCTAAATCAGAGGCGTAAATAGGATAGTCTTACAAAATCTCAATCAGGTGCTAAAGTTACCACGCTTAGCTTTTATCACTTTTCTAGGAACACTTAATTGCCTAGAAATCAAATTTATGCCCGGTCTACAAATGGTATTTTGGTAGGTATCTAAAGGTTTTCCTTCCGCTTCGGTAAATTATCGGCCTATTCAATGACCAAAGGCTACCCGAAACCCCTAATACGAATGGGTTAGGCACAAATGTTTCCCTTGTGCAAAAGTAAATCAATTATGGTATTTCTGGGACACCCTTTATGCGAAAATTGACACGTTTCTAGCGTGACGCGGTGGCGCCGCTAGTTCTGTAAAAGTTGTCAAGCCGCGGTATTTATGTTGGTAAACGTCTCAAGCGAAAATTGGTTTCCACATTTCTCCGCACGCAAAGCAACGTTTGTGGCGTGTTCTGCGTATTTCTTCCAACAAAATAGGGGAAATATGCGAGGGAGTTTATCGGTTTGGCAGATGAAACTTATTTTCACTAGTACCATTAACCTTGATCAAAGAAGGGCAAAAGTCGTGCGGACGCTCGAACTATGTCGTTTCACGGTAAATAGGGTTGTTGTGGTGCATTTCCTCCGGCGACAGAAATGTGACTAGAATGGAAATCGGTTACGTTCGAAGTTCGATCTGAATAATTAATCGAATAAGTTTCAATGTGGCTTGCGGTTACCTTGATAGTCACGTAGAGATAGACGTCCAACTGTGAATGTTACAGGCGGAATTATGTTGGAAATGAAAGATGGGGTTTGAAACTTTCCGGTTAACTATTGTATTCGGTTACGCAGACAAGCATATTAATGAGATAATAATTATACTGTCGACAGAGAAAAAAAAATTTAAGTAGCTTAGGTCACTCTACATTTTTTGAACTATCTCCACTTAAATTACGTCAATTTGTCGTCCTGTTCTGCCGTGAAAGACAGACAAACAGACATACAGAGACACTTTCCCATTTTAAATATTAAGTAAAATGGATATAGACCTAATTAGATAATCCCGCTATATGGTACTGGCCAAGACCAGTACATTATTTGGATTTAGCTCTGTGACATGTGGCTTACTACCATTTAGTTAGCCAACAATATCTAGTAATAATTTCATTTACCGCTTACTCACTATAACTCGCTCAATAAGTAACTCAAGAAAAACGAAGTCGGGTACTTAAGATTAGTTTGAGTACTTAATTCTCTCTTTTCAGTAACTTTGTAGTCATAAATCACTCCCTTTAATAGAAAGACGTCAGTTTTCTTTTCACGGCGCGTTTCCTTAGAAAATTAGTGCCTTATTAAAAATGGATGCTTCGTTATTTTCTGCTAAAGCTGGTAAGGATTACTTTAAGGGTTAAATCGACGTTTTTATTTTGAAGAGCTTTAACCCATCAGTTTTATGGCAACATTGCATGTACTAAGACAATTAACATTTAAAAGGGTCTTCAAAACGTTAAACTATTTTTGCATAAATCGATGTTGATTTTCTTGTAAACACAGGAACATAAATTGTTATAAAGTTCTTAAACATTAAATTTCAGTACAACAGTAATAAATGAAACGTTCTATATACAACATGACTAACGTATAAATTCATATTGAGATAAACGGGCAATACACGAACCTTATTTACGTAGACTATTAAATAAGGTTCGTGTAGTACTTAATTCTCTCTTTTCAGTAACTTTGTAGTCATAAATCACTCCCTTTAATAGAAAGACGTCAGTTTTCTTTTCACGGCGCGTTTCCTTAGAAAATTAGTGCCTTATTAAAAATGGATGCTTCGTTATTTTCTGCTAAAGCTGGTAAGGATTACTTTAAGGGTTAAATCGACGTTTTTATTTTGAAGAGCTTTAACCCATCAGTTTTATGGCAACATTGCATGTACTAAGACAATTGACATTTAAAAGGGTCTTCAAAACGTTAAACTATTTTTGCATAAATCGATGTTGATTTTCTTGTAAACACAGGAACATAAATTGTTATAAAGTTCTTAAACATTAAATTTCAGTACAACAGTAATAAATGAAACGTTCTATATACAACATGACTAACGTATAAATTCATATTGAGATAAACGGGCAATACACGAACCTTATTTACGTAGACTATTAAATAAGGTTCGTGTATTGCCCGTTTATCTCAATATGAATTTATCAAACCACGACAGTTTTTATAGTAAAATGACTAATGTATAGTTTAAATTTATACTATTTAATTTATTAAACAAAAAAAATTATATATCTCGTTGAAAAAGGAAAAGATAGAGAAACACAGTAACAAAATGAGTTTGCGTTTGTCGACGTAAACGTAAATTAAGATTTATTATTACTATAATACATAGTAATAAGTTTTAATGATGTTAACATGTAAATCGTTGTATTTGTATGGAGTTAATGTTTTAAAGTTGTACCTATTAAATGGGTACATATTACAAAAATAAACGTATTCGAAAACAATTGGAATTCTAAAACACACGCAGAATTCCGCTTCAGTGTTCAGAATCAGCTGAATCTAGTGTGTAAATAGTTGATTCAAAATGTAAATCTGTTCCATTCTGTCTAAACGCCCTGAACGGGGTATCAACCTTGGTGAGCTCAGATAACTAAAATCGTTTCAACCACTGAAAAGGTCAACGGGGTATCTTTGTGTGAGAAACGATCTTCAATGCTTTAAGTTCCGAGGTTATCCACCCATTTATTCCATTCAGCAGTTTTAAAATAGGAACAAAGATCCTAATGTTTATCATAATTGAAAATAATGTTTACCTTCCGCCTGGAAAATTTTCAGGGAAAAACACCTTGTAAGCATGATAAGTAACTTTAATTATGTAATACCTCATCTAATCGTATCTTGTTTTAAATACAAGAACCCTGTCACCACAAAACAACATGTCTCGAGATACTCAAGATTGTAATTAAATATCTTTGTTGAGAAATGAGGACCGCTTTGTCTTCTGGTTAAATACGATGCGAATGACTTTTGGCGCTTTATGCCAAATAATTATTTCTGTCTTGAATAAAATTTATCTGACATAATCCAAAAGATTACCATATTTTATTTCTAAGTGGGAAAACCTACGCAATAAATGGTGATTACTGATTAAGCAGGAATTTCGGCAGTTTAATAAGAAAATTGGTTATTTTAAACCAATAACAAAAAAGCTTAAAATGAAAGGGAGAGAATTCTGGTGCCTGACATCATTAAAGAAAATGAAATTGAAATTGCTCGGATGGTTATCAGAAAAATGTAAATCGATCGAAGGTAGGGTCGTCTCAAATTTATGATCTTAAGATCTCATTCTCGCCACAGCTCTCTTTATGTAGCTAAAGTGGATTTCATCAGTCGATATTTATTTGATTGGCAATCCCGGCTCTACTCCCTTTGAAAATAATCGTTTGAGGCATCAAACATACAGCGTCAAATGTTATTTTGCTAAGCTTAAAACAGTATATAATTTGATCAGCATTGTTTTTGAAGTACCTATGGAGTATTTTGTTCTTTCATTATTAACCCATATTATCATTTCTAGGTCTCATTGGACACAGGTACACAAAGAATCCATTATAGGCTTTTAGGGGTTATTTTTATTTGGTGATATGTTGGTAAAGCGTCTTCTTTTATAAAATTTAATCTGTGATATTTATAACACTTGTGGTCTTGAAATATTATTGCGTATAATAATAATTAATTATCCACACAGAATAAAAATATAATAAAAACAGATAATATTGTAAATCTTTAGGTACATTAAAACAGGAACTCATTTATTTACGTAAAGTTCAGTGAATTTTAGAATTTAAATAAACTTCTCTTAATAGTGTACAACACACTATAATATTAATTAAATGCCAAGTATACGGTTCCCGGCATTTAACCATTACAGAAAACTAATTGAATTTCTAAGTTTTCGCTCTCTATCAGGGTAATAGCCTAATTTAAACTTGTACAAGTTTATAATTGGTCATAAAAGAATGGTTGGCTTGAAAAATGGTCTGTTTTGGAAAGCGCCAGGATTTTTGCGAATTAATTTTAGCGACGTCGGGATTCCGGAGATTTATATCAGTTTGAATTAATTGAAATATTCAAGTTTAGGCTCTGTTGATTCTTAGGAATTTATTATTCTTATCATTTTTATTATTTTCCTCTATAGGATTAAAACATATTTATTATGATGAGGGCAAAATGATTGAATTGACGAATGTGTAAACAGTGTGTCCATTGTCAGTTTTGTACGAACTGGATCGTGAGAAAGTTTAAGTTAATTAATATGGTATTAAAACAGCGTATATAGTTCCAAACGGGAAATCATAATTCTCGATTGCAAATAGACACTTATACACCCTGTTGTTCGTGACGTCGTTTACGATTGCAAAATCGATTGAGGCAAAAAGGGATAGCCATTGAACAAATGCAGTATAATGTGAAGTGTAAGAAATAATAATAAACAACACTTTAGCATGTCTAGCTTGTGTAAACTCAACTAAGTCCAACCACACCCTATTTTTGACAACACTAGTCACGAATATTCTATTCCCTTGCACTCGCGACGAAACCTAATAAAGAAAACACTTTGTATTTATCGCCATGTCAGCAATTCCGTGAAATCCGTTTTGTTTATAGCCTCTTAGTTTTAGTGCAGATTTGTAACCTACAAAAATCAACATTCTTGGAGTAAAGTTGTCTACAGATGCAGATTTTTCTTTTGGAAATGTATTATTACGCCAAACAAAGAGTTTAGCATCTCACCAAGTTTCAGAACTCTTCAATCAGTGGCTTAGGCTGTGCGTTGGTTGATCCATCAGTCAGTCATTTAAGATTAGAAGGTATAGAAGATACATAAGAAAAAAAACATGCTGGGTTTATTTAAAAAAAATAAGGAAAAGTTGAACCAATCAGGATACGTCATGGTGGATTGCCTGCGTCAATCAATCACAGTCTAATTAATACCGTACGTCTAGAGGAGTTGGCGATGACACAATCGTAGATGGAGACGGCTGGCTCCTAGATTATCTGGACGTTGATTTACCTACTAAGTTGTAGCCTGCGCTTACATCCTGGATTTAATATAATTCACATCGACATCACATCAATAGTTCAAAACGCGACACATCTTACTTGTATTTAGTGTGTATGTTTGTTGCTCTTTCACGCAAAAACACTCAATGTATTTTAATAGATTTCACAACAATATAGCCCCATAATAATTTAAATGTTAGTATTTAATGATCACACACAATTTATCCTACAAAATGCAATTTGGTTGGGAATCTTTGTAATAAACTTTCTGGGGCAATGTCCTCGTAAAAAATGAGCGGGAAACTGAACACTTCGTGAAAAACGGATCAAACTTGTATGTATAGATGGACAGATGATCTTGTTATAGCTGCCTGTTCACGGTGGATGCTGAATCCGATCGTAATACCTCAATCATTATGGGAGGCATATGTCTGGTAGTAGACAACCGATGGCTGAAATGATGATGATGAAGATTTGTATTATTGTGAAATTTCAATAAAATCATTTAAGTAGTTTGCTTGAAATAGTAAAATGACTCATCCATCCATTCTCATACACTTTTCGCATCGTTTAGAATATTAGCTGATATTAGTAAGGATAGTCTCAGTCTAGGTACTCTCGAAAGAGCTTGCATTCATTTCTTCCAATTTGAGTGTAATGTCGTTGTGGTAAATCTCTGCAGATACTTTTCTATTTCAAATGCAATATTTTCCTTTTATTTTGTTGGCTGGCTTTGCGACTGTGAACTACAAAGAGTGATATTGTGGATACTTTCACATTTTATTTGTTGCATTCGAGACACTATGAAACGTTTACTCGACATTTAATACTTTATAATTTATAAGTCAGCCTTCTTTCTCTTTTAAAGATACTAGCTGACTCGCCCGCGGTTTCGCCCGCTTTATGTGGTACTACAAATAATTTAAAACCAATAATTAATCATTAAGTTAATTTACTATACCGATAAATTAAGCGCATTGTGTCAAATAATTTAACTAATTATTATCGAAATTAATCATGAAATCATTTTAATTCTTTTATTTCTTCTTTCATTTGCTGTAGGTACAATAAAATGTATCCATTCCTTCTCTAAACAAGATAAAATAAAACAAGTTGGTGCCTTAATCCCTGCATCTACAGAGGTTACACAGTGATAAAATGCTTCTGTCGTAACTTGTATGGGATTATGTCCTTTTTGAAGGACAGAACAGAGGTCGAGGCTAACAAAAACTGACAAAAGATTAAGTGGTCGTTTTGTACGTACACTTCGGGTCGATTTCATCATAATGTATGGTAGTTTTTGAAATAGAAATTATAACAAATTTAACAATAACAGTTTAGTATACCTACACACAGTAGTACACAGACATGTTTTGCATAAAGTTCTAAGGCATGCAAAATTAATTTTAAACGACATAATGTAAAATTACTCATAAAATTATAAATCAGTAAAATTTAATACGAGTCCATTAAAAAGTCGTTTATTTTATAGCTTTGGTTGGTTTTTGTCTGGTGCATGTGATGTCAAGAAAGTAGGTACTTATTTCATTTATTTTTAATCAATGGTACTTTACTGGTACATACTATATACGTAGGTACAATAAGATTATCTTGTAGAGATTATATTATAAAACCTTTGTTTTGTAAAGTGTAGTATATCTTAGACGAAAATTCTCTAGAGGAAGTTGTAACTCGTTTAAAACAGCTAGTAAACATGAATAAAGAAATTTAATACACTGGGGTTGAAGCAATCTTGACATGCACTTGGATAGTTTTATTTATAATATTATGTTAGAGATTTTCCGTACAACTTGCCAAGTATTTTTTATTTTTGCTGAAAAGTTTCTTGAAAAGTAAAAAACTATAGCTGTCATTATTAGTGTTAAGCTATAAAAAGTTATAGGTATTATAACATAACTATACAAATATTTCAGATTTCTGAATTATTTTTTCTCCGTAATAACACAATATACATGACGAAACTATAAGGTAAGTTTGTGGTCTTTTAACGAAAAATATTATACATCGCAGGTAAAGCCACGGGGTGCTATGCAAATCATGCATATTTATTGTATTAAGTAAATTAAAAAAACATGTATTAAATAACTTATTCGTCATATATTAAAAACAAGTTACTTAATAACTTTGATAAGACCTCAAGATTCTAATAAATAAAATGGAAGAGATAAAATAAACAACCTTAAATATACTCAACTGAAGAGGTACCGGAAGTCTACAAAATAGCCACTTGTACACCGGAAAGAAGCGGGTAGCCATTACAACCGTAAACACTTAACCGATGTTTGAAAAGCGCTTATCGGCTCTTTGGTATAACTCGTATTTGACCAACGACTGGAGCTAGAAGCTCCTCAAACTCCTTACCCCAGTAAGAGAGTCCTTTTAAAATAAACTTTTGACTTACCTACTAAGGTTTATTACCTATTTATTTTTCCAGGGGAAAATTTTCAAGTGGTTAAAAATATGTAGGCTATTATACGATACAAAAGTGTAATTATTGGTGGATCTTTTATTGGAGGCAAGTTACAGATAGGTAGGTACATCTTCCAAAAATACGTGTAGTTCTCATTAAAAAAGCGCCTCGGATATTAAGATTTCCACCTCACGGTTCTAACACGATATTCAGTAATTATATGTATTTCCACGCCAAATAATTCCCGTTTTTTCCACATACAATTTCCACTTTTTCAAAAAACTCGCATAGACATAGACTCACTTACCTTTCTTTTTATTTCTATTGACATAATTAATAAAATAATCAACATTTTAGCCCAGTCAAATTAGACACAAAAATAATATAAGCTGATTAGTACACGTTAAAATGTTTATGTTCATATAGGTATTGGAGTTTGCCATTGGAACAATACCACCGTATCTTTTGTTATGCAAAGTATACTCCAATAATATGCAAATGCTTTGCAATGTTTCCACGAATTGACGACCGACTGATATTGACAGGTTTGATAAAGTCAACAAAAATGAATTATTTAAAAAACCTTAACCAAATGAAGGGCAATACTAGCTCAATTTTTTTACCATTACCAAAAAGTCCTTTAATCCAACATTCAATTTCAAGTTGGTATGATCTATTTCTTGATAATGTGGTCCGGTTTTCCGTTTCTAAAAATCATTATATTAATATATTTTAAACATAAAACAATGAAACGAAACCTAGAATCACTTCCCTACACGCAAGTTCTTACAATGTAGTTTTACAACATAAATCTATTACTATTAGCACGCCATAAATGGGCCGGACCAAAGGATAATAAAATCGAAACTAAAACATAATATTCGGATTCAAGTCAGATTGAAATAAAAATATCTTATGACCTGCAATGACAGAAAACTGTGAATCAAACCACAGATAGAACCAACCCCCAGGACAGTAAAGTTGTTTATTGGCAGAGAATAAAAAAGGAAAATTCCGATGGTTGAGGTCCACGCTTTCTTGTGAAAATAAAGACAGTCATAAAAATAAATTTATCACTCGCAGTAAATAAGGCGTAACATATTGAGCTTTGAAGTTGTAAAAGATATCGGATCGCAGGACAGTCGTTACGGTATAAATACTACTGTATTTATGATTCTGTTTCGATAAGTGTAATTCATATCTTTGTTATTACGCTCATTTTATTACATTTTATCCACAAAATAAATATTTCATTGCATCTTAGAAACAAAGTTTCTAAAATATCAATTACCTAACCTAAGTATGTAGATTTATTATTGTATTTTATACTAGAAAAAACAACAATCCTTTCCATTCTCTAATATAAGCTTCATTATTTTATAAGAAAGGAATTAAAAATATAGGTTTCTAACTGTATAATTTTGAGCCAAGAGTAAACTATATTTGTCTCACCACTTCGTCATAATTACCTTGAAAAGTATCGTACCAAAACAACACCACAAACAAAATATAATTACGTCACATCACTGTAATTTCAGCAGTGTACAATTTAATCCAATAAGTCAGGGTGGAATTTAATCGTTCTTGTCGTGAGAATTAATAATAAACAATGCTAAGTTGACGTTTCGAGGGATGGGTTAAGCCCAATCCACATTGTGGTTCAGATGGGATGCGGTCACGATTAAGGCCGGATACTGAAGACAAATATTACTTACGATATGCCTTATTTGTATGAAGATAGGGGCGAATCTTTCATAGTAAGTTTTCTGTAAACGTATAATCTGGTTTCTCTTAGCCTATCTTATTTCTTTTATTCATAAGATTGGGCATGGCCTTTTGTAATAAACGATGATCGATACTCGCGAGGTATCGAAATGTTAAAATGCACGCAGAAAACAGTTTAAACTTTTTCCTTCAGGTTGTCTTTTTAAATTTTTCTTACTTTTATTGTTATAAGTATAAAAATACCTATTTTGATTAATGAAATGGACAAAACAAAGGTGAATGACAGTACAAATCGTATCCCTCATGTTAGTAAACAAAGTTAAGCTAACTGTCTGTCTTTACTTTGCAAATTCTCTAGACTGTATCGTTTTAATAAAGCTTTCATGGACTGTCTCGTTTGCGGCTGTGTGTGGGCTCAGCGAATTGCTTTACATCACACAAATTATTAAAGCGTAGGGGTAAAGATGCTGAAATGAGCGTAGCTTTTACTGAAAAAAATATTTTACTACAACCATTATTAAAATATAATGAAATGAAGGTAAAAGTGAATTCTCACCAACACAGAGCTTTAACGTTGAAGGTGCCCTCGAAAATCATCTCACTTCAACCTCAACACGGGGAAGTGAAACAAAACGAAATGTCGTCACAAAAAGGTGTAAACCTGTAGGACAAGTATTTTAGTCATCATCATAACAAAACATTTACGTCACATAACTGGGCACAAATTTTAAAAAATGGATCCCTTTATAATTTACTAGCCGACCGCCAACAGCTTCGCTTGCTTTTTTCATAAAATATAGCCTATAACCTCCCTCGATAAATGGACTATCCAACACTGAAATAATTTTTTAAATCGGACCAGCGGTTCCTGATATTAGCGCGTTCAAACAAACAAACAAACAATCAAACTCTTCAGCTTTATAATATTATTAGTATAGATTCGGAGATTATTACCACCACGCTTACCAGTCTGGTTGATGATCGCAGTTAGTAGCTGCAGAACTCTGAACGACACTTTTGTGATGATCGCAGTTAGTAGCTGCAGAACTCTGAACGACACTTTTGTCCATTTCGTGACAAATTCAAAAGTTGGTTGGTATCACAACTACAGGAAGAGATGGGATGTACTATTCCTAGGCCAGCAAACACACGGCACTTGCAAGTACGTTAAAGTTTTATAATATCGTTGACGCAAAGCAAGAATTCTAGGAAACTCATTTCCATTGATTAAATATTAATTTGAATGCTTCCGAGAAATTGATTCGCGGTCAAGAATTCTCGCCCTTTGGCTGTAAATAGGAACTAATTTTAAAACGAGGTCATGATTTGTGAATCGCCTATTCTCTTTGGTCAGATACTAGGTACCTATATAATAATGTACTCGTAACTTAAAAATAGAACTCGATACATAACGTTTAGTCGTAGGTATTATACAGCTTATCGTCCTCGATTTATGTACTACTGTGTTTTTAACCAGATCAGAGGTTTAGCTATAAAACAATCAGACAAGCAATTAATCAATCAAACTCTTACCGAAGTTTTATTATTATTGTCACATTATCTGGAGCATTATTTTCCAATAAAAATTAAAATTTAACCAAATCCACAATGTTTCATAGTTATTTTGATGCATGCGACTCAACGAAGATAGCTTTCCTTGTCATGCTGATTTGATTGATGTTGCGATTAACCCGTTCGCATGAAACACCTGAATTAAACAAAAATCTCCCACCAATATGGATGGATATGGAATACTCTAAAATTTGGGTTTGTAACAGAGCATGTAAAAAAAAATCTCATATAAAAACTATTTTAATTAGAGTAAAACGTTACATTTGTAGGCAAACAAAGCAACCGGTTCTTAAAATTTAATTGTAACATTTCAATGGACTAAAATATAATCGTAGGTAATAAATACCATGGAATTGGTAGTGTACATATTTGATAAATGATTCCGTGGTTTCGAAGAGTGAGTAGGTACAAAAGTCGCTATTTTTGACCCCTCAGAGGTTGAGGTTTTATTTAGATAGGAACAAAAGGATTCATTAAACCGCAGCACGCCATGATGAGTCGCGCTTTTCATTTTCGTATAATTTCGGCTTGGGATAAAGTTTTTGCCAAAGCACTTACTGTTTTAAAGCTCGCTGAATTGCTTACTAACGAACTAACAAACATTATCGAACGCAAACTTAGAACTAGGTCATCGACATCATCATAACACACTATATTACATGACATGAATGGATGAGATGTTCTGAGATGTTGGATTCTCCAATAAATATTAGTGTTTAGGACGCAGAAAAGGTTTTCACGTGTAGCAATGAAATATATAATATAAAATCGTTTGGCTTTATGTAGACAGGTTATGATTATTCTCACAACATATTATAACAAAAATACCAACCCGCACTTGGCCATCGTGGTGAACACAAAGAGTCCTAGAAGTGGGAACGTAAATAGATAATGATAAATAACAAAATTACAACAACTAGTGCTCCAAAATTTAAAATATCCCTGCATTTCTGAGCCGCCATATTAACATTAAATAGTAATTTCAGCTACACTTGCTGGTAACAGAATTATAGAAGCAACATTGTGGGCCTATTAAATGCAATGTTATAAGCAATAATTATAAAAGTAAGTGTTATGCGACCGCAGTTTACCCCAGACCTGTTTAAACATAAACGAGATGATTTTTTTACAGGCTTATTTTGCAGCATAATATTGAAACGTTTTGTATTTAAATTAGGTATTTGACTAATTTTATGAGACTGTTTAGAGAAAGAATCTTCAAAATATTATTTTGCTGTGAAAATATGTCTGTAAAATTTTATTCCTATCCACCGCGACTTTACACGCGTTATACATATTGTACTTTACAGAAACCCTCAAATGTATTAAGGATTTTGAAAGATCCTTCTCCAGTTTCGGGGAACATAACTTGTCATAATGATGTTGATTTTTAATTTAAAATAAGGCGATTTGGTCGCTAAGCCTTTTTTGTGTTAGTAGAAGTTTCGATTTTAGGTGTCATTTAAATTCAGTGGCTTTCGTGTGAAAGTGGAACAAACTTTTGGGTTTATATTATTAGTAGAGTTATAAGGATAGATGACCAAATAATACTCCTAATGAACTCTTCAAATACGTTGTCTGCTGCTCAGAATTGTGTTTTACTTTACGCCTCACGTCGACGCCTGAAACAACCTAATAAACTTGTTTATAGAAGGGAAGTCATTCCTCCCGCCTTCCCAATACATCCATTTACGCGAATATTTTGAGAAAATATCACAGCCGCTTTGTTTCGAAACATTACTTTTTCTAGAGATCTCAACTTTTCTCTTTGGCGATAAAAACTAAAAGTTCTTTTCACTTTTACATTTGCCTTACTTAGGGACAATGTGAGACATTTTAATATGCAAATTTTCATAAACAAATTATTCGTATTTAATCCCGTTTTATTATATTATAGATACCTACTCTAGAGGATGTCGTGTCGTAGCGGTTGACGATTTCGTAGCACCGTAGACGGTCTACGGTTTCGTAGCTCTTGTTATTTTGTTAACATAATCCACGCATTATTCAAAAACATTTTCGTGTCAAGATTTTATAAAAAATATATAAATAATATAATTCAAGGTATCCCATAATTGGTATTTGAAGCGTGTGTGTTGGCCGCAGCAAACAGAAAACAACGCCGAAGAAAGTTTTCCAAAAAACGTATACGTAGTCAAATTTACATAGAAAGTAATATCGTCGGTAATTTTACTAATCTTTGACAATCGCTTTAAAAAGTTCATCATTAAACAGAATTTCCTTTGATCGATTTATTTGCGTGCAATAAATTTGCAGTTCTTATTCCAGCCAATTCCGGTTCCCTAAAGTTAACTCCTAAATCAAAAAGACAATCTTTCTTATATCGAACAAAAACTTTTAAGAGATTTATATCTAGTGCCGGTGAAGTAAGGCATCAAATAATTTTATTCGCGCGCTTTTGTGGCTGAAAATATAGGGGTTAAGACTTTTGTTCAAACAAAGGAGAAAGTTGAATTAAATTGTGTTGTAAGCGAGTAATGGCTTAAAAATGACAAAAGTGACTCTTTGTGGTGGCAGAGGAACTGTAACATAAGTAATTAGCAAGTTTTTGCTATATTTACGTTTGTATTCAACAAAGATGACACTAATTCCCTGAGAAAATAAATAACAACGTGTTTAGTAAATATTTTTATTACAACATAGATCCGCCATGAGAATTTCATAAATAAACAATTATATTATTGTCTTATTATTTATTTATACAAGTTTTTCGCAATTTATCAATGTTCTAGCGTGTTGTTATTTCAGGTTCGGTTTTATTCGAACTATCGCAATAATTAAAAAGAAACATATTTTTCTTTACATTTTATTAGGGTAACTTAAAGTTTTGAAAGTAAAATATATTTATTGCCCAACTTACCTTGGTATTACGTCTTAAAAATACCTATGTACACCTGATAATTCATTGTTCAACTACCAAAGATTTACAACCGAGAATGCGCCAAATATAACCTCATAATTTATTGTAATGCAGCAAATTAATAAAATTAATGACCGAAATTTATTTGACATTAAACACACATTGCTATGATAATAATGCATAAACTATTTAGGATGTAAAAGGTATGGTTGAATAATGAATGAGACATTATATTTATCTTCAAACGTTTTCGTCCCACAAATTTAAAATTGCCTTACGTTACAATGGATTTTTAATGGGAATTAAAACATTGGTAAATATTCTATAATGTCATAAAACATTTCTCTAATAGCCATCTACGATGTTGTGTCTTAAATTTACTATACGATAGGCTATTGAAATTCTTGCTCCAGTAATTATAAGACGTGGCCCCGTACAAACATAATTTAACGCGAGCGGAGTCACGGGCGCAGCGATTTAGTAGATAAATCATGTTATATACAGTTATATCTGTACTTAATGATTATAAAACGGTATAAGAAAAATTACAAGATCACAACGTAAATTGGGTGGCGTGGGTTCGACTCCTACTCGAGGACCAAGGTTGTGATCTTTTAACTTTTCCTATACTTAGATACCATTTTCTAATTATTTAGAAAACTCAAGTGAGAGTCAATCACTATAAAATAAATATGAGTATATCTGTACTGTCTGACTGAACTTTAACGAGTTTATAAACAAGTCGTGGTGTACCCAGTCAATCTTTAATAAACTGTCACCTACACTGCAAAAAGTATAAATTACAATTTAAATTAGATTTAAAGTTTATGTTGCTCAATGATTGGCTTGCTTTACAAGTCAATAATATTTGTGTCTATAGGTACTTAATTTGTCAGTTTTATGCTTTTTTGTGTTTTTAAGACAAATTAAGCTGAGGCGTCGTGAGATAGTTAGTACTTCGATTTTATTCCCTGTATTAGAATGTAGATAGAAAATTCATCAAAAGTTATCCTTCTCAAAATGATGAAATTCACAAAGACATACAAATTTTATTACCATATAAATCTATTTAGTTTTACTTAACCGAATATAAATATTCATAGGTTTCGACAAAAATTCAAAATAGTTTTTAATTTGCACAAGCATTTTTCAGCATATAAAATAAACTATGAATGAGAGCAATTTAGATGCAAATTCAGTATAATTTTTATGCAGAAGCTCGCAGAAGGTTTTATAAATATTCCTTTGATTTATACGTTACAATGCACAAGTCATCATCATCATAACAATCACCCTTATTTTACATTCTGCTGATTACACATTACTCTTGACGAGAGAGATAAGGCCTAATTAACCACGCTGGCCAAGTGCGGATTGGTGAATGACACATGTTTTTCGAACGTCTCTAAGTTCTCAGAACATGTCGGTTTCCTCAGAATGTTTGCCTTCACTGAAAAAGCAAGTAACAAAGCGCATTCTCTTAGCAAGAATCTCTCGTCTGTGTCCCTGCAGTGAGAACGTACAATTGGGGTTATTATAATGACTACATGACAAACTCACAAACATGTGCAAAACAATTTCACCAGGGCTATTCTATATTTAGCAGTAGGTACGGCAGATGTATTGTGGAAAAGCGCCTTGTTGAATATCAAACGAAGCAACATTTCTATTGGACCATATTGGATGTCATATTGCCTACAGCACTACGGATATTTGAATGACTAGAAATGGTCCTTCCATTTCTAGTCATTCAAATATCCGTAGTAAATGCATGCACCTAAAATGGCGCTCAAATTCTTACTTCCTTACTTGTATATTAATTAATTAATCTAAAACAACTTAACGGACTTTGATGCAGTTTTAAATAGGTAGAGTAACAAAAGGAAGGATTATAAGTAAAATTAGCTACGCTAAGCGAAGCGAGGGTGGATCGCTAGTAATTCATAAACAAAAAATACTGTAAACGTAAAATCGAGTCAACCTATTAATATTATTATTGCTGTTATACCTACACCAGGAAAACCTTTTACCTGTAAAGTGCACAGCAAAATGCCGGTAGCCGAACCCATTACATTAATAACACATAGTCGTGCACTCGCCTATTACAGCGCTGCCCATACTCAATAGCATTGCTGTATTCGAGCTACCGTTGCGCTTTGTTACTTCAAGCTTTTAGAGCTAACAAAAGCATAAAAGCTGTGTGGTCGAATTAACTTTACATGCAAACTCGTAGAATCCACGGTGCGCGTGGCCTATATTATGTTTTATTTATTTATTAAATGTTATCAACACGCTAAGCACTATGACATGAATATATTACTCAAAGACTAGAATAAATATATAATTACGCTAACATAGCTAAATACGTATTTTTCTTCCCACCTTAAATACTTCTACATATATTTAAATTAAAAGTGGCTCTCTCACATAAAACCTGTCCCAAGCTATATTAATGCATGGTAACATTTATTAAAACGAACGACATATACGAACAACAACAGTAACTAGTGTTACCATAAAAGCCTAATCTTGTTTTCATAATGTAAGTACGTAAACAAACCTACGCTCTTCCTGAAAGTGTGACTGCTTGATGGTAGATACTTACGGAAATACTGTTTATATTGCGAATAGGAAACCCATTTATTTGAATGTCAGTAAACTGTATAAAGGACATTATACAAAGCTATAAGTTTCAACATTGTTTCAAACGGACACCATGATTGATGAACTCAGAACTTCGCGCGTTGATTAAACAACCGTCATTCTAAACAGTTCTAAAGGTAGTCGCTCATACTAACCGATCCTTGGAACTATAACCTGACAAACAAGATCACCACTTGCGGCTTTGCCCGCGTTTTAATGTAGGTACTTCTTCGCGTTATAGTAGATTTTCCCGCAGTAAAAAATGGACTATGTGTTCTTTGATATGTCAGCTATATTATTGTCAAGATTTATCAACATTTTTCAGTTTTATAAATGAATTTTACTTTACTTTCAGTACATAATATTTTCATTACAAATCCATAATAGGTTTATAAGATTTTTTTTTAATTGCTGTAAACTTTCCGAAAATGATAAATAGTAACGTACGGACAGGAAGACAATATAATATGGATTTTTAAGCTATCCTGTATACTAACAAAGCAAGGCGTTTATTTAACTTGTTACTGGTTATGCGAAATAAGATGTTGCCGGGTAGCTGCCACAGCGGTCCAATCAGTGACAACCTTAAGACCGAAGGGCGAAGGTTCAGCCACGAAATGGAGCAGTGATTGGCTTTTGTTCATTTACCACGTTTGCTTGCTAAGTCAACAACATGATACACTTTCACAAAATAACTATTAGAGTTATAAGTTTGAGTTTTAAGTAGGTATTTATGTGTCAATAAAATCAATCAAGAAATAAAGAAAGTATATAACGTGCGCAATTAGAAATGAGTTCTGTAAATGGCGTCCGCTCGCATGCGTTCTCGCTCACTCTCTATCGCTGTCTATACTTTTATCCTTGTTTTGCCAATCGTACCATACCTACCCGCCGCCATTTACAGAATTCATTTTCAATTGCGCACGTTATAACATAATTTACGTATTTTTTGGCACATTACCTTCCGTGCTAGTTACAGACTGTGTTACAGCAAGGTTCCACGAAGACATAAAATACCTTACAAAGGAACACTATTGGTTTGTATAGTTAGTACTGTTGTATTCTATGTCTTCGTAGAATCTTGCTGTCACACAGTTTGGAACTAGCACGGAAGGTAATGTGCCAAAAAATACGTTTATTTCGCGTCATAAAATAAAAAATTAACAAACATAATCTTAGACTAAATTAATGACCATAAAAATGGTCACTAGGTACTCGGTTTATTTCTACTGTAGGGCATAACATTTACTACAGTAGTACCGGTCTTCCGCAGCGCCAGAAATGAGTCGGTGTATTTACACATATTTATGAGAATTCAAATACAATCGCGTGTATTTTTGTAAATTCACTTTCGCATTTGGTTCATACAGAAACTGTTTGTGGCACACGGCGACACGAAATAGCTTCTGATTTTCTATTGAACGTAATCTTACCCTAAGCGAGCAGCGAGCGAGCTACTCAAGATCTTATTTGACCGTTTTCTTGTTGGGTCTTGGAAATGAAGACACAGAAACGACATGCCCCGACCGTTTGGGCACTGAGGCTCGATTGCACTGGATATCTTTTCTTAGCCAGATTTCATGACTGTGAAATGTATAAATTATTGTGTAACATAGGTTTTAATTCAATGAGACGACAACTTATCATTTGAACATCTGATAATTTGATCACTGCAAAAAGTAATTATTGTTTTCTGGACATAGTATAGTTACAACAACCATCCGTTAAATATATTTTCCACAGCATATTTAACTAAGTAAACAACTTGATGAGTCAAAAAGCTTTGAACGAAAACCACATTTATTAAAAAACCAGGTATAATAACTCCGAAATTTTCTCGTCATATCAATCTTATACATTATATCCTACTTCTGGGTGCTGGTATATCCATGGACCTCAAAGGTATTAGTGGTGTTATCCTTAAAAACAGAACGTATAAATGGCGGGAATCGAACCTGACGACCTGTCCTGTGACAGTTTTAATTTAATTTTAATTCCCGCCTCCGATCGTTTTGGAACAACAAATTGTTGAAATGATGTATTACAATACAATACAATACAAAAACACTTTATTGTACACAAAACACATGAATATTAAAAACACAAAAAGAGACACGTACAATGGGCGGCGTTATCGCTAAAGAGCGATCTCTTCCAGGCAACCTTTGGATGGAAAAGAGATATGATACTTAAATAAGACAGGGGTGTACTAATACTTAAATCATAATCATGTTGAAAATGATAGAAGTTCAAAAGTTACGATATAACCTTAAAACCAGGTTTCCGTGAAAACCCGACTGTGGTCCTTAAATCGGCTGTATAAACATACCAATAAACGGCTGGTTTTGCCAGATTTACTCGCTGTGATTGCGAGATTACGGACGAAGATCAAAGAAGCTGTGGAAAGGAGTTGTTTATCTAAAACAGTTTAAATAATTCCATAGACTTTAGAATGACGACCTCTGGCGCAGCGGGCGAAGGTCCGCCTGCGACGCAAGAGGTTGCGGGTTCGATTCCCGCCTCGGAACAACAATATGTATGATCTGCAAATATTTGTTCCGGGTGTCTGGGTGTTGTATGTATAATAAAAAATATCTACTTATCTATGTATGTATATTATATTAAGTATATCAGATATCTAGCACCCGTAACACAAGCTTCGATCTTACCACGGGGCTAGATGTCGCTGTGTAAAATTGTCCAGTAATATTTATTTATTTTATTATTTATTTATTAATCGTATGCCCTGGAGAGAAGTTTTAGTGATTAAAAGGTTGATTCATAAACTTAGCGAAGGACAATAAATAAGTTAAAATATTGTTAATAAAATACGGTACTAATAGAAAATGAGTAGTGTAACTCACGAAAATGTTGTGATTTTTTAATATTAAAAATATTACCTACATGATTTATACAATGTCAGCAATTGTAAGGCCTGCTATTCGAGTTTTTACTGTACATAATTTGGTAAATTATGTATATTGGTATACCATGTACCTTTCACTACTTTTTTGTAGATGAAAGTGAGAACAAATGTTTTTGATAATTATTCTGCTGCTATTTCGAATTACTTATTTATGTATGTGTTACTAAAATATTAAACATCTTTATAATGCCACCAGCCTAAAATAAAGTTTTTCCCACCCTTCATTTATAAATACGAAAGAGAAAACTAAACTACCTTTTAAATGGTGACTTTTAAAGAAAGAATTCTTTTATCAACCGACGGAAACTAAAATACTAAAGCTAAGTCGTTTATTAACCTTGTTAGTTTTCCCATAGCGATAAATCCCGCGGGCATTGCGACGAAACCGCCGAATCTGTTACTGTCACTGAATGAATGGACTGTAGCAGATAAGGGCGTTAAAAGACTGTAATAACTCATGATAATGCACTTTGGCTTACGGAAGTTTAATTGAAATGACTTGCGGTTCCTTTCTCGACGCGTATTTGATGGGAGTTTTCTAAACTTTGTAATAAGTTTATTAATCTAAATTAGGATTTTGTGATGAACGTTATGTTGTCCACATTCGTCCGGGATTTATCAGTTCATTTTCGTCCCGCACTCCGATTGTTGGCCGCATTCGTCCCGCATACCAAATTTAATGTAAGTACAGTTAACGCAGAACATAACAGTCAACATAAACTTTACTACCCATGTTCATTCATTCATTCGTTCGATCATTCATTTCGTTCAAAACACACTGATGCTCAAGAACTCTGCTTTCAAACGTGTAATCCTGATTTAAGACGCTATTTCAAGAGAAAGCCTAGTCTAGGATTACGTAAAGTACACAAGCATCTTTGAGACCCTTCATGAGAACTTGAAAACTACATTTCCAGCAGTTGGGCCTCAAAGTACCTTTGCCATACGAAACCGACATTCTCAAAGTGTAGCAAGTTGTTGTGGCTTACAAAACTTCATTGGATGTTTGTGACCGTAATTCACTGGTGACTGTTATAAGGAAACTGTCGCTATCTCGTTGAGATGAAATATAATCTAACCAGATATATGACCCATTAGCTTACTCAATTGCCGAGTCATACTTCTTTATTTATGTCTATTGTGTCGGTTAGTATGTTCTTTATATAAATTACTGGCTGATCCGTCCGTAGCTTCGTCCGCTTTATTCCCATGTTTTGTCACCTTTTAAACCTTCCTTGGGCTACTAAGACTATTTTAAAACCAAAAGCAACTAAATCGCCCAGCCGTTCTTGGATCATAAAATGATAAAGAAAGTGGCATTGATATTTATATATTATTTCAATTTTGTTTTGGATACTTAATTATAGTTATTATAAGTATCTGTTTATCTGCTAATTATTTTTAAATGAGTAACTATTTAGGTTTTGTATGGTTCCCAAAACACCGATAATTATTAAAAATAAATAAACAAGAGCTACTTCGTTTCACATTAATCCGGGTTCAATTAAAAATTAACAATTTATCTCGAATTACCCGAAAAAATAAGTACAATTTGCTCAAGAAACTAAAAAAACATAGATTATACTCGATTCTACTGCCCGATCCTTGTGCAACTCTGGAATCAATAAGTTTAATTGTACAAAAGCACATTTCAATCAGTTAGCTAGTTAGGAACACTTGCTCACTAATTACGGATCTTTCCTAGACTTATAAGTTCCCTAAGTAGCTAAGTAGTTTGGCAGCGTTGAAATAAGCTCGGAGGTTGACTTGAGCGAGCAAGTCACGACCACACGGTAAAATATATCTTAGCACTGCCAATATACATAGGAGTTATTTGACGTTTTAGTTGATTTAGTTGGGGACCGTGTGTGTAGAATTTCTATTTTAAAGAAATATTGCAGTGCGCTAGCTCGCAAAACTTTAATAGAATCTATATTTATAATTTAGGTATATAAATCAATGCCACTTTTCGTTGTTATTTTGTAATTCATGAACAGATGATTTACAACGAATGCAAAACCGTGGCAATAAGTTACTTACTTGATTACTAACTGATATACTATAATATAAATCAATGAGTTGTTTATATCAAATCATCTAAGGCCTATTAGTTCTATTCGTGCCCAGTTACCACTCGACACACACGTCGGACATGATTTATGTGAGCAGATAGCTCTTTTATTATGTCCCGGTTATACATTTGTGTGATAAAAATTATGACCAATATCAGCTAGGTAGGTTGGTACTTAAGTCTTTATTTTGCATCTAAAATTCACACAAATTTCAAGCTGCGAGTTCACGGCCCCGTTTAATTTTCGTAAGACTTTAAAATGTTTGATCTACTTTACTAAAAATCGCAAAAAGACGGGCATTTTCCTGAAAGGGTAAAAATGAAATCAAGGAAAATACCTTGGAATTTTATTCTTGTATTCAACGTTCGATGTTTTGTGTTCGTGTTTATTAATTAGCAATGGTTTAAAAAGAAATTGTGTCAACAAGAAAACGCTATGAATTTACATAAGAAAATACGAAACTGTGCCACGAAATTATTTTTAACATTAATACAAGTAAATGAGTTATTTTTATTTACCGTTGAAATATTTTCTTTGATGTTGAGTTATGGGCATGTTCATTAGATTATGTTTACAAAGTGTCCATATAATGTGTTAATAGCGGAAAATGACTAAATCAGAAAATTTGAAATTTATCGATCTTTTTTATTTTATTTGGAGAACAAACCGTTATAATATCTTAAAACTAATCTACTTAAAAAACTACAAACCAAATAAATGCTCATAATAATTAATATTGATAAAAGTTTTCTTGCTAAATATTACATACTTAAATAGGTATGACAACATAAAAACAATAATAGTTTTCACCTTTAAACCATTTAAAAAAACGGAATATAAATAAAATAAGTTTACAACTTTTTTGAATTCGTTACCCTCTACACAGAATATTATGACAAAACAAATTAAACCCAAAATCCGGTTAACCCCTAACTAAACAAGAACACTCATTTTTGGAACCCACGCTTCAATCAAAACAAACACTGTAATAAAATTTCCACAATGTTATCAAACGGTCACAATAATTGAGTTTTTAATAACTAATGTTACGACTGTCCTTCAAACTACAAACAATAGTTATTAGCTCGGTTGTATCACCGAAGGATGACTCTTGTTCTTCTACATATTTTTCGATCCCGAAAGAAAGCCTGAGCATATTCCTCTCTCATTGAATAGTTACAAATAAAATAATGAGAATAATAGATAAATACAGTGTAGAATTTTGGCAAAGGAAATTAAATAATTAACTAGAAAATCCACTAAAATTTTGAACGATTCGCTTGAAAAGCCCTACCTAAAGCTCGTTTTAATCCCAGTGTGGCTCGAACCTTACTATCACGAGTATGCAACACCCTGTATGTTAGCACAAGTGTGTTCATATTAATTAAAGCATGTAATCACGTGGCTTAATTAGAATTTCCACACCGTGGCCAATGCTCCTGCGCTGCCCTCTGGAATTTGACACAATTAATCACCTAGGATGGGAGACTAGCGAGGCTAGAACAGCTAGACAATTCTGCAATAATACAGCGTTTTTTTACTAATGTAATTTGTTTTTGGTGTGTTGCGTGATATTAATATTCTTTAAACATTAACCGATAAAATATAAAATTTTAATGAGTAAAAATATTATATTTTAGAACAATATTAATATTGTCATGGCAATCATAACATTACTGAATTACTCTTATCTGTCAGTTATGGTTACTAGTTTTTTTTGTATTTATACAAAACAGGTTGGCTTTAGTCATCATTGTATAAATAATGCCTTCTACCTTACCTTAAACCTTAACCTTCTAGAAAAAATATATCGGAAAGTACCTACATTTCAAACAAACAAAATCACAAATATTCATAGTAGAAAAATATTAAACCATCTCGAATATACCAACTATTTAAGAATAGACAATGGCCAGCATGGAATGAGAACTCATCTCAGTTTCAGAGATCTTTTTTCCTGATAAGCCCTTTGTAGATTGCTAATCTGAATTTGAATAAAGAAATAATTACTTCCATCCGTACTCGGAATGATTGTAAAGGGCTGATGAGTTTCTATTCTAGGTTCTATTCACAGATTAAAATTGTCTCTGGTAAAGTTTTTATTCCCTTTTTATAATATAAATAAATGATTGTATAACTTCGGGCTTAGAAATCAGTTCCGATAGTTTATTAAATTATAGTCTGTCCGATCAGTTCCGATAGTTTATTAAATTATAGTTATTAGTCTGGATCGCACAGCAACATATTTAGCCCCGTGATAAGCGTAAAACAACTTGGGTACTTGATATAATAAATAAAAAAAATATTAATAAGACTAAGCTAGACAATATTATTAATAATCATAACAAAGTTGAATTATACTATTATACTATATTATAAACTTAAATTATCAACTTAATTTAATAATAAGCACAAGGAAAGTTCATACACATTTTATCAGTCCGTTCATTGTTAACCTGTTTTTGTCGACGGTCCCCAAAGGTTCCGAGAAAAATCATAACAATAAACACGTTGTCACTACAAACGTTACAAAGATACAGCAAAGACGCAGTGGTCAGAGGTCCGAAGGGTCCTGTGATTGATAGTACCAGTGACACTACAGAATGGAACACCCGCCCCGGAATGGAACTTTACGTGACGCCATTATATTATCTTTTCTAATTTATCCGATGATATCCAAGTTCCTTGCACCAGTAAACATTGGGCACGAGGCTCTGAAGAATAATGGGAAAATAAAATGAGGAATAGTGAACGCCTGTCTTCATTAATTTATTTATTGCATACATATGTAATTTTTTTTGCTTGTAATCCATCACTTTATAAAAAAAATCCGCTTCTTAGAGAACTGCCTACCAGGATGTTTCAGAAAGAGCTAATTGAACGCCCTTACAGGATAAATTACATTGTTACACTTTTAACCACTTTTTAGACCTAAGGCAAATAAAACACTGGCCCGCGCAAAACAAACGATAAGGATCAAATCTTATGCAGTCAGATAAAACCTGCTAGTTGTGTTAAATAAACTTGAAAAAAAACCTATCACTTCTTTCTTGAAATATCTTATTATTAAATCACAATTCACTTTCCTGGGTTTGCTAAAGCAATAGTACCGTTTCAACCGTACATTAATCATCCACACGTATAACAAAACTGTCACGGTCGTCTGTTTGTACGAGAAAAATGTCATGTCACAGCTGACTGAACTCGGAGAAATATGTTAAGCATTTCATAACTTTATTAGAGAAGTGGAGATGTTCAAATATGTTTGTTAGATATGGCATTTAACATTATGTTATATATATTAATTAATCATACCACAAATAGAAAGATATCTTTACAGCCGAAATAAAGGTGAAGATAATAAATCCCAATAAAAACACATAAATCACCTAGGTAGTTCTTGACTTAATAGCTTTTCGAACTAAAATATTAATTACTCGATTAAAATTTGTCTAAAGTTAAACAAAATAAATTTGATGCCTAAGAAATATTTAGCTACAGGCTTTACTTAAAACAATCAATTAGAAAATAATTAAATCTGTTTGCTTTACGAAACTTTCTGAATTAACCTTGTCTTGACGTTTTGTAAAGGTTAACCCTGTAGGCCGTGGCGTAGGGTGGAAAATACGATGAAACTTTATCGAATTAAATCCTGAGGCTAGATCCTTGGAATTTCCTTCTTTACATTTAAGATTAGTTTTTCTTTATTTCTGGGCTGCCAAAACTTGGTCACCGCGCGTAATAGATTCATTTTTTATTCTGGTACCTGGGAACTTTTTGTCCTGTATTTTTGCGTGCGATTTGGAATGTTTATTTTAGTTTAAACGAGGTGAATATTGTCATAAATAGTGCATTTTACTATCGTCCGCTTATCGGGGTGGCTCATTCAACATTTCCCAAATTTTTTGCTCCATCTTTCATATAACAAAGACACAATCCAGATTAAAACCTTAGATCTCGATGTTTCAAATAATTTATTTAAGCTATAAAAACTTAACACGGATTTCATTTTAGTAGTTCGAACTCTGAAAATCCTTACCTTTTACACGAAAATCAACTTAGGCCGTTTGTAAAAGACAGAGGGGTGCGGGTTAGGAGGGGAGGGTACACCGTCGCCACAGCATACAGTTAAGTTACTTCCCCGGCGCTCTCATGTGTACGATCCGATCACGGCCCGTAGCACACAATTTGTTTGATCTCGTGTGATGCTCTCTCGCTATTTATGGCGAAGGCCGCCTGATGACGACCGCACCTGGCAATGACATACAGCTTAAACACTAGCTTAAAATAGAGCTAAGTTTGCGTAGGCAGCGCGACTCAGGAAGAGTACACCCACTGCCGACCGCACAACGTTTATAATTGTAAGAAATGTGGGCGCCATCTGAATAATGATAGGATATCCGTTTATCCATTGAGTTACGAAGGTCTGAAGCATCCCACATAATTACATTAGGCATCCAGAATGAGTGTTCATAGGGCGATTCTTAGGTACATTTTGCCGGAGTAATAGCCGCAATAAAATGTATTGTGTGCTTCACGATCTCCAGGCTAGATCCTAAGTAAGCAAAACCACTGTTATGTAGATCGGTTGAATAATTCCTACTAGGGTAGGTAAGATTAGGGTTTTCTCGTACAATTTTTGTTCAAATAATTACTTATGCACATCTTTTTTCACACACGGTTTTCACTGATTAAACAAACTTTTCTCTTTGTTTCAGAAAGCTGCTGAACACCCGCTGGCTACTAGAAAGTATGCCAACAAAACATGTGCCAGAAGTACGACTACTGGAATACAATGCCTGCCAAGAACGTTATTTCGAAATGGCTGCGGGTAAAACAAGGAAAACATAAACACTCACCATGGCGCTAAAATGCTAACCGTATGAATATGAACGCCACGGAACCAGACATACTCGTGGCAAACGGCCAGCTGGACTTCCGAGGGCCAGAGTACACGCTGGAACCTTCTGGCTTCTTCAACTCCGTCATAGAGTTCAACATCTCCTTCGAGAACGGGACCTACAACGCGTCAGACAATGCCGAACTTTGGGACGACTACATAACGCTTTTGCAAGATCGCGCGGTGCTAGTCGCGTTTCTACTTTTATTTTCCCTGACGACAGTCTTCGGCAACATGCTTGTGATACTCGCCGTGGTGCGAGAACGCTACCTCCACACTTCCACCAACTACTTCGTGACGTCACTAGCGGTCGCCGACTGTTTAGTCGGATTAGTAGTGATGCCGTTTTCAGCCATGTATGAAGTGCTTGAACATACATGGTTCTTCGGTGTGGACTGGTGCGACGTTTGGCGATCCCTCGACGTTCTGTTCAGTACAGCTTCTATACTCAACTTGTGCGTGATCTCGCTAGACAGGTACTGGGCTATAACCGACCCCATAACATATCCGATGCGAATGAGCGGGCGTAAAGCCGCCTTCCTCATTTGCGCGGTGTGGGTTTGTTCCGGAGCCATATCCTTCCCCGCTATCGCATGGTGGCGCGCAGTTCGCACCGAAGAAGTACCAGACCTAAAGTGCCCGTTTACAGAAAACTTGGAATACATAATATTCTCGTCGACAATATCTTTTTATTTGCCTCTGTTTGTGATGGTGTTCACGTATTACCGTATCTACCGTGCAGCGACTATACAGACGCGGTCTTTGAAAATAGGGACGAAGCAAGTGATGAGGCCGAGTGGGGAATTAGAGTTGACTCTTAGGATACATAGAGGGGGGACTATGCGGCAGAGAAGTGCGGACGTGTGTCAGGGGGTGTGCACTCCTGAGGAGGCGGATCAAGAGCCTCTAACCGCGTTACAGAATAATGGACTGTCTCGATCATCGACTAGACTCACGAATGTAGCTAACGCGAAGAACTTGCCAAAGAATTTTTCTTTATCGCGTAAACTAGCAAAGTTTGCGAAAGAGAAGAAGGCGGCTAAGACGTTGGGGATAGTGATGGGGGTGTTCATAGTGTGCTGGCTGCCGTTCTTTGTGGTGAACTTGTTGTCGGGCATCTGTTCCGCGTGCATCGCTCACGAGGAGATCGTGAACATGGTGGTCACGTGGCTGGGGTGGGTCAACTCCTCCATGAACCCGGTCATCTACGCCTGCTGGAGCCGGGATTTTAGGAGGTAAGTTTTTTTTTTGTTTTTTTTTAATAATTTTCATTTGAGTCAAACCGATAGGTACAACCCGCTTAATTTATAAAAACCGTGTACGACAGCTTAAATAGGTAAACGTAAAAGTGTAAAGAGTGAGTTGTCCACAGTTTTTCGGATTTTAATTACCGAACAATCCATTAAACTACTAAAAGAAACGCGCCAGCAGAAACTTTCACCTGAACATATAAAGTTTTGACATTATACTCTGCAGGAAATAAACTTTCTATTAAAAACATTCCTTTTATGTCCATTCCGCAATAAACTCTCATAACTTATCCAAACTGTATAACATGTGTTTTGAACTGTTCAACGTTTTATCTTCTAAAGAACGAACTTGTGTTGTTTTGCTTGAGGTTAAACTTGTGACTGTTTTACGTCACAAATTTTATTTATTAACTTTTAAACTTAATTTGAAAAAATTAAATGGTTTCAAATTGGAAGAAAAAATTAACACCTCCAAGGTCTACATGATTAAAAGTTTTTGTTTTGTTAAAACAATAATAATAATATAAGAAGTAAAATTAAAAAGTTAATTCTTAGTCCTAATCCATCTGATTTTATTTAGTTTAGGTATAACATTAAATAACGTAGAGGTATAGGTTTTACAGAGATTAATAAATATATATGATCGTAAAAATAATAAATTTAGATTTTATTACATAAAATCTTTGGATTAAATAAAATCAACTACAACATAAACACCAATGTACTTAAAAATACATTAAATTATTATTATTTCATAAATTTCTACTTTAATGGCCTGCTATAGTTTGAAGGATGGTATTTGGGCTATCCCCCACCCTGCGATTTAGGGATAGATACTGTAAATTATAATAGGTACCTAATAACTATAATGGGTTGTTATGATGACGATGGTGACCGTCGTATAAACTATCTACATTGTTGACACTACCACACCATTTGTTAAGTTTCGTAGTGTCATCATTTCTAATGGCACATTTGATAATTTATGTAAAAATGTTATAAATAAAGATTTATTATTATTATTTATGATTTAGACCTGATTACACCACTCTCTGTTTGTAAGTTTAACATTCCGTTATGTTTAATGACGGACAGTCTATATTGATGGACTGTTAATTACTTAATCGGATGTTAAACTAACAAACAGAGTGGTCAAATTAAACTCCTTACTTTTTGATGACGGAACAGTAATAATGGCCGCCCTGTCAAACGTAACCCCATTGCCGTGTGCTACGTGACCTGCCTTAATACGTGCGATAAATCAGATAAAAACAGATTCCGCTGATACATCGGTAAATCATCTGCTTCAATGAAAAAGGTTCAACTTGATTGAGTACCTTTATTTGTTGCTAACTTGGCGTTTTACATAACCGAATGTGAGAAATTACAGTATTATTTTATTGTACCCAAAACCATAGACAAATATACCTGAATTTCTTCTACATGAGAAGTCTATTCAGGTATATTTGTCTATGCCAAAACAGAATAGTACTCCCAGATATTCCAGATATGCCTTATGTAGTGTGTGATAGGCCTTATGTAGTTTCGATACGTTAATACATTGAAGGCTTCTAAGGGAATTCTAAATCAAATGGCACGCGTTAACTTTTTTGAGTAGTAGGTACCAAATGTTTACGTCCTGCCCTGTATAGGTAAGGGTGTAATATAGGTAGTGCAATTACATAAACATTAGGTACGCTATATTATGCAAGAACAATTTAATTGATGAATTCCAAAAGAAAGTAGAAACATATCAAAGCTTTGGTGGAAAATCACAATTAGTCTTGATTTATCAATTTTGCCGTAAACGAGTTCATGGAAGATAAAATACAATTTACTTCACAAGCCCATCAAACTGTAATTATCTGATCCTGCATTTAAGTAAATTAATAATTTAGCCGAGCTTTATTCAGCCCGCCCTTTTGTGAACGTTATTATCTTCGCTAAATTATAATTTGAATAGACTAAGGCTAAATGCAAGGGTAATCTTATTATGGCCTAGTTACTGTTTCCCTCTTAGATTATTTTATATAAATTTAAATATAGAATCTGTTTGGGTCAACGAACCTAAAGAATAAAAATAATAAATATTGTCGGATAATTCACACAGCCACTCAGTAGATATGTTCATACAACCACTAGTTTTCAGAAATATAATGCAATGACTTAACTTATTTCATTATTACCACAGAGTTTCTTGAAACTATTTGTTTTTGACCAAGATATTCTAGTATCGTCTGTGTAGCGTTGCACTCTCAAAATAACAAATACTGAGGATAATAATGAAACGGAGTTCATTTGAGGTTATTTCATCGTCAAAACTTTGTTTTATGATGAAACAGCAAAAGTTATCCGTTAAAATTTATGGTGATTTTCATTTCATAAAAAAGCCATAAAAGAACAGCTAACGTAATAAAAAGTTTGCATCAAAAATAACATTGTATAATATAACATTAATTTTATAAAGTTGTAAAAATGTATTGACCAAAGTTAATGTTGAAGGGCAGTCCAATTGATAATCGAGCTACTCTTTGTTTGCTTGATATATACGAAGGTAGTGTTACGGTTAATAAATAAATATTGCTGGACAATTCACAGAGCAACATCTAGCCCCGTGGTAACTCTAAGCTTGTTTTACGGTAGATACTAGATTTCTGATATAAGTATCTACTTAATATTTCATACATACATAGACATATACCTTATTATTAATATACATATATTTAACACCCAGACACTCGGAACAAATATTTGCAGATCATACAATTTTTTGTCCCGAGGCGGGAATCGAACCCGAAACTTTTTGCGTCGCAGACCTTCGCCCTCTACGCCACAGAGGTAGACACTACGTACTGACTGCATGAATGCTCCCCGTACTATTATCTACTCGTAATTATTATCTCTATATATTACAAATGAATCATTATATCGGTCATATCTGTTTTATGTTTTGAAGGAAAACTACAAGTCAGAATTTTAATGTAGGAACGCAATGCTCGTTAGGAACGTTAAAATTAGCTCTGTAATGAGATTTAATATTAAATTTACCAAACATTTAACCCAAAACCGGTGTTTGATCTAATCTGAATGAATTAAGCTTTTCATCTCGCCTGGCTAAGCTTACCAGCATATTACCGACCAACCCTCTAGATTAGGGTTAGCAGTTAGAAATTAATTTTACAATAAGCACCCGGGGTGAATTCGGATAGTTTCTGAATTTTCAACTATAGTTTCTAATGTTCGTATAATATATTGTAGACGCGACATTCAATTACGACAACAGGATAACTCTCGACGGAATACTAACATAAATAGTACTAAATTGAAAACTTTGGGTTATGAACAAACTCGTTCCATTTCACGATTTACTAAAAATGTTTGTTAGTGTAGTTAAATACTCGCTGGTTTGATTCAGTTATATCACTTCTTTTGTATTTAGCTTAAATCTTTAGACAAAAAAATCATTTTATAACAACGGGAATTACTCATGTATATACAAAGCTATTAACTAACTACACATAGAGATGATAAACGTCTTTTAGGTAATTCATTTACATACAGTTCGGCTTCGATACCATTTAATAAATAACTTATAATTTATAATCTAATTAGGTATGTAGGTATCGAATGTATGTATAGTAAAACCATTTCTAAAATGAACGCCCCTCTACCGAATTCTGTATTTTTTTTTCTGTGTATTCTGTTTTTCTGTATTTCCTCTCACACGTTGAAATCATCACGGTTTTGTGGAGGGGAGTTCATTTTTAGAATGGTTTTACTATACCTATATGTAACTTAAAGTGAAATAAAATTCTTTTTTTTTTAGTTTTTCCTTCACTTATAAGGCAGTTTTAATGACAAAACGCTGAATAATCGTCAGCTCATATCGTACATTAGCGTTGGAAATATTCTCCAAAGACGCGGCCTACAAGCGCCCTGTCACACTCCGTCTAGCTTAATTGCGTTACCGCTTGTAATGTAATCGCGTGCCCTGCGCCGGCTAGGGACGCAATCAAAACAATTTTATTATCCTGTTTCAAGGATAATAAAATTCTTCTCACTTTGAGAGTTACTGGACTCAAAAATTGAAAAAATATGACGGGAATCTTTTCCTATCTCATACAGACTTATCTTGCTGAGAAGAATTTTGTTTCAATACACGATGTAGTATATAAGTTCTTTATTACGCAGAGTTATCTACCCAAAGCTATGTATTACATACCAGAACCTATATAACCAGTCTAATTACTTACCAACTTACTGCGATCACCTACCCGCCCGGTAAACCCTTCTGGTAAACGTTGTGTTTATATCACTATCATAATAAGTTCTATTGGGGCGACCCTTACTTAGGTAGGTAGTGATATGTTATATGAATCATTGTGATTATGATACGAATGGTTTATATTCTTATGCAAACATCGATATCACAATCACAAATCATTAAAAGTTTTTTATAAACTTATTTAGAAAACTTGATTTTTTAAACACAAATTTAAATATTTCTTTAGTCAAAACTTAAATTGCTCTCGTTGTTACTCGAAACCAAGTGTCAAAATCACGCGCAAAATAGCGGCAAAGTTTGCGAATAACCAATAAATTACGAGGTCCCGGAAGTTAAAATTGATAAGGGACCAAGACATTTTCAACGAAATGATTCTAATATTGTTTTAACGTTTGTTTAGAATGCGTTCAATATTAAGGATCGTATTGATGTGACTTTGCTCGTGTCAAACTAAAATTAAAATGGCTTATGGGATTCAAATCTATAACACCACTTTTTTTATTAAATATCCCATAGAACACAAGCACAAAAACTTATTACGGAACTGATTTGAACGTACTTCGATTTTTACCTTTTTATATAGTGGATCATGATTGTTGTAGCAGTCATTTGACGTTTCCATAATAATGTTAATGAAATTGTATCAAGTTCTGGAAATATGTAAGTTTCGCCGGGTAAAATTCCATCAAACTTAAAGAGAAACTCATCCAATTCTGACTTATCAAAAGTGATACATTTATAAGACAAGGATCGACTAGACGCGATTATATTAAAACACTTTAAACTTTCGCTCCTCAGGGATAACCACTTCAACTTCTACTTAAGGGTAACCAGAGAAAAGGAAGACTTTAAATTTCCTAAATTTAGAAAAAAATCAAGTAAAGTTTTTATAATATTTTCTGCTATAAGTATCACATGACTCTGTTCTGATAGCTATTCGCGTATTTGCGTTTAAGCAAAACCGTTTTACTGTTATGGCATTTGGAAAAGTTCAACAAAAACAAATTAGAAATTCATGATTCAGAGAAACGACTGTTAGGTTAATCAAATATTGACTGTTTTGATTTCATTAACCTTTCTTATCTCAGATGTTGGCCGTCATTGTTTAACTGAGTTTATAAACCTTTTGTATTTAAGTTAGATTCAACAAGAAAAATTATTACGATTTCGTAGAAAGCCTTACTTGTAAAACAGTAAATTTAAAAGTTATTTTAGTCGTAATTTACATATAAAAATCAAGAAATTCTAACAAGATAATAACTGTGAATGGTATTGAATCTCATAAACTGTTTTGTTCTTCCGGACGTTCAGGACGGTTTATACATATCATTATACTTAAAATAATACTATACTTAAAATAATATACGAGGGGTGATCCAAAAGTAATGATAATCCATAATAAAAACAATGAATATATTAAAAAAATAAATTTATTTCTCAACATAGTCTTCTAGCAAGTCTATAAATTCAGTCCATCTCTTTTCTAAACCTAAAATTCCCTTAGAAAAAAAATCTTTATCTTTACTCTCAAAAAAGTCCTCAACCGCGGCCATCACGTCGCTATTATCGTCAAATTTCGGTGGATCTGGATCAAAATGGTGGATCCAGGTCTTGTCCATAGTCATAAAACGTGACAAAAAATTATCCTTGTCTGCCTGGAACTTTTCGAGATTTGCTCTTGACATGTCGACTTTTCTTCATTTGCTCGTCGTTTAACATTTTCGGTACCCGACGCGCGGAGACCTTTCTCATATGCAATTCGTTCGCAAGGATTCTTTGAATGCTGCCATATGAGATCCCTGTGACCTCAGCTACGTGCCTGATAGTCACTCTCCTATCTTCCAGTAGAATTTCTTCAACTTTTTTCACATTTTCTTCAGTGAGGGACGTCGATGGGCGTCTTTCGCGGTGTTCGTCTTCTGTCGATGTTCTTCCCAGCTTAAACTCCTTAGCCCAGCGTGCGACTGTGGAATATGGAGGAGAAGAGTCCCCTAATGTTTCCACCAAGTCGCTGTGTATGTCTTTGGTAGACATTTTTTTCAAGCAGAGGTGTTTAATGACAGCTCTGATTTCGTGTTTTCCCATTTTGATGTTCACACCTTGACAATTCGTATTCAAATGAATGTAACTCCCGGGAATCGTGGCCTATTTATATGATTTTTTTTTCCTGAAATACTGGATAACTGAGCAAGTGAATGATATTTTTTTTGTATTTTTGTGTGCACTAGAAATAACTGTTTATCATTACTTTTGGATCACCCCTAGTAGGTACTTAAAATAATAATAATACTTAAAATAATAATACTATACTGAAAATGATAATGAACAACAGATAGATTAGCACGGAAATAAATTTGATGTTTCATGACTTCATGACACATAACATAGCATAAACCTATAGGTAACCAATTCCAACAAGTTGAAATAAGAGGACCCGTTGGAATTAACCGATAAACTACATAAACAAATATTTAATTAATTACTGCATTATGAGCATACTTTAATGTAATTCCTCTAATTCAGAAGTTTCGCACGGATAAGATGAACCTTACACCTTTAATATTAATAAAAGTTTATTCATAAAATTACTAAAATAAATCAGTTCAGCCGTTCTTGAGTTATAAAAAGTGATAGACTCTCTTGCTTGAATTTTAAGAGCATGAATAAGTTAAAGTAGTTTTTTCGTCGCTTCACTTATACATCAAATAGCGCATACCACCAGCCTTACCTCACAAAACACCAAATCGAACTAACATATGGAAATTCTCAATGGACGAGAAACCCAGATTTGCTCGGAAATGTACGAATTGCCGCTGCGGAACACACGGCTTATTGCGGAATTAGGATAAGCAATTTATGTACGAGTAGAACTCAATTCAAATGCAGGTAAAATTAGCACAACGCATACATAAATGGATTCAAGATTCAGAGATTCAAATCGTATATTGCTACCAATCATATAGTATGAATATATACGTACCATTGAATGTTTCATTATTTTAAAAGATAAAATATAATCAAGCACGTACCTCTGTTCTCATAATTGCCAAAGGTAAAATCAGCGTGGAATCATATGTTTTTCTTGGAGTTTAAGCGAGTCATGAGAGAGTGGTTTGGCATTTGTCTTTGGACTTTACAGCAACTGTAGACCAATGGACTGGTAGACCAGGTGAGGAGATATCCATTCTTACCAAGATGCTCAACAATATACCCAGCTGCGAAATCCCTCATCCAGTATATTGATAAACGGTAATAGATCGTCAATTTCCGTGACAAGTGGGCCGGAAAATAATCTTTATCGTCGTTGGCGACGCTGATGCCTGGCATGGGTTTCGAAATGAAAATCTTGATAATTTTAATTACTTGTATTAATAAAAATGATAATCGTGACTTGGCGCTGAGCGGTTACAGAGGTGTGTGTGTGCGTATATACGCCATTTTTGAAAAAGTCGCGAGATTGCGTTCCGTTGCATGTTTCTGCTGTGTGTGGCCGCGACATGCCCCCGGCCTTGGAAGCTCCCGTTCCAAGAAGATAGATAGGTAGGTTCATGTAGCTCGTCGCAGCATCGATAAATCCTCGCCTTCATTGAAAAGTGGGCATATCTTTGGGTAGCTGCGTCTCACGACACCCGACGCCGTCTGGATGTCTGCCACGCGCGATACCCCGTCCCTTCCTGTGATGGTGTTGATAATTCTGCCGAGAGACCACTTCAGCGGAGGAAGATTGTCGTCCTTTATTACCACGAAAGTGTTAGGTTCAAGGCTGTCGACGTTTTCTCTCCATTTGCATCGTGTTTGCATTTCTGATATGTACTCCTTGGCCCATCTCGTCCAGAAGTTGTGTCGGATGTGCTCCACCCGCTGGAACCGGTTGAGAAGTCTCCCAGGATCGCCTCGCATGTCCTGGTACACCGGTGAAGTGAGTGGTCGGCCAACTAGGAAATGTCCTGGAGTGAGAGGGAGGAAGTCGGCAGGATCAGACGAGAGTGGGGATAAAGGACGGGAGTTGAGGACGGCTTCGACTTGAGCTAAGATCGTGGAAAACTGTTCAAAAGTCAAATGTGCATTTCCTAGGTTATTAAGGTGAAGTTTGCATAACTTTACTCCACTTTCCCACAAACCTCCAAAATGTGGTGAATAAGATGGTATAAATTTAAAATTAATAGATTGACTTACTGCGTACTCAGTTAAGTCAGGTGAGCATACTTGTAAAAAATGTTTTAATTCATTACTAGTACCAACGAAATTTTTATCGTTATCTGAATGAATTGTGTGCGGTTTACCGCGTCGTGGAATGAATCTCTTAAGCGCCAGAATATAAGCTTCACTGGATAAATCGCTGACAAGTTCCAAATGCACCGCGCGAGTGACAAAACACATAAACAAACAGACATTATAAGTTTGTTCGCATGAATTAAGAAGTTCGGTTCTGTCATCCGAACACGTAATTAAGTCATCTACATAGAAATCTTCATTGATTGATTGTGTAAAATTACATATTGTATAATCTTTTTTTTGTTTAATATTTAAAGGACCTGACACAACCCAACCTAATTGTGTGTTATGTAGGTACGGGCCGTTAGGTAAACGTATATTCCCTTCGCATAATAAATCCCAAAATATATCCGCGCCTATTAGGATATCGATTGTTCGAGATTTATGAAAATCGGGATCTGCTAATTGTATATTACCAGGAATACCGAACTTCGCATATTGTTCGGGCACCGCTGGCAACAAAGAAGCAATATTGTTTAGTACAAAACAATGTATTTGTGTGTTATAAGTGCTAGTACACGATCTAATATCAACTTCGCATATTTTTGTTGATTGAGAAATCGAGTTACCTACACCCCTTATTTCTTGAGTGGACTGTATTAATTGAATGCCTAATTTATCGCAAAATGATTGTGAAATGATACAACGCTCTGAACCTGAATCTAGAAGCGCGCGCGCCTTATGATAATTTCCGTAACAATCTTTAACACCTATTAAAGCAGTAGATAAGAGTATCGGCTGCACACATTGATAATTAGCACAGAGCGCGTCGATGTGCGTAAGCGCAGGCTCTGTGGAGGGAGATACCGGCTGCGCGGGGTGAGGGGTACGCATAGATCCCAACTTCACGTTATCAGTTCCGATCGCCGCCGCAGGAATGCCAATTGCACTAACTTCACTGTCGCAAATTAGTGAGTTGTGTTTATTGGTGCACTTCCTGCATGGGCCGAATCGACAGTCTGTTAACGCGTGCCCTGCGCGCAGACAGTTCTTGCAAAGATGTTTATTATCAATGTGTTTTAGCCTATCTATAATACCTAAGTTAAGAAATGTTTGACATGCGTAAAGTGGATGAGTTTTCGTGCAAAGTGAACATTGTGATTGTGACTTCTTTGATTTACCGGGCGGTTCGCTAATTGAAGTAGAAACGTTACAGCTTACTTTACTACTGTTGTGCGCGATCTGTTTATAGTGACTAGTGCTTGTGTGTGATACTAGTAACGTTTCTAACATATCCGCTCTGTCTCTCAAGAAGTCTAACAATACATCAACTTTCATAATATACTTGGAGTCACCAGATTGTTTTAGAAATAGTGATCTATGCTGTTCCCACTCGCGTTCAGTGGTTTTGTCCAACTTTGTGACAATAATGTAGATAATTAAAGTGTCCCAATGATCCACAGGCTCGCCTAACAGTTTTAATGCGCGTAGATTTTTTAAAACTGTGTCGATGAGTGATCGTAATGAATCTGGTGCCTCTTTTGTCAATGATTGAACGTTGAATAGTGATTTGACGTGGTTATGAACTAACAACCTGCTATTGTCGTACCTTGCTAGCAGTAACTCCCAAGCTACATCGTAATTAAGTGCCGAAAACTCAATTGACTCGATTACTAAGGCTGCGCTGCCTTTTAGTGACGACTTTAGGTAGTGAAATTTCTGGATTGCAGTGATATGAGGAGAATTGTGTATAAGTGACTGAAAGGTGTCCCGGAACTCTAACCAACGGTCATATGAACCGTCAAATGAAGGTATTGTAATTGTTGGCAATTTTACATTACAAAATTCGTTTGGTGTCGATTTGGAACTTGCGTTAATCTTTCCACTGCAAAGCATACATTCTGTCCTAGCTAAAGTTTCATAATATGTATTCTCGAAGAACTCGCGTTGATTTAATTGTTCTTCGAGATCGTCAACTATAACGGAGTTTTCTAACTGTGATTGAATATCGTTAAATTCGGTGAACAAAGACTCGATGCCTTTGACACGTATTGTCAACTCTGCTCGCGTTTTATCGCTAAGAATTTCGTTGGTATTTATTAAGTTTAAGTGATTGGTAAAACGAGTTAATCTACTTTTAATAATAGAGCGCTTTTTGACAAGATTGCTAATAAGTAGGTTGGTAGCATCATCACTTGTAACGGATATTTTACAAGTAGGAGAAAGGGCCCTATTTGTTACTGACATTCTGGAGGTTTAGTGAAAGGTGGAGTACTCACGTTTGTCTAAGCGGCAGCTGATGCTGGCAACGGCACACACTGCTAGACACTTGCAAACAACGAAACTCGCTGCGGCTCTAACACTGAAACAGTTTTCCAGGAAATTAAAACAAGTAGGGACAGGCGTTTCTGGATAGGATAGAGGGCTGGCCGTACCGTCTTCGATATTATGTGTTATCTTGAGGATACGGTGATGGTTATCCAGACTTCCTTTGTTCCTTTGTCTTGGTGAAACGACCGTTGACATCGGCGGTTGTGCGTGCGTAGGTCCGATTGTGTTCGGCTCTGAAGGTCCAAATGGCGACGCTGATGCCTGGCATGGGTTTCGAAATGAAAATCTTGATAATTTTAATTACTTGTATTAATAAAAATGATAATCGTGACTTGGCGCTGAGCGGTTACAGAGGTGTGTGTGTGCGTATATACGCCATTTTTGAAAAAGTCGCGAGATTGCGTTCCGTTGCATGTTTCTGCTGTGTGTGGCCGCGACAGTCGTCATTACGGATATGAGACTTACATCTCCGGATAAATTGCTGAGAAAATTATCTCGCTAATGAAAGTGTAATGAAGAATCTATCGGTATTACTCGTACAAGATTCTTTGATAGCTTTCTACCTGGGACTATATGTTGTGTACCTACGAGCTTGCTGCCCTTGGCTTTTCCCACGTTATAGAGGATATTTACACACGTTATAGCCTATCTGCTATTCGAGTATATCAACTATATTACTGTAAAGTTTCATTATACATATGTGTGTAGCAAATACTGCATAGTGTAATTTTTTCAATTTAATTCAATTGTGTGTGGTCTATCTATTAAAAAAAAACATAGGTAAATTGCGGAGAATCAAACACAATCACAATCCTTTGATAGATAGAGGGATAGATAGAAAGCCGAGCTATAGAAATAAGGTTCCATTTCAACCTTTGGGTCTTAGAAAATTGTACAGAAGATTACAAGATGGCGCATGTTGATACACTTCGTGTGAATGTCATTTCGTGTAAGCTACCAGTTCGCTTGACGGCGGGCTTTTGTCTGGCAAGTTCTTAGCTAAGTTAAGAGTAGGTCTGAAGCTTTGTTCAAGAGCGTGCTGAGTTTCTTTGAGGTCTAGCCAAGCCTCCTCTTCGCATGAGTTGATATAAGCAGTGACAAGTTGTGTGATACATCAGACAACACGAAACTGTGTGTGTTTATACGGCAATACCATAAATTTGTCTATGGTAATACTTACTTACTTAAATTGTTATAATGCATTGTTAGTTACTGTTTGTAAAAAGTACTAAATGCATTTGTTTTACCTAGAACTAACCAATAACACTTACAATTTAATAAACTGAAATTAACTTCATCAGTTTATTTTTCAAATCGTGAATTACTTACGTAAACTATGATTATATTAAGTATATCCAACGTTAAGTATACTATATACAGTTGTCTATCAAAAGAAAACCATCTTCAGAGAAGCAGACATTATTTTAGTTTAAAATCATTTTTACTTATTTGATTTTTTAATAAATTTTTTTATCCAAAATTTTAACTCTAAACGTTGTAACAGGACAAAATCTTCACAGAATGTCAATAATAATATCCTGAAGCATAGAAAATGCAAAATGAATTCTCCTTAATCCGCCTATATATTTAATTACGAAATAAGATGTTATCTTCACTTTGTAACTGTTTGTCAAAAATAAACACACGTAACTTTATCAAAGACGGAACTCACAACAGCAGCAAACAGTAAACACAAGCCTCATTATCTTTTTAATAAAGTCTCAGTGACGACAAAAAGTTTTCATTTGTCACAAAAACAAGCACAGGTGCTAGGTTATTAAATGAGTATATACGTCCCTACAATTCTTGTCAAACAATAAATTCAGCTGGGGCCCGGGTCTCACATTCAAGGGCAAAAATAGTCACTTTACATTTTTACTCGCGTCGTAAGCCCACAGATAAAATACCCTGACGGCTGGCTGTAGGAACAGGCGGGTCTGGGCGTGTTCCTAATCCGACCTGTCAGTTAAAAATATAAACCATACATACAGAGGCCATACGTATACATTTTTAAATGGAATTAGAAAATATGCAATTTATAGTAACATATTAGAGTTGCAATTTAACGTCGTGATATTTGCGACATTATTTATAGATAAAGGACATATTCAAATCAAATCAAATCAAATCAAAACACTTTATTGTACACCAAATAAAATAATAAATACAAAAAACAACAAAAAGAAACAAGTACAATGGGCGGCCTTATCGCTAAAGAGCGATCTCTTCCAGGCAACCTTTGGATGGAAAAGAGAGATGGTATTTAAGTAAGACAGGGGTGTACTAATACTTACAATAATATACTAATATATATAATACTTATATAATAATATATAATATATATATATAAATGTATATATAATACATAAAATACATATAATTAAATAGATAATAATACTATAGACTAAATAATATAGTAAATAAATAAATAAGTACATAGTAATAACAATAAAGTAAAATTTAGCTGTTCTCAGACAAATAAAATTCTTTTACACGTGTTTTAAAGACACATAACGATTGAGCCTTCCTTATACTCTCCGGTAGAGCATTCCACAACCGCACGGCTTGAACAGAAAAGGATTTGTCAAAGAAGGAGGTATGATGAATTGGAACACTTAGCGTCAGGTTATCTGAAGAGCGGAGAATACGGAATGGATTAGAGTGGGAGTGCTGAAGAAAAACAAAACGCTCTTTAAGATAAGGAGGTGTGAGAGGATTGAAGAGGATATTATAAAGAAGGCAGAGTATGTGAGTATTTCGGCGAAGACGTATAGGAAGCCATTTCAACTGCTTACGAAATTCGGAAATATGGTCAAATTTTCGTAGTCCAAATATAAAACGAATACAAACATTCTGAAGTCGCTCCAGCTTATCAAGTTGCTGCTCCGTAACGTCGAGATAGCAAACGTCCGCATAATCCAGAATTGGGAAAAGGAGAGACTGGGCAAGCAAAATTTTCGTGGCGACGGGAAGGAAATTACGGAGTCTTCTTAACGACGCGGCTGAAGCAAATATCTTGCGGCTCACTGCATCCAGTTGAGGAACCCAGGACAAATCACTGTCCATCAATAACCCAAGGTTCTTAACACTACTAGAAAAAGGGACAGTCACACCATCAAAAACTATTTTAGGTAGAGTAGTCCAGTCCACTTTAGCCGATGAGCGCGAGCTTCCTAAGATAATGGCTTGAGTTTTTTTAGGGTTAATTTGAAGACCATGAGCCACACTCCAATCCTGTATTAGAGTCAAATCTTTGTTCACATTAACTATAGCGGTACCTAAATCTTGTACAGAGGCACTTGTATAGATTTGGAGATCGTCAGCATAGAGATGGTGAGCGGAAGATATATTGTGCGAGATAGAATTAATAAATAAAGCAAAGAGAAGTGGAGAAAGCACCCCACCCTGAGGTACGCCGGCAGAGATAGAGCACCAAGACGAGAAGGTATCGTTGGCGCGAATTCGCTGTCGGCGCCCTTGTAAATAACTAGAAAACCAGCCAGTTACCGATGCAGATATGTTAAGAGAGCGCATTAGACCCAGGAGAATGTCGAAGTCAACGGTGTTGAAAGCATTGCTGAAATCGAGAAGAGTGAGGATTGTAAGTTGTCCGGATTCCATTCCCGATCTTATGTCGTCAGTAATTTTTACCAAAGCAGTTACTGTACTGTGACCGGGACGAAAGCCAGACTGAAAGGGATTCAGAAGATTATGAGTGGTAAGAAAAGAATTGAGCTGTCCATGAACAAGACGTTCAAGTACTTTGGAGAGGAAAGGAAGAATAGAAATGGGACGGAAATCAGAAAACGAGCTGGGTTTGGATTTTTTGGGAAGTGGTATGATATAAGCCTCTTTCCAGAGTGAAGGAAAAGTTTCAGAGTCAATGGAGGAATTTAAAAGGTGACACAATATAGGTAATATTTCATCGATAATGGGAATAATCATGCTACGTCCAATATTATCACCCCCTAGAGCGTTGGAAGTTATAGACATGATGCTTTTCTTAACTTCACATGCGGTAAACTGGCTGAAGGTAAAAGAAGGATAGTTTGGTGGAGACAACAAAGAAAGAGTGTTAAGAGTACTAAGTTTGGCATTCAAGTTCATTTTTGCTGTAGTGGAAAAGTGAGAATTAAGAGAGTCTAAGTTGATGTTTGAAATGGACGATTCATGCGAAGACTTGCCAACTCCAAGTGATTTTAAGAATTTCCAGGCTTTGGTCAAGTCAACATTTGAAAGAGAGGTATGGATATGGCGGCGCAGGGCATCTCTACACATCCTATTGCTGCGATTCCTGGCAGTATTGTAGAGCTTCTCATTTGAATCACTAGCACAATGCTTGTATCTCGCTTTAGCAGCATTCTTCTTACGCATCGCAGACCTTATATCATCCGTGATCCATGGAGCAGGCAGATGCTTAATTTTAACTAAACGGATAGGTGCGTGGCGATCAAAGAGGTTTGAAATTTCACTATTAAAAGCTGTCAGTTTTTGATCAACGGTATCTGCCAACAACACTGATGACCAATCAATTTCAGAGGCATCAGACCTGAGCTTTGCCACATCCATGCCGCTAAAATTTCGTTGTAGAAGAGTTTTGTGCTTGACTTTAGGTGGGCGAAGTGCATATGAAAGAAAAAGAAGATCATGGTAAGAAAAAGCATCGGCCGAGCATTGACCGTGTTTAGAAACATGCTGAAGGGAAGACGTGAAAATTAAGTCAAGGAGAGAAGGAGTACAGTTGGGAGCATGATGGGTTGTACCAAGAGGGAGAATATGCAAGTTGCAAGACTGTGCAAGGGAGCGAAGGGAAGCCGAACGAGAATCGTTTTTAACTAAGCAAGTGTTGAAATCTCCCATTACAATAATGTGACTGTACAGAGGTACTAAATTATGAAGAATATTTTCGAATGAAGAAAAATAGTTAATGCGAAGAGAAGGGCAGTAGTAAACTCCTAAAAGAATTTTAGAATGACCTAGAGAAATTTCTAGGAAAAGATGCTCACCAGCATTCGTTGGAGGAGGCTGTGCAGACATGCTAACAATGGAATAAGGAATATTAGACCTTAGGTAGATCGCCACCCCACCGCCACGATAACCAGTACGGTCATTACGTATCAGGGTAAAACCTGGGAGACAGTACAGAGATGAAGGGAGACAGGGTTTGAGCCAGGATTCAGATACAAGAATAGCGTGAAGATTTTTTATGTCAAAAGATGAAATGAAATCAGTAAAATGCGCTGGGATACTCTGGGCGTTAAGGTGAACAAGGTTGAGGTTATTACCTACATCATGAAAATGAGATGATATAGAATCGGAGAGAGAAGGAAGACTCAAAAAACTGTCTTCACTGGAGATACTGGAAGAAATTGAATAGAAGTCATCATCGTCACTATCTTGAGAACACATACACAACGTATAACTAAAAAATATGTAAATAAGTATGTACTATTACAACAAAAATATGTAGTTTAAAAATATATATATAATAAATAATTTCTAATTAATAAAATTAAACTGCAAGTTACCTGCTCTCCATCTGCCGGTTAGCCAAAAAAGAAAACAACAAAATTGAACGCAGAATAACATTGGCTTAAAAGACGAGAGCTTAAAATTTGACGTTTCATAGCACCAAAACTGTCAACGTCACTCAAATATTTGTCAAACTTGATTTGTTTACATTTTAGTTTACCTAGCTATATTGTCATTCTTATCATAAAATGAAAGCGGTAGTAGAAAATAAATTTAGGCAAAGATAAAAAAAAACTATGAGTGACTACGATTACACAACAAAAAAAAACAAAACGTTGAACGTCACAATTACGCGTCTATGAGTGGCTTACATGAACAAAAATTATGACTTTTTTGCCGACGATGATGCGCCAGCGCCGCCGCCGCCCGCGGCCCGCCGTGCTGATGGAGCTCTTGTCTTACTTGAATGCTCTCGTTCGGCCACCTGAGCTGCAGGCTTCTCAGAGCGCGCTGGCGATATCTTGTCGAGCTCAGCAACACAGCAAATTCGAATTCGAAGCATATTGTGACGGAAAAAATATAATTTCTTTTACATTCCCTGACTTTACGTTACCTTACCGTCGTTCCCTGTTTTATCCGTACACCGGCACCGTGTTGTTTAATCAAAATAAAATGAAAATAATTTCTATTTATTCTATCCCTACAAACAAAATAGGAATTAATTGGTTTCGAGATTAAATAGATTATTTGGGGATAAAAGGTTAAATGATAATAAAATTGTTGGACATGTTGGGTTAGGAACAATCTCGAAGCGAAGGCGTCTTGAGCAAACGACAGCGTTTTGTCATCCCACAATACCGCAAATTGTCGGGTACACGACAAAAACCTTTATCCGTTTCTATAACTCATTCAGGACTCCTAAGATTGTGTTTTTTTAAATTCTTACCTACTTTTTAAGATCGTAATGCTTTTAACGTTGTCGGATTTAATAAAAAATAATAATGAACAAGAAAAATAACACTAAAATTATTGTTTAAATTATTGTTTTATTAGGAAACAAGTCAAAATGTATGTTTCGTTAAGCCTAGTAATTATAAATTGTTACATATTGTCTGTTCTGTAGTACTTTTAATGCCTAAAATATAAATTAAAAAAAAAGTTCAAAACCTCTTGTTATTTCAACTCCAAGTTGAATATAATAAACATCGCTTCCCATATCTGAAAGTAATTAATATTCATCATCACCCTTATTTACGTTCCCACAGCTGGGGCACTTTACTGTTAGTTTTCTGAATTAAATTAATGCGTTGTGAAAAATACTGGCAAACTAAATGGAAATGCCAACGCGGACGCCCGTAGCGTAACGTTATTGGAACTGAAACGAGCTCTTTTAATAAAATACCATGTGGCCTACAGTTGATTCCCGTTGAATAATCCATTTAAAACCAACGACTGCGAGTAACGGCTATTAGTTAACGTGTTTTCAATTTTTGCAGTGACTAAAAACTTTTTCAAATCGAAAAAATAAATTTACACTAGACTCTCTTTCCACTCGTTAGTTTGCAAAGGTTATATAGGACTTTCAAGCGGATAAGTGCCCTGTGTTATTCTAATGATTTTATCATATTTATAGTTTTAACATTAGAAATTTAGAATAATCTAGTTTAAAAGATTATTTTAAAGATGATTAAGATGATAAGTATAATGTCTTAGTATCTTCATCGAAACAAAATAAAACAAAGGTGTTCCGACTGCCTTTCTGTTTCTATGTCTGCTTAAAACATTACAACTACGCGACAAATTGTTATACGGTTTCGTAAAAGGTAGAATGGTTTAAAATAAGGTCTTATAGGTACCGGAGGCGAAACGAGGGTGGGTTGCTAGTTATAAATAAACGATAAACAAAGTAAAGTAAAGATACAAAGTAAACACAGTAAAGATTTGAAGCGAGCGCTGCATCTGTCACAATTCACAATAGGCTTATCCTGTCATCGACGGGGCATTGTTTCAGAATTGAACCTTACCTATCGGCCTAGCAATAGTTCCTACGAATGATAATTAGCAATGTTTTAAGGACTTATATTTAAACTAGCTGACCCGACCGCTGCTTCGTTTGCTTTATTCCATGTTTTCTCACCATTTAAACTTTCCTGAGCTACTGCGCCTATTTTAAAACCAAAAGCATCTAAATCGCCCAAGCCGTTCTTGAGTTATACAATTACAAAGATTTATATATTTTTATTTAGAAATACAGAAATACATTTTATTGGTAAAACCACTTCATATATGTAAATATTAGCTATAGCTTTTATCTATAGATTGTATACATCATTTATTACCACATTGGATTTATGAGGTGTCTAGAACTAACATTCGCCCATAGATTCTTGATTGAATCTTCAAGTTTTCAAGCCAAAATGTAAGCGTCTCTACTCCATACCTATTCCAGGTAAAGCGCGGCCTAATACGTTAAGCCATTTCTGAATAATGAGACGTTGCATAAATCAATCAATTAACAAATTGCTTATGTTTAACAAGTTCTATAAATCAATAATAAATATCAATAAAGATGTGTGAACCCTTATCTTAGAGAACGACAACGCCTAAATAACAAGTGCCCATCTCTCAGGTCCGACCCTAATGCAGTTGGCAATGCATCGGATCTCTCTCAATATTGTTTTATTGCAAGATATATTGGGTGCTTACTCTAAAGGATCTCTGTTTCTCTTTTACTAGCAATCATCATCATCATTATTTGGCTATATTGTGTCAATTGATAATAAAATATGTTTAAATAAAAAAATATATATGACATAGGTAATGTTTTTCAGGGTTGTTTTTTTAATCTCATTTCATCTCGCGGTTTTCATAAAATCCATAATCCATTTGCAATCCGCAAATTTACAGACAGAATTTCAAATAGAGCCTCTCATGAACAGATGAAAGTTCAACTCAATGAAAACTCAAACTTTGGAACTGAAAGTTTTGCGGAAAGCATTATATTCCATAGGCAATTCAAATTTAGTGTTAATTCTACTTCATAACGAATTTTGAATATCGAACTTTCTAAAATTGCTATAAAGCATCCGTTGAACGTGTAGGTTCACGTCATCCGGTTCCGCTTGGCAAGTGAACTTCGGTTGCCGGAACTCGCAAGTTTGCTGCAGTGTTGCCAGCATTAAGTGTAGGCTATTGTCGTAGATGTTTTTCTACCCATTGTTCTAGTTTTCCAATAAAATGCACAACTACTTAATTGTTCCACGATTCTAGAACGTGCAATCAAGTTAAGCTAACTAAGTAGCTCGACTTGATGGCTGAACGTGACGCAAAACTTTTTGGTCGTAATGATAAATACTAAATAAGTAGTTTTATAACTGTGAAAATAAATTTGGAACTTATTCCTACCTTTTACTCAATTATTAGAATGACCCTTCTAAAATACTATATAAAACATTGAAATGTTCAACAAAAAATGCTTATTTTCCTACAAATCGTAACGTCAAAATTAAAGTGACAGGATAACAGTGGGGGCTACATATTGAGACACGTAGTGTAATATTCATAAAGCTATACAATAAACAGAAGATGGAGAACAGAAAGATAGACCCGTCTACCTGCCTCTAATAATTTGTGATCGCAAAGCACAATTTATTCGTTGTTATTTCTGACCGAACCTCTACCCAGTGGTCAAGTGTTCAGCTATGTTATTTTCCTGAACTCTAAGACTTTTTATACATTCCTAAAAAAACATCCAAATATACTATTTAGTCGTTAAAATATATAAATATTAAACATCTTCCTAATAATTTAAACGCTTATATAATATTCGCCTTCATAATATAAACACAAGAATTCTGGTTTCTATTTTAGACAGCGAATTAGCATTAACATTCCACTTTATTGAATAAATGCATTTACAACACAAGTTATAAATGACTACTGATGATAAAATTATTATTTTTATTTTAATCACTGATAAATAGGAAGTTAAATTAATTATAAAGTTAAATTAAATTACTTATTTCTCAAAAATACAAAATTTTTGCCATTCACTTAAATCAAGTAGGTACCCTTTAAAACTCAAACACTGATATCATCATTATCTTGTACCTGGTTGTGTTAGTAAACCAGCTGATCGTCTCAGACCTTTTTGAGAACGTACTGCAAGAACCTGCAAAAGCGCTCGAGTGAAAAATTACTTTTGTTCTCCCAACTCTCCTGATACTTAATGTCTTGGAAATCAGCACTAATGTTGTTAGTTTTATAGGGTCATTTATATAAATTCACCCAATAATGAACTTCGCAAATAAAGATAGGAGTTGGTTTCATTGGGAAAATTTGGAATAACTCTCTATAAATATTTAATTAGTTTCATTTATTACCACATTTAACAAAAGCTTGATTTGTTTTAACAACATGGTTGTATAAAATATCTAACTTTACTTGAGTTACGGATTAATAAGTTTTTAACAGAATTTAATTACTAGCTTAAGTGGGGGACAATCTATCGGACAAATCTAAAACAATAAAAATACAGTTAATTCAACTGTATTTTTTATTGTTGTATTTTTTATTGTTTTTGATTTGTCTAATTTGAACCAAATCATAGGAGAAACTCTTCTTCAAGTAAACTCTTGGCTATCTAACAAAACATTTGCCATCGTTAACACAATTTGTTGATCCTAAATCAGGTTAATGGGGGGTCACCTTATCTCTTATGTGGACAACGCTTTAAATTACACATTCAATCTTCCGTTGTGCCTAGGATTAGCCAATTTGACGGGTAATAAATCTCAGAGCGAACGTATCTTTCAGAATTGCACCGCAGTTTCATTATTTTTGTAAAGAGTAAATGGTTTTAATCAGATACAAACGAATTGATTGTGTAATGTTAATGTTATTATTTTATTTGACTTGATAGTCTAAGATCCCGCTATACAACGACCTTCACCGAGATGTTTATTTAATGTGACATATTTTTTATGTTATTAAATATGCCAATAAATATATCCTATATGCCTATATGGGTTGCCTAACAAATTTCAGTCCAGAGTATTTTTAATTAATAATTAAAAATTTTGTTTTTGTTTTAAACATTGCACCGGTGTGATTATTAAATAAATTTGATACCAATCGAAAGTTTGAAGCCCATAGAATATGCAAACGTTAGGTTGCCCTATTATCACGTTAAACTCTTTAAGAAAAATCAAGTATTTCCATTCAGGCCACAAAGCTCATCGGTGAGCCTTATTATACCGGACCATTCGAACCATGGGGGTCATCCGTGAGCCGCGTGACAGGTCCAACGTAAACGTTTCCCACAAGTCACAGACTGCAGCTATTTTTTAAATTATTAATAAAAAAAACTCTGGACTGAAATTTGTTAGGCAACCCATACTGCCGTCCTATGGTTAAAAAACCGTAAAGTGACAAACCCAAATTGTTGGCTACGAGCAAAAACGTGAAAAATGTTTAATTCTAGACTTTGTGAAGACTTACAGTCTTCTTTCATATACCATTTTTTAAATAATTTCTGGGGCTTCTATTTGAGTATGAAACGGGAACATCAAATTAAACACATGAGTTTTTATTGAAAAATTTGTGTTTTAGACAATGGTCATCTACTTCATAAAGTGGGGGTGTGCAACACTAAAAAGCAGTCAGCTGAAGCGTAGCGGCTTTTAAGTGTTGTATCTTAGTGAAACTTCCACAAATGCTTAACTAAAACACAGTTAAGTCACTTAGTCGTCTTTTTGCATTGCATTGTATGGAAAATTGGACCAGCTCTAATTCTTAAAACACCGTTAAAAACCTTTAACTGTTTTATTTGTTGTTTTGTGGTATAAGTAAGAGATATGGATCTAGACTTAAACACAGTATTGGAAGAAACATTTCATCTAACTGTGTTTAAGTGTTGAAAAATGTACTTGTAGATTCATAACATAAATATAATTTTACGGCTAAGTCTATAATTCCTACATTTTATCTCACCTCCAAAATGGTAAATCATGATTAAATTTAACGATTATCTTTTATTCAAAGCAATAAAAACAATATTGAATCATACTAATATTGTTTATTTATGTATTTATGTAATATAAAGTTGCAAATGCTTATATATAGGAACATTTTAAAACTTAGTTTGATAAAATCTCACTGTTAAACAAATGAACTGTGATCGCCTAGCGATTTACCATGTTTAATTTGCCATGCAAAATCAGTCTTGAAGTTGCGACGTTAAAATTATTCTCATACTTAATTACAGATTAGAATCAGTTTTAAAAAATACTTGCTTCATAATATTTCCGCGTAATTTGATTCTGAGCGTTGTCCTGTTTGTTTATGATACAAAAATTGAACGCCTCGACGTGTTGCGCAAATTGTAATTGTATTATTTGTGAGAGACTTCGGTTTTAACAGCTCAGATTAGAGATACAACTCATGTAAGTAGTATTTAAAAAGTTGACAGTCAATTTAATCTAGATCATTAATTAATACCCATTAATTTTGTTTATTACAGTACAATGTCTCAAGTCAAAACTCGACAATCGACGTCCTGTCCCGTGTTTTGTTTGCCAGAGAAGTTACCAGTGTCCTAGTTGCCTACTTATGTTATGAATTATTATTATAATCATCAAGTATCAATTAAAGACAGACAAAACAACAAAAGAGCCGACTGTCCATAACATATCCGAAATATTGGCTGAAGAAATATTAACTATATATGTAAGCCGTAGGAGAGTATTAAAGTTAATTCGCACCTTTCATGATAAATACAGAAGTTTAATGAAAACTTATTATGGTCGTCAAACCAACATAAACTTTCAACAGAACATTAATACATTTACAGCTGAGTCTCGTAGATTATTTGATATTTGCAGTTGCTAATGAAAACTTATCTCAAACTCTCATCATGTTTGAAAGACACTCGTGTTCCCAAAGAAGAAACTCTCTTTCTAGTCGATTAAAGAACAACAAGAGAGATGATGATAGTTGGTGTAGATCTAGCTGCAACTACAAAAAAATAAGAAAAAACAAGTTTATTGCGTAGCAAAGAGACAATTGATCGGGAATCGGGAACAGCTTGGTTTCCGAAAAACCATGCTGTTTCTTAACAGATAATGTGAGATTAATTCTAGCAATAGCGAGGCATCTAGTCCAATAAAAAACCCCTTTACCGCGTCATCAGCAAAAAAGAAGAGGTTAAGTTTACCATCGCTAGCTCTAGCGGAGTTTCTAACAGAGCCGCGGTTTTGATAGCTTCCTTGGTGTTGAATGATGTGGAAATTGTTTCTTCAAGCGATACCGGTAGCGTCATTGATCAATCCAAGTTCTGGAGAACTAAGACTGGATATCTAGTTCAGTCGACATCATGCTGAGTCGAACCCTCTTCGCTGTGTCACGCAACACACACAGTTTATAGATTAAGTTTTTTGCAAGTTATTTTACATGGTTTAAAAATTGTGATTCTCTTTCTATGTATGGTTGTGCTTTATTGTAATTTGTGTGCGTGATTCAGTTAATTAATGTTCTATCTATCTAGGTTGCACCATGTGAGAACTACTTGTACAGTCAGAACAGCTTTACAGAATGCAGATTGCGATGTATGTGGTATTTATTTTGATGGTAGAAAGGACAAAACATTTGTTAGTATTCAAAAGGAAGAAATGTTACAGAAAAAGAGTTACAGAATCCCACTTAGTTATTTTATCGGGGCCAGGAAGTGAATATTTCGGACATATCACGTCATAAATTGTTCGAAATAAGTTACGGCTCTGTTAATTATCCTGTTTCCAGGTATATGCAAATATATTTATTAATTGATAGCAGAAAAAAACAATAACTGAACAATTTGACTGCGTGATAACCAGAATGTAAAAAGTAGTTATATATTTCAACGGTTTGTCTAGATGCTCACATTCGTCCTTTACACAATATTTCCGATGATCTAATTGTTAAGTACCTACCTATTTCCAATCGAGAACCTCGAAATATTATAATAGATTAACGAGATTTCGTATGTTTGATTCTATCTTTCAAAGACTATTTTATATTGATATGCCGCTCGAAAATTCAGGAACCTACAACAAAACATACGCCAAATATTTAATAAACTTGATATAAATCTATATTTAGTGCTTTTCTTTCTTCAAAAATCATTTTCGCTGATTTTTATCCTAACGCGCCGAACTTCAGACCTCCACAAGGTCCACGACACGACCGAGAAAGGGAGCGAAACGCATAAAAAGGTAAAGCAGGTAGACGTGTTTTAGTGTTGCATTGTCAGTTAACTGTTTTATTACGTTTTAATTACTTAGACAATAACGTCATATTTCATTTCTTAAAACCAGTGACTGTCTTTTACGCTTGTAATTGTATAAAATATATGTAAGTTTACCTACGATTTTACGTCTAAGGGCGTTTAGCGGCTCTTTAGTGTTGCAACTCCTAATCATATCATGAGGGTGGAAATAGTTATAAAAAAGTTAAAGTCAGATAGCAGTTATTTAGTATTGTTTATGCATGTAACTGTTTTCTAAGTTTGTAGGACCAAGCGAATGAAAGCCTTAAATTCACGATTAGAGGCGTTTAGCGGTATTTTTTTTGTGGTGGCAACACTGGCGCTAGTAGACGTATCAATCAGCTGTGCTGATTTTATATTTTAAATAATTGTATTTTTAGATAAATAATTCATATAAAGTGTTTGTATACATCAAATAAGGCCCAGTGCATAAATTAATGTTAAATTAAGTGTAAATAATAACCAAAAATAACATAAATCAGTGTATTGAAGTTTGATCTGTCATCGTTGCAAATTTCGTTTATTTTTAAAAAGTGTTGTGTTATCTACGCGGTTTACGCAAAAAGGATTGTGGATTACCTGGATTACATAGATTACCTATTATCTAAAGCCTCCATACACGAAGAATTCTTGGGTACCAAAAGAGAAAATTCCAACGGTTGGATACCTACCTGCCTATTGAAAAAACGTGTGGATTCAACTCTCAGGACTAAGAGATTATACTACAGGCAAAAATACGAAGAATACGCTAGCACATATCCCTCTGCTACTACTATTTAACCCGGGGAGTATCTTTGTTCTGTTATATTTCTTATATTGTAGTACTACCACACTAACATTGCACTACACCACATTATTACACAGCTCATCCTGTGAGTTACGTCCATCCACACACGGCACCGTTTATTTCTCTCTTGGCTTGACATATAGTGGAAGTCCAGTTGAAGATTCAAACACTTGCCCACATACAATACAACACATGCAATAAATTTACTCATCTATTGATCATCATTTGTTTAGGTAGGCCTAAGTTATAATTAGTGTAAGTAGGTACTTTAAAAACACTTATATCCAGGTATATTAATATAATAAATAATTTACCCAAAACTAAGCATTATAATTGTTGTCAAATGTAAATAAATATCCTAATATTTACTTAATTAAAATATAAATATCAACTTATCTTAGTATTATAAATAATAAGATATTAGTAATTATCTTCTCCTTAAACCTTTCCGTACAGTTCTACCTTTCATATTCTTAGTTTTATGGTAGATTTCCCCATCATCGGTCACATCAGGTCTCTGCCTACCATACCTCAACTCAGAGGGTGACCACGGGGGAGTCCTACTCTTGTTACTTTTTTTTACAATTTCAATTTTGTTCTCTCTTACCCTTTACACTTACCTTTATATCTTTATCTTAAACTAACTTCATATTACTAATTTCAGTAAATCCCAAGATGACCATGACGCGGAAGGCATGCCAGGCAAGCCTTGAGGCCAGGTTTAAGCAAGTGGTCGCTCAACTGAAGGATGTGGAAGAAGACCGGGATAGGTTACTACAAGAAAGGGAAGAATGTGAAGCGGAGTTCCTATGCAATCTGGGAAAAATTAAGACTCTCAAGAAGGAACTCGCCGAAGTACACTCTCATTATGAAGATGCTTTGCTTGAAATTAACCGATTAAATTCCTGCCTTCATTCTGTTGACAACTGCCATGAAGCCTACGACCTGGTCCTTCAAAAGAACAAGGACTTACAGCAAGAGCTATCTGAATGTAGAATCAAATTAGATGAAGCAGAGTCTAAGTATTTGTCTACACCAATGAGTCTTGCTAGCTTGGATCTACACTCAGAGCTACAATGCTCACTTAATATTCCTAAAGTAGATCTGACATCTCCTCATTGTTCGAGTCAAACACCAGTTATGAATGGGAACAACAAAATTAAAAAGTATATTAAGTTGAGCAATTATATTAAGAAAACAGAAAAAAAGATTAGGAATCAGAAAAAAATTATCATCAATTCTAGACAAAGCAATGCAAAATGCAGATGTAACATGCAGGATGAGTTGAATTCCTGCTACAACCTGTTAGGTCGGAATACTAAAGAAATAGATCATATGTCAGAAAAAATTGTATGCTTAGAACAGGAATTGATTGACATTTCTTACAAATACAAGCAGGCACAAGAAGAAGCTCAAGATAAATGTCATCAATTAGATAAATATGTAGACTTAGTTCATAATGCTACAATGTATGTACAGATTCGTACAAATAGTACACAGACTGAGACACAACAGGCCCTAGCGCCACCCCCACCATCTTCAGAGTTGACCAAGGTCACTTTGGCCCAAGGACCACAGTCTCCGGTTAGACAGAATCCCTGCCGAAAGACCCAGAAGACGGTAATTTACTCTGACAGGATTGGCAGTGGCATGGGATCCATCCTAAATGACCTTCTGTCACAGAATGTAATCAATTATAATTACACAGATGCACATATAAGTACAATTATTAACTGTATTAATAATGATAAATCTTTAGATAATCTGACAACCTTAGTAGTACAATTAAGTGATGTAAATATTAAACGGTCAGAAGTAATTAAACTCATTGAGCTCTTGTTGGACAAGGTAAAAAGTAACCTTAATAAGTTAATAATATGTGCTTTTCCATACTCAAAGTCGTTGAGTATTGAAAAAAATAGAAGAATTAGTAACATAAATTTACTTATATACAATTTGACATGCCGTCATAGTGACGTTTTGTTTTTAGACACTAATATTTTTATTAGTAATAGTATTTTGATAAGAGATACTTTGTATCTTAGTAAACGAAGTAAAATGATTCTTGCTAAGTTATTAGCATATAATATTTGTGATTCTGTTATAAATTATATAACAAAGACATCTGACCAGCCTGTACAATTAGCTAGTTATTCTGCTAATCAGGGTGTAGAACCAATAATGACAGTAAATCCTAGTTTAAACTGACTTTGCAGACAATAGAGGAAGTCTCTAGCCAGAATCAGAAAACATCTAATATTATTAAACACAAAATGTATAATAAAATAAGTAAATGTAAACAAAATGCAAAATGTTATACTAACTTGGTGCATCAAAATATACAAGGATTAAATAGTAAGTTATTTGAATTAGAATTATATTTAAACTCTTTTAGTATTGATATTATATGCATTACAGAGCACTGGCTTAGAGACCATGAGCTCATGTTTAACTTCCCAAATCACCAGGTTGGTAGCTCATTTTGTAGAACACATGTTATCCGAGGAGGCTCATTGATATTAATTAATAAGTCATTAAAATTTAAAAATAGACAAGATATAACATCCTTGTCAGTTGAAAGCCAAATTGAGGTAGCATGTGTAGAGTTGGAGCGGAGTCTTATAGTAAGCGTATATACACCCCCTTCTGCCTCATATGAGATATTTGAAAAGGTCATGGACCACATTTTGTTGAAAATATGCAATACAAGTAAAAGTATAACTATATGCGGTGATTTCAACATTAACCTTTTGGAAGTTAATGCATTAAGTACTAGGTTCTGTAGTTTGTTCAGGTCTTATAACTTGTTTCCCTTGTTTTCGGAACCAACAAGAAAAACAGAAACCTCAGCAAAATGTATAGACAATATATTCACTGGCCCAAATGAAAATATAGTTGAGAAAAAGATTATCAGTAACTTAAAATCAGACCATCTAGGGCAACTTGTAAAATTTGAAATTATTAATAGACCAAAATATGTCAAAAAGATAATTAATTATGTACCGGTCACTACCAATCGATTTGAGAGGTTTAAGTCAAACTGGGATTTAAAGCTTCCTTTTGATAATAGTAATAGTAATCCCAGTCAACTCTATAGTACTTTTTTTAATGAATTCAATAATATTTTTAGTTCAATATTTACCACCAAGTCTATGGTAGTGTCCGACAAACCTGGCTTTAGCGAATGGGCAACTGTGGGTATACATAAAAGCCGTCAAAAACTGTATGACTTGTATAATGAAAAGCAATATAACTTCTGTGAAGAGTTTAGAGATAAAGTTAAGTCATATTCCACAATTTTCAAAACTGTTTGTCAAAGAGCTAAATCAAATTATATTAGTTCAAAACTTAAAAATAGTAGTAATATTATCAAAACTACCTGGAAAATAATTAATGATGAAACCGGTAGAACTCAATATTCTAATACAGACTTTAAACTCAAAATAAATGATATTTTTATTCAAAATGATCTTGATGTAGCTCAAGCATTTGAAAGCTTTTTTACTGACATCCCTGTGTCGACTACAAGAACATTAAATTCCTCATATGCCATTGCAGAATCATTATTAAAAGAAAATGTACCCAATTGTAAAGTAGAATTTCACTTTAAATATGTAAACACAGAAGACATTTTAAAAGCTTTCAAAATGATAAATGTGAAAAAAACCAAAGATCTCTGGGGTATTTCTGTGCAAATACTTAAATCACTAATAGATACATTTGCTTCTGAATTAGCTTACATATTTAATAAATGCATTGACTGTGGTGTATTTCCTGACTTAATGAAACACAGCAAAATTGTACCTCTCTTCAAATCAGGTACTACGACGGATCCAACTAACTTTAGGCCAATATCGGTACTGCCTACGTTCAGTAAAATTTTTGAAAAACTTATTTTATTACAAATCACACAGCATTTTGATACTAATAATTTATTGCACAATAAGCAATATGGCTTCACCAAATGCAGGTCCACTACTGATGCTGGTGTAGAGTTACTAACGCATATCTATGATGCATGGGAAAAGTCGCAGGATGCACTAGGAATTTTTTGTGACTTATCAAAGGCATTCGATTGTGTAGACCATGAAACATTAATCAGAAAATTACATCATTATGGAATTAGAGACACATCTTTGGATCTTTTTGCTTCTTACTTAGGCGAAAGGATTCAAAGAGTTGATGTTAATGGTAAACGGTCCCCAGGGGCTTTGGTTTCAATGGGTGTACCGCAGGGATCAATTTTGGGCCCGTATCTCTTTTTAATATACATAAATGATTTACCCCATCTTGTAAAGAATGATCACGAAATAGTGTTATTTGCTGATGACACCTCTCTTCTGTTTAAAATGAATCGACGTACTAATAACTATGATAAGGTGAATAACGCTATTTCGAAAGTAGTTCATTGGTTTAACTCTAATAACTTATTACTTAATGAAAATAAAACCAAATGTATTAGGTTTTCATTACCAAATGTAAAACAAGTTAAGGCAGATGTCAAAATAAAAGATAAAAACTTAGAGTTAGTAAAAAGTACTGTATTTTTAGGCATAACGCTAGATAGTAAGCTTCAATGGGACGCTCATATAGATAAGTTATCGAAAAAGCTCAGTTCTGCGGCTTTTGCTGTTAAAAAAATCCGTTATTTAACTAATGTAACTATATCTAGACTGGTCTACTTCAGTTATTTTCACAGTGTTATGTCGTATGGCATATTACTCTGGGGGGGTGCTGGAGATGTACGACTGAATAATATATTTGTGCTTCAGAAAAGGGCTGTTCGATCTATCTATAAAATGAGCCCAAGAGAATCCTTGCGTGAAACATTCAAGGACATAAATATATTGACAGTTCCCTGTCAATATATTTATACAGTCTTAATGTATACCCACAAAAACATCAATAGTTTTCCTAAGAAAAGTAATAGACATAATTTTAATACTAGAAATAAGGAAAAACTAGCTTTACATATTACTAGGCTACATAAGGTTAATATATCTTTTAAAGGGCAGTGTATACGCTTCTATAACAAGATTCCTAAAGAATTGCAAGAACTATCTATAACTAAATTTAAAAACGTAGTTAAAAAATATCTAGTTAAAAAGTCATATTACAAAATATCAGAGTATATAGAAGATAAAACTGCATGGGATGGAATCCGCTCCAACTCAAAGAATAAAACAAACTAACAGATTATTGTACTAAATTCAGATATGAGCTGGTTGTTCTTTATGTTTCTCAATTCAGTGCTTAAAAAAATGAAACATATTTTTATGTCAACATTATTTCCATTATATAATTTTATTTAATGATAGATATGTATTAAATTAATATATTGTACTTATTGACTTGTCCAAGTGATCTTTAGGATTTTATGGAAATAAATGACATAAATCTTTAAATCTCTTTAAAAATCTTTAGTATAGAAATGCTAGATAACCGTGTTTAAGAATTGAAAATGTCTCAAAATGATGTAGTTAACGGTATACGAGGGGTCCAGATCTCAGGCATTATAAACGATAGAGCCATGAGACCCAGACTAGAAGATAGATAAAAGTTTACGCTTTCGTGCTGTGCATAAAAGTCAATTTTGGCCAAATGTCACTTTACGGTTTTTTAGCAATATGACGGCAGCATATAGGATATATTTATTGGCATATTTAATAACATAAAAAATATGTCTCATTAATTATACATCTCGGTGAAGGTCGTTGTATAGCGGGATCTTAGGATATGACAAGAGTTCTCTGCGATCCTAAGGTATTCAAATATTATATTATCAATAAATAATGATAAAGAAATTAAATTGCTACCCCGTTCAATTTAATTTCTTTATCATTATTAATTTCTTTACCATACAATGTCATGAACGACATAATTATATATTTAATGTATTCTTAAGAGTATTTATTATTAGACAACCCATGTCCCAAACGTCCCACTATACTGTCATGGATTTCCCCAATAGAGTTCTTATTATAGGTCTTAAAAATCGGTATACCTAATTACTTAGAAAGCCGCTAGGCGTCTTCTATTATAACCTATAAACCAATAATCCATCTAAAATACCTACTTTATAATAAATATAAATTTCAGGCTTCACGTTTCTAGTTCTAAAATGTAGACACGACACCACACACACAATACGGCAGAAAACGATTTAAAGCTCCGCAAATGTTTATAATACGGACTGAAATTTTAAGCTCAGAATAGTGAGACAAGCTAAGCCAAGCCACGTCGCCTGTACGTGTTTAAGGTAAAACGGGACTTTCTAGACAAATCTCCTCTAACTATCTCCGTCGCACGTGTGAAGACGTGTCTTTATCTTGAAGCTTACCTGCTCGCGAAATGAAACTCCTGTGGGTATTCTGACAAAAGATGCTCGAATTAGTTGATCTAAGCTGAGTTAATAGAATCGTAATTTTGGAATTTCGTATATTTATTTAGCGGTGCCCGAGTCTACGTCCGCGTTAAATTATGTTTGTATGGGGGGGGGGGGGGGCACGTCTTATCATTACTGGAGTAAGAATTTAAATAGCCTATCCTGTATCCCAGACCTCTAAATGTTTATGTACCAAACATAATTTTCTTTTTTCATCAAATTCGGATAATGGATAGCTAGATGTCGTTAAATTCGAAATTGACCAGCAATATTTATCTAATCTATTTATTTTATTGGTTTATTGTTATGGCGGAACATACATACATATACATACAGAAAAAAATCTTCAAATTAGTTTCAGTTCATATATTGAGTCTTATCTCTCACGTCAAGAGAGTCCCTGTGTCCCACCAGTGGGAACGTAGGGGTTATAATGGTGATGTACTAGTTATCTTTATTCATCTGTCTGTTAATCTCTGTATTTATGTTTAGCAAAATAAATCTATTTTCTTTCTATTTATATCTGCAGATCGTACCAATATTTGTACCATTACAAAATACGCTTAGTTTGGCCGCGCGTTCCATCTGGTTCGTTATAAAACAAAGCGTCACAGCAAAGTTGTACAAATTGTTATGAGTGGATTAGAGTCGGAAACCTTGTTATTCGGGGATTCCAACTCATAAAATAAAGTTGTTGAAATGTTCCACAGTAATGAGTTAATATCTGTATATATAAAAATAAATGCCACATTTTGTTGTAAGTATAACTCAAGAACGGCTGGGTTGATTTAGATACTTTACTACATCTCGAATCTATAAGAGATCCGTATTTAACTAAATTTATTGCATGTATTTATTGACTTCTCCAAGTGATTTTAGGATTTTATGAAAATTAATGACATAAATCTTAAAATATTTTGCCATTTGTCTAAGGAACCCTAAAAATGGACACTGATAGCTTACAAAGCCACTAGTAGATAGTGAACAACGAAATATTCGAACGATCCAGCCTTGTGGGAATTACCTTGAAACCGGTATCGGGTGCGGATGAACAAACGCTAAAAGGATTACAGCCTCACAACAGTTTCATACAAGTCCCAAAGCCGATTTGTTAAACCACTTGCGTTTGCGACTGTACAATATCGTTCACCAATTTCATCTGAATATACTAGATTTTGAAGGTCTAGTAGAAATCAAGGTACCTAGTTCAATAACTCTAAATGGTGAATCAGATCCATTCCGAAGGTCGTGGGTTCGAACCCCGCCTCTGATTTTAATTCTTGAAAAATTATGTGTGCTTTAAAAATACGTTACTCTAACGGTATACAATCATCGTGAGGAAACTGGCATGTTCTATTAACTTGAAAAGTTTAAAGGACATGTGTCATTCACCAACGTGCAATTGGCCAGCGTGGGGAATAAGGACTAATCTAGTCAAGATAGGTCCCTGTGTCTCAACAGTGGGAACATAAATAAGGGTGATTATGACCAAACGGCAACGCAAGAACACTGTATGTAATTGTATGTGTGTGTATCAAAGCCAACATAGTAAATGTTTAAATACTGTGTTGGCTATGGTTATATTTTTGTATCAAAGCCAACATAGTATAGCTTACTACTACATTCGTGTTGCTACTTATGGCTGTTTTATCTGCAATTTTCTCAAACTTTTCTCTATGTAATTGTATGTGTGTGTATCAAAGCCAACATAGTAAATTTTTAAATACTGTGTTGGCTATGGTTATATTTTTGTATCAAAGCCAACATAGTATAGCTTACTACTACATTCGTGTTGCTACTTATGGCTGTTTTATCTGCAATTTTCTCAAACTTTTCTCTATGTAATTGTATGTGTGTGTATCAAAGCCAACATAGTAAATTTTTAAATACTGTGTTGGCTATGGTTATATTTTTGTATCAAAGCCAACATAGTATAGCTTACTACTACATTCGTGTTGCTACTTATGGCTGTTTTATCTGCAATTTTCTCAAACTTTTCTCGGCCGAGATACATCTTTACGCCAGTAATGAAGGTGACCCACGCTTAGGCTCTACATAAATAAACAAGCACGCACTCCGGCTTGTTACAATATTTACTTAGAATTACCAGACGCGCTTCAAACTTACTTTACGGGGTGCTTGCGAAAGTTCGGTACTAAAATATCGGTCCGTCGATAAACCGTATTGTGTTGTTGGGCTAGTTTTATCTAACTTTAGATCATCATCATCAGCATTTCACCCGTCCACTGGACGGTTTCAAGAGATTTTTTGTTGTTTCGGTCAGAAACGGCTAGTATATTTTCACTAACCTGGTTTCAGTATTTTCAGCTAGATAAAAACATTACAAAGCAAGCAAACACGTCAAAATCTTTTACTCTACCAAGGTTTTGATATATTCCTTTCATGTATCCATCATATCACCTCACCTCACCTAGCAGGTATTACATAAATATAAATGTTATTAAAATATAGTAACTAAGTTAAAAATATATGTATGTGTGTGTATTTATATTTCATTAGACAGTAACAGTAAGTCCATTATAAATCTAGCACTCGTAACATATGCTTCGAGCTTACCACGGGTCAGTTATTATAATACTATATTTTGTTGCTGTGTGAATTGTCCAGCAATATTTATTATCATTTATAGTCTCTTTTCTTTAGTGGAAATATTTACTTACCGAATTGTACGATAAGGCAATAAAACGTGTTTTTATTATAATATAAAACAAAGTCTTCTTCACAAAGATAAGTCATAACACAAATAATCCAAGGTATACCTACTGTAATGTCTAGCTAGCTACGTTTATCTCACCTGTAACTCCCTGGCTACGAGCTACAAGAGCTCATCAAATTATTCTCAATCATAAAATTTGCCAGAACAGCTAAATCCCCGAGCTATCTCGTCGGTCGTAAACTCGACCATTCTGTTCATCACTCCAAGACACTCCTCGCTTAAGTGCGTTCCAGACAATTGTTTTGGAATTATTCTTTGACGACCTCTGTGGCGCAGCGGGCGAAGGTCTGCCTGCGACGCAGGAGGTTGCATTGGATTCCGAATAAAAATTTGTACGATTGTGTGGGTGTCTGGGTGTTCGTTATATATGTATAGTAAAAATATCTATCTAATCGTGTATATTATACAGGGTGATTGGTAGATGGGTGCAAAGCTTCTAGGGGATGGTAGTGTAGACTATTTGGAACCATTTAAGCCATAGTTGTCTTAACCGAAGTCGGACTATTTTTTTTTTATGAATTTTGTACGGGATACAAGGAAAATACCCAAAATTTTACAGTTAGTTGCTAATAACTGCCAGTTTAAAAGGCCAGTTAATTATTTTTTGTTTAATTTAAGTTAAGCTATGTGTAAGCAATCTACCAAAACTTGTTCTTAGGTATCTGAGTCATTAGCCATTTTTTTACAGACATTTCAAACTTACGAAAATGTTCTGCGATTTACGAAAACCATTTTTGACGTTGTTTAAAAAAAAACTAATGGTGCTATTTTTGTTCAAACCTTTTTAAAAACATGTGTGGTTATTACTCTTTCTTTTGGGGTATTAATTAAGAGGATATCTCAAAAAAATTTGAAATTTTGATACAAAAACCAAATTGAGGGAGAAAATTTAAGCCAACTTTAATGAAAAAAAGCAAATTACTGAATTGCTGAAAGTGGCATAAATAAGTGGTTTATGCGTGTATGACTCCAGATTCAGAGATAATAAGATAAGCAGACACAATTCTAAGGTCGAGGAATAGATTTTGGCAGCATTCTAATCGAATCCTACTACCATCACTAGCGTAGTAGCTCAAAATCTTAATATTTCACAATAGAAGATGTGTATGTGGAGTATGCACAAAAATGATAAGTATTTATTCCATGACCCGGGTCTGCCAGGTTTGGAAGAGCAAGATACCGGGAAAATAATCCAATTCTGCCGTTTTCTCCTCAACAGAGACATCAACGCATCTTCAATGCGTGATTCTTAAAATCAATCTTGTGGACAAATAAAAGTAAATTTTCCAGAGAGGGCATAACAAACTTTTACAACCTTCACCAACAGGCCAACAAGGGCAGAAATCCATACTGGAAAAAGCAGGTGTCAGTACAGAGGAAATTCTCTGTCAGTGTGTGGGCTGGAGTAATTGGCAGAACTTTGATTGGGCCCCACTTCTTACCAGATACCCTAAATGGTAATAATTATTTGGGATTTCTTCAAAACGATCTTCCAATGCTCATAGAGGTGTCCTAATATTTAAAACTGACCAACTGACGTTAGGATTGTGTCTGCCTGGGTTGACTCCAGATTCCACGTGGTGTATGTCACTTTCAGCAATTCGATAATCTGCCTATTTTTTCATTAAAGTTGCCTTGAATTTTCTCCCTCAATTTGGTTTTTGGATCATAATTTCAATATTTTTTGAGATATTCGCTTAATTGATACCTCAAAAGAAAGAGTAATAACCACACATGTTTTTAAAAAGGTTTGAACAAAAATAGCACCATTAGTTTTTTTTTTAAACAACGTCAAAAATGGTTTTCGTAAATCGCAGAACATTTTCGTAAGTTTGAAATGTCTGTAATAAAATGGCTAATGACTCAGTTACCTAAAAACAAGTTTTGGTAGATTGCTTACACATAGCTTAACTTAAATTAAACAAAAAATAATTAACTAGCCTATTAAACTGGCAGTTATTAGCAACTAACTGTAAAATTTTGGGTATTTTCCTTGTACCCCGTAAAAAATTCATAAAAAAAAAATAGTCCGACTTCGGTTAAGACAACTATGGCCTAAATGGTTCCAAATAGTCCACACTACCATCCCCTAGCAGCTTTGCACTCACCTACCAATCACCCTGTATAAGTATATCTCGCTCGAAGATTGCTGATATACTATTTAGGTATATCAGCAATCTTCGAGCTTACCACTTGCGGGTTGCTGTGTGAATTGTCCATCAATATTTATTTGTCATTAAAATTACAATTACATTAAATTAATAATTACAAAACAAATATTTTGTAAAATCAAGTGATTTCTTAAGTAGCTTCCAGAAAACTTTTAACCAAAAACAACAATGCAAAGGTCTATCCAATTACTTATTGAATTTTGTTATTTCGCCAACCTCAAACCGGATTCCGACAACAAATTACAAAACTCGAAATCTTAACAAAAACAATTTGCAAAACTTAACAAGTTAAAAGCTGTGTCTGTACTTATTAAAGAAATCCCGTAATCGAGTCTGTAGAGGCGAGAACGGAATTACAATGCTAATGAACTCTTCTCGACAACTTCAATTTTATCCCGGATGATAATTTCCAATCAAGGGTGGTTTTTCCCTTTACAAAGTTCCCGGGGAGCCTTTATTGTCGAATAATAAGTGGACTTTTGGTCGCTGACTTTGTATTTTAATGTGGATAAGCGCATATCGGTACCAAATATTCTAACTTACATAACCACATGGTACTATACTAGGTACATATCTACCTTAGGTACCATACCATAGGTTGTTTTGTTGTAATCTGCAATAATCTTAGAATTTAGAAAAATATATCCTACCAAAATGCCTCCCGTGGTAAGTTGACAGGGCATTAAAGATGAATTGAACTAAATAAGACAAACAAAAATGCTGGAAGGGCCAGCCAGTAAGTTAATAATGAATTTACATTTTACGAATGAAATACCTTCTCAACTCAACATGTTTATTAGATCCGGTTTGTGGTTCTATTATCTTACCCTAATCCGACAAATCGACCAAAATACACGGTTGAGTTAAATGAGAAATTATGGTTTTAAACCTGGCTATAACAAAACAATAATATAACGTTAGGAATCGTTTTATAAAAGTAGCCGCGCCGTGCCGTGCGCCATATTGGCTAAGTGGTTGCACACTCGACTTACATTCTGAAGGTCGTGGGTTCAAACCCCGCCACGCACTTCTGGATGTTTTATTCTTGAAAAAGGTGCGTGCAATTTAAAAACACGTGCTCTAACAGTGAAGGCAACCGTCGTGAGGAAACCGGCATTTCCTGATAACTTTGATATTATATCTAAGATATTCTCTTACGATGATTAAGCTACGTAAAGCATCTCAATATCAAATACTATCTAGATGAAGACAATTACACAAGTTTGTCACGGAATATCTGACGTATGCACAAACCTTTAATTAACCCGCGCTTAAGTAAATGTTTAAACAGCTGCCACGGAAATACGAGTAGTCACTCGTAGTGTAGCGATCCCTCTAGTTTCTAGTACGTTAATTGCAAACCCTCTTCTTATTAGATCGTGATATTTCGCAGATTGCAAATATATCACATTTATTAAAACACTATACTGAAAGCTGCAAGCAAACGAACTAGCATATTTATTTTCGTTGTTTCAGAGCCTTCTTGAGAATAATATGCGCCTGTTGCCCGAGAAAGCTGCGTCGGAAATATCAACCACAACTTAGATTCAACAAGCAATCCCAGGTGAGTCCTAACTTGAATGTAGAGTAAACTTTGGAGGAAGGTAAATCGATGTTACCCGAAAGTTCCGAAGGTGCATTTTATTACATAAACACAACAATATCAAAATGATCATCGAAATATACACTACCTTTATTCCTATAGTAGTTCTGCTTCAGTTTTGTTTATTACATATATTTGCTTAGGAAGTTAAACACTTTTTGATTTGCCTAGATACTGGGTGGCGCAAAAGTAAAGACCCTATTTGGTTCAGCTATAACATTTTTTCTAAATTAGAAAACTAGATTTAGATTTTTTTAAATGTATATTTGTGCCATTAAATTTCGTACCATTAGGATTTAAAGATGATGTCTTTTAAATGGTGACCTCCAGAGTTGATACACATTTGAGCCCTATTTATGACATTTTGCATAACTTGCCGTAACACTTCCTGCGATATGTTCGTTATTTCTTGACGAATGTTTTCTTTTAGAGCTGCGAGAGTCTGTGGCTTGTTCACATACACCCGAGCTTTCAAAAAACCCCAAAGAAAGAAGTCTGGACTGGTCAGATCGGGTGATCTTGCAGGCCAAGGCAAATCGCCAAAACGAGAGATAACTCGGCCTGGAAAAGCGTCCCTCACTAAGTCCATAGTGTCGCGAAATTCACGTTGTGTTCTTATCACTGATAAATTATTCCGTAAGAACATTGACACAATTATTCCACGTTCTTGGGGAGTAAAACGCTCCATGTTTATTTTCAGTGTATTTTACATTTGTTCACTACACAATGTTCAACAACAAAATGACAGAAAATGTCATATAAAAAAAAAAAGTATTTTCTTTAGTGCCAATACTTTTGCGCCACCCAGTACATGACACGCCGAATACATTGTTTCAAATCAAGTTGTCATCTCGTCAAGGAAGATTTTAATATACAAGGTGTCTAAAAACATGGGTATGAATGAAGTAACAGATCGCGTCTTCTTTCGCTGCCAGGCTTTTTATTTTTTTTATTGATTTTATATGAATGCGGATTACAAGCAAATACAAATAAATTTATGTTTGAGTTGAGCGGCTACCTAAATAGTTATTAATTAAAATCAAGTTTTGTACTTCTCGAAAAATTGTTTTATGAACATAATCAGATGATTATCTTGTTAATTGTCTATTTAATCCGGCTTATCTCTGAAAGAGCTGAACTTATTTCGAGAGGATTTTCACTGGCTTGTAATATTTATGATGATATAACATAGGTAGTCGCTTTATAATGTGTCTGTATTTACGGATTATCTAGCATAACAATGGATATAATTTTAATTGTTAAGTTGATAAAAACTCACAATGAATTGATTTAAGTTTTTTATTAGAATTTGTACATTTTCTTTATATTTCAGTTGCGTACAACGCGTCGCTATTACTCGTCGAGTGAGCTTGTCGGCATTCAGCAAGTCAGGTCCAACTCCTGTGAACAAACCTACATTTAGCAAATTTTCAATCACCTATCCAAGTGCCTTCGCTATATCTCAATTATCTTCCAAGTTTCCAACTAGATTTTGAGATAGTTTTATTAGAGATATATCACCTAATGTCTTCAACCAAAGCTCAAAAGTAATAAGTAAAGGTACGTGGACGCAATTTAGCACATTGTGTGACCTGTCCAATGTCCTAAGCACTTGGTTTTTCACCTTGTGAATGTACTCACGTCATCCTACTAAAACTGCATGAGTTATGAATTACCCGATATCGATTTACGTGGTCACAGAAGTTAATCAATATTTGTTCCCGAAACAACGCTTTGGGGATAAATTGAGGAACAGCAAATTTCACTATTATAGACCTCGATGTGTTTAAGTACTAGCTTGTACTTTTTTTAACAATTTTTCCGGAAATATTTAGGTGGCATGTAAATAGTATTTCATTTTAAACTACCCAAGAATTACTTTTTAAATTTCACAACTTTTAATTATAAAACATCAAATTATATTTTTAGGTTAACGTGATCTTTATAGTTAAAATAAGTATTTTCTAGTGACAAATTAAAATCTTGACCCAACTTGCTTACAAACCAGCGTGATATTACCAAAACAGTAACGGTTTCTAAAGCATAAAGAACAATGACAAAAATCTTCATTGAAAAATGGCAGAGCATCTACAAATTTCATTCATATAATCTTTGATTGTTATTTATGTTTATTTGTTTTACCAAATTATGCAAAATTAATATGAACCATGCATTGTAGGTAGGTACCTATATAAAAAAAAATATGTTCAGATAATTTTAACTTTTGATATTTTCAAAAGACTTCCATCGAGATCTATAATAGTCATCCAAATAAGTTCAGATTGCGAATATTTATTTTAAAGTGCATGAATCGTGCCCTCGAACTCAAATGTCGTCTGTCGCCCAGCTTTATTCTTCTGTGTTGTTTATACAGTAGTCTCTAAAACTTTGTTTTCAGTTACCAATATACTATTTTATAATATTTTTGTAATAAAATTCCATTTGGACATGTTGGATGCGTCAGTGGGCCAAATGGGACCCAGAAAACTGTATATCCCCTAATATAACAAACAATAATTAAGGATGGGAATTAAATTCGATCTAGCTCAGTCATTGACGGTTTATCACAAAAATATCTTAAGCTCTCTACACACCAAAGCCGGCGGCCCGCCGGCACAGCCCGCCGGCACAGCCCGCCGGCACAGCCCGGCGGCCCAACCCGCCGGCCTTATTTTGTACAATGCCCGGCGGCCCAACCCGCCGGCCTTATTTTGTACCATGATTGTACAAAATAAGGCCGGCGGGTTGGGCCGCCGGGCTGTGCCGGCGGGCCGCCGGCTTTGGTGTGTAGAGCGCATTAATGAATGAGATAGCAAAAGAATCCCAATCCAACCCTATAATATTTGTTTTTAACATTCAGTTACGTATTCCAGAGGATGATTGATTATATATGGTGCATGAGTATCCACTTCCTCATCTAGAAATAATAACAATATGCTAAGTAAATTTGAAGTAGGTAATTCAATCGTGTGTAATCAAATCAATAGCTATACATAATAGCTAAGTATATCCTGGGTGTTAACTTCACTGTGAGATCGTTCTAAGGCGTCCTCTTGAAAATGTGAGGTTTCCACAGTCAAGCCAATCTTCTTTTGTATTCTGAACATTTAATTTCTAAATGTACGGTTACCCGATTCCCTCGTTAGAATTGCGACAAAAGGCTTTGAGAAGTATACAGCTTTCGCATTCTACGAAATTAAATTCCAAACAATTAATTCACTCTCTAAATTTTAAAACGTTTATCAGCACTACCCAAACCGAATAAAATGATCTGAAGAGTTATAAATTGCGTGTTTTCTTTCCAGTACCCAGTGTCAGCGATGATGTACTCGTCTGTATCGTCACACGAGATGTGTCGGTTGTGACATCAAGCCCGTGCGGGCACATTCCGTGGCCCGCGCGGACGCTGCTCCTGATGCCGCGAACGTCGCTCGCTCCGCTGCCGGCGGGCGGGCGGCGAGTCCTACCCCATGAGACATCTCCAACCCTTCGAGGAACCCATACACTGCGTAGATAGACACCTCTGCTGCCAAGACTCCGAATCTATAAGCGTCAGTGAAATCAGCCTCGAAAGTGAAAGCAGGAATCCTTCCATAAAACGCAACAAACGGGTGACGTATAAGACGAACGCTGAAGTGATCTCAAATTAGTCTAGTCCTTTGATCAGCTGTGATTTTCTTATTAATAGATTTGTAAATTTGTATGAATGAATTAGATGCTTCTTGTAAATAATAAGTACTTTGTAAATATGGAACTGATAAACGGGAAGTACAATACGCTTCTTAAATGTTCATATCTAGTCATATTTATATTAAATGTTACAATGATGTATTGAAACTGTGTTTTCCCTTTTATTCTTATAGAACTGTTTGAAAAGGTCAATTAAATGAGACAGTCTCGTAGTGCATTTTAAATTGAACTGTATAGAAAAACACTGTTGTAGGTTACATTATAATTGGACAAGTAAAAAGACAGTAAATAAGGTGTAGTCAGGGATCCGTAGTACATGGAAATCAAGTGATTACTAACAAGCTAATTTTTGGTGAGTAGCTTCGTTTCGATGAGACGTCCAAAGATATCCTATACCCCACTCTCGATTGTGGTAGCTAACAGAGATATCAAGGATTAAAAAAATCAAGGATGTAAAACTGGGATAACGGACCACGAAATTTGTAGGACAATATGTTATATCTCAAGATAATTATCTAAATTAAATTAAAAACATGTTTGTCCTACAAAACCCATGGTTTGATCAAAGAGTCCGCCATTTCGAAAATGTATCGAAAACGAGGTCAATTTAAATGATTACTTGATTACTAACCAGCTGATTTTTTGTTGTATACTTAATTAATATATATAAAATCTAACGGACATATTGTCCGACAAATTTCTTGGTCCGTTATCCCGGTTTTACATCCTTGATTTTTTTAATCCTTGATATCTCTGTTAGCTACCACAATCGAGATTTGGGTATAGGATATTTTTAGTCGTCTCATCGAAACGAAGCTACTCACCAAAAATTAGCTTGTTAGTAATCACTTGATTCCCATGTACTACGGATCCCGGCCTAGTGCTTTTTCACCAAGCTTAGCTAGGTAGTAGTGCGTTTGATATTATGTCAATTAAAACGCGATTGCTATTTGGTGGTTGGTCTTGTGAAAAGGACCGTATTTTTCTGTCAACAAAAAAATCTCACTTAATAATATCTAATGCGTCAACAATTCAAATAAACGCATAATTGAATAACTTATGTTTGTTCCGTTTTCCTTTAAAACTTTAAAAGGAATTTCAAATAAGCCTTTTGGTTATAACTTATAAGTTATATTTTAACATTATATTAATAAAATAAAAAAAATTACATCGTGATACCTACCCACCTATATTAATTTAATTGATAAATTTTATGTTTCATGGATGGTAGTTAAGGTAATCAATTTAATTCTAATTTAAATATAATAATGAATAATTAGTTAATTGTGATAATTTTAAAGGTCTAAGTCCTTCCGAAATATATTCTTTTTATGTTGTAAATATTAGTTAGGTTTCTGTTGTGAGATGATTGAAAATTAAATTAATATTATAGTTGAATAAAATATAGTAAACATTAAAATGCGTACTGGCTTGGTTCATTAAAAAATATCCTCATATTCATGAATTTTGAAGTTTTTCTTACATTTGTTCCAATATTTTCTATTTTAAGTTTTATTTGCGAGTAGAACTACAAAAGTAGTACTAGTACCTACAAAAGCGTTGATTCTATCTTAAACTATTTACAATAAGAACCTTATTATATTTTTATGTTTTATGTGTGATAAAATAAATAATATTTATGTGTTTAAATAACAGATATCTAGAACCCGTTACACAAGATGATTTATGTAGAAAATTAGATATTTTAGTGTTAATCAAATTTTTGTATGTAAGTACTTCTTTCATTTCATTTCTGATCTCAGAATCCAAACTATCTAAAAAAATCTTTGACTGACTTTTAATCTTGTCAGAATAGAGCTCTATGGATTGTAAGTAATATTATAATATCTATATTATTAAACATTATAATTATATTTGATAAGTAAAACTGTCTTGACTGATACCTTACTATTAATGAAATATTTAACTGTAAATAAAAATCTCAAAACAAAAGCCTACCAAAAAGTTAAAATATATTTTTCTATTTAAAATACTGTAACTGATCTGAGAAAAGTTATTTTATGTCAACTCGTTTTCTCTAACAATAAAATATTAATATTAAACAAAACGTGTTTGTCTGTTTCTTTGTTATATTTTTTTAGGCAAAGACAGTTAAAATTACTATATATAAGTATTACCAGTGTGCCTGGTTTTTAATGTACATATAATTAGATATTATAGTTTTTTGTAAAAGACAATTTGTCAAATTCTCACTAAATAATTGAAAAATATATCGTGTATGTAAACATGTTTGTAAATTAAATGTTTAGATTTGCAAGTTTTCTATCCAGATTAATAAATAGATAAAATAAATTGTAAATAAATAATAAGATAATTCACTTGTATCTACATATGTTACCTAAAGTGTAAAGTAATTTGAAATGGGTTGTCGTATCAGTTTATATAATAAAGTAATATTTTTAGTAAAACGTTATTTTTGTTTTGCCACCATCTTGTTATACAATAGTTTCGTTATTAAATAAGTGCTCAAGACGCGAACGAGTTTAGAGCGATCCGATTGGCGCTGGGCCAGTGGTTAAGCTGTTTTGAAAGCACTGTGGTTGGGATAATATATATTTACCGGACAACAAGGAAAAAACCGCGGTGCGAAAAGCTTTAATAAAATATATCGAACACAATCAAAATTTTGGTGATAAAATTAATTTGGCAATGCTCGGGTCACGAAATCCTAAATATGTATAATAGCAATATCGACAGTGCACTGTACGTATTCTGCCAAGAATATAATGAAATGCTAATTTCGATACACATCCGCACTGCGTTTTATATTTGTATATTGTATATATAACTAGGGAAGCACGTAGCTCCGTATTTCAAACAGCTTCGATGTGCTACGAAAGCTAATTGTCTATGGATGACCTGTATTGCGCGATAAACACTGGTAACATAAATGTATGTACATAGTCATTTATTGTACATTTTATCAATTGTCAAAATACCTACCTCCGTGGTATTTACTACCTACTGATGTGGAACTCCCGTACTATACTGAGTTAACGTAAATGACTCAAAGAACGCAATTGCGAATTCAATGATCAAAATTGAATGCAATTTTCACCGCTCTGTCTCGCGTTCGCATCATATTAGCCGTAAAACACCACCTACAGATCCCCAAAACCAAAAATAATTTTAATACACGGTACAAAGTACAATATACAAGTAGGTACAATGTACATGTCACAAAGTAAAAGACGAAGAATAAAATTATACAACATGGCATCTCCATTCAATCAGATAAATGGATATTCGTGTACGATTCCTTTAGGCACGTGATGTGAAGTATCTGATAAGGTTCGTTTCTGACGGCGCAGAATAAGTAAATCAGACCTTTGAATTATTCACGAACATGACTCAGAACTCAATTTCGATGACAACGTTATAGCGGTCTTACGTTAGGTGTATTTTGTTTAAGAAACTCTTTGCGAAATGAGGAGACGGTAGAGAGGTTCATTGACAAAGTCTAGCGGACTAGTTCTTGGAGGTACATAAGGACATAGCCTTAAACTTAACCCTTAGGTCAAATTTGGGTCTCTTCAAGAAAAGAGTGAATAGGTTCCTTCTAGACCCTTGCGATCCATCTTCGGCCACATCGACACTTTCCATCAGGTGAGATTGTGGTCAAGCAAGGGTTTATCATTAATAAAAAAAAAAATGGATATCGAGTGGCGACACATCGTCGGACGTCCACTAACAAGATGAACGAATGAATATGAATACATAACAACTAACAACATTTTACCATCTTTGACGGAGTTACAACATCGGTCGTTAACGTAAAAGGCGTTATAAAAAGTGTTAAAATGTAATTAACTGTAACAAGATAAACTGGCGAGTTATATTATAATTAAAATATTATTTACACTCAGTACAGTCAGCCGCATTAACATATTAACAAGATTGATTTTGGTATCTAAGCTAATATTTAGCCAATTATTACTAACATGTCCAATTATATATTGTGTTAGGTGTGTGAGGCGCAAATAAGACAATAATTAGTTATTAATTATTCTGACCCAACCCAAATAATGATTTTATAACTCATTATAGTTCTTATACTGTATCAATTACCTATATGTATGTAGAAATAAAAAATCGTGTGTAATAGAGATTTTATGACTTTTGAAGTTACATTTCAAAAGTCATGAAAAAGGATAGAGTAAATTAAACTTAGAAAATAAAATCACTCCCTTATATTATGGGGCTATTGTCCAGAAAGGTAACCGTCAAAGGGCTAAAAACTTTTTTACGAGGCCATAAAGTTCTTATCTTCATACTCTATTAGCCCAGGCGCAACCGACGCGTTAATTTAGTTTTTGTAATGAAATACTGCCTCCGCGATATGCTTTTCCTCAATAAAACCTGCTTCATGGAAACGAGCTTTTCAAACTGTGTATTACTTTTAATTTCCTATTCGAGTTTGTTCGTAACATCATCATTAAACACATTACGTTCCATTACTGGACACAGCCGTGTGGGTTAGTGGGAACACACTCGACTTTAGTTCCGAAAGTCGTGAGTTCAATCCCCGCCACGCACCACTGGATATTTCTTCTTGGAAATGAATGTGCGCATGCATCTAACGGTGAAGATAAACATCGTGAGAAAACGGGTATGTTCAGATAATTTTGATAAAGTTGGAAGACATGTTTCATTCACCATGCACTTGGCTAGCGTGGTGAATTAAGGCGTAATTTATCTCGTCAAGAGAGAAGTCCCTTTATGCCAGCTGTGGAAACGTAAATAAGGGTAATAATGACGAATATCCTAAACAGAATCAACTCTAGGTCATGTAGGGATTGAAGAAATTTAATGGTCATGTTAAGGCCAGCACCACGCGGAGTTATATTGAAATCATTCTTTGAAGCTAATCGCTTCAAAGAATACTCAAGATAGTTCTCTTTTAATCCTCAACCGGCAGTTAGCTCAGTAATCTAGAAACTTAACTAAGATAGTTTGCGTTAAAGAGAATTACTGACGAAAGAACTCTTCTAATTTAAATATTAAATACTTCCATTTAACTGCGATAAAGTTTTCATCGCTCTGAAGTTTCTTAGACGGTCTGTTGAGATACCTACTTTAATTTACAAGAAGTTCCAAACCTCAATTTATGCTAAACGGACAAACCACGCTGGTAAGTTTGCTACGTTTCGTGTTTGTGCGTTAATACGATGAAGATCTAAAGTTAGTGGCAATATTTTCTCTACCCATCGTCATTATTTAATAGATCTCCATTTAAAATTCAAATTATTTTAATTGGAAGAAGATTTCCACCGTTAACCAACCGATTTACGTAATTATCAGTCCTTGTAGGTAAACATTTCATTCCCATTGACCATCTATCTGTTCTACGCCCTTTGTAGCCTCTCACTGCCACTTCAACGAAGTAACCCGCATGCCTATGTCGGTGGCCCTCGTTCCTCTATTAATCTCTAATTTAACATTTAATTTTTATTGCTTTTTGTATTCTAAGTTCGTTTTGGCTGAAAATTTATGGCGAGATTAGAACTAGGAGAAGGACACAGGAAATTTATAAATAACGCGAGCGAAGCCGCAGGCCGAAAACTAGTAATTTATAAAACTTGTAAATTTTCCCATATTTTAAAGAAATTACAGCCCGTTATTCTTGAAATGCGGCCATAACACAATTATGGTTATATATAACTGCTTGATTTGAAGTGATTCAACCACTGAGTTCTTGATGAGGGATAATCTTACGAGCCTTTGGGATTCAAGTTCAGAGGTTGAAAATCACCTTCATAATCTCAGCGATTATACCTCAGCCCAAGACAAACCTATCGTGATTCTGTACAATGGATGGGCTTGGCTGGTCTAGAATTCACATAATGGGTATTAGTGGGCGTAAAGTTTGTGAAACTAAGAGTGCATCGAAGATTATAAACCTAGTTTGTTCAGCGTTTATTATTTATGAAAATATGTAGATTTTAGGTACTTATAAAAATCTATATATATAAAAGAAAGTCGTGTTAGTGCCTGAACTTATAACTCGAGAACGGCTGAACGGATTTGCCTGAAAGTTGGCAGGGGGGTAGTCTAGAACCGGGAGAAGGACATAGGATACTTTTTACTCTAATATAATGCGGGCGAAGCCGCGGGCGGAAAGCTAGTAATAAATATATATTACTGAACAATTTACACAGCAATATTTAGCCCCGTGTTAAGCTTGTGTAACGGGCACTAGATAATCTGATGCAATTAATTTTAAGTTAATTTTTTTATTTAGATAGGTACCTACTATAAATTGATCTGTCTATGTTATTTGTAAATTTAATATATCAGTGAATATAAGTCTTGAATGTTTTATTACGTATTAATATTGCTAGTAACGGTATCATCGGTTTCCACACTATACTGGAATTTTAAACTGATAATAACAATTTCTATTATAAAGTGCCTGAAACACAATCTTGTACACTCACGAGCATAATTACGTTGTGCAAATTGTGCTCTTCATCTTGAAGTACAGAGCAATTCATCAAGTGACTCGACAAATTTCATACCAAACAATTTATGTATCGCATTTTTTCGATATATTTTACGAAGTTTTGTGATTTATTTTATGCGAGGGATCTCCTAGACGTAATTTCGTGGAACAACTAATTAATTGTTGGCAATTATGCCAGAACCATGTAGGTAAGGGAAAGATGATTTGATTAATAGGTACATATTATTTTATTAAATTCTAATAGTTTTATTTGTTTATTACACTTCTTAAATAAGGATTAATGTAATATTTTAGGTATCCGATCTATATTATACAAGAGTAGGTAGATAACATACACAATTTCAACTCAATGAGGTTAAGCGAGCGTAAAACGAGAGACGAGTACTTTCGCATTATTAATGTTAGTAGGGAAGTCGAGATAAATACGAGTATGTAAACCTCTAGACTCCCAAGGGTGTATCAACGTTACTATTTTATATTCTGTATTATGAATATTGACAATCTATTGGCTACTTTATTGTTTGTAAAGCGGTGGCAATAAAACCTTCTTGATAAGACAGCGTGAACTTGTGATTTAATAGTTCCAAAGGGATGTCACATAGATGTTAAAAAAAGAATTTCATACTAGTTCCTTCTATTATCTTAACAGTATCAGCGCCCATAAAGCACGGGCGTGTTTTCGGCTCTCTGTTACCGGACTGCGCTGTACAGGCATTGAATGTGTTAAGCCTCAACAATTAAATATAATGTTTTATCGCTAATCTTCTTCAGTTTCACAGAAATAAACACCATATTCGCTTATTCTGGTGCATATTGCCTACTACATGCTAGTAATTGTTAGGAAGCACTCAAATCTTCGTCGCAACTTGAAGAGTTCCAACACAGGTTAGATAAAGCAGCTGAATCATTATTATAGTGCCCACCGAAAAATAGTGACATCGTTTGGTCGCGTATAGAGAATAAGACGGACAGCAGCGGCGTTTAGTGTACTGGTACCAACATACACAATCCCACCTGTTGACCACGATGATTATACTAAATCCACCAAAAACATATAATGGGTTCTGTTGAGGCCTTAGTTTCATCTCCGTGGTTGAGGCCCATGCCCAGTTGAGGCACGTTATGATGATAGATAGATAGTACAACTTTATTTTACACTCCTAAATCTAAAACAATATGCAGGATAACTTAATATAAATGTACAATTAGCGGCCTTATCGCTAAAACCGATCACTTCCAGGCAACCTTTGTAAGGATAGGAACCATTGAACAGGTGATGAAGATTGATGATCTTCTCGAATATAAAAAACGCTGGAAAAGCAGTAGCACAGCTAGGATAAGTAGTTTTTAATAGTACACTTCCTATAGGACCATCAAAACCATGCATGGACGTGACCAGCCGTTTGGTATCAGCTGTGACTATGGACGGATCAGAGTGTTTGCTCTCGGTGCATAAACCCCTAAGCCTAGATACGAACTAGCTTAGAACTTCTCTGCTCATAAGAATCTTGACGTATGAGACATTATGGAAGTTTCTAGAAACTTTTCAGTTATAACTGCATCGTAGGTAGTAAATAAGGTGAAGAACGATGAGTGATAAGTTAGTTAGACACTTAGGTTGTAAATGGATACATGGAATTTTCTCATATATGTACGTATATATGAGAAAATTCAATTCATAAAAGTAATAAACCACAGAACCTCAATGCAATATGGTTTCTATTGAGCACAAAAATAAAAATTATATCTAACACAATAGTAAGTATATAAGGCTAACAACTACATCCTTTAGACCCTTCCAAAACACATATCATGTGAAGGCTACTAAGTGCTACTAAGCTTCTCATAAACGTGTACAAAAAATGGTTTCTAAAATGTCTTATTCCAACCGGATCGTAATGAGGAATTAACCCAAGCCCTTCTATTAACCTTCAGGGTTGTATACTAGGGCCTGAATATTAACCGTTCAGTAATACCAAAAGGTTTGTACTTAGCACATATTGTTAAAATTGCTACACGACACGAAATTACGGGCTTTTATTAAATTTTGTACCTTTTCACATCAGGTTGGTTTGCTCTGAGTTGTATAGTGCCTGTACAGGAAGGGCGAAAACGCCGCGTATTCATACGCGCGTTTTACGCGCGTATGCGCGTCCACAAGGCGCTTACCAACGCGCGCTTCCGTGTCAAAATGTTGGCTCTCCATATCCCTCGATACGTGCACTCGCTCTAGAGTAGGTACGCGCGTTAGCTGGACGCAACAAGGGTAGTGCACGCGTTTTACGCGCGTATTTTGAATACGCGCGAAGCTTCTGGACGCGATGTATTGATGTCTAGTACCTCGACGACGCGCGTATGAATACGCGCGTTTCGAAACGCGGCGTATTCGCCCTTCCTGGACAAGCACATAGTTAATAAGGCTTTATCCGCCATTTGTAGATTCTTCGAGGACATTTTTTTTCCTGAGAATAGAAGAATATCTACGAGTATCTTTAATAAATAAGGTATCTAAAGGCAGGCCAACAACTTCAAAATTATACTGAGACTAAAAACTAAAAGTTTTATCAATTAAAGGCATGTACAGTATTTTATATTATTATTAATCTAAACCTTTTTGCATAAATGGAACTTACCACAGGGCTGGTTGTGTTTAGTTTTTCAAGCTTCTATAAGCTAGAATCGATCATTCAATCAAATTAAATGCCGGTCTTAGGATAAATATGTACCTTATTCACAGGATGATACAAAAAAATACACTAATGGCGAACCATTCAAGCTTTTCGAAATAAGAGTAAAAAGGTTTATCTTCTTTAATCAACCTACAAGAGCAGTGTTGAACTGCATTTCAACATTTTCCACTAATAGTCGTTAAAACGTAAATTGGAGCAAACTGAAACGAATCGCTTTGGAAAAACCAGAAGAGAGAAATAATGAGCACTAACGAAATAAACTATGAGATTAATTTAAACACGATAAAAGTGATACTAATAGTCTTTTACAACTTAACTATTTTTTACTTACATCTTATAAATGTATGGGTTTTTGATATTCTTAATTATAATTAGCTTTATACCCCGCGGCTTCGGCCGCGTTAGGTAAAGCTTTCTTTTTCTTTCTCTGGTTCTAAGTTAGAAGAACATAATTAGAAGTAATAGGTAGGTACATTAATAATGAATTATTGTTATGTTATGATGATGATATGCATACACTGTAACATTCACCCTTCGCCGCTAGATGACACTAAGGTCGCATATTAACTCGCGCAGAAGAATCATGTCTAGTTTAACTATAGTATCGAGAATGTGAAAGCCGTAAATAATGTTTGTTTACGTCGTAACCGCTTGGAATACGAATACGTGATGAACTTGTGAATAATAATAAAATATAAAAAATCACCCCGTTTTACGTTCCCACTGCTGGGAAAGAGAGATTAGGCCTGAATTCACCACGCTGGCCAGGTGCGGGTAGGTGAATGACACATGTCTTTCAAACATTTCAAAGTTATCAAAACATGTTTGTCTTCACCGTTAGACCCCCCGCTAACTACAGACTTTCTATCGGCCGATATTTTGGTCGGGTTGGGCTGTTAGCGCGCACACTACGCCAACTAAACAGTTGGGTTGGTGGTGAGTGCGCAAACTAGGCAACAGTCAGACGACGATATTCAATGTTTAAGCTACCGTTGAAGAGAGCTGTCGCATAATGGAAGTTTCTCGTAGTAAAATATTGTCCAGAAATATTATAATTGCTCTCATACAACGGAGGAGAAAAATCAAGAAGAGAGTCCGAGAGTATTGGGTGCATCCCATCTAGAGTACTAGATTATTAAATGGAAAATTAAAATTAGATTACGTTTCTACAAGCAGCGATTGAGTAGAATTGGACAAAATGAATGAATGCACGACCTTCCGGCTCCAAAACTCGGAGCGAAGTGAACCATCGGCCGACTAAACAATCGGTCAGTGTGCGCGCTTGCAAGGAGCTCCATACTAATATAGCAGTCGGCCGATAGTTTGATCATCGTTCAGTTTGAACGCAGTTGATTAGCCTATCAAACTTATTTATCGGCCGATACCAAATCGTTGTAGTATGCGGACTTGCATACATCTTCATACTGATTATAAGCCCGACCAAACTATCGGCCGATAGAAAGTCTGTAGTTAGCGAGGGCTCTTAGAGAGCACGAGAGCATGTTTTTAGGCCGGATTGGAACCGACAGCCTTCAGAATGAAAGTTGAGACCTAAGCCAACACGGCTAAAGGTAATTTTAATTTATCGAATGACAAATAACAATATAATTATTCTATGAATAAATAATGCACAGGCTCGTAATGAGGTGTTCCCTTCCTACTAAGCAAACACCGCTTCGCTAAAAATATTGTTATTTGTCATTCGATAAATTTATATACGATATTTCTTACGAGTTCAAATTCAAACGGCATTTTACTTTCGTATTTTGATATCACTCGGGATCGACTGACAAACGGCCGCCGCCTAATCCGACCCTTCTGTAAGCGTCCACTCACTGAGACGGCTATTTACATAAGTGACCTGAGATGCCGTGATGTCTGTATTTTATTTGCCATTTGTTTTCTTATATTATTGTTGAGGAAGTGGAAGAGAAGTGGAGAGCTTCAGTTCATTTTATTTTTGGTTGCAATCAAATCAGGAATTAATGAGCCTCGCTCTTTTTTGATGAGACAACGAATATATTTTAGACAAGTTAAACGATTAAGGGCGTAGTTTAATATTCAATAACTTAATCCAGATATATGTTTTACTAGCTGGCCCGCACAGACTGACATAAGCATAAATTGTTATGAATTTTATTCAATAAAAAACAAGTTAGTAAAACTCCTAAGTCTTATGAAATTATATCCTTTTCAAATACATCTTTCTGTATTCAGTAATTTATAAACAATTATTATAGAAACGTCTAGTGTTTACACTCCTTAGTTAATACGTGAGTTATTTCCGTTGTTATAAAATGAATTACTATAGATCCAATATTACTCGTAAATGATCACATAAACGCCTACTGAGTTCCAACATGAAAGAATGCGAAAACTCTTATGTGATGTCACGAAAACGTGGGTCGTATCAAATATTGCCTGAAAAATTAGTGGGAGGACTTCCTACACACGCAGTTGGTTTTATTCCAAAGCTTTGACAAATCTTCTAGAGATATTATTCGGGGGTTTTCTTTTCATCACCGTACAAACCCATATTTCGACCAACTCATCATCATCATTATCCCACTGCTGGGACACAGAATAGAATAGAATAGGGAGTCTCTCTTAACGAGAGAGATTAGGTCTTTATTCACCACACTGGCTTAGTGTGGATTGGTTATTGAATAAGTATAACTAAATAATTATACTAAACCGCATTATAGTCGGTTGCGTAGCTTCAAAGATTGAAGCATACATTACACAACACAGACGGCTACAGCTACTTATTTTATACTATGTATTGATATAAACAACACATTTCTAAGAGTCTTCTGAACTCCTACACAGCTTATAAATAAATAACCAGCAATAAATTTGAACAAAATACTTATTATTTATCTCATAAAGGCCAAACATTTCATTTTACGTCCCACCTATTCTAGGAGTTTTTCTGTTGGTTAGTAAATATCAACGAAACATCTCATTTAGTAGGTATTGAAATGAAAAATAATTTTTCCTTAATTTGTTTCTTTGGCAATATTAATATAATTTTATCCTCACGAAATTATGGTCTTAGTGAATCGTAGTCAACAAATGGACAAATCTATCTCACGAAGTTAATCAATTTAGCCATTAATATCGACCGAAGTATAAAAATGCCCCATATGGTATTGCTGCCATTGTATAGATCATTTCACCACCATCATCATCAAAACAAACGAATATTACGACCATCTGAGATTAGCATGTATTGTCCCATCCCACTGCTGAGCAACCCACTGGATGTCATTTGTCCTGTTGACCGAACTACTGGGAATTTTTTTCTCAGTTGTCCTGTCAACAGGACTACTCAACAGGACAAGTGGGAGTAAACGGATGCAACGAGTACCTTACGAAATCTTGAAATACTCATACATTTCCACAAACATCAACACCGAATGCTATTGTTAAATGCAACTTTATCTTTTTCATTGTTACATAAGAATGACAAAAGTTGACTGGTTCTAAAGAATTTTCATTTTGTGATGATGCCATTTCATTTTTATTGAGCCCTTAAAAAGTTGGCGACGTTTGGTCATTATTACAATATTAGGGAAAGTCACTTTGAGGTCTAACTTTTTAGATGAATTTTGAGTTTATAATAGACTTAAAACATTCCTCCTTGTAATAGGAGTTTGTTGTATAACAAACATCCTTTCTCTTTGAATTACGAAATGATAACGTAAACTTTTTACAGTAAACTTCTGATGTACTTTTAAAGAAAGAAGTATTCGTCTTGGTATTCAAGGTAGGTAAATTAATTTGTGAGTCAGAATTCTCTACCTTATGGTGGTGGCCAAAGAATAGTACCACCCCATTGCTATCCGCGGGTGTCATGGAACAGACTATGGGAATATAGAGTAGGTACAATACCAGAATGACCAGTCGTTCTTGTGTCAACTTACTGCGATACCAATACGCCTGGCCTGTTTTTTTTTGCTTTATTTTTAGTTTTATTGGCTAAAGTCGTGCCGTAATGACGAAATATGGGTGGTTATGATGATGAGTCAGGAATTCGACATTATTCTATGATTTTTCTAACAGTTCAGTTTTTCCATTTAGGCTCAGTGTCGTTGTACTTCCCATAACTTAGACTAAGCCTATCTGCGACCCTGAATGTTTGGCGAAATGCCCGATTCCCGAAGGAATCTACGCTATAAATTGGGCATAATAAATATGTTTTCGGAGTTATTTATACCGCAAATAGTTGTTTTGCATAAATAATACGCCTATTCTGTTTGTTTATTGACAGCGAAAATTTAGTGAGCATAAAAACCGCAGCAGAAAGCACTACTATTTTAGTGTTTATCGAATCCAATCTTTGCTAGACAACAAAATTAGGATCATAAAAGTAGAAATTTCTTTGATCATAACAAAAATTCATAGACGTATTTCGCTTGTACACGTAGTCGTATATTTCTAAATCGGTAACTAAGGCCTTGATGGGACTCGTCTACAGATTTGAGGCAATTCCTTGGTCGTATAAAGTGCCTTGAAATTAGCGTTGCGCCCAGGAAATGTGTAGTTTCCCGTGACCCCAATCAACTTTTATAGTGAAGATGTATCTTGCCTTCTGGCAGCTTGTTTGAGCGTTAAATCGCCTTCGAAATTTCATTAAAGCCCTCGCGTTCCTTTCTCAGGAAAGGTTTAGATTTATTCGACGCAAACTGCGGACCTTATCTTTATTTTTAAGAAAACAGCACGTTAGTCTGCAATTCCGGGAAATTTGCGTTTTACAGCTTTTAGATTATTTTGACTTTGTGTACAGGCACAAAAATAGATTTGAGTTTGAATGGTTTGACAAAATAAATAAATATATACTGAACTCACAATAAGAAACTTGTAACTTGTTAAAATAGGCTTATGGATAAATCTTTCATTCTCTTTCAATTAATATTAACAAGGAAGTGAACATCATAAGTCGTAGGTGAAACATGTAGTTTCAGCTTGCAAGCAGACAAAAACAAAGCTGGACTCACAAAGATAATGTCGTAGACGTTATTTGAGCGTCTACCTGCGCGTCTAATGAAGCCAGCCTTACACAGCTTAGTTATCTACGAAAACCACATTTCGTAGCAAATAGTGATGTGTGAAAATGTTTAATGAAACCGGGAAGTTCCTGGATACAGGTTAATTTATCCTAAGCCAGAGAATGACAGACATATTATGAAAAGAAAGAGAAAGTTAGAAATGTATCTGCTTCTATTTTTTAGAATTAATTACAGTTGTAAACAAATATGTAGATATAATTACACTTGACATAACTAATTTAAACATATTTTATTACGGTAATAGCAAATGGTCTTTCTAATTACCTATGCTTTTTCGTAACTTGTGTTAATTTTGACTGCGTAACTAACACAGTATATGAAAGGTTCTGTTGGAGATATTAAATTAAATTACATCCAACAGCCGAAAGTAAACCTGCGAAATAGACTTCAAAGAAGGTAACGCTATTTTACCTTTTATAATTGCGTTTGTTAAACTCACGATATTTAATTAGGTTTATTTCAAAGAATATTACGGATTCTGTAGTGTAAAACGAATAAATATGTCGTTTGACTACCTCTGTGGCGCAGCGGCCGAAGGTCTGCCTGCGACGCAAGAGGTTTCGGGTTCGATTCCCGCCTCGGAACAAACATTTGTACGATCTACATATAGGCTAATAGATAGATAATACACACGTAATAGAATATACATACATGGATAGAAAAAAATGTACATATAAAACACACCAGACACCAGACACCCGGAACAAATATTTGCAGACCGTACAATTTTTTGTCCCGAGGCGAGAATTGAACCCGCAACCTTTAATAAGTATTTCAAAGTAAGAATCTACTAAGAGAAAATGATTTAGGTTATTTCCTACTAGGGTACAACACTATTCCATCTTCTCATTGTGTTACTTATACCTACATGTTTTTGGCTAGGGCATTATATTTTTTGTCCTATCCTAGAAACGTTTGCGCTACAGAAACTTGGTAAATTCACTATTCAATTGAGAATTTATCACAGATAATATACCTACCAATCCCCCAAGATATAAATACAATAGAAAAAACACTTTATTGTACACTGTAGGCGAAAGGTCTTAGCACATACCTTTTGACGCTGAATACTGCTGGTCTTCAGGACTGGTCAGTTTGTTCCAGCTACGCCTATTATTCATCCACAGGTCGCTGGTCCTAGAAGCATGGGACTCCAGGGTTTTCGCGTATCACCAACAACAAATTATCATCACAAGAACAAGAGTTTTCAAAGGACCGTTATGTATTAATCACGTCGCGTCTAGTTACTTTGCGAGAGGAGTCATTAAAAATACAATACAGTCACATTATGACGATGATGTATTTTAATACAAAGTAAGCCCGTCTTTACACTTAATTTCATGCATATTATTTTATTTATAGACCAAATACAACAAATTAGAAAACCATATAATTACGAGTATTATGTAAAACAATTTGTATCAAGAGTTGAAAGTACCAAAGTTGAAGTAATAAATGTACATAACGGGCGAACACGATTGAAACCGCAACTTTGTACCGTAAATGGTTTTTTTATGGAGATCCTACGTAACGTTTATGAGCCACATGCTACTGATGCTAACCCAGGTTTCTCATTTCTGTAATGAAAAAATCCTATAAATGTTCTTTGAGATCATCTAAGGTAATGAATGGGTTCTGTTGTGAAGGCAAATAGTTTTAAGGGTACATTTAAACGTAGGTGAACCGAGTTCATCCCTTCTTTCAATATAATATTGTATTGTATTATATGAACTATTCATTTTAGTTTCGGTTTTTATAATAGTTGTTTACCAAAAATTTGTTAAAACAAATAATATCGAAAAATTAGTTACTAACTCAGATCACGCATAGACTCAGTAAAGAGCGACTTGAGCGCGTTCTACTTCAACTTGTGGTTTCAAAAAAGAAATAAAGCCTTAATTATTGCGTAGGTAGGCTTGGTAATGAATTATGTCCAAAAACATTGTTTCATGCGAAAATAGAACGTAAATATATTTTCTATTGATGTAGGAACGTGGCCCATGTTTTGTTCCCAAAATATAATAAACCCCAGTAAAATAAATCGACACAACATTGTAATTCGGTGGACTGTGATCTACCATCCAATGTGAGTTACCCTTGGGCACAGATCATATAATTACTCTTGGGTACGTATGGAATCGGAATCGACTGTCCATTTAAAGCTGGTTGTTATTTGTGGAAGAATAGTTGACAAATTGTAACAAGACGAAACACTGAATAGTTTAGATCCGTTTAGCCGTAAGTATACGAGTATATCATTTGAACTTTCTAGGTAGATACTTATTACATTATAGTATTCGTTAAAGTTGAAAAGACGTATGATGGGTATATTTTACCCATCATATTATGTATGGACAATTCTGTAAGTATATTTATATACCAGAAAATTGACAGCAGTGTATCAGTTTAATTGAAGAATATGAGACGCGTGAATGTGTAACCCTTACAATCGTATTTACATAATTCAACATCTAAATTATCTAAACCACCCAATATCCGCTACCATCCAATTTCCATGTATTTCTGAGAAAAACGCTTACTTTCTGCGTCATATCGATGCTAAGGGTCCACATTAGGATTCACACGCCGCAAGTATACCACGATAACGATACGTGTCGCCTGAATACAAATCCCTTATCACTTCACTGCAATTGAATACATAAAGTCTCTTCGCATCTTCTGGTGCCCTAGTACCAACCGGATCGTTCTAGGATAATCAAACTACTGATTTAGTCAGGAAACTGCTTTTCTAGATTAGGTTTATGTAATAACCGATTTATATGTGCTGGATACGGCGGATTGTGTTGAGAGGAACTAGTATGGCCAACCTTTGTCTATTGTCATTATGTTTTAGGCAAAACATATTATAACACTAGTTTAAGATTTTGTAACACTTCATGCAAAAAGCGCTTTAATGTTTACCCGTAAATATTAATTGAGCAATTAATATGTAAGCTATAAATGCTCTACAAAACTCAAAACCGCGTCTCTTTCGTTAATATAAAAAAAAACATAAAACAATATATAAATAAAATAAAATGTCGTTATTCCAGATACGAGCCACGATTAACACAGAAGTCAAATTTGTCCGACGCATAATAAGTACGTTGAGAAAAATTATAAGTATATTATCAAAATGGAAGTGAACGCGACTTCCGCTCACAATAGCTTCAAAGTTGTCGTTGCTACAAACAGAGGAATAATTCGTAAGGATAGAAATGACATTCAATTTTAACTCTATCTATGCCCATGACACACGCGCGTGTCATCGGCACGGTGCTGCAGCCCGACACGCTGGGTTCGTAATTTATTTATTTTATTTTATTTGGGGAACAAACAGTAATAATATCTTAGAATCTAATCTTCTTAAAAAACTACAAACCAATTCAATGATCTCTCTGCTATGATATGTTACGAGCTTGGGTATTGAATGTGATTAACATTAATTTATTAACACTGTTTGAGTGGAACACTGTATTGTATTTGTGACTTGTCAGACCTTAGAATTTTATGGAAATAAATTACATAAATCTTTATAACTTTATATCTCTAGAACTTTATTGATACGAAGAGAAGCATGAATAAAATGAAAAGCAGTTCTATTTCAACAAATTAACGGATGTTTTCGGCTTAAAAGTTCATATCGCGCAGGTTTCATTAACATGGACAATGCGGCTTTTAGCTTTCATTGTGTCATCGTCCCTTAATTATGTTGAAAAGATTCCAAAATGATATCCTGTTTACAGCAGCAGATGTGTCAGTAACTAAGTAAATAAAATAAATATTGTTGGACAACTCACACAATATTTAACCGTGGTAAGCTCGAAGCTCGAATCGATGCTACGGGTTCTTACTACGAGGCTAGTTATTGCTATGTGAATTGTCTAAGAATATTAATGTTAATTAACAATAATCTAAGACAAATAACAAACCTTTGTTGTAGATATCATTAAGGTACATGTCATATTCAAAAAACAGAGTGCATAAGACATTTATTTGAGAAGCTGAGATAAAACTGGGTTACATCGAGCACAATAGCATCTTATTGTCTCCCGCGCACAATAGCGCCGTCTTGGTCAGATTGAATGCTGTAGCGCCGTTGGCTCTGAACAACGAATAAGGCGAATGCTACGGATTACGTAGCACCTTGGATTTCGTAGATGAGCTACGAAACTCGTAGAGCTGCTGAAGAGTCTCATTGTTGTCTATTTCACAGAAAGTTCTTAAGTTTAAGACTAGTTTAATATTGATAAGAGTTGTTTGTATCAATATCCTGGTTAGTTGAGGTTGTATAAATCATCATATATGTAGTAGGCCTTACTTAACGTAACTTGTTAGTGTGAATTGTCCCTATATAAATATTTTTTATTAGAATTTAAAATTGTATGTTACCTTTTAGGTAATTAATATTTCGGGTGTCTACTTCAAAAAACATTAAGGCCATTAAAATACGTTTTGTGAATACAGTCTTAATTAATAATTTTACTTCAGTTCAAATAACGAATTAAAAATATGGAACATTTATCATTTCATGAGCCATCTGGCAAACTGAGAATAAAACAAAAGCTATAATAGTAAATCAAGAACTTCTGAGAATTCATTTTCTATTCAATTTATTTGTTTGCGTCTTCATTTCTCGGTGACGTGACAATCTTAGTTTTTATTTTTATTAAACTACTGGTAGCTACTACATACCAAATTGTTAGGAACTAATATTTTAACTATCAAAGTTTTATAACTTAAATAAAACAAATGCGACGTGTATATGTATTAACTTGATTTTGATTATGGATTAACTCGTAAAGGTACCAGAAATTTATGTATATTTGAATACAAATGTTAAAATGCTCATAAGAAACCGATAGTAATGTGTAGATTGTATTATGAAGTATGACTATTTTTATTATATAAGTATTTAAGTATCTTCACTCATAACCTAAACGCAAATAAAATCTTAAAAAATACATAGCTGCGTTTTTAAAGAACTAATAAAAATTCATGTTAATTCAATGCTGGTAAACCATGAAATTATAGGTAGATACTTTCCAATTTTATTAACATAAAATGACACTGAAATGAAACGACACGGGTGAATGTAGCTTTCGTTTATACTCTGGTGACTGTCAACATTCAACCCAACGCAAATTTCCAATAAAATTCATAGATAAACAAATTACCGTTATTGAAAACGGCGAAGGGAAATGGGAAATCCAAGTCAGCCGGAATTCATTTAGAATCCTATTGGCAGATAGTCTGGACTTGTCGTAGCTGCAGAACTGCTTTGAAATATTTCACTTTCAAATTTTCGAGAGTTACAGTATTCATTTTATAACAACGGGAATTACTCTGGAAAAGGAGTTTAAACACTCTCGACGTTTCAACCACAACAAGGGCAGTCTAGGAAAAAGTGATCTAACAGACAGAAGACCAAATCATTGAAAACCAACCTAACTTTATAAAAAAGGCCAACTTAATATACAAAACAACAAATAGAAATGAAGAGCTTTGTAATAAAATTTTAATAATCCCAAGAACCCTCAATTTGTATGCTGAATCTAAGTAGGGTCTCACGGCTCCAGAATTTCCGGGCAAATTAAACAGATTACTTATAAAGAGATGCAAGGGGTCGAGATAGGTATTTCGTACAACTTAATTACCTACTGCCTATTCTACAATGAAAATTGCCTGTTTACATTATACTAAGCTTTGCCAATTAACTTAATAATTAAACAAAGTGGCAATACTATCTACAAGTTAATGGCGGATTGTGGGTGCGTGGTTTGAAATGGTGAATAACCTGTGGAAATCTCTATTTCAATTAAAGGTTTGGATTTTATATCAATTTAGTCAATATATTACGAGCCGTGTTGGCTAAGTGGGAGCACAGTCGACTTTCATTCCGAGGGTCGGGTTTAAAACTTCGACTTGAAATTATTTTGTGCGCTATCAAAACACATTCTCTTACGGTGAAGGCAAACATCGTGAGAAAACGGGCACTTTGAAAAATTTTAAGGACATGTGTTTCACAACCCGTACATAGCCAGCGTGGTGAATTTAGCCCTAATCTCTCTGGTCAAGAGAGAAATCCCTGTGTCCCAGCAGTGGAAACGTGAATAGGGATGATGATAATGGGTCAAGATATATAGGTATGAGTCGTTCGTCAACTCGCTCCAAAAATTTGGTATTGGGTTCTGTAATTGGTGAGACATGTGAGCTTAGGCAAAACGAAAAGTTAGTTCAATTATATATTTGAATAGTTTCTACCAGTTCTTACCCACCGTCCACCTCCCTGAGACCACCTGGGTGAACCGTGGAAAGTTTTTTTTTCAACGGCTCACCTCACAGAATAAACTTGAACGCGCCTAATTTTATATTGGTGACGGTACACCTCAGAAATTGGGTACTGGCCGTTATAATATCTATGGTGTATTTGCGTCAGCAAATTGACAGTATACCATCTGACCTATTGTACGGTTAAGCAGAAAATCAACGTTCCTGAACCTACTTTGTGTAGCTAGCCATTCATTTCACCTTTCTTATTATTAATCATAGATTTTAGATGTTATGAATTTATTTATTAATAAAATATCATAGTAGTTACAATCCTTTGCTAGCTTGGGATACAAACTCATTATCCGCAACAAAATACAACAATAACCTAAAAACCTAAAAAACTTATTTCGGTAACATAAATTTGAAAAAAAAAAACTTATTTAAGTAACGCAATTTTTCTAAAGTGTATCCCACCGTTATTTCATTATTTAGAAGTTGTAGTAGATTGTACATTAAAGCATCATCATTTTCAATATAGGTACATTTTCCTTCTCTTCTTTGTTTGAAATTTTACTTTGGACTCTATTTCCTTCAATTTTACTAAAAGTCTCAATATCGACGTATTTCTTTTATTAATATCTCTTTGCAATTTTGAATGAAATGTCTCTGCTATATTATTTGTTCTATGACGCTCACCGTAAACGCTCAAAATTTCCTTAAATTTTTTTGTCATCCAAAAGCGAGCAATATACCGAAAAAAATATTTGAGTTTTTCTTTCCCTACCTAGGTATACTTCTATAAACTGTCAATGTTGAAACGTGTCAACAAAACATTTAAAAAAGGCCATTAATAATCATAATCTCTATACTCTTCAAATCTGAAGAGTTTTGATAACAAGGTGGACGGTGGAAACTAAATATTTCCCAAGGATCACCCAGGTGAACAAAGGTGAGCCGTTGGAAAAAAAACTTTCCACGGCTCACCCAGGTGGTCTTAGGGAGGTGAACGGTGGGTAAGAACTCCGCGATATAATAGAAACCCCGCTAATTAAAATTAAAAAGGGAGTTAATTTTTTTCAATTAGAAAGCGGCAAGCTATTTCTTGCATATTCAAAACCACAATCGTGTAACTTGACCTCTTTCACGGAGTAGGGATGAATAATCTAAACTCAGGCAAATTATCCACTTCCAAGGGTCAGCATTAAATCAAGCTTTAAGCGCTTAGTCTGAAAGTAGTTGTCCGTTCATTGGTTTAAGGGTGTTTTTACTGTAATTGCCTGATGCCAAAGTTTGTTTTCAGATAACTGCTTTTAGTGAAAGTAGTATAAATATATGTTTAGCGAAGGTCACAGATGTTAAGAATCAACGAAGGTGTATAGTGGCTTAGTCCAATTACCTAGGCACTAATCCAGCTTCGTTTGTGCAAATGGCGCGAATAATTGGTAAAAATGGAATAAGACCTGATTGCGTGATTATGTGACTACAGTAAAACTTTGGTAGTCAGCAAGATGGTCATCAAGGGATGTTTCTTAAGTCGCGAAGACCTACTAAGATCCTACGGCAATCGCCTGACGCGATTCAGCCGTTCTTTAGTTATAAATAGTGTAACTAACAAGGCTTTCTTTTATATATAACGATAGATAGATATAGATAGATTACAAATCGAGTTAATCGCAACCAACACTGTACGTCTATCTCGCTCTAGCGTAAAGTTAACATTTCAGTCAGTAGAATCAATCCCCTAACAGGCTGTGATTGAGGCGGCAGTTGGCGGTTGATTCGATAACTGATCTGTTCGAAGGCAGTTAGCTCTTGCCGTTGAGATAAATAGAGCTGCGACGAGGCGTGTGGATTGAATTGCACCGTGAGAGATCCATTTTCTAGACTATGTATAACGTATGATTGGTTTATAATGACTGAGTAGATTTCATCCTTTTTGCAGGAGAAAGAAGGTTACTAGAAAATATCACTTAACTCTTAAGTACAAAGTCATGTAGGTACTCATATCGTATTAGAAATTATTTATTACCTGAAACCTTTAACAACAAAAATATTAGCGAAATAGGTTCACCCGTTCTCTACTTGTATGTACGTACAATACACGCACGTATCTTTTATATATTTTTTAATATATAACTTTACAGATTTAAAAATATTTGCTTGAATAAACGCAAGAACTCAAGCAATACAAGTACAAACTAATTTTAAGCCCTGTCCTTTGTATAGGTACCTTAAATTTTATACTAAGTAGTTAATATTCCTAGCCTTATTATATTTCGCGTTCCAAAGTAGAACAATAGCAAAACGGACCTAGGTCGAAGCTACAAACTCGATAAAACTCTAAAAGCGTAAGACAATTTGATAAATTACCACAAATGAGGGGCACGTAACACAACAAACGGAGCTGGGATTAGGTTAGAATAGAGATGTCCCTAGCTCTAAACTTTTATATTGTTCCGAATTTTAAATTAAAATTGGAACGTAGTGTGGGCAATACAAATGTGCTTATTAAAAAACATTTTATATAAATAAAGTGGGCAGTCTTGGTATCCCTATTCACTTTTTAGTGATCAAACATCGAGTCTTTTGAGAGCGAGATTTGAGTGGGGTTTGTCATTTGTTTGAAAATAAAAAATATTTAAATCGAAACAAATACGATATTGATAAGAAATCTGATAAAAGCTGTTAACTAAACTTATTATATAGGTATTTACTTCTTTTAATATATAAAGTATATAACAGAAAATAATAATCTAAAGTACATACAGTTTAATGCAGTGCTAACTACAGTCCACTTACTCCCATTTGAACTTTATTCCAGAATGTATGGTTCAAAAGACATGTTTTTAACACGTACCTATAAAAAATACATCAATATGGAGTTACGGGCATTTTAAAGCTTACAATGTATAAGGATACTCCATTCCAGGTACATCCCTAGTTTAAATCAATCACTTTAAAGTAGTGCTCGCCGTCCTCGATCGATGCGGATCACGTCGACTTGGCGGGACGCTTGACCAAACCGCGCTTAGTGGGGCGTGGGATAGATAGCTCTCGATAAATCACATATTGTAGAAATGACTGTACCTGACAGTGCGCGTTGAAAAAGAAGGTACACGGAAAACACCTAAACAAACGGGTTATTATTATCTACAAAAGAGCAAAGTTCTTGTCTCTGTCTAACATGAACTGATGCAACACCACGGAGATATAACACCCTTTAAAGCTTTTCAAAAAATCCTTACAAGCCCTAGAAACGTATAATTTAGACGTTCAGGCGTCTGAATTATACGTTTCTAGGTCGATTTATACCTTAAAATTATAAATCGACTGCTATGAGTTCGAGACTTATCATATCTAACAATAAGAAGCTATGAATTAAACAATAAATCAACTCAAGTCTATCTAACAATAGTAACCGCACCATCTTCACCACAAATTGCCATATTATTCATAACTTCATCTTCATATAATGAAGACTGCAATGTAGACCATCGATATATCTCGCAGATAAGCCTAAAATGCAAGATATATTGCAGAAAATATCACAAACAAAACAGTATACGAGGCATTGACACTGGCTCGACTTGGATGTACGCCAACTCATTCGACTAAGCTATAAAATACTTATACGAACTTTCTTTGCTCCTACATCGTATCTACGTAATTTAGTTATGTAGTTATAAAATAATTTCAAACTAATAGGGCTATGTTACATTCGAGATAAGCACTTACGAAACTTTATGTTTTAAGTGCTTGGAAAATGTGTAACAAATATCTTCTTTTAACCGATGAGAATAGTTGGAAAAAAGGTTTAGAAGAGATATTGGATATATGAGCAATCTATAGCGCTTCACTGCACACATGTCATCTTCTCAGTAAATAAGTACGTAATCAATAAATATTTTCATGTAGTTATTTTTTACTGAGATGAAATATGTTGTGAGACTTGAAATACAATAAAAAATATAAATGTAGTGTATAATATTTAACAGATATATTAGTAAGCTTGTGATAACTTGTGTTAGGAAACACAAGTTTCAAGCTTAGGTACAACTTACAACGGAACTAGATGATGTTAAGTAGAAAGTCCAGCAATATGGTGTTTATTGATTTGACCGTAACTAAGCGATGCCTATCTCTCGCACCTTTCACCTTGAATAAAAATTCTACAAACAAAACCCTTTGTATCTTTCTAGTCACGCACTGACTGACCAAAGCAACCAAGGAATCAGATATAATATATCCTTTTGTTTTCACCTGACGCGGATATAATGTACAAAGGTTCTCTCGGTGAGGCTTCAGATAAATGTTTTCAAATCTTCAATCTCCCGAGCGTATCACGAGTGATCCCTAGCCGCCCAAACCTCGGCTTTTGAACTTGTTGTGGATGGGTACTATTCAAAGACATCAATTTATTTTACCTGTAGATATGTTCTGTGTCTGTAGTTATGTTAAATGATTCTGATTAAACTTTATTCAAAGTACCTTATAACTTCCGTTATTGTTAAAAAATAAAGTAAACTAATAATATTCCACTGATCTTCATCATAATTTCAATTGATTTCTTGTTACAAATTTATTATTGGTTGGTATAAATTATTATGGACACTTTAATTTTTTTACCCATGTAAAGAAAACGTAAGCTGTCAATTTTGTAAAACATTTAAATACCATTATACCATCGATATTATCTCGATATCTCAGGTAGAGCCAATAACAATCAAAGATATTTAATTAAATAGACTGCCATAAAAGTAATGTGACAGGAGGAATGAGGGTCGAATTAAATCCAACGTCTGAAGCAGACAGCGATTAGCTCTGCGATGGAATTCATTTCGACGATCACCTTGCGGTGTGGCGACGATTTATAGGGGTGCTGAGAAGAGTATGGCTTCTAGTTTCCGATGCTAGACGCGAAAATCATACAAATACATACTGCCCTCCGAAAGCTAAAACATCAATAAGCCACAGCGGTGGAAAATTCACACTTGCTGTGTGAATTTTCCACCGCTATCTAGTCACATCTAGCCCCCTTGGCTCGAACGTTCATTCCCACTTTTCCTGTTGAGTAGTTCTGTTGACAAAATTTGAGTTACAGGTACTAGATATCTAATACTTAAAAAATAATAATTTGTATTCTATTGTGAATAATATATTTTTAGGTGTTTTTATTAAAGAGAATAATGATAAGTATTTTATATTTTTCATAACAAATAAATAACTTATATCTAGTATATTATTTAAATTTAAGTTTACATATACATAGATAGATTTTTATTATATTTTTCCAAATCTAGGCAAAAAAGGTTTTATCTAGGCAAAAAATAGAATTAAGGATAATCAAACAAAAACAATTTGAGTACCCTGTACTAACAACCAACATGATAATTACAAAAATTTGTGCGTTTAACATTTTTTTAAGGCGGTTATAAACGTGAAATTGGTGAATTTGGGTTCAGCAGAAACCATTCATTTCCTTTTTCTTTAACGGAATAGCTTTGAAAAAATTACACAATCATCTATGCTATACAAGGCATTATCACATCTACAGTATAACATATAATTCCGGCTCCATACGTTCTAACAAGTCCTCACTCTGTGTTCCAGATAAGACCCGTTTAAATACTGCACGCATGATACCAAACTCGATTAAAACTTCATTTGCGGTTATATCGCTTCAATTATTTTCTATGAAGAATTAGTTAATTGTCTCCATCTTAGTTTCTAATGAATTCATCTGTTGTTTAATAAACTAACCTTAAAAGCTTATACAAATTAAAAACTGGAGAAAATATGGTTCTAGAAATTTCTCAATTTATATAGGTAGGTATAGTAAAACTATTTCTAAAATGAACGCCCCTCTACCGAATTCTGTATTTTTTTTTCTGTGTATTCTGCTTTTCTGTATTTCCTCTCACACGTTGAAATCATCACGGTTTTGTGGAGGGAAGTTCATTTTTAGAATGGTTTTACTATACTTACCTAAATCTTTACTATAAATAAATGTAAGGTTAGCAATGAATGTCTAATGCAATTTTATCTATGGATTATTTTCAATACCTAATTTTTATTTATTTAAGTAGGTATTTTATTTAATTTCCACTTAGGTGTTTGTTTTAGAAGCATGTATTTTGTACAGGTACAATAAATATCTACTTATGTTATGTCTCATGTCAACCCAGCCAGACGTTGCGAGTAATAAAAAAATCATTTACTTAATATAAATAGATACCTATATTATCTACTATGTACAACTATTGATTCTCAAGACAGTAACCCACATGGTTTTCAATCGCGAATGCGTGCTTCGTACGGGGATCGTGAGATTACAAGCTCAACGATAAATTGCTTCAATGCGATCCACTGATACTTCCATTTTTTGGAAACGTTACAAATCGGCTTACTCTATGTTAGCTTTAAGTAATCGCGATCAAGGTAGCTACTGGGGCGTAAGATATCATATTGTGAACCTTCCGCCCTCGACTATAGCTATGTTTATAGCAATTTCATCATCGTCGGACGTCCATGAGTGCGATTATTAAAATTCTTTGTACTTTGCCAATCACGCGCAATTTACCTGATTGAGGACCGTATGCCCTATAAGACTTGCCCCATACACATAACATTACCTGCCACATTTAACATAGTTTATATATGGGAGTTCTTTCTATATACCTTTGACGAAACTCGGATCTACTACTAATCTGCTAAAGCTACTGAAACTGCCACATAGCTAACACACAATCTATATACAATAGGCTTTAAGGTTGTTTCGGTAGCTCTATTTAAATTCCTAAGTTTCAATACTTCCCATTTATTCAGTAGCTAATAATGTATCATGCAATTGTTGTATGCGAAGTGTACGCTCGCAAGTCCCTGATTTATAGCGGGGTCGGCCTAGGACATGCGTAAGTAAAACCATCCAACCAAAATAGATTGATATAAATCACCAAACTTCGATAAGGATTATTTGCGGGAAACTTAAGGTTCTATCTCACTAACAAACATCTTTATTTTGGGATAAAAATTATAAGCTATACACAAACTATTACTTAAATACTACAAACTGATTTTTGTGACTCTTTACCTTTAAATTTAATAGTTTCGTACACCCCTACCATAATGTAGGTTTTGAGACAACTTTTAGGGTGTCATTATAGTATTTACAGACTTACAGCTGGGGATCACGAATTTCGAGATTCTTAGATAATTTAAGCTTTAATGACTAGGCCATATCCATAATTGATAAGAGAATATCAACATCATAGCATTAGCACAGTAAGCTTCGGTTATCCGGCTCAGCAGAAGTACGTGAGCTACGACCTTTTTCTCCCTCACCAAAACATTAAACAAATGGTTCAATTTGCAAAAGTTGCTACTTTGCGTACCTGTAGCCAGCCCATTTCATTCCATTTTCATTCCAATCTTATCACCCCGTTCAAATTGTTTCGCAATGTGAACCGACTATATAAAGTTTGTACTTACCTGCATAAACAGGGTGTATGCAAATACGATAGGATGATCTCCGTTGCTTTGGAGTACTTCAAAATTAATAATCACATTATTATTACATAAATAAATAAATAAATATTGCTGGACACAGCAACATCTAGCCCTGTAGTAAGCTCTAAGCTTGTGTTACGGGTGCTAGATTTCTGATACACGTAATATAATATACTACATAGATAGATATTTTTATTATACATATATAACACCCAGACACCCAAAACAAATATTTGCAGATCATACAAATTGTTGTCCCGAGGCGAGAATCGAACCCGCAACCTCTTGCATCGTAGGCGGACCTTTTCCCGCTGCGCCACAGAGGTCGTCAAAACTACATTATACATGATTATACCTAGGTACTTATTAAATTATTATCAAATAAAAATGTAAGTAACCCTTTAAGCAAAAGGACGTTAAAGTTGCGACTATTTCGTTGGTAGTTTGGATGTCGTCTTTTTTTTCAAATTTTGTTAAAATTATAAATATAAAATTATTAAGTGTTTACCACCTACTACCAAACATACCTACTGTATTTTAATCTTTCACTTGCGTCCCAACAAATCGTCTGTGTTCTGTATAAACAGGCACCATATTGCCTACATTTCCTAAAATTGAAATTCAGAAAGTGTTGGTCGATTCTGAAATACAATTTTCCTAAACGCCTCGGAATTAAAGTAAGATTTCTGTATAAAGTTCTGTATAACTCAGTTGAAAACTATTTCCTTGTAAAAAATCTTTTGTAGAATCTTCTCGCGGAATCGAGTACAAACCTTGTAGATTCCTATGATAGAATTAAATACCTACCTATTGCTGCTTTATTACTGTGAAAATCGTATTTTTTTTTTTCGCAAAAATACTGAGTGAAACTAAAGTAAAAATTGAAGTTTTTTATTTACCCGTAGTAAATTTAATTTAATTTAATTTTGTATTTCACAAAAAAAATAAAGCTTTTCGGAAGTGACAATAGCAACGAAGATTTTTCAGAGTTCCTTCAAACCGTTGAATACGAGTATTATTAAATAGAGATGTGTATCGATATCATAAAAAGAAATCAAATAGAAGTGCTAAGCTTCTGAGTAGGTCCCTGGGCACGAATACCAATCTAAAATGCAGATGCAATCTGAACACTACCTAACTAATTTGAAACGTCCTTCCATGAAATTTCATGGTACCAACCTATAGCAACTTTACCACAGAATATAAAAATAAATGGAATGAGCATACTCGAGCATACATTTGCTGAGACACAGGATAGGCTATTTAAATTCTTGCTCCAGTTATGATAAGACGTGGCCCCCATACAAACATAATTTAACGCGGACGGAGTCGCGGGCACAGCTAGTATAACATAATATCTACTAAGGCTGGAGGCTGTAGCTGGAGGTTATGATGATAAAATCAACCGCAATGTCTACAAGTTTTAACAGCCAGGAAGCTAAGCCGAGCGCACGGAGAAATTATAGTAAGTAAATGAAAGATAGAAAGATAACACGAGAAAAGAAAACTAATCTGAAGAAAGTTTTTTAATCTCGAAAGTTGACAGAATGGACAATGTGATTCAGTTTCTTTAGGGCTAAAGTACCAACGGAGGTAGAGCCCTGTTTTAGAAGGGCTTAGGCTTTTATTGGAGTTAAGTGAAACATTATTGAAGGGGTTTTGAATACGCTTCACAAAAGCTGGGTTGGAGTTTGAGTGTTCTTTCGAAAGTAATGAGTTTAATAAGAAACATAATATTAGACTGAACATTTTATTTTACTTTGAGTTAATCTTTTAACTCGGATAATGGTGGACTAGACGATCTTATTAGGTAGGTACCTACATATAGGTAGGTAGTAAAATTAAATTGTAAAGCAATATCAGCAAGAGTTATTTTTTTCCTAGAAAATAAATTAGTTATTAGTAGGAACCTACTAGACTCTGTTCTTCTTTAGGAGTAGGAGGTGTTAACACAAATTCCCTTGGCGTCTGGCCAACCATTCGGCGTCATTTGTGCACAGTTGGGCACTTACGTCCAACCAAAATTTATGTTGGCTCAAGAAGAATTCGCACTACGTGGAAGTAAGAGTTCAAATTATTTATTATCCAACCGAATAATAAGTACCACTCTATACTTATCAATTTTAGTAAGTAGGTACATACCTACTTACTCCTTCGGTTAATTCCATGACGCACCAACCAATATAATACATAAATATTGATAAGACAATTGACACACGCGACGCAGCAAGGTTGTGGGTTCTCGCGAACAAAAAAAAAACGATCTGCAGAAATACATTCCGAGTGTCTGGGTGTTACAGCTATATGTATAATAAAAAATATCTATCTTTATTAAGTAGTTAGGTATATCAGAAATCTAGCACCCGTAACACAAGCTTCGAGCTTACCACAGGGCTAGATGTTGCTGTGTGAATTGTCCAGGAATATTTATTTATTTATTTAGCCCCGTGGTAAGCTCGAAACTTGTGATAAGTACTTAAAATAATTTACATATATAGATAGATACCATTAGGTAGGTACACTCTGACCCATATTCAGTCACTAACTAAATACTGAAACCCACCGTTAAATATGGGCTTAACCGCAAAACAGTAAATTAGGTGAACATTCCCACACATTAAAGTAGGTGATATGTTGCAAATACACATTATTATCGTCTCAAAGTTGGAAACTACATTAACCCTCGGGAAGCCAAGTACGCTACCCCGGCCTTTTATTAATATAATGTGTTTAGTTAGAAGGATAACATAACCGAATACCAACATACGTGAACTTTCTCTAACGCGATCAGGTACATCCTTAATGAAGGTACTTACCTACCAAGGTGCATAAATCAGCTTCGTCACCCCTATTTGCGTTCCTACAGCTGGGACACAGGGACTTCTCTCTTGACGAAAGAGATGAGGCCTTGATTCATCACGTTGGCCACGTGAATGACGTCATGTCCTTAAGTTCTCGGGACATGCCGGTTCCTGACGATGTTGCCTTCACCGTTAGATTACGTGTATTTAAAAGGCACATACATTTTTTAAAAGAAAAATCAAACTATCCTCAGAATGAATGTCGAGTATACTCCCACTTAGCCAACACGGACTGCATGCATGAACGTTATGATTTTTTTTCATGAAAGTTTTTGTGTGTGAAAATTAATGAATACATACTAATTAACTCGTTGCAATTAAAAATTCTGTGGCTACATTGTTTAAATTTTATTAAGTTTAAGTTTACATTGTTTAAAGTTCGGTACATCATAAGCGATATTTTATTTGGGATGTCTTTAACAAGATTATCTCTCTATCAATTTGTAAACAGAGGTATGTATGTACATGTATTTTCCACTGGCTTTTTGATTGATTTACTCAAAAGAATGATGCAGAACACTTAACAAAAGTCACAAGGAAGATATCCATACTCATAAAAATCATCCATAATTGAACCAACAACTGATACATATATTTTTGAAGCTTCCTCTATTTCTTGTGGAGTAGTCAAAACTATCTTACTCCTTATATGTCCTTCCTGTTGCAAACCGTTGGCTAGCCACAAAGCAGTATTAACTGTAATTAAGCATGCCGGTGCAACAACTTTTAAGTCTTGAGAAAACTGTTGCTGAGAATAGATAAATTTAGAGTTTAGGCCTTTATGTTCTAAGCTTTCTGTAAACATCTGGTAATAAATGTCTAAGAGTTGATGGTAGTGTTGTTTTCGTACAGCTGTGGATGTACTGGAAATTATGACGTAGAGGAGGTCAAATGCTGGACTGGCCATTCTTGCAGTTTGGAAGTCTATGAGACAACATGATATAGGCTTGTTCTCCTGCAAAAACATTCACAAAATTATAGTTTTTATTAAGAACAAAGTATTTATTGCAAATACACAAAATTGGTACAGAATTATTTACTTTCTAACCATCATTAACATTAAGTGACTAAGCTTTCTAAATATTAAATACTTAATTAAAAAAATTAGCCACTGTCTCTTGGATGAGTCATGGACATAGATAGTTTTAAAGCATAGTGAGCAATATTACCTCACACTTGAATAACATATTTGCCATCCAAGCATCACCATGGCTGATACACAACCTGTTAGCCAACTTAACCGCCTTTTCATAATATTCTCCACATTTCCTCTTCAGTTTCTCTAGTAATGCAACATGTTTGGTACCCTTGAACTTAATAATTGCTTTATCTAATCGGTCATTTAGAATAACAAAATATCTTGCATCAGTATTATCACTTAGAGGTGCACACACCTCTGAAATTTCACTATACAAATTAGGATTGTCCTGTTTCAGTATAAATGAAAGTGCATGCAATCTGGCAAGGGCTTTTACAGATTCTGTAATGTGTTCCAAATCCATGAACATTTTACTAACTAATGGGTAGTAGCCTTTGCTTGTCATGTCTTCCATAGCAATCGCCTCACTACAGTATGCATTGTCTGTGTAATAAACTGTAGGTATCACTAGTTGACAGCATTTAGGCCAATTTCTCTGTATTTCAAGGTATTGTGTCAATATTTTTTTATACACGAATATCTCCCGCACAAACATACGGCTTACAGCTCCGCTCAGCCGGTACCTTTCGTCTGTAGGAGCTAGCTTTAAAATTAGCTTCGATTCCGCATCTGAACGGACTATATTATCATTTTCTAAATATTTGCAGTTGCTATTTTGGGAAGTTACTGTCACTGGGACGATTAAACCAAAGTAATTTTGTCCGATACTGTCCAATTTAGTTACACTGTACTCCCAGTCCATTATTTTTAAATTTTTAGCTACTTTACACACAACATTGTTAATATAGTCTTCTGTTAATGTTGACATTGTAAACTGAATTACTTTACTCGAATGCTTGTGCACACCACACTCAAATACATAAAAATAGTATTTTTTTTAAATGAGTACTAGTTCTTATGTAATTCGATTTAGTCACTTTTTGGTGATGATAAGATAAGACATCGGCATGCATATATACGCAACATACTTATGCATTTTTTACTTACATTAATAATATCGGGATCGGCATAGGGATGTCGAGGCGATAAATCGAGGACGGCGATATATCGAGGTATCGATATAAAATTACAAGTAATTAAAAGGTATAAAAATCGATATTTTTTATGATTTTAAAATCCTAAAAAATAATACTTTTTATACTAACATTTTTTAACAAATTACATTTTTTTTTGTCTTTGGCCGACTCGATTTGCAGCTTTTTAATTTGGTACTTAAGTTGGCTTTTAAGTTGTCAACTATGTCTGTCAATGTCATTTCAGTGTCAGTATTAATTAAAAATTATGTCTATTGATTAGTATTTATCTAGTAATGTAAGATGATTGAAGTAAATTAGGCCAAATATTTTTTTTTCATATCATACCGATATAATAATAATAATAATAATAATAAGCTTTATTAAGTTCAAACTATAATTACAATTCAAATGTGTTAGTTTTGTATTAAGATAATTTGTTAGTTGTTTGCTGTGGCGTTGTTAAATATTAACCTTTTTCTCAAATCTTTATTTTTTTGTAGTTCGGACCCCTTTCGGGTAAAAGCCTCCTCCATATTTCTCCATACTTCTCTATCTTCTGTTGTTTGTTCCCAATCTTTACCAGCTAAATCTATTATGTCGTCTGTCCAATGTCTTTTTGGTCTCCCGGTTTGTCTTTTACCAGCCGGTCCTTTCCATTTAGTTACTCTTATCGTCCATCTATCATCTTTTAGTCTACATACGTGGCCGGCCCACTGCCATTTCAATTTTAATGCTGTTGTGAGGGCGTCTGTTAGTTTGGTTTTTTCCCTGATCTTTTCGCTTCTTACTTTTTGTATTTTCTTCAGCCTCAAAATACTTCGTTCCATTGCCCGTTGTGTAGTAACTAGTTGATTTTTTATTTTTTTGGTATAAACCCATGTTTGGCTTCCATATGTTAAGCTTGGTAAGATGTTTGTGTCCATTATAATTTTTTTGTGCTCTAAGCTGTATTTACCTTTTAGTATTTCTTTTTGGGCCCAGTATTTCTTCCACGCTATGTTTATTCTGCGTGCAACCTCTTCTTCATTGCTGTTTTTACTGAACGAAAGCTGTTTGCCTAAATATATGTATTCATTAACGTACTCTAATTGTTTATCTCCAATGAGTATTGGGTGTCTGTAGCTATTTGTCATGAGTTTTGTTTTGTTTAGGTTCATATCCAGGCCAGACTTTATGCTTTCTTTGTGTAAGGTTTGTACCATATATTCTATTTCATTGGCTGTCTTTCCGAAAAGTACGATGTCGTCGGCAAACCTTAAGTGCGTTAGTATTTTGCCATTTATATTTAAGCCTCTCCTCTTCCAGTCAATCCTTTGAAATATGCTTTCTAGTACTGCTATAAACAATTTGGGTGATATTGGGTCTCCTTGTCTGACTCCTCGGTTAATAGGGAATTCTTCTCCTTTCGTTTCGAGTTTAACTTGACTAACACTTTTAGAGTACATATTTTTTAGTATGCTGATGTAGGTATTGTTTATGTTACTTGCCCTTAAAGCTTCCCAAATTGATTTGTGTACTATACTGTCGAAAGCTTTTGTGTAGTCTACAAAAGCAATATACAAGTGACAGTTAAACTCTTTGTATTTCTCCATCAATTGTTCTATTACATGTATATGGTCATGTGTTGAGAATCCCGCTCTAAATCCAGCCTGCTCTATTGATTGGTTATTGTCAATTTCTTTAGTTATTCGACTTTGTAGAATGGATGCAAATAGTTTGTATATGCTTGATAATAAACTTATTGGTCGATAGTTGCTGATGTCTAGTGGGTTTCCTTTTTTATAAAGCAGTGTAATATCTGATTGGCACCACTGTATCGGTACCATTTCTGTCTTTAAGACCTCGTTGAAGACAAATTTTAAATGTGGAACCAGGAGCGGCGCAGCGGTTTTCAGTACTTCATTACTTATGTTATCAGGTCCAGGACTCTTGCCATTTTTTAGTTTCTTTATGTGTGTTATTATTTCCTTATCGTTTATTAATTCTGGTGGTGTGTTTACTACAATATCTGTTAGTTCGTCGGTTTCAATTTGTATTTCGTTGCTATCTTCTACGTTTATGCTGTAGAGCTCTTTATAAAATTTGGTGGCGCAATTTAACACGTCTTGTCTTGATCCTGTTTTTTTATTACTTTCAAGTGTTTGTATCCAACTTTTATGTGTATTAAGCTGTTGGAATGCTCGTTTTGAGCTTCTATATTGGTTTAGGTTGTTTTCGATTATTTTTGTTCTGTAGTTATTGTAGTCCATTTTTATTGCTTTTTTAGTTTCTTTAAATACTAGTTTTAGTTCTTCTTTTTGCTCTTTACTCTTGTTTTTTGTGTGTATAAGATTAGTTCTGTTGTTAATTAGATTAATAGTGGATTCAGTTAATATCTTATTGGTGTTTTTTCCTTTTTCATTGCTTCGTAGACTAATTTTTAATATTTCTTCTATTTTGTTGTAGTATATTTGTAAACTTTCTTTTTCATTTATTCTGTTTAGTTGTTCTAGGTTATGTTTTAAGTTATCGGTAAACAAAGTAATTTCTTGGTCGGTTTTCAAAGATTTAGGTACATTGTCATAGTGTTTTCTACTTTTTTTAGGTGAAGTCAGTTTTAAATAGGCTCTTACCATTCTATGGTCTGAAGAAAATTTTATTTGGTTAATTACTTGAATGTTTGAGATTCTTCTTGGTGTGTTACTCAACACAAAATCAATTTCGTTTCTAACCTTTTGGTTCGGTGAGATCCATGTCCACTTCCGGTTTTGTTTTTTCTTAAAGTAGGTGTTCATTATGGACATTTTGTTTTCGTTGGCATATTGGATCATTATTTTCCCTCTTTCGTTCCGATTTCCATAGCCGTGGTTTCCCATCACCATGGTGTCAGAGGCTGTAGGTTTTCCGATTTTTGCATTGAAATCACCAATTACTAAGACTATGTTTCCTGCTGATATATCATACCGATATATCGATATTTTATTGCATTTCCGACATCCCTTCGGCACCTGGCTGGCTGAAGAAGAGCTCTTCGTCTTTTGGTTTTGACTTTTGATATTATCGACATTGACATTGACATGACTGTGTAGTTGTGTACTACACGCTAGTGTACACTAGAGTGAAACTACGTTGTGTCCATTTAAAAAAAAAAAAAAAAAAAAAAAAAAAAAAAGACGTTTATTTTGACATAAAACACACTGGTACAAACACAAGGACAATAAAATAAAAAACACAAAAATACTTATAAATAAAAAAAACAAACAAAAAGGTACAAAATGAAAGAGAACAAAAAAATATAGCTTAACCTTTAAAAACATTTTTTTTTTTTAATTGTTTGCACTCCAGTGTGCCTGTGCCAAAATGGGTTTAGTCTCAGCTATTGTGTTACCCTGTAAAGAATACAGGGTAACGCTGGTTTTCAGACTAAACCCTTTTTAGCTGGAAATATACTTCAGATAGATGAGTCAGCTAGTGTGTGTGTGTGTGTGTAAATAATATATTTAAATAGTACATTTGAGTAACGTTTTACGTTTACTTTACAATTTTCCTACACTTGACATTGGGAAATTGCGCTAAATAGAGCGCAGGGTTCTGTTAGGTACACTTTGATTTATCCACCATTAAATGCAACACATGCTGTTGCATTTTGTGGTGGATAAATAAATATTGCTGGAAACAGCAATATTTAGCCCCGTGGTAAGCTTGCGGATCGTGCATTTGCACGATCTGCAGATAGGAAAAAGTTAGGTATTTTATGTTGTTCCACATAGGTATTTCAGAAATACAGCTAATGGAAGAAAATATTGTCAAAAGACATGATAGTTTATAAAATAATTAAAAAGGTAGGTAAAACCTACTTATGTAGGTACTCGAAAATATTTAAGTATGAAATATTTGAGTAGAATGTCTTTACTTAATTTACAGAAATAGGTAGGTAGGTTCACCGCCATATAGTTTCCTCTATAATAATAGTTCCTCATTAAATAAATGACGCGTCCCAAATACAAATTCACAATTAGCACCAAAGTTCGAAGCACTTTAAGTTTATTAATGGGTTTAATTGTGCTGAAAGTTGAATTTAATTAAACTAGTGAACTGGCGTACATTCTTATGGCTTTTACTGCTGGCCTACGTATTCATCTAAGTATATAATTATATATAGATAATATTTTTTGTATAGGTAAGTATTTTTTCTGATGAAACGAGCCGATAAATGAATATAGGATGTTCCTGCATATTATAGTTATCATCATCATCCGTTATTACGTTCCCACAGCTGGGACACAAGGGCGATAGAGATTAGACCTTAATTCACCACACTGGCCAAGTACGGGTTGCTGAATGACATAATGTCCTTCAACTTTTTAAAGTACCTACTCAGAACATGCCACGGTTTTATTTTTTTCTAGAAGGAAAATCTAGAGGTGGGCTTGAACCCAGGACCCTTAGAATGAAAGTCGAACGTACACTTAACCAACACGGCTCCAGGTACGTAGTTTCCTCATATTATAAGTTGTATCATTAATATTATAATTATTAAGCTATCCGCCTCTGGAATGCTCTCCCTCTTGAAATTCGCAAAGCTGAATCTCTTCCTATCTTCAAAAACAAACTTTTTAATCATTATTATAAATCTTTATAAATATTTTATGTAAGTAGATATTAACTTCAATTATAAAATTATTAGTGTTTAATATATACTTATCTGTATTGTAATATATTCATATTCTATTCTTCGTAATTTATGTATTTATAATATATTATATATTCTTATAATATATTTTTCTATGTTCTTCTATGTAATCTCTTTTTAACACCACTGTCTATATATTTATAACTGTCCAGTCCATACATAGGTTGCCTGGAAGAAATCGCTCACAGCGATAAGGCCGCCCATTGTACTCCAAATGTTTTAGTTTTAAGTGTGTATTGTGTGTTTTTGTTTCGTGGTGTGCAATAAAGTATTTTCTATCTATCTATTATAAGTAGGTAAAAAATAGTTCAGATAATTCAGTTAACCTTAAATTCGTATCTACTCGGTTATCTTGGTTATCGATATGACTTCATAACATTATGTAGGTATAACCTGCGCACATATAGAAGCGAATTATAAATGGCGTCCGCTCGCATGCGTTCTCGCTCACTCTCTATCGCTGTCTATACTCACACAGTGAAGTACGCGCTACAAAAAAATAGTCAGTCAGGCCTAATTCGCACGAGAGCTTTTTTAACGTCCGTTAAAAAAGCGTTCAAATATAACATAATAATTATGTTCTATTTGAACGTTTTAGGCATACCCAAGTACGTGTTCACACGTCGGCGATTTTAGAACGCGACGCTTTTTTATCGAGCAGTGTTGCATTTTCAACGAAAAGTGCTGGTAATAGGCCGTATGAAACTTTTTATTATTATTCACACTATTAAAAAAACGCCGGCGCTGCGATTAGTACGATGAGTATTAGTAGAAATATTCCAATAATTCGTCAAATCTTGTATACTTGTCGAATCTTCGTACAGTGTCACAAACTGTTATTTTAAGTATCTCTGTTCATTCAGAGGATGTACCCAGAATGTCCTTTTTTTCTTTCTTCTTCTAGCAACACAAATCGCTATAGCTAGTTATTTAGCAAAAAAAAATTCCCACGGCTTTCTAAAGCGAGGGACGAGACGAAAGTGATTTAAAAGCGTTCGTATGAATGATCACATTGAGGACCTTTATAAAAGCGCCGGGTTTATAACGCAAAGTTGTTTAAACTCTTTACTTTACTTTACTAAAAAAATAATTTCATTTAAAATAAGTATTTTGTAAAAAAAACTCTGTAGGGACCTAGATAAAAATACTATTTAGATAATAATAATACAATAATACCGTGGAAATATGCTCGAATTACAAATAATTTTGGTATTATGTTTGTATGGGAAATTCGTCGTGACGCCGGCCTGTTTGAGAAATTGTTTTGCCAACCGTACCATACCTACCCGCCGCCATTTATAGAATTCACTTTTAATTGCGCAGGTTATACGTGGCGCATTTCAACCTAATTGCATCCATCTTTCGTTGGTAACAGACACAGATAAAAGAAAAGGATAGGTAAGTTTGAAGTAGAGTCTCATTGCCCTCCGTAAGTCTCACAGAACCCACTGCACCTGCCTAATACGGATTTGGGATTTGAAAGTTTACTAATTTGCATGTTTTTCAGCATTATGACACTAGTCTGGGTCGAAAAGCGAGCCTGTTTTGTATTGATTAGCATAATCCAGAAAGTTTCCAATGGGTAGCGGACTTTCGTCAAAGCCTACCTATCAGACTTAAAATATACAGCCTGCCTATTTTATCTTCTTTTATACAAGAATAGATAATGTAGGTAGACACTTGCATACTTATTTCATTTTGTAAAGTTCCCTGAACTAAAAGATAGTTTAGACCACAGATAAGATTTAGACGTAAGTACCTTGTGTATCTTAACCCACTAGTAAGACAAGCTTAAACTATAGGTAACTTTTATTTCTATTATTTTTGAAAGTGCAAGGACAATAGAAATATTTTTCAGTGGAAATATAAATAAATATAAGAATATGAATAATATCTATTAAGGTTTAGCATCATCAAAGATCCATTATTACCTACGTCCTATTTTATTCGTCTGGCATTTTATTCAAAAGGATGCTTCCTTTTATGCACTTACATGAACATAAAATATACATCAAAAAATATATATACGTATTTATACAATATAAATAAATAAATATAGTTGTTTATAGTTATTAACAGCCAAAATAGTCAACTAAATCCTTTATGTGTCCATTTCAAGTGTCGTTACGTTAGCATGATGGTTGAGAAGTTTGTAATTGTAAATTTCCACAATCACGTTTTACCAAACTCGGCAAGTTACCTACTCATTATATACATAACTAGGTGAGATCACAACAGACCCTGTTAGGTAGTACCTACAATATTATTATATTCTTCTAGGGTAACATTATTATATATTTGTTATATGGTTAACATCAACCTTATTTTATACCTACTCATAATTAAAAAAAAAACCGTCGTCAAAGAATTCTTGAAGGGAATAGTAAAATTTTTGAAGAAGATATAATTATCCTTATAATAACTTGTATGAGAAAGTAATACAGGAAGTAACTGAATTCTTCCTCTTTTATCGATATTCGAAAGTTGATAGAGACAAATTAAATTTTTGTTATTTTTAACGAAGCTAGCAGTAGGACAAATTGTCAGATAATAATACCAATTGAAGTTCAATTAAAATATACCAATTATTCATTCATCGTAAACAAATTAATAGACCAAGAGATCGTGGTTCCTTTGGGAGATAACAGGTAAAAGGTTGTTATCTCCCAAAGGAACCGCGATCCAGGTTTCATGTTTGGGGGTTATTCTTACCTATGTTAGACATACACATGAAAGAATTTTCACGCTTGTGAATTAAAGGAAGGTCTGGCCATCACGGGCTCTTAGGTTATAAGGCTAACGAAAACAAATTAGGTTGAAATAAAACCCAGATAAACTCGGACGTTAAATGTCTTTTAATTTGAACGTGCGACATTTGTCATTTTCCAATTTCGCAGATAGGAGTTTGAGGAATCTTGGCGATAAATTACGGAGATATCGATGATCTTGGACGGGTTGGAGGGCGCGTGGCTGTGACGGGCCTCTTCAGTCGGGATTTCAATAAGCTTGTTCCGTAATAACTGGGAGTTCTTGTTTGTAGACAGGTAGATAAGCTTACCTCCTGACAATTGTTAAAGCTTTTAAACTATTGTTGGGTAATATTTCTGTTTTTATTACATAAGTATATCATTTTATAACTGGTAAATATTTTTTTATAATATTTTTGTTTGTTTACTTTTGTTGACTCTGTGGCAACAGAACAGAAAAACATATCGCACCTTCGGAACCAGAGGGTCACTTTTGCATGTTTTTCAACTTTACAGGAGGAGCATTTTAAAGTTTTTTTTGACGTATTTTTTTAATAACTCTGTGCCGTTTTAGAGTATTGCGGAGTTTCTCATAGTTCTAGATTGATTAGTTTTTCATGGATAATCGTCACTAATTATAAAAAAAATACAAGTAGACGTTTCTGAGAAAAAAGCCTTAAACTGAGGGAAGGGTACCAAAAGTGTCTTTTTGTTACAAATCATTAACTGTACTATTGCAGAAACGACCTTTTAAAAAACTAATAAAATCATGAAAGTACTTATAAGAACGTGTTTTAGGACGACTTAAGTTTATTTATCGTAAAGATGTATATCAGTAGAAATCAATATAAACTGAAACGAGCACTAGAAGGAGAATAATCGCTAAATTTAACGTTTTAATGGAGAATTATTAAATAAAGTAGGAAATATTATCGAGTATTTTATTTGAAATTCAAACAAATGGCCCATAAATGAGGCAAAGATAGCAAACATTACGAAATAAATTACAAAAAATGGCTTTCAAGTTATACAACGTATAAAACCTTAGTATAAACTGAATAGGTAGTTATAATAACAGTGCTGAGATGCTGTTCTAGTATCTGCAGTCTTTATAAAAGTTAAAGTTGTACTTAATATTTAATAGAAGATCAAAACAATAGGCGTGTCTTTTAATAACATGCAAATCTAAACAAAATAGGCCTGAAATGTGGGACATTTCAATTTAATGATCTATCTTTACTAGATACTAAAGAAACTTATCAGCGGAATATATTTGTAGTTTATTTACTGGTTAATCATAAATCTGGAATAAAAACAAAACAATTACTCAATAGATAAGTTTCCACCCAATCGGGATCTAAATAATAATGTAAATAGAAATCTAGTAAGAAATTAAGTAGAAAATTATCATCAAAACAATGAGGACTATTTGACACTTCTATTCAAAAATAACACTCTAAAAATGCTAATTATTACAAAAATAATGGCACTTGTACACAGAAGTGACGTTTTGAGTCCAATGAAAAGAGAAGTTTTATGCCATAATGTCATTTATAACGAGAAGTGACGTTATGTTTACAGCAGACAAATGCCAAAATTTGGTATAAAAAAGTCATTTTTATTAAGAAGTAACATTATAATAGCAAAAAGTATGTAAGCAAATATGTCATTATTTAACTTAGTGCCCCTCTGTCGCCAGCGCACAAGGTCATCCTTCGGCTGTTAAAACTCTACTGACCAGAAGACACGTTTCGTTTCAAACAAACGGGCCGATTACGCAAAATAACATAACGTCTCATCCGCCCTCAAAACGATGTTATTCATGCGATTGTCACCGTAATTGCTGAGTATATAGAGTCGAATATGGCGGTTCTTTCTGCATATTTAAGTCGTTTTCGTAAAATGTTGCAGAAGTGACCCTTTGGTTCCGGACGTGCGATATATTATTTACAAACAGCGCTTTGGTGTGCCTTATATAGTAATATAATTTCATATGGCTTTAAATAGAATTTATTAATTTAATTAAAATAGCTAGGTAGGTATATGAACGTGAGAGGTCTCAATATATCTCAGCGCATATTCAACGACCAATCTAGATCACGTAGCAAATAGATCTGTTTTCAACCCTAAATACCTCCCTTTTTCCTGCACCCTTTCAAAGTTCAATATTGAATTGCAAACTAAGTTGGACGGACAGGCATTTCGGGTCCATCCCTTAGTTTGCTTAAAGGTCAATACACAGATAGGCAAAGTTTATGGTATCATTATGAGGAAATACCTTTATAACTTATAAGGTTGATTTGTTTGGACCTAGAGGATCGAAACAGATCCCAAATCCGAGGGTTCTACCTGTCTGCCTTTAGTTTACTTTTGAGTTTAGTTTTAGGCTCTATTTTTATGGTATAAATAATTACTTATCTAACTTCAATAAATGGTATTTGTATTGTGTTTATTAATCCATTTATATAGGTAAATGAATTAATGAATGAAATGAATTCGTATAGACGAATTCATTTAGGTAAGTACTTGTATCTATAATTTTAGCATAAGTATCTCAATAACGTTATTATTCTTTAACCACATAACCGAATAATGTTAATTTTTATTTTAAAATATATAACGGAATTCACATCAGTTCTTTTGTAATGAAAAACGTCCATTTCCTTACCTGTAAACTTAACAAATTATCAATTGACACAGTTAACGAGTTTGTAAGTGAATCGCGTTAGGTTTTCCCATCAGCGAAACGGCCCACTTTGCCTAATCCACGATTAACCCGGCGGTGCAGCTAAATTTGATTGTAACCGGCTTAAGAAACCCCCGAGAGTAACCAAAGGCAACCTTTCTTCTTGATTGCTCCCTTAGGGACGGTTTTATATCGGCTAGATAAGCATTCGTGTGTACTTACGTTGTTATTGTAACTCGACGCTGCGAGAATCCTAATGTAAATGTTGATTCTAACGCCCAGATTTGCTCTGATAGGACCTTAGGTTCTATCTTGTTTTTATCATTGCGAGATGTGTGGGTTAGGCGAATTTTGCGACATAAAACTTGGTGTGGCTTTGGCGTCCAGTTTTACTGTTTTACGACAGCTGGCGCTTAACTTTCCCTTCTTAAGCATAGTCTTTTCTAGTCAAATCATCCTTTATTCCATATAATATACCTTATAATATGTACTTACTTATTTGATACTGATATCACGTACATACGAAAATTGAATAAAATTTCTGCAACAAAATGCGTAAAGAAGGCTCGTTATAAGCAACTCGTATACCTACTTGTGTCCCATGTCACGTCACAATGACAATAAACGAATTTGGAAACTAAAGGGAAACTTCCGGTTACAGCATCTGTACTGTATTTATTACGGCATATAAAAGGGTCTATTTGTTTTAGGTTACCTATGTTAAATAGGGAACCGAAAACATTGAGACTTTACACAACAAAACAGTAAATATAGTAATAAATACTAAATCCGCACACGTGAAGTGCTTGACCCTGTGACTTTATAATAAAGTTCTAACATCTACGTCGTAGAGGTACTACGGCGTAGCTTATGTATAGCGCAGCTTTTCGTAGAGCTTGCGTTTTGCTTGGAGACCGAATAGCGAAGACAATGAAATAGGTGGTGGAAAAGAAACAAAAGAATAGTGACCTTAAATGACAGTAACCTACGTAACTTGAACAGTTTATCTTTTTCCTTTAAAAGGTTAAGATAACGATAGCCTATGTCCTTCTCTTGGTTCTAAATTCTAAGCTAACTCTCCACCTGTTTTCAACCAAATCGATTCAGCCGTTCTTGAGTTATACATAGTGTAACTAACACGAGTTTATTTTATAAATAACGATAAATAGATATACATCTATATAGATAGATTTTCTACTAGTTTCTCTGAATATAATGTGGTGTAATCTCATCAGTTATCACTTCTGTAAGCTTTATGATCCATTAACAGGACGTTTACAATCTTATACGAGTGTTTATCATATAAAAAAACACATTATTAATGTATTGTATAGGCCAGGTGTGCGACAATATTTTATTCCCATATCTTGTGGCGTAAAAGTTTTATCGTCGGATATATCCTCTTTTATTAATAAGTAACACCTTTACAAACTATTAAGGAAAGCCTTCGAAAGTTCTATTATGTATTAGTGAATTGGATAAGTCAATTCGTTAACAATCTTGGCATTGAAGTTACCGTACACAGTGAAGAAAAGGGTTCCATTCAAACGTAGTAAAGTGCTTAAAAGCCTTGACTCAAGGTTAAGCATACGATCAAATTTTAAGCGCAAGGGCGACAGAACGCTTACGTAGCTGCAATCAACTTGTCAACTTGTGATAAATGATACCACCCTAGAGTCTAGAGTCATTAAGCTTCTTGAAAAACTTTATACATTCGTCTTTCACCAACAAAACAGCTTACATGTCCCAAAATGAGTTTTTATCACAGTAATACTCTCTTCCCGGGCTCTTCGTTACCGATCCCAAATGGAGTTGTGGGCCAAATGGAGGAAAAACCGAAGCAGAATAAAGTGATCTTTCTAGATGTGACTCCAGCTCGAACGCCAGTGTTCAAGCCGTCGTCTACCAACGCTGTGGAACCAATGAGGGATAATCTGATCGAGCCCAACATCTATAGAGATATCGTTTACGAGAACATTAAGCCGGTATTCTCTATATTGCGTCTTATGGGAGTTCTGCCTCTAACCAGACCGCATGCTGGAATTAACCAGTTTCACATCGCATCTACATCTATGCTTTATTCAGCGGGGGTGTTCGCGCTGTTGGTCTGTTATGTGCTTTACCTATCTCTTAATAAGGTTCAGATTCTAAAGACGTCGGAAGGGAAGTTTGAAGAAGCCGTCATTGAGTACCTTTTCACGGTTTACTTGTTCCCGATGACTTTGATTCCTATTATGTGGTATGAGACCCGGAAGATCGCGCAAGTCCTCAATGAGTGGGTCGAGTTTGAGGTAATAAGACTAACTACATACTTATATTTCAGTTTTAATACGTTTGTAGCAACGAGCACTGCAATCAGTAATAGCAACGAGTAAACATACATACTTATTTGAACAAACAAATGCTTACCTATGCTTATTAATAGTGCGGTAGCCATAATCAGTAAAAATATTTTTCATCATCAATTTATGTTTATTTTATTTATTTATTTACTAAAGGCAAACCAACAGAAGAAAAACCATATCTTAAGTAATTAGCATACAGATTTGGTGTATAACAAGTGCTCCAATTACACATGGCCACAAATTACACAAGTTTATTATAATTCCAGATAGCCTACAAGCATTTATCCGGCCGGCCAGTACCAGTAAAACTTTTCAAGAAGGCTCTCGCAATCGCCATAATAATCCCAGTGCTGTCGACGACGTCGGTGATCATCACCCACGCCACCATGGTCCACTTCAAGATCACGCAGCTGGTGCCATACGTGTTCCTGGAGATCCTGACTTACATGCTGGGGGGCTACTGGTATCTGCTCTGCGAAGCCTTGAGCGTATGCGCGTCTGTTTTGGCTGAAGATTTCCATCAAGTTTGTAACGATTATTTTATAAATGGTATTTGCTTTGTAAACGTCCATAACTATTAGTTGAATTCTTTTAGCACATTTAAAATAGTTGGTCAAACACATGATCCAAGAAATTCTGTAATCTTCTTGTCTTCTGTTAGAAGGCTGCTCATTGAAAGGTTCCTGAAACAAGCCTCAGGCTCATTTGAACAGAAGACTGATGGATTCTTTCTTGACTTATAAATTCTTAATTAATTCTTGGATAATAAACTATATATTGAACCCTGCCTTGTGTAGGGCAATGAAATTTCTAGATCAAGATAGTTAGGTATTTCTAAATTAAGAAAATTTTGCAGGCACTTCGTCACGTGGGTCCAGCGGGAAAAGTAGCTCAATACCGCGCGCTATGGCTGCGCCTGAGCAAGTTGGCTCGCGACACCGGCATAGCAAACTGCTACACTTTCACATTCGTCAATCTCTACCTCTTCCTCATCATAACGCTGTCCATCTACGGTCTACTCAGCCAGATTTCCGAAGGCTTTGGGATCAAGGATATCGGGTTAGCGTTGACGGCGTTTTGCAGTATTTTCCTGCTGTTCTTCATTTGCGATGAAGCTCATTATGCGTCTCACAATGTAAGTTATGTATCCCATCTGGACCATATAGACTAATATATACTATATACTACATATATACTAGACCATATGTCAGAAAAAATTGTATGTTTAGAAAGGGAATTAATTGACATTTCTTGCAAATACAAGCAAGCACAAAAAGATACTGAAGATCAAACTCAACAATTAGAAAAATATGTAGACCTAGTGCATAATGCCACAATGTATGTGCAAGTTCGTACAAATAGTACACAGACTGAGACAGAAAAGGCCCCAGTGCCACCCCCACCATCTTCAGAGTTGACCGAGGTCACTTTGGCCCAAGGACCACAGTCTCCGGTTAGGCAGAACCCCTGCCGAAAGACCAAGAAGACTGTCATTTACTCTGACAGGATTGGCAGTGGCATGGGTCCCATCCTAAATGACCTTCTGTCACAGAATGTAATCAATTATAATTACACAGATGCACACATAAGTACAATTATTAACTGTATTAATAATGATAAGTCTTTAGATAATCTGACAACCTTAGTTGTACAATTAAGTGATGTAAATATTAAACGGTCAGAAGTAATTAAACTCATTGAGCTCTTGTTGGACAAGGTAAAAAATAACCTTAATAAGTTAATAATATGTGCTTTTCCATACTCAAAGTCGTTGAGTATTGAAAAAAATAGAAGAATTAGTAACATAAATTTACTTATATATAATTTGACATGCCGTCATAGTGACGTTTTGTTTTTAGACACTAATATTTTTATTAGTAATAGTATTTTGATAAGAGATACTTTGTATCTTAGTAAACGAAATAAAATGATTCTTGCTAAGTTATTAGCATATAATATTTGTGATTCTGTTATAAATTATATAACAAGGACATCTGACCAGCCTGTACAATTAGCTAGTTATTCTGCTAATCAGGGTGTAGATAAAATAATGTCAGTAGATCATAATTTAAACTGACTTTGCAGACAATAGAGGAAGTCTCTAGCCAGAATTTTTTAGATATGATTCAGTTAGCCCCCACCCATTTGAATAAATCAAAATGTATAAAGTTAGTTCACCAAAACATGCAAGGGATTAATAGTAAATTATTAGAGCTTGAATTATTCATTGATTCTTTCAATATAGACATTCTTTGCCTTACAGAGCATTGGCTTAGAACCCATGAACTGAACATGTTAAATATCAGCAACCACCGGATTTGTAGTGCCTATTGCAGGTCTAAGGCCATCCGAGGTGGTTCATTAATATTGATGAGAAATAATCTTAAGTTCAAAGAACGTAAAGACATCACTAGTTTGTCTGTTGAATGTAATATTGAATTGGCTTGTATTGAGGTTGAGCAATGTATTCTAATCTGTATTTACAGTCCGCCTTCTGCATCTTTTGATATATTTGAAAAAGTAGCAGAACAAATTTTAAATAAAACTATTAATAATAAAAAGAAAGTCATTGTCTGTGGTGACTTTAATATAGACTTATTAGAAGTTAATTCAAGAAGTACAGGTTTATTAACCTTATTTAATTCATATAATTTGAAACCATTGTTTAATGAACCTACCAGAATAACAGAAACATCTTCAACATGTCTTGATAATATATTTATAGATCCTAAAATACAGATTATACACAGAAGTATTATTAGTAATATACCATCAGATCATCTGGGTCAACAAATTAATATAAAAATAGAAATAAAGAAGCTGAATGTTATGAGAAAAATAAATTATGTACCTGTAACCATCAATAGAATAGAAAAATTTAAGTTTAATTGGGTAACAGATTCTTCATACTCACTCTCATGTGTAAACCCAAATGATTCATATTGCCAATTCTTTAATTCTTTTAATAACTTGTTTAACTCAATATTTACTACGAAGTCAAAGATGGTCTCAAACAAGTGTGCGTTCAGTGATTGGGCAACAGTTGGTATACACAAAAGTAGGCAACAGTTATACGAGTTATATAGTGAAAAACAGTACAATTTTAGTGATATATTCAAAGAAAAATTGAAAAATTATTCTAAACTGTTCAGAAAAGTTTGTTGTATTGCAAAATCAAATTATATTAGTGATAAAATAATAAATAGTGAGAATAAAATAAAAACAACCTGGAAAATAATCAACAACGAGACGGGAAAAGCCACAGATAATCATTGTAGTTCATTTAAATTAAATATAAATAATAATATAGTAAAGGAAGATGTTGACGTAGCGGAGGCTTTTAATGCCTTCTTTACTGATATTCCAACTACTACAACAAAAGCTTTAAATTCGTCCCAGTTATACGCCGAATCATTACTTAAAGAATGCGTACCAATATGTGAAAAAGAATTTAAATTTCGATATGTAGATGCCTCAGACATCAAAAAAGCTTTTAAATTAATTAATGTAAAAAAAACAAAGGACTTATGGGGTGTATCAGTAAACATTCTCAAGTCACTTATAGATACATTAGCATCAGATTTAGCTTTGATTTTTAACAACTGCATTGATTGTGGTATGTTTCCAGATTTGATGAAGCATAGTAAAGTAATACCATTATTCAAAACTGGTTCTACTTTAGATCCGACAAACTTTAGACCAATATCAATATTGCCTACTTTCAGCAAAATTTATGAAAAGCTTATTTTAATTCAATTACTGCAACATTTCAACAATAATAAGCTTTTACACGATAAACAATTTGGTTTCACTAGAGGCAAATCTACTACCGACGCTGGCATCGAATTACTTACGCATATTTACGATGCATGGGAAGATTCGCAGGATGCTCTTGGAATTTTCTGTGATTTGTCCAAGGCATTTGACTGCGTACATCACGGAACATTAGTAAGCAAATTATGTCATTATGGGATAAGAGGTGTATCTTTGGACCTTATCACCTCATACTTAAGTAACAGAATTCAGAGAGTTGAGGTAAATGGTAAAAGGTCTCAGGGGTCTTTGATAACAATGGGTGTACCGCAGGGATCCATACTTGGTCCTTTTCTATTCTTGATCTACATTAACGATTTGCCCCATCTGGTTAAGAAAAATCACGACATAGTATTATTTGCTGACGATACTTCTTTAGTGTTTAAGTTAAATAGACGTAATAATGATTTTGACAATGTAAATAATGCTATAAATAAAGTCGTGGATTGGTTCAGCGCAAACAACCTATTGCTGAACGAAAAGAAAACAAAATGCATTAGATTTACCTTACCTAATGTAAAGAACGGGGTACCAGTAAATGTTAATATCAAGGGAGAGTCATTGAAGCCTATTGAAAGTACAGTATTTTTGGGCCTAACCTTAGACAGCAAGCTTCAATGGGGTCCACACATAGACGCATTATCTAAAAGACTAAGCTCTGCGGCATATGCTGTCAAAAAAATTCGTTTTTTGACTAATCACGAAACATCTAGATTGGTGTATTTCAGCTATTTTCACAGTATAATGTCTTACGGTATACTGCTGTGGGGATGTGCTGCTGACGCGCTTATCAATAGTATATTTGTCTTGCAAAAAAGGGCTGTACGTGCTATGTATAATATGGGTCCAAGGGAATCTTTGCGAGAAAAATTTAAAGAAATAAATATAATGACAGTAGCTTCCCAGTACATTTTCGAATGCTTAGTTTACATTCACAAGAATTTAAGTAACTTTCCTAAGAAAAGTGATTATCACAATGTAAATACTAGAAATAAAGATAAACTTGCATTGCCCCGTATTCGACTACGTAAAGTTAAAGTTTCTTTTAAGGGATGTTGTGTTCGCTTTTATAATAAAGTGCCCAAAGAATTTCACCAACTGTCAATGAATAAATTCAAGAAAATTGTAAAGGGTAATCTTTGTAAGAAGGGTTATTATAAAATTTCAGATTATTTAAATGATAATAATGCATGGGAACTTTCATTATTAAATTCAGGGGAAGAAAAAAAAAAAAAAAAAAAGGGGGGGTGATTGATAGTGATGACATGTCCAAGTTAATCTTTAAATCTGAATCAATCAATCATCATCATCATAATTACCCCATTTACGTTCCCAAAGCTAGGACACAGGGACTTCTCTCTTTGCGAGAAAGATTAGGCCTATAGTCACCACGATGGCCAAGTACGGGTTGTGAATGACACAATAACCCCCCATAGACCATTCCTTCCGGCTTATCCCGTCTGTCAAACTGTACAGAAAAGCGACTGGATAAAATAAAACCGTTGTAGCCACTAATTAACATCAATCCCTACGGTCTTTCCTCTGAAATTTTCACCACTCGCCACCGCATGCGGAAAAACAATCCTTTAGTGACCATACACACGTTTAGGTACATTCCTGTCAGTTTGCATCTTGTCAGTCATACCGAGAGATTGCGTGTCTGTGGATGGTTAGAATTCTGACATTTTATGACGTTTGTTGACATTTAAAAGGAATGCGCGTCATTTTGAATAATCTTTATGGATTTAATCATTTCGCTCAATCACGCCGGACAAATGAACAGCCACTAACTTGATCACAGAGCGCGTCGCGTCCTTCACGACGGGAAGGATCGCCTGGTTATAATACCGTCATTCCTTCTCGCTATTGCACATACACTAGCGTTCATTCCGTAAGGATTGTACGTTCCGGCAGGAATGAACGTTAGTCTATGGGTAGCTATTGTGTCATTCACAACCCGTACTTAATTAATTTGAAAAGATTGTCTATGACCATGATAGATTGCAAAATGGCGATCACACAAGTAACTACTTTATAATTTTGTAAAATAAAACACTTGACACTGGCAAATTGTGCTTAATTTAGCGCAGGGACCATTATAATAAACTAACTAACTTAATTTGAAAAGTTTGAAGGACATGTCATGTCCTTCAAACTTTTTTAAATTTATTAAAAACATGCCGGTTATCTCACGATGTTTGCCTTCACCATAAAGAGCACGAACAAAGGTAGATTGTGCTCCCACTTATCCAACACGGCTTCATGATAATAATAATGGTAATACATGTAGGTATATAGGTACTAACGCATAAAAACTATTCACAATTAGGTTGAAAATTACTGAGTTTTATTTTCATTTCTACTTGTCAGGTTCGCACCAACTTCCAAAAGAAGCTGCTCATGGTGGAGCTGTCCTGGATGAACACGGACGCACAGACGGAGGTGAACATGTTCCTGAGGGCCACTGAGATGAACCCCTCGCAGATCAGTCTCGGAGGCTTCTTCGATGTCAACCGGACGCTGTTTAAATCTGTACGTTACGCAGTATAACTACATTATATATATGTTATTGCCTCTCTAGTACCTTCTATATAGTATACTAGTACCTTCTGTAGCTCGATTCCTGTTAGAGCTCCGTTTATAAGTATTGCTGGACAATTAACACAGCAACAGCACCGCAGTTCTAAAGGCGATCAAAACTCAATATATACCTACCTACTTTTACATTCAAATGACAAACTACACTCGCTCATAACTCGCTTACACGTTACGAAAGACTCAAAAGTTCTGCATGTTCTATAAGGGGTGGATGTTCAAACTACTATTTGTTTTTTCAGCTTCTAGCAACGATGGTGACCTACCTCGTTGTCCTACTGCAATTCCAGATAAGCATCCCTGATGAAAGCCAAAACCAGGAACCGGATGATGCTTTCAACGTGACAATGACCGAACCTACCACTACTACGACAATCACCACCGCCGTCACCACTATACTCACAACGCTAGCCAAAAAGAAGAGGAAGCATTAATAACGCCAAATTATCAAGGGTAGCTCCTGATATGCAACGTTAGAACGTAGTAGATTTTTTGAGTCATCGGATTCAGAATATTCAGAATAGATAATATATTTTAGTCAATAAAAAAATTGTTTTTGCTTTTTCTTCGTTTTTAATACAATCTTAGTAGGTACTTATAATACTCGGCAGTGCGAATGGTTATGCCTAGGCATAAGCGTGGTGTGTTATGAACAGGACCACTACAATAACTGTAACGACTGGCAGAAAGTGTCTTATGAGAGGACAACATGGAGAAGTTTGTGGGTGGCCTTAGCCCAGATGTGGGACATCAATTTGCTAGTAGCTAAAAAAATATCACTGCCAAAAAAAACGTGTCAATGTCAACAACAGAACATTGTTGACATTGACACTTTCATTCATTTATATCATTCATTCTTTACCAAAATTTGGTCGTATTCTTCTCACGAATATTCCGGATTTTGTTTCTAGAAAGTGATCCTCGCTTCAGTGTTTGTGTCTTTTAAATACCTGTTGGTGCTTTTAATCTATTTACCTCAAAATGGTGGACTACAGCAAATGGAAGGACATTGAGGTTAGTAAACACTATATTTGTGTGAATTCCGAGTAACAAGCTTTGTTTGCTCAACTTTATTGATACCCGGCCTTTTCAGATTTCGGACGACGAAGACGAGACCCACCCAAATATTGATACACCTTCGTTATTCCGATGGAGGCACCAAGCTCGTGTAGAACGAATGGAAGAACGTCGTCGAGAACAGGAAGAACATGCTCAGAAGAAAACGGAAAACCTTAGACAAATAAATTCCATCAAAAAGAAAATCGCCGAAGCTTCTGCGGATAGCCCTAATCTTGAATCACTTAAAAAGTCACTCTCTGAGCTTCAGGAAGAGGAAATGAAACTGCAAAAAAAAGATGAAGACCTTAAAAAGAAGGAAAAAACTACACCTTGGAATGTAGACACTATCAGTGAGCCAGGTTTTACTAAAACAGTTATCAACACAAAACCAGCTCGACCTAAAGATGAAAACTTGACTGAGGAAGAAAAGGAGGCTAAAATGAAAAAGTTTATCAGGGAAAATGAAAAATTTTTGAAGGAATTTGGGATGCTGAGGAAATATGATGATTCGAAGCAATTCCTTATGGACCATAATCAACTTGTTTGTGAAGAAACTGCTAATTATCTTGTCATATGGTGCATCAACTTGGAAATGGAAGAAGTTTGTACTATATATATCATATTTATAGGTTTTTAAAGTAACCATTTATTGTTATTATAATAATTATTAATTTTCAGAAACATGACCTAATGGCACATGTTGCCCATCAAACTATTTGTATGCAATACATTCTGGAGCTCTCAAAGCAATTAGATGTTGATCCAAGAGGTTGTGTTGGAGCTTTCTTTGCTAAGTATGTAACCTAATTTATTATGATATTCAATCTGTTTTCCATTCTCAATTAAACATGGAGGAAATAAAACATGTTAATTTTTAGAATCCAAGTTGCGGAACAAACCTACAAAGACTCGTTTGATGATGAACTGAAGCAATTCAAGGGCCGTATTGAGAAGCGAGCTGCCGAGAAGATACAGGAGGCGCTAAAGGAGCAGGAAGAAGAGGAGAGAAAAGCAAGACTTGGACCCGGTGGCCTCGACCCTGTCGAGGTTTATGAAGAATTGCCTGATGTGAGTACAAAGACTTATTATCAGTCCTCAGTCAACTGCAAAGTTATATGGCTTAAGTTTCGTCATCATTATCATCTACCCATATAACTTCAACAAGGCTTGGGTATCTACAATAGAAGAAGTAGAAACATAGGTATTGGGGGGTTTGGTATAATCATAATCACCACCCTTACCAGGTAGATTACAGTTGATACAAATTACGTCAAAATAATTTAGTTATTTTGACAATAATTAAATTTCTATGAGATGAAATAGCACCAAAGATAGTTGAGCCAGCCCTAACCCATAGGAGAAAAATCTGTTTTAGGAGTTAATTTAGTTGTTTTCTTGCATTATGTATTTAAATATAAAATAGGCATTTCTTTCCAGGAACTAAAAAAATGCTTTGATTCTCAAGATGTCCCCTTACTGCAAGCTACGATAGCAAAGATGCCTGAAAGCGAGGCCATCTACTACATGAAGAGATGTGTTGACTCTGGCCTCTGGGTTCCTGGCCAGAATGATGATGACACCAAGGAAAAACCTGAGGGATCCGGTGACTCTAAAGAAGCACCTACCGACTCTAAAGAGGCACCTTCTACATCAACCTCTGATGAAGTTGATTGATTCTTTTAAACGCATTTTACATTAGATTAGGTCTCTGCTTCAGAAGTTCCAGTTTAATTTGTCATGTGTACAGTAATCTTAACTATTAATCTATCCCATGGCATTTATCTATATTTTATTAACCCTTTGAAGTTGTCAGTGCGAGCAAGCGCGCGCGATATGTTACCGCCACTCGAACACCTCTTTTTTGCCTCACGGCGCCAGCCCGGCGAGTCCACTTGATAAACTTATCATAAAATCTTAAGTACTGAACCGATTTGTATTCTGTAAATGTAGTTCTGATGAGAAATATATTACCTATCCGATAGGTGACAAATATTCAATTTTTCTAAAGTTATAAATATTGATTTTCAAACACTAAGTCAAAAATAGATGAGTTTTTTGTCAAGGTAATTTTCTCTCATTCTCGGCTCGATTTTGAGGCTAGAATATCTACCCCGGCACTAAGAAGGAACCATATTTTCCACCAAACCTCCTTTTCATGCTAGTTTATAATAAAAATCAACTAAAAAATCAAAATGAAATCGATTATTTTTTGTCGCAAAGAATTCCCTTACAATTTCGTAGGATTTTATGACTTTATTTTGTAGTTATTATCGTGATTACCGATGCAATATGTAATTATGACTTATTTCTATTGATTTCAAGCCCATTGATACAGAAATTACACCATAAACTATGAAATTACACCATAAACTATGAAATCAGATGCGCGCATTTCACTTTGAAATAATCAATTATTATGACTGAATTCGGGATATCTAACATCTTAGCAGCTTTATTATTAGCATAGAACAAGAAATAATAGCATTTTACATAATAATATTCAGCACTTCCCTCTTGAAAATCCAAATAATCACACAAATCAAAACAACACAAAACATTGAACCGCGCGCGTGGAGGTCAAACTTCACAACTGTTTTTGTCACAGCTAAATAGCACTTGACTAATGAATGGCGGGCTTATTTTACAGTTCATTCTCTAAACAACAGATGGATATAAAATTCCCATGCTGTAATCGACTCTATTCCCTTGTAAAAAGGTTTAAAGTGGCCTGTAGTACGATGGTTCAAATCCGGATCATTAGCCGTAGACGGATGCAAACATTCTAGTATTTTTGTTGGTTCGGATTGGAATCATTAGCCGTCAAGGGGTTAATAAGTATCTTCTAACATCAAAAGATTAATAGTAGATTGTGTGACTTGCAGTGGATACTTTATTCCAAAATATTGAGATTTCAAAATATACTGTAATTAATTTGTATTTTTTTCTGTTTCATTATTGTCTTATCCAATCAATAATTCCTGTAAATAAAGTACCGGTAAAGTAATAAGAGTACCTTACCTACATAAAGTTTGAGTTTGACTAATACTATATGAGGAACCTAATGTTAAAATGAATCAACAGGAAAAAATTATGCCTTAAATTTTTTCCTGTTTTAAGGTGATTCATTTCTAGTTATTTTTTTTGGACCCTGCGCAATTTGCCAGGGTCAAGTGTTGAAAAGAAATTCCAAAGTATAATTTTATATTAAACTACTGACTAACTTAGCTAGCCTCATTTTCTTTAGCATATTTTCATGTTCCCTGAAGTTGCTGAAAGGAGTCAGTATCACAAACCACTTGCTTTTATAAAGTCGCTTTTAAATGCACATTTTTAATGTATTCATAAAATTCGGTTCTGTTTCTAATAAAAGAAATTGTAAACTTGTACTTTTTATATAACAAAACTACAATAGAATGAGAGACGGTGCGGGGGCGCTACGTGAGCAAATGTGGTGGTAGTTGTGGTCGCCCTTCAAGTTTGCTGTAGTCTAGATGAAATTCTTTCGCCACCTGCAACAATTGACAAGTACTCATCAAAACATCTCAGTACTTACATACACGGTTTTATAATAACAAATTATGTGTGACCCCACGAGCTTATCAAAGTAGAGCGAAGTTCGCGTTCATAAATATCGTATCACTTATTTCGTAAATAATTTTAATAAGAACAAACAAAACACAGGAATTTCGTAATAAAAATTCAACAAGAATTCAATGAATCATTTACGACTAACAACTCACTAGGTATTCCCCCTACAACGCTCGTTTGGCCTCACACTGAGACGATTATCACACTGCCACTCACTGCGCTGCAGTTGAATACACTAAAACGCACGCATCGACACGTATAAGATGCAATGTGATAATCGCCGATGGGACTGAAAAGCTCAGTACTCACATACACATACGGTATTACTCGACAGTTTTATTCGAAGTCGAGTAAAAATCAACGTGTGGACCGCAAAACTGACAGCTCAAAGGCTCGCTGGAAATAAATGAAAGTAATTTCCTTCGCACCTACTTGAAGCGAGTTGTCAATCTTGACTCGAACGTGTGTACTTGTCTTGTACTCACTCGATAGATCAATGCTCAATGTGTGGACGAAAGCCCATGCCTTGAGTTTTATTTGACAGTTTAGCTCGACCGAGTAATACCGTATGTCAGTATAACCCGCGCAGATAGAAAATTGATTTGAAAATGACGGCGGGTACGTATGGTACGATTGGCAAAACAAGGATAAAAGTATAGACAGCGATAGAGAGTGAGCGAGAACGTATGCGAGCGGACGCCATTTATAAATCAATTCTTTAAGTGTGCGGCTTATACTTGTACTCACTCGATAGATCAATGCTCAATGTGTGGATGAAAGCCCATGCCATGAGTTTTATTTGACAGTTTAGCTCGATCGAGTAATAACCGTATGTGAGTAGTGAGCTTTATAAAATGCAGTGATATTCACCTTGCGCCAGTTGTGCGCGTCAAAGAAGTAGTAGGTGCCGCGCTCGTACGTGGACGTCTTCTCCACCATGGGCATGCCGGGCGCCTGCGAGATCCACACCTTCTCCTCCATGTGATACCGCCATTCACGATTGTATCTACAAATAAACAATACATTACATATAATTCTTAGTAGAATTATCTTAGATTAGAATTAGAATTATTCTTCTTAGAATTCCTTTCCACACCCATAAATCTACGCAAAAGAAAAGCGCTTAGTAGTAGTAGAAGATATCCCACTGGGACTGACATGAGTTGCAAAAATCCAAGTCCTTCATCAATCATTATGATTATAATTGTTATTAGAATTATCTTAGATTAGAATTATTAGAATGCTTCCTTTCCACACCAATAAATATATTTGCAAAAGAACACTTAGTAGTACAAGATATCCCTATGGAACTGACATGAGTTGTAAAAACTCTAAAAGTCCCTAAGCAAAAATAGAATAAAGAAAAACTGTAAACGTAATAACCGGTGTTAGTATTTTTTTTATTTAACCTATGTTGTCCCACTGCTGGGCAAAGATCTCCCCTTGAATTTGCCAGGCTCAAATGCGTCCAAATCATCCAGTATATACATGGTTATATATTTTACAAAACTACTGAACAATGCTGACAAGCTTATATGGATCAATATGCTAAAAAATGTTGTAAGTACCTATTATATCACAGCTTAAAACACGGGCATAGCTAGGAGCGGGAAACTAGTTATAAATGTTATGAGTTATGAATACTCACAGCTCCGACGCAGCCGCAATCTGAAGTACATCACCGACAAAACAGTAAAATAAATAAAATAATAGGTCTTCCTTATATCGACTCAGTCGTAGGGGCGCCAGCTTTTCTCTGATAGAGCCGTTTATCAGGTACTCGGGAGGCACGTGGTAATCAATGTCTTGCGGTCTGGAACAATGCATTTATAGATTAATAATACATATTCATCATCATCATCATCTCAGCCATTGGAAGTCCACTGCTGAACATAGGCTTCCCTATATGACTTCCAGACATTACGGTCGCTCGCGGCCTGCATCCACCGCGAGCCAACCGACTTAACCAAATCATTTGTTGGTGGACGTCCAACGCTTCGTTTTCGGATCCGTGACTCCACTCGAGAACCTTTCGGCCCCATCGGCCATCTGTTCTCCTCGCTATTGGCCTGCCCATTGCCACTTCAAAGAACTAATCCGTTTACAGTCGGTTTTTTAGTATATTATTTTCTTTAAAAATATGTATTAGAATGATTACTAACCTACAAGGCACATCCGCCCAGGGCCCAGCAAAGGTGACATAAAGGTTGTCAGGTGAATTTAAGTTCAACCCGAGCGCAGTCAAGTCCTGCCCTAACGCGAGCTGGACTAAGTTGGGGTCAGCCTCCGCCGCTCGAATAAACGTCAGCAGTCCCACGATACCGTACTGATTCGGTATCATCGTCTCTGGGATATTCGTTACTTTACCTGAAAAATATACACTATTAATTGCTAGATCAAGGGTGGAAACAATTATAATTTACAGTAAAGTCGCTTTTTGCCAGTATAAAAAAGTTATGTTGGGAAATTAATTGGGTTATACAATGGTTTAAATGATTTTCATGTTCTAATATTAGCAACCATGATAGTATTAGAACATAAAATGGGTATGTTACCCGTTTTATGTTCTAATATCGTTAAAACCATGATACTTAAAAAAGTTAGACCATGAAAGTATAATAAAGAAGAACGTGAGAGTATATTAAAGTTAGTTATTCATTGCAAATTAACAATATTATTATTAGATAATGAAAAAAGCCACTTTAATGTACTGTGATGAGTTTTATACAAACCATACACTTCCTTTGGAGGGGCAGGCGGTGGGACTTAAGAAATAGTTGCGATTAGATTCAGGTAAAACATAGCGAATATATAGGTGAATATTAATAAAAACATAGTGAATATGCCAGGTGTACAATGAAGATAAGAGCTTAATTTGTTATTTTTACTATATAGGGTGAATTTTTTAGACAGGACAGTAAGGGCAATTAAGCATCTTAATCATTGTAGGTACAAGAACCAAATAGCAAGAAACTGTCTTCATAATAAATTTTGTAAAAATTATACAGTGAACCAGATTTTAAGTTAAGAGGCCGGCGACACGACGAATTTTCCATACAAACGAATACCAAAATGATTTGTAATTTGAGCATATTTCCACGATATTATTGTATTATTATTATTTAAATAGTATTTATCTAGGTTCCTAGGGAGTTTTTTTTACAAAATACTTATTTTAAATGATTTTTTTTTTTAGTAAGTATTTTGTAAAAAAAAACACGATAGAAACCTAGATAAATACTATTTAGAAAATAATAATACGATAATACCGTGGAAATATGCTTGAATTACAAATAATTTTGGTATTACGTTTGTATGGGAAATTCGTCTGTCGCCGGCCTCTTATAAGGCGGTTATCACACTAAGACGCACTACGCAGCATCTCATCTCGTACAATACCGTACGCGAATGTATGAATTTCAGTGTAATGGACTGTGCGTGTCTTTTATACACATGCAGCGCGTTGCGTAGTAGTGTGGTAATCGACTATTAGGATAATTAAGATAGGGCTAACAATCATGAGGTTAGCTATTATAGCCTACATAAGAAGAAAATGTGTTTTTTTAACTTTCTTGGGTTGTAATCTGTTCGCTGCGGCCAACAAGCACGCCTCGGCTACATATACAATACATGTTATATACAAGGTGTATCATAATGGGTATATGAAACCAAGCCGTGCGTTACGGGTACCCATTATTTGACACCTTGATAAAACATTCTCTATAATGTTATATAGGGTGTCCAAGGGGTTAAAAAAAAGTTATTATAATTATTGAATTTGTATAAATACCTTCAGGTGACGTCTGAATCCCCCGTTTGGGTTTATCGACGCTGTTATGGTTGGCGTACTCCTGATTGGTCAGCTGGCTGGGGGCCACGGCGGCGCCGCCCGCGGAGGTGCCGGGCAGCGCGGGGAAGTCCTCCGACGACATCGTGAACTCGGACTGCTCCGCCGTCGGCTGCTTCACCATACCCACTGGATAGAAGAGATAACCTACATTAGAGACGGGGGTCAGTGCTGGCATGCTCTACGGACAGGGAGGACACGAATAATTCTACGTAACACGTTCCTTGTGCATGACCCATCGGTGGGGCATTTCGAAGTTAAGTCATTATACCCTAATATAATATAATATCCAAAAAAGCATTTGCACGTAGGGGTATACTTTTGGCTGCACAGGGAACGTGTTAATCTAAAGGTAGTATTCCGTTCTTAGCGATCGCGACCAGGCAAGCAAGCGACCATTTAGTCGGGATACGCTGGCAACGAGGTCACGGCATTTATTTAGTAAAAAAAAGCGACTCGCGTTTGCTAAGAACGGAACTTAAGGCGGTTCGGTTGCGAACGAGGCTGGTCTGAGTGCTGGCACTAATTTTATATATTAAAGGAAAGAAACTGCTGACCTGGCTAACAACTAGCGGGGCAATATACTGTAATAACATTTTGAGTTGTCTCAGTTACAGATTTTTAATGTGTCAAGTGTCAAAAATTTGCTGACTCGGTATTCAGCAGCCAGGTCTACAGTTTCAAGTGGGATATAGTATGAAAGGTTTGAAAGGCTCAAAAATTGGTACTAACTCTCAGATTGTCATGTCTCATATTTGTCATGGTAATTAGCGATTAGGATAGCAACAAATACACACATAATGAAGCCAAATCATAAATTAACTGCACAATTTAACAGGTAGTTTAAATCATTAAATGACGCAACCAAAAGGGCTATAAAGTCGTCAGTCGTCAGGTATTTGTAAACTTCATTGAATTGCGTTCTTCCTTATGAACAGAGTTGTTCATTCAGTCGATTTGCCATCATTTTGGGTTAACATTTCAATTCAAACATGCCTAAATTTATTAAAAAGTGGGGCATTAAACCTGTTGAATTCAATTTAGGTGGGGAGGTTTAGAGCCAGGGGATCTCGTTGAGGTCTAACAGCGAGAGTGTCGACAATTAGCACATGCTGTGATTGCGTAGCTTCTGACTAAATAGCCTCAGATACATTTTCTTGGTAGCGAGCCTTCGATTGACCACGGTTTTTGTCCCTTGATTCGGCCATCGGATCAAGGGACCTTTCTCTGGAATGTCTCGAGATTTTCCTCTAGAATGTGTCAGACACAGAATGGTAGTTGTAACATCTCACCGTAAGGTTTAGAGCCGGGGGGAGGCGGCGCGGCGGACGGCGCCTGGTCGCCCGCGCCCCGCGCCGTCAGCGAGGGGAACTCGTTGAGGTCTAACAGCGAGGGTGTCGACGTGTCGCCGCCCTCACCGAACACAGAATGGTAGTTGTAACATCTCACCGTAAGGTTTAGAGCCGGGGGGAGGCGGCGCGGCGGACGGCGCCTGGTCGCCCGCGCCCCGCGCCGTCAGCGAGGGGAACTCGTTGAGGTCTAACAGCGAGGGTGTCGACGTGTCGCCGCCCTCACCGAACACAGAATGGTAGTTGTAACATCTCACCGTAAGGTTTAGAGCCGGGGGGAGGCGGCGCGGCGGACGGCGCCTGGTCGCCCGCGCCCCGCGCCGTCAGCGAGGGGAACTCGTTGAGGTCTAACAGCGAGGGTGTCGACGTGTCGCCGCCCTCACCGAACACAGAATGGTAGTTGTAACATCTCACCGTAAGGTTTAGAGCCGGGGGGAGGCGGCGCGGCGGACGGCGCCTGGTCGCCCGCGCCCCGCGCCGTCAGCGAGGGGAACTCGTTGAGGTCTAACAGCGAGGGTGTCGACGTGTCGCCGCCCTCACCGAACACAGAATGGTAGTTGTAACATCTCACCGTAAGGTTTAGAGCCGGGGGGAGGCGGCGCGGCGGACGGCGCCTGGTCGCCCGCGCCCCGCGCCGTCAGCGAGGGGAACTCGTTGAGGTCTAACAGCGAGGGTGTCGACGTGTCGCCGCCCTCACCGAACACAGAATGGTAGTTGTAACATCTCACCGTAAGGTTTAGAGCCGGGGGGAGGCGGCGCGGCGGACGGCGCCTGGTCGCCCGCGCCCCGCGCCGTCAGCGAGGGGAACTCGTTGAGGTCTAACAGCGAGGGTGTCGACGTGTCGCCGCCCTCACCGAACACAGAATGGTAGTTGTAACATCTCACCGTAAGGTTTAGAGCCGGGGGGAGGCGGCGCGGCGGACGGCGCCTGGTCGCCCGCGCCCCGCGCCGTCAGCGAGGGGAACTCGTTGAGGTCTAACAGCGAGGGTGTCGACGTGTCGCCGCCCTCACCGAACACAGAATGGTAGTTGTAACATCTCACCGTAAGGTTTAGAGCCGGGGGGAGGCGGCGCGGCGGACGGCGCCTGGTCGCCCGCGCCCCGCGCCGTCAGCGAGGGGAACTCGTTGAGGTCTAACAGCGAGGGTGTCGACGTGTCGCCGCCCTCACCGAACACAGAATGGTAGTTGTAACATCTCACCGTAAGGTTTAGAGCCGGGGGGAGGCGGCGCGGCGGACGGCGCCTGGTCGCCCGCGCCCCGCGCCGTCAGCGAGGGGAACTCGTTGAGGTCTAACAGCGAGGGTGTCGACGTGTCGCCGCCCTCACCGAACACAGAATGGTAGTTGTAACATCTCACCGTAAGGTTTAGAGCCGGGGGGAGGCGGCGCGGCGGACGGCGCCTGGTCGCCCGCGCCCCGCGCCGTCAGCGAGGGGAACTCGTTGAGGTCTAACAGCGAGGGTGTCGACGTGTCGCCGCCCTCACCGAACACAGAATGGTAGTTGTAACATCTCACCGTAAGGTTTAGAGCCGGGGGGAGGCGGCGCGGCGGACGGCGCCTGGTCGCCCGCGCCCCGCGCCGTCAGCGAGGGGAACTCGTTGAGGTCTAACAGCGAGGGTGTCGACGTGTCGCCGCCCTCACCGAACACAGAATGGTAGTTGTAACATCTCACCGTAAGGTTTAGAGCCGGGGGGAGGCGGCGCGGCGGACGGCGCCTGGTCGCCCGCGCCCCGCGCCGTCAGCGAGGGGAACTCGTTGAGGTCTAACAGCGAGGGTGTCGACGTGTCGCCGCCCTCACCGAACACAGAATGGTAGTTGTAACATCTCACCGTAAGGTTTAGAGCCGGGGGGAGGCGGCGCGGCGGACGGCGCCTGGTCGCCCGCGCCCCGCGCCGTCAGCGAGGGGAACTCGTTGAGGTCTAACAGCGAGGGTGTCGACGTGTCGCCGCCCTCACCGAACACAGAATGGTAGTTGTAACATCTCACCGTAAGGTTTAGAGCCGGGGGGAGGCGGCGCGGCGGACGGCGCCTGGTCGCCCGCGCCCCGCGCCGTCAGCGAGGGGAACTCGTTGAGGTCTAACAGCGAGGGTGTCGACGTGTCGCCGCCCTCACCGAACACAGAATGGTAGTTGTAACATCTCACCGTAAGGTTTAGAGCCGGGGGGAGGCGGCGCGGCGGACGGCGCCTGGTCGCCCGCGCCCCGCGCCGTCAGCGAGGGGAACTCGTTGAGGTCTAACAGCGAGGGTGTCGACGTGTCGCCGCCCTCACCGAACACAGAATGGTAGTTGTAACATCTCACCGTAAGGTTTAGAGCCGGGGGGAGGCGGCGCGGCGGACGGCGCCTGGTCGCCCGCGCCCCGCGCCGTCAGCGAGGGGAACTCGTTGAGGTCTAACAGCGAGGGTGTCGACGTGTCGCCGCCCTCACCGAACACAGAATGGTAGTTGTAACATCTCACCGTAAGGTTTAGAGCCGGGGGGAGGCGGCGCGGCGGACGGCGCCTGGTCGCCCGCGCCCCGCGCCGTCAGCGAGGGGAACTCGTTGAGGTCTAACAGCGAGGGTGTCGACGTGTCGCCGCCCTCACCGAACACAGAATGGTAGTTGTAACATCTCACCGTAAGGTTTAGAGCCGGGGGGAGGCGGCGCGGCGGACGGCGCCTGGTCGCCCGCGCCCCGCGCCGTCAGCGAGGGGAACTCGTTGAGGTCTAACAGCGAGGGTGTCGACGTGTCGCCGCCCTCACCGAACACAGAATGGTAGTTGTAACATCTCACCGTAAGGTTTAGAGCCGGGGGGAGGCGGCGCGGCGGACGGCGCCTGGTCGCCCGCGCCCCGCGCCGTCAGCGAGGGGAACTCGTTGAGGTCTAACAGCGAGGGTGTCGACGTGTCGCCGCCCTCACCGAACACAGAATGGTAGTTGTAACATCTCACCGTAAGGTTTAGAGCCGGGGGGAGGCGGCGCGGCGGACGGCGCCTGGTCGCCCGCGCCCCGCGCCGTCAGCGAGGGGAACTCGTTGAGGTCTAACAGCGAGGGTGTCGACGTGTCGCCGCCCTCACCGAACACAGAATGGTAATTGCTGCCCGTGTTGAATCGAGACAGGTTGCCCATACTCGACTGGAAAGAAAGAAATTTTATATTTAGTTAATGTTACGATATGGAACTTTAGAACGGTTCGCTCAAATCTTTATGAACTTAGTTGTCTCTGTCTACTCTTCCTTATTACTTTTTTTATATACTCGTACATCCAGTAAACGGCACATAACTAAAAATGCACAAATACAGTCTCCTTAACCCTCTATAATAGATTTACCTTTTAAGTTCATAATGATTTGCGCGATCTGACCTGAGCCCTAATTCTGACCGCACGGATCGCCAAAAAGCAGGCAAAAGTAGATTTATGATGATGATACATTTGTAAACTACCATTCGGAAATTCCGAAACTGTCGTTACAGAATTAGGGCTCTCGCGGCCTACTCGCTTTCTCCGAACGATACTCACAAACGAAAAAGCACAATGTCATGCAATTTTCTTCTTCGTATTTTTATGAAATTGTGGTAGCAAATGAGCTTCGTATGCGGCGAACTTCGGAAAAAGCGAGTAGCCTCCCTGTGGGACGGGTTGCTGAAATCAGCCTCGGGGGCGCACGAGCCCTTGAACACGGACTGGTGTCCGGAACAGGCTTGTCCTAAAGCACAAAACATTTACATTTTTAACATACGTATACTTTTTACTGACATCAAAGTGCAGTTATCAGAATGTTATTCGTAGTATTTAAAACCAAATATGACCTTAATGTACGAGTGGCTAAAGTGGCAGGTTTGATTGAGTTAAAACTCTTAGTGTAGAGATAAAAGACCGTCTTAGGCGTTCAGTACCCACTAAAAATTCGCTTTTTAGCGATAAGTCCGCCCATTTTACGTGTCTCTTTTTGTTTTAATTTACTACATTTTAGTTATAATGACGAATTAGAGCAATTTTTTAAAGAGACAAATTTAAGATGATTCCAAAAAACTCTTAAATTTCTAAATTTATTGTGAACAGTTCAAACCTGAAAAAGTATGCAAAGTAATTCAGTTACAGTATCAAAGAATAATCAAGAAAATGCAATATTACCTTGCCTAACGATTTAACAAAACCATAAATGGATAATTTAAGCAATCTGCAACATACAACAGACCTCTTATCCCACGCCACTCGAAATACTTTATCTTTATTTATATCATATCTTAAATGCGATCTCAGTTTTTGGGTTAAGTATTTTCAGCTGGTTGTTGTGACTTTATCATCCAGATTTGACAGCCTCCGTGGCACGTAGCAGGTGCGCTTGCGGTTTAAGAGGGTTTGATTCTCGCGGAGTGACCGGTGTGTCATTTGGTCTAGGTGTTTTTCTATACTAAAATGGATCTGTACATGAATATTATATCTAGTACTCGTAACACAAGCTCCGAGCTTATTACAGGGCTATACTCTATTCATTCTCAATGGAGCATGTTTACTAACAAAGCAACTGACAGTTCAATCAGCTGATGAAGGGGTAAAAAACATTTTATTATTTAGGTTAGCTCTTGCCAGCGGCGTCGTTTGCGGCATTGTGGATATACATATTTATGTCTTATATTATTGTCAAGTGAAAAGCAAATGGCGGCGTTCGTGGGTAGTGTTACCACTTCTGTCAGAAAAACGGAGAACATTAAATTATATAGTCATTCATTCATTCATTCATTACAATTATTTACGGTTCCCGTCAAGTGTTTGCTGCTTTGTTGTAATGTTTTGTATTTTTTCTCGTCTTTTATAAATATACAGTAATTTATTATAGACTTGCGATCCGCCCCGGCTTCACGCGGGTGCAATGCTACATAAACCTTCCTCTTGAATCACTCTGTCTATTAAAAAAAACCGCATCAAAATCCGAAAAAATTCTATGAATGATGTATGGTGAGAGTGCTGTCCTAAATTCGGAATCGTATTAAAAAGAAACCAATTGTTTGCCACCCATGACGTCAAAACTGAGAATCGTTAGGGTTGGCACTGCTACAAAGTCATAAATCTGTGGTGATTTTAATCTTCGCGTTTGACCACATAATGATGATTTTCTGAATTGAAATAATTGGAGTTTGCATTAAATAGACGTAACGATATAAAAAATAACAAATTTAATAGAATTTACAGGTGAAATCATTGGAATTCTATTAGGCCTGCATCATTACGTTGTGATAACCCTAAAAAACAGCTGATCGGGTTTGTTTACATAATTGCTACGTCCAAAATGAACAGAGTATAGATATGTGAATTGTCAAGTAATATTTATTTATTTTATTTCACCTTAACCTGAATAGCAGCAAGCATCTGTCGCGTCGCGATCATAATTCGATCCCGTAACCTCTAACCATCTGCTCTTACCAAAGGTCGTTGAACTTTAAATCTGTTTTAGCTACCTTACTACCTTACTTCCGTGGTAATGTTGATAAAAATATTTGCGTAATTACTTAACTTTGTTTTACTAAACAAATATAAATCCGATAAACAATCAATTAAGGATTTTTGTAAGCCTATCAATAAATATTGTTGGACAATTATTCGCTTGGACATCTAGCCGCGCGGTAAGCTCAAATATTGTTTTATGGGTACAAGATATCTAAAGGATCGTGGATTTCCCGTTTATCTCAATATGAATTTATCAAACGTCTTATTTTGTTTATACTGTTAATAATTCAAGCATATCAAATCTGGAATCAGTATCAACCTACTACTAGGTCAAATTTAAAAGGCAAAACAAACAAAGCTCTGCATTGCTTGACTGTCAGATGACCTGAATAACATGTTTTGAACAGCAAACTGTCACCTTAGGTATCTTTCTCAACTGCTTACATTTGCTAGAGGTTACTCATCCAATACGCTTTTAGAACACAATTTATTATGTTCTTGTGACCAGAAATTTGCTTAACAATTTAAGGCATGGATACACTGGGAGACAAATTGTCCTTTCATGAGACGAAACCGTTGTTTCATGTCGTGCTATTTATTGGCAAGTGTAGTTGCGTACAAAGTGCCTTTTAATACAGATAATTCACACTACCTCCTCGGGCGACATTACAATAAACACTGACTAGTGTAGCCAACACATACATAGTTCCGCAACATTTTTCACGGTAGATTCTACAGGTTGTTTGGGAACATATCTCGCGACAAGTTGCTCAATTTGTCACTAGCCTTCAAGTCAAAATTTTTAAGATAATTGAAGACCTCAATTAATTATTAATATAACATTTATAAAGCACTTTAATTAAAAATATACCAGACTAATTGTAAAATACCTGAATAAAATTGTCACATAAATTTATATAAGTAGTAATAACACACACATAAAAGATTTACAATAAAATGCATTTCTCTCACCATGGAATTAGAATTAGGTTGCGATAGTGTTGTTGGCATTGGTACCCTCCTATCAGCGAATGCTCGCTGACCGAAGAGTGTGGACCTCGATGCCATAGAGGGCGGAGCGCCGGGCATAGAGCTGGTCCGACTGGGCGACAGCGCGCCGCCGAACGTGGGCGTCACATGGCCGGAAACACCACCTACTAGCCCTGAGCTAACCCGCCCACCCACACCGCCACTCCCTAAGCTTCTAGGAGCTTGCTGGAAGTTCAAGTTTGCCATAACCTGGAACCATAGAAAATTCAAATTCAGAAAAAAAATAGACAAACTGTATATTCAATTGACCTACACAATACTATTTATTTGATTTTCCCGTGAATGGTTTGAACATTTATTATATCAATAAGAATAAGCCATGTTATGTTGGCCTGAGAATAGTAACCACCTCATATCTTCCAGTGGGTATCCAGGTCCGGTATACCGGAAGAATACTCTTATCATACAATTGAATAAATACAAATAAAATAATTTAACTTCATATAATAATGTAATTTACTATGTAAATGAAAATGTGCATGTTTGCAAGAAATATGTGACTTATCTTTATATGCATTAAGTTATCTTATAACCTTTGATATTGTAAGTTTTCACTAGTTTAAGAAATAGACAAAGGAAATGGAGTATAATTACATCACTTAGCATGGAATAATTGCCCATTAATCTACAATGGCAGTAGCAAAAAATAACTGTTAACATAAGTCAACAACCGAGGGAAATCTTTTATAAAAAGTCCTATTGTTTTGAAGTTGTAAAACCACAAGATTACTTTTCAAATTCTAGCTGAATTCAATTGTAAACTTTGCTGATTATAGATACATACATATTTGAAATTTACTTGTCAAAGTATGGTAATCTTTATGGTATAAATAGTGTAATTTATTTAATTCAACTACAAATGCTAGCTGATTAGCTAGCATTCTAGCATTTTTGAACCTTTTATTGGCTGTATCAGTCAGCTGATTATACAAACACAAGATATAATATAAACCATTCATGAATGAGCGGTGGATCCATACCTAAGCTTGATTTAATTAATTTTTTGTCTGTATTTAACAGTATTCATAAACTAGGTACTAACATTTCACACAGTAGACTGAGATGCTTCACTGCTTCCCAAACTTAATTCCAATGCCAATAACTTTGTTCAACATAAGTGACACTTTCAGTTTTGAAATGCATTTACTCACTTAAAGTAACCAAAAACAAAGTGTTATTGTAAATAGAAAGCTAAGTTTTGTTGAATAGAGACTAAATATGGTAGGAAGTTTTGAAACACCTGTGAGAGAAATGAGAGTAGATATAGTTATTTATTTGTGCCTATTTAAAACTGTATATATTACTCCTCTGTTGTCAGAAGCATTGAATTTGGCATCATCTTGGCTTTGTCAGAATCTACCAGCTTATGACAGAAAACTACCAACAATATCCATACAAGCCAGCATATATGTAAATATGTATATTTAGCAAAGATATAAAGTACAAGATAAAGTTTGTTGTTGACAACAAAATGTATTTCAGTAACTTTTATCAGTAGGTTACCTATTCTATGGTGGTTCCTTCTCTTGTCATACAATGGCGACCCTGGATGAATGTTCCACTCCAGTTACAGTTAAAAAAACAAGCATAATTACCTATTATTTAAAGACGTCAGTCCTTGTGCTACAATTTTAGTTCAGTTACAGATTGGTCATAATCGACTGTTCTCTCCAAAAATATTTAAATCCACTCCAATGAAATAAACAAAAGTTTGTTGACTGTCCAATTTTGACGTCGATAAATAGACATTCAAACTTTCATACACCAACTGACGATGTGTCTGAAAGTGTCCATGCATTCAACACTGCTATAAAACGCTGAAAACTTGATACATTTTTACATCACTTAAAAATATTTTAATAATTTCACTTGGTTTCGTAGAACGCCACATTACCCTAAACAACTGGCGGCCATATTGTTGAAAGCGAGCGGAAATTGATAGCAATTTTCAACTGAATATCTTATAAAATTCAGTATTTTCATTTATTGCTAGAATATGAAAAATAATCATTGTTTAAAATCAAAAGACTTTTATAAATTTTTACTATCATGGACAATATCCTAATAAAAAACAAAACTTATAAAGAGTACAACATTTGACTAAATATCTGTCATAAATAGTTGCCAAGTGAAAATTAATTAGCTTTATGAAACGAATTATAAGAGTATCAAATCAAGCAAAAGGTTTGATGATACTTGCTTGTTTATAATAGTTACAAAGTTGATCTAATTTGAAGGGTTTTCGAATTCAAATTTATTTTTATAAACATTACAACATTAAAAAAAAGTTAAGTTTCATAAAAACTAAGAAATTATTGTACAAGTAAACTGTAAACTGGGCTGTTTAAATTTCTTTATAATTGTTTGCTCTAGGAAATGTAACACTATAATGCTTTATTATTTATGAAAAAGTAAAGTATTAAATACGTTTTGTTTAACAAACCTTATACATAAATTGTGTATACAGTGTTATAAATGATGATGGTGATGATAATTTTAAAATCATCACACAATACAAATCCGCGTATAATTATTCATTTTGGAATAATATTTTATTTAATAAAAAAAGGTTAAACATAGTAAGAAGTATAAACTAACATACTTAGAAAAAAATAACAAAAACCCTTACTTCATTGCAAAAACCAAAATTAATGTATAAAAAAATACAGTACAAAATACGCCATAGACATTATAGAACTGAGTCTATGACTTGGAATGTGACTTTTTCGTTAAACTTGGCAACCCCGTGATCATATGATATGATTGTTCAATGAAGGAGTACGTCTGAGTCTGATAGGCGTCGTCTTACTCCACGAGCTAGTTTTTAATTTTCTGGCTCTTTAGCGGGCCGTTTTTTGTGTTAGTGGTGCTAAATAATAACCCGCAGCCATGGCGCTAAGCGACACAGATGTTCAGAAGCAGGTATGTTTGTGGAAATCTCTGTAATTTTGCTACACGTAAACTGTCGACATGGTCTTGTCAGGATAATTGATCGTAGATTCTGTACGGAGCGTTCGGCGACCTAATTGGCTATAACTTATGATTTATTGTAATAAGAATGTTCTTACGGATCGAAGATGATGGATTTGTGTAGAATGATGTTCTTTCCTGATACAGATCAATCACATGATGGCCTTCATCGAACAAGAGGCCAATGAAAAGGCCGAGGAAATCGATGCTAAGGCCGAAGAGGAGTTCAACATTGAGAAGGGCCGCCTGGTCCAGCAGCAGCGCCTCAAAATCATGGAATACTATGAGAAGAAGGAGAAACAAGTTGAACTACAAAAAAAGATGTAGGTGTTCATGTTCTTGTTTTAAGGAATTAGATATTACTTCTAAATAGTCCAATCGTAATGCCTCATCATCCATAAGTAATATGATACCTCATCATTAATATCTTGCACAAAATGAATGCATTGATATTGATGAAATCCACATAAGATTTTGATCATGTGACTTTCAAGGGTATATGTCAAGTTATGGAACTCAATTCAATTTAGTATTTTATGATATGTTGATCTTTTCTAACCTTGGTTAAGTTTCTTACAGTAAAACACATATTGTAATAGCCCAGTCAGTTATTATGTTGATATGTTCCCTCAAAACTACTCTACTGACACACACACAAAATATGTTATTGTAGTGACTAGAAAAAAAACAATTTGTGGGTCTTACTCCATCAAAAAACAATATCCAATGTTAATATAATAATATTTTCTAATATCCGATTACTCATTTATGTAATTATTTTCTACAGCATTCTTTAATTGCATTTGGTTTATTTATTTCATAGTATTTGTACATTCTTAAATCAAAATGATAAGAAAAGCTTTGTTTGATAACATTAATTATGGTCAGAAATTATAAAATATATAAAGTCCCTTTGATTAATAAATAAATATAGTGCTGCACATGGCAACTAACAACTAATGCATTATATAACCACAACTAAATGCAATAATGCATTATTAACTAATAGAACAACTTAAAATTAATTGAAGCCTATTTTAGAAAAGACAAGTCTGTTTTATTATTATATCTACAGATTCTAAAATAATTAATTCAACAAAATCAACAGCTGTACATAAATATCTATTAAAAATTTTAATTGTTTGTTCAGAAGGGGACTGCAACAGCCATAATTTGCAATCAACGTACTCAATCCTAATTCTGTGTTTGTGTTACATATGATTTATCTGTTTACAGCCAATCTTCGAACATGCTGAACCAAGCTCGTCTGAAGGTACTCAAAGTGCGTGAGGATCACATACGTAATGTACTGGACGATGCTCGCAAGCGTCTGGCTCACGTTCCGGCCGACGTTGAACTGTACACCGAACTGCTGGTTACTCTGACTGTTCAGGCTCTATTCCAGGTACAGATACCAAGATATTTTAGAATAAGAATAGAATAAAGGAATAAGAATAAAATAAGTTTATTTGTGTCATAAAAATAAGAAAGAACATAAAGTACTTAAGAACTAAGTAAACTTAAGAGCTAAAATTAAAACTAAAGACACAAATTACGACTTACCACTCAGCATTTCCTGCAGAAGCTACGGGAGCAACTACAGCGCTGGTTTTCTATGGCGCCTGTGTTGAGCATTATGTTATGCATATATTATGTTATGCATATATAATAAATAAATAAATATCTATGTATGTATGTATATTCTATTAAGTATATCAGAAATCTAGCACCAGTAACACAAGCTTCAACCACGGGGCTAGATGTTGCTGTGTGAAATGTCCAGCAATATTTATTTATTTATTATCTCTCTAATAGGAAGTTGGCTAAGTGGAAGCACACTCAACTTTCAATCTGAAAGTCGTGCATTCAAACTGCCGCGCACCTCTTGATTTTATTCTTGAAAAAATTATGTGCGTTTTTAAAACACGTGCTCTAACGGTGAAGGTAAACATCGTGAGGAAACCGGCATGTTCTGAGAACTTTAAAAAAGGTTTAAAGTACATGTGTCATTCACAAATCGAACAAATGAATTGTAATAATCAAATATAGATACAGCAAAGAAGAAGTTCCTGTGTCCCAGCTGATACGATAATGGGATGATGATGAAGCATAATTTAAGTGAGCATGTCTGTTCCCAGCTGATGGAGCCGGCAGTGTCCATCCGCGTCCGCTCTGAAGACAAGCAGCTGATGGAGTCTGTGCTGGGGCGCGCTCAGTCCGACTACAAGGCGCGGATCAAGAAGGATGTGCAGCTCAAGATCGATACTGACGGCAATCTGCCCGCTGACACCTGCGGTGGAGTCGAGCTTATTGCTGCTCGGGGACGCATCAAGGTATTATATACAATTTAATTATTTATTTGTTTTATTACGACCTATGTTGAGCAGTTGGCGAAGGTCAGCCGTGGTGTGACGCAAAAGGTTGTTTGTGGGTTCGATTCCCGCCTCGGGACAATAATTTGTATGATCTGCAAATATTTGTTCAGAGTGTCTGGGTGTTATATATTACGTAGAAAGATTGTCATGTTAGTTACACTATTTATAACTCAAGAACGGCTGAATCCATTTGGCTGAAAATTTGTGGACACTGGACAGATAGCTTAGAACCAGGAAAATAAATAAATAAAAACTTTTATTTTGGCATTATCACACACCACACCACGACCGAAGTTACAAAAATACGGGTTTTTGATCTTTCCTCAGAAAAATGTATATAACGCGGGCATAGCCGCGGGGCGAAAAGCTAGTGTATAATAAAAAATATATATTTATGCATGTATACTCTATTAAGTACTTACATCAGAAATCTAGCACCCGTAACACAAGCTTTGAGCTTACCAAGGGGCTAGATGACGAGTTGATTTAAGTCAGCAATATTTATTAATATTTATTTATGTATTGTTAGATCAACAACACCCTGGAGTCCCGCCTGGCTCTGATCGCGCAGCAGCTGCTGCCGGAGATCCGCACGGCGCTGTTCGGCCGCAACCCCAACCGCAAGTTCACCGACTAAACACCACTAACAAACTTATAACTAACATACAACTATATCATAAGTGTTCCCCTTCGCCTAATTAATGTAACGTATATCGCTTCCTAACTTAAAGTCGTCAGAAATTATCAATTATAAATCATGTTTTCTGATTCCCGGCACCTAACTGTACATTAGTCTCGTTGCCGTATCTATATTTGATTATTACAATTCATTCGTAGCACGTATTTAGATGTAGGTGTAGGCTTTGGGAACTGTTATTTAAGATGTTACCATTTTAATAGGTCATACTTGGTATAGGCGTTCGCCCGTACAGTATTAGCACAAGCTTAAACCGTAGATCGATTCGATGTATTTACAGTATTTAATCTATTAATGTTGTTGGATGTTTTCTATAATGTTGATATAGTATGTTTATCTGTGGGGTTGGTGGGTGTTGTAAGGTCGATGTTTGGCGCAGCATCCCATGCTATGTTCACTTAAATCGATTTAAAGATTTGGCTAAGCGCAGTGTGGAGTCAAAAATCGATTTTACAAGGAAGCTTGCCCCTTATATGCTTCTCCTGGCAATGTATCTGTTTTGGCTTGCGTTCAACATACAAACTATCAAAATGAGCACCATAGCTCTTGTATCGGTACTATGTATTATTTCCGTATGGCACTGTTAAAATTCGTATGTAAATATATAGATGTGTTAAATTCGTGTTTTATTTATAATATTACTATCCTTTTCATATTTATATCAATAGTTATGTAGATAAATTATTTTTCTTTAATGAAACGAGATGTAAATTATAAACTTTATTTGAACGTAATAAATATTATAATAGAGCGACATAGTTATCACATTCGATATCGGTAATAAATAAGTACATATGTATTAGTAAATATAACGTTTATTTTACACAATTTAAACTGAAATAAATACCTATAATAGCTAATTATACCTATCTAAAATTATTACAGAATATAGGCTTGTGTAGAAAATGAATTAAAATAAAGTAAAATTCGAGTACCTACTCATAAGCAAATATCCAGCCCAAAACCTTATTTATAGTCGAACGTAAAATCTTAAATAGTTATAGTTTCTCGAATATAATATCTTTATTATAATAATTTATAAGTACCCTACAACATCAATTTTAAATCTACAAATATAACATCATAATACTCATAAGTTAGTGCCTTATAATTAATCACAGCTAAAATGGTGTTTGAACATTGTAATATTTAGGTAGGTACCTTACCCTGATACCCTATCTATAAATGAAACGTTATATCATTATGAATCACACACAACATTTACCTATCTACGTTAGATAAAATAAAGGCGAGTGCCACGCGCCACCCTGAATTTCATACGCGGGTAGAAAGATGGATTTTTACAGGACTGTGCGTGTTTTCTATACCAACAATGTTAGAGCCCGCGCCACCTTTCAAGTCTTACGGTTAATGGGGGAACTACAGTATTAGAAACGTTAATATCTAGGCAAGCAGCGCCACGTCCAACGAACTTGAGTGGTGGCGCGTAGTCTACATACAAACAACGTTAAAACACGCATGCACGCGGTGTGGTGTGTGGCAGACGTGGCAGTGTTATTTAATCGCCAACTACTTCAACGGATTTAAACGACTAGATGCGACACATCTGGAGTGTAAGCAGGTAAGTACCGAGGCACCCGCGGCTCATCACGTCTTCTGGCGCCGCGGTCCACAGCCAGACTGATACTACCCGCCTCCTTCACCCCATTTGACTTCACTCGCCTCTGCGAAGGAAGCAACGACGCCCGTAGACTCTTCCTCTTCTGAAAACAAAACCAACATCGAATGACCCAAAAAAACTCGAAACTATAAAGCCAAATAAATCTACTTACGAATTTACGACATCGATTTTACAGCGTAATGGGTGATCCAATAAGCAGCAGGACAACTCAAAAACGAACTAAATGAACATGAATATTTATTGGTTATATAGATTGGTCAATTACAATATTTAAAGCTATCGGGGATGGCGAACCTATGATACGCCTTTAAGGTTTTAACCGATTTATATAACTGGGTTACCCTGTAATAGTTAGCTTACAGGGCACGGCATTGATACCGCGTTACATAAAACGGTTACACTAAATCTAGACTAATCAACAACTTTATAAGAATTAACTAGTTTCAGGTTCGCTATCCCTGACCAATAAAAGCGTGCGTCGTCGTTTTTGGCATCAATTATGTTTTGCTCTCTATATGGTTGCAGTTGTTGAAGTGGTCCACATCCATCGTTTCAGCCTTGGCTCTGTTTACCTCGACAGCGCCTCGCCAACGGTCGGCTGCGTGGCGAGCGATCTCCATCCTTTTTTGCTTTTTGATCTGATGCCGTTTGTACACAACCTCGATCACAATCAGAACTATGCCTCCGATTATTCCGGCTAGAACTAGTATGAATACTCCGGCCATGTTTTTCAGGCCTAAAGTGTTTGGTGTCTTTTCGTTCTCTTCACAGTTTAACATGTTATTTCTCAATATCCATTGGTTATCTAGTGATTCCATTATACCGCCTGTAAAGACAAACATAGTTTAGAACTTCGTATATTTTATGATGTTGTATAGATTTACTTTTATTTTACTCACTTTCATGAAAGTCCAATATAGCAAGTGTCACTAAATCTGCCCAAGGGGATCCTTTTTGTAAGCCTACTCCGTAACCAGACCTCCCGAACAGTTCACCGGCTGTCACCAGCTCACAATCCTGAGCCGCTTCGAACTCCAATCGCGATGAATCCCAGATGAATGCCATTAATTTCCTGTAAAAATGCAGTAAAAATGCAAGCAGTGAGCTTGGGAGAATATCTGACTTCATTTCAAAGTTCGTGGAAACTCGTTGCGAACCCTAATTTTCTAAAAAAACACACGTGCAATAACGGTGAAGAAAAAAAAAGGAGAGACTCAAGCCTGGCCTCACCATGGTGCAATCTCATCCATTTTGCACATAAAATGTACAAGTCAATGTTGCTTGTAGCCAGTAGGTATGATGTTACTGATGTTGTATAAAAATTACCTAATATAAATAGATGAAGGGGCCTTTCTAAAATTATGAATCATCTAGTTTAAAATTGATAGCGCTTTACCCGCCCTTCACATCTTCGATGGCCTGCTCAGCGTTATCGTAATTGTTGGCTTCCATGGTCCGGTACATGTTAGATAGTTCGACCTGTCTTCGGAAGTACATGTCCACGGCTGATCCTTTCACCGTAGCGCATGTTAGGTTTTCCATTGTGTTGCGTAACTGGAAAATTGATTAAAGTGTAACAAGAAATTGTATTTTGTCAAACGAGTATTGAGAGGTTGAGCTCCGTTTTCCATAAAAAAAGAGAAAGGAGACGGAACGAATGAACCAATCAGAATTAGTTATTCATAAGTACATATATTGGGGAATATCGACTCCTCACCTCTGCTTTGGGCTAACTCTTCTTAAAGCTCTTCAACAAAACCATTATTAAATGGTGGACGCTATATTTCTTTTAGCAATGTTAGGTTATATGTACAAGATTTTCTACTCACTCTAGCATCATTTATTCCAGTAAGCTTAGTCTTAGGACGCTCCAACACAAGGAAAGCAGCCAAGTTGGCTGTGTACGATGCTACAATGATCATAGCGAAACCGGCCCAAACCATGCCCAGGACTCGCGCCGAAAAACTTCTAGGGGTTCCTGAGAAAAAAAGGCACCAAATGTAATATATCTGAAACCTGGTTTTACATAAATTGGTATGTGTGGAATGGATTCGGCTGCCTACTTACCTTCACCAATACCGCTGTTTAGTAAAACGCCCCACGCAAACCAAATGGCGCTGGATAAATTTAGTGCATCTTCTTCAGTACCGTCAATATTAGCCAGCTTGAATCTCCCGAATGGTGAGAATCTATCCAATAGATACAACACCAAAGCCACCACGTGGACGGATACCATCACGAGAATCCAAAGTGTATTGGAGAACGGTTGCAAGAAAGATACCAAAGTTGATGACCTAGAAGGCTAGAATAAAACATGTGAGTACCTATTATTTTATTAATTCGTTACTAATACGCATCATTAGCATTGCATTAGTTCTAATGTTTGTAGTTAATATTTATGATACATTTTACCGTTTAATTTAAATTACAAGTTTTATTGAACCGAGTTCATCATAAACTTAGTTACCGACAATAAACTTGGATCACACGCAAGCTGAGTAAAGCTACATGAGCTTGTTCTAAATAACTACGATGAAATAGGATCTCAAAGATAAACTTACTTTCTTTTCTAGTATCGTAATGCCTTGATATTTAAATGGTTTGCTGAATTCTATGAACTCAGCTCTCTCAGGGTTTATAGTTAGCGGGGCAACGATCATATCGGCTCGCTCATAAACTAATTCTCCTGTAAGATAACAGTTTCGTTAGTGTGTTTTCTTTGACTCGAAAACAAAACATAATTAAGGATTTACTTTACCTATGAGTCCCGTCCATTCTTTTTTTGCTCCCGGTACAGAAAAGTTTTTAATAATATAATGCCCAAACTGCCCGTCAGGAGATAAGGCAAGAGAATACGTAAAGTTTATTGCGCGTGATAAATATCTCAGGAGGTCCATACAAAATCCTTTGCAGCAATATATTTGATCTGTAAAATAATAATAATAAATAATAAATATTACTGGACAATTTTACACAACGACATCTAGCCCCAAAAAAAGACTGGATCATTAGTACTTCTACTAATTATTATTACTTACCTACTGAAAGACTTATACACTAGATTATAAATGACATAAAAGCGATGTTGATGTTGTTGGAAGAGTTGCCGCTACACTAAGGCCAGGCGCGCACTAGGCAGCCAGGCTGCGGCAGCCAGTAAAACATATGACTTTGTATAGGAGCCCGCGCACTAGGCAGCCACGAAATCTCATATGGCTAGGCGCGCACTAGGCAGCCAGGCTGCGGCAGCCAGGCTGCGGCAGCCAGTAAAACATATGACGTTGTATAGGAGACCGCGCACTTGGCAGCCACGAAATCTCGGCTGCGGCAGCCAACAAAACGCGCCTGTTTGCACGGCAGCCAGCTGGCTGCGCGCAGCCAGAACGTGTGTAGGCAAATGTATGTGGCTGCTGTCAGTCTCCGCGCACTAGTTAAAGCAGCCAGATGTATTTCGCGTTCGAACTTTGACAAGATGACGTTCGATACAGAGAAATTTATTCGGGAAATTGAAATTGGCTGTTTTAACTGGCTGCGCAAATATTCTGGCTGCCGCAGCCTGGCTGAGCAGCCAGGCTGCCTAGTGCGCGCCTAGCCTATGTTTACTGGCTGCCGCAGCCTGGCTGCCTAGTGCGCGCCTGGCCTAAATAGTGGTACTAGTGAGAATAAGATTTCTCACTAGTACCACTGGTAGTACAACTGGGTGGTTCTAGTGGGAATGAACCTATTCTATAGTTTGAAACCGGGTGGGGTTTTTACCTCTTCATTTTTAATTTTCCAAAGTTCACGTTAGTTCATGTCAATTTAAAGTGAGGGAAAACATCGTGAAAAAACTTCCTAGCCATTGAAGTTTACTTTTATGGATATGGTCAAATATGTTGAGACTATAGTCTAAAAACCTTATCTACGAGTATCTTCCTAATAATTTCTCAAAAAACCTTAATTTTATAATATATATGACTGTAATACCTGGTTCCTCGCTGGCATTATAATGTGGGCATGGTATTTCTTCCGAAGAACATTCACTTTCATCGTCTACTTTTCTAGCGTAGACAAAAGGTTTTTCTTCGATCGTCAGGACCTTTATCAACAAACCAAGTCAATTACACAGAAACAATAATGTGAGATAGCAAATCAGTTAGTTATCATCATCATCCTTTTGCCCTTTTCCAAAATTATGTGTTCACTCTCTTTTCTTAAACATCATATTAAAAATCTGTTAGTTATATGGATTATAAATACAAGATTCAAGTTACCTTTAGATGGGTAGGAATCATAAATCCTTCTGGCTTTGATGGACTACGTCCCATCCAGATTATCTCTTGTTCCTTCAGCTCTAGTCGCATCTTTTGTGTTTCCTGTAAGCACAGTTTCTTTATTATAGAACCTGTCTTGTGTTATGTGTAATATTTTTGTCTACTAAAGAACGTTGTCACATATTTTTATATTGTAAAACTTGCCTTATAATAAAAGTATTTCCCCACAGCAACATGTTCACCTTGCGCTCTGACGTTAACCATGTCATACTCAGCGAAAACTCGATCTCCGTGGTCATCGAAAGCGACGTGGCCAGTGGCACCATTTTCCAGACTCTGTCTCCTGATGTAATCGAACAGGAGCCGTCCTGTGGTCCAGATGGAGCCTGAGTTGTCGCAGTCTGAAGGCGGCGCGTGGATCTCCTCGGTTTTGTTCATGTCTCGAATAGCTGAAGCTAGGACGTGTCTAAAAGGTTGACGTTAAAATTTTGTATTAGCTTTGTGTTAGGGAATTCAAAAGTCCAGAAGTCATTAGCCGTTAATTTATTTGTAAGACCTCAATGGCAAACTTCATATCAAATAAAAACCCTTACAGAGTACCTATATACTAAAGTTTCGACGGTAACTCTTGGTCGTTTACATATGGCATCGTAAGCGTTATCTACGATCAATACTTATTGTATCTCGTTATTCAATATTAATACATCTAAACTGCTGACTTACATAGAATCCTGAATGTGAGCACGTTCATTAGTTGCATTTACCAACCGAAGACCCAAGAGACCTTCTGGTGCATTAGCAGCGTCTAAGGCTTGCTCCGTCACCATCCACACATAACCAGCTGTCGTCATGTTTAGATATGTAGCGTCGCGAAATATTATCTCTGCATCTGTTTTGCTAAAAACATTGTACTTTGGCATAAGGAGCTTATTCTCAAAAGGAACGAAATCTAATCTTAAATCTTAAAAGATCTGAATATTTACCTAGCATACATGAGAAACACTCTAGCCTGAGCCGATTTAACATCCATCAGTCTATCAGTAAACGTCTCAAGACCCGGTTCAAATTCAATAACCTGTTCCACGACGACTTTACGATCAATATCCTCATCAATACTCTGAGATGTAGTTTGAAACCTGAAAGAATACACATAAATGAGCCTTGAACCTCATTTGTTAGCTATTTCCAATGGTTACTCTACCTCCCCAAGATAGCCCGGCCGTCGGTATCAGAGCTGTGGATAACGATGACTTTCATGTAGTTGAAATGTTTCAAGACATCCACCCAGACGTCTGCTTGGTGAGAGTATGGGGGAACCGTTCTGAGGAAGGACACGTGGATGTTCTTGTCGGAGAAGGCGGAATCCCTGGATGATATACCGATCACGGGGATGTGGTAGAAGCCGCTGGTGTATGACACTGCAGCCGGTGATAAATCTCCTGTCAAAGGATGAGAAACCACGACCGCGTAAACCTGGAAAATAATACAAGCTAAGCACAACTAGTAATTGCACCAGCTAATGTGTGTTTTTTGTGCATAAAGCACATAGAAGGCTCTGGATAAATAGAAGTAAATTACTTACTCTATGCGCAATGAGGTCCTTACAAACGTTGAGAGCCGTCTTGATGGGGTTGGTATCCATGAGTATTGAATAGTCATGGTAAGTCACCCCACGAGGCACATACACATCCTTGAAGTTTAGTTTCTGTAATAATTAACATTTCTGTTAACAAAACCTTAAAAAAAAATATTTCCACTGTCATTAAATTCTAACAGACGACCCCTCGTTCGTTTTATGTTCATTAATATTTACCTTTATCTGAATTTTTGTAAACCTTAATTTTATTTAGCTATATATTTGAGTTATTATTGCATGTGCTCGAATTATTTCTCAAAAAAGTGCCGATGCCTTACGCTTACGGGATTAGGCATAGACTTTTCACCCTAGGTCCTCGGGTGAAAAGTATTTGCATTTACAATTCTCACGTAACTTACCGATATGGTATCCTTAAAAAAAGCAATGGACTCGTTACTAGACAAAACTCCTCCTACATCGTAAAAGGTGGGGTTGTAAAACCTTCGGTCACTGTCTGCGGAAACCAGAGCTCCGCAGAACATCATTAGCAAGATGGGAGTGTACATTTTGTCTAAAATATAAAAAACACATAATTTAACTAAGATCAAGTAATAATTTTAAAGAAAACCATGAATTTCCTAACCCTTCTTCGTTCAACAGTAGCAAATCTAATAGAATTTAATATGATGTCCTAAAGACTATCATGGGATGGAAGGCCAAACTTTTGATTAACACTGAATAATTAAGTTTACGCCTGACATGATGTATAAAATTCACACAGAGGATGCTTGTTAGTTATCATTACTGCTGTGTAAACTTACCGCTTATAAGCGCAAAATCACTATTTTTTCAGCTGTTCATTTTGGGAAGGATTTCATTTTACGTAATCGAAGTGGGATGCTGTGCTGGACCCTCATCCCTCGTTGCCGTGACGACAGCGCAGGCGCTAACTTTTAGATAATCAATCGTGGTTCCACGGAGTATTGAAAGGATGAATTTAAAGAAACAAACATTCTAAAAGTCTGATAAGCGTAATGATTATACCAAATCACCCAAGACGACATAAATGTCCTGTAATCAGGTTCTTTTGATGGATTTGTGCCCAATAGCTTGATGTATTATGGGTTATTATGATGATGACAGAGAAAGATAAGTATATAATCAAGAATGTGTTTATTTTAAAATGGATTACAATTCATACTGCATAGTTATACCTTATCCTAAGACTACATCATAATCATTATTTCGCATTGGTTAAAAGTTATTTGCAACCACGGATATTCGATCTTAGAAAACAGGAGTAAACAACAAATTAATCTTCAGCCAACGTAACTAAACCAAATAACTAAGTAATTAAAAGTAAATTGGTAATATGATTTTTATTTCACCAATTAAAATCTGCCGTATAACGTGACATTTATCTAACACTAACACTACAAGTGGGAGACGAAATTCATTATTGAGCAGCAACTTTAAACTCTACGGGAAACTCGAATCATAAACTACGAAATCAAATAAAAACTGAAATTCTAAACTAGGTCATCTAAAATTTGTCATAGACCCTCAGGTCTGGTGGTTTTTGTAATCCGAACGAGCTTATTCCCTAAGACCAATTCCAAGGGTTTGGAGTCCAAGGCGCCGGGGCAGGGCTCCAGGGCGCCCAGCCGGGCCAGTCGACGGGCGAGGGGCGCAGCGCCGCGGCGGCCGCGCTGGCGGCGTGGTGCGCAGCCCCGGCGGCTCCGGCCGCGCCCGTGCTCTGGATCACTGACAGCTTTAGGGCTTCTATGTCTGAAATGGTTTCAACATTAATATTGAAGTTCTTAGTCTACAGCTAGTTCCGAGCCACTTCAAAATAAATAGGAATATCTATGTTAATAATATCGTTAAGGGGTACGTACGGTAGACTCGATCGAATATGAATAACATCCGCAAAATTCGGATTATGGTGAATTTCGTCAAATTTCGCCCGAGCGAAGCCGGGTTTTCATCTAGTAGGTACCTACTTATTTAAAAATAGCCATCAATAGACAGGAGAGAAGACTGTCTGGCTTAAAATGAACTAGGCGTGACACGACAGCCGCATGCAATATGTTCACAATGTTATGTAGTAGATTAGAGTAGTGAAGTACCTACTTATGAAGTAGATTATGTCAGCCAGAAGACCGGAGGCGAGCTAAGTATTGCTCGCGCGCGAAGAAGATAACATGATAATCTCGACACATTCCAACGGGATTGATGGGAATAATCCAAGATGCCAGGAAAAATATAAAAGACCAACCAGCATTCTGCAGCCTAGCAGCCTGATGATGTGCCGCGCGTTGTATCGCTTTAGCCGCGGCGGCCTCCCTGGCGGCAGCTACTTTCTGCGCCACCGCGACCCGCGCGCGCGCCGACGCCAGCTGCGCCTGCGCGTGGACTGCGGCCTGCGCGGCCTCCAGCGCGTGCGCACGCGCTAGGCGGGCGGCTTCTTCACTGGTGGTACACATATTTGATAGGCTATTATAAAAGTATACATGTAACACGTGGAATCGCGATAACGACTGCCAGTTGATATGCTTAATTGCTTATGGCGATACTTGCCCTAACAAACCATGTGACGAGACGCGACTAAGATAGATAAATCTAAAGCTCAGTACTCACATACAGTTTTACTCGATCGAGATAATCTGTCGAAAAAAACCCATGGCATTGGCTTTCGTCCACACATTGATTATTGATCAATCGAGTGAGGCGCGTCGTTCAGTATTCACCGAACCGATCGAGCCAAAAGATGTCTGATTCTCTTAAAACACGTGTTTCAATCACGATAAACAATAACAGACTAACGCTCGCCCAATTGACGATTCGCTTCGAGTAGGTTCGAAGGAAATTACTTTCATTTAATTCCATCGAACCGGCTCGGTGCGACCCTTCGAGCTGTGAGTTTTGCGGTCCACACGTTGATTTTTACTCGACCTCGAATAAAACTATTGAGTATTACGGTATGTGAGTACTGAGCTTATGAGTCAATTACTCGTGCTCCGACGTCGTCACCGCCGCTACGTCGGAACAAGAGTCCAGTCCAGGTCACATAGGATGTACTAACCTTTTATGAGCAGCCTGTGCCGCCGCCACCCCCTTGACGCTGGCGGCGCTCTGGTGCTCCAGCGCGGAGTGCTTGGCGGCCGCCACGTCGTGCTGCGCCGACATCACCGCCGCAGCCGCCGCCTTGGCAGCCGCCACGGCGCCCGCGACGTCCGAACTCGACTCTATGGTTCACAATATAATACTATTATTCCATGGTCTATTCTATGGCATAGAATAAATGAAGGTACTGTAAATCTGGTAACATACCATATCGTGTTTAAGAGTTTCTGCATATTAATTTTTAAAAGAACGCGGGTCACCGACATCCCTAGCTCAGCGGATTAGCTCTTTGAAGTGGCAATGGGCAAGGCCATATAGCTCGGAAAACGGATGGCCGATGGGGCAAAAAGTTCTCGAGTGGAGTGGAGACCACGGATCGGAAAACGCAGCGTCAGACGCCCACCTAGCAGGTGGACGGATGAGTTGGTTAAGTTAGCTGGTTCACGGTGAATGCAAGTCGCATCCGGCCGAAACGACTGGAATTCCCTATGTCCAGCAGTTGACGTCTGACGGCTGATATGATGATGAATTTTTAAAAGAATACTTAAATATTATGAGTTATCAACTTATGTCGTTAATACTAGTCCTTAGTTTGATACTCTACTATTATTATGAGCTACTTAGGTTAGGTTAGTTAGGACCTTATGTGTGCTTATGTACGGAGTAGTATTTTACCTGATAAAGGTCCTGCTGAAATACAGGGATAATCTAGTTTATTTTTAAGGGTTTATTTTATAACATCAATGATATCATAAATGATTACCTGGAACATGTTGAGGCCAGACAGAAGGGCTCCACACCGGGGACGGCTGCTCCCAGCCGGAGAGGCTGCGCTTCTCTGGAGTCCCACCTTCAGCGGACACCAGCAGCACTGCTACGATCTATGGACAGAAATGCATTTGTTCCGAGTGTCTGGGTGTTGTATATGTATAATAAAATATATATCTATGTATGTAGGTATATTATATTACGTATATCCGGAATCTAGCACCCGTAACACAAGCTTCGAGCTTACGGGGCCACGGGGCTAGATGTCGCTGTGTGATTTGTCCAGCAATATTTTTTTTATTTATTTATTAATAATTTTATAGTTCTAACCGACACCATTACTGGAGTCTACTGCATAAGTTATTTCGGTCGGAAACATCTTCCACCTACCGTGAACCAGCGGATTATACTTAATCATCAGTTCGTACGACGTCCGCGCTGCTGTTGTCGGTGCGCGGTCTCCATTCAGGAATTACTGGTGATGGGTCTTCCCTAAAGAACACATAAGGAATTGGGGAATTCAGTAGAATCGCCATGCTTACCTGACGGGTTGGTCGTTGGTTATGGTGGTCGCAGTAAGTTGGTAGATAATTGTGCCACAAAAAGCGACACTTTTGCCGTTTCTTGATATAGGTATAGGTACCTATAGCTTAATCCCTTAATCCGTCATTTCCAGTCATTTTACGTTACTCACTGCTGGGACACAGAGACTTCTCTCTTGATGAGAGAGATTAGACCTTTACTCTCCACGCTGGCCAAGTGCGGGTTGGTGAATGACATATCACATTGACTTACCAATATTTTAAAAGACATGTTGAATGGTAGTTGTTGCTCTTCCCCAAAGCTGGTGAGACTGTGATAAGATTTAATGAACCTCAGACATTTTATACGATATGATACGGAAGAATAGTATGGCACACCCTAACTAAACCTAACTACCTCATCTCTTGGTATGTACTTATTTTTAGAAAGGATCGCCATATTTCATAGGAAATCAGATCGGTGATAGGTAATTGTAGCACGGTGGAAATACAGTTACATAAAATGTAATTTTATTATGTACTTACTAGTTGACCCCGCTCGGCTTCGCCCGTTTTTTTCACCTTTTAAACCTTCCCTGGACTACTACGAACATTTCAAGACCAAAATCAGCTCAATCGGCCCAGCCGTTCTCGAGTTTTAGCCAGACTAACGAACGGCGATTCATTTTTATTTATATAGATAGATTATGTGAAGAAGACCTACGATACATAGTTAGTCTTAGTTACCAACTTATCCTCAAAATAATAAAATTTTAAAACTGCAGGATTAGGATACCTACCTGGGTACGTAACAATTTTATTATCTATTTGTATTTATTTTTTTATTTATTTAATCTTAAAAGTAGGTACCTACATTCCTTATATAATTTTCTGCCAAACTGCGCAGCAGTTTGTCGGCAGCCGTTCTCGCGGACATTTACTCTTTTTGCACCTTAATCTTATTATCTTATCTTATACTTAGTCTATCTTGGTACTTAACTTTATTTATGTCTTAGGGCCGATTTTTCAATGGTCAGTTAAACGACTAGATAGCATTTATTCTGCAGTTAACAAGAATCTCCATTTTTCAATTGACAGATAGGCCTTAACAGTCTGTTAAACTCTGTAACTAGTAAGTACATATTTATTCGATAGTTAAAATCTCAGATAAAATTATTGGACTGTTAGCTATCTGTAGTTTTATCTGGGTATTGAAAAATCGGCCCTAAATCTAATGTAATCTACTTTTACTAATGGCGTGGCTTAGCAGGCAATGATCCGCCCGCGACGCAGTAGGTTGCGGGTTCGATTCCCGCCTCAGGACGACACTTTATCTGATCTGCAGGTTATCATAAATATATTTTTCTAAACATCTATTTTGTGTCATGTGCTAATCATATATGAGAGGTATAACTTGAAATAAACTATGAGAGGTATTAACTTAAAAAATAAAATAAATAAATACTTAATAAATAGTGCTGGACAATTCACACAGCGACAACTAGCCCCGTGATAAGCCCGTCCGACCCACCTTCACACTGAGCCTTCACGGAAATTACTTTCCCAGCCTTAACACTAATATGAAAGAAGGTAAGTTATATTACCAACCTTCACATTAGTAGTAAGGATGGGAAACGAGACACATTATAGAGGATCATACAATACATAATATAGAGCCTATAAACACAATATCCCTTAAAACAAACTAACTCCAGGATCACCCTTACAGATTTAATATTATTAGATAAAGAAGAGAGATGATAAAGATGCGCGTTTGAACTCCTTAGTGTTCTTGATTTGTGATTATAAATATTCTCTTTGTTCCTGATGATAAATCCTAATCTTTCAAACGCTTTGATAAGAATAGACATGATTTGCTTGTCAATTTCGATGGAAATTGAAAATAACGCCTGGATTGCCAAAACAACTTAATATTGTTATTTTTTATTACAATTGACACTGGCAAATTGCGCTTAATCTTCTCAAAGTTCAGAAACGCATTGTGATTGACTAGAGTGGACTAGAGTGCTGGCTCCAAACTTGCGAAGTTCCAAAAATCATCACTACTATTTTGTCACCAAGGCCAGACTAGTGTCAACAGTTTGTGTGAGAGAACTCCAGTGGGGCTTATGTGTGGGCTGTAAAAGAGAAAAGAAGCAATAAATGACAGAGTTTTTTTGGCGGCCGAAAGTATCTCTTTTAATTCACCATTCATCTCAATAAAAATGTGAGTTGTCAAAAAACGTGAATTTTTTTTTACCCAATTATTTTTGCAATATTCAAAAAGTAATCAATTCTTCGCCTGCGGTTGCATAAATTATATCTATTATTATTTCAGGGTCCATTGAATGTGCCAAAATAACCAATAGACTTTCGTAGGTAATGAATAGAAATTTAACCTAAACCCAAAATCCACTTGTCAATGATCACACCAGTAGCACAAAAATATTGCATAGGAATAGTATTCAAAATAAAACATAAATTTGAGTGATATGTTAAGAAATTTTATTAGATAACATATTATTTGGCTTTGAGAGACTATAACCACAGCACCATTTTAGTGTACCTTGGCTGCTAATTCTTGTGAAGGTATCAAGTAGGTACCTAGTTAATACAAATTAAAAGGTACCTTATTAAGTGATATAAAACTATTTGAAAATTTTTTTGTTATAGCTTGAAACATGGCTGTCGTCGAGAAGCCAACTATAAATGTAAAAAACATTAATAATGCGAATAAGGAGTGAGTTTTATTTAGCCCTTAACTTTAATGCTACTGCTTTATTGTAATTGTATTTAAATGTATTTTTTTATATTTGTTTAGACCCCAGTCACCAAAGGATGCAAACAAACCTTTGTGAGTAATTACTTAATCTTACTAATTTTATTTCTCTTATTTAACTAAGTAGATATTTATTGAGTTTGGATGAATTTAACAGCTGTTTATCTTAACACTATCTGTGCCCATGACACACGCTCGTATCTACGGCACGGTGGAGTGGCGATGCTGCAGCTTGTCGGGCTGTAGAGTTTGGGCATTGAATGTGTTAAGAAAAGGGTATTTTATCTCTGTTAATCTATTATTAGAGATAAGAATCATGAGCCTTTTAGAAACTGTTAGTAAAGAAATAATTAAGACCCTGTTCTTCAGATTTTATTATGCATATCTTCTATATCTTGCTTGTTTAAGTTGTTACCTCTCTTTAAGTAATCAATTGATAATACGATATTATACCTACCTACTAGGTATTACTATTTAGGTACCTACTTAATCTTTTGTTTCAGTCTGATCCCTAAGATAATAAATGGAGGCATCGCCGGCATTGTGGGTGTGTCGGTGGTGTTCCCGCTGGACCTCGTGAAGACGAGGCTGCAGAACCAGACAGTCGGCCCCAAGGGAGAGAAGCAGTATAAAAATATGTAAGTACCTATATAAATCTTATTTATAAAAGAAAGTCGTGTTAGTTACTTCACTTATAACTCGAGAACGGCTTACTAGATTTGGCTGAAAATTGGCAGGGAGGTAGCTTAGAGCCGGGAGAAGGACATAGGATACTTTTTACTCTAATATAATGCGGGCGAAGCCGCGGGCGGAAAGCTAGTAAATTAATAAAATACTGATTGTTGGACAATTCACACAGCAACATCTAGCCCTATGCTAAGCTTTAAGCTTGTGTTATGGGGTGCTAGATTTCTGATTATACCTACTGAATATAATATGGCAAAATTAATTCATTTACATATCTTCTTTATCAGGCACGAGGAAATTTATTTTGTCTTAATAAGTTGTATTGTAGTACCTATCTAGTTATTTAAATCAATATAAGGTCAGGTGGGGTAAGAGAAACACCGGGGTAAGAGAAACGAGAGGCTATATTTCGTAAACTATAAGCTTTAAGTCTTAGAGTAGCTCTGTCGATAAAACAGTTACAGTTATGAGTTCCGCCGTTCATACATAGATGTCGCTACGATGTCCCAGTGTCGAGAAAAAACCAAAACAAATTTGACAGTTCATAACCCCGCGAAGACGAGTTGGATGCGTTGTCTTTGCCTCGGTATAACTTTGTGAAATAAAGCTGTTTTAGACTGTTTGTTTTCACCTCAATAACAAGTGAAAGGTAAGTTATACTCTTTACCAAGTATTTACGGTCTATTAATACAGATAATACGAGTTTTGTTGCTATCAAAATCATAACATATAAAATCTTTGTTGGGGCAAGAGGAACAGTCACATACGAGGTAAGAGAAACATATGTTTCTCTTGCCCCATGTCAGGAATGGTAAACCTTTTTCTAGTGCTGCTGCTGCTATTACCACTGTCTATTTTATTCTTACATGTCCAGTCCATCCCAAGGTTGCCTGGAAGAGATCGCTCATAGCGATAAGGCCGCTTTTATACTGTTAACTCTTAGCATCTATTTCTGTATTGTTTTCTGTCTTGTGTGGTACAATAAAATATTATCTATCTATCTATTTACACTGCTAGAATGGAGATGACAAAAGGGTCAAAATATTACTATCAAATACACCTAACATCGGAGCGTAGATCATGTACATTACATTAGTTTTTATTTCACTTCAATACATGCAGTATTTCCGAAGTTATAACGACGAGAAGTTTAAATTTCTGAGTTTTCGCGGGCTCATGCCACGCACGGTTTTTACGATTGTGACGTCACAGCGGCACAGACCGCGCGCAGCTCACACACTTATTTAATGTAAGGAAAAATAACAAAATGTTTAAGGTTGCTTTGCTTTTATGACTGATTATTTAAAGTAAAGTAAAGTAATCGTGATTACGGGTACCTATACAACGTGTAAAAAAATATGTGTACTATGCCGAAAGGGGGTGATTCTGGACATCGACAACGTTTGTTCAACGAAATTTATAAAATCTTAGAACAAAAGTTGACTCCCTCGATGTCCAGAATCACACCCTTTTTTCATAGTACATATATTTCGTCACACGTTGTATAAATGTTTATTCAAGGTAAAGAAGTAAAATGTTTCAGTTATTATTATTAAGTAGTTTGGACGAGTATTCGTAAATAAATTGTGCTGATTAAAAAATTTAAAACTGTTTTTTATCTCTGCTTTGGTGTATATGTTTCTCTTACCCCAAATTTAAATTTTTCTACTGTAACAGTAAATTAAGCTCTATTTGAATGGAATATGGCTCATACTCGATTGCCATCAGTTTTGCCAATCTCAGAGTCTCTTTATTATGCTTATATCTATTATATTTACATAGATATTAAAAGTGTTTCTCTTACCCCAAACCATGGGGTAAGAGGAACATTAGCACTACGAAAGTATTTTGCCATTTATTTTTGAAGATAGTGGTACCAGAAGATTATGTATCAAAGTCATAGACAGCTAATGAACCGAATATTTATTTGGATATAGCAATATTAACGTAGCTGGTTTAGGTAAGGTGCTGGGACTCGTTGATCTTGATATATAATAAAGTATGTTTCTCTTACCCCATCTGACCTTATTGTGTTCTAGAATCGATTGTTTCAAGAAGACGTACGCTGCCGAGGGATACTTCGGGATGTACCGCGGCTCTGCAGTGAACATCATCCTCATTACACCTGAGAAAGCCATCAAGTTGACAGCGAACGATATGTTCAGACATGCGCTGACTTCGGAAGATGGGTAAGTAACCATCTGATCTTACTCGTGTTCTAACTCATTGTTCTTACTAAAATGAAAAAGAATATGTTAAAAAAGTGGCCAAGTGCGTGTCGGACTCGCCCATGTAGGCTTCCGCAGCAATTATTTATATGAAATAGTTTATGACGTATTATAAAAAAACTACTTGACAGATTTCGTTCAAACCAATTTTCGTTGTTAGTTTTTGTGGTAATGTACATTTTTTTTTATATTTGTTTTAGCTCTATCATACTCTTATTTTAGAAGTTAGAGGGGGGGGGGACACTCTGTTTTCCACTTTGGAAGAGTCTCTCGTGCAAACTATTTAGTTTAGAAATAAATGATGTTAGAAACCTTTATATGATTTTTGAAGACCTATTCATAAAAACGGCTGTGACATACGGACGGACGGACGGACATGACGAATCTATAAGGGTTCCGTTTTTGCCATTTGGCTACGGAACCCTAAAAATGGTAAAAGATTAAAATATTATCCGAAGTTAAAAACCACTCGAAAATCGTGTGTGATATTCTTTTTAAAATACTTACATATTTTTAAAATGAAAAGAAATATGTAAATTGTTTTTTTTTTCACGACAAAATGGCGGATTAAGATTGAGTGCCGGAAAAGAACATGGATACTGTCGCCACGAAAAAAAGAACAATGATCCATCTTAGTTTTGTGCCCTCGAGTGGGAATCGAGCCCACATCCTATATGTCTAGGTGCCATGTTATAATTTTTCTCACTGATTCGTACCTTAAGTAGGTAGTTCAACAAATAAAACTGCATGGGATGGAATCCGCTCCAATATCTTAAAGAATAAAAAAACTAACAGATTATTGTAATAAATTCAGATATGAGCTGATTGTTCTTTATGTTTCTCAATTCAGTGCTCAAAAAAATGAAACATATTTTTATGTCAACATTGTTTCCATTGTATATTTTTATTTAATGTTAAGTTTTAATAATGAATTGTATTTATTGACTTGTCCTTGACTTATTATTTATTGACTCTTTAGGATTTTATGGAAATAAATGACATAAATCTTTAAAATCTAAAAAATCTTTAAAGAAAGAATCAATTAACTTATCTGATAGTACAAGATCGGAGGATCAGTGAACTCATCGATAATTTCTACGTTAATTTATAATTAAGAGGATTATACTAGTTTGCCTCATGTCGTTGTCTGACTTAAGAATAAATGACTTACTATTAATTACGACTTATTAAAATACTACGTAGGTAATATTAGGTACCTAGTATCTATACCTATTACTAATAGAAAGAAAGAAAGAAAAATCTTTATTCGTAGATTTAGTTTTGTTTTCACAATAGTAATAGTAGTTACAACGACTAGTTTATTAGCATTAATATTATAAAGCTGAAGAGTTATTTGTTAGAACGCGCTAATCTAAAGAACCACAGGTCCAATTTGAAAAATTGTAGGCTATGGGCTAGATATTATATACTTAAATTATAGGTAGGTATGTAGATAACGTAAAATAATGCAAGCGAAGGTGTCGGCGGGACGGCTAGTAGATGAAAAAAAAAATGAAAAAATATTTATTATCAAAGTAAATTTAATATTTTTGATGATAAAATCGAAAGTTAATTCGGTCCTTTTGTACAGTTCTCTGCCCATACCGCGTCAGATGGCAGCGGGCGGTTTGGCCGGACTCTTCCAGATCGTCATCACAACCCCCATGGAGCTGCTCAAGATTCAAATGCAAGACGCCGGCAGAAAAAGAGCAATGGCGAAGGCAGGTTAGTGGTATCATAGACTAATTATACAATTCGACGGTGGAAAGGAAAAACCCTTGAAGCGACAATTTTCAAACTTTACAGGAGAGCCGATCAAAGTTTTTATTTTCCGAAAATAAATCATAAAAAAATTGTGTTTGAAGTTAGAGCGACAGGAAAAAAAACAGTTTCTTTATTTTTTATTTATTACCTTACTATTAAACTTTGAAAAATATACAACCATGATAAATTGATTTAGGCGTCGCTTAATTATTTAACGGTGAATACAGCGGACGGAAAAACGCATTAAATGCAACTTGAGTATTCTGACAAACGCAAGGAAAAACACATTAAGCGACAAGCTATGTATGATTTAACTAGGAGGTAAAATAACTGAAGCGTATCGAGCATAACATACAGGGTTCCGGAAAAACCAGTTAAGTAAGAAAATCATAGTATGCTAAGTACAAGAAAAACACGTTATGCGCTAGCTATGTAATAATATAAAGCTATGTTTTTAACTGAAGTCCCTACTTTGTTTCCCAAAGATACCAAAAAAACAAGACTATTGAGATACAACAGTCTTTTATTTATTAAAAACTTCTAGTATTTTAACATTTTGCCTTTAAAAAACCATTTCAAGCGAAGCATAGATACCTAAATCAATATTTTGAGTGATCTGATCAAATCATACGAATAGGAAATGATTCGTAAAAATTGTGATACAGAATTTATAGTTCTTAAAGTCTTCATAAAATTTAATAGGTTTATAAGTTTAATGTACAAACGTACATTAAACTTATAAACATTGCAAACGCAATACAAAACCGCTACGTTGTGTTGTAAACGACCAACTTAATCAACATTGTTAACAACATCACTATCTTTATGAGCCATCATCATCATCATCATCTCAGCCATTGGACGTCCACTGCTGGACATAGGCCTCCCTATATGACTTCCAGCTATTGCGGTCGCTCGCAGCCTGCATCCACCGCGAGCCGACCGCCTTCACCAAATCATCAGTCCACCTTGTTGGTGGACGCCCAACGCTGCGTTTTCCGATCCGTGGTCTCCACTCGAGAACCTTTCGGCCCCATCGGACATCTGTTCTCCTCGCTATATGGCCTGCCCATTGCCACTTCAAAGAGCTAATCCGTTGGGCTATGTCGGTGACCCGCGTTCTCCTACGGATCTCCTCATTTCTGATTCGATCTCGTAGGGAAATAGCATAGCCCTCTCCATAGCCCTTTGAGCGACTCTGAGTCTGTTGATGAGGCCGATAGTGAAGCACCACGTTTCGGATCCGTATGTCATCACTGGCAACACACAAAATCTTTATGAGTGATCTGATCAGATCATATTACAAAAGTGCTACGTTGTGTTGGTCGTTTATAACACAACATAGCTCTTTTGTATAGCAAACCTACATAAAACTTATAAACCTACTAACTTTTACTAAGACTTTTCAAAAACTTTAAATTCTGTATTACACGTATTATTAGTATTCTGTATTGACGTGCCTCAACGGCGGTTCACCGATGACTGAAGCGCCACGTCACGTGCAATATCCTTATATAGGTGGCGCCATTTACACAAAAGAGACCGAATTTCATTGCATGTAGCGACAAGACTTGTTTTGAATGGTTAATTTAAATACACAGTATCGTAAATAATACTTACTTTAACCGACTATCGTTTTGATTTATGAAGTCAGCGTAATTAAACTAACCGACGATTCGGGAATAAAAGACGATGTCGGTTAATTTAAATATTTATGTGGTATTTTTGTCTATGTTTACTTTAACCGACACCACTGCTTTTTACAGCGATTGTCGAAATAACTGAAATCCTTAATATTGTATAACAATCATGCTGGAAAAACGCATGAACTCCATGATACAGATATAAGGTAAGCAAGGAAAAACAAATGTAGCGACCGGGCACCAACGCAATAGGAGTAAGCAAAAACAACTTCGGTGTTTAAAATAGGATTTCATATGGCGAAGAAAAACAATTTAAGTAACCTATAAGATTCGAAACAAAAAAGGAAAAATACATCAAATAACAATCTAACTATATAGTCGGTACTTCAAGCGGTAAATGAACCAAAATTGCTAAAATTCTTTGTCACTTCATTTAGCGTCTGAAAAAATTGAGCCTAAAAGTGCCATTACTTGAAGCGACACCAAAGTGGTCAGATCGCCACGAAACCAAGACCAATCGACGCAGAAAAATTCACTGATTTCAAATATGTATAAAAGTCATTTTCGACCAAAGTGTCGCTTCAAGTGTTTTTCCTTTCCACCGTCGAATTAGTCTATGGTAGTACCATCGACGAATTAAACACAAGTCGATACACATATTCGATTAATTTTATCTATTATCCTCACTTTCTCTGACCAACAGAAGGCAAAGACTTCAAGACCCCGTCAGCCATGGAGCTTATACGGACTTTGGTAGCCAAGGATGGCATTTTCGGCCTTTACAAAGGTCTATCCGCCACTGCCTTTAGGGACGTGACATTCAGTGTCGTGTACTTCCCTCTGTTTGCAACCCTCAACAATCTGGGGCCTAGGAAGACTCCGAACAGTGGACCGCCATTCTGGTGAGTGTTTATGATCACAAGAATATTTTCAGACTTTACAACGATCTATACGCCACTGCCTTCAAGGATGTGTCCATCACGCTTACACACTTGTCCGCCGTATAGTGCATGGAAAGACTAAGAAGTGATATAGGTACCTTAGATAATAGTCATTTATTGATAAAACATTTTATAAGTCAATTGGGCTTACATTCAAGTAAGTTTAAAACATGTAAGTAATAATAATAATAGAATCAATTAAATAATGTCAATCATATTCAATGAGGTGATTCAAAATGTCAAAATTTACACAAATAATAATTCATTTTACTGAGTACCTACCCTATAAATTCGTTATAACTATGGAAAGATTTTTCAATGAGAAAACGTTTCAATCGGGTCTTGAATATAGAGATAAGGATGGTTTTGTAAATAAATAAGTAAGCTACAAGTCTCTGGAATGCTCTACCTGTCTTTATTCGCAAAGCCAAGTCTTTGAATATATTTAAAGGCTTGGTTCATAAGCACTACTTGGATGATGTTTGACTTACCTATTTGAAGATTGTATATTTATTTGTTTGTGTACATATATTATAATATATTTCTCATTGATATTTACATGTAGAAGCTAGTAATTTAATTTGAAATTTAACTTAGATTAATATATAAATATAATGTAACTATGTAGGTGCACCGCCACTCCAGAATTTAATAGTTCCTATCCATCCAAAGGTTGCCTGGAAGAGATCGCTTTTAGCGATAAGGCCGCCAATTGTCCCATTATATCTCATTGTATTTTCCACTGTTATGTTATGTTATTAATGGTGTGCAATAAAGAAATTCTATCTATCTATCTAAGTCGACAAGTAGGTAGGTATAGTAAAACAATTTCTAAAATGAAACGCCCCTCCACCGCGGTTACACGTACATGCAAAAAGGTGTATAGATACAACACACATAAATTGATCTTTGTTATTGGATGTTCATTAACGTATAAGCAAACGGTATCACTTTGACAGACAGATGAGCCAATGTTACAGTAAAGTTGTAGCACGCACACAAGTATATTGATGCAATACGTATTTCCTCTCACACGTTGAAATTATCACGGTTTTGTGGAGGGGAGTTCATTTTAAAATTGGATCATCTATACCTAATAGTTTCTTCTTTCACTTCCAACATCTAAGTAGGGAGCAAGACTCCTACTTATATAGATTACTAACGTGTAATGTGTATTGTATTGTTTTTATTGACTTGTCCAAGTGATCTTTAGGATTTTATGGAAATAAATGACATAAATCTTTAAATCTTTACTAAGAATGTAAGTAAAGGAAAATTAGTCTTACAATAGCTACTTATAACTTTCAGGTGGTCGTTTATAGCAGGACTCGCCTCAGGTGGGTTCTCGGCGCTCTTCGTGACCCCCCTGGACGTCATCAAGACACGAATGCAGGCCACCGAGCAGGGAAGCAAGGCGTACTCTTCGCCATTTGACTGTGCTTTGTAAGTAGGTATAAAATCTATCTAAATAAAAGGACAAGTTCCCACTAACCGACTGACATAAGACGCACGCACAGCAGTAACCGCTAACGGTAGGAACGTATAGGTCCACTAAGAAGGGGTTTTGCGAAATTCACCCTATAAGAGAAATAGGGGTTAGAAGGACGATTTTGATAAAACTCATGATGATGCTCTTAAAATTATTTAATTGAACACGTGTTTCATGGTTTATTGGAATTCGACCCTTAGGGGTGAAAAATAGGGGTTGCAAGTTTGTATAAAAAACAAAACTATTTTACCCAACTTTTATCTCAATAATTCTTTCAATCTTGTTACAGTAAAACTCTGAAGAACGAAGGTCCGACTGCGTTCTTCAAGGGCGGCATGTGTCGTATGATGGTCATAGCTCCGCTGTTCGGCATCGCGCAGTCTGTCTATTATTATGGCATCGCCGAACGCCTGCTTGGGTACCCATATCAACCACCCTCATAAATCTATATTATCCCTCTGTAATATTTTTTAGCAAATACATTGAGAAAATTCCAAACATTGATAAATATTTCACTTTCGAAACTAACGCCAGTTCACTATTCGTTTTTAAAAATCGAGAATTACTCACGTTATCTAAGATTATGATAACTTTGATATACAGGGTGTCCCAAAGTTATGGGCCATGGAGGGGAAGTACCTTAAATATCGTAGATAGTGAATTTTGCTCAAAGAAGACTTCATTTTATTTTTAAAAGTAAGTAATTCTGCATTCATAGATTTTCTAAAAATTACTTGCTTTGTCTGGGAATCGAACCGACTCACATGTGGAAAAAAAATTACTCTACTTTTATGATACCAATCGAAAGAATAACTAAAAAATAATAACTCTGCTCAAGTAACATAGTATTTTAAAAGAAAGGAACAACGTGAAATAAATTATTTTAATCAAATAAAAAACATGAAATATTTTTTTTTTGTAAATTAATTAATTAAATGCTCAAAATGTGATCCCTCTTGTCTTAAGCATCTTCGCCAATCTTCTTGTGACCCGGCTGCCTGTTGATTTTCTAATCATTTTATGGTGAACACTCAATGTGATATGGCACAATTCTGTTTGCAACTCGATCATTTGACCTTGACTCAATTATTTTATGTTGTTCCTTTCTTTTAAAATACTATGTTATTTAAGCAAAGTTATTATTTTTTAGCTATTCTTTCGATTGGTATCATAAAAGTAGAGTAATTTTTTTCCACATGTAAGTCGGTTCGATTCCCAGACAAAGCAAGTAATTTTTAGAAAATCTATGAATGCAGAATTACTTACTTTTAAAAATAAAATGAAGTCTTCTTTGAGCAAAATTCACTATCTACGATATTTAAGGTACTTCCCCTCCATGGCCCATAACTTTGGGACACCCTGTATAATCGCCAATTTAGTGGTTGAACTCCTAGATTCCAGTACACTATTCTTTTATTTTGCAGCTTATTAAAATATAATATCGCTACCATGGAGGTATTATGATCGCTACCCAATTAATTTTAGTAGGTACTAAGCTAGCCGAACTTACAGAACTTACAGACAGATTTATTACCTATATAGATACAGATTTCATTAAATAACTACTTTCAGTGAGGCTGTCTATTTTGATATCTGTTTTAGTTTTAAATTTAATTTTGTGATCATACATAGCCTTGCGATCCAGACATTTCTTATTGTATTTAATTTCTAATTTCTTAAGTTGTTTTTATTAATTTTACTATATATAGGTAGAATGACATAGTGATTTAATTAGTACTGTTGGTACAGAGCCATGTCATGTCAGTTGGTATATATACCTAGTTTTTAAATAATTTTATTATCATGAAAAGACGAATCTTCCGTTTGTTATTTTTTTAAAGCGTTGTTCAGCTCAACTAAACGTTCATAATCATGTCATGTTTTAAGTGATTATTAAATTATGTTTTATATTATGAATGAATAGTTTATTAAATTATGAACTATAAAAACGCCTTAGACATGTAATTGTTTAAATTAATAAAAAAATAATTCATTCAAATTCCGTTTTATATTATATATTTATTTTATTTATCGAGTCATGGTTCGAATACCTTATAACTGACTCGTGTCGACTCGATACATTAAATCACTCGCGACTCGGCACATTACTACAAATTCTACAAATTAATGTCAGATCAGATTGTCAGTGTCAGAAAGGTGTCAGGTCAGCTGAGTGAGCTCCAGAGGGGCTGGTGTGTGTGGGCTGGGCTATAATAAAAATAGAAACAATGTGAGAATACCGACTATTTTCTACCAATGAATTTAATTATGCGGGCGGATAATTGATGTATTTATTGATTCAGCAGCCATTCATTAAAAAAATGTGAATTGTCATAAATCGTGATAATTTTAAGGACTTTTTCACATTGATATGTACCCAATTATTTTTGCGTTTAGTCCAAACTACTCAGTTCTTCGCCTGCGATTACGTAAATTATCTCGCTACCCATCCATACAGTTACCTATGATGTTCGTGCGTGCCGGTGTTAATCTAGTAATTGAATGTGTCAAAAAATCAATAAGCTTTCGTAATAATAGAAATTTAACTTAAACCCAAAATCGATGAATATTTCAGGTACAATATAGATAATACACCATTAAATTGTTTTATAGTTTTTACTTAATATTCTATTGACTAGAGTTTATAGTTATTATCCTGTTTCAATTAAAGTTGATATTGATAAATGAGTGTCACTTGCTGTTAGGGTATAACTACTTATCCTTTTTTATGGGGTCTATTAATTTTAGTTAATTTTCGCAAATCACCTAAAATCCACTTGTCACTGATCGCAAAAATATAATATTGATGCATGCATAATATTCAAAATATTACATTACTATAATTAATTAATAACATATTATTTGGGTTTGTGAGGCACAGATTCTAGTGTGTACCATACCAACTTTGGCTAGTAATAACTTGTGAGTGTTGTGGCTGTTAAAAAGTGATTAAAATTATGTGAACCGTTCTTTGTTGTTATAGCCTGAAACATGTCTGTTGTTGAGAAGCCAACTATAAATAGAAATCACATTGAAAATGCACAGTAAGTATTTATTTTTCCTTTAACCATAAAACAAAGAAATATTATCATTATAACTTAAAAAATTAATGATTATGTCAATATTTTGTTTAGATCGGATCCAAGTAAACCAATGTCATCAAAGGATGCAAACAAACCTCAGTAAGTAATTTCTAATCTATTCTGTTAATATGTCTCTGTAGTAAACTAACAAGTTGATTGAAGTTGATTGTTGTTGAGTTTTATTGAATTTTACTGCTGTTTAGCTTCAATCTTTCGTATATAATTTTTTAGTAACTAAAATTACAGTCATTAATAAAGCAAAGATTTAGTCAGTCCATTGCTGTTTAACACTAACATTATAGAACCAATTTAAATTCAATTTGATGTGGAGAGCCACAAGCTGCATCCGTCTACACTAAAACAACAGGATTTTTTAAGGGATGTGAGATTCTCATTGTCACACCTGAAATGAAAATGTTGAATAAACAAATATATATTGCTGGACAATTCACACAGCAACATGTAGCCCTGTTGTAAACATTAAGCTTAAGTTATAGGTGTGGTAGATTTCTGAGATACTAATCGATATTATCATAATCATATCTAATACATACATAAATAAATACCTCTCATATAATCTTGAGATAATGATAAGATCTTAAACCTTATGTAGAAACTGTTTTATAAAATAATTAAGACCCCATTCTAAGTGAATTGTCCAGATTTTCTTACCTATACTTTCTAGTTTTGGTAGCTTTACTTTAGTCAACAAACAATAAAATGTTACCTATTTATAATTTTAGTATAGAAGTATTGATTATGTATTAATATTGTTTGTTTCAGTCTGATCCCTAAGATAATAAATGGAGGCATCGCCGGCATTGTGGGTGTGTCGGTGGTGTTCCCGCTGGACCTCGTGAAGACGAGGCTGCAGAACCAGACAGTCGGCCCCAAGGGAGAGAAGCAGTATAAAAATATGTAAGATACTTATATATAAATAAATTATTTTGCCGGACAATTCACACAGCAACATCTAGCCATGTTAAGCTTTAAGCTTGTGTTATGGGTGCTAGATTTATGATATACTTACTTAATATGATATGAAAACATATATTCATTCATTGGTTAGCAGACACGAGGAAATGTATGTTTTCTTATTAAGTATTATTGTAGTATCTAGTTATTTTAATCAATATATTGTGTCCTAGGATCGATTGTTTCAAGAAGACGTACGCTGCCGAGGGATACTTCGGGATGTACCGCGGCTCTGCAGTGAACATCATCCTCATTACACCTGAGAAAGCCATCAAGTTGACAGCGAACGATATGTTCAGACATGCGCTGACTTCGAAAGATGGGTAAGTAACTATTAAAAATATATATATATATATATTTCGAATTTCATAGTAGAAGTATGCTATTTGCAGGGGGTTGAAGAAAATATTGTTGTGATAGTAACTGTTTTCAAAATCTTAGTAGTACGTAATAGATTAAAAATTTAAAATATTATCCAAAGTTAAAAACCACTCGGAAATCGTCAGAGAAACGATAAGATAGTCATCATATCCAAAATCACTTGGCAAACACTCAAGATAAACATTTACTCTAAACAAATTATGAGACAATATTTTACTAAGCTATGACCATAATTTTCAGTGACACCAATCATCAATTGTGTTGTGTGTGTTACCATAATTGATGGCCTTGCGGTACATTAGGATATTATTGTTAGTAATGTTTGACTGAAAAATATGTAAAATATTACTAACACCCATATTCTTAGTCGTTTTCTCCACTCAACTCGACCTCACTTGAGCAAATTCGTATCTGAGAATACGACAAAAACGTCCTCCACTTAAGATTTTTTTTCAGCTCACCTCAAGTTCGTTCAAGAACAGATAGATATAATGGGCTGAAAAATTCTGAGAAGGTAGTTAAGAACTAGGAGGAAGACAGTGGGCTGAAAGCTTATAAATATATAACTTCTCATAATCATAAATCATTTATTGTTTCATATTGGTACAGAGTTGTTAACTTTGTTTATAAGTTGGTCCTATAATATAGTTTTTGTACAGTTCTCTGCCCATACCGCGTCAGATGGCAGCGGGCGGTCTGGCCGGACTCTGTCAGATCGTCATCACAACCCCCATGGAGCTGCTCAAGATACAAATGCAAGACGCCGGCAGGTTAAGAGCGCTGGCGAAGGCAGGTTAGTAGTATCAGACGCTATCATATTTATAACTTTTTAAACTATCATGGTTTTTAACAATATTTGAACATGAAACGGGTAACATACCATGATTTAAATGTTTTTGAGTTTCCCGATATTTCGAAACTGTTTCAAGACAACCTTTACCCGTTACATGTTCAAATATTTTATCATATTTTCTCTAGGCCGTATTAATATTTTACCGCTGTAAAAAGTATTCCTATAGTATGTCCTTTTCCTATTCAGCCGTTCTTTAGTTATAAATAGTGGAACTAACACGACTACTTTTATATAAATTGCTATAAATAAATGAAATAATCATAACCTGAAAAACTCAGTACCAATGCCTACACAACGCATACTCATATAGGCATTTTATTTTTGTTTACACGCATTATAACTGCTAAACGAACAGTCACAAATTAGTTCGCTCCAATAAAACTCGTGACATTGTATTTATACGTATGAGTACCTGTGACGTATTTATAGACATTGAACTAAACCTAGACATTTATAGGACGGGGTTAACACAGTTACTATGAGCAAAATATAATGTTTACTTTTGACTGACCAACATTTCAGTACGAGAATAGAATAAGATGACATTCTTAAAGAAAGATATGGATATTTTATGATGTTAGATAGGCGAAATAATACCGCTTTGTTGTTGTTACGTACTATTGCTGACTAGTTTGCCAACTAAAACTAATACACGAGAACTCGTATCGAGGAATATTACATATCGAGCACTTTATGTGCTTAGTTCAAGTAGAGTTGTATCTAGTTATCTTTATCTCATTTTATATTATTTGTCCCGAAGTTACTTATCTATGTATTATAGGTACCTATTACAATGCCTATGGTTTATGAGTCTGGTTTCATAAACCATAGACATATGAAACTTTCAGAATAACAGTACTAACAAATTGTATCATTTATCAAATAACACGATCATAAGTTTATGAGCGTCGCTTTCACAGTCAACTATTGTATTGCGGAATGATGTAAGTATATAACTATTATCTTTAAATTTATAAATTGAAAACAAATTGAAAAGTTCTAAAACAAATTCCTTTCTCTGTCCAACAGAAGGCAAAGACTTCAAGCAACCGTCAGCCATGGAGCTTGCACGTAAACTAGTCGCCAAGAATGGTATCTTCGGTCTCTACAAAGGTCTATCCGCCACCGCCTACAGAGACGTGACCTTCAGCGTCGTGTACTTCCCTCTGTTTGCGACGCTCAACAACCTGGGGCCGAGGAAGACTCCGAACAGTGGACCGCCATTCTGGTGAGTGTTTATTAAACCTTTTTTTTATACTATCAAATTGGCCGACAAGCAAGCGGCCCACTTGGTGGAGAGCAGTTACCGCAGCCAATTACTTTTAAACCTTATTATAACTTTTTAAACTATCATGGTTTTTACTGCAAGCACTGCACTGTTACTGCAAGTACCAATGATGGGCAAAGGCATCCCCCCATTTTCCAGACATTTCGATCCCCCGAAATATCCTTCCAGTTTTGATTAAAGCGGACCAGTTCGTCGCGCCATCCTACGTTTATAATTTCAAATTTATCTTTTGTGGACTGTCTAAAAATAGTTTTACTAGTTCGGAAACAGAGTAATGAAAATGTATCAGATAAAACATAATACAGCACGATTGTACAATACAAACATGGCACTGCAGTTAGTCTGTCAAAACAAATTAATAAGCTTTTAGATTACACAGCGTTACACTGCCAAAACGTTGCACCATTTTCCGCATGCATGATTAGGAATAGTATTTGCGTATGACGCTGACTTTAAACCGTCTATTTGTACACCAACCGTGTGGTCCGTAATAAGATCTCTTTCCGAGTCTTTTATTGCGCATTAAAAAACTTCATATTTTGTCTTCTTCTTCTTTTATTTTTGGCGAACGTTACTGGTTATTGTAGTTTTTCTGTTAACCGCCAATATCAAGTTAATGTATTTCATGAAATTCATATTTTTACTGTTGAAACTAGTCATGAAATGGCGAAACTTTATCATATTGTAAATTTATAACACACTTGACACTGGCAATTTGTTCTTAATTTAGCGCAGGGTCCATTATAAAAACTATTACTAAATTAATATTTTGTAAATTTGCATTCTACGAATTAAAATACAGACAGTTATAACTTAAATATTTGTTATACATTCCAGGTGGTCGTTCATATCGGGCTGCTGCGCCGGTTCGTTCGCGGCCGTGTTCGTGAACCCGCTGGACGTGATCAAGACGCGCCTGCAGGCCGTCGCGGAGGGCAGCAAGGCCTACTCCTCGCCCCTTGACTGTGCCGTGTAAGTACCGCTTTAATATTGTTGACATTTCACACAGAAACATCTAGCCCCGTGGTGAGCTCGAAAGGCATGTATCATTATTTATAATCATTTCGAGTATTTTAATATCGTCATGATTTTTTTACATTATAAATGGACCTCGAATGAAAGGGTAAAGGAAACAAAACATGTTATTACTGTTAAATAAGATCTTATTATCTAATTAATTTAATTTAATTTAATTATTCTAAGAGTTATTTGTAGGAGTAAGTACCTAATAGAGGTAGCCCGGATAGTGAGCGTTAATTAGTAGTCTAAAGAAAGTTAACTAAAAAAAAATTAACATCAATAATGTACCCAACATTTATCTCAATAATTGATCTTTTTACAGACAAACTCTGAAGAACGAAGGTGTGAGTGCGTTCTTCAAGGGCGGCATGTGCCGAGTCATGGTGATAGCGCCGCTGTTCGGCATCGCGCAGACCGTCTACTACTTCGGCATCGCCGAGCATCTGCTGGGCTACCCCATAGTACCACCCACATAAACAACTCTATATATAACCTCTTTGCAGCCTTAGCAAACGCATTGAGAAAATTACAAACTTTGACACACAAACAATATTCCACATTCAAATATTTTGTTACACTATTCATTTTTCAAATCGATATTCACTCGCGTACGATGTACTTTCATAAATAATCGAATAAGTTTTGGTTTGAAACCATAGATTTCCTAGACTGCCAGACACTATTAGCCAATTTTTAAGTCATATCGGTCCAGGACTACCCGTTAGAACTTCAATAACGATACGAGAAATAAATATTATTCAGTAATTTAATGTTTGTAAACGTAAACTAAAAAATAGTTGCAATTAGGAAGGAAGTTACTGCTTGTAGGTTATAATACATTTACAAAAATAAAATAGTCACTAAATATTGCAATATATCTCAATGCATTTGTTTAATATACGCAAGAGTAAAAATCATTTCATGGATTCAATCATTGATCACCAAGTAAATCAATTAATTTGTCTGAAACTTGACACATATACACACGCAGCTAGTCAATCCAGAGAAAAACATTCTAACTTTACATCATACACTATCCATGACATGATTTTATTACTATATTCAGTCAAATATAAGAACATAGGGATCGATTAATTAGAAATTAGTGTAATTTGTATGCCAATTGTTTCCAAATACTACTGCTAGGCGCGGGATTGTCATTAGAACACATTATATGTGTCGCTTTGGCAACACTGAGTACACACTATTTTTATCATCTCAATTTATCCTTGTGTACCTTATTTGATAATGTTCATTTAGTGACGACGTAATATCGCTAATGTGTATGATATGCTGAGTTAAGACGAATATTGATGGTTGATTGATTGATAAGACAATACTCATTACACTATTATTTTATTTTGCAGCTTATATAAACATAATATCGTTATCCAATGCATATAAGTACAAAGCTAGGTATTAGCGTAGTTACAAACAGATTGATTTATATAAGATATAGACTTCTCTAAACAACTGCTTTCAGTAAAGCTGTCAGCACATATATTTTCTCAATTCTATTTTGGTATCTGTATTAATTTTTAATTTTAATTTGTGATCATGAGCCTTGGGACATTTTAGATTGTATTTTATTTATAATTAAGTTGTATATTTTAATTTTACTATCTTGACATAGTGATTTAATTGGTATTGTTACATAACGAACCAGAGCCATGTCAGTATATAGTTTTTAAATACATAATTTTATTATGATGAAAAGACGATTTTAGGTTTGTTATTTTGCTTTAAAGCACTGGTAAGCTCAACGTTTTTAGTCAAGTTTAAAGTGATATTTGTTATTTAGTTTATTTTATTTTAATGAACTTTATAATGCCATAGTCATGTAATTATTCAAATTAATCTCACAGAATTTATGAAATTCATTTAAATTCCTACAAGTCTTCCGTTTTATTTATGCATTTAACGAAGCATGTATCGAACGCTTATTAATTTTTATTTCTTATGTTACTTAGTGTACTGATAATTTATTATTGACAATAACATTTTATCGATACCGTGTGGAATGTAACGATAATGTATCATTATATAACTAGGACTTGTCAGTTTATTTGAAATAGATCTTCAAGATCGTCACAATTTAATGTACTAAATTACAATAATTATAGAATAAACTAAAAAGATAAAGCTTTGTATTTTTCTGAAATATATTAACTGCTTAAAATTTAGGCATGTTATTTATTGCATCCAAAGAGTCAATTATTGATGAGATAATTAAAGTAACATAACATTAATTTAACTTTTATTGCACTAGCTTTCATGAAACTTTTCTTTAGGATTGTTGAGATGGATAGTTGAAAAGACAATAAATAATATCGATTAACAAACTTATTCCTATATAAATGTCTAGGTAGGTATTATATCCATATTATACATGTGTGGTGTCAATTTAAACTAGGGTGTAATCGTTATTTTCTTAAATATTTTGCACATTGTGTACTGATAAATAATGAAAAATCGGTCATTACATATTGTTATTAAATTTATTGTGCTTTTTATGTAATAATTGTTATTTATTAATGTTGTTGACATCAGTGTTATAAAATGTATGTGTACTGTGGTGTCCTGCTTGCCGTTTTAGAATTGTAATTAAAGCAATACAAACATATTGTAATAGATATTTTATTAATACATCACCTTCATAATGGTAAAATAATAATGCTATTTAGGTATAACTGAATACGCAATGTCATAGGCTGATATAATTATGATCATAAAAATCAATCAAAGTCTGCTAGTAACAAATTAGTTATATCTGGCGTATAGGAATATTTTGTTGCTATGACATTCAATTCAAATTCTTCGACCGACTTAAAAATAAACTTTGGTATCAAAAACGGCTATCTGTAGCTAATTGGTAACATTCACCCCAAGTAACTTATTAAGTTATACCACATAATAATAATAATTACGACGTAACCTATACTTACTGATTGCTGTTTAAATAACGCGTACCTACCTAACTATACCGCGTATTCTTCCATTCTTTGGTTTTATAAGATTTTATTAAAACTACTATATGGAGGAGTAGAATTACATAGCTGCTAAGTATAGTTACAAGTAATTCTACTAGCTAGTTACCTAGTTAGTACTTCTAGTTGAAGTTGCTACTAATATAAGCAAAAGTAGGGAAGCGTCACTAGAATGTAATGTTGCTATGAAGTAGGTACCAGCTAATATTTTTCCGAATCGTTTAAAAATAAGTGCATATTTCTTAGTACTCTAGAGGAAAGACGCCTTCGTGGTGATCTCATTGAGACTTATAAAATATTGAAAAATTTTTACAATTTACCAAACATTAAAGACATATTCGTTCTGCATCACCCAACAAAATCGGCCCGTGGACACAGTCTCAGAATAATCCGGGCGAATACGAACACTCTCTCTGCACATCATTTCCTTTCCAACAGAGTCGTTCAGAATTGGAACGGACTACCTGAAGAAGTTGTGACAGCTAGCTCTACAAACTGCTTTAAAAACAGACTCGACCACTGGTTACGCACAAATAAACTACAGATGACAAGAAATAAACAATGACTGTACCTTCCAACACTGTGACATAGACACATCAGCATCTAAGCTGCTCGTCTATAATAAAATAATAATAATAATAATAAATAGGTTGGCTAAATATTTTACTTTCAAAATTTTTGTGAGTTATACTATTCATTTTATAAAACGGGAATTACTCACGTATTTACAGTGAGTGAGAACCGCCCGCGCGACCTGAGAGGAGACGGAGCACGGCGGGACGCTCACTCCTCCTGATAAAGACTGCTCTTGTTGTGGTCGAAACGTCGAGAGTTGTTTAACTCCTGTGTAAATACGTGAGTAATTTCCGGTTTAGAAAATGAAGGGCTAAATATTTTTCTGGGATTTTCATATTCCGCGCTATAAGATGAACCACAGAATATGTAGCTCTATTCTATTAACTAAACTCGTAAATCCGGGCAAAGAGAATATAATCACTACGTAATCCGGGTATTTGCAAATTAAAAACCAGCTACTCCTCGCTAGATGGCGCTAATCGAAACGGGTTTAGGGCAACACTGTCATTTCTGATGCCCGGAGAGACAGCTTTTGTATCTGTGTCCGAAGCTTGCATGTATGTAATGTGTAATGTAAACTGTCAAAAATTGGTGGACGACGCCGCCTGTAATTTAGTTTGTTTTCGTAGGTGCATACACCAAATTCCTCTAAATTACTAATTGTTGTATGAATTTGGAGAATATCTCTGTGGTAATTTAACAACCATGGCTACAATAGGCCCTAAGAAGGATGGAGGGCCAAATTCTGAGTACTTTCAGGCACCAGAGTCTTTGACTCAATTTGACCAAATTCGTGTTTGGCTGCAGAAAAATTGCAAGAAGGTAAGAACATTTATAATTATTATTGTTTTTCATGTGCTTTAAGTCCCCTGCTATAATGCATTCTTAAGTCAGTACCTATCTATAATTTATGTTTACATTGTTAATAAAATTAAAAGCTAAGTTGATTGATAATATTTCTCTATTTTAGCATGTTCAAACTGATCCACCCACTAAAGAAGGACTAGCATCATTGGTCACTCAACTCATCCAATATCAAGAGAATAAATTGGGGAAAAATGCTGCAGACCCACCATTTTTAAGGCTTCCGGTATGTACACATTTTATCAAACCAAAGACTATGCCCTATTACTTGTCTAGAGGTCTCTTGAATGTACCACATATATACAAAGCCATGTTAAGGGCAACAAGAATCATTGAAAATATGTCTATTTACAAACATTATAGGTGCCATAGTTGCTATGTCTCCTTATTGTAGTTGTATTGCAGAAAAACATAAAAAGATATGATCCTCCAGTAACGATAAATCCAGCAATGGAATACATATTAAATTAATTATGTATTTAACTATGAACCTACAGCTTTAATTGTTTCAATTGATCAGTCGATCATGTTGTCCTTTGATAGGTTGTATGTACAAGTATCATAAGTTCCCGGAGATGGTCAGCTGCATTTGTCAATCGGTCTGACCTTTCAATTGTGTTTTTATGTTGTGTTATTTTTAATAATACTAAGGGTTTAATACGTATATCTTCTATATTATATATTTATAGGATAAGATCTTAGGGTTTCTTGTTTAATAGCGGGAAATTTAGAACACAGCGAAGCTGAGGGGTGAAAGCCTTCTTGTAAGAGTCTTGCCCTCTGCATGTTTGCCTTCCATCTTGCCCATTAAGAACTGCTTCTCTAGACAATGCCTAGAAGACCTATGCGGTCTTCTATTTATCTATCTATACAGTAATAAATACATAAAAATCATTAAAATCTTACAAGATTCACTTTTACGTATATAATTGCCAGCATTTAATTATGAGTTGGTGATAAATAAACTAGTAAGTAATAAATGTTATATGAATATTATAATCTAGATCACATTATTTATCACAATTTTACAAAAAAGTTCATATTATAATACACCATTTAGAAATTTGCAGCATTATTCATCACAAACTGGTTTTCTGGTAATCCTTTAGACCCAGTTCCGTCTATGACAAACAAAGAACCAGCATCTTGTTGTAGGGCCAACTCTGGGCCAGTCAATCCGACTCTGCTGGTTGTTACGAACAGAGTTGATAGATCATGTCCTCCGAACATTACTGATGTGACTTTGTCTACGGGTAGATTGTGTTGCTCTATCAACTTGCCAGCTCTGGAATCTATCTTTATTACCTGGAATTTCATTAATATTATAATCACAAGAATTTTATAAGAGATTTAAATGAATTCTTCCAATAATGTACTTAGCTTATAATAACACATACCAACGTCAAATAAAATTATAAACATATGATTATATTTAAAGAGTTGTTGTCTTTAAGTTTTGCTCAAGTAAGATATTGATCAAGATTCATATTGATTCAAGCTAGTAAGATATTGATATAATTAACAAAGTATATAGTTATTATACTCGTATTATATAATTGTACTTATATTATATTATTTATTTTCAAATAGTACCTTTCCTCCATTAAAACAAGCAACCCAAAGGTTACCATCGCTGTCAATAGTCATTCCATCAGGGATTCCAGTAACATTGTTAGCCTGGAAACTGAATAGGGTTCTTCTGTTACCTGTAACAATAAATAAAATAAATAAATATTGCCGGACAATTGATACAGCAACATCAACCCTATTGGCTCAAAGCTTGTGTTACGGGTGCTAGATTTCTGATATACTTAATATAATAATAAGATTTTTTTTTATTATACATATATAACAACCAGACACTCAGAACAATTATCTGCAGATCGAAAAAAATACAAATTTTTGCTCCGAGGCGGGAATCGAACGTACGGCAACAAAGATAAACTTACGTAATCCTCCTTTCTCAAGATCAAAGTCGAATACATCGATGTTTTTGGTCGGGGTGTCGATGTAGAACATGAACTTATTGTCAGCTGTCCAAGCGATGCCGTTGGAGATTGATACGGGTCGCACCATAGCCTCAGGATTGAGATAGTTGTCTTCATCTAGTTTGTAAAGGGTCGCTTGGTCTTTATCCACTTCGTTGCCTACTTCCTTGCCCATTGTACCTGTAAAACATTTTGTTTTTTTACGCCTCCTGAGAAAGACTGCTCTTGTTGTGGTCGAAACGTCGAGAGTGTTTCACTCGTTTGTAAATATGTATAATAAATATAATAATAAGTAAGTCACGAATATTTTGAAACTAAAATCCAGGCAACCTTTGGATGGAAAAAAGAGATAAATGTTGTAAAAAAAGAAAAAAAAAATTCATTAAAATAAATATCTCTGAACCATTTACACAAAATCCTTGCCCCGTAGTAATTAATAATCATATACAAATATAATAACAAGAATCTTTATTCAGATTTACTTTATTATTGATAGATTTATTGACATGTTGACTATTAAACTACCGTTATAATTAACATAAACATAAGTCTCAATTATCATGTAATGGTTATGCAGTAAGTAATTATGATTGTATGATTGCAATAAAAAACAAATAGTTGTGATAATTTGTATTACAATATTTTATTAATTTAGTTTTATAAAATACAAGCTGACCCGCTTGCGGCATCGCCCGCTTTATTTCCATGTTTTAAACCTTCCCTGGTCTACTACTAGGTATTTTAAAATAAAAAAATAAAAGCATCTAATTCGGCCCAGCCAAAATTACAACTAAAGGTGACTTTGTTTTAATAATATAAACTAAAAAGTTTATTCTTTATTAAGTTTTACGAGGTTAACATACTAAAATTAGCACTGTATGTATGAATTATTTCTTTTAACATGTTAGGTTAGGTATATTATTTTATACCTGAAAATAAGTTATTTCATTTGGTATAATTTACACCTGTTACTACGAGTATTTGAACAGCGGACAATGTTTTCATAGAGTAGAGTCACTTACCAAACCAAAGTCTACCATTCGCGTCGACCTTTCCATCATTGCATCTGTTATCGGGGTGTCCCAAGTCGACGGACGTTAGCAGTCTCAGTGCGCTGTCGCCTTCCGCCTCGCTGTCCCACGCCATCAGGTACACTTCAGCGCGAACTGTCACCAGTAAGAGCTTGGGATTGTCCTTGACAGTCACCACTAGGGATACGGGTCCGTAACCTGGAAATAGTAGTAGGGAATTTATATAACCCGCGCAGATAGAAAATTGATTTGAAAATGGCGGCGGGTACGTATGGTACGATTGGCAAAACAAGGATAAAAGTATAGACAGCGATAGAGAGTGAGCGAGAACGCATGCGAGCGGACGCCATTTATAGATCAATTCTTTAAGTGCGCGGCTTATATTGATGTATTATTGTATATTTATGCGGCAGAACTTGTGCCAGCTGTGGAAACGCAAATAGGGGTTATGATGATGATGTAACTCTTAAACTTAGATGATTGCCATAAATTTAAAATTAGTACCTATAAATTTGTAGTGTATTTTTGTCACCTTTGATCTCGAAAGATTAATAAATTACATAACATAACATTTCCAATTCAAGATAGTGATATCTTAAATAAGTTGATCTCAGAAATTATTTTGAGTCAATAATACCTACTCTACCTAAATTTATATCTAAACAATAAACATTCGGTTTAACTCATTGACTATTTCTGCGTAAACACATTAATTATGCAACAGCAATAAAAAGGTTTGTGAGAATTTTTTTGGGTTCTTAATACCTAATCTAAACTTATTGTCTGTGCATTCAGCTTAGTGCTAAATATGTATTTAGGATTTATTCAAGTTGTTCTTACCTATGTTCTTAGTAGTGACATTTCCCGAGTCTACGTCCAGTCTTAGAACCTGCTGGCCGGTTATGTCGACCCAGTATAGAGCATTCTCGCCGCCAGCCCAATGGGGACCTTCAAAATGTTCCCCTGGGCCATATATCTACATAACAGAACATATATTTATTTTATTATACGATTTATTATAAGTATTGGCGCGACTTTTATTGTACTGTCTTATGCTCTATTACTAATTAGTCAGTTTAATTTATCAAATCGTCTTCAGGAGATTAATGTACTTTATAAACATTACTAAACATTAATAATGTAATGTTACTCAGTACCTAATGTTTATAAATAAAAATTACTCGGTAATGTTTCTAAAGTAAAATTCCACTGAATTCAATCTTGAACGAATTTTGTCGGATGTTGAATTTTTCACTACTTCTACATATTATTAACTTGTTACTGCTAATGATAGCGATACTTTAAGTGATTTATAATATAGAAGAAACCGTCGATGTACTTACTTTCTTAATAAGTGGTGCTTGAGATCTGTAAGCATTTATACTGCCTACTAAAACCAATATTATTCCGTATAGCAACATAATAAATCGAATAAACCTCACAGCTCAGAAGTTAGTTTTAGACTAGGAACAACGCTGTTGTCTTGCGAAATGTGAATGGTCAATGCCACGGGCCTACCACGACTGGGTATTAAAACGAGCTTCGTTAATACCTACCTTTAATATCTAATGTTTTCTCACTCTTACTACGGCTGATTACGTTCAAGACAAATAATTATAATATTACTAGCTTTCCGCCCGCGGCTTCGCCCGCATTATATTAGATTTGAAAAAAAAAAAAAAAAAGTAAAAAGTACCCTATGTCCTTCTCCTGGCTCTAAACTACCCCCCTGCCAACTTTCAGGCAAATCCGTTCAGCCGTTCTCGAGTTATAAGTTCAGGCACTAACACGACTTTCTTTTATATAATAAGATTTTAATTAGGCAGGACCTACTAAAAAACTGGTTTTTGGAAAGTATTTGCACCAACGAAATATATTATAAGAATTATTGGATATTTAATTTGTTATAAATTTTAAATCATTGTTTTCTTCGTAAAATTTCCTAATAGCCCTCTTAATAATATCAAAAACTTATAATATATAAATATTTATTAGAAAATACAAAAATAAAAATAATTTCGTATTGTTAGGTACTGAACGACTAATAAGTACCGTTATTCGTGCTCGAAGGTCATGTAATCACTTATTGTCTGTTTCCAATAGTTACGGTAGAGATGATTCTTCTGATTTCCGTGCTTATCCAACAATACAAACTAATTTGCATCCTGTAGGTAGTTTACATAGAAGATTTTGCATAGCAAAAGTTATTTCTGTTTGATAATCCTTAGTTTTACTAATATTATAAACGAGCGCGAACTTTGCGTGGATGCGGATGGATGTTTGTCACACTTTTACGTGAAAACAACTGAACGAATTTTATTAAAACTTAAAAAATAACTCTTACATAAGAATAACAAATAGGCCATTTTCCACCGCGGAAAATCTATAACACTGATAGACTCTCTGGTGGATAGTACAGGATTAATTAATAATATTATTGTATTCATACACCTGTTATGGTAAATTTCGGTCTAAGCTACTTTTTAATATTAAGACCTACAATGTAGGTACCTGAAATTTATGAATAAAGATTTTGATTTGATTTGATTTGATTTGATAGATTAGTATTCTAAATATTCATAATGTTTCAGTAATTAATACATTTTTGTCCTTGATACGGACAAAAATGTATTGTTTTAGCCACACTTGTTATAAATTACTTCAATGTCAATAACCTTATTGAATGAAGAGACACTAGGAAACTCATTAAAACTTCTAGATAAATTAAATTTACCTTATGCGTATAATCAAGAGTTGTTAAATTATACCAAAGGTAATTCGCGGTGGTTATTCAGTTAATATATGCTTTCATTGTAGGAAAACTACAAATTATATGCCCTACAATGTGCATATTCTATTCAATGCCAGTATTGCTATTAATAAAGGCTATAAGGAATAATTACAACCCATTCTTCACATCGCTTGCTATATCTTTACTTATTTGTCATAAAACGGCTAAGATACCATGATTTCAATGTTTTTGATTTCCCAATATTTCGGTATAGGCAGGGATCCGTAGTACATGAAAATCAAGTGATTACTAACAAGCTAATTTTTGGTGAGTAGCTTCGTTTCGATGAGACGTCCAAAGATATCCTATACCCAACTCTCGATTGTGGTAGCTAACAGAGATATCAAGGATAAAAAAATTCAAGGATGTAAAACCGGGATAACGGACCACGAAATTTGTCGGACAATATGTCCGTTAGATTTTATATATATTAATTAAGTATACAACAAAAAATCAGCTGGTTAGTAATCATAGTAATCATTTAAATTGACCTCGTTTTCGACACATTTTGGAAATGGCGGACTCTTTGATCAAACCATAGGTTTTGTAGGACAAACATGTTTTTATATAATTTAGATAATTATCTTGAGATATAACATATTGTCCGACAAATTTCGTGGTCCGTTATCCCGGTTTTACATCCTTGAATTTTTTAATCCTTGATATCTCTGTTAGCTACCACAATCGAGAGTTGGGTATAGGATATCTTTGGACGTCTCATCGAAACGAAGCTACTCACCAAAAATTAGCTTGTTAGTAATCACTTGATTTTCATGTACTACGGATCCCTGCCTAGTACTGGTTCAAGCGCCATCTTCACGGAGAGACTTCCAATGTTATATTATGCTACACGTTTCTTGTTAAGATAAGTAAAGACAAACGTCGTGACGAATGGATAGTAATTATTCTTTAAAGCCTTTTTTAATAGCAATATTGGCATTGAATAGAATATGCACATTGTAAAGCATATAATTTGCAGCTTTCTTACACTGAACTGAAAGCATTATTAACTGGATAACCATTTTTTATTGATATTTTCCAAATAATTTTTCGATCAAGTATCTTCTTCTTCTTAGTTTATGCCTTTCTGCTTTTTGTATTGCGAAATTTTTAAACAACACTTTTAATTAGTTGTGAAAAGAGAACTATAATGGTTAAGATATAGCTTCCAAAATTTCGAAAATATCGGTGTATGCTGTCTATCTTCGTATGGATTTTTTAAATTTATTATAGTTTTCTCCTATAGATGGAGTGGTGGTTATTATATATGTCCTAAGTAATTCCTGTGCCATTTGGCCTCTAACAATAGACGGTACGTCGTTGTTATTGTTATAGGAAGCCATATCTGCTTTATTCGCAACACTTCCTATAGCGGAACCTTAATTACTTATATCATGTATGGACTGTAATAGGTACATGTTAATATCCTAGCTAGACTAGGGCGTGCGAAAAGGTTTCCGGTTATGGCCTCAAAATTCAAATTCAAAACCGGTTTAGGGAACCTCCCGGTTCTGCAGACCCAGTCCCGACCCGTGTTTGCAAGGCTTTTTAGACAGCTACATAGATAGGTACCTACTCTAACCCTTAAACTAAATAATTTAATTATCATCACATTTGTATGAAAAAAAGTTGTATCTTGAGCCTCTGTAAATAATAAACAATAGTAGAGTAATAACAACATCAATATTATTTTAATTACCTTAAAAGTAATGGGAGTAGGTAAAGTTTTTTCTTTTAAGGAACATTCTGCATAAATGATTATTAATCGAACATAACAACATCATTGTTTAGCCTAGCCATAACTAACTTTTAATGAAGAATAACAAAACGTAATAACGCCTAGCACTTTAAGGCTATCAATGTATTTGTATTGCTATGAAGATTTTGCTATTTGTAGCTAGTCTTGCCCTTTATAAGGCTGTGGAGTGGCAAAAATTTGCATGTACAGTCGACATTATTCATACCATCGTAGTAGGAGATCTGTCAGAGCGACTTTTCAGCAGAGTTTTCTGTTTACACACTTTATTGTATGCAAATCAAAAACTTCTAAAAATTATTATGATTCGTCGGCGGTAGGATCGTCCATAGATTTTTGGAATTGTAAAGACCATCACGTCATCACGTAGACTTACTTACTTGAAGGTGTATTGAGCAGATATGCATAGCACTCGTATTTAATTTTCCACTGTTGGGACACAGAGACTTCTCTCTTGACGAGAGACTTAGGGCCTTATTAGAGAGTCTGAATAAACCTTAATACCGATGCTCCGATTATGTTTGTAAAGTAGCAGTAAATGAAAGATATAAATAAGTATAACGAATTTTACATTTTAATTTGTAGCCTAAAAACATAAGTATAGGTAAGTTGAAGTTGGAAGTCTCACAATCGATTTTCTATGGATTGTAGTAACTTTCTGCGTCAAAGTCGAAGTATAGTCCTTTCCCCGTGGCTCCCAACGCAGTGATTACGTAAAGAGCTCCGCCGCTTTGTGTGACGCAGGTGACATATAAACTGGCGTAGTTTTTCCCTCCGAAAGCCAAAGACGACACCTATGTAACCTCATCTGCTATTGTGATAACCAGCAAAAATTTCCCAGTTGACGATATCTTTACAATCTGTAATCAATAATATTTATAATAATTAATACATGGTTTAAAAATTTAAAAATAGCTGGACAATTCACACAGCAACATCTAGCCCCGTGGTAAGCACGAAGCTTGTGTTACGGGTGCTAGATTTCTAATATATGTACTTAATATAATATTGTGCATGAATGTAACACAAATAGATATTTTTTATTATACATATAGGTAAGAACCAGACACTTGAAACAAATATTTGCAGATCGTACAAGTTTTTGTTCCGATGGGTGGACCTTCGCCTGCATTTCCACAGAAGTCGTCAAATAAGGTTTAATGATTAGCGTTTACTATTTAAACCCTGAATTTTTAAGTTGAATAGTAAGTCCGCACCTTGTTGCCCACCGCGACAAAGAGGTTTCCTTTCGTGTCTACTACCACATAGTTGAGTGTACCAATAACTGAATTGTCGGTTATTTTCTCAAAGTCGAAAAATACTTGTTGATTACCTGAAACAGGAAATATCATCTTTAAACAGTTTTAAAGTTTAAAACGCCCTCTTAGTGTAATGACGCACAGTAGTTGAAAGATAACTCTAATTAATAATTTGATAATTGTTGTATACCTTGTTATATCTTTATCGTTACAATGAGTCTGTAATAATTCGCCACTTATCTTTGTAAACTTACTAACAGAACAATACGTTTATAACGTACTTTAACAGGACTCCATGTAGGTAGCAAGCTAGCTCTCATTATTAATTTATAGGAGACAAGGCTAGGCTATCTTTAAACACAAAAATAGAAATAAAAAATTTACTACACAATTTGATAAGACTCTGACTTTAAGACTGAAGTATAGGTAAATTATTTTACTTTTTTTGATAGAAAATACTCACTGATTCTTCCATCGCTCAAGTTAAAATCGAAAACGTAGATAATACCATTCGCGGTATCGATGAAGTATACTTTGGTATAATCAGGTGACCACGCAAACGGGCTGGCATAGACGTACGGGCGTATAGCAGACGTCACCAACGCGTATTTCTTCTCTGTGATTATGTATGCTGTTTCCGTTACATTTGTAGGACTGTTCGTTACTGTAAACATATACCATAATATTAAGGTTACATTAAAATAGATATTATGAAGTAAGTATTCCTGTTATGAACTTTTATAAATGAAGAATTCTCCCTGAACAAAGCGAGCGAGTGTTCACAAGAGTACAGGGACCAATAAATGATATCTTGTAAAGTCTTCTTATTTTATATTGTGGCGAACATCATGTACAGTCATACTAACGTAATATAAAATAATCTGTCGTTGAGTCCATAATATACACAAAGACACAGAAGGTTGTCAAACGATTAACCGTTATAGCAAGAAGTTTTATTATTAAAAACTTTAAGAAGATTAGCTGCTAACTATGAGCAATTTATTACCACTCTATAATATTATAAATATATTTATAACTGAGGCAGTACATTTACTATATTTAGTGCGTCAGCAATACTTACCAACCCAAAGATACCCTTTTCCGTCGACAGTAGCGAAGTCGATGTAATTGTCGGGTTTTCCGTTATCGACGGAGGTTAACAGCTTGAAACTGCCGTTAGCGATAAACTTTGTGATATATATCAACTGGCCGATGGTCACTACTATGTACCCGGGAGAATCTTGAATTGGCACTACTGCATTCGGGGGTCCACAGTCTGAAATATACGAATCTTAAATTTTTGAAAAAGTATTTTTTAATTATCGCTTTAATAAATGGCCGGTCTAATAGAATTTTAAGAATTTTTCTCATTGCTATGCAGTATTACATGTATAAAATCATAGACAAATTATAAAATGTAGAGTTTGGTCGTTGGTCGGATAAATGGCGAGATGAATTTAGGGGTGACAAAGAATTTACTTGAGAAACTTTTTATCACTCTTGTATAAAATACTTTGTAATTGCAGTCACGAGTTTTTATAGTAGGTACTAAGTAACTGAAACTAATATTTTTATTCTTATTTCGTCAGGAGAAACTACATAGGTAAGACCGTTAAAACTTACTAATATTAATAGAAGTGACCGCGTTAGTTATAAGATTTATTTGGTAAATCTTTTGCTCGATAGGATCTGCGCAGTAGAGTACATTGTCAATTTCAGAATAAATAAGACTTTTTGGCGAAGTACCAAGAACTGCTTGCTGAAACATAAAGGATTCAAATTCAGTTAACTTTAGCTAGTTACGAATGTAAAACATTTGGTAGGACTTTAGTCTGAAATAATGGGCACGGAACTTACTCTTCTTACAGCAGTGGCCTCGATAGACAACAAAAAACTAAGTAGAAATACTGAAAATAACAGCATTTTGAAGTTATAGTAATACACAACGGAATACACCAAGTAATTTTGACTGAAAGACGGTTTAACGGTGGGTTTTTATATATTTTATGCATTAGGGTTCAGTATTATTATATGTATAAGATAGATTCTACTTAAAGGTGTTGTTTTTCTTTTCTGTATCCACTTATTATTATGTAAAAGACCAAAGGTTTATTATTAAGTGATATATGGATCGCTCAATGTTTATGGTTTTTATTACGTTTATTTTGTGAGCAAAGTCTTTTTAATTATTTTTCCTTTTTACTATCGATAGTTTCTCGAGTTCCGTAGATGACATTAAATAAACTTATCACCGTTAACTAATTACCTTACATTTTATTTGAGAACCAATAAAACTTTAAATTATTAGTTAAAAGTGCACATACTTTATAAGATAAAAAATGCCTTATTTAGGATATAAGTACTTAATAATGCTTTCTGGAAAACGTCTTTATTATACAATACTGAGTTGATCCGCCCGCGGCTTCGCTCGGCTTATTCCCATGTTTTCTAACCTTTAAAGTTTAAATTAAACCCTCCCTGGGCTACTACGTCTATGTATTTTTTATTTAGTACTAGCTTTCCGCCCGCGGCTTCGCCCGCATTATATTTTCCCGCGGTAAAAAGTATCATATGACCTTTTCCTGGTTCAAACCTACCTCTACCAATTCTCAGACCGCCAGTTCAGCCGTTCTTGAGTTTTAATGGTGTAACTAGAACGACTTTCTTTTATTTATTTATTTATTAATCTGTATCTTGTAATAGGTATGTTAGAGCTTATCACGGGCTAGTTGTTGTGTGAATTGTCCAGCAATATTTATTTATTTGAAAATAAAAGTTTGAAAATGAAAAAGTTTGTTTTCAGTAATCTAATAACTACTATATCTCTACATAACAATACTTAAAAGGGGGTCTCCCTTTTAAGTAATATAATACTTGTGTTAGGGGAATCTTGTTCTTCCCGTTATAGCTAATTAAAGTTTCTTTGTAATACTTAATTTTTATGTGCTATTATTTTATTTTATTAATTGTTCCAGATGAAGGTATTCATGGATATGAAGCCGGGCGGTGCCCTCTGCACGGTGCTCGCCACCATGTTCCGCTTCAAGTCGGAGCAGCGGTGGCGCAAGTTCGACTTCCAGGTCGGTAAGGTATGCACGCACGCTGCCACTCACCTCAAGTTCCCGCACCGGCATAACACATCACTGCTGACACACCTCTGGTATACGACTGTCGAGTACCCGCATTTTGACGATTTTCGAACGTAGTTAAAGCGATGATGGCTTCCCTTATTTCATTTCACAATTTTTTAAATTAATCATTATAGTTCTATTTTACTATAAAAACTGTCGTGGTTTGATACTGCGGACTGGCTAGCGTTCGTGATACGTGTCCTTGCAGTGTTTTATTTCATTAATCATCGTTTACTCTAATACTTTACACTATTATAACATTGATGAACTCTTCATCATTTCGACCGTCTCAGTCGGACCACTATTGCTAGACAAACCTTTAAGATTTTCTCTTGAAGAAAGATACATTTATGATGGTACACACACAACAAAAACGACAGCGATTTTTGATGTTTCATACAACTAAAGAGTAAGAATTTGATCCTTTTGTTTCTCGTTCCAACGATACTGCACAATGCCTCTACTTTGCCTACGCTCGCAAATCGAAACCAAAAGCAATCTATTGTATTTTTTATAACATTCTGGACTCAGATTAAAGGACTTTAATTTACAAAAGCAATGAGTAAAGTCATTACCAGCAATAAGCTCAAAATCAAAATAAGCGAATCTATACTATACTAATTTCTATAATTCATTATTTATATTTATATCAGAGGCGTGTCAGTGCTAAATGCACGAAGGGTATGATATACTAATTATTTTAACCTTATAATCACATTCAATTCAAATGTTTTTATGTAAATACTAAGTTCTTTTACAATGTTATACCCATTGTATTGAGAAAGATGAAATTCCATGAAGTTTGATATTTTTCGCTTTGGGTAGCAGTTTCGGAAATCATTATCCCATATCATTACGTCATGGTGATGTGTGATTCTGTAAATGTAAATAACAATGAATTTTCAATGCATTGTGTGTATAACGTGTGTCTTATTCTTGTCACTAATTCCTATATCTTTCACTAAGCATGCCATTTTAAAACTAGTTTGTAACATGCATCACTATTAAGACTTAGTTTTATGACAGCTGCATTTAAATTAAATTAGTTGGCATTTCTTATCTGTTCAATAACCTAGACAGAAGACAAATTTATTTCGAAATTAAATGTTTTATTTTTTACTCGTTTTATTCTAGCACTTTGCAATAAATTATAAACTTGCTGAGGCGTATTGAATTAAATATCTTGCGGCGTAACAATTTAATTACTATCTATTATCATTCAATTCGGCGAAATATTCAATTTTTTTTAATAGACTTAGATTAAATATGTGCTAAATCACTGTTACTGTAGTATCTATCAATTGGAACCTTGTTGAGTCTTTATGTTTTACTACCGCACTCGTCTTCAGAGTACTATTAAATGAAGCCTACCATTTCCCTTTCAGTTTATAGATTAGATATAGAAGAATCTAAATTATAAACGGTATCTACAACATTTTAATAATTTCTCGAGTATGATTTTGTCTCGTATTAAAAAGTTAAGCTATATATGGAGACAAACTTCTTGGCCTCACTTAGCTAGGCGAGCACAGTATTTGATGACCGTGATGTGGGTTCGATTCCCTCTAGATTAGCAGTCATTTATTCCTGGTGTTTTCTATATACCTATGTAATAAATATATATTTCTTTGTGTGAGAGTATTGTAATTGTATCAAGTATATCAGATATCAAGTATCCGTAACAAGCTTCGATCTTACCAATTTGCTGGTATTGTGGCTGTGTGATCAAAGGAAACTCAAAATCAAAACTAACATAGACCTTTTCTCTTCCCCTCCCTATATTACACCTTTTCAGAACCCATCGCGCAAAGATCTCAATGTACAGATGATGCTTGAGATTGAGTCGTCTTTGCTGAGTGCGGAGCTGATCCGCACGCCTTGCGTCTTCATCCGCCCCGAGGTGGACAAGGCGACCGCTAACAAGGTCAAGGACATCGTCAATAATCATCAGGGAGAGATTTGCGGTATGATATGTGCTTATCTCTGTTTGTCCTACTCTGATGCTTCTGGATTGATCTCAAAAAATTATTTGAATTTGCTTGCCCATTCGAAAATTGATCTACCCGAAAGAATGCATTATTCATCATCATCATAACCCATATTACATCCGAAAAAATCCGATGGAATTGAAAGTAGCTATTTATGTAAACAGAAGACGAAGAGGACGCCACCCACATAATCTTCCCCACCGTGGACCCGCTAGAGGAGGAGTACGCGAGGCCGGTGTTCCGGCGCGCCAACCACGTGCTGGTGCACTGGTACTACCTGCCCGACAGCCACGACACCTGGGCGCAGGCTGATCTACCGGTAATGAATCATAACATTACAGTAAAAAAAAGGGGGGGGGGGGGAGGATTGGTCTTTAGAATGATACGAGACTCGCAAAGTTAGGTGAATTGAACCAGACAGTTTTGGTACTACCTGCCCCACCACCACGCGTACGACACTGACTGAAAGGCTCTTGCCTCATGATGGTTTTTATCTTGATTAAAAACAGATAACTTGGTTATACATAATCCATACTAATATTATAAATGGGACAGTACGCCTGTTTGTCTGTTTTTCACGACAAAACGGAGCGTACAATTGACGTGATTTTTTTTTATGTGGAGATAATTGAAGAGATGGAGAGTGACAGGCTATTTATTACAAAAAAAAAAAGTTTTCCGCGGGAAAGTATAGAACGTTGGTGAAGCCGCGGGGTAAAGATACATAAATAATATTGTATACCCTAACAGCACTATTTGTTTGGCAGGTGGACATACCGGAGACGGTAAACTGGGACTGCAACCGCGGCGAGCCGTGGCGTGTGACCGCGACCTGGGCGCTCGACCTGCCGCTCTACAACGAGTGGATGAACGAGGAGGACTACGAGGTCGACTCCAACGGCAAGAAGAAGGTATGTTATACATAGCAACTATAGCAAGGCTTTCAAACCTTATTATATGTCTGGTGATGCTGACCTGCGTCTTTTTGTGTATATTTTGCAGCGGTCCCGATTATGGAGAAGCTACTTTTAAGCTTCTCCATAGCTCCATAGTTAGATACTAGTTTCGGAACTACTTTTTCCACATTTGGTTACAGTAGCTCTAATTAGATGTGCTGTGCATATCTAGTAAATCTAGTAGTAGTGGAAGCTTTTAAATTGGCCTTCCATAAATGGCAATGTTGGTCATTGTATTATTACCATACTATTGTTGAGTCTAGCTGTAAGTTTCCTTAAAATCGTGAAAATAAAATAATAATAATAATCGCACGTCTATCATTCACTTTACCGATTCACTATAATATAATTTCGGTGGTCGTTTCCAGGTCCACAAATTGCGTCTGTCAGTGGACGACTTGATCCCCGGCGGTGAGACCTCCAGCAAAGGCAAGAAGGGCAGCAAGAGGAAGCGCTCTCCGTCGCCGCCTCCGCAGAAAAATAAGAGGAAGAGGTACTAATACTAAAATACACATTTTCTTTAACAATAGTGCTTACGATTATATGATTACATAAGCCGACCCACTAGCCTAGCTCATTCAAACAAACAAACTCTTCAGCTTTAAATTAGTAGTATTGTTTTTTTTATTTATTTCAGATTTTGTAACTTTATTTATTGATTTTTACAGCCGTGTAGCAAAACGGCGCGACGAAGCCGAAGACGAGGACGATAGCACCTCGCGCGACAACACGGACGTGGCGCCCGAGGACAAGCCGGCCGAACGTAAGGAATTGATACCGTGTCTCTCGATACCGCGCCTACACAGTTGGTATACTTCTCACACAATAGGCATGACTACTTTATGATCGATCCAGAATTTGTCCGTACAATCACAAAGATTAACTTGGACATGGTTATCACTATCAATCAACCCCCCCCCCCCTTTTTTTTTCTCTTCCCCTGAATTTAATAATGAAAGTTCCTATGTATTATTGTCATTTAAATAATCTGATATTTTACAATAACCCTTCTACTTAAACTTAACATAATATTAGAGCATGACGGGTAACATATCATCATTTAAATGATCCATAACACACCTCTTATATATCTGCCATAACGTGTTTATGTGAGGTAATGTGTTTGCCTTAGCGCCCGCGACGCCGGCCCCGGACACGGCGCCGCCGGCCGCGCCCGAGGCTCCCAGCACGCCGGCGCCGCAGATGGACACGCACGACGACTCCCAAGGGAAGCACAGCGACTCCAACACTCAGGTATGTGTTGGAGCGCCCTATTATAGCACGGTTTTAATCAAAAACGATAAAATTTTACTGTATATCAAAATTCCAGGAAACCCTAACAAAAGAGGAATTGGAAGACAACGTGACGGACCAAACGCACCACATCGTGGTTCCGTCGTATTCGGCGTGGTTCGACTACAACTCCATACATACCATAGAGAAACGCGCTCTGTCTGAGTTCTTCAACGGGAAAAACAAGTCTAAGACACCGGAGATTTATCTTGCTTACAGGTATGTATCTGGTTCATAGCTAGTATATTAGATTCCACTTCTTAGCATTAGCACGTCACTCGCGAATGTAAATGTAACAAAAATAAAACATTGCTTTTCATAATTTCTTCTGATGAGTAAAAAATACATATAGAATAGGAAAGGACCAAGTATGTATCCTTGCTTAACACCCATTGTCACTATAGATCCTTGAGATCCTTTACCATGGACATAATCTCTAAACACTATTGCTATATATATAAGCAATACTAAAATCTTGTATTATATGAAGCTAAATGATCCACACTACACACTTACATACAAATTTCTGACCAAAGTACCATGATCTATACAGTCAAACGCCTGAGACAAAAAAGTCACGAATCCGTTGCCATTAAAATGCATTCTCTTTGTTCCAGAAACTTCATGATAGACACGTATCGTCTGAACCCGACGGAGTACCTGACCAGCACGGCGAGCCGCCGCAACCTCGCGGGAGACGTGTGCGCCATCATGCGCGTGCACGGCTTCCTCGAGCAGTGGGGCCTCATCAACTATCAGGTGAACTTATAGTATTAATATTTATAACAACTGGAATTACTCACGTATTTACAAAGGAGTTACACTCTCGACGTTTCGACACGTTTCGCTGCTCGCGCGCGCGGTTTTCACTGAGTACAAGTGACTCAGGTCATGAGTAATGTAATTCACGAAAATTTTGAAAGTGTTATAGTATAGTCACTTTAGATTTAGACAATTCAGTTTCCATTTATTCGTATAGAGCGAAAAATTGGTGAAGGTTTCAAGTACACTATTTAATAGAAATATCAAAAGTCCCAACCGATCCGACTTAAGATTATGATGCGCACCAAAAAAAATACACAAGGTTAAATGTTATATTTTTTTCTCATAAATGGTCATAAGTAAACCATAACAATCAGCTCTTCATCTAACCCTTGTCTTCTTTGGAACATATTAATATGTGTATGTTTGCATTATCAGCTCGAAGCCGACTCCCGCCCCACGGCGATGGGCCCGCCGCCCACCTCCCACTTCCACGTGCTGTCGGACACGCCGTCGGGCCTGCAGCCGCTCGTCGCGCGCCCCACACAGCCGGGACAGCCGCGCACAGGTAACCCACGAATATTTATCTATTTATTATTTACCAGAAATGTCAGAAAAAAACCTTGTACATAGATTTCGGTAAAAAAAGGAGTAGGGAGTTTTGACTCCCAAAAAGCTTTTAATGACAATCGGTCATGTTTCTAAATAGGATCAATAGTCTTTATCTAGTCGGACCGATAAAGGTTTTTAGTTCAATTTGAACGCAAGACTTTATGCGTACTTTCGGCAATCCCTGGATAGTAACAACAAACAATGTATTCCAGCCGAGAACGTACCGAAAGTGGAGCCGGGTCTGCCCAACGGCGCGGACCCCGGCGCCGCGCTGCCGCTCGCCAACAACGCTGGTCCGCCGCTGGTCAAGGCCGAGCCGCTGCCGGACTTCGGCGCCAACCCGGCGCTCAAGATAGACCAGGTGAGATACGCTATACTAGCTAGCTACTGGTCGCCAGTGGATGCTACTGAAAATATAAGTTGAATTTACAGTTATTTTTGATATCCATTAGAAACAGCGAGATTTCAGAGACTCTATTATGTATGGTAGCATCTCGAATAAATGACTTTCGCACGTCAAATCCCTCCATTGATTCATCGTGTTTAGAGTAATTTAACCCTCTATTGCATACAGAGCCATATTTGGCTTTTTAACTTTAGTAATTTTTTTCTACCATAATTTTAAACAAAAAAATTCAACTTTTATTGTAATAATGTTAAGTACATCAAACTGAAACAGAAAGCAATTTTTATTGTCTATAGCAAATGTCACCTGTCAGTATACTTTCATTTTTCTCCGACGCGTCCGCAAACTTGTGACAAGTTAACTTTACTGCAGTTTTGTTGTTGAAATTATAATGGAAATTGTAAGAAAATTGATTTAAAAAAATATGAATAATGTTTTACAGAGCTTCTTTTTTTATTCCCTGTTGAAGATTTCTTTAAATATATGTTTTTTGTTTATTATTTTCACCATTTTATATCGGAGCCATATTTGGCTTCGTATGCATTTACGGTGAATACGCTTACGCCAAATATGGCTTCGTATGCATTTAGAGTTCTTTTTTTCTATATTTCTAGAATGCTTTCTTCAGGCTTTTATGATACTGATAAATGCACCAATTATATTTCTGGCGATAGATCCCTTAGGTAACAATATTTCTTTCTCCGAATCCGATGAAGATGTTTTTGTGGCGACGTATACCATGTCACTATTTTATTTCAAGCTTGTCATTACCGAACATTATTGCAAGGCTGGCAAGACCATCTCGAGATGAAGAGGGCGTCTTGGTACACATAATGCCGAACATACCTCGTCAATATATGGTACACACAAATTGGTACGCGTAACATCTCATGCATCTCGGCAAAGGGCACATAAGATTACGATAAAAGCGCAACCTCTAAATTCAGTGCGATCATGTAAATTGGCATCAGGGATAATTGAAAATTTTTTTTGTAAATCGGTACCAAATAATCGTCAATTATGCCAAATTTATTGTTGTTTGCGTTCTTATATAAAATTTGAGGAATGTGACGTTTTTCTTTGCTTGAATGAAATGTTTTAGAGAATTTAACCTTGTATGAGTGTTGGTACTTCTTGTGCATAGGAAGCCAAATATGGCGTAAGCGTAATCACCGTAAATGCATAGGAAGCCAAAAATGGCTTTTGATATTTTTTTCTCAATAAGAAGATTATTTAATTATTTTATTTTATATTTTGTCTCTTAAGCCCTAATAAAACACAATATATGAAACAAATATTTTTTTTGTTACAAATTTAATAATTCATGCAATAGAGGGTTAACAATAACCAGACGTGCAAGGACTGCTAGTACTTTTGTGACCCACGTTAGCAAACGTACTAAATATTATCTCAATTTCCCAGTATCGCGGCGGTCCCCGCGGCCGCGAATGGACCGAACAAGAAACGCTCCTCCTGCTAGAAGCGTTGGAGCTGCACCGCGACGACTGGAACCGCGTCGCCGCGCACGTCGGCACGCGCACGCAGGACGAGTGCATCCTGCACTTCCTGCGCCTGCCGATAGAGGAGCCCTACCTCAACGACCCCGCCTCAGGTACTTACACACGCGCACGCAGGACGAGTGCATCCTGCACTTCCTGCGCCTGCCGATAGAGGAGCCCTACCTCAACGACCCCGCCTCAGGTACTTACACACGCGCACGCAGGACGAGTGCATCCTGCACTTCCTGCGCCTGCCGATAGAGGAGCCCTACCTCAACGACCCCGCCTCAGGTACTTACACACGCGCACGCAGGACGAGTGCATCCTGCACTTCCTGCGCCTGCCGATAGAGGAGCCCTACCTCAACGACCCCGCCTCAGGTACTTACACACGCGCACGCAGGACGAGTGCATCCTGCACTTCCTGCGCCTGCCGATAGAGGAGCCCTACCTCAACGACCCCGCCTCAGGTACTTACACACGCGCACGCAGGACGAGTGCATCCTGCACTTCCTGCGCCTGCCGATAGAGGAGCCCTACCTCAACGACCCCGCCTCAGGTACTTACACACGCGCACGCAGGACGAGTGCATCCTGCACTTCCTGCGCCTGCCGATAGAGGAGCCCTACCTCAACGACCCCGCCTCAGGTACTTACACACGCGCACGCAGGACGAGTGCATCCTGCACTTCCTGCGCCTGCCGATAGAGGAGCCCTACCTCAACGACCCCGCCTCAGGTACTTACACACGCGCACGCAGGACGAGTGCATCCTGCACTTCCTGCGCCTGCCGATAGAGGAGCCCTACCTCAACGACCCCGCCTCAGGTACTTACACACGCGCACGCAGGACGAGTGCATCCTGCACTTCCTGCGCCTGCCGATAGAGGAGCCCTACCTCAACGACCCCGCCTCAGGTACTTACACACGCGCACGCAGGACGAGTGCATCCTGCACTTCCTGCGCCTGCCGATAGAGGAGCCCTACCTCAACGACCCCGCCTCAGGTACTTACACACGCGCACGCAGGACGAGTGCATCCTGCACTTCCTGCGCCTGCCGATAGAGGAGCCCTACCTCAACGACCCCGCCTCAGGTACTTACACACGCGCACGCAGGACGAGTGCATCCTGCACTTCCTGCGCCTGCCGATAGAGGAGCCCTACCTCAACGACCCCGCCTCAGGTACTTACACACGCGCACGCAGGACGAGTGCATCCTGCACTTCCTGCGCCTGCCGATAGAGGAGCCCTACCTCAACGACCCCGCCTCAGGTACATACAATACAAAAATACAAAAAGTTTATTTCATTAACGGAATTTTAACACGTATCTTAAGTGGCCGAAATCTTTTTTTAAGTAACTTACACACGCGAATGGACCGAACTAGACACGCTCCTCTGCTAAAAACTTTACAACTGCACCCCGACGAAGAGGCGACCCTACATTTTCCTTTTAAATCGACAGGTGGTGTACTCGGTCCGTTGGCATACCAGCCCATTCCGTTCAGCAAGACTGGCAACCCCGTGATGAGTACTGTCGCGTTCCTTGCTTCGGTGGTCGATCCGCGCATCGCGTCTAAGGCTACGAGGGCGGCGATGGATGAATTTGCAGCTATCAAGGTAGATGAATAACACAATATTTCACATATTTTACAGCAAAATCACTGCTCTCAGCTTATATATTTTATAATCTTCAACTACGAGTATATAACCTTATCGTCGTGTTAATGGGAAGACTAAATGCCAAAGAGTTACAATGACACTTAGTTGGTTTTCCCATTAACACGACGTTATGACCTTTTAAGGCACCTTTACTTTTCGCTTGCGCGATCTAGATCTGATATTGTCAATCGAGTGCTAAAAGGTTGTTAATACCATAATTTATCCCATAGGATGAAGTCCCAGCAGCCATGATGGAGACGCACCTGAAGGCGGCGGGCGCGCACGGACCCACCGCCGCGCTGCAGGCCACCGGCATCGCGGGCACCGCGCCCGAGACCACTGGTATGTACATATCAACATTACAATATCACCCATGTTTACCTTCCCACTGCTGGGACAAAGGGACTTAAATTCGTTAAGGGTTGGTATGTACAAATGTAGATTGTATATTCATCACTATGCCAACACAATGGCACCCACTGCTGGGTAAAAGCCTCTATATATTGCGCCAATTCGCTCGGTCCTGTGCAAATCGCATCACCTGTCCCTAGACGGATTATAGGCTCGGTACATAAAACTACACCGTGTAATAGGGCTTTTAATTATCTCATTGTTGCATAAAAACATATAAATTGCTAATTAATTAAACTTAATTTCTAGTAGAGAAGAAAGAAGGCAGCGAAGTAAAGAGCGAGGCCATGGAAGTGGAGGAAGGCGACGTGAAGGTGAAGGACGAGCCGGCCGCCGACCCGCCCGCCGCGGACAAGGAGCCCAAGGAGGAACCCGCCGAGGCACCCGGTAACTAGATCTCAGTATACATCACTGTGGAGGCAGCGAGGCCATGGAAGTGGAGGAAGGCGACGTGAAGGTGAAGGACGAGCCGGCCGCCGACCCGCCCGCCGCGGACAAGGAGCCCAAGGAGGAACCCGCCGAGGCACCCGGTAACTAGATCTCAGTATACATCACTGTGGAGGCAGCGAGGCCATGGAAGTGGAGGAAGGCGACGTGAAGGTGAAGGACGAGCCGGCCGCCGACCCGCCCGCCGCGGACAAGGAGCCCAAGGAGGAACCCGCCGAGGCACCCGGTAACTAGATCTCAGTATACATCACTGTGGAGGCAGCGAGGCCATGGAAGTGGAGGAAGGCGACGTGAAGGTGAAGGACGAGCCGGCCGCCGACCCGCCCGCCGCGGACAAGGAGCCCAAGGAGGAACCCGCCGAGGCACCCGGTAACTAGATCTCAGTATACATCACTGTGGAGGCAGCGAGGCCATGGAAGTGGAGGAAGGCGACGTGAAGGTGAAGGACGAGCCGGCCGCCGACCCGCCCGCCGCGGACAAGGAGCCCAAGGAGGAACCCGCCGAGGCACCCGGTAACTAGATCTCAGTATACATCACTGTGGAGGCAGCGAGGCCATGGAAGTGGAGGAAGGCGACGTGAAGGTGAAGGACGAGCCGGCCGCCGACCCGCCCGCCGCGGACAAGGAGCCCAAGGAGGAACCCGCCGAGGCACCCGGTAACTAGATCTCAGTATACATCACTGTGGAGGCAGCGAGGCCATGGAAGTGGAGGAAGGCGACGTGAAGGTGAAGGACGAGCCGGCCGCCGACCCGCCCGCCGCGGACAAGGAGCCCAAGGAGGAACCCGCCGAGGCACCCGGTAACTAGATCTCAGTATACATCACTGTGGAGGCAGCGAGGCTATTACAAAAATTCAGGATTTAAATTCAAGAACTTTTGACACCAAAACAAACAAAAAATTACAGAATACAACAAAAAGAAACAAGTACAATGGGCGGCCTTATCGCTAAAGAAAGATCACTTCCGGGCAACTTTTGGATGGAGAGAGGGCTAAGGCGTTGTTCTAATAGAACGCGAATGCGCGGCCATCGTAAGTTCGTGCGAATTTTACTCGTACGAACGCGCGATCAAACATATTTAACTCCAATAGGTGTCCTAACTGACAATCGATCGCGCGACTCAAATGTTTGAGGCGTTGTCGCGCGAACACGCGATGGTCGCATCGCTCGCATTCGCGTTCTATTAGGACAACGCCTTATGGCCTCTACACACCAAAGCCGGCGGCCCGCCGGCACAGCCCGCCGGCTTAATGCCGGCGGGTTAGCCCGCCGGCTTCAGAATGTCCAAGCCGCACGACTTTGCCGGCGGCAATGCCGGCGGCACGACAGCCCCGGCATGTGGTGTTCTAGTAATGAAGAATGTTACTAGGTATGCCAAATCGCTTGAAATGTTTTATCAGTAAAGCCTGTATGTATACAAATATACTAGTTTTTGTTTAGTTAAAAAGTACCTAGTAGTTTTGATTTTATAGGCATTCAAAGTTTCGAAAAATATCGAGTCTCGCTAACAGTCACGTGAGCGCTTGTGACGTAATACCACAACTTCGCGCGGCCTACGGCCCGCTTAGTATCGCCAGCAGATTATAGTAGTAGTGCAACAGCTTGCGCAGTATTTTGATGTGTTTTCGTCCGCGTATTAAATTAATAGTTTAATAGTAGTACCATAACATACCATAACACCCCTAGAGTGACACCCCTATAGTAGTACTTAAATATTATTCGATTGATAAAATGGATGAAGATAACTCAAATAGTAGAAGTACCTACCATTAAACTTTGACGTTAAAGACATTAAATATGTATTAAAGTTTTGTTGCTATTGGTAGGTACGTAAGTATTTATTTATATATAGGTAGGTACCGCTCTTCTTAGTAAATTTAAATGAACAATACATTGATTTATGGCAAACTAGCTTCTTAGTAAATTTAAATGAACAATATATTGATTTATTGCAAACTAGCTTCCTCCAGTTTTCGGCCCCGTTTTCCTCAAGAACTGTACATTTTCATAGGATTAAAAGTAGCCTATGTGTTATCGTCGTCGTACGGTTACAACTTGTTTTACTTCTAAATCGGAAACTAATTGATGTATCGAAGTAATTCTTTCACGCGTATTTTTTATATTAGACATAGAATATGGAGTGCTAATAATCAAAATTAGGTAACATTCTTTATTGCCAAATACGTCACTACTCTATGAAAGCCGGCGGGCAACTGACTGAGTGAGTGGAGAGGGATGCCGGCGGCCCAACCCGCCGGCATGATTGTAAAAAATAAGGCCGGCGGGTTGGGCCGCCGGGCTGTGCCGGCGGGCGGTGTGTAGAGCGCTTTAGAAATAAAAACTTGTCGGGTGTACTTCATAAACTTATTATGATTTATGTCATTTATTTCCATTAAATCCTAAAGATCACTTGGATAAGTGAATAATACACTACATTATTATTATTAGTTAATTAAGTAACATTCAATTAAAAATGTATGTAAGTGTCGTTCAGTAAGCAATGATGTTTGTTGTAACGTTCCAGGCGAGGGCGCGGGCGCGGGCGCGGGCGCGGTGGACGCGGCGCTGCAGGGCGCGGCGGCGGCGGCGCTGGCGGCGGCGGCGGTGAAGGCCAAGCACCTGGCCGGCGTGGAGGAGCGCAAGATCAAGTCGCTGGTGGCGCTGCTCGTCGAGACGCAGATGAAGAAGCTCGAGATCAAACTGAAGCACTTCGAGGAGCTCGAGGTCACCATGGAGCGCGAGAGGGAAGGTAAACAATCAATCAATTAACACTTTATTGTACTCATAAAATAAAAACTTAATAGTAAAAATTAAAAAATACAAGGGGCGGCCTTATCGCTGAGAGCGTTCTCTTCCAGGCAACCGTAGTGGAGATAATGAACACAAAATAGCATAAAATGTGACTTTTCACGTTAATTATATCTACTAGAATAATTTGTGCCAATTTGGGTTATTAATTGGACCACCTTTATTTTCCGTGGGTATCGTGTTTTTTACATACAAAGAAGGCGACGAGCATACCGAGATGATGAGTGGTCTCATTCTGTAATCTGTATCAACTTTATGCTATTACCACATATTAGCGTATTTTTGTACAAAATCCACAATGACCTTTTAATGTTTTGTGTGAAAACCGTATCTAGTGGGGACGTTTTTATAGGTTGCCATGTTGATAGCTCTAATAATTATATTTTTTACCAGGTCTTGAGTACCAGAGACAGCAGTTAATTCAGGAGCGACAGCAATTCCATCTAGAACAGCTAAAGGCAGCAGAATTCCGCGCGAGACATCAGGCACATCAAAGGTCAGAGTTATTTAAAAAATGTTTGAGATTAGATTTGAAATTAGTTCGAACTGCGAGTCGAATGAATTAGCTCTATCATCCTGATCGCCAATGAAATCATTGGCTATAAAATGACAAATATTTCGTAAAGTGTAGTAGAGTTTGAATGATTAGTTAAAAATAAATAAATATGGTCGGACAATTCACACAGTAACATCAGGCCCCGTGGTAAACTCGCAGCTTGTGTTACGCGTGCTAGATTTCTGATATACTTAATTATTATTATTGACATTAATTATAATAGATGGGGTTACAGGAAAAGTCGTGCTAGATCCGTTGAGGGCGTGGAGTAACCATAATTTCTGACTTATTTCACTATGAAACACCCTGCCCTAAACTTCACCCTCTTCGAGATATTCGACTTTTAATTATATAAAGTAATGTTTGTTTGTTTGTTCCAGACTGCAAGCGGAAGGAGGCGCCCCGGCCGCGCCCGAGCAGCCGGCGCCGGACGCCGCTCCGCCCGCCGCGCCGCCCGCACACGCTTAGACTACAAAGAAAACCAACACTTCTTAGAAACTTCTATAGGGCAATGAACACCATCAACATCACCCCTATGTGAGAGATAAGCCCTTGATTCACCACGCTGGCCAAATGCGTGTTGGTGACTGACAAAAGACCTTCAAAGGTTACAGAACATGCCGGTTTTATGACGATGTATGCCTTCACCGTTAAAGCGCGTGTTTTCGAAGCTCACATAACTTTTTGCAAGAAGAAAATGGGCAATACTTATATCAATTTCTGGCAGTTTTTAAAGGTATTTGAGGTAAGCTTGAACTTATTATCAAACCGTACCTGGCTGTTGAATACCGGTATCATGAAAAACTATGAGGTAACTCATAATGTATTTAGAGTATTATTTACTTCTCTTCTTATTTAGATTCTTTTTCCGCAATTGGACTTGCTTTGTAGTAGAAAAAAGATATTCATTTCTTATTTTAGGTATATAATATACAATATAATGCTCTCGTATATTTGTACCTAAAATTATTCTATAAAAAACTGATGTTTATTTTGGTGGGATTTTCCACCAGATGATCTTAGAAATGATGTTCCGCTATTTATCAGTCAGGTCAGCGGATGGGATATATTAGAGTCATGTGACAAGTTTTTAGCTTGGCTCAAATACCTTATAATTGGTGCCAGCTTTAAAAGTCTAGGACTAATAGGTTTACTGTAATAAATAAATATTGCTGGATAATTCAATAGTAATGTTTAAGTAATTATATCACTCAGAACCATGGACTTTATTACCATTACGTGGTACTATTTAACTTGCCCTCTTGGTTAAGGCAAATGTGTCTATTTTAAAAATAAGATATTATTATCTCCATAGTTATTACGATTCGTTAATATGATAAATCAATTGGTAAGGTAGAGTACTGTACTGTAGTGTGTGTAGGTGTACTTTCAATTTTTTGTTTTTATCTATGTATATGCTTAGTTTCTAGTTTTTAGTCCAAGTGATCTTTATATCCTAAGATCCCGCTATACAACGACCTTCACCGAGATGTATAATTAATGAGACATATTTTTTATGTTATTAAATATGCCAATAAATATATCCTATATGGGTTGCCTAACAAATTTCAGTCCAGAGTTTTTTTTATTAATAATTAAAAAAATATCTGCAGTCTGTGGCTTGTGGGAAGCGTGTACGTTGGACCTGTCACGCGGCTCACGGATGACCCCCATGGCTCGAATGGTCCGGTATAATAAGGCTCACCGATGAGCCTTCTGGCCTGAATGGAAATACTTGATTTTTCTTAAAGAGTTTAACGTGATAATAGGGCAACCTAACGTTGCATATTCTATGGGCTTCAAACTTTCGATTGGTATCAAATTTATTTAATAATCACACCGGTGCAATGTTTAAAACAAAAACAAAATTTTTAATTATTAATTAAAAATACTCTGGACTGAAATTTGTTAGGCAACCCATATAGGATATATTTATTGGCATATTTATTAACATAAAAAATATGTCTCATTAATTATACATCTCGGTGAAGGTCGTTGTATAGCGGGATCTTAGACTATTAGGATTTTATGGAAATAAATGACATAATGTCTTTATCATCAAATCAATCAAAATGATGATTTTTACTGCTACTAAGTTTTACTATATTTATATTTTATCTAAATATCCAATTAGAACTTTGCTTTAGAAGTGGAAAGTTCTATAGAGGCAGAAGTTCAAATATTACACAGAAAAAGTTTGGTTCTTGTATAAATATTATACTTCCGCTTTCGTACCTAGCCTGTATTGAATAAATCAATGAATCTTTTTAATCTAACGTGTTGTTTTATTTGTTCTTCCTCGTGGCCAAATTATTTCCCTTAACTTATAAATAGTCTAGGAAAAACAGACGAAACTATGAGTTAACTAATAATTGGTGAAGATCTCAAGTACCTACCCTACACCATTTTACAAATATCAAAAGTCCTTACTGATCTGACTCTAGAAAAAAATGTACACACGCAAGGTTAATGTTAAAATATTTTTTTCGATTTTTCTCATAATTAGCAATTATTATCGCATAAGTGAGACAAAAGAGCAAGTAGGTATGTCATGCAATTACCTATAAAAATAGTCTCCATACATTTTCTCAACGGATAATTCCGGAGATATTACGATATGCGTTTTCTCACCACATGTATTGTCAAACTGACTCTAGAAAAAAATGTACACACGCAAGGTTAATAGACCAGTGCAGTTAGCTTCAAAAATGGTCAAATAAGGAAAAAAATAGTAGTAGAATGAAACCCATTAGAAAAGGAGGGGAATATGATAAAAATGAAAGGAAAAATAAATTACGGTCGATCTGAGTTCGGGAAGTGGGAGGGGGTGGGCTTTTAAGGGGAGAAAATGGTTTATCTCGATTTGCGGTGAAACTACAAGTCCTATGAAAAAAAGTTATATGGCAAAGTTGTAGGTAATATAAAGATCTACAACTTTTAATTCACAACTATTTTACATAACCTCAAAACTTATGTGAAAAATTCAAATAACCAAGTTTTTGGTTTTTTTTATTTATCTTTTTCAAAAATTGTTATTTTTCTACGAAATTTGGTGAAAACTTACCTATTTATGTCCTAAATACACTGTGATTTATTTGATTGAAAATATTATTGTTTTCACCTTATTTTGACTTAATTTTCAAAAATATAGACTAATTTTCAATCGAAAATTCACGTGTCAAAATATTAGCTTTTTTATAAAAATCGTTATGCTTTATGTTCATTGAAATCTCTATTTTCTGATAATTAAAAAAAATATATACATTACTATAGTAAATATTCTCAGAAAATGCACAAAACCGAAACAAAAATTGTATCATTAGGTACAATTGCATCATAAAAATATGATTTTGTCTTTTCAGACTATATAATAATAATTATTATATAATAATCTGTTTGTATAATGTGCAATAAGTCGGATTATAAGCAATTATATGAAATAAAAATTGCAAAAATCACATTTTTATGATGCAATTGTACATAATGATACAAATTTTGTTTCGGTGTTTTGCATTTTCTGAGATAATTTACTATAGTAATGTATATATTTTTCTTAACCATCAGAAAATAGAGATTTTAATGAACAAACGGCATACCGATTTTTATAAAAAAGCTAATATTTTGACACGTGAATTTTCGATTGAAAATTGGTCTATTTTTTTAGTAATTAAGTCAAAATAAGGTGTAAAAATTAATATTTTTAATCAAATAAATTATAGTGGATTTAGAACATAAATAGGTAAGTTTTCACCAAATTTCGTAGAAAATAAAATGTTTTTGAAAAAGATAGAAATAAAAAACCAAAAACTTAGTTATTTGAGTTTTTCACATATATTTTGACGTTTTGTAAAAAAGTTGTGAATTAAAAGTTGTAGATCGTTTTATTACCCACAACTTTGCCATATAACTTTTTTTCATAGGACTTGTAGTTTCACCGCAAATCGAGATAAACCATTTTCTCCCCTTAAAAGCCCACCCCCTCCCACTTCCCGAACTCAGATCGACCGTAATTTATTTTTCCTTTCATTTTTATCATATTCCCCTCCTTTTCTAATGGGTTTCATTCTACTACTATTTTTTTCCTTGTAAAAAATTAAAAACCCTGGTCTATAATGTTAAAATATTTTTTTCGATTTTTCTCATAATTAGCAATTATTATCGCATAAGTGAGACAAAAGAGCAAGTAGGTATGTCATGCAATTACCTATAAAAATAGTCTCCATACATTTTCTCAACGGATAATTCCGGAGATATTACGATATGCGTTTTCTCACCACATGTATTGTCAAACAAGCTTGTTTGTATTACGGTTCGCTAGAAATCGAGATAAGCTAAATGAAGAGATGCTGTTAAACTGTACCTACTCTTAAGACAAGAGTTCGTTACACATCTTCGCACATCTCTGGAGGAAGCTCAGAAAAAACTGATTGGTATTCATGCAAATAAACGATATTTAACATTCTCAGATAAAAAATGAAATAAAAAGTCTTATTATCTTTTTTCCTCAGTATTCAATTGTGAAATTGTAAGGTTTTCGGACGTTTTGGTTTCGCATCGCCTTCGATTTTTTGCGATAAGAACATTCGTTCACACCTGTGTCATTTGTGTATTCGATATCCGCATACTCGGGAGTAACAATTTTTCATACACAAGGTCGATAAATAGTGCTTGAAATGTTATATAGTTGTTTTTTATTATTTTTTCATTATGCGTTAATACCTTTCGCTTGTACTGAAGGGAGGAAAGAACATCACTCCGAGCACAGATTATACCGAGTATCTATGGTAAGTAATTTTTATTTTTGGCTTCCCACACACGTGTACGTTTGACCTATGGTCGGTCCTTTAGTTAGTTAGTTTAACTTGAGTTAGCCACGTGCCTAATTGTGTAGGCAAACAATGCAGAAAAAATCTTAAAATCTTCAATTTGTTTCAGTACTTATCATAAATTGAGCCTATAAACACTCTGAAAACAAACTAACTTACTCCATGACCGACCCATATAGATTTATTAGTTTAAATTAGAAATTCTGATCAAAGCTCCCGCTTCACTGTGGATGCAAGCTGCATCCACCGTGAACTGAAACCGACCGACCGAAACAACTGGAGATGTTAAGGGAGGCTTATGTCCGGCAGTGGACGTCCAATGACTGAGATGATGATGAGATATTATATTTTATTTATTCTTTGGTGAAATTAGGTATCAAGGAGTGACAATCCCTCGAAACCGGCCATTTTCTCGCACGCGGAGAGTCCTGTATGGGACGCGGCTCAGAACTCGCTGTTCTTCGTCGACGTGCACAAACAGAACGTGCATCGACTGGACTACGCTTCAGGAATTATATACACGCAACATATTGGTATGCAGTTTATTTATGAAGACATTTTATAAACCACGTGAGTTTTAAATAATACAGCTGTGTTTTATAATCCACTAGCTTTCCGCTCTGCGGCTTCGCCCGCGTTTTACACTTTCCCGCAATTTTCTTTGCTATACACCTCACGGAGCCCGCCCGAGACCTTTCCAACGAATGCAAAATTGCGGAAATAGAGTTCGTCAGGAAGGAAAAGCCATCTTATTTTTATCTAATAGAAGGGAAGATGGTAGTTTTAAATAATTCTGCTGTGTTTTGTTTTTGATTGCTGTTTGTCAATCAGTCAGTATCGCTACATGACATAAAATTGGCAAAGCTAATTAAAACAATTCTACAGGTTATGGCAAAGCTAATTAAAACAGTTCTACAGGTTATGGCAAAGTTAATTAAAACAATTCTACAGGTTATGGCAAAGCTAATTAAAACAATTCTTCAGGTTACGGTCAAGTGAATGTAGTATCTCTGGTAGCCAACAGCAAGAGGTTACTAGTCGCGGTGCGCTCATCTCTCTACCTCATGGACTGGGGCGTTCAGGGAGACCACGGGCTGCGTCTCATAGCCACCGTGGACCAGGGGCTCCCAGACAACGTCATCAATGAGGGCAAACCTGACGCGGCGGGCAGATTCTGGGCAGGTATTACTGTTTAATTGTTTACACTGGTCAAGAGGTTACTAGTCGCGGTGCGCTCGTCTCTCTACCTCATGGACTGGGGCGTGCAGGGAGACCACGGGCTGCGTCTGATCGCCACCGTGGACCAGGGGCTCCCAGACAACGTCATCAATGAGGGCAAACCTGACGCGGCGGGCAGATTCTGGGCAGGTATTACTGTTTAATTGTTTACACTGGTCAAGAGGTTACTAGTGGCGGTGCGCTCGTCTCTCTACCTCATGGACTGGGGCATCCAGGGAGACCATGGCCTGCGTCTGATCGCCACCGTGGACCAGGGGCTCCCAGACAACGTCATCAACGAGGGCAAACCTGACGCGGCGGGCAGATTCTGGGCGGGTATGTTTAATTGCTTACACTGGTCATTTGCCACTTACGGTTGGTGCCTTTACGCCATCGTGAACTAAGGTGGATAAGTTTAGATAAAGAAATATTACAACAATAATATGTATAAATTATATTTTTATCGTCTTTCTAGAGTATGAGAGTTTTAGATAAAAATAACTGCATTAGTAATTTAATATTGTTGGTACCTATGTAGTTGTACCTACTGCCATAGGAAAATAAAATTGCGAACGCCAAGTTATGTAGAACAAGCCGGTTTCCTCACTATGTTTGCCTTCACCGTTAGAGCACATGTCTACAAAGCCCACATCAATTATTCAAGAAAAATCCAGAGGTGCGCGACGAGGTTTGAACCCTCGCCCTTCGGAATAAAAGTAGATTATGTTTCAATACGCCTCAATAAAGTGTATTAAATATTAACAATCTCCAGGCACCAAAGGACCACAAACCTACGATAAAGTGATGCCAGATAAAGCCGTATTCTTCAGTATAGAACAGAATGAGGCCCCTAAAGTACATCTGAAGCCGATAAGTATATCTAACGGGCTGGTGTGGGCGCTGAACAACTCGGTGCTTTATTACATCGACTCGCCGACTGGGAAGGTTGAGGCCTTCGATTTTGATCTGGAGAGAGGGGAAATATGTAAGTTTACTATTCGTCGGTACGTTATGTTGGATAGTCGAGAACATTATTTCCATAGAAACATAACGATTAACATGGACACGTCAGAAAAAACTTTTAATTAATCATTTATAACTCGTCTACATAGACGAGTATAACTTACATAAATTACTAAATAATTTTGAATTCCATTAATACATACATACACTAGGTCTTACTACACTAGGGCTTACTCTCACTAATAGTATAGATAGATACCAATTAATATGGTCCAAAAGACCAGAAATCATTTTTTTTTAATTCTAAGGCTGCCGGCGAACAATTATCGATACCAAGAAACTAAACGAGAACGCAATTCCCGACGGCATGACGATCGATAACATGGGACATCTGTGGATCGCGCTTATGTTTGGAGGTTCTGTAAGTAATAATCAACCTTTCATACATTACAATACCTACTAGAGATAGGTACAGGAACATTATTTTACACTGAAAAAAAATATTCAATGGGCGACATTTTAAAAGCAATCTCTTAGGACGGCGGTGGCGTAGCAAAGCTAAATTTCTTGAAATATGTTTTTTGCAGTGGCGAAACAAGATAAAATCCACCAAATCAAAAATAAAAGTGGTTCCTATAGAAAGTAATACTATTAGAACCGACCTGAAAAAACTAAACCAAATTTTCAGAAAAAAGTTAGAGCTGTTTATAACGTGTTGAAAATATTTATTTAAAACTCATCGAAAATGTATATCTACCAAAATATATGTCTAGATGTACCAACTTATAATTTACTAATATTATAAAGAGGAAAGATTTGTTTGTTTGTTTGTTTGTTTGTAACGAATAGGCTCCGAAACTACTGGACCGATTTCAAAAATTCTTTCACCTTTGGAAAGCTACATTATCCCCGAGTAACATAGGCTATATTATATTTTAAAAAAAAATTAGGGATCCTTACTAAAACTCCAATAATGTAACATAAGGTGTAAAAAAATGACCTGAAAAATTCCTTACGTCGCGTGCGCTGCGAAAACTATTGATGATAGAACAAAATCATGTACTACGACTTTGCAGGACTCATCATTATCTACAAAAAATGTCGGGATAGCATATGTCTAAATATTATAGTTATGTCACAGTAAGCAGTTTTTTATTCTAAAATATTATTTATTTATGCCGCCTCTTGAAAGGGTCTTCATTTGTACCTTGGTATTAATCCTTATCAAAATAAACTACTTTATATTCAAGACGGCTTTAATACCTTTTTATAACTTTTTGAATTATTCAATTCGGACATTTCATTCGGAAGATATCACGAGTTTAAAAATGCAAGTATTAGAAAAAAGTCGCGAGGTTGTCGCTCACCGCGCCCAGCTAGCCAGCATGCGATCTATGCTCCATGTAAGCGTCACTGGGGGTACGGTTGGGTGGGGGTTGGTCAATGTAATGTAATATAATATGTAATATCCTAATCCTAACATAGGCTACTTTTTACCGCGGAAAAATACATATGTACCTACTTCGGCGGGAAAGTATATGCTTACGCGGAAAAAATCGATTTAGATAAAATTTAGTATGCAGAAGATAGTTGCAAATAAAAGTATATGGCGAGAGACTTTTCACCGCGGAAAATACATGCTTCTACGGGAAAATATATGCTTACGTGGGAAAATTCGATTTCGATGAAATTTAGTATGGATATAGTTGCAAATAAAAGTATATGGCGAGACGAAGTTCGCGGGGGCTGCTAGTAATTTATACTTTGCTGAGAGGCGGGCGTTGAGGTCACTCCACAGTTTACAACTTTTGTGACATCTTCGCTCATTAACGTACCTTGTAATAGTCTAAAATTACCTTATTTCCTAATAAATTATTTTGTATTGAAAGAAAGAAAGAAATAGTATTGAATAAAAGAAACAGTTGTAAGAAAGAGAAGTTTCGTTGTATCGATAATTGTTTAGAAATCGTGTTGTATTTATTTTTGTATTTTTCTCAGGTGATTCACGTAGACCCCGACGCCAGAAAGGTAGTGTACGCGTACAAACTCCCCGTGTCCCGGGTAACTTCAGTCACGTGGGGAGGCCCCAACTTAGAGGAGTTGTTCGTCACCACCGGCCAAGACCCCATAGACTCCGCCAGTGAGCCGCTAGGGGGCGCTATATTCACGCTGCGGAACACGGGCAGCGCTGGTGTTCAACCTTACACGTACCGATTTGATAATGCTGATTCATATTAATAAATACATATTTTGTAGTGGGACTTTGAATTATAACTACAACTTACCTTACTAAATTTAATACATTTCTTTTTATTTTTAATAAAAATATATACATACCTTTCTATATTAGTATATTCCATTGTGTCAATATCTCTAGTTCCTACACCTACTAGAAATAATTATGATCCTTACAAATATTTGATTTGAGGAGGGAATTGAACTCGTAACCTCATGTCATAGATGGACCTTTGACCGCTGCGCCCAAAAAAGTCGTTAATTATCGAACCATTTGAAAAACTGAAATGCTTCATTATTATGTACAACGTAAACGTATATAACCTGCGCACATATAGAAGCGAATTATAAATGGCGTCCGCTCGCATGCTATCTCGCTCACTCTCTATCGCTGTCTATACTCACACAGTGAAGTACGCGCTACAAAAAAATAGTCAGTCAGGCCTAATTCGCACGAGAGCTTTTTTAACGTCCGTTAAAAAAGCGTTCAAATAGAACATAATAATTATGTTCTATTTGAACGTTTTAGGCATACCCAAGTACGTGTTCACACGTCGGCGATTTTAGAACGCGACGCTTTTTTATCGAGCAGTGTTGCATTTTCAACGAAAAGTGCTGGTAATAGGCCGTATGAAACTTTTTATTATTATTCACACTATTAAAAAAACGCCGGCGCTGCGATTAGTACGATGAGTATTAGTAGAAATATTCCAATAATTCGTCAAATCTTGTATACTTGTCGAATCTTCGTACAGTGTCACAAACTGTTATTTTAAGTATCTCTGTTCATTCAGAGGATGTACCCAGAATGTCCTTTTTTTCTTTCTTCTTCTAGCAACACAAATCGCTATAGCTAGTTATTTAGCAAAAAAAAAATTCCCACGGCTTTCTAAAGCGAGGGACGAGACGAAAGTGATTTAAAAGCGTTCGTATGAATGATCACATTGAGGACCTTTATAAAAGCGCCGGGTTTATAACGCAAAGTTGTTTAAACTCTTTACTTTACTTTACTAAAAAAATAATTTCATTTAAAATAAGTATTTTGTAAAAAAAACTCTGTAGGGACCTAGATAAAAATACTATTTAGATAATAATAATACAATAATACCGTGGAAATATGCTCGAATTACAAATAATTTTGGTATTATGTTTGTATGGGAAATTCGTCGTGACGCCGGCCTGTTTGAGAAATTGTTTTGCCAACCGTACCATACCTACCCGCCGCCATTTACAGAATTCACTTTTAATTGCGCAGGTTATAACAATATCGAGAGAACTCTATTTCATTATTAAAGCTACTTCGGTATTCTTTAAACTTTCCACATAGAGTTCATGACTAGAAAAAAAAGTATAGTAGGGATATAAAATTATATAACTGTTAAATAATGAAATAATTTATTAGAGCATAAATATCTACAACCAGAGAATTTTAACAAGAAATAGTATAACATTTAAAATCTAACAATAAATTATACAACAGCGAGACTAGAGATTCGTGATCGACGTTGTGTACAAAATGGCACGAAGGGTTATGAAACATGATTTATTTTTTAAAATAAGATTGCTGAACATTTCACACAGCAACACATAGCCCCGTGGGTAAGCTCGAAGCTTGTGTTACTGTCTCCCACTCAATCACTCGCTCATTAAATGAAAAATATTGGGTTTCCAATAATGGGGTAATATTGATCAATAATAAATAAATAAGTAATTTAAACCATGTGTCCAACGTGCCACTTTTACAACAATGTTTCAAGTTAATCAGCTGACAACATCAAAAGACCTACTAATAAGTAGTAACATCAAAAGTTAACATGAAAAACTTTCAAAATTCGATACAATGTCAAAATACATCAAAACATTGGAAAAGACAGATACGATTTGCTTGCCATTGATTAAAATAATTTTGTACAATAAGTACAGCATTTTAGGCACAAGATTATGAAGTCATTTGTATTTTTATGGGCGTTCAAATCATTTTAGATCTATTTCACCTTTTGTTACATTCAAAAACATAAAAACACCAATTTCTATCCTTTTCTCTTTATGTACGGATATTTATAAATTACAATTTAGAGAGCCAATGAGATTTTTAAAAATATGTATTATGTGTTTATTAATTGACGTTGAAATATTGTTTCTTAATATAACCTTGTATAAACTACATGGTACTAAAAAATAAATAGAGTATTTTCAATTACCGTCTTTTAGTACAATTATTCAATTATTATTTCCAATTAAAATTCAATATACGATTTGTGATTGGCAGTGATGTGATAACAAAGTGATAAGTTTAATAGAATTAATTCAGTTCAATATGAATACAATAGTGAACACACGATCACACGACTATGCTGAAACAATTTATCTAAGAATACGGACCTAATTGTTTGTTCCTAGCTAGAATAATCTTGATATAGGACTAGTGGCCTTACTTACCTTAAACTTTTATTATATAACTATATACCTACATAGTCATTTAAAACAAGTCATAGGAATTTTAAATTAATGGTTTTACATTTCACATGCCATATTATCACAAATAGAAAAAGGCATTTTTATAAATATCCTTTAAAAATGTAAGACGCGATAGGCATTTATTTCGTAATTTATGTTTTTACCAATGCAAAGTAATTTATTAAATTGTATACATTTTAATTAAAATACACTATAAAAAAATCTTTATATTAAGCGTGCATTGCATAATCCAAAAACCAGGACAAAAAATATATTGAATACATATAATATTGCTTACATCTAGATTTGCTTTTACTTATTATCGCTTTGTTTTAAAAAAAAAAACATTTAATTATACCTCACTCACTATATCATCCAACCAGTAATTACAAAACAACTATACTAAAAACTAAGATTAATGGTGTCACAGTTTTTACATTCGGATCACAACATGTTTATAATCTCACTAAAAGTCTAAATAAGTACATAAAAATAATAATATTAATTATATTAACAAATCCTATAGGAACTACCTATCTACCCTCTCCCGCGGTATGTAGCTATGGTTATCACAATTTTTATGATTTTTACTTTTTTATAAAAATAAAATCCAGCATATTTGGCGTTTTATTGTTAGTCAACTTTATAACTTTGTTTATAATTTGCAATGCTCAACAACTATTAGAATTCGGATTAACTATACCACCAGACCAGAAAACCTTATCACTAAATCTAGATAAACTATCGGCCAATCTTAACGATATATTAACTATACTAACCTAATTTATTAAAAACGAAGCGTTCAGGCGAATTTTACAAATATCTACACATTTTTTGAACACGAACTGACAACTTTCTTAACTTGACAAAACTCGTGCAAAACTATAAGCAAATCTATAAAAAACTGAGTGTCACTGTCCTCCATGGATGTAAGACCATTACTCTAATAATTTAAATAAAACAGTCCACATACTCTACCGAGGTCCCGAAAAAGCAGTTCAATATACTTTTTAGACGCAATTTCTTCCACAAGTGTTTCTTTGATATGTGAAATTTACCTTGATGAATTTTTTTATAATGAAAGTAATTCAGTCAGAATTAGAGAGCGTGCCTTAGTAATAATAAAATTTATTTTCTTCTTTCCGAATAAATCAATAAACATAACACAAATCCGTCCCGTATTGTTTATAAACTCACAGCAAAATTTTTCCTCTTTACCGCGTTTCTTCGAATGATTTAACGTGCAATACCTTAATTAGTAAAATCAGATTATGAATTACTAGGTGAATGCCCCAACTTCTCCCCGGGTGCGAAAAGCTCATTATGTCGAAAGTGTTGCCATTTTGCGTCAACTGTACCACTGATTAAATTTTTTTTTTTTTAAACACTGCACTGAAACCATTAAATGTATGGTATGATCTGTCAAAGTAACACAGGTTATGGTTTACCGGGTGAGTGTCCAAACTTCTCCCTGGGCGCTATAAGTCCGCTCATCGTGTCAAAAGTTAATCAACTCTAATTAACAATAAAAGTATCGTTCTTTCTCGAAACACTGCACTATGGTCTATATTTTTTTTATCTACTGGTTAAGTTAAGGATTACCGGGTGAATGTCCGTGTTATGGTTTACCGGGTGAATGTCCAAACTTCTCCCTGGGCGCGATAAGTCCGCTCATCATGTCGAAGGTGTTGCCATCTGGCGTTAACTGCAGTTCACCGGCGCACGTGCGCACGGTGAGCCAGCCGCACGCGTCCACGCCCGTTACCGTGCCGGGGGTGGTAGACCCGTCTGGTGTCTGCACTTTTATCTCTTCGTCCCTGATAATTATGAGGTTTAATGTGATTATTTTATACATACTAATATTATGACTATAGTAACTTTTATGTAAAATGAATAAGATATTAAATTATTTAGTCAAACTAAATTAATATATTTTAAATATTGTTTACTTGTACACATGTACAGTATTTTTTTTTTTTTTTTTTTTTTTTATTTAACACACACACACATAGGCTTTGTCGCTGAGCGACCACATCGCCTAATTATAAACTATAATATATAAAACAAAATCAAAACTAACTTCTAGAACTAAAGTAATCAATTGCAAGATTGTACAATTTTCGGGCTTCACCTGATAGTGGACTCGACAGCATGCTATTAATTTTGCCCATATCATAAAATGTTGTTGCTCCCAAAACATTTAGTCTTTCATTTGCATTTCGAACACATTCCATCAAAACATGTTGAACATCTTCAATCGATCCACATATGTCACAATCTGGTGATGGTACGACTTTCATTAAAAATCCAAATTTGTTGGATGGAATGTGTCCGGAACGCAGCCTGAGTGCAGTAAGTACTTCTTTTCGACCAAAGTCGGCTTCATCGATCCAGGGATAGGCCGATATTTGAGGCTGTATTGTGCGAAACCAAATACCTTTCTCAAGCGATCTTTTATCGAAGTATTCCTGCCACAGATCTATACAATTTTTTTTAAAAAAGCTGACATAATCAGAATGCAACGGTATAACTGAGTATGGTATACCATCAACAATGGCTTTTTTAGCTAAATAATCAACATAATCATTTTCTTCTAATTGAATATGTGATGGTATCCATTGTAGGATAATACACTTATTTTTGGATTTTAATTTTAAAATAGACTCTAAAATTGTATAGGCTATCGGGTAACCTCGTACAGACGACGTACACCGAGCCAAATGTTGCAACGCGCTCTTTGAATCACTAAGGATAACAAATTTGTTGCATTCAATTGAGTCAAAATAAGAGAGGGCCTCAGAAATAGCTATCAATTCAAGGTGCATTATTGAAATGTTACAGTTTATTTTAAATTGTAAATGGCAGTTCAAAACAGAGTCAAAAAAAGCGGCACCACCCTCGCTACCTATCTTGGAACCGTCCGTATAAATTTTATAATAATCATGGTACTTATCCTCAATGTACACCGAACACATATTCATTAAAATATTAGATCGATACGCGCGCTTAGGTTTTTCAACGTCGGGGATTTTATCTATAACAACGTCAGCTAAATTAATGTTACTCACCCAAGTACTCATACAGAACATTCCAATTTTGTCAGTGCTGTGCATTGGAAACGAGCTTAAGCATGAATGAACATTAGCAAGAATAGGTGCTTTTCGACGAGCTTGAGACCAGTAGATAGAATTACTTTGCTGTGCAAAATCTTCAAAAAACTCAATGACCTTATTATTATTAATTGATTTACATTTTAACCAAAACTTCCCAGCTAAGTATCTTCTACGAACAAAAAGAGGTGGTAAGCTTAAGTCGCTCTCCATTACATGTATCGGTGTTGAACGTATATATCCTCCAATCACGCGCAAGGCTTGATTTTGAACCTTATCTAACTTATTTAAATTAGTCTGGCAGCTAGAATCATACAAAAAACTGCCATAATCTATTCTACTGCGAGTTATTGAAATAAACAATCGTCTGAGATGTCTTTGGTGAACCCCCCAACTAGATCCAGTTAAAACTTTTAAAATGTACAGTATTTAAGAATGTGTTTGTTTAATTGTTTCTTGTATGACAATAAGCGACCTATCTATAGTAAAACCTGCCCAACGGATTAAAATGGCAATGCGCAGGCCTTATAGCGAGGAACAGATGGCCGATGGGGCCAAAAAATTCTCGAGTGGAGACCACGGATCGAAAAACGCAGCGATGGACGTCCACCAATAAGGTAGACAGATGATTTGGTGAAGGGATACAGGCCGCGAGCGACCGTAATCACTGGTCATATGGGGAGGCCTATGTCCAGCAGTAGACGTCCAATTGCTGATTATAAAAAGTGTATTGTGTGTTTATTTGTCTTCAATTTAAACGGAGCGGAATTGACGAGATAGTGTAAGTGGAGTTAGGTTGCCTGCTGATAAGCATGGTATGTATTTATACCAAATCTCCCAAGATCTATAAAATTATTTTAGTGAGATTTAACTTACGTATGCAGCCAATACTGGTAGTACTGTTCCTTGAAAGCGTCGATACCTCCGTCCGTGGCCATATAGTCCAGTATTCGTTCGAGTTGAGAGCAGTATCGCGCTAGGAACGTCTCTATGGATATTGGCGCTAGCGTCGAGCCGTGTTGCTTGTTATGCGCGGCTATAATGTCGTTGACGCAGGTCGTTGGAGCGCTATTTGAGATGTTTACGCCGGTACCTGGAAGTAGTTTTAATTGTAGACTAAATCATGAAGAAATTCGAAAATAAATGTTATCAATAGTGGAGATTTGGTTTAGAATACCATAGTCACTGCCCGCTATACAGCGCTCCAGAAATACATGTAAGTCTCGGACATTGATAGTGTTAAAGAGATTACATTAGACTTGGCTGAACAATTCATTCAAATTAAACCCCATTGTCACATAAAATGTTTTATTTTGGAACATCTGATTTATTTTTATCTACACTTTCCATGGCTGGAATACACTACCACCCCATATTTAGTTAATACATGAAAGTTGCAAACTGTGCCAATTTATTTTATATATTGAATTAATTTCATGTCGATAAACCCTCTTTAGTACCTTAGAAGTTTATAAAACTTACCAATAACTACGATGACATCATCGCCCATACAATTCGCGGAAGTCACAGTCCCACCTATTTTCACCTCGCGCCCGTAGTAAATGTCGTTAGGCCATTTTATTCTGAAACATATAAATTATTTGTTAGAAGATACGAAAAGATGCTTGGACAATACTAACCTGATATGGACCTAAAAGTTCAAATTTTTGTATGATGTCCGAAATAAATCAATTTAATTGTAAAATCTGTGATCATGGATGTAAAAATTACTTATAAAATTAAAGCGATCTGTTTGTGTACCAAATAATAAATAAATAAATATTGCTATGTGATTCACATTTATTTTATTGGTACATATAGAACACTTAGTTTCTTTTGTGCCTTGTCAAGTGTGTAATATCAACCAAACTTGAATGGTAGTATGAAATCATACACATGTTGGTTTACCTGATATCCAGGTGTTCATAGGCGGGCTGCGAGCGGATGGCGCGCACCACGGCGAGCGCAGTCGCGTGCTGCACCATAGGCAGCGACGGAACCACCTTCATCCACACCTGCACAACCATACAGTCAACATTATAGCCCCTATATAAGTTCCCACTGCTGGGACACAGGGACTTATTTCTAGACGAGAGGAATCATGCCTTGATTCTTCAAATTGGCCATCGCGGGTTAGTGAATGACATAATATTCTTCAAACTTTTCAAAGTCAGTTTCCTCGCGATGTTTGCCTTCACCGTTTAAGTACGTGTTTCTAGCAGTATTGGCTAAGTCGGAGCACACTCTACTTTAATTCCCGAAGGTCGTGAGTCCACCTTGGCCAGAAACTATCAATTCTTTTTGAAAAAACTGATGTGCACTTTGACATACGTCCGTTTAACGCTAGTGTATAATTATTAATCTAAGTAAGATATTTGTATATTGTATATATATTATATTTAATATATTTTAGATATACATTTAATAACTTATAATACTATAAAGCAATTAAAATTACTTACCTAATAATATACGATTCTACAATGAGCGTTATAAATTACCGCATCTATTTTTGCCCACTCCATGTCATTTAGAGTCAATGCTACTTTGTTAATTTCTGTTTGCTTTGCTTCACTTTTTAAACTACCCCAACATTACTGTTATTTAACTTTTATTTTTTACGATTGTTATTTAATACATTTAACTATGCTTAATATGTAGTTAACTAAGAATACTTTGTAAGTAACTTACTACCTTACGATGCTGTCCTAAATATATAAATGCATGTTAAATAGTCTCATTAAGTGAATTTGTAATTCTTATGAGAAAAATAAACGATCTTAAACCTGATATTTCGTAAGATACGTAACGCTAGTAAGATATAACCTGCAGTGATATAGCGGCCTGTCTGTGGGGAGTGTTACCTGCAGTGATATAGCGGCCTGTGGGGAGTGTTACCTGCAGTGATATAGCGGCCTGTCCGTGGGGAGTGTTACCTGCAGTGATATAGCGGCCTGTCCGTGGGGAGTGTTACCTGCAGTGATATAGCGGCCTGTCCGTGGGGAGTGTTACCTGCAGTGATATAGCGGCCTGTCCGTGGAGAGTGTTACCTGCAGTGATATAGCGGCCTGTCCGTGGAGAGTGTTACCTGCAGTGATATAGCGGCCTGTCCGTGGAGAGTGTTACCTGCAGTGATATAGCGGCCTGTCCGTGGAGAGTGTTACCTGCAGTGATATAGCGGCCTGTGGGGAGTGTTACCTGCAGTGATATAGCGGCCTGTCCGTGGGGAGTGTTACCTGCAGTGATATAGCGGCCTGTCCGTGGAGAGTGTTACCTGCAGTGATATAGCGGCCTGTGGGGAGTGTTACCTGCAGTGATATAGCGGCCTGTCCGTGGGGAGTGTTACCTGCAGTGATATAGCGGCCTGTCCGTGGAGAGTGTTACCTGCAGTGATATAGCGGCCTGTGGGGAGTGTTACCTGCAGTGATATAGCGGCCTGTCCGTGGGGCGTGATCCAGGCGTTCCCCCCGCGGCCCGCCCCGCTGCGCTGTCGGCGCGCGACGGCGGCCACGCCGTGCGCGAGCGGCGCGCCCACCACGTGGTTCGTGGACGAGAGCGTATCGGCGTAGATGACGAGACGACCCAGGGAGGTTGTGGTTAGGTTCTGGAAGAGATTCGTTTGAAATTTAATTAAAAGTCATCATAGATGAACTTAAAACTTAATGGCTTGCTATCTCATCATCGATTAAGCGGTAAGACAGCGCAAAGGTCTCGATTTAGATTTCCAAATATAAAGGTTGAAACAACTTATGTTGACTTGACGACTTTGACGACCTCAGTGGCGCAGCGGGCGAAGGTCCGCCTGCGACGCAAGAGGTAGCGGGTTCGATTCCCGCCTCGGAACAACTATTTGTATGATCTGCAAATAGTTGTTCCGGGTGTCTGGGTGTTATATATGTATAATAAAAAATATCTATCTATGTACGTATATTATATTAAGTATATCAGAAATCTAGCACCCGTAACACAAGCTTCGAGCTTACCACGGGGCTAGATGTCGCTGTGTAAAATTGTCCAGTAATATTTATTTATTTATTTATTTATGTTGACTGATGTGCCTTTCTTGTTAGCGGGCCAAAATTATCAAATAACGTAAACCTTTAACGTGTAAAATTAGCAATTCCTCGCAAGCGCCACGCCATCGGTGCGCGGGCGCCTCCCCCCGCAGGCACCACTGCACGGTGACGCCCTCTAGCGGCTGGAGGAGACACTTACATCGAAGTAATCAACGGTAGAGAAGTTGTCGGGACACTCGTAGACGTGCACGGGCAGGAAGGAGGCAGAGGGGGGGTGCGCGGGCGCCTCCCCCCGCAGGCACCACTGCACGGTGACGCCCTCTAGCGGCTGGAGGCGACACTCACATCGAAGTAATCAACGGTAGAGAAGTTGTCGGGACACTCGTAGACGTGCACGGGCAGGAAGGAGGCGGAGGGGGGGTGCGCGGGCGCCTCCCCCCGCAGGCATCACTGCACGGTGACGCCCTCTAGCGGCTGGAGGCGACACTCACATCGAAGTAATCAACGGTAGAGAAGTTGTCGGGACACTCGTAGACGTGCACGGGCAGGAAGGAGGCAGAGGGGGGGTGCGCGGGCGCCTCCCCCCGCAGGCACCACTGCACGGTGACGCCCTCTAGCGGCTGCAGGAGACACTCACATCGAAGTAATCAACGGTAGAGAAGTTGTCGGGACACTCGTAGACGTGCACGGGCAGGAAGGAGGCGGAGGGGGGGTGCGCGGGCGCCTCCCCCCGCAGGCACCACTGCACGGTGACGCCCTCTAGCGGCTGGAGGAGACACTCACATCGAAGTAATCAACGGTAGAGAAGTTGTCGGGACACTCGTAGACGTGCACGGGCAGGAAGGAGGCGGAGGGGGGGTGCGCGGGCGCCTCCCCCCGCAGGCACCACTGCACGGTGACGCCCTCTAGCGGCTGGAGGAGACACTCACATCGAAGTAATCAACGGTAGAGAAGTTGTCGGGACACTCGTAGACGTGCACGGGCAGGAAGGAGGCGGAGGGGGGGTGCGCGGGCGCCTCCCCCCGCAGGCATCACTGCACGGTGACGCCCTCTAGCGGCTGGAGGAGACACTCACATCGAAGTAATCAACGGTAGAGAAGTTGTCGGGACACTCGTAGACGTGCACGGGCAGGAAGGAGGCGGAGGGGGGGTGCGCGGGCGCCTCCCCCCGCAGGCACCACTGCACGGTGACGCCCTCTAGCGGCTGGAGGAGACACTCACATCGAAGTAATCAACGGTAGAGAAGTTGTCGGGACACTCGTAGACGTGCACGGGCAGGAAGGAGGCGGAGGGGGGGTGCGCGGGCGCCTCCCCCCGCAGGCACCACTGCACGGTGACGCCCTCTAGCGGCTGGAGGAGACACTCACATCGAAGTAATCAACGGTAGAGAAGTTGTCGGGACACTCGTAGACGTGCACGGGCAGGAAGGAGGCGGAGGGGGGGTGCGCGGGCGCCTCCCCCCGCAGGCACCACTGCACGGTGACGCCCTCTAGCGGCTGGAGGAGACACTCACATCGAAGTAATCAACGGTAGAGAAGTTGTCGGGACACTCGTAGACGTGCACGGGCAGGAAGGAGGCGGAGGGGGGGTGCGCGGGCGCCTCCCCCCGCAGGCACCACTGCACGGTGACGCCCTCTAGCGGCTGGAGGAGACACTCACATCGAAGTAATCAACGGTAGAGAAGTTGTCGGGACACTCGTAGACGTGCACGGGCAGGAAGGAGGCGGAGGGGGGGTGCGCGGGCGCCTCCCCCCGCAGGCACCACTGCACGGTGACGCCCTCTAGCGGCTGGAGGAGACACTCACATCGAAGTAATCAACGGTAGAGAAGTTGTCGGGACACTCGTAGACGTGCACGGGCAGGAAGGAGGCGGAGGGGGGGTGCGCGGGCGCCTCCCCCCGCAGGCACCACTGCACGGTGACGCCCTCTAGCGGCTGGAGGAGACACTCACATCGAAGTAATCAACGGTAGAGAAGTTGTCGGGACACTCGTAGACGTGCACGGGCAGGAAGGAGGCGGAGGGGGGGTGCGCGGGCGCCTCCCCCCGCAGGCACCACTGCACGGTGACGCCCTCTAGCGGCTGGAGGCGGCGCCCCGACGCGTCCGCCGCGCACCAACGCTCGAGGAGCTGCATTTTATGCTGGATGGAGGAAATAAAGGTAGAATTAACATCTATTTGTTGTCAGAAAATTAAGTCAATTACAAATATAAAAAAAATATTGCTGGACAATTCAAACAGCAACATCTAGCCCCCGTGATAAGCTCTAAGCTTGTTTTACGGGTGCTAGATTTCTGATATAAGTACTTTATATAACATACATACATTAATAATAGGCATAGTATACAGAGACAGAATCAAATGTTAACTCTTTCGGCTCTGCCAGCTCCTAAGCTGAATGGTATAGAATTTTGTGCATTTAATGAAGTCCATAAGGAATATTCTAATTCTAAGCCATTCTTTCTAAGGTATAAAATACGATTTCAGGTTACGGTTAAGTTTACAATATCCAGAAGGAACAAAAAATATTAAATAACGCTGGAAGAGATGTTTTAAAATTTGTCCCACTGTATACTATACATTAGGAATATCAGAATAATAATGTAAAATTCAAAGAAACAAGATCAAGGGAGAAATACCAGAAATGGAAGCAGAAACAAAGCATACTAGCTTAAAAGCAGCTCAGTGTAGTTACGAAATAAGGCAAAAAGTAAACAGTGTCCTGAATTAAATTCTTAGAAACGTACAAATATAAAAAATATTAAAACTGTTTGCGGCGTCTATCTATGCTCAAAGCGTGAAAACCTGAAGCGTTTAAATCAAAATCAACCAAAACAACAGCTTAAAAAAAGTACATTTCAAAATTATTGTTTGTTTTTCATAGGCAGTTTAGTCAGCCATAAAACATAAATGGATAGCAAAAATCTAATAAAATTACTGCCAATAAAGTGATAGTAAGCTAAAAGCGACAAAGTACCTGCGTGACAATCTAGGAAGTTTATTTTGAAACATTCCAACATTCCAATTTTCCACTCCAACCCACCACTCATCAGAAACACAGTTCTAGATGGCTATCAATACTCCGGAAGATAATAAGATAAGATAAGACCGTTTATTTATTTATATTAAATTATTTTTTTCTAAATAACTTTGTTGTACTTTTATTATCTATGTTATTTTTTAAGGTGTTTTTTAATATCATGTAGCGTTGTATATGGCTTTCTTATTGGCTGAAATATATTTTTTTTATTTAAATAATCTAGCATCTTCCTAGATTGTGTTAGCAGGTAGGGTGGTAGTGCGTCTCACCGGGCATCACACCGTCACGTGGCCGGGCCCGCCGCCGCGCGCCGTCTAGAGAACACCCAGTCACACAACTCACTGCACTGTGACATGCCGTATACACACTTTGTGTTCTAGATCTTTGATTGAAAGAGATCTTTGATTTGGCTAAGTGGGACACTCGATCTCCACTCCAAGGTCGGGGGTTCAAAACCCTCACATCTGGATTTTTCTTTAAAATAAATATGCGCTTTGAAAACACGTGCTCTAACGGTGAAAGAAAACATTGTGAGGAACTTTGATACGTTTGGAGGACATTTGACATAAACCTACCAGCACCTGGCCACCGTGGTGAATTTAGGCCTAATCTTTCTAGTCAAGAGAGAAGTCCCTGTGTATAGCAGTGGGAAAATAAATAGGGGTGAAGATGGTTTGAATTGGATATGAGGGATGTTATCAAAGAAATATATTGATGACAGGTTCGAATATTTTATGTATGAATGGAACCCTGGCATACACTAAACCGATGAAATACAGGCCTTGGAGGATCCATAAATATTTTCCGCCTGATAAAAAAAAATTGCTGGTTCATTTGTATCGCTAATAATTAACGAGTGTGCCGATTAGGCTGATTATGGTTTTGAAATATTTTAGTAGCCCAGGAAAGGTTAAGTTGAGAAAATATGGAAATATTATGTAAAATAGAAATGATGAGAAAGACGGGCAAAGCCGCAGGTGAATAATAAAATTAAATGTTTTGGGAATAAATAATCTTTGCTTAATTACCATTTACTGCAGTATTAAGTTTCCTATGACATGTTTTATACGAGTAATGAGAAATTCTCTCACAATAAAAAAAACTCTTTCTTCTATATTATTCATTAAGGATTTTAAATAAAATTAAAAATATTGCACGCGATAAAAACCAATAAATACTTAGGTAATCAGGACTAGAACACAAAGCGCTGTGTGGGAAATGTAGGGTGTGAATTATGAAACCAAATGACGGTGTTTTCTAAAAGCTGTATCCTAATCTAATATTCTAACTGACATCATAAATATCATCCACAAACACAATACAGATTATTACAGATGTTGTCAAGTTCTCAAATAAAGTCTTAATTCATTTTAAATTACTGGGATAAATGTTATGAGTGTAATGGTGAAGAAAAAATGATAAGTTGTTGCAAAACTAATTAAATATATTCTTGATACAATGCTGTATGTACTGTAAACTATAGGATATTTTATCAATTTTTTTACAAGAGTGCACAATTGTAGAGCCATATATCTATATTATATAGCAATATCTAGCCCCGTGGTAAGCTCGAAGCTTGTGTTACGTACAAGTTTCAAGCCTGAATAAATCAATAAAGTATTGCAACAACTAACCATGACATATACAACAATCTTATCCACACACTGATCAATAATAAATAAATATTGCCGGACAATTTACACAGCAACATCTATTTATGATTATTTTAATAGTTACGAATATTTGTTTTATAGTGATTAACTCTCACTTGAGTTTTCTAAATTATTAGAAAATGGTATGGGAAAAAACTGATAGATGGCGCAATCAGTCTTTCAAAGTAATAAAATCACTCACCACATGATTTCCCAAGAAGAATCCCCTGGTGTAGTCCGCCTGTGCTATATCTACGGGAGCCCTAACATGGAGCCCTAGGATGTCTCCGAGTATCTTGTGGATGATCTCCAGGCGAGCTTCGTTGGACTTGCAACCTTCGTCGCCCAGGTAATCGCTAGGGTCTGCTTCTAAATGGATCTGAAATTAATAAAATAAAATATAAATAAATAAATATATAGCTGGACAATTCACACAGCGACATCTAGCCCCGTGTTAAGCTCTAGGCTTGTGTTACGGGTGCTAGATTTCTGATATACTTAATAGAATATACATACATGGATAGATTTTTTTTTATTATTCATATATAACACCCAGACACCTGATCATTGCAGATCATACAAATAGTTGTCCCGAGGCGGGATTCGAACCCGTAACCTCTTGCGTCGCAGGTGTACCTTCGCCCGCTTGAGATAAACAGAGGTCGTCGTATTGCTGAACATTAATTATAAATATATTTAACTTTACTGAATATTAATAGTTTTACCTACAGACGTTACTAATGAATGCACACATCATGTTCGCTAGCACTTAGTTAATAGCTATTTAGTCTTCCAACGACTGTTGTTCAGTGCACGTCACTTGATGTATGATGGCTGTACCGACCCTTTGTGTAGTGATCGTTTTAACTATTTTAATGTGCAGCAATGGACTACCATGTGAGTAAAGCGATTCTATTAATTATTCATTCATGAAAGATTTTTTTATTCTGTACTAATAATAAATCCGTAAGGGTTCTATTTCTATATAATAGTCATGGAGTTAGTTTGTTTTGAGAGATTATAATACTGTGTTTAAAGGCTCAATATATGATACTGAAACTATATTGACGATTTATTTATATTTTTTATTTTACTTTAAATGCGGTTTAACTACATTCGTTCAATAGTTTTCGGAATAACAAACATACATTCACATCTTCCTACTTACTTTCGCATTTATAATATTTGGTAGGTTCGACAATAAATGAGTAATAAGGTTTCTAAAAAACTCTGCAACCCTTTTTAAGGTGGACATCATACATACTCTTAGAATTTTAGAATTCTGTAGTGTACGAAAAATGGCATTAATTCTAAATAAGATTACAAATCCAATGATTTACTTTCCTGAAATGGTAGCATCTCATGACTTATTATATACGTAAAAACATCAGATCTGCCTGCCATACCAATTGCTAGTTCCTAGAATATTAGTAAATAGATTTCCTATTGCGTGCGTTTACTAAGTTCATTATTTAAAGTTTTCATTATGGACATTATGGCGCTACGTATACAAAACACAATTGTACTAAACAGCGACCTAATTTCCATTGTTCCATTTCATAAAACCAAACAACTTAATTTTTGTTTCAATATTTTGATACGGACAACTTTTTTGAGTGTTGTGACCTTGTGTGGAATAAAAATAGCAAGACGCGTGTCATCATCATCATAACAACATCGAATCGAATCTGTTATCCCTCTTCCCAAGATTTCAAATGCTGTTACTCTAAAAGATTTGAGACCAATAAGTATTTTGCCATGTATTTCAAAAATTCTCGAAAAGGTAGTTTCATCACAATTGTTAGAGTTTTTGGAAGCTTACAATATACTACCGGAACTGCAATCTGGTTTTAGAAGAGGTCGCAGTACTGCTACTGCTTTACTTGACGTCACGGATCACATAATGGATGCGGAGGATAAAGGCATTGTTACACTGCTGGTTTTATTGGATTTTTCCCGTGCTTTTGACTCTCTGAATATAACTTTATTATTATCGAACCTTAGTTATTATGGTTTTGACATTGACACAGTAAAATGGTTTCACAGCTATTTATGTGATCGCCGTCAACACGTTAAAGTTACCAAGACGGTACCACTATTTATTCAGATGAGGCTGTAGTAGATAGAGGCGTCCCTCAGGGATCTATTTTGGGACCTATTTTGTTTTCAATGTACACTGCTGATATCATTAAGCGTATCCGGGTTTGTAGGTATCACATTTACGCAGACGATGTCCAGATATACGGTGTGCAGTGATGGTACGTACTTGTGAGAATATGGCGATGCCGCCGTTGGTGAGGTCTGTGGCCTGCAGCAGGGACGGCGTGCGCCACGTCTCCTCCGACGCTAGCACCTGGATGTCGAGCTCGTGGCCCGGATGGCGCGTGTATTGGACACCTGTGCAGTGATGGTACGTACTTGTGAGAATATGGCGATGCCGCCGTTGGTGAGGTCTGTGGCCTGCAGCAGGGACGGCGTGCGCCACGTCTCCTCCGACGCTAGCACCTGGATGTCGAGCTCGTGGCCCGGATGGCGCGTGTATTGGACACCTGTGCAGTGATGGTACGTACTTGTGAGAATATGGCGATGCCGCCGTTGGTGAGGTCTGTGGCCTGCAGCAGGGACGGCGTGCGCCACGTCTCCTCCGACGCTAGCACCTGGATGTCGAGCTCGTGGCCCGGATGGCGCGTGTATTGGACACCTGTGCAGTGATGGTACGTACTTGTGAGAATATGGCGATGCCGCCGTTGGTGAGGTCTGTGGCCTGCAGCAGGGACGGCGTGCGCCACGTCTCCTCCGACGCTAGCACCTGGATGTCGAGCTCGTGGCCCGGATGGCGCGTGTATTGGACACCTGTGCAGTGATGGTACGTACTTGTGAGAATATGGCGATGCCGCCGTTGGTGAGGTCTGTGGCCTGCAGCAGGGACGGCGTGCGCCACGTCTCCTCCGACGCTAGCACCTGGATGTCGAGCTCGTGGCCCGGATGGCGCGTGTATTGGACACCTGTGCAGTGATGGTACGTACTTGTGAGAATATGGCGATGCCGCCGTTGGTGAGGTCTGTGGCCTGCAGCAGGGACGGCGTGCGCCACGTCTCCTCCGACGCTAGCACCTGGATGTCGAGCTCGTGGCCCGGATGGCGCGTGTATTGGACACCTGTGCAGTGATGGTACGTACTTGTGAGAATATGGCGATGCCGCCGTTGGTGAGGTCTGTGGCCTGCAGCAGGGACGGCGTGCGCCACGTCTCCTCCGACGCTAGCACCTGGATGTCGAGCTCGTGGCCCGGATGGCGCGTGTATTGGACACCTGTGCAGTGATGGTACGTACTTGTGAGAATATGGCGATGCCGCCGTTGGTGAGGTCTGTGGCCTGCAGCAGGGACGGCGTGCGCCACGTCTCCTCCGACGCTAGCACCTGGATGTCGAGCTCGTGGCCCGGATGGCGCGTGTATTGGACACCTGTGCAGTGATGGTACGTACTTGTGAGAATATGGCGATGCCGCCGTTGGTGAGGTCTGTGGCCTGCAGCAGGGACGGCGTGCGCCACGTCTCCTCCGACGCTAGCACCTGGATGTCGAGCTCGTGGCCCGGATGGCGCGTGTATTGGACACCTGTGCAGTGATGGTACGTACTTGTGAGAATATGGCGATGCCGCCGTTGGTGAGGTCTGTGGCCTGCAGCAGGGACGGCGTGCGCCACGTCTCCTCCGACGCTAGCACCTGGATGTCGAGCTCGTGGCCCGGATGGCCTGTGTATCTGGACGGCCTGTGGGGATTATATTATTAGCTTCTGAGCCCGTATGTGCCATATCCCTAGAAGATCCGTGAATATTTCCAGAATTAGGGAACAGCGTTTAAACGAGAGCATCAAACACTATAAATTTTGAAAACGTAGTCTACAAGACTACGTACTTGAAACTACAATATACAGGGTGTTTGGTAGGGAGCCTGTACATACGCCTAGGGTAGAAACTAGGGATGGTCTGCTACCTACCCCCGCCCATTATATTGACCTTGGCCTCAAGGTTTTTTTTTAATTAATTTTTATTTTTCATTTGACTTTTTTGTGAATTTTTTGACTAAAACTACCTGTAGCTCAAAATCTATCCATAGGACAGGTCTGCTAATGGTCTTGTTTTAATCGTTAGAGTCTTAGGATCCTGCAAAAAATTATTTTACACCAGAAAATTGTGGAGAAGAATAGTTATGGGGCCTGAAGTACCGTGGGAATGTAAAGAAATAATTTTAAGGGCAACTTTCTATGGGGTTAAAAAAAAACTAACAAGTTTGGAGTTCTTCTGATTTTTTTAAAACATCCTCAGTTCATGCCCTTTCTAACGATATGCTAAAAGTGTTATTATCACTTTTAGTTTCAAAGTTATTAATTAATTTCCGCAACCAGAGCACTTTAAGCTAAAATTTCAACTTATAAAAATTAAATGTGTTCATGGCTGGGATGTCTCTTCACTCTCGGGTTACTTTACTACTGGGTGCCCAGTAATGGAGATTGTGGTAATTTACAATTCCTTCCTTGTCAAACTTTGACTCGTCAGTCCAGAGAATACTCCGTAAAACATTGTTATCTTCCACGTCCGTATGGAGCAAGTTGCGTTTCTGGTGTAAAATATTTTTTTGCAGGATCCTAAGACTCTAAAAATTAAAACAAGACCATTAGCAGACCTGTCCTATGGATAGATTTTGAGCTACAGGTAGTTTTAGTCAAAAATTCACAAAAAAGTCAAATGAAAAATAAAAATTAATTTAAAAAAAACCTTGAGGCCAAGGTCAATATAATAGGCGGGGGTAGGTAGCAGACCATCCATAGTTTCTACCCTAGGCGTATGTACAGCTCCCTACCAAACACCCTGTATACATTGATAAAAAATATGTTGTTCCATTTCCAGATACTTTTAATATTAATTTAACTTATATGGTCATAGACGGTGAAAAAAATTGGTGCGTATTGTCTTAGGTATAATGAAATATTACAAATTACATAAGGCCAGCATAATGGGATTAAATGGATCTTGGAATAAGCATATAAAAGGTATATATTGTGTAATTTAATTATATCACTGCCATACTTCAAGGCCAATGCGATAAAGTGAAAATATGAGGAATAACAAATGCATTTCTATGCACTGATTAATGGATTCATGCACAATAAGCATTTACTATATTGTAAAAGATCAAGCCGGGGCATCTTGCATAATGTAATACTAAGCTTTCCTTTACCGACGCTAATTGTGCAGTTTAAATACATACATGAAAATATACAATGGAAATTGAAATATCTAACAACTTCCTACAAATTATTTCAATTTCGTACCAACAAAGATTAGCTTCCTGACTTGCTCTGCAAAAATTGTAAAACATTATTGCTTCGAAGCACCATTTTTATGAAACAAAAAGCTACAAGTTAAAATGATACTTACTGTCTATCTGTTTCAGTCGAGAACTGCTTTTTCGCAGGGGAGGCTTGGTAGCAAAATATATGGTGCTTCATTTTTACGGACTTCCACTTATCATAAGTAAATTGGACTAATTCATTCTCGCGAACCTGAAACAAAGTTGGCTTTGCACAATATTTTCCCAGAAAGCGTATTATAAAATACACTATAAATATATAAAATACCGCTGTTCTTCTGATGGTGCCGCTCTTAAAATAGTACCTCTCCTCCAGTAGATGTCTTCAAACCGAGTAAGGGACGGTACCAACTTATTGCGATCACTATTCCACCTGGTGATAACGCCCAATTCGCCTAGAAGCCTGTACCCAGATTAGCGGGTTGTTGATGACGAACGTGGGCCTAGAGTTGGGCATTATATGGGTTGTTACGATGATGAGATGCTGTTAGAGCACGGCGATGAGTCGATGACATTTCCGTTCACGACGTACAACTACGTAGCAGCAGCGGCGCCGCACTGTTCGAAACGGTCAGTGTTGTTGATGAGGGTAAAGTTGTGTGTGACGATAGTGAGACAGTGCGTAAATCAAGTGTTCAGAAACAATAGATTAGCAACAGCGGAGCGCCGTGCCCCACGCCGCCGGCCACGCCCCGCCCTCTAGTGCCTCTTAGTGTATACTGTACCGTACCTCGGCAGTCTTATAGTGCGGCAACACGGAGTGCAATAGATCGGAGCAGAGCGCAAACAGCCGCCCGCCGTCGAGCAAGTGAGCCAGCAACAGAGGAGCGCCGCGTCCCACGCAGCCGGCCACGCCCACCAGGGCGCAGCGTCCGCGCCAAGCCCCGCCCTCTAGTGCCTCCCGTGTTATACTGTAGATTGTGTACCTGCAACATCAAGAAGCGTGCGATTGTTGCAGTTGCTGACTGTGCAGACTCTTCGAAATAAGAGTCAATTTAAAATTAAAAGGTACCATGGATGATAACATTTAAGAATTGTTTAATTTAACTGGAAAGCAGTTTTTTAAGATTTTTTTTACATTTATTTAAAATAATAATACCTAGTATAGGTACTTGTTTGTAGAAAATGGGATTCTTTGACCTATGTTTTGTGGAATATCAGAATGGAATGATAGATTATTTTTAGTCTTTACTCTAATTTTACAAGTGTGGTGTATACTGTATAGTCTGTATACCTATAATATACATATTCTAAAGCTACACTAGGTCATCTAGTAGAAGCAAGTTATTCTAAAAGCCATTGACCATTTATTTTAGGTTAAATTATGTGTTTCAGAAATAAGCTTGTTTGATATCTTGCACTTATAATATAATTATTTTAAGTTTACTGTATGTATATAGATAAGTTTCAATAACTTATGAATGCTTTACATAAATATTTAAGAAAGCTGTTTAGGTACAGGTGTTCTCAATGCAATCTACAGAAAACACTTACCATCAGACTGGCCGACTGCCTGTCTGCTGTCTTTAAAATAAAAAAAATACTTTTTTAACTAAGTTCAGTGGCCAATTTTAAACATATATTAAAGGTCTACAAGGCGCAAGAGAATTTAGACTAGTGTGAAATGACTGTGTAAACCTTAAGCTATTAAAATGTAGTTAATACAGTACTCACCTATCACAATCCAATACTTTCCTAAGCGAAGCTTCTAAATTGTCCCTAGCGGCTACACTATCTGAATATATCAACACATTTGGTGATTTCGTATTGGCTAATGGACGGGAACATTTCACAGACTTTGGAGTGCTCTGTTGAGATGTAGAGGCTTTACCAGATTCCTCCTTCAGTGGTGGATAGGAATCAATTTGTGAAGATGGTCTTTTAGGGCCGGTAGTGCTAACTACCCTCTTATGTGTAGTCACAGATTTTATCTGACTAGATATGTTGAGCAGTGATGCTGAAAGCTGGCTAGTGCCTTTCTTGAGATCCAATTTCAAGCTAGATTTCTTTGGAGTAATATTATGCTGTATCTCAACAGTCACATTCTCAACAACACACTCTTTATCATCATTTTGACTTGGTGCAAACTGCAGTTGTATTTGTTCTTGGCTGTTCGGCATCTCAACAATTTGCTGTATAACAGCTTCGATTGGTCTCTCAATAGTTTTGTCTTCATCATCAGCATTTAGAGACTTGGTGGTATTACAGCTAACATCAGCCAAAGTGATAGTTTTCTTTGGAACTTGTATCACTGTCTCCGTGCTACCATTCATATGGATAGTGGAATTGTGGGACTCAGACTTGATGTCTACTACTTTGGACAGTTTTCTCAATAATGCAGCATGGACTGGCCAGTGGAACTCTTCCTTTGGTAACTTTAGACTCACATGGGTATCATTACGTAAGCTTCTCATTGCGATATCAGTTGCCTTATTTGGCTCGCCAGTTATAGACACAGCTGTAACAATAAATTGTATTATTATTCTCGAATGACAAGTTAATAGATATTTCTTAGATATAAGCACTTACTTTGCACTCTTACAACAGGCAAGTTGTGGTCAATAACAAACTCTCCTCCAACAAAATTGAAGCCAATGACGCTCAGGTGTTCAATATTAGTCTTTAAAACAATTGCCAGGTGAGTACCAGCTTTCCAGGCTATAGGCTGCCCCATGGATTCCAGCTATAAAATAACAATAATTTTTGAACATAGAATGGGTAAGGTTCTAGAACTTTTTGGAAGATGTGAAAAATTTACTTATTAGAATAAAGTTACCAATCCAACTCATATCACTTGATATTAGGAATTTGAAAGAAAATAAACTTACACTGGTAATTTCCTGCTCAGTTGCTTCATGAGGATCCATTTCACACTCAAAAAGCACATCAACATTCAACTCATTGTCCGGAGGTGGTGGTTCACATGCACCCAACGGCAAACCTCCAACACAAGACACCCAGTCACTAATTTCAATACACTGCATAGGTTTCATACTGCATATTCTAGTTGCATTTGTGTAGTCAAGCAGATCACACAAATATGCATTCTTCGGATTAGTGCAAAGCTTTGAGCTTAGTGTTGGTGTTTCTGAAATAATTATGATTGTAGTGTTAATTTTTTTGTTTTGAATATCTTAGTGAAGCCGGAAAATGATTAGTATAGATTAGTAAGTTATGTGAGAGGTTGGAACTGCAAAAAAGCCTTGGTAGATGATAGGTAGTGTTACAATATGTAAAATACTAACCTGCGGCGTTCTCAGGGACCTTACAGAACGCGACACTTGTGTTTCCATTTAGGAATTCGAGTAATCGGGCTCGGAAGGACCGAATTCTCCAGTTCTTGATGAAGGTCATTGCGATGAATATCGGCGTAAACAACATTATCACTATCTACGCACTTCACAATCTAACAGAATGACTCGAGTATTTCATTCAGAATAATTTAGATAAATAAGTTGCGACGAAATTGGGTTATCGATTCTAAAGTCCATCTGCAGTTTAATTTTGTCTAATGAAAACTGTATTAGATAACCATTCATTTCTTATGGTTACGCTAAAGTTCACTTCCTATTATACCTGTCTTGCATCAATTCATATTTATTTTGTATTCTAGAGTAATTTTGAGGAAATTTAGAACTTAATTCGCACAGGCAGGAACAAAAATCAAATCCATTTGAAATTGAGATTTGCAAAACGTTCGGGTTCACTTAGTCGGAGTTATATGTCACTGTCATATCATAGCTATTTATCTCTTCAAAGATAGGTTTCCTCTAACGTTATTTCTGTGTAGAACGAAACAAAAGTTATCTATATGACACAGTTTAAATAAAAAGCGCGAGTGAAATAACAAAACACGGCTAGTATATTACACATCTGGGCACTAAGTGCCCAAAATACCATAATTGGGACATGGGAAGTAACATAATAATTTTGTACATTTTTAAAACGCTTGACACACTGGCAAATTGCACTTTTTGCGCAGGATTCATTATAAATACTATAACTAGAAACTTTAATTGGGTGCATAGTGGACAACTTGTTATATAAGAAGTAACCTGTTCTAAAAATAACGTATCTAATTTAAATTAGCTAAAACCAGAGGATAAAACTTGCTATTGTGGACGTATAAACTTCTGACTGTTGTGAACATGACAGTCATGTGTTGTACCTTGAAATCGGAGTAGGTGAGTTGGTTGGTATCTGTTTCAACATATCTCATAGGTACACAAAATATTAGGTAGTTAAGTATTATTTTCATGACCATTAATAACTTAGTTAAGTTTTTTTTTGCTATTATTAAACACATAACTAGGTGACCTTATGTACCTACTATCAATTACGAGTATAATCCAATGATCGATGCTTTCCTCAGCACGTAGCTAATTAATCGGTATCAAAAGGTCTTTTTGGTCTGGCAGAAAATGATTATGTTATCTGATAGATAGGTACTTAGGTCCTTCGCTTGCGAATGGGAGGGGGCTAGGGGGTTAGAACCTACCCTTAAACTCATCGGAGTCCATAGACACGAAACACCGCCACGGGGGCATGGGAAAGTTTCTTATTTTTACTGTTATTTGATCTTAACGAAGCTCAATAAAAATTTTTTGCTTATTAGGTTTTGGATGCTTTTCTTTTGTTTATGCTGTTAAAATATCCTAAAAATGAGCGAGGCAAAAGTAGAATATAATGTTTTAGATCAAAAAATCAAGGCTTTACTGATCAAAATCCTGGATCCGTCACTGTACATTTGTAGGTAATTTAAATAAATGTATACCTAGACACTTAGCGCTATTAGCATGATGCTAAAAACTTTCCTAACGACAGAAATAACAGCAGTATGTAAACAAAATACTAATTGTATGCTTTAGGTAGGTAAGTATAGTAAGACCATTCTAAAAATGAACTTCCCTCCACAAAACCGTGATGATATCAACGTGTGAGAGGAAATACAGAAAAACAGAAAACACAGAAAAAAAATTTTCACAATTTGGTAGAGGGGCGTTCATTTTAGAAATGGTTTTACTATACTTAGATACTAATTGTTGCTTGCGGTTTCGTTTATTTACCTTCTTACTACATGAATTGGAACATAAACCACTTATCATATAATAACCTACTACCTACTACGTAAAGTAAATATATTTAGTTTTAAAATATGTATCACTATTTTGCTAATTTGTGTTTATATTTGTGTTATAATGTAAAATGTTAAATATCATGCAAAACTCGAGTTTGGTTTTTTTGACAAACCGAGCTCACAAACTGTCACGTTAACACTATGACGCCTATGACGTACAGACAGGCGTGTTTTCTTCCTCTGCCTGCACGGTGTGTCAGTCGTGTCTTCGGTCTAGTGGCGCGCCGCCCGCCGTGTACGGGCATTGAATGTGTTATGAGGTCTGGAGATTTCGTTTTGTTTTTACAGCAGGTATAGCCGCGGTCGGAAATCTCCCTAGACATTGATAATTCTGTCGTAGTAAAACGTATAGTATATAATAAATTATTATAGTTTAGTCGCCCAGAAGCCATATTTAACCGACTGTAAAAAAGAGATGATGTTCTCAAGTCGACTGCATTTTTAGGGTTCCGTAGCCAAATGGCAAAAACGGAACCCTTATAGATTCGTCATGTCCGTCCGTCCATCCGTCCGTCCGTCCGTCCGTCCGTCCGTCCGTCCGTCCGTCCGTATGTCACAGCCGTTTTTCTCCGAAACTATAAGAGCTATAACGCTGAAATTTAGTAGGTAGATGTATTCCGTTAACCGCACTAAGATTTAATAAAAAAATTGAAAAAAAGTTAATTACATTTGGGGGTCCCCATACTTAGAACCGAAAATTTAAAAATAAAATTTCATTGAACCCATACGTGTGGGGTACCTTTCTATGAATAGGTCTTCAAAAATCATAACAATGTTTCTAACACCATTTAATTCTAAACTTAATAGTTTGGACGTGAGACTCTTCCAAAGTGGAAAACAGAGTGTCCCCCCCCCCTCTAATTTCTAAAATAAGAGGATGATAAATCTAGAAAAAATATATATTATACATAACCATAAAAACTAACAACGAAAATTGGTTTGAACGAAATCTATCAAGTAGTTTTTTTATAATACGTCATAAACTATTTCATACAAACAATTGCTGCGGAAGCCTACATGGGCGAGTCCGACTCGCACTTGGCCACTTTTTTTATGTTTGTTACCTCAGAACTTAGTAAAGATTGGGTAACCGATTTAACTGATTTATTTTTTGTTCAAATGCTGGCGCTTTCCGTGTGGTTTTGCCATTTTTATTTTGTTTAGGTAGGTAATAAAAGTTAAAGAAAAAAAAATTAAGAATTATGGTTTCACATTGACGCTATTGCCCATTTTAATTTGCTCCTGTTAAACCATCAACTAACTGTGTTAGCTAAGGTATTTCTTTTGCCACGTACTCAAACACCAGAAACAGTAGGTATTTTATGTGTTAGCACTAAGATTGCATTTATGTACCTTTACTTTACGTATGTATCTTTATTTCAATCTAATTCATGTTATTGAATAGATAGATTATTTACAGTCAAAGAAGAGTTATGGAGCCTTGATTAATATTTAGTTTGCAATTTCAAGTTAGGTACTTTTACACTCCCTAACTAAACTTGTACATATTTCGAAGTCAGTATTTTACCAGAATATATTCTATAGAATAGAATGGATTTCCTATTTATTTAAGTAATAATATGTGTAAATTTCCTAGGTTATTCGTTTGAATTACATATAAGACTAGGAATATATTTCACAAAAAAAGTTAAATAAACACAGTCTTCGAATGACCACAACTTTACAAAAGCCTAGCCAGATAGTAGCCGGCCACAGATATAAAAAATGTCCTAATACCCTCAATTATAATACCAAACACCAAACAGTTGGAATCTATTGTTGTAATCAAACCACAGATATAAAACAAGAATATCCTACTACCCTCAATTATAATAACACCAAACAGTAGGTTAAATCAAGATAAAGGAACTTAGTGTGAAAGCGCCGCTTGCACTAACCTGATAAAATAATCGGATGTTGTTGACAATTCTCGACCCTATGCCCAACGATAACTTTGCCCACGATATACATCACAGTATTCACAGTCCGAGCAAGCTCTCCGCTCAGTGTACATGTGCTAGAAAAAGGAACAAACAAAATGGAGTTAAACTTCGTAACCACGCTTATAAAACACGATGTCAATCATAATGTGAAACAGTGCTTCAAATCTAAGAAAACTTTTGGTGAGTGACTCGACTTTATAGTTTTTTTAGATTCTACCTGAGGCGCGCACCTTTGAGATAATTTAGGGATGAATGGACAAATCTTGAGACGTAGGTCTTGCGAAGGTATTGACTTGAATGAAAATTTAAAAAATACCGTGAACCCCTTAGATTAAACGCATCTTTTTTATGGAACAGTTAATTGTTAGATTTGGTATAAAATATGAAAATATTTTTCCTAATTTTTATATTTTAGTTAAACAAATAATAATACGCTGAAAATTAATTAGGTACTTAAAGGTTTTGAGAGATTGTTTTTTTTACTGAGGCACCTACAGCAATACCTAGGTCTGTACCTAATTCAATGTTCTTTCAATTCATCTAGCTAAATAAATGAGACATTGTAAATAGAAGAACTTATAATCTCTTGGATCTAAGTTCTATAGATAGATATAATTCAATTAGACATTTCAAAAGATATTCTACTTAACTGTTAGCTACTATAGTAATTACTTCAACAACATGATTTGTTGGCATAATTATCAATTAACTTCACTGTATCAACAAATACAACTAAAATTATCAAAACCATTATTTGTGTAAAGCCGTTTTCGATTGAGCCGATTGACATTCATTATCTTATTCATAGTTAAATACAGGTAATAGGCTGTCACTACCTTTTATAGTAGGTAATTAAAATATTACCTATTGAAAGTTTATTCAAACTTAAATCATTTGTTATTAATCGGTATTTAGTATCTAATTAAAGCGATTTTATGAAACATTTTGAATGATAATCTCGATATAAACCTAATTTTACAACTCAAAATAACTCAATCAAAAATATGACTCCTAAAACATAAGTAGGTAAGTAAGTATATTTTCCTTAAATATTAAAAGATAAGTAGTCTTAAATATAAATAGATACCTTATTAAAGTTAAGCAGTTCATTGAACTTCATAATGTATGCACAATACGATATCGAAATTGCGTAAATTAGGTAATGTTCTAATTTGTATACCTACCTACCCCTACTGCTACGTGACTATAGTCATGCAACCGAAGATTTTAACCCAGAATTCAATAGAAGGGATAGCCTCATCTTAAATATAGACAATGCTATTTATACCTTCTATTGAATTCTTTTACATTTAGAAAAATATTTATTGTCTATTAATAAATAATAATAAATAAATATTGCCGGACAAAGCTTAGAGCTTACCACGGGCGGGGCTAGATGTTGCTGTGTGAATTGTCCAGCAATATTTGAATGTGCTATGCTTTGACAAAACAATATCAACTAACTTACCTATCTTAATTCTTATACAGCAAATCACATACTTACCTAGTAATTTATATAGTTAAGTGTTTAGACCAAACGTGATAGGGCGCTAATTAGTTATTAACAAGAGCAAAGTTTAGAGTGGTTATCGCAATTAGTACCTATTGTGTTTTCAATCGGAGTGGTTGCCTCGAAAATTAAATAGAGAAAAATTCTCATTATTTAGGATATTTAATATCCTTATTAACTGTTAAAAATGTGTGTTGTTACAGTGAGTCGAAAAGAGGAAGTGATGGCAATTAGGAGCAAGTTTCCTACAAAAATACCAGTAAGTACCTATTAAATTGCAGTTATTGTTTTAAAAAACTATGTAGGTACCTATGTTATGCATATTAACATATAAAATAATTAAAAAACTTTATTAAGTTAATGCAAAGAAATAATTTGTAAACACCAAATTATACACGATATTGTTATTTGTAATAATCATCGATGTGACAAGAATATAAAATCCGATCAAGAATCGCGAAAACTGGAGCAAAATAAAAAAAGGCTTTTGGCCAGCAGTGGGCCAAAACGGTCTCATAAATACCTTTTCATTTCAACATTCAAAATTTCGTGTTAAATATAATTTAATTATTGTTAAATACATTGTTTTGTTCTAGCTGATAGTTGAAAGGTATCACAAGGAAAGAAACCTACCAATTTTGGACAAATCGAAATTCTTAGTGCCAGAAGATATCACTATGTCGCAATTTTTAGTCATCATACGGAACAGAATTAAAGTGAAACCAAATCAGGTAGGTTATCGATATTATAATTTAAAGTATATACTATTGTAACATTCTTTATAGTAAGAAATACCTAATATTTATTTTATCTTAAAATAAATAGTTACCTATTAAATAACATTATCCTTTTAATGTTTGTCATATATTATAATAATAACTTTTAACCGATAATCGGTAATATATCATGTTTTATGGATTTAACAGTTTTTCCAAGAGACTTATGCTGCGTTGCTATATTTGCCTTTGCCCATTCACCAGTTAAATACCTTCCTAAATATGTCATAATAAGAACACTGCAACTTTCGTTAGTGAAACAGCACCCTTAGACAAATATCAAAGTTTGTACCCAAGTAGGTACTTAGTACGAGTTGAGTGACACAGAGTCTTTGAACCTCCTTGATATTGTTTTTGTTCCCAATAGGCGCTGTATCTCATAATAAACAACAGATCGATGCTATCTATGAGCCTCACAATGGCGCAGGCTTACGAAACCTACGGGGATGAAGACGGATTTTTATACATTACTTACGCTTCACAAGAAGTTTTTGGCTACAAAGATGGGGAGTTTAATACAGGTAAGTAAATGAACAAGTTACAGGGCTTTAAATAAAAAAATATAAATTGTCATTGTGATAGTGTACCTATTACCTATCCATATGTTTTTTCTGAGCCAAAGCAATTAAATATTTTTTTGTTTTTTAGAATTTGCGAAAAATCACCAAGAGATCCAAGCAATAAGGCACAGATTTCCAAACAAAGTACCAGTAAGTAACACGTATAATATATTTTTAAAAGCATATTCTAAGAAAAGACTTTTAAATAATTAGGATGAATCGGGGCAAGATGAAACAGGGGTAAGTAAGACAATACCTTTATCATAAAAAATTAAATTTATTTTCAATGACCACTAATTTATTTTGAGCTAGGTTCAAACACGACACACATCAAACCTCATTCGATCTTACCCCGACTCATCCTATATTTTCAATTATTAATCATGTTTAATTTACAGCTATTCGTGCAAAGATATTCAAGAGAGCGTGAAGTCCCAGTGTTGGGCAGAAACAAGTTCCTGGTCCCACAAGAGCTCACTATGTCTCAGTTCCTGTACATCATCAGGACAAAGATGAAACTAAGAGAATCTCAGGTAAGTACTATGTACTAAACATTTATATCATCTTCATCCGAAGCCTTAAGTAGGTACCCTGCAGCTGGGCTTGGCCTCATCCAGTTTATACCACTCTCCTCGATTTTTCGCCAAAACCTAAATTAAATAAGAAATGCCCTAATCAATCACGACACGTCTTCCCTATCTTATAATAACTTATAAAGTTACCTACTTAAATCAATTAAATATTTGTAAGTTCAAAAGAGATTTTAGGAAAAAAGTCATTATATTGACACTTAACTAATAAAAAATAATAAAATAAATATTGCCGGACAATTCACACAGCAACATCTAGCCCCGTGGTAAGCTCGATGCTTGTGTTACGGGTGCTAGATTTCTGATACCTATACTATAATTGTTCCGAGGCGGGAATCGAACCCGCAACATCCTGCGTGGCAAGCAGACACTAGCCCACTGCGCCACAGAGGTCGGTTAATAAATTATCCACGCTATTCGTGTCCGACAATATCTAACTCCAAACCGGTTTATCCCTAGATCCTGTTTTAACGTATTCTCTATGGATTCCTCGCAGGCCCTCTACCTCCTTGTCAGCGACAAAGTCCTAGTCAGCCAGAGCATGACTATGGCGCAGGCCTACGAACAGTTCCGGTCTTCAGACGGGTACCTCCACATCACCTATGCAGCGCAGCAGGTCTTCGGATGAACGTTTGCAGGTAAGCATTGTTCATTTTAATAATAGATAACACATAAAAGTTACACTTCTATGCATAAACGTCAACAAATCCTATTTTAAGTTAGCATTCGTGCGTCTATAGTTAGAAATTTTCAACAAAATTGTAATTATCACGAACATGGTAGGTACCTAGGTATTGTATAGATAACCTACAGTTTAGGTATTAAAAGCGAGTTCAAACAGATCATTAGGTACTTACTTGCTCCGAAATCAGTCCTTTGGTGTGCTATTTTGCTATGTTAGTTAGGTATCTTATAAAACATGGATGTCAAGATTTAAATTTCAAAATTTAAAATTTCTTGGTATTTTAATCAAAGGCATAATAATATTTTCACTATATTTCTTTTTATTCATGGCATTCTTTTTGTTAAGTTGATTTTATAGTAGGTATTTTTAATTGTACGATATCGCACGTCTCGTAGTACTGGTAGAACTGTAATTTACAATGGATGAATGGATATAATGTAGTTTAAACCTACCTGAGGCTTGGGATCGAAGGGGCTCGCCATACAGGAATGCGGGTCGCATTGATTAGATTAAGTTGACCCTTAGGAGATTTACCCATCTTGCATTTCATGATAATTACAATACAATACAATATAATAATAAATAATAATAATAATAAAACTCTTTATTGTACACCAAATAAATAAAAAATACAAAAAACAACAAAAAGAATCAAGTACAATGGGCGGCCTTATCGCTAAAGAGCGATCTCTTCCAGGCAACCTTTGGATGGAAAGAGAGCAAAGAAATAAAAAATTGACGGGTGTACTACTCAGTATAATACGTAATGTAATATAATACATAATGTATACTTATGTATACTTATACATAATATAATACATATTAATAGATGAGAAATAATATAATACACTAATGAATACTAATTTATGGAGGTGAAATATATTAAATAAATACATGTTATATACTTATTATAGCTTTGACAAATAAAAATCTTTTAATAGTTTTTTAAAAATTGGCAATGACTTAGCTTTTCTCAGGCTGTCAGGTAATATACTTTATTGCACACCAGAAAAACAAAAATACATTACAAAAATTACTTATGTTTTAAATTGTTTTCTTTATGCTTAATTTTTTTTACATAAAAACCGACTTCAATTTTTTTTTTTTTTTTTTTTTATACTATATATACCACTTGGTGGAGAGCGGTTACCGCAGCCTATGGACGCCTGTAGCATCAGAGATGTTACCTGCGTGCTGCCGAACCCTTTAAATGCTTCAGAATACCCTTTTTGAATAAACCCATGCTATAGTCCTTTGGGAAAACCTTGGAAGGAAGATCATTCCACAACCTGAGTGTTCGCGGTAGGAAATTTCTTGTGAACCTGACAGTCCGCGAACTGAATGGCTCTAAAGTATGTGGATGAAATCCTTCCCGACGGCGAGTGGTGCGATGAAGAAATGTAGCCATTGGCACCAAGTCAAACAGTTCATCAGAACAGTGCCCGTTATACAAACGATAGAACACACACAGAGAGGAAAAATCCCTTCTGAAACTCAATGAGTCTATACCGTTTGAGAGCAAAGTATCGTCGACAATTCTCACAGCGCGTCTTTGAATTACGTCGAGAGGCTCAAGCTGGTACGCTGGCGCTCCTGCCCAAAGATGGCTGCAGTATTCCATGTGCGGCCTTACTTGTGACTTATAAAGTAACAGTCTATGGCCCGCACTGAAATACTTTTTGGATCTATTGAGCACACCAAGCTTCTTAGCAGCCAGCTTGGCCTTATCTTCTAAATGACTGCGAAATTGGACGTCACTAGAGATGTCAACTCCTAAGATTCCAATGCTCTTAGATAATGTTAGGGCTGTGTTTTGGAACTGTGGACTAATATTGAAAGGGTTCTTTTTAGCGGTAAATGCACATGCTTGTGTCTTGGTGGGATTAAATTTAACTAGGTTCAAATCACCCCAATTCGAAACTCTAGTTAGGACGTCCTCAACACAAGACACAAGTGCCACTCTTTGCTCCTCCACTAACGATTGAGGGATATTAGCTCGGCCTGTATAAGAGGTGTCGCCAGTACTATCATCCGCATAGCAATGAATATTGTCAATGGACAACATGTCATTGATATGCAGAAGAAACAGCGTTGGCGACAGTACAGAGCCTTGCGGTACGCCTGCGTTAATATCCATGCAATCAGAACAACTACCGTCAACAACAGCTTTTATGCTTCTGCCTGATAAAAAGCTGGCAAACCAGCCAACTAAACCTTCAGGCAATCCATAAGATGGCAACTTTGCTAATAGACCGCGGTGCCAGACCCGATCAAAGGCCTTGGCTATATCCAAGCTCACAGCCAAAGCCTCACCTTGACTCTCAATAGCCTGCGCCCATTTATGCGTTAGGTACACTAAAAGATCACCAGCTGAGCGTCCATGGCGGAAGCCGTATTGCCGGTCGCTAAGTAGATCGTGTTCTTCTAGGTACCTAAGTAGTTGAGCATTTATTACACGCTCCAGAACTTTGGAGAGAAGGGAGGTTATAGCAATTGGTCTGTAATTAGCTGGATCTGATCTATCGCCTTTTTTGGGCACCGGGTGAACTAAAGCTGTCTTCCAAGGTGTTGGGACTTGTCGAGTAGAGTATGAGAGCTTAAAGAGGCGTGTCAGAACGGAACACAACTCAGGAGCACATCGCTTTAACCCTCTATTGCATGAATTATTAAAATTGTATTAAAAAAAATATTTGTTGAATATAATGTGTTTTATAAGGGCTTAAAATACAAATTATAAAATAAAATAATTAAATAGTCTTCTTATTTAGAAAAAAAAATCAAAAGCCATTTTTGGCTTCCTATGCATTTACGGTGAATACGCTTACGCCATATTTGGCTTCCTATGACCAACAAGTACCAACACTCATACAAGCTTAATTTTTCAAAAACAGTTTCTTTTCCCATTCAAGAAAAGAAAAACGTAACATTCCTCTAATTTTATATGAGTACGCAAACAACAATAATTTTGGCATAACTGACGATTATTTGGTACCGATTTACCAAAAAAAAACGTTCAATTATGCCTGATGCCAATTTATATGATCGCACTGAATTTAGAGGTTGCGCTTTTATCTTGATCTTATGTGCCCTTTGCCAAAGTGCATGAGATCATACGCGTACCAATTTGTCTTGAGGTAGGTGTACCATCTCTTGACGAGGTATGTTCGGCATTATGTGTACCAAGACGCCCTCTTTTTCTTGAGATATTCTTGCCAGCCTTGCAATAATGTTCAGTAATGACAAGCTTGAAATCAAATAGTGACATGTATACGTCGTCACAAAAACGTTTTCATCGGATTCGGATAATGATACCTATATCGTTACTAAGGGATCTATCGCCAGGAATAGAATTAGTGCATTTAGCAGTGTCATAAAAGCCTGAAGAAAGCATTCTGGCAATATAGAAAAAAAGAACTCTAAATGCATACGAAGCCATATTTGGCGTAAGCGTATTCACCGTAAATGCATACGAAACCAAAAATGGCTCCTATATAAAATGGTGAAAATAATAAACAAAAAACATATATTTAAAGAAATCATCAACAGGGAATCAAAAAAGAAGCTCTGTAGAACATTATTAATATTTTTTAAAAGCAATTTTTTTACAATTTCTATTTTAATTTCAACAACAAAACTGCAGTAAAATTAACTTGACACAAGTTTGCGTACGCATCGGAGAAAAATGAAGGTATTCCGACAGGTGACATTTGCTATAGACAATAAAAATTGCTTTCCGTTTCAGTTTGATGTACTTAACATTATTACAATAAAAATTGAAAATATTTGTTTAAAATTAGGGTAGAAAAAAATTACTAAAGTTAAAAAGCCAAATATGGCTCTGTATGCAATAGAGGGTTAAGACTATTGCCGGTATGCCATCGGGCCCACTCGATTTATGAACGTCTAGAGAGAGCAATTCACGCCGGACATCTCGTTGTGTGATACTGATTTCTGACATAGAGTTACCACACCTTGGGATAGAAGGCGGCTCAGCTCCTCCATCGTCCATCGTCGAATTCGATGCAAAGAGTTTTCCAAGGAGATCGGCTTTCTCTTTAGCGCAATGGGCTAGGTCTTTATTTGGTTTGCGAAGTGGAGGCAAAGACGACTCACAGAAATTACCCTCAGCAGCCTTGGCAAGTCCCCAGAAAGCTCGACTTCCAGAAGGGTATCTAGCCAGTTTCTCACCAAACCTTCTGACGAAAATAAAAAGTCCGACAATAAAAGTTCCGCTATAAAAATTTCGTTATTTCTCAAGTATACCATCATATGAACATGACCGGATGACTATGTGACCACCTCTATCAAACAAAAAAGGAATTTTGCAAATCGATCGTCTTTGAATACCTAATCGGTGAACATTACATAAAAAAATGATTCCAACGAATTGAGCACCTCCACCTTAAGTCGGTTAAAACATAATCATCATCATCATCATTTCAGCCATTGGACGTCCACTGCTGGACATAGGCCTCCCTACATGATTTCCAGTTATTACGGTCGGATGCAACTTGCATCCACCGTGAACCGACAGCTTTTATAAGATCATCTGTCCACCTTGTTGGTGGACGCCCGACGCTGCGTTTGCCGATCCGTTGGTCTCCACTCCACTCAATAAATTTTCGGCCCCATCGGCCAAAAACAAATATATTTCTAATCGGGGAAAACCATAATTTATTTCTAATTTTCCTTAACATTCAAGTAAATAAGGATAACTGCATTTTGTTATGATTATAATCTGCAAAATTACGTAGGTAAAAGTTCATAGACTACAAAGTTGAATGCCTACTTAACTACCTACTTAAGGTACGATTAAATTGTTATCGGGAGAAAACAAATGATTGATTTATTGTATTGACACACATCATACAATAATAATTATCAGTCATGTTACTTACATAGGTAGGTATTACCGTTGGAATATGGGTAGCATCAAGCATAACAGAGTTTAATTAGCGGCAAAAGTAATTATTGAGTAATTTAATACTTTATTATGTTACATATCCGTTGTAGGTACCTACCTGTTTGCGATATAAGTATAATTTGATCAATCAATCAAAAACGCTTTATTGTACACCAAAAAGTAATATAAGTACAAACATTAAACTAAAACTACAGTACAATGGTTTGATTTTTATCTTGAAATATTTGGAGTAGTCCGGGGAAGATTTAGTGGCGAGAAAAATATATAAGCGGGCGTAGCCGCGGGCGGGCTTAATGAATATAGCATGCTCGTTTTAGTTAAATAATATAGGTAGTCACTTTTATACACATTTATGTACCTAATTTATTGCCCGAGTCGTAGCTTTGGGTTAGGTTAGGTTAGGTTTTTACCGATGACTGTCCGTTGTTTATAGGAACCGGGCATAATGTCAATCATAAATACATACGAATGCAACATTAAAGGCTTCAAAATAATGTTATCAGATCCAATAAAATATCGAAATTAAGGTCAAATAAATGTAGGTACCTATTTGACTAGGTGCGTTGCGTGTAAGTAAACATATCTTTTCTATTTTACTACCTACTTTCATGTTTTTACACTATAGCTTATTATTATTCCATTTAATAAATAAATATTGCTGGACAATTCACACAGAATATTTAATAAAAGAAATATATCTGTCATGTACCAAACTACTTACTTATGCCATAAAAGTCATAAAAGATTGACCGCCTTCTAAAGTTCAATAAAACACCGCTCTTATAACAGGTAGGTAAACCGTTCTGAGAAAGCGAAAGTGTATCCTTTGTCCACCGATAAATGGAACGAACGGAAACTTATCGAGATACAATTAAAAACTTTTTTTCGTTTTTGGCGTTTTGCACTTAAAAACTTGAAGGTTCTTTTCCGCCCCGCGACTTCGCCCCCGTTATAATAGATTTTTCCATCTGTAAAAAGTATCTTATGCCCTTTTCCTGGTTCTAAGCTCCATCTCCACCAATTTTCAGCCCAATCGAATCAGCTGTTCTTGAGTTATAAATAGTGTAATTAACACGACTTTCTTTTATTATAGACTTGCTTTCCGCCCGCGGCTTCGCCCGCATTATTCCGCAGTAAAAAGTATCCTATGTCCTTCTCCTGGCTCTAAACTACCTCCCTACCAATTTTCAGCTAAATCGGTTCAGCCGTTCTCGAGTTATAAGTGAAGTAACTAACACGACTTTCTTTTATATATAAGAAGATATTATGTAAGAAAAGATTTAAACGAGCTTCAGAATATCGCGTACCTGTATTAATAGTAGGTTTAGTTTGGACTCCTTTTTCTGTAATGGGACTCAAAGTTAGTCCTTCGTAAGTGGGGTGTCACTACATCGATAGTAGGCTAAAAGCCTAAAATATATTTTAACCTGTTCAGTGCCCGAGCATATAATAATTTTCATAGTATTTACCATCCATAGACATACTTCGATCGGTGGACAAAAAACAATAACGACCGCTTTTGTATCTATTTTATTGATTCGAAATTACAACGAGCTGTAAAATATTTGGGGTAACAAACTCAGATAACAAAGCACAACAGAAATCTCATTTGTTTATTTTTATAAATTATCATTTCCTCATATCTTACCGTGCCACGGCCATTTCATAAAAACAAGATGTGCATGCATTGTTATAACTCCAAGCGCACCTATTTTCGTTATGTTTATCGCGAATGATATTATAATAATTTTTTATTGTTAGACATTGTTATGTAAGTAATATCTGCAGCGGTCGACAACCTTTATCATTTGTTGCTAACAATGATAAGGACTCAATTAGCATTGAATTTCATTGACAACGCTGGGGGTCATATTTATCTTTAACATTTATTGGACTGGGCAGCGCTAGTGTTGCTTACCTACACTATCGCGATCCACAGTTTTTCTCATCACTGGATCAAAAACGATAAATAAATAGGAATGCGGAATGCCCTGCTTTTTATGATTGCAGAATATTTATTTTACATTATTAGACATAAGTATTATTATTATATTATCTAAGGTTTAATTTTTAAGAGAGCCCTCAACCCAACAAGGCATAGGTATATGAATTTGGCATGTCCGACTGTACTTAGAACTCTGTATCTTAGAACTATTTTGTACCGACTTTAGTATCGTTATTAGTATTTAAAAGTAATAATTTAATTAAAAATAAAATATTTAACAAAGAAAACAAATAGGGGCTTGATCCTGCAAACGTATTTGTTGTCTTGTCCGATGCAGTATTATTCCATACGAGAATTATGCGTTTATTTATGTCATCATAACAAGTTTATCGTGGGTCAGCGACGCGTAAACATAGGACGTGGAGGCAACTTGTGATTGTACATTTGTGCATTATATTCCACAGCCCCCCAGGGCTTCTATTCTGGAGCCCTTATCAGTCATCTTTTTTGAAGCTGATAGCGAGAAAGGTTGAAGTTGAGGCCTTGCTTTCCAATGAAATTAGTGTATTGTGACGTAAGCATGACACTTAACTGCCGATTACAGTTTTATTAATACTAACTTTGTCCTATACAATAGTTTGCAATATTGCTGGACAATACTCATAGTAGAAGATAATTTATTGAGTTATTACTAAGTTACAGAAAACTGAAGACTGTTTTATAAGAGAAATTGTTTTGTTCCAGGTACACAGTTGAATGGATTTGATTCAGAATTGATTAAAATGTTCCTGCGCCTTTCTACTTTAAGACTGATAGTATTTTCGTCATAGTTGTCATTTAAATTTTTTTTCGGCATTATAAAAGGCTGTTCTATAATTCGCTTCTACATACATTTTATTTCCATAACGATATTTATTGAAACTAGTGATTATCTAAGTGCCATTATTGTCATTTCAAAAATGAATTTGATGAGTGCTATGTTATATTTTTTTTGCTTAAAACTTACTCAATTTCAAATAGGTATTTAAGTATTGTAATTTATATGTAGGTAAATTATAAGTCTTCCTCGTTTCTTCGTTACCAAAAAAAATGGATCTTAATATTTTATTTTGTTGTTAATATGAATAGGGCCTGTGTTACCGGTTACAGATAAAACTGTAGATAGGTTATCTGAGAGATAACGCAACCAAAATCGGTAGTTTATCTGGCAGATAAGTAACGGATAAGCTATCTGGCACTTTATCTGTAACCAGTGCTGAATTTACAATTCCATATCGATAATCGTAACTTTATTTTCGTATTAGATATTGATATTTTTTTAATTGTATGGCTTTGTTCATTTGGATCGGACAGGCATATTTTTTTTTTTTAATAGCTTAGGCATATAAAATATTTTTAAAAATAAAATAGTAATAATAATTAATTTTTCTTTTAAGTTGGGTAGGTTTTAAGCAATTGCTAGAGTATTATGATCTCGTGAGTTTAAAATGTATAATTTATTTAAGTTAGAGTTACTCGAATATTTAGTTGGTAAGATAAATTTTGGAAGATAAGAAGTTTAATGTACTGATTTCCTAGATATTCTTCTTTTTAATTAAATATTTTATTCACTGATAATATCTATTAGTATTTTTATTTTGTATTTCATAATAATCTACCAAGCAAGGTAATGAGTTAACTGAAATCCCTGATTAACTGATGTGTTTAGATTTTGTTATTCTTCTACACAGTCTAATCTCGGTCGTTTTAACGAGCTTCCAAAACCACATAAATACCTAGATAGATCTTTAACCATATGAGATCCAAATTTGTTGAAATTTTGATAACACTTGTAGGTCTGGGACACAGGATGGGCTATTTAAATTCTTGCTCCAATTATGCTAAGACGTGGCCCCCCTACAAACATTATAAACTGCACAGCTAGTGTTAACATAAATTAAATAGACGCCTTCATACAAATAGTTTATTCTTATCACCACACTAAATCGTAGCACAATCACTAGCAGTCCGCGTATTCCATATCATTCGCTTGTCGCGAATGCATCCTGTATCATTCGGTCGGTGAGATGTTCTGAGCGGCCGCCACCAGCGTGTCGTGGATGTCTTTAGCGTAGGAGATCTGCAGACGCACCGTGTTCAGGTACTGAGGGTAACTGAGGGTAGTTTCCTAAAATAAAGATTCAAAGAGTTAAAAATTGCTGGACAATTCACACAGTAACATTTAGCCGGTGGTAAGCTCGAAGCTTGTTACGGGTGCTATTTCTGATATCTATATAAGAAAGTCGTGTTAGTTACACCATTTATAACTCAAAAACGGCTGAATCGATTAGGCTGAATTAGGGGAAATGAACTTAGAACCAGGAGAAGGACATGCCGCGGGCGGAAAGCTAGTACTTAATAGAATATTTATTATTTTACTTTCTAAATTTTCGTGAGTTATAAGTGAGTAATTCCCGTTGTTATAAAATGAGCAAATATTTAGTTACCTGATTGCTTGGTCCCGAGTCCAAACGCGACGGTATGACAGAGAGAGGCAGGTAATGGGCCGCGGACTGCGCTTGTTGGATGCAAGTCAGGGCTGTACGCTGTAAGAAAGAATAAATATAAGTAAATAAATAATGCTGGACAAATTACACAGTAAAATATAGCCCCGTGGTTAGCTCAAACTTCTGATTTATTTAGGTTTTAGAAAAATTACGTGTGCTTTAAACCCACGTTCTCAAACAGTGAAGGCAAAATCTTGAGAAAACTGTTCTACTCTGATAACTTTGAGAAGTTCAAAAGATATGGTCTCATTCACCAACCTGCACTTGGCCAGCGTGTTGAATAAAGGTCTTATCTCTCTAGTCAAGAGAGATTAGGCTCTCTAGTCAAGAGGGAGAAGTCCCTTTGTGCCATCAGTGGGAACGTACATAAGTAATTATGAACCTCGAAGCTTGTGTTATGGAGATTCTTATGATAAATGTTTGACTTAACAGTTATCATACGAATATATAAATATACAAGTGTCTGCGTAGGTAGGTATAGTAAAACTATTTTTAAACTGAACGCCCCTCCACCGCGGTTACACGTACATGCAAAAAGGTGTATAGATACAACACACATAAATTGATCTTTGTCATTGGATGTTCAATGACGTATAAACAAACGGGCCCCTAGACAATGTAGCATCGCTAACATCTGACGTGCGTAATAGCTTAGACCATAATGATAATAGGTTTATGTCAAATCCATACATTTTGTACTTTTTTTACCAACGATGTCGATTGCCAAATGTCTAGCCTCCACGGTGTCACTATGAAAGAAAGACTGGATCTGTCGACCAACTAGTGCATTAATGAGCCGAACGCGCGACTAAACGGACGTGTCACTCAAACAAAGAGCGCGCTCCCCGCCATACAAATGCCTACACGGGATTGGTCGCACAACTTATTGACAACGCAGTGCGCGGATGAGTCCATGTTTACAGTAAAGTTGTAGCACGCACACAAGTATACTGATGCAATAAGTATTTCCTCACACACGTTGAAATTATCACGGTTTTGTGGAGGGGAGTTCATTTTAAGATTAGATCATCTATATATCGTGACACCATAACTGTTTTTTGTGGTACTAATAGTTAAACTAGCTTAATGCAATAGCATTATGCTTAACTAGATATAATGAAGATAGTAAAAGATTTATTTAAATCGGTATTTACCGAACATTACTTAGTTGTGCTCAATAATAAGTAGGTAAGGTACCTATTGTTGCATAAATATGTTTGTTAGTCACTGAATAACAAGTTAAATTGGGTAAATAAGTTTATTCGTAAACACATAAATAAGTCATTTTATTGAATACACAACATCCAATAAAATGACTTATGTGGTGTTAGGTATATCTGTGCCTTTGTGTTTATCTGTGCCTGTTATAGTTATATTATTCATCATCATCATTATACGTCTTTCAGTCTTCCGCATGATTACTAGCCGACCCGCCAACTTCACTTGCGTTTTTTTAAGCCTATTGCATTCCTTGATCCATGTACTATACAACAATGAATTATTTTTTATCGGACTAGTCAGCGTTTCCTAAGATTAAAGTGTTAAACCAAACAAATAAACTCTTCAGCTTATATTACTATAGATTGAGAAGCCTCGCGCACTGTAAAATCGCCACGATTAGCGGCTTGACAATCGTAGTAGGTAAGTTAGTGGAAATTATTTGTGATTAGTATCGCAGAATGAGGTATTTTCCCAGGAAAATACGTAGAAAAGGCCTTTGTATGTTAGTGTGTAATAAATAAAACTTAATTTTCTTTACTAACTAATATCTTCTATCCCAACTCATGTATAGGGCCTATTGTACGCCCTAAACATTTATAGTCAGATCACATGTGCTTAAGTCTGTTGCCAGGTCATAAAGTTAATTACTGTTGCTCTAAGTTATCATTTCTATTTGCTCGGGATGCGCAAATAACAAACAAGACGTAATGATATGTCTGATAGATTGATAGATGAAGCTCCATTTCCAAGAGTTACAATGTTAATAAAGGGCATTGTTGTTATGATATTATTTGTTATTTGATTTTAAAGGATCATGGTTGTATGCAAGGCTTAAAAATTTAAATCATTTTAAGGCTTTAGTGGCATTAACAATTTATTTAGGACTAGGTGACCCGCCCACGACTTCACTCGCTTTATTCCCATGTTTTCTCATCTTTTGTATATTCCTAGGCTACTACGACTATTTTAAAACCAAAAGCACCTAAATCGGTTCTAAAATTACGACAAAAAGTTTTTTTTTACAACATTAATTTTTATATATAAGGATACATAGATGTTAAATACAGTTAACATTCATATGAAAGGTTAAACTAGTACTTAGGATTAGTTATTAGGAAGTTTGAATCGCGATATACGAGCGATATATACGAGCGACAAGCGCTTGAAACATCGGAGAGGTTCATCGGAGAGGAATCGGTCATTTTCGCGAGGAGTGAGCGTCCCGCCGTGCTCCGTCTCCGCTCTGCTCGCGCGCGCGAGACGGAGCGGAGACGGAGCGATTCTTGTCTCGGTCGAAACGTCGGGTGTTTTGTTACACTCCTTAATTAATACGTGAGTAATTCCCGCTTTTATAAAATGAATAGTGTAACTCACGAAAATTTTGATCGGATATTTAAAATCAAGCGATGAAGAACCATTTTAAACTTCTTAATTATGTTAACAAATCGTAAAAATTTAACGAGTTCTGGTACTAGGTAATCCATTTCTCCATTTTTAATATGCCTGAGGATGTACCATTTCTGGACTTATCTTACTATCTCTTACCAAGTGCAATTCCATTTGATCACAAATTGAAAAGAATTCTTCAAGATTTTTATCAAATCGTGGGACTGGGTTGTCTATGCTTTTCCTGAAAATAATAACAGATCAAGATATAGTTATAGCTTTTTAATTATAAATATAATTATTTACCAAATCTTTCAATCAAGGTTTTTACAACTAAATAAACTTTCAGATGTTTGTTACTCATTCACGGTAAAGTGGCTAAAGAGATTTAAAGGCTAAAGAGATTAAAGAGAAATGACTTTCGGTCTAATCTGTTGTCAATTATCCCTATTTACATTCCCACTGCTGGGACTTCTCTCTTGATGAGAGAGATTAGGCCTTAACTCACCACCCTGGCCAAGTGCAGGTTGGTGGAAGACACATGTCCTTTAAATTTTTCAATGTTTTCAGAACATGCCAGTTTCCTCACAATGTTTTTGAAGTGCACATAAATGTGTAGTGGGGTTTGAACCCTTCAAAATGAAATTTGAGTGTGCTATCACTTAGCCAACATGGCTCTATTACTTAATACTAATAAATTAAAAACATGAATAAAATAGTTTATAAATACACTTACTGAGAGTTTGAATCAACATTGTGGTTTTGATGTAGTATTTGAGCAGCAGATTTAAGTGTCATCTGAAAATTTAATTTAATGTAAATAAATATTGCATAGGCACTAAAAATATTTATTTCTTCAACACATACCTATTTAATATTATTGTGGTCAGTAGTCTATTTTTAACGTAATTTCTACTTGTGTTCTGTAATGTCATAAATAATATCCAGAGAAACCTTTCCCAATGAGTGTAATGTAATGCAATAATTAATATCCAGATTAAGAACCCTTTCCAACCTGGATATAGATAACTCACTGGTATAGACTCCCGTAAAGAGCCCATTAACGTCTTTACTTTAGAGATGTTGTCCATTTTATCCTGCTGAGCCTGTTGGGGCATCTGTTGTTGCATTTGTTGAGGAGATTGCTGCTGCATAATAGGTCCTGGGACTTGCATCTGCATTCCGACGTTCGGCGCCGCGACCACGGAATTCATGGGTACGTGCATATTCATTTGACCGTGGTTCATCATTGCTATAGAATTATTATGTGAATTTTAGGGCCAAACTTTAAAATAGTTGCTGTGCTGCTCAGCAAAATAACCAGGTTTTGTTTTGTTTTGCCATTACCTGCCAACTTGACATGACATTGATTTAACGAATCTGACATGGACATTGACTTCTTTTCATTTAGTTTGTGGTTTGTGGCGATGTGAAATTTGTGATGTGGGATGTTGGTTCCAAAGATAAAGATATTATTTTTTACTCTTTTCAATATTTATAAAGCAATGAAGATTTTTTTATTGTCATTGTTTGAAAATGTTGCCAGCTATTTTATTTCTGCGGTTTAGAATATTTTATGAATAAGTAAATTATTATCTGTGTTTTGTTTGAATGTGTTTCAGCGCCATCTAGCGTCGAATGGCATTACTAACATCTTATCTAGGTATCTTCTTCTTCTTTTATTTTGGCGCTAATATCATTTGCTGTGACTTTGAAGTTAGTAAAAGTGTGGCAAATTGTGATATTAGAAAAAAATTGTTTATGTTTACTTACAATACAAATACAAACTTGTTTACATTATATAATGTGTATGCCATCTGATAATAATCTGATAATGATTGGCGGCTGACCGAAACTACAAACTCACAAGAAATCTTAAGAAAACTGTAAACATATCGAATTAAATGACAACTTTTGCCATTTGTAATGCTGCAGAATTATGGCAGGTAATTGTAAAATTAAATATGAATTTATGGTATAACAGATGCAGTAACCTGTTGTATACCTACCTAAACAAATTTCGATTCTAATTTCAGAAGGAAACAAGTCTACCATCTATTCCCACTTTAAGTCAGAGTCTCGACAGTGTATTAGGCAACGATGGTGTTAAATTAGGCTCCATCACAGAACTTCTAGGTTTGCCTGGTACTGGGAAAACTCAACTATGGTAGGTGCATCTTTTCTGTTTTTAACCAATACCACACAACTATAAAAAAATAAATGTGCACTTAATTCACTCTTTTCATGTTTTTAATAATAATAATCCTTAGTCTGTAGTTTATAGTCAAAATATATAGATCTATTTTTCAGCTTACAACTATGTGCCTCAGTACAGATTCCAAAAACACTGGGAGGTTTAGATGCAGAAGCTATGTACATAGATACTAATACAAATTTTACTGTTTCAAGATTTAAAGGTAAAATCCAAAGATAAATTCAAAATAATAAACTAAATCAATATTAGAAAGAGGAGAGACTTACCTGAACGGATGACATCCTAAAAATGGTGGGGAATCTGATCACAAATTGAAAAGATTGGTGTATATGGAGGATGTCTATGCCAAACAGTGGGTGTAGACGGGCTGAAATGATGATGATGATTATGATGACCTCCCAAAATCGTGTTTGAGGGGATGTACCTTGTATGTTCTACTGAACCAATTTAGAAAATTACTCATCTAACAGAAAGCTACATTATTTGTGAAAATAAATGAGGAAAGAATATACACATAAAATTATGCATATTAAAAAATTAATAATAATAAAAGCATTGCACTATAGTCTCATTCATTGTTTCTGCATGTAATATATAGAAATAAAACTTTAGGTACCTAGTACCTAGCAATATTGATTGAAGTAAACCATTGTTTCAGAGATTTTAAAAGCATGTTTATTGAAATGCCAAAATATTATTGGAGAGACTGATGGTTTAACAGAAATTGAAGCATTGAGAAGAGTGCACTATGTCAATGCTTTTGGATTTCAAAAATTCTGTGCTCTTATGTACAGATTGCCCCAACTCATTTCTGAAAAACCCCAGGTGCATAATAGCTTAAAATATCTTAAGTTAGTAAAAGTCAAAGTAAATAAGGTAATAACAGTATTGCCTGTTTAACTCAATATGAACTTCCTCTATCTATTAAAAAAAACCGCAGATAAATCCGTTGCATAGTTTGTAAGACATTGTGTTACACTATGTGTGGTAAATTTTGAGATTTTCTCATAGCATTTTTCTTTCAGATCAAACTTATAGTGATAGACTCAATAGTAACACCTTATAAAGAAGGTATATCTACGAAGCAAAGAACTGGGCTACTGTTCAGGCAAATGGCAGATCTACAGAGAATTGCAGTGGAACAGCATATAGCTGTAAGTTTTCAAATCTATATGTATAAAAGAAAGTCGTGTTAGTGCCTGAACTTATAACTCGAGAACGGCTGAACGGATTTGCCTGAAAGTTGGCAGGGGGGTAGTTTAGAGCCAGGAGAAGGACATAGGGTACTTTTTACTTTTTTTTTTTTTTCAAATCTAATATAATGCGGGCGAAGCCGCGGGCGGAAAGCTAGTCTAATATAAATCTTACTATAACATATACCATACTTACAATACATCTCTCTGACGACCTCTGTGGCGCAGCGGGCGAAGGTCTGCTTGCGCTGCAGGAGGTTGTGGGTTCGATTCCCGTCTCGGAACAATTTGTACGATCTGCAGATATTTGTCCAGAGTGTCTGGGGTATATAATGTATAATAAATAAAAAATATCTATCTATTTATGTAACTATGTATATTATATAAAGTATATCAGAAGTCTAGCACCTGTAACACAAGCTTCGAGCTTACCTAGCTAGATGTTACTGTGTGAATTGTCCAGCAATATTAATTACTTATTTATTCAGGTGGTAGTGACGAATGAGATGAGCACCCGGGTCGGGTTGTCGACGGGGCCGGTGGTGGGCGCGCTGGGGGACGCGTGGTCCCATCGCAGCAACAAGCGCGTGTTGCTGTCTCTATCTGGCGGCGCGCGGCGAGCGCTGCTTCTGAAGAGTAACGATGCGCCCGCCAAGGTGGCTGAGTTTCAGGTCAGGAAATAACATTGTTTTACCATCTCACTTTCAAAATTTTCGTGAGTTATACTACCTGTTCATTTTATAATAGGAATTGTTTAGGTTAGGTAGTCCAGTTAGTCTTGGTGACAATGATGGTTAAACCTTCGTCCATTTATCGTCGATTTTGTCGCTAAGATGTATTTAACTAGCTTTCTGCCCGCGGTTTCCTCCGCATTATATTAGATTTTTCCGCGGTTAAGTACCATCTCATGTCCTCCTGAATCTACGCTACCTCTCCACCAGTTTTGAGCCAAATCGATTCAGCCGTTCTAGAGTTATACATGGTGTAACTAACACGACGTTCTTTTATATAATTATATAAGATTAGAATGAGGATATTATGAGAAACATTATTGAAAGAAATGTGGTCATACATACTATAAGACAACATAATATTTTCAAAGGCAAATTATAACGAGCGTAATTAACAAAAAGTAAATAGGCATTAATGTTTTGTATTACATATTTGTAAGATAGACTGTGTTAAATTCTGTGTATTTCCTGTAGGAAGCTCAGTAAATAAATAAAACAGCGCGACAGAAACTTGTTATTGATCTGTTAGGTACTGGAAAACTCCATATCCGCTCCATTAAACGTTATACTTGTATGTGTATTTGTGTTGTCAGTATTTGATGTATTTATTGGAAGTACGCCAAAGCAGGCTTTCTTAGAAATTGAGATACGGTCTTGGAGAATCGCCAAATATTTAACAATGACACTGACTGATATCAGTGTCCTTGTTAAATTATTTGGTTATTTCGTAAAAAGTATGCGAATAACGTTTACCTACTACAAGAATTTTTGCCGCATTCTTACACTCTAAGAAAATACAAGTAATTTATTCGCTCTGGTTTTTTAATCATCTACGCGGGTGTCTCTCTGTAGTCTTCTTATTATTTTTATTTTATTTATTAAACATAATATTTATAAGTAAAAATAAAGTTTCTTGATAATGATAATAATAATGATAGAAAATGATTTATGAAACTTTAAAAATGTTTCTATATCAACATAATTTAATTAACACAAAAGTAGTAAAGGTACTACCTATATTTATAGCTAAAATTAATTTTCAAATGAACTCTAATAGTACCTAATCATCATTAATTAAGTATATAAAGTTTTCCTTTTCAGATAACGGGTGACGGCATCAGGGACATTGAAAACACAAACAGAACATAGAATAGTTTTAATTTATAATTAAATGTAAATAGGTAATGTATATCGTAAACAAAACTACAGCACCAATAAATATCTCATTTTCACAAATATATCAAGCTTTGCATCTAACATTCAACAGTTATACAATGTAAGGCAGTATGGAAATAAGAATCTGTCTTATTTTATTATGCATTTAAGACACTATAGTGAGTAACACACGCTTGTAGTCCCCTTTCGTGTCGTCCTGCGAATTACATTGTACTTTGTAGCGTTACAATTACAGTTCGTATTCGAATAACATGCCAAGCGTACTTAAAAACATCTAAAAATATATTGCAGGATTAAGCACACAGTGTGACTAGAACATTCCTGAAGTCACCGGTTAGATCATCCTGAAAATACCGAAAACGCCAATTCAAAGTTAGCCGAAACAAAATAATAAAATACTGGCCCATAATTTCGCTTCACGTGCATATCTTATACTACGACATCGAATGTCTATAAAATGCAAATAAGTGCGGACTCGTACAATAATGTTATTCCACGTATGGCTCGATATACTGAGTTTTAAAAGCGGAGGCTTAGTAAGCCATTGCGGAGAGTAGGTCGCCCATAACACCTCCTACATCCTCCTGAAAAAATGGCAGTAACTTCAAAAACTACTCTAAATGGTCATCACCTAGCCCGCGACATGCAAAGCGATACGGTGCGACAGCTTTATGGCCGTGGGAGAAAGAAGCAAAATATACAGATCTTTTATAAAATTTACACCCGGTTTTATGTATTGGAGAAAGGACTGCTCTACACAGATGTATGAGGCAGGAACTTGAGATTATGTTAATGAGATTCGAGCGGTTCTCTCTCCAACAGACAGATCGTAATTGACAGAAAACTTAAAGATATTGGAATTTTGGTGGATTTATTCGGTGTCCACTCGCGCCCTTTATGAGACAACGGTCAGTAATGCCTTCTTGTAATCACCCGACGTGTCGCCCTGTAACCAAAATGGACCACTTTCTTTAGTTGGCTCTCAAGATGGCAATTATAACAATTTTGCGTCATTTGGTCTAAACAGCTATTTCCTTTTTCCCAATGAGCAGAAGCTTTTCCCATTACTTTTTATGGACAATTTTAAAAACCCTATGAATTTTGTGAAGGTCATGCAATGTCGGTATTCAGTTATCCATAATTCAAACTTATTTTAGCATAATAATGATAAAAATCATGAAGTAACATTGTTGAACATTATGGTTTTCAGTTCATTAAGTAATATATAAATTTGTAATTGCTTTTTAGAATGTAAGTAAGTATTGGGTGCTGAGTTATGTGTTCCCAAGAAAACTTCAGTAACAAGTGATAATAGTAATTCCAAGTGACAAAAGACCAAGTGACGCGAAATAGAATGCTTTATCGCCAACATAATTGCCAGAAAGGTTATTATTTTTCAAAAAACTCTTTCAATACGCAAAAGCAGTCAATTTTGAATTCTAACGCTCTAGATTAGTGGTCACTCGTCTCGCGTGTTAGCCACATAAAACAGAAACGAACACTCTTTAGCGTTTATTCTTAGCGATTCGTAACGTAACCTTCACGGTTTCTTAAAATATTTCGTAGGCAGATATAAATATTATGATTATAAACTGCACTTAGATCTGTATTTGCTTGTTAATAAAGATATAGGTTTATTGATGGATGAGCCTATATGGAGTGAGCACTGTACTTGCATTTTAAGCACAGAGTTTCGTGAATTTAAGAATTTGTAGAAATTGTGGGTCAGTAACATCAATAAATATTAGTATTACATGCCTGTGATGCAATGTCTTCTAAAATGGTTTATGTTATGACATATGCACATTATGTGTTAGTTTATGAGCATATATTTATAAAATATATTGTTAATGATAAACGATAGAATTTATGTTAAAGCTGTTAGCCACAGTGCTATTTGCGTTAGGTTAGTTCATACATAGATATAACAACATCAATACTAGTTACAAGGTTATTAACAGGCATACAAATACATTACAACATAAAACAATTTACGTATTAATATATCATACAAAAATATACATAGATTTTATAGCATCCAATAAATTCAGAAGCTTAGTTGTTTAATTGAACTAAAAAAACTAAATCCCATTAATAAAGACCAAAAATCAAATTTAAAACCACCTAGCTTTTTTAATTAGTTATTTAATGTCCCAAGTTGAGCATATACTCAGTTTAGGTTATACCGAATTGAGCACCAAGTATATGCTCAGTTTAGGTTATACCGATTTGAGCATCAAGTATACGCTCAATTTAGGTTATACCGAGTCCCAAGTTGAGCATAAAGTATATGCCTCAGTTTAAGTTATACCGAGTCCCAAGTTGAGCACACAGTAAAGTCTACTTACAGAGATCCAGCTGTCGAGGGTCTTCTCGTATTTCTCCTGGAAGGCCTGTTTGATGTCTCCGAGATCGATCTCTGAGCGGCTGACGATGATTCTGATAAGGGTCTTATCGCTGGTACCCATTCCCTTCATGGAGTAGTACAAGCGCTCGGCGAAGAAGCCAACCTTGCTCTTCACGCATTTCACTGTAATGGTTTTGTGGTTTAGTATTTGACGACTGTCTGTGGCGTAGGGGGCGAAGGTTAGTCTGCGACGCAGGAGGTTGCGGGTTCGATTCCCGCCTTGGGATAAAAATTTGTACGATCGATCGGTAGATATTTGTTCTGGGTGTCTGGGTATTATGTTGCTGTGTAAATTGTCTGGCAATATTTTCAATAATTTGATAATTAACTAGCGACCCGCCGATAGCTTCGCTTGCGTTTTTTTCGTTCTCTACATACTTATAGTTTACTTTACACCCTAATAGACCGCCTTTGAGTCTAATTGCAGAAAACTTAACCATCTTAACTAACTACTAATAATTTATATAATATTATAGCCTTTCTCGATAAATGTACTATCCAACACTAACCTAGTTATCAACTCCAAGGTTTTATTAATCGTTATATCAATTAATTATAAACTTTTCATAATCTAACAACTGACGTAAATATACATTACAGAGTACATTAGTAAGCCAACCAATCACACATAAAATATATTGCTTCCACTGTCAAAATGTGGTTAGTGTAATGCCTAAAAAAGTGAACAAGGCTAAACGCCGTATTTCCTGTTATACGACCTTGATGTGCTTAGCTCATTGTTTTGGTGCTAGTCGGTAAGCGCTGGGAATTTCTAGAATAATACATGATCCCTACACACAAGCCGGACAGAGAATAGTGCCACCCCATTTATTAATTTTACAATAAAGTTTTCTTTAACTTTATCTCCCTAAAAGTCGTCAAACCGATTAAAAGATTTTAAACAAGAAAACTGGCAAATAGAATGGAATCGTAACACAAGCTTACCACGGGTCTAGATATTGCTGTGTGAATTGTCTGACTGACTGTGTGTATTGACTGGAAGAGATCGCTCTTTAGCGACAAGGCCGCCCATCGTACGTCTCTTTTTGTGTTTTATTCGTGTGTTTTGTTTTTGGTGTACCTACAATCAATTGTTTTTGTATAATATTATGTTGTCCAGCAATATTTATTTAATCTTACCGATGGCAAGCATTCCCTTCTCGATGCTTCCGGAGAACTCTTTCTTGATGGTCTCTTCGATGTCCTTGCCGGTCAGCGCTTCGTACTCCGCGAAGATCTGCAGAAAAGCAGTTAGTCATCATCAACATCATAATATATAGGTAGGTATATTGGACCTACATCTCTCCAACTCATTTTATGTCTTAGTCTTAGGTGATTTGATATAGGTATAGTAAAACCATTTCTAAAATGAACGCCCCTCATCCGAATTCTGTATTTTTTTTTCTGTGTATTCTGTTTTTCTGTATTTCCTCTCACACGTTGAAATCATCACGGTTTTGTGGAGGGGAGTTCATTTTTAGAATGGTTTTACTATACCTACATAAATAATCGCTTAATGAATATTTTTTAATACGTTTTAGTTTATATTTTTATAGCTTATAGGTACCTACATATTTACATTGACCCTGTTATTTTACTTTAAAAACTATCGTGGTTTGATAAATTCAGATAAACGGGCATTACACGAACCTTTTTGAAACGGTTGGTCAAAATTCAACGTAAAAATGGATCGTGTATTGCCCGTTTATCTCAATATGAATTTACCCTTTTAACTAAATAGGTACCTATTTAAGGAAACACAAGTATTTAGTACCAAAATAACGCAATATATATTATAATCATATTAAATTTTATTGCAGAATTGGTAATAATAAATGTGATTCCTCAAACATTTTATTTAGAATAGATTTCCGCGTAGTAACAGTTACGCCCGAATCTATTTAATAATTTTAATGATCATAATGTAGGTATGCCTATACTTACATTACATTATACATATAATTAGGATGACTAAAACTGCTACTAATTAGTAAAGTAGGTAGAATATGTTCTATATTTACCTATTACTACATTACCTACTCATGAATAATAATGTAAAGTGCCTACAATAGGGTTCCTTAGTACCTAGGTACCTACTGATAACCTAGGTTTCAACTTACGAGTACAAATAGTGTCGATATTTGCATGAGTCTCATGGTCGTCAATCATACATGCACAAAGTGTTTGTACTAGTCAACAGTTATAAATAGTTTTGAATCATAAAACCTTTATCAATTCTCCTTGCATTCAATTCGGATGAGTCAATGAATTAATATACAAATACCTAAAGGAACATTATGAAAGAATATCATCTAAACACTAATTCATCAGTAAGAGAATAAATAAGAATATATTGAATTTACTTCAATCTGATATCAAATAAATTCAACTACCATATTATGCCTCCTTAGTTGTCCTCATCATCAAATGCTGACTTCAAAAATCCTTCTTTATCATGTCTAAGTATAGGTAGGGGGAGGGGGGGCACATTGATTCACGGGGCACATTGGTACAGTTTCTATATCGCAAAACCTATAAACTCTACAGAGTCCGGCACATCACTAGAATGCTCAATGACATTCACAAGAAATACAGTTGTGACACCACTCGCCGCCAGTTTGCCTTCAACGGTCACTAATGTGTTAAAAGTGGTGTGCGCCGCTGCCTACAAAAAATATACGTGAAATGTAATTGTGTCTCAGGAGGATACTCTTTGTTGTTTTTGTTATTATTTGTTACTATAGTTAAGGAAATATAGTTATTATTGTATTTTAAAATGTTTTAGAGTGCAAGATTATTATTATATTTGATAAAATTAATTGTTTCTGGAAAAAGTCCTTTGGGGCACATTGATACGGTAATGTGCGGGGTACATTGATACGTATAATAGGAGAGATAATATAATAGGAAGTACCAATATTATATTTTTATTGACAATATTCAATGAATTGTGTCTGATTACTTAGTAAGTATATAACTAATTATATAATTAAGAAAATAACAGAGAATTAGTCTTGTTCTATGATGATAATATTGTTTTTTGTGATTATATTCCTTAAGTAAGTTAAGAGATTGATTATGGCTAATATGCACTCTTGATCAAAAGTTTTTTGCGAACTCAATCAATAAAATTGTTTTGTTTCTTAATTTTAAGTAATAATTATAGTTTATATTGGGTTTTTAGTCACTTTAAATTTGCATTTCATATAGATTTAAAATACGTATCAAACTGCCCCACCCCATGTATCAAAGTGCCCCACTGGTGGGGCAGAAAGATACAAAAATGATTTTTTATAAAAATCAGTTTAGCTCTATACGTCGCCAGTTTTTGCGTAGCCAAAGTATAAGCTAAAATATCAGCTAATGCACACATCAAAAAAAATATTCAAATTTAATGCTTTATGGTCCTCAGAAAAGAGATTGAATTTTTGTGTATCAATGTGCCCCCCCTCCCCCTATTTTCCATATCACAGATTTTTCAAGCCCTTTTCAGCTTCATATATCGGCCAAGAAAGTGGTCTACCAGTTTTGACAAAGGTTTCTGTGCGATGTAATGATCGATATGTTTGACTTTTCAATCATAATTGAACTGACGAACGAATCACAACCGTAGGGTGGTAGACCACATTTTTGGCTGACTATTACGAGACACCTTGTATATTTTCGGCTTCATATACCTATTACGAGACACCTTGTATATTTTCGGCTTCATTTACTTATTACGAGACACCTTGTATATATTCGGCTTCATTTACCTATTACGAGACACCCTGTACATCGTAAAGTTCCACCAACCTGTCTCAGCTGCTGGTAAGAGCGTGTAATGAGGATGGAGTTGAAGACAGACTCGTCAGTGCCCCACTGTCCCTCGCCGGCGGCGGCCAGGGCTTCGGCGTCGGCCTTCGCAGCGCCTTCGTCCACGCCCTGGTTTTCGTCGCGGTTGGCCATGCAGAGAGACACGCATAGACGCTTGAAGTGTCCTGAGGTGTCTCCCTTCAGGTCGGACTCCAGGCTCTTGTTGTACACTGGAAGAATACTCTGTTTTAAAACTAAATAGGTTCTTGACGTTTACTCTGTTTATTAGAAAGGTAAGGCCTAATATCACCACTCTCTGATTGTTAGTTTAACATCCCATTTAAGTATATTAACAGTCCATCAATATACATAAACTGTCCGTAATTAAACATAACGGGATGTTAAACTAACAGAGAGTGGTGAAATTAGGCCTAAATGAGTCAATCACTATAAAACATAAGGTAATACTCTGTTTACGTTTCTGGTTCCCTCGTTAGATAATTATTATGTGATGCCGTGTATACTTTACGAATAGCAAAGGGTTTATTATATTTTTTGAAATTTCGTGGCATAGGCACTCTTACAAAAGAATTATTTTTAAGCAGAGATATATTTAGATAAAGAAACTAGATGTTCTTATGAATATTAAAATAAAATTACCTACAAAAGTACCTATCTAGCTATGAGTTTTGATAATTACTATTGAAAGCCATTCCAGTCACGAACTCTGGCGATATCAAAATGCTAATAAACTAATAACTTGATGTCCATGAGTCAGAAATGTATTATAATGACCATAATAATGACTATAATGGCAATTTGACGTAAGAAATGATATCAATATTGATAAAAAATATTGATTGCGTGAGAAACGTGCCTATCATTTCTAAATAAAGAATGCCCTTAAACAAAGAGCTTACCATCGCTATATAACACGTAAGCTGTAAAAATAGCTCGTTAACTATGAGACTAAAAGTTAGAAGAATAAATTAGAATTGGAGATAAAAATAACCTAATGTAAGTGCGGGAAAACTGGGAAAGCTTAGTTTTCAAAAAAGGAAAAAAATCCAGTGCTCTTCATTCAACAACGTTCTTCATTTAAACGCAGAAGAATTTGACAGAAACAGTTATAACCACAGATTAAAATCTATGGCCATAAACTAGGTTGAATGACTTACGCTGCTCATAAAACGCGGAGATGGTGCGGATGCCGTAGTTTGAGAGCGTGCAGAGGATCTCAATGATGGCTTCCTCGTCCGTGCCCATCCCAGCGACGGCGTTGTGCAGCTCCTTGGCGTAGAAGTGCGGCAGGGGCGTCATCAGGGCGATGATGACACTCTCTAAGTTACCGCCAAGCTCGCTCTTCAGCTCGGAGATCAGGTCCTGTGTGGAAAGGATGTTATTAATCTTCGTATCATCTTATTTAAGCTAAGTTGCTTGCTGCTTGTCATATGCTGAGTTGACTCTTGTTTGCCGCGGCACATGGCAGTATCATGGGTACAGGTACAGTATAGTAAACTGAAGTAGCTAAATATATAGTGGAAGGTGTTTACACTCCCTAGGTACTACTCCCCTCATGTATTAAACATGAGTAATACCCGTTGTTATAAAATAAATAGTAGGTATCCAAATTTCTACATTAGTTTTCTTCTGTGTCTAGTTTTAAGTTTCTCTAATTGTAACTTGGTAAATTGTGTCTTGGCAAATAAAATATTTATACCTAGTGCAAAGCACTACATGGCATTATTTATATACGATATTGTAAGTTGTTCGATTTTGCATCATTCAGTTCAAGCCACAAACCACAAAATATCATTTGACAAACAGTGACTGGTTAACAATATTGGTAGAACAAATTGATGCATTGGTCTTAAATAACAATAGAGATATTACTAAGTTAAACAGTATGACCTTTAACTTTGTTATGGCGCACCATAAAAAAATCGAATCTAAACATCTTGGTCAACAACTTTGAAGTTTTTCTTTCCATCCTCAGGTTGTCTGGAAGAAATTGCTTTAAGCAATAAGACCGCCCATTACACATACGTTTTTGTAGTTTTTAGTTTTTTATGTACCTAAATATTTTTTATTGGTATCTTATCTTATCTTTGAAATGAAATTTTACATTTGAAGATTTTGAAGATACATCTTCAGTAAAATTCATAGTTTCATTATTCAATATTAATAAAACAATTCAATAATATAACTGTTTGTTCCCTAAATAAAATAAAATAAATTTAGAGGCCCAAAATTATTAATGTACTTATTCCATTCCAACTCGCACAATACTTTACGATCACCGATACAATCATACTGGTACGCCAATTGGATAAACTGTGCAAATTGAAATACTTATTTGCTATGAAGGTCAGCCATTGTCCATAGTGCAGCTCACAAAACAATCAATAACTAACGTATCTACTTATGAGTCTGGTAAAAATTGGCTATCGAAAATGTATGGAGATTAAGTTATTCATTTTACTAGGGTGCTTTTTCGTAAAAACTATCTACCAAGTCAGTGGGAAGTACAAAGCATTATCTATAAGTAGGTACCCAAAATAATGTTTTATCTTATCAAAGTTTACCTGTCATTTACCCTGCATGCACTGAATGTAAACAACAAATGATAAGATCTAAGAATGTACCAATTAGGCACCTCGTTATCTTATATTGCTCCGTTCAAAAATATTGTTTTTGTTAGAAAACTAACATAACTCATACAGCACATACATAAAATTTATCCAGAGTCAAATAGACATATTAACATATTATTGGAATAGGTAATTCAGTGGTAAAACCGTTTTAGATAATTGTGTATTTTTTTCAGTTTAATTTAAACTTAGGAATTCCCAACTGATAACCTTGTCCAACAATATCTGAATCATTGGCATAAGGAAACTTTGACGAATCTTAACAAGTGAATCAACGATGACTAAGGACCGGAGGTTATTGAAAGCGAGGTCGAAGAATCAAGTAAGTAGATAATTTTGACCGTGTTACTAACTACTGCCTAAAATGTAGGTAATGTAAACTTTAATTATGTTAATCACTAGCCATTAGGGATTGCATCATCGCTTTAAAAAGTTGTTTACTTGAGTAGGTGCTTCATTTTTGTCTAAATATTTGATCTTTCATATATCTGGATGATGAAGATAGCAAGATAAGACAAACGGTTGAAAACTTGTTGCAAGTTTTAGATATATTAAATTGTTAATCATTCTAATATCAATCATACAGAAAATAAAAAACACAACAAAAACCACGAAAGTAGAATCATCATAGAGTTACCTACCTACAGCAATAATAGTCTCATATTTTCTCTGCGACTGCGACCCTGGCTTCTACGTGATTTTATCTTTACCATTAAGATTATGGCATTTAATGCATCCAACCACGCTGTACAATAATTATATTGAAGATAATTGAGTACCTATTAAAAGTATTATTGAGTCTCCAACATGAGTAGGGCATCATTACTAACTACTGTCGGTTCTAAGTCTAATTAATTAGTCTATCGTTCTTACGGAAGACCAGCGTGAGCTTTCCCAGGAGCTTGCACAATACGTTTTGCAGCGACAAACATTATGCAGGATCTTTGATTATGTGTATGTATGTTTCTGTTGCAAATAATTTTATTTTATTTCTTACATTTATTTAGAAGCTTACCTTGCCATAGTTGGTCTTGAAAGTCTCAGCGATCTCCAAACGCTGCACAATCCCGCGGCGACACAGCACGTCGATGATGGCCTTCTCATCGGTACCGAAGCCCTTCATGGCCTTGCGAAGCGTCTCAGCGTCCGCGGCCGGGTCGAAGGGCTCCGCCGGGTACACCGTCGGCGTGCACTGGGACAAACATTTACATATTATAGAGCAACCAACAGAAGATACACCTTAACAAGTAATTGGCATGAATTATATGACAAATTTTTGTTTCTTTGCTCTCTCTACATAAAAAGGTTGTATGGAATCGCTCTTTAGCGATAAGGCCGCCCATTGTACTTGTTTTATTTGTTATTTTTGTTTCTGTGTTTTGGTGTACAATAAAGTGTTTTTGTATTTTTATTTGTAGTATACCACTAGTGGGGAGTAAAATGGTAGGTACTGGCGGAAGAACAGCGTTGGTCGCTTGTATCTAGGTATACTGGTAACCAACTCAATGCTGAGTCAGTGACCTTTTCACTATGGTTTACAAGCTGCAAAAAACCTACTCGTAAATGATTGTAAAATTCATCTTTGAAAAACATAATGTAACCCAAACATTTTGAATAAAGATACCTATTTTGTTTTGTATTTATTAAAGGGCAACCAACAGAAGATACACGTAATTGGCATACATTTGTTTTATGACAATTGCTCTAAGTGGGGAGTAAGTGGGGGTTGATGAACCCAGTTCGTACCTATACCTACAGTGCACAGAACGACGCCGCTGCCCTGGTTTATAAATCCTTTAGTAAGTTTTATGAATACCGCGGTTAGAGATGAGGGTAGATTAAATAAGACTATTTGGGAGATTTTTTAAATACATACCTTATATTCTTGACAATTAGCGGTTAGGTAATGCTTGTTATTTATAGTGTAGGGTAGGTACCTATTTTTTGTAAGGCAACCTAAGAAACTAGACCTTAAATACCAAGGTAACTAATTTACTTATGAAAGTTTGAGACTAGGTACATCATTATTGAACCATTCCACCATCAAATCCACTTCTCTATATTACCTACCTATATTATTTAAAATTTTAAAGTAACTAAGTGTGGGTATTAAAAGTAGGAGTTGTAGTCGTTCTCACAGTCTCTGACATAATAACTAATGCTCTGACCTTGACATCTGCGTGTCGGTCAAAAAAACAGTCGAGTCTGTGCACTGAACAAGCGCTCGAATTCTAGGAAACATTCGCAACCAAAATGTGATGATGTCAGACAAAATGGAAGCGTATTTAGGTATTGGTTTTCGCCCTTTCCGCTCCCTCGATCCCTCGTGACCTTGGCACAATTGAGGGCTTTAGGGATAGGGGAAGTTCCCATAAAGATGTCATTGGGCGTGGCGTAAGATTAGTTCTAAACAATTAAGTCATCCAGTTATTGCAAATAGTCTGACTAATCGAAGCTGTAATGGCTAGCAGTTTAACCTGAGTTATTTAGGTTAAGATGACTCAAGTTAACTTACTCAGCTTACGATAGCGAGGTTTGTTCAAAACTGAATCTTTTGAGTAAAAGTTTAGTTCTTTAGATTTACAGTTACAGGTAAACTCACCAAGCCACTTCCAACATCACAATTAACGATGACATCACCAGTCTAAAAGTTAAGCTACGTAGGTAGAAATTAAAGTAAAACTCACCTTGTATGGGTAGTACTGTTGTCCGCTCATTTTGAGATTCCTGGAGAACGAAAAATTGTTAAACTTCCACGTAATACTAAAAATACTCTCTCAACCGGCTTCTAACAATTACCAACGCAACGTGGGACCGGCATAAAATTTACATTACGTTCCCATTGGACTGCATATCGTTTAATTATTGAACTGATTATGTATAAATACATTAGAATTACATTATAAATTTATAATAACGTATAAAAGTAATAAAAATGGAAATTTACCTAGTTTTATATTGTATAGTACGAGACACACCCAACACGCACGGCGCGGTCTTTGAAATAAGCAGTCACTGGCTGTAACCGGTCGAACTCACCGCATTTTGTTTTCCGTCTCCTTCACCCGTGAATCATCAACTTTGGCTCGCTTCTAATTTCGGGTAGATTGTATCCAACTAGTAGTACCAGGAAAACTTCTACCTACATTCCTAAAAATTGGGATCGTTCCTTAGTAATAGGAGGATTATAATTCAGCTCGAATAACCAGGTTGTTTTTAGGCAATTTTAACAACTAAAATTTCAATTTTTTTGTAAATAAAAGCGAGTTCCTAGGTTCCTACTGAGTTCCTAGGTACTTACTACTTTATCACAAAGCATGTGTGAGAATCAGCAAAGCCACGGGTGAAACTCTAGGCTTGTGGTCCTTCAAGTTTTTAGCTAGGAATGTTTTTCGCCCATTTTGGACCCCTATAACTTCGTTGTGAATACAAAAAAATTACATAGTTATAAAAAAATAGAAGCCTGAATTTTGCCAACTTATTTTTGCTCAAACAACGTTTCGATTAAATTTTATCATCGTAGTAAGCACGTTACGGCACCTAATTTGAATTGTTTTAGAAATTGTTGAGTACCCCTGCGCTAGTAGGGTGAACTCATCTAATTTCGTGATAAAGGCATTTGAGTAATAAAATACCAATAAATTATTAATTATTTTTATTCAGGCTTCGCATGAGTTTCAATCAGTCTTTTATCAGTAATATAGGCACATTAAATCACAGTTTTTTCTAAAAACTTTAAAGTTATATCAAATTTTCTAAAGCAAGTCAACTTGCCTAATTCCGTGTTGACCTCTTTAAGTCCGTGATACCTACTACTTTAACTCCGTTATATCGGAATTAGGCAAGTTAACTTATTTTTGTTGTACAAAATTAAAATCATGGAATCTTAAACTCCTTAGAAGCTTTCTATACTGTCATTGTTGAACTCAAAACATTTTCGACGGCGGTTTTGATATCAGACTCCGAATATTTTCGGTTCTTTTTGTCCTCCATGAAATCTGAAAGTAAACAAGCAAATTATAATAATAATTACATACCTGTTAAGATTTTAGCGTCTATTTAAATTTGCAGTTCGTTTGAATAAAACAAATACTGCAAAATTTGGCAATAAAACTACTCACGTAATTACGATAGCAAAATATATAATATAGGCTCAAAGTCATCATTTTAATTGAGACAAGATGAAACTAATCAAATAACATCAAACTTGTCTACTAATCTCAAAATAAGTCAATGCTTTCAGTGAAAACCACAAATAATTGTATATAACTACTCTAATTCTGTGATAGCACAAAAACCACTCAACCGCTAATATTTTTGACGTACAAAATAAGCTCTAACACTAAAACGACGCAGAACTACGACGATTTTTTTACTGCCACATCAAGGAAATATCATCTACAATTCATTATAATAGAAAGAAGCTAAGAAATCGGTTAAATACTTACATAAATAGAGCAAAGTTCGCCACCAATTCACAAACACTGCCGAAACCGGCGAGATTTGCGCGCGGACTGACAAAACCGTTCGTTCGTTGTTACTATCTCGCTCACTCGAGCGTCCCCAAACTTTACAGACGAATGTGAACATTATTACAGAGGCATAAGGTTGTATTTCCAGTCATTGATTTCGCTCGTACAGGCCTATGGTAGAGCTCAAACCAAATACCACTGAATTAGGCGAGTCACGAAATTAGATGAGTTCACCCTACACAAGTTGCGGATGACATCATCGGCTGAGCGACGCCTCCGTCTACCGATCGGTGAAAAAATCATTGATCTCTTTAACTTACCATGATAGAGGCAACTTGCTGAAATACCACCTACTGAAAATATACATAGTAAAGAATGAAGATCCATAAGTTTGAATTATGTGGATATTAGTTTAAAGCTCTATAAAGTACCTATATTAGTTTTAAGCGCTTGTTACTTTTATTGAAACGGGGAATTATTAATATTATACAATCTTATGTAGGTTAGGTACCCTTGCCGTAAATAAAAGAAGGGTTTAAATACAAACTTATTTAGATAACCGGTTGAAATTTAAAATGTTTATCTGTGGCACCATAAAACATTAACTGGTGGACCGATTTGAAAGATTTTTCTATTCTTTTGAATGAAAGCCGTTTTATTTTTGAGCGGTGTGCCAACCAAAATTTAATTATAGTACCCACACCTAAAGTAGGCTTTATAAATATTTTACATTACATATCGACCTAAACGTATTATTTAAAATTTATTTGATTTATGTTCTTACATACAAAGGTTCTACTAACATTCATGATCTATCCAACATGACGGTCAAGTGTGAGCTTGGTGGGACCACGAAAAAGTTTTGACCCACCGGTGGGACATCACAGTGGGACCACGGTTCCGTAGTCCATAATTCCACTCATGTCATTGTATAAAAATAGTGACAAAATCACCATCCAATTAAGTTTCTAATGACTGCTTTAGCGTCATATCTTATTCACGATTGAGATTACAGGAAATAGTGAATCATCACTCTAGACATCGTGCACAGCCAGCGTAACATCGACGTTACGTTTTACGGAAGTAGTGAATATGTATGATTGCTTTGTTATGACTGTGCTGTGGAAAGATTAAGTATGGTACTCGTATGTCTCATGAGATGAATAATAACGATTCAGATACTCTTTAAAGTTTTGACGACCTCTGTGGCGCAGCGGGTGAAGGTCTGCCTGCGACGGAAGAGGTTGCAGGTTCGATTCCCTTCTCAAAACAAAAATTTGTTCGATCTGCAGATATTTCTTCTTATTGTCTGGGTGTATATAATAAAAATATCTATCTATGTATGTCTAATAAATGTATAGTATATCAGAAATCTAGCACTAGCTACTCACATACGGTATTACACGATAGTTTTATTCGACTATCGAATAATACTGTATGTGAGTACTGAGCTTAACACAAGCTTCGAGCTTACCACGGGGCTAGATGTTGCTGTGTGAATTATCCAGCAATATTGATACATTCCTAATTCCTCATAAAATAATCATAATTGCTAAAATAATAAGGTAACTGTATATAAAACATGATTTATTCGCGTAATACATTTTAATTGGAAATACATTGATGGCAGGCCACCATTGTGACAGATACAACATATTATATAAATACAATATTACATTATGTTTAGTCTTCCAGGAAGAAATATTGTCCAGCCCGTTTTTGTTCTATATCCTGTAACAAAAATAATATTTAGAGATCTAATTTACACACCGTTGTCGCAAATTTTTGTAAACTATTTATAAATATATTACTAATATAAATGTACAGAATCACTAGATATTCGTCGGACCTATATACACACACACTGCGCCTAATTATAATCATAAATATAACAGAATTAAAGTGGATGTTAATAAACTTTTTAAACTATCTTCGTTTTTAACAATGTCTTATCATGTCCTCTAACATGGTGAAGATGACTAAAATAATTATGAAATGTGGTAAAATAATATTAAGGTCAAATTGAGCTGTACTTTCATATCCAGGCGCACACTTCTGGATTTTCAAAAAAATATATGTGCGCTTTGAAAACACGTGCTTTAACGGTGAAAGAAAACATCGTAAGGAAACCGGCTTGTTCTGAGAACTTTGAAAAATTTGAAGGACATTTGTCCATTCACCAACCTGCAGTTGGCCAGAGTGGTGAGATAAGGCCTAATCTCTCACTGAGTGCCAGAGAAGAGATTTCCCTCTCTTTCCCTCCACTATGCCAACGTCGCATCGTTTTGTCGTGAAAGATCATTTTCATTTTCAATCATTTTTTTTCATTTGCCGTGAAAGATGCTCGAAACACTTTCTACACACTACTTTCTTACACTTTCGTATTTGTAATACGAGTATTACTGTCCAACTGCTGGGCAAAGGCCTCCAATTTTTCCTTCCACTCTTTCCGTTCTAGCGCTCCCCAGACCAGGATGTATTCATCATCATCATCATCATTTCAGCCATTGAATGTCCACTGCTCGACATAGGCTTTATGACCTCCAGTTATTACAGTTGGATGCAAGTTGCATCAACCGTGAACCAGCAGCTTTTATAAGATCATTTGCCCACCTTGTTGGTGGACGTCCGACGCTGAGTTAGAGAGTATCTAGAACATTTAGAGAGTATTATGTATGTATGTATAATATAAAGACATTCTCACCTTAACAGAAGAGTGCTTGTTTATCCTGGGCCTAAAGTTGTTGGGATCTCTCCGGAAGGTGATGCCCAACAGCTCTAAGAACTTGTTCATGCCGTTGAGCAGCGACTGCGGCGCGTGCGCGGTCGCGTTGGAGGAGGGCGTGCCTTCGAACACAATGACGCGGTCGGCCAGGTACGTGGCCATTATGAAGTCGTGCTCCACTACGAAGCCGGTGCGCTTGGCGTGGAGAATGAATCTGTAAAATAATATAATTTTATAATATAATTTATTTTATTTTATAATCTTGTAATGTTTTGTTTGTTTTGCTGTACAATAAAGTGTGTAAATTGTGTTAAGTTTTGTATTTGTATAATGTTAACATAACAGACAACTTGAAATTAGGTATTCATTATGGCATGGTAACTTAATACTAAAAAAACAGATTTTACATGAAAAACAACATAAAATAAAACATACATGTATATTTAGTATCTATGTACAAAATATGAAATTACATGGAATATATACACTACAGGTCTAGATGTTGAAAAGTAAGTGTAAAAAAAATCCATAGTTGCGCAACGGGGTTTGAACCCAGAACCTTTGGAATGAAAGCCGAGTGTGCTCCCACTTAGCCAACACGACTCTTAGACAGCTCTTTGGTGTAATATTATTATTATTATTATTATTTTATTATAGACGAGCAGCTTAGATGCTGATGTGTCTATGTCACAGTGTTGGAAGGTACAGTCATTGTTTATTTCTTGTCATCTGTAGTTTATTTGTGCGTAACCAGTGGTCGAGTCTGTTTTTAAAGCAGTTTGTAGAGCTAGCTGTCACAACTTCTTCAGGTAGTCCGTTCCAATTCTGAACGACTCTGTTGGAAAGGAAATGATGTGCAGAGAGAGTGTTCGTATTCGCCCGGATTATTCTGAGACTGTGTCCACGGGCCGATTTTGTTGGGTGATGCAGAACGAATATGTCTTTAATGTTTGGTAAATTGTAAAAATTTTTCAATATTTTATAAGTCTCAATGAGATCACCACGAAGGCGTCTTTCCTCTAGAGTAGTGAGGTGCAGTACTTTCAGTCTGTCTTCATAGGACATTCGACGGAGGCTCATGGGCATTTTTGTAGCTCTTCTCTGTACGCTCTCTAAAAGATCTATGTCCTTTTGGAAGTAGGGACTCCAAATTTGAAAACCATATTCCAAAAGGGGTCGAATGTAGGTCTTGTATATTTTTCGGAAAACATCTACTGTTAGGGTTTGAAATGCTCTCCTTATAACATATATAAAGGAGTTAGCCTTTTTAACAATGCACATAATATGCTCTTCCCATTTAAGATTGGATGCTATCTTGACACCTAGGTCCTTTTGAAAGTTAACTGAAGCTAGCGGGAGACCATCTAGCTAGATGATAATAAGTTTTAGGATTATTATTACCCAGATGAAGAACTTTACACTTAGATATGTTCAGTTTAATGATCCAATATGTATAACAATGAACCCTTACTTCCCTTGGTCACACCATCACAAGTGAACAGCTGGGCCGATTTAGGTGCTATGGTTTTAAAATAGTCATAGTAGCCCAGGGAAAGTTTTAAAAGGTGAGAAAACACGGGAACAAAGCTGCCGAAGCTTTGGGTGGGTTAGTAAAACAGATAAATAACCTTTTTATGACTTTAGCTGCAACCAGACGTTGTTCAGAGTCTAAGTAGGCCGAGGGCTCGTCGACCAGGTACACATCGGCCGGCTTGCCGAGGCAGAGCACCAGCGCCACTCGCTGCAACTCTCCTCCAGAGAGGTTCTGCACCTCCTGGTCCATTATCTCTTCAATCTTCATGGGCTTCATTACGTCAGTTATGAACTGGAAATATATTAGTATGATTTTAATGTTATACAAAAATATTGTAAAGCAACACAAGGTTATGGGTATAATCATAAATACATAGCATAACTTGTATTATGTATGTGTAACTTGTGTATGTGTAATGGATACATTTTATTATGCATAGTAACACAAAAAACATATCTGCAGATTATCATACAAACATTTTCAAACCAGCAACATTCTGTGCCGCATGTGGACATCTACCTATTGCGCCAAAGAGGTTGTCAATTTAATTTTTCCCTATCTCAAGAATGGCTGCGGTAACAATTCAATTTCTATTATAAAATATTTATTATTGAATGAATTTTAGAGTAGTACAATTTATATTTGATAACAAATACTGAAATTTTAGAATAATGAACATTGGACTCATTAATACCTGTTCTATTTATTCATTAACTTTTCCTTCCTGGAAGGATTAACTGATAGTTATTCCTGTAATGTGTACACTCTCTCAAAGTTCATCATTATGACAATCTTTAATACTTCCCTACTACTGAGTAAGAGTCTCCATAATAGAATCCATTTAAGGCTCCCCCTCAAGGGTTTCATAATCACCAAGTATACTAGGAACATTGATTATTGGTATCCCAGACATACAAAACTAACACTAGTTACACTGTTCATTTTGAGAAATCGAGACAGAAATGTCAGATATATTTAATATCATTTATTTAAGGTGAGTAATTCTAGATTTGTTACACCACAAGTTAGTTTCTTACAATAATAAAATCTTTATTTACCTGAGGATGCACATAGGCATCTCTAATTTTATCATGAAGTAAGCTTCGCACCAGCCCTTGAGATTTGGGAGATATTTTCTGCGGCTTATAACTAATGTGAAGTTGAGGCAGTTGGCCTGAACCTGTAAACAAAGATATATTTCATTATAGTGTAATATAATAACTGGCAATTTACAATAAAACCAATGAAGGTGGTGTGTCCTCCTTTATTCTGATAAAAATAGATAAATAAGAAGTAGTTTAACTTTAGTATTTATATTGTGTTGTGAAATGAAAACATTTACAACACTTTGACATAAAAATAAACAATTACCATCAGGGACTAGGGAAGATTCTGCATGTTTCAAACACTTTTGAAAAACTGGATGAAAAAATAAATCAAATAATTCAGTTCGTGCCATTGTATAGCAATTTTCTAAATAAATATTCACTAAAGAGAGCACCTAAAATTACACATACACAACTATAACCTCAATTTCTTGTAAACGTCTACATGATAACTTTTTTCAGCGAACTCTGACTATTTAGTTCAATAACATGAAGTACATGTGTATTTCAAATGAAATTTCGATATAACTATCGGTATTTTTTCGCAACAAACACTTTTTTGCAACAGAGCAGCCATTTGACGTTTTTTGACACTTCCATGAAATGTGACAACTTCTTGACAGCTCTGACACTAAAGGCAGTGTTGCCATAAATTTGTTCTACCTAATAGTGATGTACGACAAATCGATATTATAATCGGAATCGTAGACTATCTCTAGATGTACTGACGGAACAATAAGGTTGCTTGTAAAATTAGTATGCTTACCATCTTCAGGTTCCAAGTTACCGGCCAACATTCTAATGAATGTAGTTTTGCCTGTACCGTTTTCTCCAAGCAGTACCAAAATCTCAGAATCTGAGAATTCCCCTGACTTTACATGGAGGCTGAAATCACCCATTTTCTTGGTCATCTCTGGGTACTCATAGTGGTTCATTCTCTTGATCTGTTAGAAGAAATAAATTGATTTAACAAAACTTTTATAGTTAAGTGTATGATTCCATTTTCGTGTACATAAATTTAAAATTGCTTACCTCCTCTTCTGTTGCAGATTCTGCTACTTTGAACACCAGCGATTCAGTCCTAAATCTCATGTTTTCAGTAGGCACAAAACCATCAAGGAATATATTAATACCTGAAACAAATAAGGTAATTAATTCACAAAGAATGACTTGACATTTAAGCTGGTCAGTAATGCAAATAGTTACCTTCTCTCACGGAGAAAGGCATAGTCACAACACCATAAGCTCCAGGCAATCCATAAAGACAGCAAATGAAGTCTGATAGATAGTCCAAAACTGACAAGTCATGCTCCACCACTATGATAAACCTGAAACAAAAGCATACTTTAGGTTTCTTCATAGTACAGCCACAGAACTTAATACAATTACGTACAGATAAGCTGGGCATTTTCAGTAAAATACATACATGTAGTCTTTACAAAATCAATAAAAGCTCATTTTGACCCAATTTTGACTCGTTTATTACTCTCACAATCATTGCATCGCATCTAAACTGTTTGTACATAATTATAATAATTTTTTATATTTTTTACTCTTACTTGTCAGGATGAATGAGAGATCGGATTGTGCGGGCAGCATTCAGTCTCTGCTTCACATCCAGGTAAGATGAAGGTTCATCAAACATGAAAATATCACCATTTTGGATGCACACCATAGCAATGGCAAAGCGTTGGAGCTCTCCACCAGACAAGGCTGCGATCTCACGGTCACGGATATGGGAGAGATCTGAAAATAATCTCCTCTCAGTAAATTTTATATTATTTATAACAAAAACATAATTAACCTAATTGAATTAAATGTAAGATACAAATAGAGGAGTCCTAGCAAATTCTGTGCTTTGGATGGTCTACTATCACACGGTCAAGGCCTGAAAGAAATCCAGCCATGGATTATAATGATTTTGAAACAATTACAAGAGTAAAGTACCAACCTAATATTGTTGAAAATTAAAATAGAAATAACTTACCCAACATTCTGCATATTTCTTTTTGATTCTTAGTCTCATCCTTCTTATCCAAAAGTTGGCCGACAGTTCCCTTCACTGCCTTTGGAATTTGATCCACATACTGAGGCTTGATCAGAGCCTTCAAATCATCCTCGAGGATCTTAGTGAAGTAGTTCTGCAGCTCAGAACCACGGAAATGAGACAAAATCTCCGACCAGTCTGGAGGGTCCTGGAATAAAACATTTATATATTGATTGGTTGTAGTATGAATATTGAATTTATTGAGAATCTGACTCAATTATACTATTTAATATTTAAATTTACTTTCAACCAGGTTAAAAAAACACAGCAATCAGGTTGATTTCTAAAATGTACTTAATACAAAATTACATATTCATTTTATACTTACAGTAAAACGACCCAAATTGGGCTTTTGTTTTCCAGCAAGGATTTTAAGTGCAGTTGACTTTCCAATACCGTTTTGTCCCACCAGACCAAGCACTTCACCGGGACGAGGGATCGGGAGACGATGGAGCTTGAAGGAGTTCTTTGAGTAACGGTGAGTAGTATGCTTCTCCAGATTTGATGGGATGTTAATAATAGTGATTGCATCAAAGGGACATTTCTGTAATAAACATATGGATTAATACTCATAATGGACTGTCAAGAATTTTGTTTGATTATAAATAATGTTTTACCTTGACACATATACCACATCCAATACATAGCTCTTCGGATATAGTGGCAATCTTATCGTTGGGAGTCACCTCAATACAGAGCTTGCCCATACGCACCACAGGGCAGCTCTTCTTACATTCCTGCCTACATCTTTTCGGTTTGCAGCGATCAGCGTTTACAATAGCAATACGCGTGAGCTTATCAGTCTCCTCATGATCCCGTCTTCGAGACATAACTGCACAACAAATAAATTAATTAGTTTTCACACAGAACTTCTTTTTATTTCACTTTGGAACAATATGTGGCATCAATTTGACTTCGATAACATAACCTCAATCAGAATACAATATGGGTAGCATTTTATTGGTTATTTGAAGTGTAGAACTATTAGACAGATAATAAATGGAAACAGTTATTAAATTGGAATAAATACCTGATAAAAGAGAGCGAACGTGGCCAACTTTTGCCGACGTTCGCGTGTCCTTTTATCAAGAAATGTCAAAAGGAACGACCGCGGACCAATCCAACCAACAATCAAGCTGACTTTCGGACTTTGCTTGCTATGTTGACAGTCAGTAGTGACAATTTATGAATTTATCTCTTAGATTTATCTCAAGATTGACATAATCGTTCAAAAACAAAAGATTTTTCTCATATAACATATGAGTACATAGTAGTACTTAGTAATCTTAAAATTAGTTTTATTTATTATCATATAAAACTAGGAGACATGGATATCCATAGCTTTTATAGATACCTACTGTAATAAGCATACATTGTTATTTAAAAATTTACTGTCCAACAATATTATTTATATTTAAGAAGAACTAAATATTTTTTTCATAAAATTACAAATATTTTCAGGCACAGAGAGCATTGAAAATTTCTTTTGTAGCAATTAACATGGGTTAAATAACAGCAGGAATTAATTAACATGAGTGTATGTACCATATTATTAAAAATTAAAAAAAAATCTTTCTGATTATTGTACCTTGAACGTTTCTGAACTAATCTATTTGAAGTTCGTCGCAATCTCAGTCGCAACATTATTTTTTATTGCCAGCAGTAAATAAATAATTTCGAGTAAAATTATTTTAATCGAGTCCCGAACTCCGAACCGAACCATTATACAAGCACGTCAAGCAAAGCACTACCCTAGCAAAAGCAATTTTCATTGATTTTGTTTTGGTCCTGAATCCTGAACTGAAGTTCTGAAAAAAATATCGGTCAGGCTCAGGAAGAAGTATTATCAGTCTTCACCACAGAACAAATATACTCTAACGAGGTCTTCACGCAAGTTTTTATTTAATTTTCGTTTGAGTCAAAACTGTTCACATAGTAGGTATCTATTAAACGAATTTTCTGATCTATCTACCGTCTCCACATAGGTATTGAGAACTCAGGCTGGTGCTTGCAGGTTTTTTTAATTGTCTATAGAAGTCGGATATTTGAAGTGTTTTTCGATGTCTCCAGCTTTATTGCGTACAAGGGTAAGAGCTGATACTAAAACAAATAATAGTGTTACATCTTAATGTTGTTTGTTTTTTGTGTAAATCTAAATTATGTATAAGTACTGCTTGATGGTCGCCTGTTGCTTCGCTCGCCAAACTTTATTCTGTATTCATTTATTTGCACACATTATAAAAACATGAGATTCATTCATGCACCTTGTATTAAGGTCCGCAGTTGAAGGGTTAAAAGGTATACAGCAAACTTGCTTAACAAATTTCAGTGGGTCAAATCGTGCTTAATTTATATCAGAGATTTTAAGATTACATTATTAAATAATATGACATGTTGTTTAAGTTATCCTTATTTTGTCCTCCTATTATGTTTTTTAACTCAATTCCTAAATGGAAGAACCACAAATACAATATCCATTTTTGGATTGTAGGCCAGCTAGCCAGCCTTACTCCCGATGACTTGAGTTAGACCTTTGAATATTGCTGGCAATTCACACAGCAACATCTAGCTAGCCCTGTGTGGTAAGCTTGAAGCTTCTGTTTATTTACTAGATATCTGATAGAATTAATACAATGCACTAAATTAATAAACGAAATTAAGAAAACACCCAAACCAACTGTAACAAATATCTGAAGATACCAACATCCAGCGTTGGTATACAACATGCAGCCTTCTGTTTTGTAGGCAGAGCTTGGCATGCTGTATCTCAGTCTGTCAGAAATCTGCATTTACTTTTCAGCATATCTGTGGATACTGAAATGGTTTACTGCATCTATAAAACAGCTGACTCATCTCTTTTTACTCTTACATTTTCTTGTCTATGAATATTTGTTAATACTTCTTAATCTTTTCCAGAAAATGCTGGAGGTGGCAGTAGATAGCCTGGACTCAGCTGTAAACGCCATAAATGGAGGAGCAGATGAACTGGAGCTTTGCAGCTATCTCACTGATGGAGGACTCACTCCCTCCATAGGACTTGTGAAAGCTGTGCAGAAACTGGTAAGAATTATTATAAGATAAAACCTCATTTATAAGACTGAAAGTATCTTCGCAGCATAATCAGGCGTCAGTATACAAAACCTGTTAATAACGTCTCATGCCAACTATCTTTGGTTTACAATGTTTTCCATGACCATTTGATGACCTTGTTAAAAACGCATATTAAGTATTTGAGAATACAAAACTATGATTTGAACCCATATTATGTTTGGAGAGTCTAGCGTCTTTATCAAGCCAACACGATTTAATTGGATATCACACCTGTATTTACCTATCACTAACAGTGCCCAAGACACCATGTTTGTTTACACAGCCCTGCAGGCTTCTCCGCCGAGTGTAGGCACTGAGTTTGTTATTATGAATGTACTTACACTATTTAACTGCCTCTCTCTAATGTATGCAGGTAGAAGATCAAGGTTACAACTGCCGCACAAAAATCAACGTAACCATCCGATGCCGCGGCGGAGACGACTTCCTCTACTCTGAGGCAGAAATGACCACAATGCTTCGTGACGTCAAATTCTTCAAAGAACTCAACGTAGACGGCTTTGTCTTTGGAGCTCTCACAGAAAACCTCGACATAGACGAACACAAAGCGATGAAAGTTCTAGCCATAGCCAGCCCCAAGAATGTTACCTTCAGCAGAGCATTCGACCATGTCCGTGAGTTCAAGAAAGCTGCTCATGTTCTCGTAGGATTAGGCTTTCACAGAGTTCACACTGCAGGCTTACGCGAAAACGTCAACCAACCAGGAGCTATCAAGAACCTATCTTACTTAGCTACTCGGTACAGTGCCAGTGAACTAAGTATTATGCCGGGGGGTGGGGTTAGCCCGGACAATGTGGGATGTTTTGTCAACATGGGCTGCAATATTATCCATGCTACTTGTAGGTCTGTGAAACAGCTGCCAAAGCAGCCTCCGAGAGAATTTAGTCTGGGTGTAACAAATGTTATCTATGAAGCTGATGAAGAAATTGTGAGGGAATTGAGAGATTCAATTGATCAGGCCGTGCAAGAAAGGGATAAGGATGATGATGAAGAATATCAGTAAATAAAAAAAGAGACCAACATTGGTAAATGACGGCCTCTACTAAAAGCTGAATTAGATGTCTTTTTGCTCTGAGTGTGATAAATCTGTTAGTTGTCCCTTTTAAAAAAATATTGATGTACTTGTAGGTATATAATGAAGTAAAAAGTGATGTTATTGTAAATATTTCTATTTTAATAGTAAGTACTAAGTACTGTTTGTTGTATTAAATATATTTTATAATAGATTTTAATATTATGTATAATAGACTAGATATTGTGCCGAGTTTAAACATTTATGTATGTGTACTTAATTATTACTAGTTTTTAATATTTCATATTAATGACATCTTGCCAACATGGCGGGTGAATATGAATGTCTATCTACAACTTAGTAAGTTGCGGGAAATCCCGCGCTAAGAAATGTTTTTGCACAATCTATAGATATTTGTTCTGGGTGTTTTTATGTAGGCATAATAAAAATATATTTCAATTGTAATAAGTTTATCAGATATGTATCTAGTGCCAATAACATATCCTATTATGTGTGAATTGTCCTGCATTGTTATTAATTCTTATATTTAGTTACATATAAGTTTTAATAAAAATATTACAAGTCAATCAATATTAAGAATTGTATAAATTGATCACTACATTTGTGTGAATTGTCCAGCTATATATAGTCCAAATCCTAAGTGTTGCTACCTTGTATTGCTATTATACCTACTTTTATCAACTTAATATTCTATTTAATATTTTCCACAAGTTTCATAGTACTGTATGTATAATATGTATTTTAAAGTAATTTCGAATAAAATAATAATTCAATGCATAGATTATGATTTTTAATTAATTCTTACCTATGTTAAGCGTAATCTAAGGTGTGCCAAATATCTAAACTCATTCATATTCTTAAGTTGTTGATGAGTCGGGAAAATATTATTACAATAATTAGAAGTAGATAGAAGTGATACCTTTATGGCGCATAGGTACCTGCTCATACCCACTTGAGTTTTTGTTGCATTAGGACTGTGCGACCAGCCAGACCTTTTTCATCCCTTTTTACTAACCTTAATAATTTTAAATAAACTGACATCAGTCAATCCATGTTCGTCATACTAAACACACGCATTTTTATTTGGCAAACCTTCTGATATTTAGGCTATCAAATTAGGTCATTCCTATACACAAACCAGCCTACATACACACAACATATATATACAAAAGCCAAATTGGTGACCCCGACTGTTCGCGAATAACAAATATTAACATAAATTTCGCGATAAGCAACCGCGCCGCGCATCAACCTCATCACCACCGCGCCGCGCGTCAAACGAACATGCATCCGGCTCAGCACACCCAGGTCCCAACAACCGCGCCTGCAGCGACCGCAGCGGCGCCGCGAGAGCAGACCTCACTACAGGAGCCAACAGCGACTGCGATCTCCATCACGTCGCGCATACCAGACTTCTGGAGAGAGCGGCCGCGCCTATGGTTTCATCAGTTCAACGCCATCGTCGATCCACAAAAGGCAAGTGACCTTCACAAAAGTCAACTTTTAATAGCTAGGCTTAAACAAGACGAATTAAGGGACATAAGTGACATATTAGATAACATGCCCAAAAATAACATATTTGAAACTTTAAAAAATAGATTAATTTCAGTCTATGAGGAGTCTGAATCAAATCAATTTAATCAGCTCCTCAACGAGATAGAGTTGGGGGATCAAAAACCATCTCAATTACTTAGACGAATGCAGAATTTAGCCAAAAATAGGTTCCCGGAGGATACAATCAAATTATTATGGACAAACCACCTCCCGGCATCAATTAGGGCAATATTAACAACATGCGACACTGGCGAAGTCAAACTCGACAGTCTCGCTAAAATGGCCGATAGAATACTAGAAAATACTAGGCCATCAGAGCTTGCAGCCGTCGTAAAACCTCCTTCCTTATCCTCACCTAACGACCAGATAATCAACGAATTAAATAAACTTAAACTTGAAATTTCAGCACTTAATAATAAATTCAATAATAATAATTCAAGAGACAATCAATACCGCGATTCGCGGGGCCATGACCACAATGCCGCGGGCACATCTAGAGCGCGTTCGAAAAGCCGCGATAATATGCTTAAGGCTAGGGACAGATTCGCACAACAAAAAGCAAAACAAGGCGATTCTGACTACCATTGTTTTTATCACTTCATATACGGCTCCGCTGCACGAAAATGCGGTGATTTTCAAAACTGCAAATATGTTTCAAAAAACTAGCTGAGACACCGGCACAAACAAAAACACATAAAGTTGCCGGTGTCGAAGGCTCATATCGCTTAAACATAACAGATAAAACCACCGGAGTTCAATACTTAATAGATACCGGTGCGGACGTTTCCATTCTAGCGGCAAAAAAGCAAAATGGAATTACGTCAGATTATATCCTTTACGCAGCCAATGGCACAAAAATCAAAACATTTGGCTCTAAAACAATAAACGTCAATTTAGGATTAAGACGTACATTTAAATGGAAGTTTATCTTAGCCGATGTTCAACGCTCAATAATCGGCGCTGACTTCCTTGCCGCAAATAAATTAATGGTCGATTTGCACGACAAAAAACTTATTGATAAAACTACCTCATTATCACGCAGCGGTAGCTTAACACAATCATTCGAACAAAGCATACGATCAATCGACGTTAATAATGAATATCACCTTATATTGCAAAAATATCCAGGTATCACTAAATTAGAAAATTTTAAAACAAATCCTAAGCATGGTGTGCAGCATCACATATATACAACAGGCCCACCAGTATACGAGAAAGTACGTCCACTTAACCCGGAGAACTATAAAATAGCCAAAGCTGAGTTTGAAAGAATGATGCAATTAGGTATTTGTAGGCCTTCGAATAGTCCATGGGCAAATCCTCTCGTTTGCGTTAAAAAGAAAGACGGTGAAATTAGACTTTGCGGAGATTATCGTAGGCTCAATGCACAAACCGTCCCAGACAGATATCCGCTTCCCAGACTACTAGACTTTACATACATTTTAAAAGGGAAAACATTTTTTTCAAAGATAGACGTCCGGAAGGCGTATTACAATATACCAATGGCTCCCGAAGACATACCTAAAACCACTGTAGTAACACCGTTCGGGGCTTTTGAATACTTAAGACTGAATTTCGGGTTACGTAACGGAGCACAAGACTTCCAAAGATTAATCAACATAGCACTCAAAGGTCTTGACTTCGCATTTGCGTACCTAGATGACATCATCATAAGCTCAGAATCTAAAGCCGCGCACTTAGAACACATCGATGCGGTTATACAACGCTTACACGATTACGGACTAACCATTAACTCCGACAAATGTGAGTTTGGTAAATCCGAATTAAATTTTCTAGGTTATCACATTAATTCATTAGGCGTTACGCCTAGCCTAGAGAAAATGCAAAACATAAGTAACTATCCGCAACCTAATACAATCGAGGAATTACGACGTTTTCTCGGCATGCTGAATTTCTACAGGCAAAGCATACCAAAAGCTGCAGAAATTCAAGCACCATTAAATGCTTATTTGCACAACTCTAAAAAACGCGATAAAACTAAAATTACATGGACTGACAGCGCGTTAAAAGCCTTCAGCGATTGTAAACAAGCAATTAACAATACCGTTATGTTATCGCACCCTGACGCGAACGCATCTCTAGTACTCACAACAGACGCGTCAAACCACAGCTTAGGAGCAGCTCTGCACCAATTAATTGACAAAAAGTTAGAGCCCCTAGGATTTTATTCTAAAAAACTAACAGACACTCAAGCAAGGTACAGTACATATGACAGAGAGTTATTAGCAATTTATATGTCTGTTAAACATTTTCGATACATGATCGAAGGTAGAGAGCTCACGGTGCTAACCGACCACAAGCCACTAACTTTCGCATTATCGAAAAAAATATCACCTTCAGACTCACCTAGACGTTTAAGGCAACTTGATTTCATATCTCAATTTTGCAAAGATATAAAATATATAGAAGGCAATCAAAATACAGTAGCCGACGCCTTATCCAGAATAGAAGAGATAGTCATGCCATCTTTATTTGACTACAAAAAATTATCTGAACTACAAAATACAGATCAGGAGTTACAATCTTTAAAAAAACAAGACAATTTACAGTTTAAATTAATGTTAGCTCCTGGTTCAGATATTCAAATAACATGTGAGACGTCCACTAACGACATACGCCCTTATTTACCTATACAGTTCCGAGAACTCGCGATTAAAACAATTCACAACGTGAGTCATCCCGGTATTGCGGCAACCAAACGCTTAGTTAAAAGTAGATATTTCTGGCCTAAAATGAATATTGATATAAAAAATTTCGTACAAAAATGTATTCCGTGTCAAAAATGTAAGGTACAAAGACATACAATAACGCCTTTAGGAAATTTCCAAGCAACCGGGAATCGCTTTGAACATGTCCACATAGACATAGTAGGACCGTTACCAACTTCCGATGATTTTAGGTATTGTGTAACAATCATAGATAGGGTTACAAAATGGCCTGAAGTTATACCGATAAAGGAAATGACCGCCGAAACAGTTTCCAGAGCATTCGTAGAACACTGGGTAGCTCGTTTTGGATGTCCAATACGTATAACTACAGATCAAGGACGTCAGTTCGAATCTGACCTATTCAAACAACTATTACAAAAACTAGGAATCGAACGCGTTCGCACAACAGCATATAACCCTAAGGCAAACGGCATGGTCGAGCGATTGCATAGAACATTAAAAGCTGCTATCATGGCTAAATGTACAAATAGTTCACACTGGGTACAGGAACTACCATTAGTACTTCTAGGCCTACGCTCAGCGGTTAAAGTGGACCTAGGTTACAGCCCATCTCAATTCCTGTACGGCAGCAGTATTAGACTCCCAGGGGACTTATTCAATACAAAACAAAATACAAATATCAATGATCGTGATTATATAAAACTTTTATCCAACACATTTTCATCTATCCTCACATCCTCGCAACCACATTCCCATGGCAACCCAAATAATAAATCTTTCATTCATAAAGATCTCACTTTAAACACTCACGCTTTTGTTAGAAACGAGGCAAGAAGATCTCTAGTGCCACCATATGAGGGTCCTTTCAGAATTATTTCAAGGCATCTTAAACACTACACCCTTGAGATAAACGATAAACATGTCACTGTGTCACTTGACCGTCTTAAACCAGCCTATTTATTAGACGATGATTATGTATCGGTCCCAAGCCCAAGCCAACCATTAACAAAAACAACACCGAGCATAACGACACCATCTGTTACCACTAGATCGGGTCGCATTGTTAAGAAGGCAGTAAGATTTGACCTGTGAACACTTCAACCGACCTTTCAACTAAATTACACTCTTTCAACCCTCAAGCACTTCTACGGAATCTCAACAAAAAACCAACATTGTGATAACCGGAGAATAAGACCCGGAGCGCCACTTCAAATTCCGCAGCTGGCTGCAAAAAACAAAAAAAAAAGGGTCTAAAATCGCAGATGAAAGAACTTAGCACGAATAAGCCAACACTCATCATCAACAACATTGTCAGCGGAGCGGTCACTATAACAATATATTACGTTGGAGGGCGTTTCTACAAACGACGCGTACGCACGGCAGCAACCAGGCGACAGCGCAGCACAGCACGCATACATCAACGGCATCTCCGACAGCACAACATAACCCTAACGTTAAACCGAACAATATAGTGTAATCATGTGCAGTACAGTGTATATCATTTAAGAACGTTATCAAAAAACGAACAGTTTATTAATTATAAGTACTAACCTAGATTTTAACATGTTAGTTACGTAAGTCTTTCTTTGTGTTCGTTTTGGGTTTTTTAAATAAAGTTACATTATACATTCTATTTTTGAACTTTCCCAGTTCAATTTAGAAGGGGAGGTCTATGGCGCATAGGTACCTGCTCATACCCACTTGAGTTTTTGTTGCATTAGGACTGTGCGACCAGCCAGACCTTTTTCATCCCTTTTTACTAACCTTAATAATTTTAAATAAACTGACATCAGTCAATCCATGTTCGTCATACTAAACACACGCATTTTTATTTGGCAAACCTTCTGATATTTAGGCTATCAAATTAGGTCATTCCTATACACAAACCAGCCTACATACACACAACATATATATACAAAAGCCAAACCTTGTTGAAAAAACCTGTTTTATTTCATATTTTTTTATTCAGTGAACTACTGTGAACTTATTTTCTAATAGTACAACTTAATTTTCACTATCTTACGTTAAAAATAAGGCTATTTTGTGAAACGTGATAATATTGCTAATTTATAGATATACTTACCTAGTTTAAGGCAGTTCCATACCATAATGGTGCATAATTCTACTATTTACAATAAAGTTACTTACTACAAGTTAAAAATTGATAAGGTTTGGTCAAATTACATAGGATCTACTTACTCGACACGAGTAGCAAAAGTTAAAGCGTTTTAGGGATTGCCTCCTATAAGAGACCCATTATAAGACCTTAGTTAATTTAAAAAATAACAAAATCGATAACTACAATTTAGAAATGTTAACATAATTAATCTTCGTTGATAATCCTTTTTATGTTTTTAAAATTACGATAACAGTGCTTTTTCTAAACAAGCAATAAATTTCTTAAGTAGTTCGGTACCTATGTTTTTTGTATCATGATAAAGTAATGGTAGGCACCTTAACACTATGTACGAGTAAATAAACTTTTAAGGATAAACCATTTACATATCTAAGTACTATCTATCTATAAATAATTTAACAGACGGACAAATATGTGTAGGTAGATAGATACCTAGAATCCTTACTTCCTTACTTATATTATAAATGCGAAAGTAACTCTGTCTGTCTGTTACGCTTCCCGCTTAAACCTCTCAACCGATTTTGATGAAATTTGGTACAGACAATCCTTAGACCCTGAGACAGAACACAGCATACTTTTTATTTCCACGCGGGCGAAGCCGCGGGCGGAAGCTAGTTGTTCTATAAACAGTAGGTATACATTTAAAAATAAGATAAGTGCCCTTTTATCTTTACTTGCCAATGATTCTTCTGTGACAGATTCACCTAATAACAAAATACAAGTAAAAATCCATAAATACCAAATATGGATGGAGTTATGTATAAAATAACATTGAACACTGTTTTATAAATATTTACAAATATTGTTTTTTAATTGCTTCGATTGGGCTGGAACTAAAGACTTTGTTATTACTAAACAATAACTGAATGTCGATTTGTCTTCTTGTCTGGTGCATAAGGTTCTAGTTTAGCTGGCTCCGTGTTGAGGGCGCTGTAGTCGACTGGGAATGGCGGTTGTGGAAGGGAGTCCTTAGGGGGCACTAGGACCCATTGTCCAGGCCCGTTTGGGTTCTTTCCCATCAGCCAATTGGTGAAACAGTGCACGTAGCTGCCGTAGTCTAGGATCAGGTAACCGTTCTGTTGGAGTGGAAATTTACGGAAATTAGGTAAGTACCTATATTTAGAATGATTCGGTTCAGTCTTGGAAAGAATAGGCTTACGCTAGTCATCCTGTCATATGCGGTGTCAATGACCTCTTCTATCCTCGAAGCACTCACTCCTATGACAGAGCGGTAGAAGGCTGCCAAGGCTGGCTTCGTCACTTCCCCTGAGCCTGTGACAACGAAACACAATTTTATATTTAACAACATGGAGCGAGTTGACGAACGACTCATTATTAAATAGTAGTTAATCTGCATTTAAATAATGTTTTGTATTTGACTGATGTTGATGTCAGTTATAGGTTTTATTGAGAACGTGGGTCACAGTCACAATAGCTCCATAGAATGGATTTCAGGTGTAAATTTTTTTATCCTTTACTAGATCCTATTATAATAGACGCTATAAACGATACCCTTGGTTTTGAGGGCATCCAATAATCGATTGCCATGATATTGCCCTGCCGAATAAACCTTCGATATCTATTCTCCTGGGATCGACAGCTCATCTTATAAATCTGTCCGGAAAGTACAGGCTCGTTTTTCAGCTAAACAGCCCTGCCGTGAGCACGCATCCAGGGCATAAAGTTGTATAAAACCGGTGTAGTAAATAAACAACATCTAAATCAGCTTTTGCCGCTGGGAATATCTGTGCGGATGAAATTGCGTAGCTGACGTGATTGGAAATATTTCGCTTTTTGGAGTAGACTTTTCATATATTGTATGTTATTTAACATTTTTACATTCAGGACTAAATATTACGAGAAACTTAAAAAGTACAAGGCACCTAAGGATTAAACTGTTTTATGAACACCTCAACTAGTGTTAACTCAATGTATTATTATATACTTACGAGTATGTGTTATAATAATATGAGGTAAATATGTAATGACTCCTTGACTTGTCCAATCTTTATGATTTTATATGTAGAAATACATAAACGAAATATATCTACCAAGTCTAGATGTCAAGAGTCACGTAAAGATTACCTGTCCTATCAACGACATGGAACAGTATCTTGCACAGGTACTGCAGAAACAGCGGTAGGTCGCTGAAGCGTTTGGTCTCGCTGAGCTGCAGCGCCCAGCGCGCCAGCCAGCCCTCCAGCGTGGTCCTCCCAGGCAAGTTGATCCCGCTGGCTTCTGGCCCGCAAACTTTCTTATAGTAAGGTAAGTCTCCCCATCTGAAAGTTAAGTATAATTATAAAATTAATCATTAATATTATACCATGATTCAGACAACTAAATTATATAAACAATTGGGAATTATACCAGAAATAAAAGCAATGTTGTTCTTATCACTTATATACAGAAGACTTTCATTAACACAATTATTTTATCAAGTGAAATTTCACATAAAAAGATTCCAGAACTTTAATAAGAAATCTCTATTAATATTTCGTAGCTGCTACCCGACCGCTACGTCGTAGCAGTCTACGACGTAGCGGTTACTAAGTACCTACTGAGTAATTATAATGTTTTGTGGTATTTTTATACAGTGGTTTTAGCGTGACGCAGTAACTGACACAAACAAAATTTAACAAATATCTAATGTTTTGATATATTTATGACTGTATTTAATGATATAAATGAAAATATATTTTAGAAAAATAATTGTTTTATCAATTGGATTGTGTGACGCTAAGATCCTGTACCTGCCATTGTAAATTACTTCAGTACCTTTTACCGTTAACATTAAAACAATTTCTCTCAAAATTGCCGCGTACATTTGGGACAGTTTATCTCAATTTATATTAGAATATATTGTTGGCATTCAAAGCCCTTTGTTTATTACAAAAGGGAGCGTTCAGTCAGCTACGGGCCCGTAAATAAGCGACATTTCATGGGAATGTCACTAGCGGAAATATGGGCACATCGAAGAGCTACGAAAATTAGGATAAGAACGGTCTCTAAAGTAAATGATGTCGATTGGTGGTAATCACTCTACAAAGAGCCCGTGGAAAAAATACATGTTTATAGCCGTTGTATGTCTCAAGTTTTAATATACATAGGTATCTAATTTAGTTAATGCAACCTACTTATGCCACAGAAGTATTTGCAAATAGGAAAGTTTCACATTTCTGTCCAATATCACGTACGTTTATTTATTTTTGGGAAGCTCATATACCAGATGTTTGCCGTGTTTTATGGAAGACCTTTTATGAACTCGGAAGGGCTTGCTGACGTGTTTTGTCGTATGTCGCATGATACGTAATACTGAAATACATTTGATTCTTTGATATACCAATGACAATGGAAAAGATCAGGTCGACCTTTTTATGTACCTAATATGATACAAAAACACAAAAAGCAAGCCTGGTAAATGTATTAAAATCCGTTCAACTATGTATATTAAAATACTGATATCAAACTTTAAACCTTTTAAAAATAACCTACAATTTATAAGCCAATTTGTTGTCCAATATATTAGATCTTTTTTACTGAAAAAATTAGGATAATTATAGAAGAACCCAGTCATATTTTATCATTACGGAACAGATTAAAAATGCTTTCATTTTATTCTCTGAAGAATCATTTTTAACGGTGGAGCCTGCAGAGTGCTACGAAGTTACGAATTAACGGTAGGTATTTATCAAGATTAACATTTACTTTCAAGCTGAATTCAGCATAAGCTGGCTGCGTGTTAATCTATTATTAAGAGCAGTATTCATTATGATACCTTCTAAGATAGCTTTGTACTTGAATGAAAGCAAAATAGGGTGTGAAATTTATTTATTGATATGACTTAATTGAAATTTTATTAGAGTTAGAGACCCTAAATATAACCTATATTTAGAATAGAACAGATCAATTAATGGCAGATATAAAATAGTTTAAAAATATTAAAAACGGTTTTATAAGTTATCTCTGCTAAACAACATAAATAAATGTTATGCACTTACTTGGACGGTAAAGGGTTAATAAAGTGTTGTATAAACTCGCTCTTCACCTCTAGAAGGATATGGAACTCTGATGAATTCGGTGACCAATCAGCAAAATGCGCCAATCTCTGCAATCACAGATAAAATAGAGCCATTAATAGGTACCTATACTTATACTTACTACATTTTATTTTATCTGCAACTTTACATTTAATCCAATAAGTTTCGCATTTAAACATTCGGTGATAACGAGATGAACGAGATAGGAGTCACATAGGCTATTTTTACCGTTGGAAATAAAATTTTGAGGGAAAGTGTACATAGAAGTATAGAACGTGGGCGAAGCCGCGGGGCGGAAAGTTAGTGTAGTAATAGATAAGATTACAAACCTCAAAAAAACTGTCAAAATCTTGATCACCGATGACGTCATCCCTGTCGTGGTCCAAAAGCTCGGTAAAGAAGAGCGTCAGTTTGTCCGTTTGTACGGGACTCAGGGTGGCCAGCGGCGGTTCATCCTCCAAGTCCAGGCACTCCAAGTCCTCACTGCATCGGTTCACCCATGTAGCTGAAGTTTAATAACAAAAATTAATCAATGTCTAAGTTTCTCATTTAACTACAAATAGATATCGTTGCAATTATATTTGCTTAACTTGGAAGCAAAAGTGGTGAGTCAGCATGGCTTTACTGAAATAATATAATTATCATTATTTAAACCCATAACCACTTAATTTTGGTTCTATGAAAAATAAATATCATTAAATATAAAACCCGGAAAATAAAAGATACAAAAGCCTACAGAAATAACTGGCAAGATTTCAAATCCTATTCAGTATCGCTGCGGTGAATGCAACACTCGGGAATATAACTTTAGGTCTGGTTGTTTATCTTTCCACATTGGAATCCGTTTTACATTTATGTAGCGTCCCGTCTGTTTATTATTGAATTTTATATTGCATACTAGCTTTTCGCACCGCGTCTTCGAACCTACCTCATACCTACCCGATAAGCACAAAAAAATTATAAATATCGGTTAAGCCGTTTCGGAGGAGTATGTAATGGTAAAATTGTGATTGTGGCACGAGAATTTTATATAGAACACAAGGATATCTAAATTTTTATTACCTACCTAAAGCACAAACAAACACTGTATGCAAGTTCGACTGAATGGATTGAATAGAGGCCTACAGTACCTACAGAAATAAATAACTTTTTGTTTATTATTATATTATTTAATTATCTATATAAGCTTTATTTTACCAACACGGATTGCAATAAAAAGTATGGTAATTAATAGTACTCGTAATCAAATGTGCATTGTCCAGTAATATTTATTAATACGAAAGTTTAAAAAGCATATTGTAAACTTTGAAAAGGTATCTTTGGTAGCTAAGACTTGTGCAAAAACAAAAACACAATGTTACTTTTCGTCGTTCGTCACTCAGTGCGCTCAGTATTATACAAAGAAAATAAGAAATGGTATAAATTGCCAACAAAAAGTGTCGCATTGCGTCGGAGTAATCCCAATATTCTATAGGTAGGTCGGCTATTGTAATAATAATGGAGGTACGAATCCCTTGCCACTTAATAAGTAACTTATTCTCGCCTCACGGTCGGACCCGTCGAAGCCTAATTTATCGCTACGGAGCTTAGGAAATCGGAAGTCAATAAACTCCAATCGGTTTATTTTTCTTTTGGACGTTGGCATAAACACCACGGTGTACAGATATAACAGGGAAATATAATACACGCAGTAGTTAAAAACTGTGTCGCGAGTATTAACGCCCACCTATTTTCATGTTTGATAATTACTTATTTTATTCTTATACGTTTCTTTATTTAATTAATTGAAAATAATAGAATACAACGTCAAGTGCAATAATTTGAAGTAGCACATGAAGGTTCGTTTGTTTTCCGGATAAATCCTTTGAGAAATCATTTGAGGAAGGCGTCTATTCCAAAAGAGTCATAAAACTCCTTAAACTAAAGGGTTAAATTAGACTCTTCTGGGAGGAAGAAGATTGATTCTAAAAACTCTAAATTATGAAATTACTCAACATCATCTTAAAAAACAAACCACAAGTCAGGGTAACATTTTATGCTTACGATGTAGAATGGAAATATCTCTACACCAACTGTTCCGAAAACTTTTTGCATTACGAAACATCTCGTAGAGAGTCTATTAGGACACCTAGGTGTGTTGTTCGATTTAGTTTTCTAGGGTTCTAAATTTAAAGATTTTTTTATTGCCCAGCGGATTTGTTCTATGAAGTGGCAATGGGCACCTCGAAAAACAGATGGCCGATGTGGCTGAAAAGTTCTCAAGTGGATACCACGGATCGGAAAACGCAGCGTCGGACGCCCGCCTACCAAGTGGACAGATGAGTTGGTAAAATTCACTGGTTCACGGTGAATGAAAGTTGCAAAATAACTGGATATCATAAAGGGAGGCGTATGTCCACCAGTGGCCTTCCGACGACTGATACGATGATGATGAGGGACTACTAATCAGCAAAGTTTGTCTACCATCTGGTTCAGCTTAGGTAGATGTACCTACAGCTGTCAGTCACGTTGCCCTCCATCAATAGACCCGTCCGGCCAGCCCGTTAAACTCCTCGCCCGTGAATTCCAGGACATTACTCAACGTAATGACGAAGCGGACAATAACACAGTTCTTTTATTCCGCCATTTTGTGTTACCCTCATAACCGTAGAAAATTAGCCTTGAACTTGTTAATGTTTTAGTAAATACAGAGTTTTTGTTACAAGGTCTATTATGTTTATTGTTATAGCAAAGGTAAATTGTTATAGGTACATTACGTAAACCTGCGAAATTGAATTACTCGTCATATTGATTAAAAAGTAACCTTGACCGTATGTCATTCGTAGCAACACTTTTGACAACTGGATGGTCCAAAAGAATATAAAGTTCCTGTAGAACACTCATCATAATAACTGATTATTTCTATACTAATTATTATTTAACTACATTAGAACTATATCAGATAATTATTTGTAACATGAGCTTCAATCTTAACGCTTGTTGAGCTGCTATGAGAATGTTCAATTAGTTTATATAATGTTTACTGTAAAGAGAACGTTTTACCAACTGCTTGTATCACAATAAACTGTTTATGTAGTCTTTAAAGTAGTTCACTCATCTTCGTATTTTTTTGAGCTATACCTACGAATTTAATTTTGTTTATGCGAGCCGACTCACCCTTAGCAGGTTTATTTTCTCTGCTCTTAGATTGCCACTCAAAACTCCGTCTCAATTTCAGTTTTTATTCGCCGGATAAATCGGTGCCTTTGGAAGGCTTAACTTTTCCATGGCTGAATAAATTCTGATTGCACCGCTGGCTATTGCTTTGCGAAGTTCCGGCGTTCCGAAAAAGCCATCGCTTTTGGCATTCACAGCTGTGCTTCGTAAAATGCATGGACAAAGAAACTTGTTGTTATCAAACCAAACGCGCACTTTTGATGAGAAATATTCTATACAATAGAAGGTAAAGGTAAAACGTAATGAATAAGTTAAAGGTTGGGACAATATTTTCAAAAATAGTTATGGTTAGTTACCTACATATTTAAATATTTAACACTTTACAATGTTGTATGAATGCTTATTAGGTACATTTATTTTCTGTTGCTTACACTTAAGTGCAATGATGCTTCATTCAGTTCCAGTAATATTTATTATTTATTTATTACATTCATGTGCTCATAAGTGCGCTCCTATGGGAAATTCGGAACCAAATTGTAAAAATATTGTAAGATCTACTCACAGAAATTGTATATGGAGTCAAACATATTCGATCGTGTCTGCCGCAGTAATATTTGCTTCTGTTGCGCAATTTCTTATTTATGGACTTCGGTTATTTACTGCAAATTTTATAAGGGAGTATTTACAGATGTAGCTTACATCATCTTTTTTATGTAAAAACATTTTTTATAGGTACAAGCACGTTTCATTTATGATTTTAATCCGATCCGATTTAAACCATATTTCAATCGTCAGAACCCTATGTGACTTTTTATCAATACAATTTTCCAACAAATAGACGATATCAACTGCAAATCGACTTTTGGTCAAGTATAAATGATAAGATTAAAGCTATGCTTTTTATACAGGGTCTTAATGGTTATAGCAATAAAAAATGAATACTTTCGTTTTACCTGCAAATCATTATGAAATAAAGTGTACCTATGGTAAAAAATTAAAATAATGAATTTATGTACTCCTATTCACCAACCCGCAATTGCCCAGCGAGCGCAGCGTGTTGAATTATGGCCTAATCACTCTTGTCAAGAGAGAAGTCCCTGTGTCCCAGCAGTGGAAACCTAAAGAACCTTTGTATATTTATAACATGTTCTATTACAGGTTAAACGTAACCTAACCTTCTACTGGCGACGAAAACACCTCGTCAAAGTAAATAGGGGCTCGACTAGTTAGAATGTAATTTGTTTGGCAAATGTGTGCGGAGTGACGCGCAGTCTTGTTTACGAGACTCGTACTAAGAGTTGTCTGTAATAATAAAGATTGGTAAGGTGAGATAGTCTACCTATTAGGTACAGAAGGTAAACCGTTTTCTGTAGATGTAACTTTCGACTAAAAGTAAAAACTATGTGTTGGAAAAAATGCCACATTTTTTTAGAAAATCTTAAATAGGTATTTACACATTCTATTGATATTCTTAAAGCGATATGATTTCTAATAAAATGTTTCTTCATATCTGAAAGCTACATTTTGTAATATACAAAATTTTCTCCATATGACTACGTGACGAAGAATGCTTTGAGATCCAGAAGAATTAATAAATATATTTTGGATAATAAAAGTTTCTATTATAATGCACTGGCTATTGGTGTGCATATTCTAATTGTATAAATGTGAAAAAAAGCACATGGTATAACTTTCGTTTTAGACAAATATTATTATTTGTAAACTTGCAAATTATGCATCGTCAACCACTGTGATCATCATACCAACTCTATATTACGTCCCACTATTGGGTACAGGTCTCCCCAATTGAACCGGTAAGCGTAAATATTCTATCATAATAATTCCTTTGTAAATTTCTAGTAGATTTTCTTCTATTCCCCTTAGGCTCTTTCAGCAATCATGAATGTCAAACTTTGCTCCGATTTTCTTTGAGCTGATCCAGTGCGCTTTACAAAGTGAAGTTCAACATTTGCATAGATTTCGTTTGCGGAACGTATTAATATTTCATGAAAGCGAACGAATTGTCGATATTGTTTCAATGTGTAAGTATACTTACACATTGAAACAATATCGACAATGCTGTAAGGCTTCTTTTATTGTTGGGTGTGCTAGCTGCTTGTAAATAGCAGTCTAGACGCGGGGATTTTAACCAAAACCTAGTTGTACTGGAATGACGGATGTAATGATGATGGAATTAGCTTATCTACAGAAGGAACGGGCATAACATTGCAAACTGTGGTAAAAACCCCATACAGACAAAAAGCCACCAACCTTCGTAAGTTTGTTGCTCGCTCAGGTAGCCATCTGGTCTTCCTTCTCCAATCACGAAACCAAATCGTTCACAGCACCCCTTCAGTTCAGGATATTTTTGGATAAAGGCACAACACATAACAACACGTTAATAATAGTCAAATTGTCTCAGTATCAGCGTGATACGAGGTAGCGGAGGAGTTCAATAAATTCGCGGCGAAAAATTTCACTTGACCTTGCGATTACAAGCGTTAGCGGTGACGGACTGACTGCGATATTGAAAAATGTCTCCCACCAATCAGAGAGCTTTTTGCACACCGCACCCAAGATGGCTAGGCGAATTCTACCCATATAAAGTATATACCACAGCGAGAAATGTAAACCTTTTAAATCTAAGGTAGATAAGCATCATCATTATTCAAATCATACCTACGATGAAGTATACGCGTAAACATGCACCCCGCCTTGAAAGATCGGGAGATTTTTCAACAAAGCAAGAGTGAAAGTATTCAAAGATAATTATGAAAATAGGTATTAACAAATTAATAAATATGCGAGCGTTAAGAATTCGTCAAACTGAATACTTTATGATTGAGAAGAAAGAGAGTGCGAAATAATAAAATTAAATAATATTAACTTAAATTAAATTATGTAGTGAGATTGCATTAATCATAACTACTGCGTTGGAATAGGGTATAGTTTAGCAACCGCACGTTTAAAATACCCAGCCTTTGTCTTTACGGTAACAACGCGAGTGATACCGTCATCACCTTTATACGTCTCCGTGATAACTCCAAGAGGCCAGGCGAGAGGAGGGGAGTCATCCTGTCCCACAAGTACAACAGTACCAACTTCTACGACTTTCTCGGGATGAGTCCACTTCTGACGAGCTTGCAACGTATGCAAATACTCTATTCTCCATCTTTTCCAAAATGATTGGACAATACTATCGAGCAATTTCTTACGTTGTGAAAGACTAATGCGTTGGTCGGATATTTCCTCGGCGGGTAAATATTGTAATGGCGTAGACATAAGAAAATGTGCGGGTGTAATAACATCAGGGTGCGGATCAGCGGAAACTACGCTGAGAGGTCGCGAGTTCATAATGCACTCGATTTGAACCAAAACAGTATGTAGTTCTTCGTACGTCAATAGTTGATTTCCTACAACACGATAGAGATGCGTTTTTAAACTTTTAATGTTCGATTCCCATAAACCGCCGAAATGTGGGGCTCTTGGCGGAATCATCTTCCACTCAATGCGACGTGATAACAATTCATTAGCGACACGAGAATTGAAGTCTTTGTCTGACATGAAATTATTAAGTTCGTCTAACTGAGCTTTAGCGCCAACGAAATTGGTACCATTATCGGAATAGATACAAGAAACAGGACCACGGCGTGAGATGAAGCGTTTAAAAGCAGCGAGGAAGGAATCTGAGGTCAAGTCGGAGACAAGCTCAATATGTACAGCTTTAACTACCAAACACACAAAAAGACAAATATAGGCCTTTTGTGCATGCTGACCTCGACGTCGTGAGAGCGTGATGCGTATTGGACCAGCGTAATCCACGCCGGTGTGAGCAAAGGCCTTCGCCTCTGAAATACGAGACGTCGGAAGATCCGCCATCATCGGCGTAGGATGTTTAGGATTGAACCTAAAACAATCGTTACATTTACGAACGTTAAATCTTATGATGGTACGAGCGTCTAATATCCAATATCTCTGACGGATAATGGACATAAGCAGACCAACGCCAGCGTGGCAATTTGCTACATGATAATGATCAATTATCAAGTTGACAATATGATTGCGTTTCGGAAGTAAGACCGGATGCTTAACTTCGAAAGGTAGATCGGATTTAGTAAGCCGTCCTCCTATTCTTAAAATATCATATTCATCTAAGAATACGGCTAAGCGTAACAATTTTGCAGAAGGCGTTTTATTATTTTTGATGAGCTTTATGTCATCAGCAAAATTAGCTTTTTGAACGTCTCTGATCAGAGCATGTTCAGCTGAAATTAAACCTCTGACCGAGCGGGGATCAGAGTTATCTTTAATGCGTGCGAATTTCAGGACATACGAGATTGTCCGAAGCAATTTCTCCCAAGAAGAGAAGCGTTGAGAAGCGGCGCTGAGACCAAGCGAAAATAAATACATTTGCTGTATATCAGCGTTCATAGCGGCTGTAATAATAAATAAGCGGAATTGCAATAGCGATAAAAACAAATCAGCCTGTAGATTAGGACCTATATGTAAAACATCGTTAAGAGACAACCCTGTGTGTGTCTTGGCGCTAGCGTCAAGAACAATACGCGGTGCGGGCATATCTGCGAGTATTGACGGTATCTCTTCGAGTTCCCCAAATTTTTGAACAATATTATTTAAAGCGAGAGCGGAAAAACTACAGGTTGATGTCGCAGTGACGTCATTACGCGGATAATCACCCATGAGGACGTAGCCGAAAGTGGTGTGAAGAGCGAGCGGGAGCCGTGATCCTAATTCAACCCTTTCCCCCAAATAAATGTACGGAAAAAGTTGAGCACCAAGAACCACGTCTATATTCCCTGGAATATTCCAGGATAAATCAGCGAGCGGCAAATTAATAAAATCGACATTATTATCACAATCGATAAAATGCGATGGTAACTGTTCAGTAATACACTCCACTACAAAAGCGTAAATTGTGTATTTCTGTTCAGGGTAAACGCGGGATTCAATATCCATATATACATAACCTATAATAGGATGCGAAGCGGAACCTACACCTTTGACAAAAGAATTACTCAAAGGAATAATAGGTAAATTAAGCGAGCGACAACATTCAGTTGTAATTAAATTATTTTGCGAGCCATTATCTATAAGGCAGCGTATGATAGACTTGTGACTTGCACAATCCTTAGCGCGCGCATACACTTGCGCAGTGGCCAACAACACGTTGCACTTAGGTACAGTCCCGGCCGAAAGCGTTACGGTCGAATTCTGTGGGTTTACTAAACACGGCTCGACTGAGTGGCCAGAGCCGGCGACGGGCTTATTGACACTATGGTGTAAATGTGTCTGCGGTGAAAAATTAATATTTTCATCTATGTATGTTTTAGCGTTGTGCGTGCGTGATAAACTTAAATTATTTTTATAATTAAAATGCAGAAGCGTATGATGCCGTTTCTTACATAAAACACAAACAGACTTTGAATTGCAGTTATATAAATTATGTACTATGCTAAGGCAATTCACACAACCATGCTTGGATTTAATAAAATTAAATCGCTGTTTGGCATCATTTAAATTCTTAAATTGCGTACATTGATATAAATGTATGTGATTATTATCATTACAAAAGACGCAGTGTTGTTGAGACTCAGCACGCTTGTACGCGTTATCGCTAGGCGATGACTCATTACCTGCCGATAAGAAAGTATTGAAGGTGCGCGAGAGCGTCTCGTGCGGCCTAGCGGTGGCAGGTTTCCTAAGCGACTGTCGCGGGTTCGACTCCGTCTGCGAGCAAGTTCGCTGTAATATTTTAGCCTGGTCTTGAACAAAACTAATTACCTGCGTGGTATTAGGTATTTCGACATCGCGCACTGAGAGTTCAAAACACTGCACTGTTTGTGTATCTAATTTAGTTAAAGCGAAATGCGTAAAAATAAAATCAGCAAGGTCGTCAACACCTAGCTGTTTAAGGGCGGCGATAGCGGCGTAATAAGTATCTATAAATTCCTCTAAGCTTGAAGCGGTATGATTACATTGTTTCAGATCAAATATTTTGTTAAGATAATAAGTACCTAATGAGCGTTTATCTTGATATTTCTTAACAAGCGAATTCCAAATGATCCTATAAGTTTCCCCGGTGGGGACTATCCCGGCGATCACCTTCAAAGCATTATGTGTAAGTTTGCCTATTAAATACTGCACGCGTTGCGAATCGGTCAGCTGTTCATTGTTATGTACATTCGATTTAAAAGATTCGAAAAACACGGGCCAATTTACAGTGTTCCCGTCAAAGCTGGGTATATTAATCGGCGGTAGGTTTATTTTGACACTATTGCTATCACAACTGCGTGTGTGAATAGGTGAAGAATGACTACCTATTTTATTTCGTACTCGTTTGACACGAATGTAAAGATCTTCAAACGACTCTAAACATCCATAGTCAAGTTGTGCATCAGGATTTAAACTTAATTGATATTCGTTTATTTGATCAACAATAGATCCGAATTTATCGTGAATATCATCAATCGTTTCTGACTCAGTCATAAAGTTTTCATTTGACCTAGTCGCGGAATCAAATGATTGTATGCACTTCGATGCGTCATACAATTTATTAATGCGTTTATACAATAACTCTTTCTTATGTTGAAGAAGGGTTATTTTCATTTCTGTGGTAACTTTAGCCATGGTAAATAAGAATGTAAATTAAATGAAACGAGAGAATAATTATTTATGAACAAAATTAATGCGGGTAGGAAAAACGAACGTTCGACAAATTTGAGAACAAAGGAATATGATATTTAACTAGCGAAATATATGAAATGCGAATGAAAATATGTTGACTAAGTTTATATAAAGTAATATCTATGCCTAAACAATAGATAGGAATGTTGTTATGCGTGTTTAGCGTAAGTTAATATAAATTTTGAATAAAATGTTTAAGAAAGGTGCGGGTAGGCGTTACCGACCGGCGTGGTGGTAAATTGACCGAGAAATTACCAATATTACGTAATTCTACGGGATAAAAGGCGTTAATTATTAATTATTTCTACTGGATTTACTATCCGACTCGTTAAAGGACCATAATATGGGTGTGCTAGCTGCTTGTAAATAGCAGTCTAGACGCGGGGATTTTAACCAAAACCTAGTTGTACTGGAATGACGGATGTAATGATGATGGAATTAGCTTATCTACAGAAGGAACGGGCATAACATTGCAAACTGTGGTAAAAACCCCATACAGACAAAAAGCCACCAACCTTCGTAAGTTTGTTGCTCGCTCAGGTAGCCATCTGGTCTTCCTTCTCCAATCACGAAACCAAATCGTTCACAGCACCCCTTCAGTTCAGGATATTTTTGGATAAAGGCACAACACATAACAACACGTTAATAATAGTCAAATTGTCTCAGTATCAGCGTGATACGAGGTAGCGGAGGAGTTCAATAAATTCGCGGCGAAAAATTTCACTTGACCTTGCGATTACAAGCGTTAGCGGTGACGGACTGACTGCGATATTGAAAAATGTCTCCCACCAATCAGAGAGCTTTTTGCACACCGCACCCAAGATGGCTAGGCGAATTCTACCCATATAAAGTATATACCACAGCGAGAAATGTAAACCTTTTAAATCTAAGGTAGATAAGCATCATCATTATTCAAATCATACCTACGATGAAGTATACGCGTAAACAATTGTTATTTTTTAAAAGTTTCTATAAATCAGTGGATTTCTACGCCACTTATTTAAATTATTGCTGGACAATTTTCAGACAAAAAAAAATTCATTAATTTTTGTCCCGAGTCTGGAATCGAACCCGCAACCACCTGCGTCTTAAGCAGACCTTCGTCCGCTGCGCCTAAGAGGTCGTCAAATATAATTAAAGTTGAGGTTGTATTGGAAGATGGATTGTAGGTAATATCCGAATTTGATCAAAATAGTATTTAATTAATTTGATACCTATACGAGTATGAGCCAATAAAACGCACTCCTTACAAACACACATATATATATTATGTATTTCAGTTTCAATAGGTTATTGATTGCTGACCCATCATCAAAACCCTCCACAATAATACTAACATTATTTCCTTTTGATGTTCTCTTGTAGGGTAGGGGATTTAAACTGAACGAAAATACAGAATAAAACCTATCATTGAGCGACATTGTTTGTTCAGTGGTTATAAACATTTTATGTTAACTTCTTTCGACAGAATCCCTTGTGTTGAGTTCAGTAATAATTTAAGCAAAGCGGATTTAAATTGTATTCTGTTTTCAGATAGAAACATCAGCGATTCAGCACTCTTCTTCCGCTCTCGTACGGATGTGAATATGTTAGTGATTTTTCTTTTAATTTTATTTCGGTTGTTTTTTTTCATGGTGGATCAAACCCTTATAAAGTGGAATAAAGATATTTCGGACTGTATTTTGTTATATTTATAATTAGGCACCCTTTATCATAATGATACGTTCGTTTTACAGTAAAGCCTTGTAATATGGCTTTATGCAGTAAAAATACTAATAATATTGTAATCAGATCTGATCTTAGGTACAATATTATAAGTGTACGTTATTCTTTTATCTAGGGTGCTTTTATGTCATGCTTTTATGGTACATAGTTGATTTATTTCATAAAATTAAATTGCTTGTCTAAATAGTCGGAGTATTCTTTACATCAGTTATCTTTACTTTGATATTTATAACTATTACGTTGACGTTTTAAATATACTACGGTACTTATGATATATTAGGAACCACCATACAATTCACATTACATTACAATACATTGAAAACTTGTTTCCCCGTCTAATATCGATTTATTCAGAGCTTCAGCATTCAATTTTCAATAGCATGATTCCACGCTGGCAAGCAATGTATCGAGTATCGCTTTGAGCTCCTAACATTGTTTGCAAAAAAACGACTTCTGATATTTCCTCACTGAAATTTTAGCTCCGAAACCTGAGTAATTGACTATTTACAAAGTTGAGGCTGGTAGTAGCTACTAGAAAGAGTTTTTTAATAGTGATTCTTAAAGTAATAGTAGGTATAACTGTTTTTTTTCAGCATTAAATACGAGTACATTAACAAAAATACACACAATGACGACGATACTATGTATAGTTATAATAATGGTGATCATAGAATCTGATGATGAATATCTTGAGCTACTTTGTTTTTTTACTATCAATATCAATTGCTTAATATTTAAGTAATATCCTACTGTAATAGTTAACATTTAAGTAAACAATTCTTACGAACTGGGTCTATTCAACTAAAACATAACTAAAACTAAACTGTAAAAGGAAACCACTTAGAAAAAGCTTGCCGTATCTTAGAGAATCAAATCTAAAGGAGTGCTACCCAGGAGCGTCTCTCATCTGTTAACATAATGACATATTAATGATTTTAGCTAGCATCTGAGATATGATATTAAAAAATTATATTGTGTATGCAAAGCGAGGATAATACGGTGAAAACTGCATTTGTATTGTTCAATGTAGTTAGTTAGTTTTCAAAGATCTTTATTCAAAATAAATAATTGTTCAAGTAGATTTTGCGAATTCGTTCCGCACAGAAAATGTGATCCTCTTGATATAGAACTAGTGGTTTTGCCTCTTTTTGGTTAAATACTCAAAACCCAGCAATCAATATGAAGGAACAGATTGAGATAGCGTCAGGCCGAATGACACAAACAAGAGACTTGACCGGGTCGACGTAAATAGCATCGATCGCGCGGTGACGCGACCCTCTAATTGGATGCTCAATAATGCACGCTTTGAGTGCTGTGCCCGATAATAGATAAGATAACGTGGAGTGTTTCTTTATTAGGCGTATCTTTATGGGCTGGACATGTTTTTATTGAATAATTTTGGAGATTGCACGTTAGATATTCCCATCTATACTTGTATTCAATCCATGCTAATATTATAAATGGGAAAGTGTGTCTGTGTCCATATTTGACGGCAAAACGGAGCGACGAATTAACGTGACTTCTAAAATGTAGATTGTTGAAGAGTTGGTTAAGCGTTACTTTTTACCGCGGGAAAAAATATTTCCGCGGGAAAGTGAGCGTTAAGGCGTTAAAGCGGAAAATCGTAGACGCTTGTATTCTACAAGGTTAGCTAAGAGTTTTTTATATCTTATTCAGCCTCAAACTTACAGTTTAATTTTACGACCAAGGGAATGCCTTCATAAGCCTTATCGAACATTCTCAGGACTATTAAGTTGGATTTGTATAGCTATCGCGAATAAGGTTTTGGAGTTCTTTGAGAGTTTTTAATGGAAAGGACCCAATAAAATGGTATCTTACCTACTATTTTTTTATACAATACATTTGATGGCAGTTTGAAGTCGTTGTTTTTTGATTATTTTTAGTCAAACTTTTTTTAGTCTTGTTTCTCACACGCAAATGTCAGTAAAACTTATAATAATAATAAATATTGCTGGAAAATTCACACAACAACATTTTGCCCCGTGGTAAGCTCTAAGCTAAGAGCCGTGTTGGCTAAGTGGGAGCACACTCGACTTTCATTCCGAAGGTCGTGGGTTCAAACCCCGCCGCACACCTCTGATTTTTCTTCTTGGAAAATTATGTGTGCTTTAAAAAACACGTGCTCTAACGGTGAAGGCAAAACATCGTGAGGAAACCGACATGCTCTGAGAACTTTGAAAAGTTTGAAGGACATGTGTCATTCATCAACCCGCAGTTGGCCAGCGTGGTGAATTAAGGCCTAATCTCTCTCGTCATGAGAGAAGTCCCTGTGTCCCTGCAGTGGGAACGTGAATACGGGTGTTATGTAAGCTCTAAGCTTGTGTTACGGGTACTATTGCTGGACAATTTACACAATGACATCTAGCCCAGTGGGTACTAGATATAAGATATATTTAATATAACATACATACATGGATAGATATTTTTACGATACACATATTACACACAGAACACCCAGAAAATCCCAGAAGAAAAAGGGACTGGCAACACGACGCTGTCTACTCTGTAAGTTACTTACTCCAAACATGAACGCTCCACCCAGTCGGTTTGTCCTCTTCATCCTGGCCGGGGGTCAGCATGCCCCCCTCCCCCGCCTCAGACTCGGGCAGTGTTCTCCACCGCTTCAGGAGCTCTTTAGTCTTGTCCTTCGTCTGGTCGCATGCTTTCTTCCAGTTCGTGAAGTACTTCCGCGAGACTTTTGGACTGGTTAGTGATGATGATTTTGAGTCTTGCCTGCAATTTAACGAATACTGTATTATACTCAGGACTTCAGTATTGTTTTAGACGATTATTACACTGCCTACGTCATACGTGCGTGGATGCGTTGTGTGTTGAACTGTACGTATTTTCTGTATAATCACCCGCTTACAGGCAGTGGTACTGTATTTTAGAAATATTTTGCTGGCCGTCTTTTGGCAAAAGATCCATAGGTCGCCGGATTGACAACACTAGTGCCTACCTAATAATAGGTACCTAACAGTAGGTACTTGTGCCTTGCTGTGTGTGTAACTGAACTATACGTTATATTCGTAGGCATTAAACTTAAACCATTTAGGCATTCTTCATAATTACGAGGCACAATAAAGACAGCTTGCAATACCAAGTCGTTTACGTTCTGATATTGTATACCCCCCGGTAATAGCGTCATTAAAACTCGGGCGCGCTATTTTTTCCCGCCAAATGCCAAGATAAATGATCCATAATATCACAGTATGTTGTACCGTTTAATGTTTCAGGTGGTCATACTGTGCACGCTTTATTCTTAAAAATACTGCCTTCATAAATTTTATTGTTTATTAACCTCGACGGTTAAGGAGAAACGTTATAAGAATGGCTGTTATTTGTGTTTAATTTATTTATTTAAGGTAAACCTACACATTTTTATATGGGTCAGAGAAAAAATGTAGTAGGTAAGTACGTAAAATAAAAAGCTAATTATAATTATTTTCGTTTTGATCGATTAGGCCCATGTACTTAAGCACAACGTTTACGATTTATTTGTGTATGATAATATAAGTTGTATTTTGGATACAAAATATATGTTCTAACTATAATTTTAATGTACCCAGTGTGGTGAATTAAGACGAACTTAACGGTACCCCAAGGGTTAGGTTAGTTCAAATGCGTTAACCTGTTTAGGCTATAGAGCGTGCTGAATAAATATGTAAAAACATAACCTTCCTTCTGACACTGTCGGATAACAATAAGGAACTTCTCTCTGAGTCTTTAAGACTTCCAGGTGCGCTTCAAGCTATTTGAGCCTGAGTTCTTATCTCAATGTGTAAGATCTCAATTTTCAAATACAACAAACTTATCTACTTGCCAAAGTCAAGCTTAACAAAAGCCTCTCTCAGAAAAGGGGTCAGATTATAGCGAAGTGCCAAATATGCTTTAATGTATATCGGATCACGTAAACTATTCAAGCCAGTCCTGACTCCTGAATAGTGGATGGAAATATAGGGTTTGTAAATGGAGTGCTATGGGTGGTTTTTGCTTGCATGTTCAATTTTAAGATACGTTTTGTTTTGTAAACTTAAATGAAAATGGAATTACTGAAGCGAGAGGAAAATACAAAAGCTTATTGAATTAGAACGAGATTATTGAAGTGAGCACAAATGGATTCGATATTGACTCGCGCTCAAATGATTGAACTAATTTATTAGCCTCCTAATTTTTGTCCATTCTTAAGAGTTTTATTTTATAAAAACCCGTATTACATACCCCTTCAGTGCACAGGTTTCCCCAATAGAAAAAAATCTAAAATCTAGATAGGTAATCTAATAGAAAAATAGCTAATCTTAGGAACAGCTGGTCCAATTTGAAAAATTATTCCAGTGTTGGATAGTAGATACATTTACCGAGAAAGACTATAGGCTATGTATATGTAGATATGCACAAAAACGAAAGCGAAGCATTCGGCGGGTCGGCTAGTATTATATTACGGCCATAAACCTATTTTGAATTGTAGCCACAATCTGGTAGGTCAGTTACCATATAAAGTCCGACATTACTATTCATGAATGCATTAAAACTGTTGGTAGCGGATCTGCGATGCGTTCCAATCACGATAACATTTCTATATTTTCAACTAGCTTTCCGCCCTGCGGCTTCTCCCGCGTTAAAATACATTTTACCGCGTAACGTTTACGCGGTAAAAAGATTAAAAAGCTGTAAAAAGAATCATATATTCTCTTCCTGGTTCTAATCTATATTTCCGCCAACTTTCAGCCAAATTAGGCACAAATATATGTATATCCTTTCATTTATTAACGTTATACAATTCGTCATCGACCAATTTGTCTCATTGATCTCATTTATTGTGAACATTGTTCAGAAACGTCACGGATTACCTGCGCATTATGTTATTGGGCGTCCACAACACAACACAACAATCCGAGTGATGGATCAGAACAGATTAACCCTTGTTTGCTGGGTCATTATTACATAGCTATTTGTTAAGTGCTTCGCGATGGCTATTGTGTTAGGGTTATTAGTAAAGCAAAAGTTTGATGATATTTCTTATTACTTTTGATTAATGTTGTTTTGTTATTGCTATAAAAAGAGATAAGGTTTTTATGCCATTAGGTTAGGAAACAATATCAACACTCTGATTTTAGTATCGTTCTTTTTGCACATAATTCTTGACCATTAATATACAATTAATTGTCTTCATTATCACCTGATTATAAGTCCGTAATATAATTAATTAGGTACTATTCCGCACAAATAGACGCCAAATAATAATAATTGAAATTAAAGGTAAGCTTTTATAGTTATATTACCTTTCAAAAGTATCCTTAGAACCGTCACTACTCCGAGACAGCTTCCGCTCCCGTCGTCCATCTTCGCTGGGAGATTTCTCCGGAGGCAGCCTCAGTTCCTTCTCAGACTTGCTGGAAGATCGCGAGCTCTTTCCCTCATCTCCGCTATCTCGCTTCAGCCCGAGTTTGTTGGGGGATAGGCTTGCGGGCTTCTCATTCTTCTTCATCTCCATTCTGGTGCGGTGGCATGATCAATACTGGCCCTGGAAATAACACCAACGTTTTGTTATCTATAAAGTTATAAAACTCAAGAGGGGTTTGAAAAAGTTTGTTCTTTTATTCCTATTTTACCTTCATTTATATGACGAAATTAATAAAAAAATTAAGCCGCCAAAAAATGTCTCCCAACTAATGTAATAAAAAAATATTACAAAATGGATTTATCCGTTTAGAAGTTTAGAGAATTGATCAGTCTAAGTAAAAAGTATTTTTTTTGTAGCAGGAAATCAATATTGACAATATCTTGATCAGTCTCAGTCTAGTACCTAATAACCTAAGAGCCCGTGATGGCCAGACCTTCCTTTAATTCACAAGCGTGAAAATTCTTTCATGTGTATGTCTAACATAGGTAAGAATAACCCCCAAACATGAAACCTGGATCGCGGTTCCTTTGGGAGATAACAACCTTTTACCTGTTATCTCCCAAAGGAACCACGATCCAGGTTTCATGTTTGGGGGTTATTCTTACCTATGTTAGACATACACATGAAAGAATTTTCACGCTTGTGAATTAAAGGAAGGTCTGGCCAGACCGGGCTCTTAGTATAGACTAAATAACCTGTGATGGCCAGACCTTCCTTTAATTCTGAAGCGTGAAAATTATTTCATGTGTATGTCTAACATAGGTAAGAATAACCCCCAAACATGAAACCTGGATCGTGGTTCCTTTGGGAGATAACAGGTAAAAGGTTGTTATCTCCCAAAGCAACCGCGATCCAGGTTTCATGTTTGGGGGTTATTCTTACCTATGTTAGACATACACATGAAATAATTTTCACGCTTCAGAATTAAAGGAAGGTCTGGCCATCACAGGCTCTTGGTCTATAATGACATATTAGTTACAAAGATAGTTACAAACATAAATATAGATAGGTAATACAGAAAACACTAAAGTTCGTGTTGTTGCTTAGTCCATCTACACTAGCAAGTATAAATTTACTAGCTAAGTGTACCTGTGGGATCGCAAAGCTGAACTTGTTGTTTTAAAGTTAGTTCTGCAGTTAAGAGCTCACCAAGTCGAGTATTGGAGTTATAAATTAGTTACTTTATCGCAGAGAAAAGGTGCGTTTTTAACGAGAAAACTTTTAATTTACCAATTTGTTTTGCCTCGAGTGTGGAAATAATATGGCCCTTGCCATTAGACGTAGGATATTTGAGGAAAATTTTCTGAATTTTTAGTTTTATCTACTTCCTGGGATGAAACTTTCATTAGTAATCTATGCAGATTTATGAAAACTATATGAAAATTCTATTAACAATAGACATTATCTATTTACACTAGTCTATAATAATTTCCCAACCGTACAAATAATAGGTACCCTTTGCCGCCATTTTCTTGTTAGCCATAGATAAATAATATCCATCTACTTCTAGATGTTATTCTATCTACTTCTAGTATTCACTCAGTTACTAAGGAAGAAGTTCCGTATACACTAAAGCTGAGTTAAGAATAATGAGTTTATTCGCACTCTAGAACCTGAAGTTTTCCATGATTTGGTCTTATAAATACATCTAAAATACATCTCAAGTACTTCACTATCATGAAAAGCAAGCTCTTGAAGTTGCTGACATTGTATAATCTAATGTAGATTTATAGACTTTATTAGATACTTTCCAAGATAAAAGTAGATTCGCAATGAATCTTTGTTTCGTTCACCCGGAAAACTGAACGAGTTCAGCGTTCATTTAGAACCTATACACGTAGAAATATCACATCTTATTCTCCAAAGAATAAAAAGTTTTTGTGTATTTTTACTGTGAACTGTTTTATTAATATAATATCCCGGAGCAAGATTGTGCCCTGAATTATTGATAGTTTGTTGTGTCAGTGAGCAACACTGGTATACACAGGTGGGATCGAGTCTTGGAGCTTGCTTTTAATTATTCACGGTATCTGAATTAGTTAAGTACATCAAATGTGATGGGGGTATGATCGCCGCATATATATTGATGATGTTCAACTTGGAGTAATTAAAGTTTTGATAGTTTATAGTTATATCTTTACTATCAACGACGATTTAATTAAATACATAATATATTATGGTTCTTTGTTATAACTACAAAATGTATTTAGTACAATATACAACTAGCCAAGAAGTAAATTAAATACGAGTACAATTAATATTAGATGCTGAGGCTAAGTGCAGAATAATGTTGCTTTTAAATACAGAAAGTGGGTTAGCTCGTAGGTTTAAGTATTAGGTAGTTTTGAAAGGGTTCAGAATATAATTCAGAGTTTTAAGAGTGTTGTCAACATCTTTGAGTATTTGTACTATAACATAATATAAACATATTTGATGAAAAGTCTATACTTTTACAATATTCTGTTAGCAATCGAATATTATTCACGTTGTATAAAAAAAACGTCTTTATCTCCCTCTCTAATAGTCAGAACTGTTTGCCTTCCGTTATAAAACGGCGAGCGAACCAGAATAAATAAGCTGGCCTAAAAAAATAATGCTGGGCCAATGCGGTAAAGGAAGCACTTGCTTAGGGACATTTCAAAGAAGGGTTGAAGTAATTGGGTTTGCAGCTGTTTGAACGGTGGTAAAGAGGTGTTGAATTGGTGTTTTCATGGTGATAATGAGGTAAATACTGACGGGGCAAGTACTGATAAAAAGTTTACTTACTTTCGCACAAGATTTCTATCCGGGTTCTTAGATGACCTTCTTCTAGCTTGGACCCTATTATGAATTCATGAGGCGGTCTGATTAGGTACCTATATAGTCGTTAGTTTAGTTTATTTGTAAACATTTTTTTAATTTTATATGACTCTAGCTTTATTAGAGGATATCTCCTTGTGCCGAATAATAACAATTTGCGTTTGCAACTAAAAATATGTTAGATAAATATTGCAATTATGATTTATCTATATAAGAAGGAATTTTTTTTAATTATGGTAGGTATAGCATGTGAAATCAATAGATCATTCCGAATCTACAAGTGTGTATAGACCACGTCATTTTAATAGCTAAAGATTTAGCCAGTGAGAAACTGTGAATTGAGCCATAGACTAACCGGGTCTACAAGATAAGCCTCTGAATAGCTTTCGTTAGGAGCTTAGCCTAAAATAACCTTAACGTAAAATGAAAACTCTTGATAAAATCTAACTTACTTTCATGTAAATCCTAAGCAAGCTATCCTCTCAACGCCCCATTACAGCTTTATAGCGGAGAAATTCTTAAAGTTCCGCTATTTCGGGTTATGTCACGAACGAATTATACTAAGCACCTTTGCGAACGTTTGTTATGTGTTCGTGGGATTTCGCGGTTATTGTGGTGTCAAGCGGTTTACATTATGCTATTTTATTTAAGGTAGTGCCGTGTGATTGAATGAACTCTTTATTGTACTTATGAATGACATAGAATGAAAAATTACAAGCTAAATACTATTTAGAGCTAAAATTACATGGGGCGGCCTTATCGCTGAGATAATGCTATTTCTTCCAGGAAAGTGCGATGGCGACCTTAGAATCACAATCACCAAATCCTGTGTTGGTGTTGGTACTGTAGATACCAATTAGTAAGAGTACCAAGGCTTTCTTCAAATTCAAAAAAAAAATTGAAAATCCAAAATTTATTAGATACAAATAAAATATATCAAAAGGCATCAAGTTTATAACAGAAAAAAATGTCTTGACATACAAACTGGGTCTCTGCCCTACAAAACATGTCTCTCAGCTTTGTTTGCCAACATTTCGCCAAATAAATAACACAAAGTTTTGAGAAGGCGTAAATAACTTTCATAATAACTTGATGTAAGCACACGGTAGGTATTGTTTTTTCGCCAAACTTTTCAATATTCGGGTACCCTTTCATGTTCACACTTGGGGACGTAAACATAAAGTTTTAACACTCGCGCTATACCTATACGGCTGTGTACGGAAAACAACGTTCGTTTCATGGCATGATCCTTTTTGGGGCTTTTATATTCTGTTGATTTCAAATAAACCTATTTTAATTTAGTTGGTGGATTCTTTGATAGGTTAGCTAGTCAGTTTGTAAGTTTTGGCTCTGATTTTTATAACAAGGGGAAAAGTTATTTTTATACCTACAGGCTCAAAAAATGTCTAAACCCAAGAGATGCAGTCGAGTAAAATACGTTGACTACAGTAAAGTATGCGGGCGTGAAGTTTGCCAAAATAATAAAATTCTGCAGAGCAGCGAGTCAGCGACCTTCCTTGTAACACGTTGGCACAGTCACAGAATGAGCTATTCAGCATCAAGCTGGGAAAAATCTGGAGCTGCAGTTATTTTTATACACTACATGTTAACTAGTCGTAATTGAAATAGCCGTGTTGGAAGTACACAGGAGCACACTAAACTTTCATTCCGAAGGTCGTGCCTTCGGCGCAACTTTGGATTTTACCACTTGAAAAAATTTAATGAAAGTAAGTGGACTTGAAAAAATTTAATGAAAAACGTAACATATCGTTTTATCTCAATTACCATACACACGAGTTTGAACCTACAGTCAATACTAATTAAGCTGTAATCAGCATTATATAAGTACGTCATCTCAGAGGCAGAAGTTACTTGGTAAAGTTACAAGTCATATGCATAAGCGAGTCGGTAGGTAATACAAGGGGAAACGCCTTAACAAACTGCCGTGGCTTCATTTCCAGCTAGCTCACTTGGCAAGTCTGAGGATTTTATTTAAAAAGTATTAAGCCTACACACTTATACCAATACAAAATGTTTATTTTCACTCAAAAGTGTTCTTTAAACCAATAATGTAATTGTTACCTCCATTTAAGTACCTGAGTTAGAAGACAACAAACTTCCATATGCATAGATACTTATATAAATATGTAATAATATTTAATTTGGACACTAGAAGATTAAATGTTGACTTACCGAGACCCAGATTATAGAAATCGGGAAAGACAGCAGCAGGTAAAAAATTCCATGTCTTCTCATCCCTAAGACTAAAATGAGTTCTACTGGGGAGACTGGAGAGAGTTCTAGGTGCTAGTGGGATATCATTTTTATGATAACTATAGACTGTGTACCACTTTACTTACACCACTGGTTTCCAGAGATAACGACCTTATGGTCGTAAAGTGTTCGCGAGGTGCGTTTCTATTTTGTGGACCAACTGTTTGCTATCCACAAACCCTCCATTAAGCTTATTGCACCATCGTCGGCAGAGTGAATTTCTAATTACGCCAAGAATTCTGGCCACGTAGAGTGGTGCGGGTTGATACCTATGCTCTATGTCAGAGATTATGCTTATGTAGGTCGCACCTTTGAGTATTTAACCTTAAAGGAGTCGAGACGCAGGCTTACATACTCTTATAAGAATCTGCCAGGAATGCGAAGAGGGCGAGGTAAGGTAACGCGACAAATTACATTCAAATCTTATTTAACACGTTTAAATAAATAATTTAAAATAAGAGTTTTGAATGTCACAGTTCTTACGCTTACATTTATTGCACGTAACGCGTACTTCTTGAATCTCATAAATAAATAGATATTTACTAAAATGTTGATTGATACACTTCAAAATTATCAATAGGTGCAATAAATGCGAGCGGCGATCATCTTCCCATTTTGTGGAAAAACGCGGGATGACGGTCAGTGCAGTGGCTCCTTTTGGTTAGGTTCTCTAAGATGTCGCACGCTTGACCTACCTCATATGTTATTAATGCAACATTGTTACTCAGGGAGACTGCATTTGTCTTAATAACGGAGTGGATCTTGTGTAATATTATTATGGACTTGTATAGTAATTTTATGAACCTTTTATTGTTCATAGTTAATTGAAGTATAGGACTATCCACACTATCAGATCTGTCGACTCTTGGTCTTCTCACTTCTCGCCAGCTAACTATTCGCGCCATTTTGGTTCTAATGTAATTACGTTATTAATTTTAGTTGAACGACTGGTTATTTTAGAAATATCTATATCTCTACGAACTAATAAGTTTAACACTTTATTACCTACACCAAAAGCGAACTAATAACAAAAAAGTTCCTCCGGTCACAAGTGGAAAAATATAAAATTAAAACTGTTTACTTCAGTTACTTAATCTATACATTCCATTCCAATTAAGTTTACACTTTTAAGTAGAGATGCCTGTGATGGGGAGTTCCGCTCTTGTCTAGTATAGAATTATTTAATCTGTGCCTCCGTAGGAAAACTAATAACGGCGCAAAATTCATTAGCCAATGTCTCTTGTCATACTGACTATGCGGTAACCTGTGACTGTTCAGTCACTGTGTGTGTTGTGTGTGTGTGTGTGGTTGGTGCTTTGTCATAAAACGCTGACTAAGCGGTTACTAACCATAGTGTATTGGTTCGGGCGTTTGTCACAAAATATTTTAGAAGTACTTACTGTGGCAATACTGGAGGTTTTATTACGGAATATAATCAAATTGTAATATACCTTCATTATTATCCTTGAGTTTATACTAATTTGGTTTCGAATATAATTTTTAATAAATAAAAACTAATTACTGTCTATGTCTGTGAAAAACAACATAAGATTAACTCTAAAAAAATGGTTTAGAAAAGCTAACAAAGCGGTTATGAGAACATCAAAAAAATCATTTTTTTATCTATTATATAATATAATTCATATAGCTTTACTCTAGTAAACTTGTACTAAAACAACCACTAACCAATATCTTGTGTCCCGTAGCTGCGTCAGCCCCCGGCTGTGCCAACTAATTGCCGACATGAAACCCGTTTAATTAAATTATTCTTGACCGCATTAGTACCGCTGAAAGACAAAAAGACAGGTTCCATTTCATTTAGATTTCTCCCGTGTACTCACTATCTTATAAATAAATATGAAATATTGCTGGACAATTCACACAACAACATTTAGCCCCGTCTTAAGCTCGAAGCTTGTGTTACGGGTGCTAGATTTCTGAACACTCACTTTAGATCGCGTAAATTTTTGTCCCGAGGTGGGAATCAAACCAGCAACCTCTTGCGTCGCCTCTTGTATCTGCAAGGGTTACCGGATGCTCGAACTAATTGCCAGCGCGACGGCCGATTAATTAAACTATTCCTATACGGATTAGACTCGCTCAGTTCTCAAGAGAGCGCTTGACACAAATTCTTACTTGGCAAGTTCGGTCAATTATGTACTTGGTGGCTTATTTAAAAAGTTTTGCCATTCATCATCATAAATGCGCAACAAAAATAATACAAACCCTATATTTCCCACATGTACTAAAAATAAGGTTGCGTCCTGCAATAAAGAAAGCAAAGCTTGTGTAGCTTTCAATGGACTATATTGTCATTGAAATGTGGTTTCATAAGCGTAAGTAAAACATAAATAATTTATTCGTAAGCGAATATGTATATTCTATGATCTATATGATCAAAAATAATCCCGTCGTATTAGAAGTTGAATAAAAAGAAGGTATTCAGCTTTGTTCAACACTATGCATGTCGAGTCGAGATAGCTGATTCGAATGCCTGTAAAGAGATTATCTGCTAAGTGATTGGTCGAACTCGATCATCCCCTTAGGGACTAAAGAAAACTGTTTGGATCAACGGTATGGGATGTATCTATTGAATTAAAAACAATGCAAATAAACTTCCTAACTTCCTAAACATTACGGGACCAAAACACACAGATTCTTACTTATTTACCCGCTGAAAGAGGTGTTTATCGGTTGTTTACTGGTAAGTTATCAGAAAAGTACTATTTATTTATATATCATTTACTAATTTATTAACAATTATAGTACCAGTATAGCATTTATCACGCATGTTAGGTACCTAGATAGATAGATAGATAATAACTTTTTAGTCTAGAACTTAAATAGACAAAACAATATATAAGAAAACAAACTTAACTAATTGTACAATTGGCGGCCTTATCGCTAAAAGCGATCTCTTCCAGGCAACCGTTGGATGGATAGGAACTATCGAATCATGTAGTGGCGGTGTACCTTCACAGTTACATAGTTGTTGTTAGGAAATAACCTTTTTATACGTTTGTTCAATCCTACACAGTAGGCTAATATAGAGGAACACACGTATTTTGGTTTAACATATGAATAACGTTGGTTCAACATTGAAGCGAAAATAATGCTTCAATGCAGACCAGCAAACTAAAATGGCTTCCAAACAGATTACCTTCGTAAGTAATTGGTTGAAACTCCATCATGCCTCGGGGGAAACTAGCCAGGGCCGAAAAACTAGTTATTATAAGTACTAGTTATAACTACTGTGTACTAGTTAGGTTTAATACCTATAAATTCAAATGTTAAACTATTTTGATTCTGAAAACTAAAATATTAGTGCGCGGTGTGGTTCAAACCCGTTTCTGGATAAAAATTCTCCCAACGAAATAAAAACGGATAATTCTAACTAGGCATGATAAAAATATAGCCTAAAAAACCTAGTAAAGCGATGTTTCAAACATTTCCCTTAAGAATTTGCATATTTTCAGAATGAACAACTTCTCTCGTTAAGTGCTTTTCGTGGTACTTATCGTTTGGTAACGTTTATGCAGACTACTATTTATAAAAACATTTATTTTGTTTCAGCTGACGGTAACTAGATATTTATGCGATCATGATCCGCGTCTTTTCAGTGTGGCCCTGAAGATGTCCCACGTACTGGGATGAAACAGTTGACTTTATGTTTTTAAACCGAGTCGACCGTGCCATAACACTTCAAACACAACCGCGCACCTGGATTTTTCAAAGAAAAATATATCTTCGCTTTAAAGACTCTTATCTTGTTATATCTTGTTTTAACGTATCGTGTGGAAACTGGCATGTTCTGAAAACTTTAAACATTTTGAACATGTGACATTCCCCAAACAGACAGAACTTACTTAATAAATAAATAAAATAAATAAAAACTTTTAATTCAGATTACATTTGATCCATATTGATTGTGTTTTAATGTTCTGTAAAAGATGTACCAATGCCATCTTTTCACAAAATACTAAAGAAGGCACTTAGATAGATTTATAACAATGCAATTATACGCTTAGAATTAAACAGGAAGATTCAAATATGTAAAAAATAATTCACATACTTCTTAAACATACCAATTAGTCAGGTATAATAAAACGCGTATAATATATTTCCAAGGAAATTCTTTAACGTGAATGTTCAAAGAATGTGGGGCGGCTAATTAATCCCTTGGGTATTGACCCAAGTAGGTTACGAGTGGAATTTTCTTTACGTAGAATTTGTACACCGAAAATAAATGTATATTATACTTGAGTGTATACATTACATTGAAATTAACCCTTAGCTTGCATTGTTATGTGTAAGTCCAGCAATTTTTTTTTATTGTTAGCAATAAAGTTATTTAAGTGTTAATTTAATTGAAAAGGGTAACCTTTATCACTATTCAATATACTTTGTAATAAAAATGTATTGTTTTTTTTTGCTGGACGACTCTGTTGCACGTCTTCTGGTGATGACACACACGGAAAAACATGGAAAATGTATTAATAATATAATATAATAAGTAGGTACCTTAAACTTTTTGAGAGAAAAATAAACGTTTACTTATTCTCCAGGTTTCATGGTAATTAATATAAAGGTACAATGTAACAAGCTAAGCCTTGAATAGGTTGCGGCTCGACCCGAGCCATTATACCATGCACTTGGGATTCACCCTAGCCCCACTACAAATTATAGACTCGGTCGAATTATACATGAGTTACACAGTTCCAACTTTACTCTATTTTCAGAGCTTTTCTACGATACGTGATTTAAGTAAACTGTTGTTTTATGCAAATGTATTGCTTCTATTGCAGACACCGCAGATGCTGCGTTGAAAGTAATTTTTTTGTATTTTTTTATGACAGTGTTAAATTGTTAATTATTTAGCCAGCAAGTTTTAATAAAGATTATTTACTGTCGCTACACAAAGACGAAGGTTTTAATCATAGTGTAAACAACTTACACCCTGTTGGGGCTGTTTATTTTAACATTGTATATCAAAATAAATATAATGTAATTCAAGTAGGTACCTTTAATATGTATCATCAATTTTATACTTCGTTGTATCATCAATATTATACTGAGAGCTCTTGGGCCGGTAATTTTCTAACAAAACCTTAACCAAACTAGCGACCCGACCTCACTCTACCGACTTAAAAATATCACCAAAATCGTTGCGTAGTTTTAAAGATTGATGCATACACCGACAGCGACTTTGTTTGAAAATTTCTTGGGACCAAGCAAACATAAAATCCTATTTTTTATTCTTATAAACACAAGCTTTCTAGGTCATAGAAGAATTATTGATACCGTGGGTAAAAAACAAATGCGCGACGAGAATCTCAATGAAGGTATGGGTATATCTTATACCTTTAGGAGTAGCTGAAATAGATGACCAAGACCCTCAATAACTTTGAAGGGTGGGTGAAGGCACTAAACGTTGGGTCCTGAATTTGAATGTGGAATTCAAGGAAACAAATGTGTTTTCTAATGCTAAAGGACAGGTATATCCCGTATTACGCGTCTGGGTAGAATAAATAAAACCGAAAGAGAAAAACCAAAATATTGGCATACACCAACTCGCCCTTAGCCAGGTAGCGTGGTGAATTGGGACCTGATTTCTCTCGTCAAGACAGATGTCCCTGTATCCCAGCTGTGGGAACGCTGATTGAGGTGATGATGATGATGATGATGTGATTCACTCTTAATGAATCTTACCCACTACCATGTCCTTGGGCCTCATATAATAATTACAACAAAATTGCCTTATAACAAGGCACTTTAACCCTCTCAAGCCATGCGATACGGGGTCTTTATCAACGCGATACGGCTGGGTCGTTTAGACCCGCGCTGGGAAATTACATCGTTCCGTCACAAACTTCCAAAGGGTTGAACATGAACACTGCAGTGGGCCCTTATTCACAATGTACATTGTACAGGTTACATGGTTTAAGCCTCCAGCACACCGGATGCGTATACGTACACGTAAGCGTAGACGTGCACGTACCACTGAGTTGTAATGTATGGGAATGTATTAGACAGGACACACTGCACGCGCACGTCACGTTACGCAAGCAGTGTGTCCTGTCTCATACATTCCCATACATTACAACTCAGTGGTACGTGCACGTCTACGCTTACGTGTACGTATACGCATCCGGTGTGCTGGAGGCTTTAAGGTTATTTGATTTGTTAATATTTCGTTACTGTTTATTTTGACGAACAAAAGTTATATTAAAATTAAATTATAAAATAAGTGGTCAAAGAACTTATTCTTTTTCACAAGCATATTCTCTTACTTTCACTAGTAAAGCACCTTCAAGACTGGCCGATTTACCTTTCGTCCATATGTAAGTCCCAAGTCAGAGATTTCCATCGAGATATTAGTATTTGTTCCACAAGGGCTGTTGTGCAAAACTACTGAGCCAGCAAAATAATTGTTATTGTTTGCTGAATTTGCTAGTGGTTTTGGTTAAGACGAACCCAATAGTCCGGGATCTGTAGAACATGGAAATCAAGTGATTACTATCAAGCAAATTTTTGGTGAGTAGCTTTGTTTCGATGAGACGCCCAAAGATATCCTATACCCAATTCTCGATTGTGGTAGCTAACAGAGATATCAAGGATTAAAAAAATCAAGGATGTAAAACCGGGATAACGGACCACGAAATTTGTAGGACAATATGTCAGTTAGATTTTATAAATATTAATTAAGTATACAACTTAATCACTTGATTTCCATGTTCTACGGATCCCGGACTACAATTAGTTCGAGTCTCGCACAACATTTCAAACGATGCATTTAAACAGAACTATGTTTGAAAAATAAGTAGCGAATAAGGGCCCTGAAAAATCGTGTCAGCACTTTCTCGTTTCGATACATTCAAAGCGAGCTCGTTTGTTTCCGCGGAGTTGATTAGTCGGAGGGCCTGTTGTTCAGTTGTTTGATTAAATCTCCAATCAGTTACAGCTGTTTGTTGTAAGTCAAGAATCGAGATGAATTTTCATGAGAAAGGGAAGCGGATTGTTGTTCTATTTACGGCGATAGGTAAAATGTATTGTCTTGCGACGCGATAACTTTCTGTTCAACGTTATAGCTAAATCATTTAGCATAAAATATAGGGAGCAGCAGTCAAAGTGTTTGACACGAGAAACGAAGAATAGGCTGAGAGTTATATTCTTGACACTACCACAAGGCCACTTAATCTGATCATTTAGCCGCAGAACTAAAGTAAACATTTCATTATTTGTCTTTTAATCCCAAAAGTTAAACACAGCGATATCCAAAAGCCATTGTATTTGTAACGTTATCCCATAACTTAGGAGTTAAGGCCACGTATTGTTCCATTAAGTAGGCATCGGGCGCTCGTGCCTGAAATTGTTTCCAAGTTTACAACTGAGCCTCCACATTAAATAGGCTGAATGGTCGCTCTGCAACTTCAGGCGTAAACAAACTTTCCTTTATAATAAAGATAGGCGACGAGTGGCTCAATCTTGTACAATGGATATTGAGCTGAAATAAGTGTTATGGAATATTTAGTATTTATAAAATTAAAAAACATCATTTTAGTAAAAGCAAGATTAGATCGTAGATCGAGGCTATGTCATGTTTCATAGAAATTTAGTGTCATAGAAGATTGTCCACTATTTATAAGAACAGTGTATTGACTTTCATAGGAATAGAAAATCACTTACGAAGCTGCCTTCATGTTATGTTCATCAGATAGAAACGTTATGCAATTTATATAACCCTTTGAATAAATAAGAATAAAAATAATATTCATAATTGACTGCATTTGTAACAAATATTTAAACACCACAAATTAGAAATATGAGTTTCGTCAATTCTAAATTCAGTTCAGTGCTTTTGAATAGACGCCTGCTGTATGTTATCAGAATTCAACATGGTTCATCCCAGTAGATGTGGCTTCCCTGCGGCAGATTCTAGTTTTAAAATTCATTCATATCGTTGCATATGGATATCTTAAATGACACACCCGAGTGCAGTTGCTGTACCAACTACTTGTATTTGCGAGTCTAAAATCTACATGGCTTTGAGTTTTTCTTGTAGTCCAATGTCATAGAAAAATAAGTCAGTAGGTACTTGAACTAACTCAATTTATGATTATTGTATATCAGAACATTTATAGAAAAATGCTTTGCAAATTTTCAACTCTCGGGCGGATTATTCACTATTCATAACACACACGAAAATTTAGGTGAAATTATTATGCAGTTTCGTAATGAAATCGATTTAAATTGAATTAAGCGTAAAGTTTTCCTATAAAGCTAAGTCTAAGCGAGTAAACCATGTAGCTCTAAAAGCGTGTTTTAGTTCAAACCACATTGTGCTATCTAATCGCCACACGCGGGCAGCGACTGCAAAATTCAAGTGCTAGTTATCCAACTTATAATGACCGGTTATAAATCTGCGGCTTCCCGAGGTCGGAGTTCACAACTCAATTTATAACGGCTATGAATGGATCCCCTGTATGATTGCTAGTTTACTTTATAGCTTGGATCGGAATTTAAAATATGATTGTAAAAGATTGATAACAGATATTTGTCTCTATACATTTGTGTTGGTTACTGGGCTCTCTGGGTCTCCCTGGTCTCGGGGGATTTGGTAGGTTGGTACACAGAACGATGCTGCTGGTTCGTGAACATGATATTGCAAACATAATTTTTTTTTGTGCCAACCGTGTCATATGTAAGAGTCGACAAGCAAAACGATTGGACAACGAAATAAAGAAAAGACAAGAACAATTTGGTCCGAACTGTAAAACAAAGAGAAATTCGGAAATACTTTATAAAGTCTTTGGAAGAGGCCTTTGTCGGGAGGCAAACTGTGAGTCAAACACTGATAAGCGTAATTATTTTGTATAAATTGTTTTATTTGTAGATCATAATAATAAATGTATGCCATTTTTGTACCTAATAATGATTTCCAAAAGCATTTTTTTGGCACAAAAAATATAAATCATTGACTTAGATGTAACTTAGCCAACTTGTTAAGTTGAGTAGAATAAAAAATACTGTTTTACTGGTCTGCCGTCCGATAGCGAAAACAACGCTAAGCCACAAACAAGGAGTTGTTGCAAATCATTCTAAAATTTTAAAATGAAGTCACATTAAAACATTACGCAGCTCACGGTTTTCCGCGTTCATAATCTAGGTAATTACTATGCAATAATATAGTGTTATTATTACAACGCAATCTCCGCGCCATTTCAGTAAGTAGTATTAACAAGCAATGCGGCATAATTTTCAAGCGTTTTCACGTAACAACACGGACAAATTCAGAAGTCATCTATATTATGCGAAGTGTCAGCTTTTCCCATGGTGTGCTTTGATGAACGAAGCTTCAATTTTGCATTCAGTGAAAGTTTGTGAGTATGTTTATTAGGCTGTGTTTTACATAATCAATACAAAATGACGCCATTAATAAACGCTTCCAGGTGATATTAATATCGACTAGCACCTTACCAGTCTCGTGTCTGGTCATGTTTTCCACTTCAATAGTTATAGATTATTTACTGTTTTCAAGCCACACCGTCACACCGCGTTACTTGAGGGCTATATACACCTACTTGTTTTAATACTGAAAAAAGAAACTATCTCGCCAAACAAAGCAAAATCTATTTAAACACAGACAGGCCGCCGAATATAGATCTTGTAAAAGAAAAGAACCGTTTGCGTGTTGCGAATAAGTGAATTCTTGTTGGACCGCTTACTTTATTTTGTTAACACATTAGGTATGTTTCTATATTACTGTCGACTATGATAATATAATGTGCTCGTGATTATAATTGCCATTAGGTACATAAACGCGCTGTTAACATTTCCAGCACACATTGGTAATAATCCATTAACATAATATATACCTAACATCCTAGACTATCCTAGAATGGTGACTATTATGTAAGGAGCTGTGGTCCATTTACGAGTGTTCTACGGATATGGAATGCAGTAAACTGCTCAACTATTCACTTATGGAGAAAACAGTGCATGTGTTATAGATGACCATCGTAAAAGTGCCAGAATCATGCCTCGCTAACTGCCCCGGTGATTTAGTTGATATTCAAAATAGCTGCGCTCAATATACCTGCGAAGTGTGAACTCAGCATATTTATCGGCTTCACGCTGCATCCGTTTCGAACATGGAATTGAAACATTAGTTCTTGGTCTGTTAGGCATATGAATGTAGCTTTGATATACGGTTTGAAAATAGAATTCGCGTCACCAAAAATCTAAAGTCTAATATCGTTTATTCGCAAAAAAGTCTTACTTGATTGTTAATTTGAACTCTATTTCCTATGGCTTTAACAAAACATAACAAAATGGTATATCTAACTAATCTCTATTTCAATCTGTAACAAATACAGGATACTTACCCGTACAAATGCACAAATCATGCTCGTTATCATGAATATCGGTAAAGTTAATCGTCCGAATAAAGTTAGCGTCCGGTATGCCACTGAGTCAGCGATTCCTTTTAAAAATTCATATTGATTCGATAAATGAACGACTATGTCAGAATTTTAATCGTTTAACGTATGAAATATGGAGCCGTGTTGGTTAAGTGGTTGCCCACTCGACTTTCATTCTGATGGATTTTGGATTTTTCTTACAGTGTTTATAAAATTCGTTAAAATTATAAAACATGTGCTCTAACGGTGAAGGCAAAAATAATTTGTTATTGTATAATTAAAGATCTTAAACCCGATTCCCAATTAAAGTACCTACAACAATATTCTTTGAACTACCTAAATTATATTTACCTTCAGGGAATTCTCCCGAACAAACAATTTTTTTGATCAGCATTTATATATTTGTAGGTTGTGATAGCAATTGAAATTATATTTTAGTCTTTAAATATTTTTTTTAATAAAAGACGACGAAGTATTTTCATCGCTATCGCGTAACATCACTCGAATTTTCTCCCCTTGATCTCAAGGAGGTCAAGAAATGGAGGCATCTGTGACCTTTGACCCTGTTATAAGTAAACCTGCTGGGGGTAACTTGATTTTAAAAGGTCAATCTTTCACCTGCGCTGCAGTGTCTAACTTTGGAGTCTATCTAGGCCAGTTTCTAATTTCAGTGGTGAAGCTGGATTTGCTTTCAGGCAACTGAAATATTCGTCTAAGATAGAATTAGCTTAACTTAAATCCAGATTGTTAGGTGGCTATTCAATTTTAAGAAATAGTATAATGTAGGTTGGTCTATTACCAATTTGCTACTTGATTAGGACATGGCATTTTTACCATCGATAGAATGCCATTATTTGTCTATATATTCCCGCAGAAAAACGTTTATTCCTGGCTGCGAAGTGATGAGTAATATTTTAATTCCTAGGTAATAAGGTTAATAAATACCTGCTGATATACAAATGAAAAACACGGTTCTAAATTTCTGACTTATCATTATTGTAGCAAATAACAGAAGCTAAAATTAATATCTTACAAGATCCTCAAAAAGATATGTACCTACATATTATATTCTAAAATAAGATTATCTTTATGGGGCTTTTTAGTGCGTCTTAAATCAGAGCAAAAGACGTTTCAGCGGCTCGTGAAGCACATACTTATGCGGTATCTACTAAATCTACAGTTTACGTAGTCATAAAGAAAATATTATCTTACCACAACATTATTTCAATATGGGGTACATACACGCCTCATTCTAAGCCTTGTATAGGTATTATTATACAAGACGATTTATACAATGAAAGAAACTCTGCCCGTGTTAATCAGGTGATTGTGTGTTTCTGTTTTGTAGCATGGCCATGAAGCGAGTACTTCTAATAAATTAATAATTTTAAGTAATTTATTGTGTATCTGTTTTGTAATGTGGTGTAACAATAAAGTATTTTGTATTGTATTGTAATTTTAATAAGTATTTTAATTTTTTATACTAACGCATAGTTATTTATCAGCCTTATATACACAATTATACACAATGTTTTCTTTATCCATTTCTTCTACACCGTGTGGGACGGCCCAGGTCTACAGCACGTGAATAGCTGTGAATGCTCAGGTTTAAGAAACTTTAACATTTATACGCTCAAAAACGAGAGTTCTGTAACTGCTAAATACTTTTACAAGATACAAGAAATGTGTGAAAGGTGAATGTCGTGTCTCGTGTGCTCATTAGGAGCTATTCTCTCTTAAGAATGCTTCTTGCGCGTCAGGTAACTTGGCGATAATCCAGTATTTCGTCTTCCTTTTCATACCTTTATCCTGAATAATTGTATCAAACTGCAGGGTTCAAAGCTAATGGTTGCGAATTCACTGTGTATATTGAATAGCACCTACTTTCATGCTCGACTTTCATTCCGAAAGTCATGGGTTTGAACCACGTCGAATTTTTCAGAATTGTACTTCTTAAAAAAATTATGTGCGCTTTGAAACACGTACTCTAACTTGGTTCTCTAATAGTTTGAAATACATGTGTCATTTGTCAGCCACAATTGGCCAGCGTGGTGAATTTAAGGCCTCTCTCGTCAAGAGAGAAGTCCCTGTGTCCCAGCAGTGGATGAAAAGGTATCTGAACCTTTTAACCGAGTATTTCGTACTACAGTGACGTTGTCGTCTAAAATTGAGGAAGAGGCATAAAATAAGCCATTTATGCGCATATGCCACCGACGGATCCGACTTTACGGCCCGAAGTTAAATATTTACAACCAATGTGTCTCCGCCTTTACGGAACGTATTTTGTAAAAGTTTACGCTGAAGTTTTTTATCCAAGACATTTGTTTTAAAAAGAATACAGAATGTATTTATTTTTTGAAACTGTTGTATATTGGTTTTGAATTGCGAAGATCTTTAAGAAGAAGAAGTCTGTTTGTTTAAAGAAACATTTTTTTTTCTGAATGAATAAGCTTTCAAGAATCTTTAAATGATATTTTTAATTTATTGCGACCATCTATCAATATAATAAACTAAATAAAATATCTCGATTGTTTTATTTTTATCTTCTCTTTACGTGTAACCATGAGCTTTGTAAACTTATATATTTACATACGTTTGTACATGTTCTGTAATCTGAGTTACAGAAACCGCTACACACAAAGTTTTATTTATAAAAAGCATTTTTAATTAACTTTCCAGCCAGGTGTGTTTTATCTTGTTCTGTTTAGCTTTTGACGGCTAAAAGTCGAGATTAGATAATACTCATTTCGTTAATTTTTACGTTCGCAAGTTTTTACGAGGCCAGCCTCCAGGGTCTTAAGTAGCTGTAAAAAGTTTTCAAGAAAAGGTTTTATAACAGCATGAATTAGGTAAGGGGTACAAAGGAGCTTGAATTTCTCAAGCTAAGAAGAGTGCCGTTCTCTCAAGAGACCCGTATAAAGATGTCAATAACATTAAGTTACAAGGAATAGGATAGATATAGATAACTGAATTAGATAAAGCTTTGAAATCAGTTCATAGCAAGCAAAAGGACCTTTATGTCTATCGCTCTATCGCGATACCCAATCACGATTGATTGGGCTTTGTTTTTTGGATTTTAATTTATTTTATATTTTAATATTAAAATGTTTGCAATATTTATTAATTTAAATCTCTTAGCGTGTTTAATCATAATATAAATCACCACACGGGCTGTGAATTTTATACATATTCTTTTATCGCTGGTTGTTATATATTTATGTACACTTACCTGAACGAAAACGTAATATCTGTTTTAAAATAATATTTTGTTTAGTATAAATTAACCCTTTTCAAACTGTTTGAGTTAAACAAGCGCCTAAATGTCGCTTTATGTTTACTAAGGTCTTAGGCACTTTGAAGTAGAATTACCGCTGAAATTTCCCAGAGACAATTTTTTATCTGTGTTTCGGTAAAGCCCCGTGTCAGTAACATGAAGTTGGCCGCGGGTTGACGTCACAGATGACGTCACAACCGTCTGAATCTAGCGGAACAGCTGATGCGTGAAACGCGCGATCCCATTTCTTAGAATTTCATCCATACTGACATGAGTAGGTTACTAAGGTCGAGAATAAAATGGAATGTATTTGAAATACTATATTTGAAATTTTGAACTGAAAAGCTGCAATGTTATATAAGTCGTAGTATATGAAACCAAGTCCACATCACGTGTTTGAAGCAGCCGGTACTTGATAATCATCATCATGACTACCTACTATACAAAGTCCTACTTCAGGGCCGTTCTGGGTAAATGTTGTAATGCCGCGACAAATATCTTTATAATATTAAAGTAATGAAGGCAAACATCGTGAGGAAAGCGGCAAGTTTTCAGAACTTTGAGAAGTTTGAACCACATATTGTGTTATTCACCAATCCGCACGCGTGAATTAAGGGCGAATCTTTAAAGCCTCGAGCAGACCGGATGCGTAGGTATGCGTAAGCGTAGACGTGCACGTACCACTGAGTTGTAATGTATGGGAATGTATGAGACAGGACACACTGCACGCGCACGTCATGTTACGCAAGCGGTGTGTCCTGTCAATGGAGTAGACATTAGCTACCCATAGACTAACGTTCGTTCCTGTCGGAATGTACAATCCTTACGGAATGAACGCCAGTGTATGTGCAATAGCGGAAAGAATGACGGTATTATAACACCGCGACCCTTCAAGTCGTGTTTTATTTCATCCCGTCGCTTATCTGTACACGGGATAAGCCGGAAGGAATGAACGTTAGTCTATGGGGGGTTATTGATGTGTTATTAAAAAAGAATTAATGTATGGTTACCGGCCGGCTTCATTCTGTAATTTACTGTAGGTAAGTAATTATAGCATAATGTTTTGGTATTACAATCAATTTCATATTCAAATAATAATTTAATTATAGTGTCCGCACTATAGTTAAAATTATATGAATTGAATTTATACTTATTTGAATTATTATTTTAATGAAACAATATAATTATCGTAATTTTAATTTAATTAGTATGCATACGTTGTTTATAGTAAGTAGGCTTATTAATTATCAAATAGCTATTATAAACATACCAAGCGGTTGTTGCGTGTAAATAGCGCATCACTTTACTAATCTATTGTCCTTAGATTGACTGTCTATAGCCGCGTACAAGCCACACTAAAACTAAGAAACCGCCCAAAACAATTCTTTCTTCTCGTAAGTAAATGATGGATTGCGTGTTCTGCTAGTCCATTTTGTTTTTTCCATTCATGCTGAATTAATGCGGCAAATGGGGCAAAGGTATGCCCGCTAAGAGGCAAGAGGCAAGTCTTGCTTATTGTTCGGCGGTGGGGTATTGTGGCGAGCGTCAGAGAAAATTTATGATGTTTTATTTTATTGCTTGGGCTGATTTTTCTTGCTGCCATTTTGGTTTGGATAACGACTTCAAAAGAATAAGTATCATTTAACATTAAACCCCTGCTGGTGACTTATAGGAGAATTAGAATTTAGAATTTAGCTTTAGGTCGCTGATAGGCTAAGATGAGAACTATGCTTAGGGTTTTTCCGCTTAAGGAACCCGCCCATTATTATACTAAATTCCCCAAAACTTCTAATGAGTTTTAGAAGATCCTTATAAAAAAATTCTTCTTGAAAACGATCAGCCTACAATTGCTGCAGAACTAATACAGACTAGGTAGAAACGTGGGTTCAATTTTATTGTTTCTATTGAAATTTTTTTCGTGATAAGTTGCTCTACACATTTTAAGTTGTACCCACGTAACTATTAGCTGAAAGACTAAAAAACTCTCGAAAACAGAAAAAAGGTCGATTTATCGAAGAGCTTACTAGAAGCAGTTTCACAATCATTTACTGGCACAGATAAGAAAGTATATTATATGAAAGTTAAGCACGAAGTTCTCTGATATATGAGTCGGGACAGAAAAACAACCGGGGTTATTAATCAGCAAGCTACGTGGCGGTTTCTTCGTTCTTTGTCTCAGTAACCGGTGATCAAACATGCCTCGTGCTGTGGGAACTTATGACAAAGAAAATGTGCTCGTAATTCAAAACTCGTAAATGGGAACGTTTTGAAGAATTTGTGTTTAGAATATATTTTGCAATATGAATGTTAAAACTTTACTTTATTAGCAGATTGACCCTGTCCATTTATAATGTAAAATCACCTTGTGTTATGTCCTCCCTGTACCGACCAGATGATAAAGCTTTATGATGTGGACACGAACCATCCGTCCCTTTATGGCCCTTTAAATATAAATGATTATATTATTTTATTATAGCGCTTTTAGTGGTATACTGAGGTATTCGAAATACACCAAATACATCAACAAACAAAAATATATTTATTATGTAGCAATATCCGATTAAAAAGTATTTGAAATTCGGTAATGTATAATGAAATCATCTTGAAGAAACTGGCATGTTCTGAGAACTTTAAAAAGTTTAAAGGATATTTTCTCATTTACCAACCCGCTCTTAGCCAGCGTAGTGAATGAAGACCTAATATCTCTCGTTAAGTGAGAAGTCCGTATGTCCCAGTAGTGGGAACGTAAATAGGTGTGATATGAGGATATTGAAAATAATTTTATCATGTATTTCCAATATCCTTGTATATAGTTATTTAGAGCGGCTATCTTTTGGACCCGATCGCGGCACACGTAGTTCTAAATGGCCGGATTCAACATAAAATATGATTGTTAGCTTGTCTTTGGGTTACTAAGAAACCATGCATTATTCCTAAAATTCAATTTCCTTTGCGTATGCAATAAATATTTATGATTGCATTACTTCTAGTCTGGCTTTTTAACCTTATTGGAGTTAAGTTGGTATCTATTTATTATTTACAATGTGTTATGTCGTTTGGATCCCGTTATCATTCAAGGAATCTATTTATTTATATATTTATAATTATTATGGTTTATTGAACATTTTAAGTGAACTTGTCCTGAGAATAAAAACCGAAGTTAATTTTTTTTAAATATGTACCAACCCAAACCTAAATAATTAGAAAATGGTATGGGAAAAATTACAAGATCACAACGAAAAAAAACCTGTCTGAAATCAAAACTGAAAAAAAGCTTGTATTTTTCATGTAGATACAGTTCGACAGCGTATATTGTCAACGGAATCCTAAAAAAACAGTATCCAACCTTTATGTAAAACAGTTATTTATCTTTTCTTCCTAAAAAATTATTATATAGAGCAACTGAGATATTTTTTTAATTTCGAAAAGCTGCCTGTTCGTAAATTTACTTACGAAAAAAAGGTTACATACATTAAAGTAAAATACGTAAATTAATTTACTCACAAAAACATACTACATTAAATAATCATAACTAAAATTCATCAAAATTATAAAAAAAATTGTTTCTAAGTAGTGACAGCTAAGGTCGTGATTCGTGCGTTTGCTATCGATCGTAGAGTAGCGTGCTCGTCGGTCACTCGCCTAAACATAGCCTATCGATTTTGCCACAAACATTTAGACCGCTATTGTTACCAAGTTGATGTTTAGATTCGATATAAACACACGAAGGCTTGGACGGGTTAAGTAGTAATGGTTGCAAAATGGGCTGAAATTGTAGACGTAACGTTAAAAGATTCTAACCTGATATAATATAATCTAATATATTAAATTTCCATGTCACAATGTTAGTTACCGTACTTACTCCTCTGAAACGGCTTTACAGATTTATACCAAATTTTATATGCGTATTCAGTAGGTCTGATAATCGGCGAAATATCTATTTTTCATACCCATAGTTATAAATTTATAAGGAAAAACAACGTTTGCCGGGTCAGCTAGTAATATATACATAAGTATTTATATTATTTTGAATGAGTTATACTAAATTATCCTTAGATCTTTCTTTTGAAACTTAATAGTTACAATGACTATATTTTAACAAGCAATCAATTACCCTTCTTTGTTGAGGAAAATTGGAAGAATATCAAAGGATATCATAAAAATAATCTTTCTACCAAGGGTTGCCTAAATGATAGGTACTGTAAAATTTTAACTTTTAGTTCAGGATGTTTTACGATTGTAATACAGCTCAGTTCAGTTCATACAGAAAAAAACTTTATGAAATATCCTATATGCGGACAAAGCCAAAAGTGGAAAGTTTGAAAGAAATATTGTGTCAATAAGCGACCTATTTCGACAACATGGCGGCGTAACGAACTCCTATTTTAAAGCAATTTGGTAACATGCTGAAGTTTTAAAATTTTGAACGATGTTTTCGGGGCACTGCACTCGATGTAGATTCCTTTATTAGTAAAATGCCAACGAATGCAATTATAATAGCCAGATTGTTTATTTTACTGTCCGCGATTGATAAGTTGTATTACTGAATATGGTGTATTCGCGTTATTTTAAATTGGCAAATACAATTATATCAAAACCATTGTGATAAATTTTGCTGAATGAAAAAACAGAATATTCTCTAAGATATCAAAATTTATTTCATAATTCAACAATAAAGAAAACAGCGGAGCTTTGAACAGGCCCAACAAAGATATGATAAATGTAACCTTGAATCTTGTAATACGATAAAATAATATAAAATATTTATGAGTCTGGTCCTAAGTTTCGGGTCAGAGAACTTTCAGAAACGCTTCAGAAAATCAAAGCAAAATGCTTTCAATGTTTTGCATGCAAAATATGTTGTATCTCAAAATTAAAAGTACTATGATAAGAATCCCTATTCGTATGAAAACTTTGGTTTAATTAAACTTTGCCCTGGAGTAAAACGTTCTGTACAAATGAAACGACATTTATTTTTCATGGACTTTGAAGACAGTTGTTAAAATAATAAGCTCGAGCTTGTTTCGAAAATTTCGTTAGAATTTTGTTACGCCTTCATGTCGTAAAATTTATTTAGGCTGTAAATGTATTAAAAAGGAAAATTTCAATGCATAACGTAAAATTTGCCTCAATAAAATGTTGAATGAGTAACAACAATTTGAAATTGATGTTGAAATTGCTGCAAAGCTTTATAATTTTAGCTTATTCTTTGTCAAATATCAACATCATCTTCCATTAGGGAGTCATAGAAGATGATTTTAATCATTGTCTAGGAGTCCGTCATGAAAGATGAAGTAAACATTACCAGTCAACGCCTTTCTTTTAATATAAATTTTAGACGGTTAATTAACTTTATCGCCACAAAACGCCAAAAAACGAAAATAATAATAAAACTCTGTCTCTTAAAACACTTACCTATCTTAACAGCCATAAATTAATGGAACGCATTAACTGATTATTTGAAACACTTAAAAACCGGTGCCTAAAATTAAAAGAGTTTTTACTTAGAAACTAGTCATCAACACAGAACCCATTTAAGAGCCCTGTTAAATTTTTGAAGTTTTGCGAAATTGGATATTTTATGCACCACGTGACCGGCGCGTCACGCGAATTCTATGAAAAATACTAAATGATCTTGATACTTCGTCGATCTAAAACATACAAATATACTAATAATTATTTTAGATCTGTAGAAAATGGCATCGAATAAATTCCATTTTATTGAGTGGATTTTTTTCAGTTTCATTCTGAAATAATTATTATATTAATGTTTTTATTTAATTGATAGGTGTTTAATATATTTTCCTAAATTCAAAATGGCGGATATTTTTATTTCAATATTTGAATCAATTATGTTTTATCTTAATAATATCAATATTCATTTTAAATCTGATTGATTATTTGAAATCAATTAAGTACATAATTTTAAATTAAAACATTCATGATTAATAATTATCTATATAAGAATAAAACTGAAAATAGTCTTATTGAAGTTAAATGTCCTCATTCATCTCATCTTATGGGCTCATTATTAAACCGATTCTTCTGAAATTTGATGTGTAGGTTTGTAATTAAATGTTTTTTTTGTCGAATGTTGGGACTTTATGTAAGTTCGAAAGTCTAAATTGAACGGACTAAATACAAATTCTAATTATAACAAAACAAATAAATTATATTACCTATATATATATTTAAGTTGCTTGTTTTGTTAGATGGTATATTTGTGTTTGAATAAATAAAAGTTTCGTTAACGAAACTTTTATTTATTCAAACACAAATATACCATGTTATTATCATTATGTTTAGGTATTATCTTTGTAGTTTCGAACTTTATATTTATTTTTATTTTATTACGAACTTATTGAAAATATTTCATTTATATATTAAAAAAAGTGGCCAAGTGCGAGTCGGACTCGCCCATGTAGGCTTCCGCAGCAATTGTTTATATGAAATAGTTTATGACGTATTATAAAAAAACTACTTGATAGATTTCGTTCAAACTAATTTTCGTTGTTAGTTTTTATGGTTATGTATAATATATATTTTTTCTAGATTTATCATCCTCTTAGTTTAGAAATTAGAGGGGGGGGGGACACTCTGTTTTCCACTTTGGAAGAGTCTCACGTCCAAACTATTAAGTTTAGAATTAAATGGTTTTAGAAACATTGTTATGATTTTAGAAGACCTATTCATAGATACCCCACACGTATGGGTTGGATTAAAAAAAAGTTTTTAAATTTCAGTCCTATGTATGGGGACCCCCAAATTTTATGATTTTTTTTTCAATTATTTTCTGAAATCTTAGTGCGGTTAACAGAATACATCTACTCACCAAATTTCAACGTTATAGCTCTTATAGTTTCCGAGAAAAACGGCTGTGACATACGGACGGACAGACGGACGGACGGACGGACGGACGGACGGACGGACGGACGGACGGACGGACGGACATGACGAATCTATAAGGGTTCCGTTTTTGCCATTTGGCTACGGAACCCTAAAAAACCAACCCGCACTTGGCCAGCGTGGTGAATTAAGGCCTAATCTATCTCGTCAAGAGAGAAGTCCCTATCCCAGCAGTGGGAACGTGAATAGGGGTGTTATTTTATATACAGGGCGTCCCAAAATTATGGGCCATGAAGGGGAAGTACCATATATATCGTTGATAGTGAATTTTGCTCAAAGAAGACTTCATTTTATTTTAAAAAGTAAGTAATTTAACTAATTAATTTACAAAAAAAAATGTTTCATGTTTTTTATTTGATTAAAATAATTAATTTCACGATGTTCCTTTCTTTTAAAATACTATGTTACTTAAGCAGAGTTATTATTTTTTAGCTTTTCTTTCGATTGGTATCATAAAAATCGAGTATTTTTTTTCTACATGTAAGTCGGTTCGATTCCCAGACAAAGCAAGTAATTTTTAGAAAATCAATGAATGCAGAATTACTAACTTTTAAAAATAAAATGAAGTCTTGTTTGAGCAAAATTCACTATCTACGATATTTAAGGTACTTCCCCTCCATGGCCTATAACTTTGGGACGCCCTGTATTTATTAGAAAGGTACATATTTAATGTTTACAATAAATAATATATTTATTAGAAAGGTACATTATTTTTTGTTTACATATTGGATACTCGGTAAAAATAAGAACAAAAAATTACGGAATATTTTCTTTGTAATAAATATTATGGAAATCTATACTACAATTATCAAGCTGAGGAGATTGCTTGTTTATTTGTTTGAACGTGCTACTCAGGAACCGCGGGTCCGATTTAAAATATGATTTCAGTATTGGATAGTAAAATGATCGAAAAAGGCTATAAAACATAAACTAGTAAATAACGTAAAAACGCAAGCGCAGCTGTCGGCGGGTCGGCAAGTTAGTCATAATCTAAAAAAATCATAGGCATAATTACATTTAGTCGTTGTACGGTTTCACCAAAAAAAGTTGCCTTGTTGTTTTTTAATTAGGATAGATAACTTTAGATATGCAATCCACATCCTACAGCATAACCTCCAAATAAATAAGGTTAAACAAGATGACAATGATGTGGTACAATTCTTAGGCCAGCAACAAGTGGTACAATTCTTAGGCCAGCAACAACAATAATTGATCGTTATCAATAAAAATAACAATTGATCGTTATCAACGGATCAACTTATGTCGGTCGTAGTATCGCAATAACACATACACGCACACTAACAGCGTTTTTACAGCAATTGACAGTCCCACACACTGACATTTTACGAAATATTTCTATATTTTATTCAAGAACAACCGACATAGGTCCGACCTCGACAAGCGCTCGCGCGGTACTAAATGGAAAAAGCCGGCGGAATGAAAAAACTACTAAATTATGGTAGTTTTATTTTATTCATAAAAAATTACCAAAACCGTTCTACAAATTAAAATTAATATCATAGTTTAAGCAAATGTTGATAAATATTTTGATATAAATATGACGTCCCATTGATTTAGAACTTCGGAGTTATTGAGGTTTGTTTCGAAGCATTTTCGGTCGATATTAAATTCGGTATATCTTTAGAATAAAAGCATTTAACGAAAATGTACTCTACTCTAAATGAAGAATAGGATATACGTAACATAATAAAAATTAGTTTGATCGCCCATATTCGTTAGAATCTACAAATTAGAGCTAAGAAAACAGGTCTTCGAGCGTTTTTTACGAAACATGTATCCGGAGAATGATTATTACTCAATATATAAACAAGTTATCTATAATGTTTCTTACTACTTTTGTAGAGGAGAAAACGAACTATTATAAAGATGTAATTGTAATATCAAACAACTAACGTAAACCATAGAATTAGGACGAGAAAACCGAACAATTTCGCGATTTCCGGTAAAAGGCCTCTTAAAGATTAATTTAACTCATAATTAAATTCTGGAAATAAAGAAATATACTTACATGAAGTTATGAGCATAAGTTAATTTAGAGTTACGAAACTTTGCATAATCAGAATAACTTTCAGAATTTCCATTTACTCACACAACTTTAAATTAGCGTGCTCCCGTGTGTATTATTGTATTTATGTTTTAACTTTGGGTTACTTAGTTTTGTATGAAAATTTAATGCGTTTTGTATTGTTCAAAACCAATTATATTATTTTCAAACTTAAACTAAATTTATTTAAGATAACGAATGATAATAATTTTTAGACCAAAATCTGCCGAATAAATGTTGATTTTAGAGTCAGAATTGTTATCTATTTAAATACTGATCGGTTCTTAAAATATCCTACAGTTAGGTTCATTAGGAACTTTTGTAATAATAAATGATCCAATATTTTTACTATATTTATCTAATAAGTAAATTTAATGTACGATCAAATCAGTTTTGTATCTAGATAAAAAGCTCGGAGCTATGTTAATCATAAAAAATACAATCGTCTCCCGAGCTCAGAACTGGTTATAAAAACATTTGATTTTGCCCTGTTTTTTTTAAATATTGTATTATTGTCTATGAAGAAGAAAAAGAAGGAAACCGTTTCCATAGTAACATAACTTTGGCTTAAGTAAAACTTACAAGATCCTTACCGCATATATCCGACAACCGCCAACATCCATAGAACACTCAATAAGCACTTAAAAAGTTAGTTTCCATCGTCCTCATTTTGATAGGAACTCATTTATTTTATACACTCTCGTTGTCGAAGTTTTCAGTGAAGCGACGCGTGTGGCCGCCACAACCGGTAGGTTAGACTGGCTGAACCCAAACGTCACGTGGTACGTACTCGTATAAGGGTAGACAAATTGTTTTAACGACCGATCAAAAAATTTCAACATTATTAATTTAACATACTCATTATTAATTTACTCGTTGTCTTCATGTAATATGAGTCATCAAAGAAAGGATGGTTTTCGGAATAAAGCGTTCTGTTCCATATTGCGATAGCGTCTAATTAATTTTCTTTGAAGTTAGATATTATTTATTATTTATTTTTCACCGGTTATATAATTAAATCAAATTAAATTATCAATAATCTAGTTTTTCCATCATGTCCCTTTTATGTTTTAGTATCTTAGAAAAATAATTATTTGTTTGTTTGTTTATAATTGCAAAGAAAACAAATAAATGGCCAAAGACATGTTTAAAACGAAATTTTGAAACAATATTTTGAACGAAAAATGTTTGTAGGAGACTTGGCTTTTCAGCCTGAAGGCTTAGAAGCTAAAAAGCCATATTTATCAAAGACACACTGTACACGTCTTTATTTATCTATTTCATACAAATATATTTTGCAAAAACATGACACGTATACATCATAGCAAATCCATTTGCAGATTAATGAAACGCAAATACAGTTCTGTATGGATTGGAGTTGTTTGTATGTCATAGAAATACTTTGTAAACGTTTGCTTACATTATTTGTGAAGGCGATAAAACTAGTCCATAGAAACCTGACGTTAGTAAGTGATTCTTATTACTTAAAATTGAATAATTATAGGAAAGTAGCTGCGCCCCGCTGCTTTACTCGCTGCTGCTTTAGGTCGGTCACAACACAAGGTTTTCTCTTTGTCGTATTATTTACAGGAATGAGCTTGCATAAGTCTGGGACAAAGCTACAGAATGCGTTAAGGTGTCCTTTCTCAACTACAAATAAGAAGCCATTTCAGAAATCCTAAAAAGGTTCGCATAATCATTTTTTTTAATTGCTTAATTGGTACCTACCTGTCTATGTAGCAGCAGTATCATAGAACTGGCGTATTTAAATATAAATAAGAGCTCTCTTTGTAACTATATACGGATACACTCGACGGTAGAACTTTTTGAAGATATAAATAATTTTCAAGAATAAAAATATTAAAATAATTTATTCTCGAACCCAATAGCCCCATTCGGTGTGATAGAGCGACTCCGTTATGAAATTCAATTTATTTTTTATACAGAAGCCGTAATTGAATTGCCGGTTAAAATTCTATTTCCCCTTTCTGCTGAATGTGGCGCTGTTCATTTATTCCGTGATTTTTGTAATTTGATAGCCTTCTTTTTATTTAATAATTTTTTTTTAATAAATGATTGGCTTTTTTAGTGAGTTCTCTTTTGCTTTTATTATTGTGTTGGATGGATTTCTATGTCAAATAAAATACTTATGAATTCGGTTGTGATGTTGAAGCCTTGAAGGTAAGAGAAATATAAACTTTCATTACCTAACTATAAATAACTTTAAAAGCAAGTGAAGGGGTGTTAAATAAATGAATGTGTGTGATGTACTTATGTATTTATTTATGTTTTATTCCCTGGCTTGTTAAATTTGCATTTGAACTTTAGGGGTATTATTCGTTCTGTCCTAGTTGTAAAAGAAACACTGTTCACATTTAAATTATAAAGTAACACAACAATTAGATATATTTATAAATAATATACCTACGAAATGCATTTTCGAATTGTAGTAAATAACCAAATAACGCAGGCAGGTTTTTTGATAATTAAACTTCTTTTAACGCAGTTTTCTATGGACGTTAATAATTTACAAATTGAAAATCCAGTAGTAAAATGTATTATTATAAGATTTTAGACTTATTTCAATTTAAGGATAAAGACTACGAAAAACCATTCAAAGTGCTTAAGGATCAGAGTAAAGGGTAGCATATCCTCATTCGAGGTTTGGTCGGTAACACAGCTCATGATTAATTCAGCACATTTACGCTCCCAAAATTACGGCATTTGCTTATCAGTTAAATTAGAAGCTTGTTTTAGCGTGCCCTCCTTGGGGAAAGGTGTAAACGTCTAAAACTTGCTAGCGAATACTGTAGATACATATGTCTTTATCTGAAAATCTGACTTCAGCAAGAATGGAGTTGAAAGCAGATTTATTTAACTCACGTCTCAACCGAATTTTTTCGTTATTGTCGCTCTTTTTTGCTCTTATTCCTCCTACAAAAACTTTTATATAATTAAACTACTTTCTCCGTCTTGAATTTATGAATTTGTATTTTTGTTATATACTCGTATCAATCACTCGGTACTATTAATAATAAAAGCTTAACTTAGTTTAAAGTAAAATAATGATCTATACTACCTTTCCCCAAGTTTTCATCTTGTCTTCAATAGACATAAGTACTCAAAGGTAGGTATACATTTTTTTAATTGATAATATGTAGGTACTTACGCATTACTTGTGCTATTGATCTGTGCCCATCCAAAAGTTGTATGGCAGAGCGATATTGCGATAAGGTCCAACGCAGATAAAAAAGATTCAAACAGGCTAAAAATTCTCGATTTTTTTTAGAAGTTACTTGTTTTAAGCAGCAAAAGGAAGTCAATCATGCTGCCGACCAGTTTCGGCGTTGAAGAGGGTCCCTTATCTTAACGCATACATACAGTTAATTTAACGGAGATTAAGATTAACAATGGATACACGGAAGCAGAGGCCTCTCTACTGCAGAAATGACAATACAGCGAGGATTGAGTCCGGCACCTCGCCCGAGCCGGTCTTTCCGACAGCATCGGACTCCCCGTGATAACAAACTTATAAACACGATATAGAGCTAAGTGTGCAGAAAACTTTACTTGCGCGATCTAGAGCTCAAGATCTGATTGGTCGAGAGAAGCAATTTCATTTCGTGCCGTTCCAGTCATCGCACCTGAACAAAAAACAGCGAGGCATAGCTGGTGCCCATCAGTCTTATAAAAACCGGCAATCAAGTGTTTCTTAGCTGGCGCGTGGACGTGCCAAATGAAAAACTATTTTAGAGGAGAACATCTCTTTTAGAATACTTTGTAATAAGTCAAATAAAAATTGAATGAAACCTGAAATGATGATATTTCAGATTTATATGCAAATTATCAAATATAATCTAGGACTGAATATTGCTGGACTATTCACACAACAACATCAAATGTTTTATGTTCATGGTACAAGCCCACCACAAACACTGTCATTTTCTTCCAACTTTTTGTCCATCATAGTTCTGCCTTTTCAAAGCAGTAATTATATTAAAAACTTCTAACAACTTGATTATTACACAAAAGTTCAGAATAATCTATTAAACTCCAACCCAGAGTGTGAGGTCTAAACCTCCCAACGGGACCAGTCATTAAAAATGTAATGACTGACCGACGAACGTAACGCCGCTAGTATGTATTACTAATGACTTGCCTACTTCGAGTACATTCATTATTTTAGCATGTATCTCTGACACTTAGTCGCACGATAATGAGACTTTTTTAACAGACTTTATAATGAAACACTCCTTGTTTCAACTCCAAAAACTTGATTTTAAAGATTTATGTCATTTATTTATTTAAAATCATAATGATCACTTGGACAATGGTGACAATTAGATGAGTCGAAACTCCAACGACTCTGTAAAACGTAGGAACTTAAAAAACTCAAAAAAATGTGAGTTATTCCCGTTGTTATAAAATAAATGATGTTACTTAACGGAAGATCCATTGAAAATAAATGGTTTTAGACAAGCAGTTCATCTGGCATGTAAACATGAGGCAAGAACTTTAGTGTTCATTTACTGCTCGTTGGTTTCTCGTATTTTAGTTTCTGCTTCGGAATAAAGTTTAATTCAGTTCACATTAGTTTCTGTTTCACGGACATTGGAGTTCTGTTTTGGATGTAATTATTTTAAGGGCATCATTATAAAAAGGATACTTATTACATTTTACCAGTAGGAATAACTTAATATACTCGTACCATTACTCATTGTACGTTACGTACTATCTAAGTTACACTATGTTTAATACTCATATCAAGTAGCAACTTTATTAAAAATCTATCATATTTGCTCTTTGTATTTTTGGCTAAAGTGGTACATTAAAAACAATAAAAAAAAATTGACATAAAAGTAATTTACAGAAAAATTCATAAGCTCCTGAACTAGTATAACTGTGTTTCAGGCACGTGAGTGGCTTCTACAGTGTGAGAATTAAAGAATCACAATTTATAAATAAATAAAGAAAAAACCAAGACCTTTACTTGGGGTAAGTACCTTTGTCACCAAAACTTAAATAATACAGTTTTGAGACTTTTGGTGACATATTTTATATTCCACAAAACAGAATAATATTGCACATAACGGATTCCCACACAGATCGGTAAGTAATCAATTTGTTTACATAACAAAGCACAAGTCGTAGATTACATAAGCTATGCACTTGTGTACTCGATGGTCAGTGGTCGCGCGACCTAATTTCAACGGTTACGTGCACGTTGCGTGTTGTGGGATCCACTTTTGTACTCGATAGTACAATGACAATAGATTGCGTATTAAGTATCATTATTTCGTCTTTTAGTTTAAGTTAAACACTGAGTTGCACCTTGGTAGAACGTCGACGTGACAAAAGAATTACGATTAAACCGACGTTCTAAATTTAAAGCTCTTAAGGTATGGACATTCTAGCTACATTGATATATAAAACCCCTTTAATAAGATAGTTAAATTTCTTATTTTTAAGTTAGTTAAGTAATGAGTAATTTGTTATACATTATAATGGGTTTCATAGAGGAGACTTGGGACTAGAAGTGGGACGTAATCACATAAGGTCTATGTGATGATGATGAAAGGTCTTGGGGAAATAGTAAGTACTTACGCTTTTAAATTCTAAGATATATTACAGCCTTGAGTTTGCCAAGACATATTAAAGCATTTAACTTGAGAAATAAACAATTAGTACTAACTATAATGGGTTTAATGAGGCATTGAATATAAAATTACCTCGTTATAATAATTTAATTGTTTTACGCCTTTGAATTGCAGTCTTGAGACATTTCGTTCATTACTCTTTTTGATATCAATGAAACCAGAGTGTTGTGGAAATACATAAAATTAAGAGAAACATATTTTGTCTTAACAATGTTTAGTAAAATTTGCATAATTTCAGTGGTATTGTTCGTTGTGGAGATCACAGCAATGGGTCAGTATGAATTATTAATATTTTTTGTAAAGATAATCTTCGTGTCATGGGAGTTGTAGAAAAATCTTTAAATAAATTCATGTTTTTCATGTTATTCATTTAACCTTCTCAAATCACAACAAGTATAAAACTATTGCTTAAATATTACATTGGAAATCCAACAGCCTATGTGCAATATAAGCTAAAGGTACGAAGTAGGTATATCAGTGGTTTATTAAATAAATAACACTTTACTTTACTTTAACACTTTACTTTACTTTAACAAAAGTACCTATAGTCCTTTAATCTTCGTATTTTATCACCCAAAAGGAATCTATTGGAATAGTCGCCTTAAAAAATGTAATTTAGTAAAATATCCGCTTACAAAATCTGGCCAAACCTTCGAAGACCTTTAGAATGTTTGCTTTGAAAAAACGTTGAAGGCCTCCATTTCACTAAAGGGTCGGATGATTGATGTCCTGTGGGCGATTGTCACTGTGAAGATGAATGCCTTATAAATCGCATTTTGAAACGTGGTCACCCCATTATAGACATAGACATTTTCAGAGATATTGTGTTCATATTTTGATTATGATACGGAAACTATTTTTAGATTTTTTTCTGTATGTATATTCCGCAATAACTCTTAAATAAATGATCCGAATTTGATGAATGGTAGATAAACATTTGGAGGTCTGGGACACAGGATTATTAAAAGGTTATAAAATTTTTTGCTTCAGTTAGTTTAGCCCCCATACAAACATAATTAAACGCGGGTGGAGTCGCGGGCACCGCTAGTTTTCTACATGTTTATATTCATTTAATGAATATAGAAATATTAAAATATATTGTTGTTAACACCAATACCTATATACCTACATCTATGTCTAGTTCCCGTTATACAAGTTTCGAGTTTACTATGAGGTTAGATATTGCTGTGTGATAATTCACACTGTTAGATAATTGGTTAGATAATTCTAACAATATTTTTATACATCTAAGGCCGGCCATGTTTCTAGGTAAAGAACCCGTGATATCAGAATAACGAACCCTGTTATGTAATGGGGTGTTTACGAGGGCGGTGTTGCCAGCATTTGCCATTCTAAATTTCAGAAGGAAAAACCTTAAATTTTTTATAGAGATATATTTCACATTTTCCTGTTTTAATTTTTAATGAGACCCATTTTCTTGCAGTAACATTTAATAGTATAGTATTATACTGTGAATTGTAAATTGTGAATTATCCAGAATTAATTTTTAATTTATTCTAAAAATAACACAATTATATGAAAAATTAATAAAAAAACAACTGATAAGTGCTTTTTGTATTAAAAGGAATTTTAATATTACAAGGTGCCTCAAACTTGGGTAAAGAAAATAAATAAATGTTGCTGGATAATTCACCCAGCAACATTTAGCCCCGTAGTAAGCTCGAAGCTTTTTAATAAATAAAAACATCGAGACTAGCTGTTGGCAACATTTTGTAAACATACCTACTCGCTTGTCACTTGAGTGTTGGTTGGAGAAACCTCTTAGCTTTAAATAGAATGTGTAGCATACTGCAGACATCTTTTTGTCACCTCTTAGCACAAATTATAATTGTATCACATGAAAACTATTAGATTTAATGAAAATTAGTTTTCTCGTTCTATCTTGTAATGTAAGCTTAAGGCGGTAGTAAAAAAGTATATACATATGTAATTTTTTTCAATTGGTAACAAGTTTATGAAGATGGATAGATGTTGTTACCTAATACTTCACGGAGAACCCGCAAAAAGCATACGTAAGAAATAATTTATTTTGTAATTATAATTTATTAGTTATTATTCTCTTTGGATAATTACTGATAAATACTAACGACCGTATACTAGCGACCCGCCCTGGCTTCGTCTTTGGTACCTAATTATACTAATTAACCTTCCTCTTATATAACTCTACCCATTTAAAACTGCAAATCCGTTGGAAAGTATTAAATATTGAAGCATGCGACAGGCTGCGACATTGTTATAACTTTTATTTTCAAGACCGAAGTTTTAATTCCATAACTACAACCCAAGGTTAAGTCTATTGTAAATGAGTATGTAAAACCAGGTTAGACGCCTAAGGACAAACATAAACACATAATATTATAACCACATGAATATATGTAGGAAATATTCTTCAAGGGCAGGATTAGACTGTACTCGTAGGAAATTATATCATCATCATCATTTCAGCCATCGGACGTCCACTGCTGGACATATCTCCAGTTGCCTGCAGTAGCCTGCATCCACCGTGAACTGGCATTCTTGACCAGATAAGTTGTCCATCTTGTTGGTGGACGTCCGACGCTGCTTTTGCCGATCCGTGGTCTCCACTTATATCTGTGTCTTCACTTAAGAACTTTTTGGCCCCATCAGACATCCGTTCTCCTCGCTATATGGGCAGCCCATAGCCACTTCACAGTCTTAATCCGATGGGTAATGTCAGTGACCCTCGTTTTCTTACGTATCACCTCATTATATCATATCATAAACTAAAACGAACTACATATGTATAAATTAAACTAGTTTTTCATCCTTCAGTTTAAATTGTTATTTCTCGGAATTCGGATTCTTTCCTCATGCATGACTTATTTATATATAATATATAATATTTATTATTAATTTATATATAATATATAAGGCCTTTAATTGGTGAAATATTTTTTAATCGGTTCAGTAGCTGAAGAGATTATTACTACTTGACTCATTAGGTATTTTTCTAAAATATTATCTTTTTATGAATAGAAAAATCAATGCCACGTTGTAATTTTATAACTTAAGAACGGCTGTACCGATTTAGAATTTTTTTTGGTTATAAAATAGTTGTAGCCCAGGGAGGGTTTGAAAGGTGCGAAAACATGGGAATAAAGCGGATAAAGTCGCGGGCAGGTAAGGTAGTATTTCTATAAACTCAAAGATTTAGAAAAAAAAAACAAATCTTGTTACAAAAAATCTTGCTTGCTTAAAAATGTATCAAGATTTGAGTTTATCTGCTAGGGCCATAAAGAATTAAGAAAAAAATCCTAGACCAAAACTAATCAAGGCCACTGCTATTTTTCACTCAGTTATTCATGAAAAATTGTATAACATGCATAAAGTGGAAATGCTGAACATTGCTTGGGCGTCAGTAACTGTGAATATTTAATTCAAAGAAAAATAGTAATTTTTCTGAACAAGAAAACAACCAGGTAAAATTCAATCTAGTAGGATTATGCAAATATGTAATAGCTCGAAAAGTTCTCCCAAGAAAATTGCTACATTTGCAATTCGATGCTTCTTTTCGAGTGCGTGCTTAGATTTCATAACCAGAGACAACATTTTGTCTCCAATTTTATTTCAATGTCAAAGTTGCAATACTAATCGTTAGCAAATGTGGCCTAGCTGCATTATTTTATAATTACGTTACATTTCGTAACATGCAAACCTGCTCGCGGTTTCGTTCGACATGGTCAGTTATACGTGGAAACACAACTAAGGACGAACGTCGTAGTTTGATTAAAAAAAACTTTATCAAATCCTCGCTAAAAAATTTAAACTGGCTTAAAAGAAAAAGTGCAAATTTTAAATTTTGAAAATGGAATTGGTCAAAGTGTGTTACGTCTGGACTCTTCTTTCCTTTATAATGTTCCAATGCTTGATGGAAGGGTCTGGACAACAGACTGCCTTTGAATTACCAGTGCAACTTGTTGGTTTTCCATTCATCATATTAGCTGTGCGATTGACTAATTTCTTCAAGAAAATGTCGTATGCTCTTAATCCATGTAAGTATAATGTATATTCTTCTTATTCATTATTTCTCTCAGATTTCATAAAAAAATAATAGGCTTATTATTCTTATAGTTTAATTGTAGTTACCTATGTAATAGACTAAAATAATCAATCTATCTAGGTATAATATTTTGAGAAAGTATGCGACAAAGCTAGAATTATTACATAGTTATTGCAATTTAGAAAAAACATCAAAATGTCTTAAGCATGTAAGACCGATTGACCTACAAACGTATTGCTGCAATCAAAGAGAAGGTGTTGCGTTCCATCTCACGAAGGCACGACTTTTTGCAGTCCAATCTTAGTCGCTCAACGAGAGAGCAGGCAATGTGTGCAACACGCAAAAATTACCGCGAAACTTAAGTTCTTGTCTATGCTCAAACGAGTTTATAAATAGATTTAAAATCTTGGAAACTAAATAATTTTATCTATAAAATGAAGTTATATAAAGTTTTGTGTGTTTCAATCCTTATGCTGCTAAGTTTTGAAGATTCAAATAGCCAAGAGGTACCATTCGAGTTGCCTGTGCAATTAGTTGGATTTCCCTTTATAATTGGAAGTGTCAAGCTGACGAACTTTTTGAAGAAATTGTCGTATTCTCTGAGTCCAGGTTTGTTTGAACTTTTTTATAAGTAATGTGCTATTTTTGGAAGATAAACCGCTGGCAAAAGAAAATCACACCGTAAAATACTGTTTCATTTGAAATGCCATCTAAAATCTACTTATCATTTGTCTTGTTCAAATGGTTTTTGCTGACGACTATTATATCGTGCCCTTGTTTTCGTAAAAACTCGGTTGATTGAACACGGGTTGCAAGTAGTAGAGTAGGTTCCGAAATGGGGACCATTTCTTGAAGTTTTTACGATTTTTTATTAAAAAAAAATACAACTTGATAGATCATGTCGATAATAGAGTAAATTCACACTGAAGACTATCGATTAGGTTGAAAATCAGTATTTATATTTCTAATTTCTGATGCCGTGGAGAAACCCCGAGCATAGCCCTTTCCTTAGCTCATTTATGATTATGATGTCCTGGCATTGATTGTGTTAAAAAAGTATATATATATATCTATAACCTCTATAGTAGCATACCAATAACGATACGAGTGATGCATGGCTGTATTCGCAAGTCTCATATGACAGGCAGATTTATAGCATCAGCATTGCAACAGACAAATACGTTCTGCGCTTGCCAAATTACGCTGAATATCAGCCGATACTCATAAGCATTTTTGCACTGTTTAATCTCAACCTTTTATTACGTAACGTCTGGGCAAGGGCAAAGACTCATTTTATTTGTAGAACGCTTTCGACTCGCCAAGACTTGAGTTACACCTATAGAAACCCACGGAAATAATTTATAATATTGGAATAGGTATACATATATACATACATGGAAATATTCAAAAAAGGTAGTAAATGATTCATAGATAAAAGATTCTAAAATACCAAATTTTTTTACAACTTTTATACAACTTTTAAAAACCAATGTGTTTTCATTGTTTAAAGATCATAAGAAACGTATCTAATACATTTTGTGACTACTGTAACCTGAGCCTTATCAAAATTACGACGGTTAATTCTACGAAGTTAAACTCTACCCATAGTCAAAACATTACTCTTATTACCATAGGTCAGTACCGAGAAATGTCAACCTAATCCTAAATCGTCTAATGAAGCTAAACACTAAGGTCTGTCTCAATAAATCATATTTACAACTTCATCTTAGTTGCTAAGATTGATTGGATGTAGTTAGCGCACATAATTATTAATGCTACATTACGTAATTGCTGCCTTCTGTGATTGTCACATTAGTTAAATGGATAGTCCAATAATAAATAGGTTTTTGTGGAGACCACGGATCGGTAAACGCAACGTCGGATGTCCACCAACAAGATGGAAACAAAAAAAACAAAACAAACTGTTAAGTTATGTCTTATGTAAATAAATAAATAATAATGATGGACAGATGATCAGATCAAAGGTGTATGCCAGCTGCATCTGACAGTGGTACCTGTCTAATATACTTAGGGCCGATTTTTCAATCCTCAGATAAACAGCCAGATAGTCTTTATTCGACGGATAGCAATATTCTTGGTTTTTCAATGGTCAGATAGTAGTTATCTGTGGAATAAGGCCCCTATCAGAGGAATAAACTTATCTGCTTCTTGAAGGGCCAGATAAGGTTTTATCTGTCCAATACACATGACATTTTAGGTTATAATTGACACTTGACAGTTTCATTCGTTTTGTTTGTTTTTGTTTTGGATATAAAGACGTGACTATACTATAATTGAATTGAATTTGTTGTGATGATGGATGTGTTTGAAGAAATTGACGACTTGGCAGTCGAGGAAGAACGTGAAATTCTTAATTATTTATACCCAACTGAGAGAAAAACCCGAACTTTACGAGAGAGGCCTGATAATTTTAACACATGGGACGACAGTGAATTTTGGAGGAGATTTCGTTTGAAAAAAGATACCATTGCCTACCTGCTTTCACTAATTGAGGATAAAATTAAACATGTAACAGAAAGGTACGTACTTACCTAGTTTTTAAAAATATCTATTTTTTAGACACGGGGACGAGCTGACCGTTAACATGGGAATCTTACAATAGATCCCATATAGAAATTAGACGTATCTCATGAGTTATACATATGCACCTAGGTAGGTAGTAATTTTCTTTATTATTTCAGGAATAGTTGTGTGCCTCCAGTGCAACAACTACTACTTACCCTACGATTCTATGCAACTGGCACTTTTTATATCACAATTGGAGATTTTGGAGGACTGCATAATTCAACACTATGTAAAATAATAAAACGGGTGACAGAAGCTATTTCTTCAATGCGACAAAATTTTGTTTCACTGCCTAAAAGTCGTCTTGAAATCTTGTCCATACAAGAGTGCTTCTATAATATAGCACGATTTCCAAGAGTCATTGCAGCCTTGGATTGTACTCACATCAAAATAATTTCACCAGGTTTGTACTACCTACCTATTGTAGTTATTTTAGTAATGAATTACAGTTTTATCAACTTATAACAACTACCTACTAACTACCTACTGTTTCAGGTGGGGATACTGCAGAAAACTTCAGGAACCGCAAAGGATACTTTTCATTAAATGTTCAAGCTATGTGCAATGCAGATCTACAATTTGTTGACATTGTTACACGATGGCCAGGTTCAACTCATGACAGTCTAATATTTTCAAATTCAGCTGCCAAATATTTGTGTGATAGTGGTGCTTTTGGTAATGGAATTGTGCTTGGTGATAGCGGATACTTTTTGAATGATTATTTGTTGACACCACTTAGCAATCCCCAAACACAAGCTGACCAACTGTACAATGAATCCCATATTAGGACTAGAAATGTCATTGAGAGATGCTTTGGTGTCTGGAAACGAAGATTCCCAGTCCTAAGTATTGGATTGAGGTGTAAGATTCCTCTTGCCCAAGACATAATTGTGGCCACTGCAATACTACACAATTTAGCACGTAGAAGAAATGAAGGTGAGCCACCGATAGACCCCGAGGTTCAGATACCACCCCAGCCAGTATTTCCAGTCCTTGCTGAATACAGTGAGGCACGAAGAAGCACAACTAGGGATACTATGCTAGAATATTTCGAAGCACTTACAAGCTAATTTTGTAAAATAAAAACACTAATATTAAAAATGAATTTTTATTTAACTTTGTTTGGTAACAATGTTATGCTGCATTGTGCTAAGCATCAATTGATGTAATTGCTCCTTCCTTATTTCATCATTCTGAAGACTTAGCATTTTTCTGTTGTGTTCTTCCTCTACAAAGGAATGCTCTTTCTTAGCTATTTCCATTTGTAGCTGGACCAGCTCTAATCGTGCTGCGCTTAATTGATCCAGTTTTGCAGTCACTCCTGCTTTAGTTATTTTTTGCTTTAAACCAGGGCTGATTTTTTTTTTTAAAGCTTTTGGGTTCCAGGATGACCAATTATTCACTGAAAATAAGATAATAAAAATTAATCTTAAATAATTTATTGACAATAGGGAAATTGGTAAAGATAATATACCTATTTAACATACCATTTTGAGTTTGTTCTACTGATTGATGGGTGTTAAAGTCATCTTTGTCTAAAAATAAAGTAAGTAAACATTTTTAAAGACTTCATTTCACATTATACAATAAAAAAAAATTGACAAGAAAACCCTTATCAAAATAATAATTAACATACCATTTTCAGTTTTATCTAAAATGTTGTGTTGAGTTGAGCAGAAGTTGTCCTGATCTGAAACAAATGATGAATATATAATTCTTTCCCATTTTACAGTTTGGTTCAGTGGGATGGTCATTACCAACTGAGCCAGGCAGACAGGCTGTATTGTATGGGATGTTTCTTCAGAACAAAAGACGAGTATTTAGGATCATTTCAAAACAAATTAGAATGAATGGCAATATGCAATCAGGAATGTGAACACATTGCTATGTAATAAGTGGAACACATAAAATAATTATAATTGAAATAGAATACTACCTGAAGTAATAGGAATATCATCGCATGAAAATATATCTATGTTGGTGTCTGACATTTGCAATGGCATAACTTTATTAGTCTTCATCAGTTTTGGTTCTGAAACAAAAACAATATATGTACAAGAGAATACGTAATAAAAAAAATACTGCACAGATGGGTAAATACGCATAGCGCATTATTAAAAATCTTTGAATCATGAACACAAAGCAATTACAAAAATATATATTTTACTTAATAATACCTGGAATACTGTCACTGTCGTTGCGAGCATCTAGGCCACTGATATTGGAGCAAATGGCCATCACCTTCTCATCGATATCAGTTAAATCTGGGGCGGAAGAGGGTCCACCACCAGTTCTATAAAGCTCCTGTCGATGTTTTGCCATTTTTTTCTTGGCGTCTTTTTTTATGCTCTCATATTTGAGCTTTATGCTTTTCGAGTTTCGGGCTGTAAAGCCTGTCGATGCGTTAAACTGGGCACTTATTTTATTCCAGGCTGCTTCCTTTTCCCTGTTGGTGACGGCGTCGGTCTGTTTGTTTTCAATTGTTGTGCGATGTTTCGCCACCAGTTCCATCAACAAGTTTATTTCAATGTTATTAAAATTAGTCGAACGTTCCCTTTTTGTTAAATTTTCCATGGTTTTACAGAAGACAACGAATCGAAGAATTTTCCACAATAACAACATACGAAAAATCGCGCCAAACAACTCAATATTTACGTCAATTGTGACACCCACTGACATAACTTTTTTAGTTCTCTGTCTCTTTCTAATATTTATAAACTTACATAAGCGCGTCTCGCTCTCTCATATGTAGTGTGAAGCTAGTCACAAAAATCAGTTGGATAGCTAACAGTCTGTTAACCGAGTATTGAAAAATTGAAACTCTTTAATCGATAGTTAAAATCTCAGATAAAGTTATTGGACTGTTAGCTATCTGTAGTTTTATCTGGGTATTGAAAAATCGGCCCTAAAATAAGTCTAAAGCTTTTCTTAAAGCTAGATAATGATCTTAAATAGCTTCGGGAACTTAGTTCGGAACTTACAGTTTGCTAATTTCTTTCGGTACCCTTTCCGTCGGAGAATCATTAATTGAGAAATGAGTAAGAGCGATTGCTTTGGGCCATTTATCTATATTAATAATTTCGTGCAGGGGTACGGTAGACTCGATCGAAACCTTATTTAAATAACGAAACATAAAAAAATATTGATTCTGAGTCGACAACATATGTCCGGAAAATTCGTATTATGGAGAATTTCGTTAAATTCCGACTGTAAATTAGACAATAATAAACAAAGCGTTGTCGCCATTTTTGGTGTAAACAAGCACGTTCCGTTTCTTAGATACGCCTCGCCAATCAACACATTGCGTTCGTCGCCCCAAAATGAATCCATCACAAAGGAATGAGAATATTTAAAACGAAACGTCCTTGCCAACGGAAATGTGTTTACTCTTTAACCTGATATTGGCCGATTCAACCACAGAAAAATAATATCTATGTCCTATGTCCAGCAGTGGACGTGCAACGGCTGACATGATGATGACGAAGTATGTATTTTGTCCTTAAGTCAACATAAGACAATGATTTTTTATAGTAAAGGTATTAAATGATTATCCTTGGAACAGTTCAACTTATAAACTGATAGGTGTCTAGATGACATTTGTCAAAATGACAGCTGTCAAACATTAAACTGCCACAACTCTGAAACGGCTTGGCCTAGAGATGCCGTACTATTTCAACATTTACGTTGACAGCTGTCAAACTTTAAACTGCCATAACTCTGAAACGGCTGTACCTAGAGATGCCCTACTAAGCTCAATCGACAGGTGTTAGAGAGGGCAACATTTTTGATGACAGCTGTCAAACTTTAAACTGCCATAACTCTGAAACGGCATGGCCTAGAGATGCCCTACTAAGCTCAATCGACAGGTTTTAGAGAGGGCAACATTTTCGATGACAGCTGTCAAACTTTAAACTGCCATAACTCTGAAACGGCTTGGCCTAGAGATGCCGTACAAAGCTCAATCGACAGGTGTTAGAGAGAGCAACATTTTCAATGACAGCTGTCAAACTTAAAACTGCCATAACTCTGAAACGGCTTGGCTTAGAGATGCCGTACAAAGCCCAATCGACAGGTGTTAGAGAGAGCAACATTTTCAATGACAGCTGTCAAACTTTAAACCAACATAACTCTGAAACGGCTTGGCCTAGAGATGCCGTACAGAGCTCAATCGACAGGTGTTAGAGAGAGCAACATCATAATTAAAACACGGTTCTTCAGTTTTTCTTATTATTATGAATAATTATATTTATTATTGTACAGTACAGCTACACTATTATTGATAATCATTGAATTCCATATGTTGACTTATGTTAACATAGCTTAATTCTTTTGTCCTTGGAGAAGTCCCTACTGTGTCCCAGCTGTGGAAACGTAATAGTACCAGCTTGAGTTAGTACCTATATACTAATTAGCGGCTCATCCACTAACGTTCATTCCTTCCGACTTACCCCGTCGTGCAAACTGTACAGAAAAGCGACGGGATAAAATAAAACACGACGGGAAGGGTCGACGCGAGGTTTTAATACCGTCATTCTTTCTCGCTCTTGCATAGTATCCACTGGCGTTCATCTAACATAAAAAAAATATTGATTTTGAGTCGACAACATTATATCCGCAAAACTCGGGTTATGGAGAATTTCGTCAAATTTCACCCGAGCGTAGCCGGGTTTTCATCTAGTTATTTCATATTGTTGTTTACTAATCGAAATTGAAGGTTCCATTACAGATGTATAGTTAATGAATACATTTATAATTAGTTGAATCGTCACGTAGTTTAACTATTGACAATATTTTTTTCTTTTATACATAATGTTCATGTATTTACTTTAAAAATATTTATCTTTTTATAATAGCAGCCTAATAATTTTCGTTAGGTCTAATTTTGGCTTAAAATTTTCTTCTATATTCTATTATTTAAGCGTGAAGACGTACCTAAAACAGTATATGATATCATGACAGAACAGCCATAGCAGGCATTTAAAGAGGTTCATATCCATCCCTAATCTTACGGCAAATCGGTTGTTTGTCTTGATTCATACAACTCTACCCTTTACCGTACCATCGTCCGCTTTTAGTAAATGTTTATGGAAACATTTTTACGATTTAAAATTCATCTCATCACCTTTTCACCACGCTTCAGCCTGACTTATTCATGAACAGGCCGAAACCTTGGGAACTCCCAAACTTGCACCATCTGTAAAAATAATATTTGTTTAGGACTTCAGCAAAAGGGGACTTTCAAGTGTGAAAGGAGGGCCTAGCAATATGCTACGAGCGGTCTCCAACGTTTATTATAACAACGTTATCTTTTTAATTTAAAATCCCAAATAAAAGAACAAGGCTGCTGCATGTGTATTTGTGTATTTTAGGAACAAATATAACTAAATTCAGTATTCAGAATTTACATTTTATTAAATTGTGTTTTTTTTTTAATTTCCAGCGACTTACCGGTCGAGAAACCGCCGTCAGTTGACCTACGAACCAGATGTATTTGACGTAGTGGAAGTAGAGAAGTACATTGTGGGAGAATTCGGGAACAAAGCCTGCGTGTTCGAGCGAGTGTGCGCGCACTACGCGACGCGGGCGAAGGCGCTACCAAGACCGCAGATGGACTGGCCTGATGTATTTAGGTGTGTATATTTGTTAATTAATATTATCATTATATTTACTATTTGTTATTTTATGGTGATTGACTCTCACTTATATTTTCTAAATTATTAGAAAATGGTATGGGAAAAAATTACAAGATCACAAGGACCAAGGTTACGTTGTGATCTTGTATTTTTTTCCCATACCATTTTCTAATAATTTATCATAATATTTATTCTACTATAAAAACCTTCGTGGTTTAATGAGATAATGTTGGAGTTAACAGGAAATTCAGCCGGTCTACAGTAAATGAATTCTTTAGGTTTATTGTTTAGAAAAATTCAATAAAACATTAGCGTTGATAAACCGATTTCGTCCACATTAACATGATGAGTCATTGTGGCGACAGTCCAAACACCCCATTATCTGTGACCTTGACCACTTTCCATACTTTCGTATTCACCTCTCAAGGCCGCGGTAGGCATGAGCACAGAATAAATAACACTGTGATGCAAGCGGACGACTACGTAACTATCATGCAATCGGTCATCGGGCAATTCGATTCGAACTTTAAATCGTTTGAATTGGAATTCGATGGAATTCAAATGTCACTGGTGGTATATTATAACAAAAAAATAAGACGACGTAACCACACGCAATTTATCATCGGCAATTTGTTACCTACGAAATTTAGCTTAAGAATTATTTGAAAAAAGAATTCGCCGGTTAAATGTAAATAATTATCGGGTAATTCAGGAATTTGAACTTCAAATAATTTGAAATAAAAAATAGAAAATTCAATGGTGTTCAAATGTCGCGGGCGGGAAAAGGTAGTACGAATACAAATACGAGTATATGTATGTGGTCTTAATAAAATCAAATTAGTGTCAAAAAATTGGTAATATATTTTTAATAGGTACAATAATATATTTTTTGGTTAATCCCGTTACGTATTCTTTGAATGTATTAAATAAATAAAACGAAGATTATCAAAGTATTGTTGAAAATAAATTCCACGAAAGCAAGGTTACGAAATCTTTTTCACTTCAAATTCTGGCAGGCAATATAATTATAAGCAAATTACAAATAACGGTTTTTCACTTGAACCTTTAAACCTTGGCCCAACGCAATAACAATGGATTTCCAAATAGAAGTTAATCGCTAATTTGGAGCCGCTAATTAGTAACCTACTCAAGGAATAATTTATGGAGGTTAAAAGTTATAATTATTTACTTTTTGGTTAATTAAATTTTTAGTAGAATTACAGGATAAAAAATCTACAAACAGTCATCATCACAACAGCCTTATTACATGTCTCTACTAAGCACAGGTTTTTCCAGTAGAATAGAACCCATTTTATAGCTCTTGGATGATTTGCTATAATCACCACCACTAGTCGACGGCTTGGCAATGATATTAATATATTAATCTCTAAGTTGCTTAAAAGGAAGACATTAGTCATCATCACCCTTACTTAAATTTCCACTGCTAGGACACAGGGAATTCTCTCTTGACGAGAGAGATTAAACCTTGATTCACAACGCTGGTCAAGTGCAGGTTGGTGAATGACACATTGTCATGTCCTTCAAACTTTGCAAAGCTCTCTCAAAAGAACATGCCGGTTTCCTCAAGATGTTTGCCTTCACCGTTAGTGCACGTTTTTTCAAAGCGCACATAAATCTTTCAAGTAGAAATTCCAGAGGGGCGCGGCAGGGTTTAAGTCTTACTTATCCAATACGGCTCACGCATTATATATTATATGAGTGGCCATTATACCTGGCGGTAATTAAATATTATTGATTCCTTTTATCATTATAAAATAAGGCATTAAAACAGGACAGCATAGTTATGAGACTCGATCGAGGTAAGTACATTATGCAATCCACCGCAAAACACTTTCACTGGGACAATCTGTCGATCAAAACCACACTCTAACACAAAGTACTAAGATTGAGAATCTCACGGAATTTTCCTCTCTGATCACAACGAGATAGATTACAAGTTGGTACGGGTACTTGTAATGGAGGCTGGTAATTTGTACGCAGATATGCTTTGGGATTTGTGAGCTGTCAAATGTTATGTCTTGCAATCAAAATTTAATTACTATCTTCCAAGAAGGAAGTTATTTTGATTTGAATTCCTGTTTTGTGTTTTTGTTATATTATTTTTATTAACTTTGGAATACCATACCTATGGGGAAACATGGGGTGAGATTATGTTAGGCTGGTATGTACCTCCTGGCTCGATAGTGATGACGTCATTAGCGTGGTGGGCGAAAGTAACCTGCAAAAAAGGAGGTTGCTGGTTTGATTACTAGAGTTCGCCCCGGGTTACATGTTTGTACGATATGCAGACATTTTTCCGAGTAATCTTTGTGTATTAAATGTACCTATAATAAAATATCTATTTATAAACACAATTGATAGTAACACAGCTTCAAACATAGCACGGGGAATGAAAGTGGACAAATGCAAAATTTATGTACAGCAAAATTTATTTTTTAATAACCCCAAGCGTTAAAAGATTTTCTGGCGATTAGATATTTTCCTGCGGCAAAAGGCAGTCTATGGCCTTTACCAGGGTTTAAAGTATTTTCTTACCATTCACATTTAAATCGGTTCATGCGTTTTTTTCGTAAAAGCCCCACAGTCCTACCGACTAAGTTTTTTCGTATTTATACTAGAAATTAACACGATCGAAAGATAAATCAAACAGCGATAATCAAACCCACATCGCTTTATTGACATCCTTTCAATTCCAGGGAGTACAAACGATCAGCTGACAAGGACAAGGAGTTCTACCTCCTCAGCGTGTTCCTCGGAGACATCGTGGGCTCCCCTCATCTCTGTCACCAGCTCGGGAAACGCAGGAGTTGTGACCAGCAGCAGCTATCCAGTGATTGATATACTTTAAAAACTATAGTTTTAAGCAATATTAGAACACGTAATGGATGATCCTTAAAACAGTGCCGAAACATCGGGAAACCTGAATAACATTACAAAGTTTAAGATAAGGCGCCGTCCTAATTGGCAGCGATCGTACGATGGTGCGATGCGTTTTTCATCGATCAAAGTGGTCGTGCGATGACCTAATAGGTGTCCTAATAGATCATCCCGCGCCCCTCGCACGTCAACGCATCGCGTAGGTAACCAATTAGGACACTCAAAAGAGATCTGCTACTTTGATTACATGATCACACAATCAAAGGCATCGTACGATCGTTTTGCATTATATGTGCTCGCACGATCACTTGCGAGGTTCAATTAGGACACTCTGATGAAATCTGTGTGTTTTGAACTCGTCGCGCGACGAGAACGCATCGCATCATCGTACGATCGATGCCAATTAGGACGACCCCTTAGTCTTTCCGCAATAGCGCCGACATATATGACAGAGACAGAAACATTATAGATTTATTCCGTACTCGAACAAACGAGCCTAAAGAACCCTAAAGACTATCGCAAAGGTGCACCATCGTCACACCAAGGTGTTGATGCATACGTACGTCATGGGCGTATAGTGTTAGATCATGGTTTGTCACCCGTTTTGTGTTCTGATACGATTGTTTATAGGTTAAATATTTATAACGAAATATTTTAGGATAATTTACAAGATATGTTTGAGCATGATAGGGTTATGATTAACTAGCAGTTTTTGTAAATAAAAGTTGAAGTTTTTGTACATAAAGGAATGAGTTACCCCAAAAGTGTTCTGTCAAGATAAGAAAATATTGTTAATCATTTTTAAAAAACTTACTGTTTAATGTTAAATATTTTCTAACTCATAACTACTTTTAAGAAGTAAATTGTACGATTCTTAAAATTAAGTTAATTATGTAGAGATTTATCATATTTTTAAAAGTTAATTATTTTAAACTATTAATTATAATTATTTGTAATGTTACAAGAAACATTACAAAACCACATCAAGGAAAAAGTGATATAACTTAGTTACCATTAATTATTAGAAACAAAATCATAAGAATTTGATTTTAGAAAACGTAGTTTAGTGAAATTTAATTTTATTAAATATTCCTTACATTATTATTATTTCAAATATTTTTTTATCGATAGCTATTTTTATTAACATGGAAATCAAATAAAAGAAAAAACTTAGAATGTTTTTATATTATCTTAAGCAAAATCGGTACTTATTCGGTACATAACTAACACATCGCCTTATTATTTAAATAATAATGTGTTCTCGTGTTTAAGTGTTTATTATAAATTTCCTTTTTACTTAGTTAATAATTAAGTTGAGGGATGTATATGAAATAAGTAATAGATACTTACACACATTTTTGAGGCTATCGATAGTATAATTATAGAATTTACAATTGTTCGTGAATTCTTCCAATAAGTTGCCACGTAAATCACTGTCTCTGTTTATAGTTGCATGAATTAATTCTATTAAGAAATAAACAATTATTCCGTTTTTAAAAATATTATTATGCTTGATATTGGAAATGTAATTAGGCCGCTTAATTAGAAAAACTATTTTTTATTTTAACAACCTTATCTTTAGTAGGTATTTAATATCTATCGCAAAAATCTTATTAATACTAAAAGTTTTTAAGTATTTAATTTTCTTTAATTATAATGACATGGTTGATTCGAGGTATTTGTACATTATTAAGGATAGGTATTATATTTTATAGAACTAGTCATGCAATAAACTTTAAAATAATATTGTTGTGTATTATTTCCAACATTATTTTAGATATTTGCTTCTCATTCTCTGTTTGGTAAACCTTATGACACTTACGGTAAGGTATGAGTTAAATGTAGAGACTTTTCAATACTGTGCAATTCTTGGAGGACGCAATCATTCTGTTTATAATAAAATTTGAATTATTAGAGTAATACAGTTTTAAATACACAAAATTTTTAATATTGCCAAGGTAAAAATATTCGTTATTCAGTTCAAATGCCAGAAAACCTTAGTAATTTATGGTAATACCTAATGTTATAAGCGACGAGAAATTCTAAAACAAATATTAAGGGTCCTAAGCAAGCGTGGATGATAAATTAACCCCTTCTAACGGCGTAAGCTATCGTTGATGGGTTTTAAATGTTTAATTGATTATACTTTCTGTGCCTACTAACAAAAAACATTACAAAGTTATATCCTGTTCGTAATTTTGTTTGTAATACCTGGTACCCGTCTATTATTATACTCACCTCAGTTGGTTTAATATCACCTTCGAATTGATATTAGGCTGTATGTACTTAGGGCGGCATCACACTTCTACCCTATATATAACATATATAAAGTACCCAAATATAATTAGATTTAATTGCGTCCAATGTAGATAATGTGAGTATTTCGCTTTTCTATGTATTATTAAAAATTGATAACAATCGCCATCTAGTTTGTAACAAGTAAACTAAATAAGCACCTTTCACAAAACGTTTGTAATCACCTCCAAAGTTCTACTGCTATGCCTTTAACGCACAACCATCTGTTGGCATTCTGTTTACAGAGTGTGTAGAGTTAAACAATGATTTCAGCTTTTTAATGTAGATGTCGCTTTTCATCTATTTTGTTACTAACCTAAAGTGTAGCATTTGTGTAGCTGTTTTTCTCGAAGAATCGTCTTGTGGGATTTATCAGAATTATTTCGCTTGTTGCTGTGTATTGCCATTGAGGGATTTATATACAAGATCACCAACCCGCCTGAAAAGCGTGATTTTACCAAATACTCCAAGGTCCTACTTTTCCCGCGATAAAATAGCTTTCCGGCTTGGCCTGCGTAGGCTTACTCCCAGAGGTCTACGAATACATTGTTTTCAAAAATATTAGATTAATAATAAACCCGGGCAAAGCTGCGGGTGGAATGCTAGTGGATTATAATTGAGGAAACCCGTGGCTAGGCGTTGAGTTGATATGATTTTAATAATTAATGGAATAAATGTTTAGAAAAAAAGGTGGGGCTAAAAACGCTTAAAAAACATAAATTCATGTTGCATACCAATAAACAATTATGAAGTAGCACAAAAATTAAATAAAAATCCCATAATAATGACCTAACCGTATATGTTAAAGTAAACCGATTTTGCGTTCAGCCCACGGAGCTAATACAGCCAGTTTTCTGAATCGCATTATAACGCTTATTTTTTGAAGTCTTTTCATTGTAATAAGTAACGTTTGACGTGTTAACGTTAAAGTGTTACTTTGGTATTTAAATTAAAAATTGTTTATTATGTTTAGAATTGATATTGATGGATGGCGGGATGATTTGGACGCATTTGAGCCTGAGTGGTCGGAGATCTCAAAAAATCGCGAAAACTGGCGAAATCAAGGGGAGACCTTTGACCAACAGTGGGACAGTATAAGTTAAATAAAAAAAAATGTTTAGAATGGTTTATTATTGAAAACAAATCTTAACGTTACTCGTATCGGTCATAATTACAATAAATATTATGTAATCTTAATAAAATATATAAATTATAATCATTCAGGTACATACAAGCGGGTTTATGTATTTGCGATAATTTTATCCCAAAATGTTGCCTAACTAATTCCTGTAGTTCAAATTTTAAATAAAAAAAAATGAAGATTGTAAAACTATGTTTATTAACTGATTAATACAATACAAACAAATTTGCATAGACACGTATACTTGTTTAATAGTTTGAATAAATTTGCCAGATAAATAAAACAATTTAGAAACGATATGCTTGCCGTAGGTACCAATTATAAAAAAAATGTATCATATTTCAACTTTTTACAAAAAAGTAATAATATTTACTTACAATATATTTATTAAAAAGAAATATTTACTCTACATTATAAATAATGGTGACTGCAATTAACTCTATTAATACATATTATAACAAAGTATTAGGTATTTGGTTACATACGAAAAAGTACGTTAAACTTTTTTGTATGTAACCAAACACCTGATTTCTGTGTAAAACATTTCCAAAAAACTAATGACGATCACGTAATAAACTATTATTCAAAATTAACAAAAATATTCATATCAAAAATGTTTTGATTTCGAGTTTGTAATTTCGTAAATCTATTGATCTAGTTCACGTTTGGTAAGATTTTGAATTTTCGAAATTTTTGTTTATTTTATTAAAATTTTGACTTCAAAATGCAAATCAAATGCAATCAAAAGTTTTGTAAGAAGTGGGAAGTCATTATGTGCAATAATTTTTTGAATACGATGGACTAATATGTATTTTAAATTTGATTATAACTACCGCGGGAAATCATCAAGTTCCCAGGGAAAATGCGAATGAACTCGAGCCAAACAAAAATAATAAAATATCTAGACTTTTAAGGATTATTAATTCAATTAATAATGTTATCGGTGCATTGTTTTTATCTGTTGATACGAAATGAATGCAGATTGTGTGAAACTTTTGAAGGATTTAAAATAATTATTCGGTAGAATAATAGAGAATTAATGACAATCACAGCCTTGCTGCGAAGGTTACTAGAACATATTATCTATTAATAATTATTTAATTACCTGAAATTTGACTATTACCAACAAAGGTATAATTTTAAAAAAATTACACATTTCCCGAATTTATGCTCAGAATCAGTAGTTTTTGAAGATGAAGTAAAAAAGGACGGAATGGACATTATTTTTGTAGTTTGTGTAACACTCTATAATAAGTACATTTATGTCAACTAAAATGGGTTCAAAAGCAAAATCTTAGATCTGATTCTGAAGGCTGTCGTTTTATTGGCACGATCATCTGTGAAATTGTTCACAACGTTCTGACGTTGAATTTCTTGGTTTCTGCGCATTGCGACTATTTAAATAGCCTTTATGTAATCGAACGGAACATGACAAAAGCAGGATTCCTGGCAAGAAGTTAATCCTATTCATAGATATTGCACTATATTTTAAAGCTGTATACTATTGGACTACAATTTCCTTTCAATTGACCATCTAATTACTGAGGAATCTAATCTAGCTCCGGTATAATTATTACTAACATTTCAAAATGTAAATCACTTTTGATTTACACTAGGTTACCGAGCAGCTTCTTTAAGTAGGATAGTTGTTTGCATTGAACAATATTCTAATAACTAGATTTCAATAGATGCATTTTTATTTTTACAATCAACATGTTTTTTTTGGTAAGTAATCAACTACTTACACTTGATTGATTGTATTAAAATATATAAAAAAAATTACCTGAGTCTTTATTGGGAGCGGTTTATTAACTCTGAACCTGGATTTCAGAATTATCGTTAATTATCGTTTAAACATAAGATCTATTCAATAGTCCAGTTACGGCCTGTTTGTTAAAATTATAATTAGCTTACCAAATACCAAAGAAGGCCTCTTTAAAACAACAATAGGTAGGCAATAAAATACGTAGAGCCGTCCAAGCGCGTTGAAATCTTTTGTATAGAATGGTACATAAATAAGTAGCGCGTTTACAGAATGTTGTGTAGGAAATCCAAGTAACTCAAAAATCGAATAGTCAAATGGGTAATTATTCGATTTTCAAATTTGTATCAAAGTCAACAAACCCTTGCTTCCCTATCATCCAGGCTAGCCCCACTACGCTATAGAGTATAGAAAGTGAACGTAGCTACCTACGCTAGTGCGTTCGCGCTTACAATAACATACGCGGCTTGGTGGCGGTATCGAACGAACGCCGTTCAAATTATACTAAAAATTCGAAATTAATTTTCTGTGCCAGTGTTGCTACCTGTGATAATGAAGATGAGAGTTTTTGCAATTTTTGGTAAGTTTTTTTTTTAATTTTGAATTTCGATTTCATTTTCAGTCATGCTTTGTAGTAATTATTCACCAAAACTTTCGCTATAATTACGCAGGTAATTATAAAGTATAATGATTACTTTTTTGTTATAATAACACGTAGCAACTTAGTAATTTTGAGGGAAATGCCATTTAAATTATGAGCCGGTAGTGCAATTTCTTAGTTCAACAAAAAGTAGAACCATTGAGTCATTTCCTATATTTTGATGTCACGATTATGCCACTAATTTACATAGTCTACAAACTGTAATAAATTACCCTATCAAACAAGCCTATTAATTTTTCCGGTTGAAACATCAACTTCACTACTCTGTACAGTGAAATATGGAGTCTCACTTTCGTCTTTTCGCTCCATTTATTTTGCTCGTCGTTGAAGTATAAATTACATACTCGTTGAAATTACTATGGTAATTAAGTGGGGCTTATAAACGTACGAAATTGGATGAGTATATTTAACAGGTGAAATTTCCGGAGGTTAGGAATAATGGAACCCTTCCGTTCGAAGGTTCGGTTCCAATTGGCTTTATGGAAGGGTCTTGACCTGAAGGCACGTCTTTTTGTACATTCAAAGGGACAAAACTTTCTATCAATTCAGTTTTTCCACCCTTTCAGATTTTTCTTAGGAATTTTTTTTTTACTATCATACCTATCATAACTACATTTTGTTTAACCCTTTTACTTGTTATTAAAAATTAACATAATAATCGAATATCATCAATTTTTCCCAATATGATTTATTTTTCAAACAGTTTTATTCTTTTAAATCCAGGGTTAAATTTTTTAGTATCTCATCAATTCATTTAATTTATTACATTTAACAAAATCTCAAAATTTAATTAAGAATACCCAAGACTGTAGTTTATTCATCAGTTAGACCAAATACCTTACCGCTGATAATGTATTATTTACCGAATATTCGCTAAAGTTCAAATCACGAGAATCACCAATTGAAATTTCTAGAAATATTTTTGGTGTAAACATTCTCTGCTTTTACAAGATACGTTCAATTAATTTAGTTACACAAGTGGAAACTTGTGTTTCGGTATAATTAGGCGTGTGTGTTCTAATTAAGATCAACACTAGATTTAAATATGTGTAAGATTGGAGTTGCTTGAGATTTATAATGAAATATTTTTTCTTACGTTTAAGAAATTACATTCTAAATATTTTATGTAGTCAGTGGGAAAGCAAAATCATTAATGACATATTAGGTATAACTTTTTAAACTATCATGGTTTTTAACTATATTTGAACAAGAAACGGGTAACATACCATGATTTAAATGTTTTTGAGTTTTCCGATATTTCGACACTGTTGCAAGCGCCATGTTCACGGACAAACTGATGACACCGGCGGGGCGGCGGGTAAGCAGACCGTTATTGACAAACGAAACGATCTACCCTCTTCCTGAGTCTTTTATTGCGAGTTTGATTGTCACTGTCACTACCACCTGTTTCATTCACGAATGCAAGTCGATCGCGACATACTACACTCACCGTGTCTGGCCGGACGGCCGGCAATACACTTTTATGATTTTTGCATAACTCCACCACAGGTTTCCACGTTCCAGACAACTGGAAGCCATCTTCTCGATTAAAGTTTCTGTGTTTGGTAATCTCAATGGCCTCCTGAACCAATCTCCTGAACCAATCAATCTTGGTATATAGAATCTCTCCGTTGAGATTACTTGGGGGTTATGCAATTCGATCCAGATAAGAATTCTTATATAGGTCAAACAAAACGAACTATTGCGTGTCGGATAGGGGAACATATAAGAGCGGTAAAAAACGCAGATGTCAACAAGTCAGCTATCGCTCAACACCTATTAGAGTCTGGCTCAAATCACTGGATCGAATTGCATAACCCCCAAGTAATCTCAACGGAGAGATTCTATATACCAAGATTGGTTCAGGAGGCCATTGAGATTACCAAACACAGAAACTTTAATCGAGAAGATGGCTTCCAGTTGTCTGGAACGTGGAAACCTGTGGTGGAGTTATGCAAAAATCATAAAAGTGTATTGCCGGCCGTCCGGCCAGACACGGTGAGTGTAGTATGTCGCGATCGACTTGCATTCGTGAATGAAACAGGTGGTAGTGACAGTGACAATCAAACTCGCAATAAAAGACTCAGGAAGAGGGTAGATCGTTTCGTTTGTCAATAACGGTCTGCCTACCCGCCGCCCCGCCGCTTGCAACAGTGTCGAAATATCGGAAAACTCAAAAACATTTAAATCATGGTATGTTACCCGTTTCTTGTTCAAAGACATATTAGGTATTTGCGTTCTTTCAAGAGCCTATCGTGATAACTTTAAAGTACAAATATAAATATTGTTGGACAACTCACAACATATAGCCTCGTATACAAGGTATAAAAACACCCTGATTTATTATTATCAGCTACATTAACAACCCAATTTCAAGCCCTTTACATAAGTAATATGGTACTATAGCAAAACTCTACTACCATCTCATAGTTACTTTATATACTTTTATTTAAATGAGAAGTATAAAGAAAAACCAATTAGTAAAAAGCCTTTGGAATTTCAATGTCATTTATTGTGGGACTGTAATATTGCTTCAAAACATTCTAGTAATATGGAATAGAATGTTAAAACGTAATATTTTCAGAAAATATCAAAACTATTTTCACACATTACCTTTTATGAGCCGTAACATATTCTTTACAATTAATTTTGTTGACCAACCCAATCTAATTACAAACATGAGATGGCACATAAGTTCGCAAATTTGCAAATTGTGAAACGAAGCATTTCTAGTCAATATAAAAACTTGCAATCTTCGATAGTGTGCGTCTGATGTAACTTTGACTAATGAGATCTTGATGTATGCTATCGAATTCCAATTTGAGGATCATTACGCCTTTGCAAATTATTTAGTGATATTTGGTAATTTAATCTTGGATACCCATTTCTTTGGAGGCCACATGGTCTTTTTGTTTTTACTAAACAGCCTGCTAATTTGTCCGCATTAAATTGAATTATATGGGGCGGAAAGCAAGTAATGATGGCATGGCGCTTGTAAATTGATTATGATAAACACTTAAAAGAAATTAAAAGTAAATAGATTTTATCTTAATGGGTGATGACTGCAAGTCCTGGATGCCAAATTGAATCTACATACACAAAATCGAATAAAAAACAGAATCTTTTGCCTATTAGCGAAAAGAAACTATCAACTTTATCCCATAAAGGACAATGCCTCTTTATAGTATAATACCTACGTCCTTTCTACCTTGATCTATTGTAGATACTCGTTTATAAAGGGACTCATTGTTATTAGAACAAGGCTGTTGAACTTGTGTGGGAACTATCGGTTATGAGCTTATAACTAACTTGTTACAAGCAACTTGTGTTAGATTTAAAAAAAGACTTTTAAGATCTGCCTGCGACGCAAGAGATTGCAGGTTCGATTCCCGCCTCGGGACAAAAATTTGTACGAGTTGCAGATATTTGTTTCGAGTGTCTGTTATATGTATTATCTATTATAAAAATAAATCTATCTATCTATGTAATTATGTTAAGTTGTCCAGAAAACTAGTTACCCGCTTTGATCTTACCACGGGGTTGGCCGTGTTGTTGCCGTGCAAATTGTACAGCAATATTTTTTTATAGTCGTTGTTATAGGTAAGTCTGAACCTGCTAAATAAGTAACAGTAGTGAATATTTATTATTTATTCATACATATGAAAGCTTTTTGATGGATCGTCGTCATAAATAAATAATGGCGCTATGTTTAAATCAGTGAGATAAAAAATAAAGTATTAAATTGGATTACTGTGAACATTTTAGTACTTGAAGATCCATTTTAGACTATACAGCGCATTTATCTTATTAATCGATATAATTTAATCCATTAAATATAATATTCTATACCACTTTTTGTTGTTATATTATAATAACTTAAGAACGGCTAGCCGATTTAGGTGGTTTTGGTTTGAAAATAATTGTAAAATAAAGTTGAGAACAAAGCGGGCGAAGGCCACAGGCATATTAAAATTCAAAATTATCAACATGCTTATATCTAGTATTAACTTTCTTATTACAACATTCATTTTATTTAATAAAAAAAACGTATTTTATTACCGTGCCATTTCACAGGCAATTTAAACTTTTACTAAATTTGTCCTCATTGAGGGTAATGTCTGCAATGTCCTAATACTAGTAGGGTAAAACCCGGATAGTTGCCGCGGGGGGATAGTTGCCGCAGTTTCAAATTCTCTATGTTAGACGTTTTGACAGTGTTTCTTTTTGATAGTAATTAGAAGCGTCCCCCGCGTAGACCTTATTGTCGCATAAACCGTTAAAGTAGGTGCACGTGTTTTGTCCTAGTGAGAGAATATCTTCCGCGGCGATAGTTTGACGAGCTCCAGAATTATATTGGTAAGTTTTCTCTGTTAAATAATTTTATAACTGATTGCGATACCAGTCAAAATTATATTTTTTTGGGTGCATTAGAGTTTAAATTACACTGTTTATTAGGTTTTATTGTTGAATATGTTTTATTTATTTTGTAAATAAAAAGGGCAAGTATCCGTATCAAATCGGATAGTTGCCTCGCTGTTTTATGCGGATAGTTGCCCTGCGGCAACTATCCGTAGCTTATTTTTTTAACGTATTTTTTGATGATTTCGTATTTGGTTTTACTATGGTTTGTTTTAAATCAAATTAATACTCAACAGAAATGAAAAATGCCTCACAAGTATAGACGAAAATCAGGCGTGGTGCCGCGCCACATCAACTGGACAGAAGATAGTTTAATACTTGCGTTTAAAGAAGACAATTTATTTAATAATTTGGAGTCTATTATTGTATAATTATAATTTAACTTTTAAAAATTACAAGTTCACTAACCTAAAATTTAAAACCAATAGTGTTTTTAAGTGTTGATTAGGTAATAATTTAAATTCTCTTAGTACATAATAAAGGATTTCAGTAAGTCATAAAAGCTGAATATTTACCTAATAGAGGCTAATGCCAGTTCATGCCAATTTTGTTTATCGTTTTATCTTCAAAATAAATAATAACTTTACATTTTTATTTAGGACACTTATTTACTACTTTGGAGTCTATTATTGTTATATTTATTTTACCTTATTATTCTTAACCTTAACTAATACTTAATAAAAGATTGTATTTAATAATAAAAACTGATTTTCAAATTAATTTATGTGCATTTTTATTTGAAAAATAACAGATGGGCATCTATCCGCACCTTGGGCAACTATCCCACCCAACCATTTTTAACGTTAGGCTACTATCCGCCATAGTAGGCAACTATCCCCCTTTTTAGAGGTCATTTTAAACTGGATTTACTTAAAATTTATAACATTTATATTTTTTTTATTGATAGGGTATGTTAGAAGAATAATGAACCTTGTTTGAGAATACATTTTTAATAAAAAATGTATTGATACAAATTTTTTAAAGGAGTTTATTAAAAAGTGCGGCAACTATCCGGCTTTTACCCTACATATAACACTAATCAGTGACTGAATTACCGATTCGGTACAGTGTAATCACTAACGACACTAATGCTATTTATTATGTTCAAAGCGATGGAAACGTGAAATTGATGTTTAGGGCCTTTAATTTAACTGTTATTACTATTTATTCTATTTTATTTACATTGATAAAACACCATGTTTGTTTGAGTTTGAATTTGATAATAAAATAGTTTGGATTTATATCTACCGCAGCAACACTGATGTTCGTATAAAATTCTACACAATACTCCAGAGATTAAACAGATTAATCATATCTTGAATTATTTATCTTTTAATAAAGTTCGCAAATGAAACGCTACCAGTTTAAACGATGAAGTTTTATCTTGTCATCTGTATACAGGGCGTTCTATGGCTAGTCACGTGGGTAATATAAATTGTGAAAACTTCTAATTTGTGGTAAAACTATGTGGTGTGTGGCATCTAGACGACTGTGTTGCTGCGGGCTATTGTCCACCTGCGACACAAGAGGTTGCGGCTTTGATTCCCGCTTCGGGACAAAAATAACAAAATATCTATCTATGTTTGTAATTCGATTAAGTATATCAGAAATCTAGCACCCGTAACACAAGATTCCAGCTTACGACGGGGCTTACAGCTTACACTGGATGTTGCTGTGTGTATTGTCCTGGTAGCCTGGTAAGGGTGGTGATTAAAATACCCTATTATTAATTACTTGATGAATTCCATCAACAAAATAATATTAATAAACTTCGAGAATTTCCTCCGTGTGATATAGCCGTGAGTCACTCTGTATCTATTAGAAAATTGTTGTGTGCGAGAAAAACCCACACGCTTTGTAGTATAGGTGCTTGTACTCTGTTACAAAAACCGTTCTATTGTTTATATTTCCACGTATTATTGTCGTAGGATTAGTATGTATGTGTTTGTTTTTCATAAGTCTACCACGATTGTGTATGAGAAATATGAGCTTGTTGGTAAAATTACTTAATAAATATTAAGTTTCCACCTGAGATATTTGAGATGTTTGATATTCACCAATTAGGGCGCTTTCCGTAAAACATTTATTATTCAGCAATTTTCTAATTGGTCAATTAATGTAACCATAGCAACGTAGTGGTTCTCCAGTGTTTACTAAATAGTTACTACGATACTTTTCTCTCTAATCTTTAGAACTGTTATAGGTAACCAATATTTGTATTGAATCGATATAATTCACTTTTTTATTGCATTCATGAGTTTCCCAAATTCATTGAACTAAAATGCTTGACATTCCGATTTGCTTCCGTCTTTACGAACAAAACGAATCAATTCTAAAAGGCACACAGTCAATTTGATTGGTTTTACATGTATTTGTAGTCTTTTCAATAAAAATGTCCTAAAATTCAAGAGTAAAACTGCAAATATACTAAAAACTAGATCGAAATATCTGGTCTGGACGTGACATTAAACTATTACAAAACATGTTACACTTTATATCATCTTGCGTCATCGATGCCATCGAAATCAGACATTGTGACTAAGTGATAAATATGGTATTCATAACGAAAATATATTCCGCCTTTGCGCCTACATTTAACCTATTATTGTAAAGTATGTAGGACAGAGTAGAATTGTAGAGTAAAACCTTTTTAGTTAATTATTATGTAAATAAATTTGATTTAGTAATTTAAGTTTGTTTTAAGAAAAACAACACTATAATTTTCTTTGTTTCTTTAATCGTGGTATTTCTACTTTTTGGACAAAAACCCTTTAATTAAAAACAAAAAAGATTATTAAATTACAGAAAAGGAATTTGTTCAAACGTGTTATTAATGAAATAACTCTAATATAATCAAGAGAATTTAAACATCTGTTGATATTCATGTTAATACCTATAAATTTTGTTCTTTTATGCCATAAGACATAACTTGTTTGTATTATGTATTAGTTCTCTGTTAAAAAATATTTATTTTATTTGATTAGCTTAACCAATACCAATGGTTTTAATTAGTGAATAATCCAGTTTAAAATAAACATAATAAAAATAAGCATTTAATTAAATCTCTTTGCCAAAAATTACGAGTCAGTGTTAATTTTTCTACCTAAATATATATTCTTCACATAGTCCAAGGTTAAATGTGGAATCTTTTGAAAGCCTAATACAGAAAGTAGATAATTATACAACTTATGTCATCATTATCATATAAATCCATTTTAGATCCCACTAGCACAGGTTCCCAATAGATAGGCGATATACGAATAAAAAAACAATTGCCCATCTTTTAGAGAAAATATATGTCGATTTGCTGAGCTGAGTTAGTACGAGTACTATATTTATTATATAATGTCTATTTGTAACTGCAATACTGCAATTATACTTAACTTATGAAACTGTATGAAAATGTAGGCTTCTACCAAGTCATGATTGCATCAAAAAGCCTAGTAAAAACGAATTATTGATTAGAAGCTTGTTCAACAATCATCTAAATATGCCCAATAAATAATTTTAATAGTTGTGTGAAGCATTGGCAAAGTATTTGGAAACGGATCTAGTTTTTGTAAAAGAATCCAAAGGAAAAACCGGTCATTGCCAGGTGTTATCGTTATTTAACACCTCTATGAAATACTGGTCTAGGTCATGTTTAAGATAAATCTGCATATATTACTAGTTGTCTATAATATTGCTGAAGAAGTTCTAATAGTTAAGAAGGTAATTTAAATTGTGATCTTCGAAGAGTTTAAGGTGTTGGTGACAATTAAATAATTAACTTAATCAATACTCGACATGAGTATATTATTTTTATATTTCAGTCGGTGAACTAGCATAATTATTAGTAGAGTACATCATATAGCTTATAGATCCACGCTCTCTAGTAATAAAGAAATATCGCATTGCATTATATGGATTACCATATATCGTATAACATAAAAGAATAAAATCATTTTTATGAATTAACATAAAATGATTTTATTCTTTTATGTTACATGGCATTTTTCACATTTTATTGATTCCTACAAAGACATCAGTTAGATCATAAATCCATAATCATCAAGCTAATCAAAACGTTATGACAACGCAACACTTGCATACACAAAGTACATGTACAAGTTAACGCACTGTCTTCCGTCTAACCGCCTACATCCATAGCTACTATACTACATAGCTATAGACTTGCCTACAGGATATTATGCTTACGAGTACTAATCGACTGTAATATCATATTCTGAGATATTATTTTAGTGTTTCACTGGAAGGGAAATTACTATGTAGATTTGTTGAAGATAATTTGTATTAGTTATGGTCTTTCACACGAACTAATATTATGTTGTTTGGTTTTGATAGTACGGATGCACATATTATGTAGTTACGCACAAAAAATTATGTACAAGTAGGTATGTTACGAGTAAAGGTTTGATTTAAAATATAAGAAATATACTGTGGACCGATTTGAATGTAATTTGATTGAAAATAGACTTTGTTTAGTTATTTTGGTTAAAATATACCACACAGACAGAAAACTTGTAGTTTACATCCAGGGTTAAAATTCAATACCAACCTAATTAAAAATAAGATGAAATAAAATTTATAATTATTATTTTCCTACTTGGCTCCACCAACAGTGTTTTGGGAAATCCATGTCAACTACCATTCACCCATAATCTAAGCAAAGCTGTCATAAGTTTCTACTCCATCCGCCGCGCGCCGCACGCAGTGTTTTGCTCAGTGAGTTAGTAATTATCTGTGTTCAGTAATTTATGACCGCGTGGTACGCCTGACCTGAAATTTGACCCTTACTTACTTTTCAAGGTACAGGTTTCTCTAAAGTTTCTACCTTTGAAATACATTTACTAGAAACTAACAGCAATCACGGGTTTGACCGTATTTTATGTATTATTTCTCACGTTAATAGTACAAATTGCTTTGATAAAAATATTATCCTATTTATCTATCGATATTGGAAGTACAATGCTTTATAAAAACGTTGGTGATCGCAGTAAGTTAGCACAGAATAAGACGCTGTTATCCATCTTTTGTTATAAAAACCTCATTTTTTAGCAACATCTGGGGTGGTACTATTCTTATGCTGGCACTATGCAACACAAGCCTTTCTAGCCGTGCCATTAGCAATAGTGTATAATGCAGGAGAAGAACTCTTGTTTTACCAACTCTATTTAATACTCATTTTAGGTCTAATTTAGGTCTAAAGTTATAATTGGTCTGGTTGGCAGTTTGAGGGCATCATTGTTTGGCGATGCAGACAGTTGACCTACATTGTGAGTTTAACTAATTAAATTTTAGTCAGAACTTTGCATAATTTAGCGATGAATATTGTTAGATGGAGGTGAATTTATACTAGATAATATTTGTACAACGTTAGCCACGGTAAACGCATACTTTTCGGGACTAATTGTACTTAGATTTTAGTACGGAGCTGTGTTGGCTAAGTGGTAGCACTCTCGACTTTCATTCCGAAAGTCGTGTGTTTAAACCACGCCGCGCTTTGAAAACACATGCTCTAACGGTGAAGGCAAACATCGTGAGGAAACCAGCATCAAATACAGAAATACATACGACAATCACTAAACCGCCTAGTAAGCGTAGATAATATAACTTTCTTTAATGATTTAAAGACTTAGGATTCAATAGTTATCAATGCCGATTAGTGTGTTGTAAGATAGTTTAATAAGATACTGAGGATAAATTTAATTATAAAGTAGATCGCAAATCCTATACTGTCTAGTGGGTCATCACAGCCTTACAAATCAATTTCTAAGGCACATTTTCTGCAAGTTGTTGGCAACTTGCCAAACCGGAATATACTCTGACCTATGATCTGGTGGAAACATTGACATTATGAACTTACCTACTGGCGTTGCTTAGGTCGTAAAACTTGCCTATACCGCTCAGGTTTATAGGCTACGAAAAGTCACTAAACAGTTTTAGTTCATAGAACGCATTTTTTAATTATTATAGTTGAAAGATGTTGGTTGTATCCTAAACATAATGTTTTTGGTGAAATACTGGTTGTTTCTTATCTATACTAATATTATAAAGAGGAAAGATTTGTTTGTTTGTTTGTAATGAATAGGCTCCGAAACTACTGGACTGATTTCAAAAATTCTTTCACCTTTGGAAAGCTTCATTATCCCCGAGTAACATAGGCTATAATATAGCAAAGAAAATTGCGGGAAAGTGTAAATCGCGGGCGAAGACGCAGGGCGGAAAGCTAGTAATAAATAAAGACAGACTTTATTCACCTTTTTATGTTAGTTAAAAGTTAAAGAAGAATCTTACGGTTCAATTTATGTTTTAAATGCGTATTCCTGTTTTATTTATGTTTTTCTTAATAACCCTTTTTATCTCATCTTTGAACAAATCGTGCAAACGGTTAAGCCAATTTTCATATAGGTCAGAACACTTTCAACTTATCTTTAATAAAACAAAAAAAATCTTAGCATCCCCAAATACATCAAATTATCTTCCAAGCTGATTATCAGTGAATAATAAACAACATTTAATTTATGTCTAACTATTGGGAGAGGTATAAATAACCTAATCAGATAAATTTTATTATGACAATAAATTATATCAAGATGAATTTAAAACAATGGGCATTCTTATATCACTAACTTAAAAACCCACTCACCTACATTTATCGCATTAATCTAGTTCCGTAATAATTCACGAATAATTTCATTAAGTGCACGTTAGTTTCAACATCACAAAGCACTTTATTATACCCATAAGTCGTTTAATTCGTCGGAAATGTCGATCGTGGTTGATCAAACCTTGGATATAACTATTGTTTCCGAACACTTTTTGTTAGATATAAATTTTTATATAGATCATTTGATTCTTAATAGTGATAGATGTTAGATAAATTCACGGCCGAATCTAATGCCGAAAACCACGTTCGGTAAAAAACTTAGCCTATTTGAAGGCGGATTCAGGAACCTTTGTTTAATTCACAATACATTTTAATGACGTCACAATAAGTAATTGCTTTTTTATTTGTATTAACGTCAATATAATATTATATTTAAGAAATTAGAATTGGCCTAAATTTATAATGTGGAAATATTATTTGTCATAATAATGAGCATTCGTATTATTTAACTTATACCGTTGTTTGCTAATCTGCATTACATGTTACGCTTTTACCTTCAAGATTTTCCATTCTACTTTCGGCCAAATTCTGACCGTGGCCGAATATTTCACAGAAAGCACTACGGCCTCCAGTTACGTTAATGACTGTGGGATTCTGCATACAAACATACCTCTGGTAACCTTGTCTCGGATTTCATTCGCATCATTGTTTCCATAAACGATGACTTATCACATTGTAAAACTCTTTATTGTCTATTACTGACTATTCAATTAAATAGCGAGAATATTTGAACAGAGAATGGTTCATTTCTACACTATTATTAAAGGTGTTTAGAGATTGTTTGGTTGGATGCGGTAACCAGATAAAACTCGTAGTTATTCAGTTTTTTTTATTAGTTAGTCCATTAATTAAAAGAGCATTTTACTAAAAATATTAATTGCATGGAGAATCAGTTTTAAGAGTTTTTTTCAATTTGTTAATTACATTAACTAAGTCCATTATTTTTGCTGATTCTACTGACAAAACAATTTTGAAAATAATTATTTTCATACTCAGTACAAAAAAAAACCACGGGCGGTTTGTGATTTTTTTGTTTCCAAAATAAATTGAATAAAAACAATAATTGTCCTGCAATTATTGTTTTTTTTATTGTTTTTTTTTTCAGTTAAAACCAAACATTTTATTGTTCCAAGTAAAAATAGTTTATGATTAAATCAGTATTGTCTGTGTATCTAAGCATTGAACACGCACATACCGTTACAATAATTGGAGATTTATCTGTAACGGTTGGAGTAGCGATATGTGGTTTTAGAATAGGCGTGTGTTTCACACGATTATCGGTAAATCGCTGGAATAACTCAAATTTACCACACACGTTGATATCAGGTATTTTACTAGTATCAGAATGTGGTCTGTCCAAGATAATAATCCACAATTATTCTCTAGTGACTCGGTAGGTTACCATCTTCGTCATAACAAGCAATATTACGTCCTATTATAGGGCCACGAATCTCCCTATTAAAACCACTAAAGGTGTTGTGAGTTTCGTATATCACCAAGTCAGACGGTGAACGCAGTAAATTGGTACAGTACACAAAGCTGTTCATCATCTAAAATATACCTACCTGTGACAATCCATAGACCAGCACCATAAAAACGTAATAAAGTGTAAAATGATGATAATGATGGCAACTGTTAAACCAAACACTAAGGCACGTTCATTCATAAACAATTATGATAATTATGCGTAGAGCTTTATAGTTTTGTTTGGAATGTAGGCCTAAATGTACCACTTTCATTTTTCTTTGCATTTTATTTCCGTATTCTATGATGTTAGTTAAGTGGAGTCATAGGCCAAATATTATTATAGTTGACTGTCGTAATAGTTATTTTTTATTTCTTTGAATTTATTTTGCATGTACACATTGAGTTTTAACTGTTTGCCCATAACTTTTATCCAATACCAGATAATTAAATAATAGATGAAAACTTATGAACTTATGGCGAGTATGGATACAAAATTGTTACATAGAGTTTGCAAGATGAGTTACCAATCCACGTTCATATGTAAAGATGGTATCATAGCTGTTATGTCAGAATATTAGTATATTAACATACGTATATACCTACCTATATGTAAGAGACCTCAAGACGGTCGCATGACAAGTTTTCGCTTTTCCTAGTCATTACAACTGATAAGCATTACAGCATTTCCTTTTAGGAAATTATGGCAATCGTTAAATCGCTGATGTAATAGTGTTCTAAGTAGAGTTAAATAGCTATTATGTTGTTACTAGCTGGGCCCGTAATTCCGTCCGCATTAAATTTTGATTGTATGGGGACCACGTCTTATTAATAAATATATAATAATAAATATAAATAAATATTGCTGGTCAATTCTCACAGCGTTGTGTTACTTCTTGCTTATTATGAATGGAGCATGAATTAAAATAACTTATCTAAAATATCCTGTGTCGCAGACATCTAAATGCTTATTATACCAAATTTCATCAAATTCGTAAAATTAGTTTCAATATCATATTATATTGAGCCTATAAACACCTCTGAAAACCAAATCACTTACTCCATGACCGACCCTTATAATCAATCCTCATACTAGTTTTCTTTGTTTTTAGTTTTTTGACCTTAGAAAGCCTCTGTAAAATGGTCTGTATATGTAATACCTGCCATAAAAATTGAGGTGAACCTACGTTACTGTATAATTTTCTCAATTTCCATTCGGTTTATGACTTTGTGCGTTTAAGTACACCTGCTTATGACGAAAGGTTTATTATATAACTAGTAATGGCGCAAAAACTAGAAATTTCTGATATTAAAATATTGTTTTTAATTTTTAACAGTATTATTAATTACCTTGTAACCGGCATTGCCTTTTTAATCAGTTTTTTAGTTAAAAATGTAGCATCATCAACAAATCTGCAAGCCTACTATGTCAAACTTAGGGGGCATGTCTCACCAATAGATCTCTATACAGAGTGTGATATAATCATCACTCTACCAGGCGCGTAAGTGGTTGAGTGATTACAGCAGAATAAAAAATAAACCACGCTTACTACATATTCATATATTTTATCCGATTATTTTAACTAAACATGAAATACAACACAATGGCTACAGAACAAAGTAAAACGCTTATTGTATTTGTCAGAAACCTTTTCTTATTTCTATACCCTAAGACTTATTTATGAGCTGTTTTAGTTGCTCTTATTTATTCATAGGCACTCCAGCCACATGCTAGGAAAGGTCAAAGGTCATTCGTTTCCATGTTTCAAGTGAAGCCTCAATGAGGTCGACGTTGATTAATTAGAGAGAGATTCGAAGAAGAACGCGGGTTACCGACAAATCCCAGCGGATTCAAGCTCTGAAATGCCAATGGGCTGGGGTAACGTCGGACGTCCACCAACAAGAAGGACAGATAATCTGGTCAAGTCTACCAGTTCACGGTGGATGCTGCATCCGGCAGTAATACCTGAAAATCATCAAGGGAGGCTCTGTCCAACAGTGGACGTCTTACGGCTGAAATGATGATGTTGATGATGATTCGTAGAGCTCGATCTGTTTTTGTATCTGACTCGCTATCAATAATCTCCAGTTACGGATTAATACGCATAGCGTGCTTATCACATTATTATTATAAGGCATATTATTATTACACTAATGTATTTGAAGATTATTTTCTTGTTAATTAAAGCCACTGATTGAGAAGTCGATTTTGGTAGTGGATTCTAAGAAAACTTAGATGATATTGTATTTATTTAAGGCACTTAAGAATTTTTTTTAAGAAGCTACATCTATTTACTGTCTGTGTTTTTCATCAAAAGCGTCTCGGCGGTATTTGTGCTGGCTTTTGAAAACGTTAAAACTTTTGTACAGAACTTAATAAGACTGAGAATAAAATGTAGATTATTTTTAACCCAAGACTTTGTATTAAAAGGTTTATTATTTTGAATACCCATATTCTCTTATACTTATTAATATTAATAATTATTTTAAACAATATTATTTTCTACAATATTAATATTAAAATTAACAACAGACACATAAATGAGATATGACATTATGTCGTAAACTTTTAATAAGATTGAATTAGATGCTGTTTCGAAACTATCGGTAATTTGTACAGCAAATGTCACCGGTGTACAAACTGCATTGCAATTTTAGATCGGAAATTGATGAGGTTAGGGTAATTTGTCAGTGCAACAGTAGCGCTTGTAGCATGCAGTGGCGTGGCGACATAAGTTACTAATTATAGGTTTCGTTAACGTTGTAGTTATGTTTTAAAATTAAATTACTTCTTTATAATCACCATCACTTTTTACGTACCTGTTAAAACCTAACCACCTAACCTAACCTAACTCACTGTTGGGACACAGAGACTTATCTTTGAGCAAGAGAGATTAGGTTTTAATTCACCACGCTTTCCAAGTGCGGGTAGGTGAATGACACAGGTCATAATTTTTTTTAGTTCTCAGATCATGCCGGTTACGTTACCATGTTCTTCACTGTTTTTAAGCGCGGGTTTTTAAAGCGCACATATTTTATTCTAAAAAAATAATTCAGGGGTGTTTAGGATGTCACGATCTTCAGAAGAAGTTCGAGTGTACCACTAAGCCAACACGGGTCTTAAAATAAATTACTTATCCATGGTTTAACACTAGGTGTTCGAGACCCTCATTTGGTCGTTTGGTGCCTTAAGCAAAAATGTTACAAAAATAAAAATTCATTCCTAACATTGCGTGTATTCTACGTTTCTACACCGTTCCTTATAAAACATGATACAATCGCCAGTTGTTTCTAAAACTAGTTTGTATTCTGGTGAAAACACAGTATCTTACGATCAACATCCTCAAACAGAATAATTGTCTATTAGAGAAACTTTAAATCAAGTTTTACTATATAATGGAGTTACCGTTCAGGTGAAAACTTCTTAGCACGGTCGAAAGAACTGAAGTTAAGATCGTATCCTTGTCAGCAACTCGTTGTGTATCTGTGACCTGCATTTGGATTTTATAAAACTAGCTGACTTCATTCCCATTTTATTTTACCTTTTAAACCTGCCCTGGTCTACTACGTCGACTATTTTAAAACGCACCTAAATTGGCCAGCCGTTCTTGAATTATAAAATTACAACGAAAAGTGGAGCATTGATTTTTATATGATCTTGATCTATATATATAGAGATATATATAGGATCATGCCGGTTTCTTCACGATGTTTGCCTTCACCGTTAAATCACGTGTTTTTAGAGCAAATATCCAGAGGTGCACGTCGTGTTTCACGACCACACGACCTTCGGAATAAAAGTCGATTGCGCTCCCACTTAGCCAACACAACTAAAATCTTAAATATCCTTGTCGAACAGCTTATGTATCTTATCGCAACACAGTACACATTGCGCACAATGTGGTACAGTCGCGTAGTAAAACGAATGTTTATAGCAAAAGATAAATCCGACATGGCCGTTTTATTGTCAATTACTCAAACCGCTTTTGAATGTCACTGTAAAGCATCAATTAATGTCCTGAAAAATTTATTATAGTCACGTTTTAATGTTAATAATCATAATAACTATTTAGATCTGAATAAAAAAGAGTGATTCTTGACCTTAGACAGTTAATAATGGATTCCGTTATAATTCGTGTGAGTCAGAGCATGATCGTATAGAAAATCTAGGGTTGGGAATAGTGACCGGAAAATGGAACAAATATTATATTAACATAACAAATATTATTTTAATATTAACTTTTTCATATGATTCATCACATAACCCCATTCACTTATTTACGTTCCCATGGCTGAGACACAGGGGCTTATCTTTTGATGACAGAGATTAGGCCTTAATTCACAAGGGTTAGTGAATGTACATTGAACTTCACAACTTTTCAAAGTTCTCATAACATGCCGATTCCTCATGATGTTTGCCTTCACCGTTAGAAAATGTATTTTCAAAGCGTACATACATGTTAAAGAAGCTTGTGATACGTGAGTTTGATATCATAGATATTTTTGCTACCCAGAGTATCCGGCACAAATACTAAAGACTATCATTTCCATTTAACATATTATTTATTACAATTGTAATCCAATAAATACAAAAAGATTTATTTAGAGGATAAGCCAGTAACACAAAAGTCGGATACCAACCAAAAAAATATTATATAACCCGGTACAAAGTCGGTTATAATGACCGGACGTCCCCGCCATAGCAGATGCGATTAGGAAGTTTACTTTTACTGCCTGCGTTCCAGCTGCGCACGCGCACGCGAACACTTTCAACGCACTTTCAGTCCACGCGACAATGGCGGATAAAACACGCAGGAATCACATTTAATTTAGGAAAGTAAAAGTTAAATAGTCATAATTAGCGTTCGTTATGTTGACATTATGGATAGTTAATTCGGGGTTATATTACTAATTTTGGTAATATCACCTACCTTGATTATAATATTATAAATATTGTATGTTGCCAGCTTCAGAATGTGTAGTGTGGTGCCAGCCTATGCGTAGTACCATCCTCTTTGCATGTGTGTTATCAAACCGGCTAAGCATTTTATATACCAAAAGACGGAGTTCAGCTTTAAGCCTTTGGCTTTCAAATGGCCATTCTAAAAAGAGGCTAAAAGAGAAGAATCTTTTGTTCATTTTATTGAATAATTGTTATTAACTCCTTTTTATCGCGGGTAGGTATATGTAGTTCCTCTGGAAAATCAATAATACACGTGCTTATCCGAATCCGTGAGCCGGGTTAGTCAAAATGGTTGCCCTGATTATTATCTTTACGACACACAGCTCACACGCAATCAATGTGACCGGAAATTAAAGATTTATCTGCCTGAATCCACAAATTCATCAAATCTGTTACAAAAGTGAGTTAGCAAAAGTTATATTTATTGCGAAAGGAAACACTTTCTTTCGTATACAGGAAGATTTATGATATAAAATTAAATTCACATAATTATTTGTTTTAAAAGGCTGTTATGCTTTTTTATATTTAAAATCCTATATCACTTGGACAAGTCAATAATTTTTAATTACATCAATGGCCTAATCTCCAATTTTGCAAACAAAAAATATCTAGCATTGTTCATAGCTTTAATACATCAACAAAGACATCTGACTCTGAACATGGGATAGTTACAATCGAATTGCGTAAATCATCGAGCAGACAGAATCGAGTTGGCTGATTGTGAGATTGGCTAATCAGATCAGCTGATTGGGGTCGACCCAGCTTTTTGCTCCGGAATTTTACCGGGGTATTATCTTATATTAGGCTTTTTTATCTGATTTTGGCTTTCTCAACTAAATTATTGGTTTTTTCATCAGTAGTCATTATTGAATAATTGTTTAAAGTCGACTTTAGCTGCATTCATTATTATATACAAAGGTAGGAAATATCAATTACGTATTTAATTTATCGATTCTAAGCAGTTGTTTAGAATTTATTTTTGAAATACTATTTTATTTCAAATATCTACGTCGTTAAAATGTCATTAATTTCTTTGAAATACTTTTGAATAAATACTTCATACATCGTTAAAGCTCTTAACATTTGACATTATGTACCTATGTGTGAGAACTGGGCCGTGTCAATGCACGTACGGTCAACAATTTAAGCTTATAATAGTCAAAAAAGTTTTTTAAGTAATAATTTAACTTTCTCATAATTTTATATTACTATTAATGCACGTATGCTCCCCTCCCTCATTGTTGGGCAAAGGTCTCCCCCCATTTTTCCAGTCATATCGATTCCACGAATTTAATAGTTTTAAATATTTAGGTTTTGGTTTTTCTTCACCTAGACTACATTCTGTTGATATTTAATTTTATATTAAATTGCTTCCTGAAACGCGAAAAGCAGCGTAGTGAATTAATGCCATGTATCTCCTCAGTAGAAGGAACGGGAAAATTTGTGTGCGTGGGTGGATGTTTGTTGCAATATCAAATAACTGTAAGTTTTTGAATAAAACTTTGCAAAACAATCATTATTATTAACCAAAACTTATAAGCGTGTGGATTCAACATTACTCTACAAAACTGTATTTAATTTTTATGAAGTTAGTAATTTAACATTCTTTAAAATATAATAAAAAACAAAGGTTTTTGACATAAAATAAAGTTAAAATGATTTTTACGTTCCTTACTGTTAACATCTATAATTTAATAATTCAATAAATGTAGAGCAAATTTTTTGCAAACCATACCCCAGTGAGAGTCTATGGCCTTCGCTACTGAGAAGACACCGTTTCCAATCGTTATTTCATTGTATACAATACATATATGGATATAAATGTTGCCCATTCAATATTGCGCAAGAATAAATGATAATATTGCTGGACAATTAAGTTAATTCATTACTTATTATTATGGTACTTACTTATAACTATTGATAATTAGATGGGTGATAAAAACTTGGAGCCCGGAGCGCGAATACTTGAAGCGCGGTGGAATTACCCGTACGCCGTACACTACATTATTATTATGTACAAGACAAGGAAGCGCATCGGTAGACGTCCACCACATGATGAACGGATGATATAGATGATACTAGTTCACGAATCCAAACCTGCTAATATAAATAATAAGAACAGTCAAATATTTCAATTTTTGTAACGAATTATTTTTAAATGTTTCTCATGTTTTTATAGTCTTCCCGAGGGAAATGTGAGGAAGCGGTTTACTGTTTCCCTTATACTTGAGGGTATCGCTATTTATCTTGCCGCCTCGAGCACGGGGGATTGTGTTACAAATTCTATGTCTAATCATCCTCGTGGGGCTAATTGATACTGTCATATGATTAGTTCCGTTGTTCTTTTTTATTAATTTAAATTAAAATATCCGAAGTATTCCCATTTTGCGCACCAATTTGTTGAGTACCAAAATTTGCACACCAATTCTATTCCCATTTTGCGCACCAACCTAACAAAAATTCGAAAATTTGTGAATATTATGGATGTAAAAATGTCCCTTTTTGACACACTCTTCGATTTAGGTTAAATTTATAAAGTTTATTAGAATTATTATAATATGAAAATCGTAATAAACTTAGATTAATTAGGTTCAAGGCATTTTTAGGTATTATTAAATTATAGAAAATTCTCGGAAATTCCATTAAGGAAAAGCCAAGATTGTACGATGGCAATTTATTTTGTAGCTTTAAAAGGTATAATAATAACAGCCTAAACCGCGAGCCTACAGAAGAATCAACCGCAAAGTTTCACTTTAGGCTAACTCGTACTTTCAATTTATCCGACAAAAGTAAAATGGTAGTAATTCTAGAAGTAACTTTCAAAATTCAAAGTCAAAAAAGTATTTTTTTAACTGGTCACGTCTTCGATTTGTTCCAATGAAAGATAAGATTTTCTGAAACCCCTTTGTGTAGTAAATAAAGTTATAACTATTTATGAAAGTACTCACCTCGAGTCCTTAATAAATAAATAAATATTGCTGGGCAATTCACACCCTGCCTTCACACAAATCAATCCCACACGACCCATAATATAACGTCAATTAATAGGTACTAGCATTTTAGCAGTAGGCTTAGTAATGGTGGATACAAACCACTTTAAACAGGATAACTAGAAATTCAGTATCCACTGCATAAACATTAAAGCACGTGCTTTAATGATACATACATTTTCAAGAACAAAATAGAATCATCTAGAAGTGCTTGGCGGTGTTTGAACCCACGACCTTCGAAATAATAGTCAAGTGTTATACTTATCCAACATGTTGTTTTACAGATTTACTGATAGACTATAATAATTATAAACAATGCAGAGACCATCTTACTTATAATGTTTTTCTTTGTTTCAGCACTTGTCGTGTGCGCAAGCGCCTTAGATAAAGCCGAAAAAGACGACAAAAATGTGGAGACGACCAAGGAAAAGAGACAATCACCGGAAGATTCATTATCTAGTCTTATGATGTATAGACCTGCTAATCAAGTAAGTCATTTTGATTATTTGTATAGACATGAAAGACTTTTAATGCATATTTCCAACCTTTTATTCAGCGCACTGACGTAGCCAACGGGACTATCAAGTAAAAATATTGATATTAGTTGTATCTTTCTTTTACGTCTCTGATTTTGGTCGAGTTATATAACCTGGATATTTTTCGAGTTTCGAAATTGAATTTAAGCCGGGCGTGTATTTATATTTATTTGAAGTCTATGGGTGGCAAACAAACATTCATAAATACATATTTATAGTACCTACTTATAAATGCGTCTGTGTGACTGTTTGTCCGTCTTTCACGGCAAAACGGAGAGATCCGTTGACGTGATTTTTAGTGGAGATATGTAGTTGAAGGGATGGTGATTGGTGAGTGACTTTTTACCGGGAAAAAATATATTTACGCTGAAAAGTATTAAACGGGGGAGTAGACTATAAAACAAAACGTTTCACAGAAGTACAAACGATTTGCTTCTTAGTGTCGTTTGATAGTAAATGTGGTAAAACGATAGAGCCCTGCTGCCCTTTCACTCTTGCGCCCTAGATTTCGTCACGAGCGGCCACTTAGGCCGAAATACAACGTCGCGGTGTTGCAGGGTTGCTTAATATCCTGTGTTAAGTTTTGCCTAACTGGAATTGTCACAATATGAGATTATTAGTGGCGCAATATGCAATAAAATTTATATTTAATAATGGCCATTGTATTCATATCTATCTGTTCTTGGTTTTATGATTATTACTTACCGAAAATGAACTTTCGTAAAAAATAAAATGGGAAAAATATGCAGTTGAGTTGTATTTTAGTTAACTGTTTTTGTCAATTGGTTCAGCACACATTAATTAATAATAAAGTAGACAAATAATTAAATAAAATAATTTTGTTTCGAATAACATAATCCATATTGTGGTTATTAAATGGGTACCTATTTATTTATTTATTGTATTTTATTATTTATTGTATCTTAATTGTATGTTAGTAGCTTTATACAATACTCAGGCAATCATAAATAAAAATCATTTTTTACATAAAATGATGATGACGAGAATATGTTCAAAAACTAGTTTAAACAGTAGCTTAAGTATAGTAAGGTTTCACTTCGGCATGAACTAAGTCTCACTTTTGTAAGGTACTTTCATCCTATCAACCCTTATTACGTTCCATTATACTGTGCACCGGTCTTTCCAATATAAAGGAACCTATTAAGACACGTATTGGGATGAAACCTTACCCAACATATAAAAGGTTTATGGATTTTAACGTGTCCATGTGAATCTTTCTATTTCTATGGAAATAAAGTTCCTGACTTTGATTTTCTATTACAATAATAATTTTGCTAAATCAACCATTTTAACCGTAAAAAATGATAATAGGTCTCTTGACCTAACTATTTTATAATCAATCGAAACGAGAATTACAAGATATTTCCATAAGCCTCTCAACTAAACGTGCAAAATAGCTGAATTAAACGGATACCGTAATTTGAGCATAGACGTAATACAGCTAGGGAAACGTGGATATCCTTGAATACTTAGTGTCCGTTCTCGAGACGAGAGTATCCTTTGAATGGCAGATCGTGTGAATGCTTTAGTTAGACCCTCATTAACATAGAGAATCTGACAGGACCAAACGCAGACTTAAACAATAGGATTTCAAGGCATTCACTAATGTACATAGATCTCCATACATAGATATGAATTGAAGTGGCAAATCACTAGTGCGACCTAAACTTTTTTAAATTTTAAAAATGGAAAGAACGAAAAGAAACTGTGCCAAATTACTGCGATCACCAACCTACTGGATAAGCGTGGTGATTACGCTTTTCAAAGAACTAATAGGTTCTATCGACGAGATACTTTTATCTATATATTTTTTTGTATAGTCAATATACCTTTTCTAGTTATTAATTTCATACCAAAACTCTGAAAGTTACAAATCTATAAAATTGTAAATATTAAAACAATTTCACTTTCAAAATTTTCGTCAGTTATACTATTCATTTTGTACAACGGGAATTACTCACGTATTTACATAGGAGTTAAACAACTCAATATATATATCAGAACAAGTTTTGACTGTTTGTACATATGTAGATCTAGACAAGTTATAAAATTAATTTTTTTTCTATGTATATAAATACATGTTGTAGATTAATCCAATCGACACAGAAATCGTTAATGGTTGACAAAGTGAATTCTCGTGCAAAATAATTCATTAAATATTCAAATAAGCGAATAGAATCACAGTGAAAATCGTTTGCGTTGGTTCAGCGGCTTTGCGGCCAACCTCAAACCCTTGATTTGCCTCCTGTGAGAATAAATCTTGAAATTATGCGCCAAAGATGGGTCCGCACGTCTACAGAAACTAGAACTCTAATTAATTTGTATATAGTGCAATATCAAAACGAGAGTAAGACTTGACGGTTACCTAAAGTAAAGTTAGATACTATTTACCAATGAGCAAAACCACAATCTCTAGAGAGAAACCATTAAATAATTTTGTCTAGGGACTCGCCAAATTAATATGTTTATTTTACTAGATTAATGTAATGTGATTCTGATACCAGCAAATGAAGGGAATCAATATCGAATTGTCCTAACCTAATGTTGTGTGGATGAATCGTACTCCCGTATTGTATTTTTTAATTATTTAAAATTTCGAAAATAGTTTAATCATAACAGTTTAGTCTCGAAAATCAGACCAGGTGGTTTATTTCTCGACAGTGAGCTAAGTTCTTTACGGACCGGACCATATTTAAATAAAAAATTAAGTAAATCACACTAAAACCTAATTCCAAACCAAAATGTTGCTATCAATTTTTTTTAAGAGTTATTACCTTCACTTCATAATAAAGATTAATTACCGAATTTAAAAGCCCAGCTAGAGCTACGCCAATAGCTTTGTGATATTCTATCGCTATTTGCATGTTACACCACAAAGAGTTAATGGATGGCCAAAACCACTCACTTTAATATCGAGGTAATTTGTAAACCTAATCACGAGGGAAAACCCAGCCTGAATTGCAAAAAATATATGAACTAAGCCTTATTTTATAAAATATCTATAATTAAACATATTTAATTATCAATAAATCAAGATAAACTGATTAATATTTATTACAATTACCTCTATTGGCGATTGGCTGATGGAAGTGAACCCGGCACAATGTTAAATCGAATATAGCTAAACAAAGCAAACAGTCTATGTTAAGCTAGAAGCCTTTATCATGGGTACTAGATATATTGTAATCGTTTATATTTGTGTGGTAATAAAATCTAAAAATATCTAATAATCTAGTTATTAGGCAACACAGTTCAAGACACCCCCATAGCAAAAAGTAGCGGTACAGTGGCACATATTCCACCGGATTAGCCAACGATTGATCAAGATACCGGCACGCGACGCGCCGCCCCCTGTTTCGAAAATTGAGGATACTTGCATTGTCTTCGTTTTCCTCAGCTTTCACTACACATCTTGTAATACTTAATTATATAGCAGGTGTTATTTAGCTGTTGACATCGCTAATTTGCAGCATGTGGAGACCAAACGCTCGTTAGGATGTGTTTTTGCCGTGGGAACTTTGGATCTTTGATAGGTTCCGTTTTGTTTTAGATTTTACCCACGGTTTTGCGGGATAAGCTACCTGCTTGGTTGAAATTGACCTCTGCTATTTGTTTAGCAAATTTGGATCCTCATATTTGTTAACCTGTTTATTTGTTGGCAAGTTTCAAAACTTATTTTATTTCTTGCTTTCAGGAGCAGATTGCACCAGTTGTTGAGCCACAAGAAGAGGACAAAACGCTTGGGTATGTATTCCATTAAAGCATTTATAAATTCCTATCGTTTCAAACAATTAATGTCCTTAAACTTGTAATTATCCTATTAGTTTAAACATTACAAGGAAACACACATGCATCCTTTTTGTGTAGTTAATCATGAAAACTTGTTTAGAATGTTTTAAAAATATTTGTTTTAAGGGTATTTACGTTCACCTTAAAATAAATAGATAAATTACTTTACCTACAAAATAATCAGTAGAATTAGAAAAAAAATGTTATCACTATTTCTACCGGAATTCCATGTGTTAGGCAACTAATAAGCATCGTGTTTTTATCATTGTTAAAACATTATCGCGTGGTTTGACTTTTTAAGCCTGCAAAAAGTCTATATCCGCCAGAATTTCATATTAAACTCCAATTATTTTTTAAATATTAACATTTCATTCGTATTTCATGCATTCTGTCATGATAGAATATCAGCAATCAATGATATTAGGCTGTAATGCTCCTCTGGAATGCATGATTGGCTGTTAAATTCACCTCTGGAATTATTGGGCTGTGGAATGATGTCATTATAAGATTTTTTGCATATTACACGCGACAAAGTGCTCATTTTTTATTAAAGCGCTATTAGCAATCGACAGTTGGATTGACAGCAAACCGCGCCACTTCTCGTGTAATATGCAAAAGCTCTAACGGTTTAATGTTATTCATATCATAAGTAATTCATGTCATAAGTTATTCATAAGCATATAATGTAACTATCATAACAATCTCTCAAATCATGGGGCCTGAGGCATAACAGACTAAACCTGGAAACCACAAAACTAAAGGCAAGTCTGAATCTCAGGAATCGGACTTCACTTCAACCTGAAGACCCAGGAGCTAGCGTGGACCGGTTAGCACGAGCACAGTCCTTGATGGCGGAGCTCAGCACCGCTACACCATTCCCGATAGAACAGACTTCGAATGCAATCGATTCAAGCACAGTCGATTTAAACCCAATTAACCCAAACCCAATCGATTTAAGCCCCATCAACCCAAACCAAATAGAGACAAGCAGTGAGACCCCACAGCTTCCCAATGTTCAGCAAGTCGACATTGAACATCGTGCCTTGAGCTTGGAAGATCGACGCAACTCCGCCATACCTCCACCAAAAGACGGCAAATCATACACTCCTGAAGAATTCACATCGCTAATAATTGCTGGATACGCCGTCACGCCAATCCCTGACTTAGGCTTCAACCCTGCGTCCAATTCTATACTCGGTCCGTTTGGAGCACCAAGCCCAATGATTGCTCCTCTATTGCCTCCTGTGAGCTCACCATCACCTTTTGCGATAAAAGATGAATATGCAAAGTTGAACCAAGCTCGACTTGAGCTCGGATTGCACCACTACAAGCAGCGGCTGTCTCTGCAGCAGTCGTTGCCACCGCCTAAGGACAGCAAGGGGTACTCGCCTGAAGAGTTCAACGGCCTAATCGCTGCTGGGTATGCGGTAACCCCGATCCCGATTAACGACAAAGGAGATAGAGTTACTGAGTCAAGGTTACTAAAAGTATTTACGTATTTATTCCTTTTTTTTAATTTTATATATTTTTTCTGGTTACATAATAGCATAATGTTACATAATGTTCAATTTTTGTTTAGTTATATATATTTTTCTGATTAAGTTTATCCATAGTGTTATCAAACTTTCCGTTGTTATGAAACGTTCATCTATTATGTGATCTCAAGAGTAAAACCTGTGACATCCTAGAATATTCCAAATTAGATCAGACTGTAAATCTGATTATAATTTGCAATATCCTAGGAAAAAAAGCTCATATTTTTAATTATAAAATTTATTTCAGCCGTAATGATGAAGAGTACCGTCCTGGGCAAGTATTCTCCCTAAACCCTCAAGAGCTGTTGGACTTGCAGCCTGAGAGAAAGGCACCTCTGCCCAGTAACCAGTACTTGCAACAACTGTACAACAACCCTCAACAAGACCACAAGCAGAATCTCCAGCAACCGTTCTATTTCTTGGAACCGCAATCTCAATCTGGTCGTCAGGTAAACAGAATTTAAAGTTTTACTGATGAAAAAAATATCACAAAGTTTTGTTTACTCTGGCACGAGTTCAAATTACCTCTAATTGTTTCACTGCTGAATGATTGCAGGCAGGTTAGGCAGCTATGTTCTAACCCAAATTCCCTTGACATTTACTTCGGAACCATACAAATATTTTGTAATTGCTAAAACATTCATGATATTGTTTTCTTTCTTTCAGGCTGCCCCATCCCACGCTATCATCACACGTCCTCAGTTCAACTTCAACGGCGGCGAGGCATCTGTTGGAGCTGCATTGTCAGTTAGTGATTCTGGATCTAATGCAGCCAGTGATACCTTCAGCCAAGAAATCCTCGCCTTGTTGGGCGGAGCCGTCAGGCCACAGGAATCAAGACAAGCACAGCAGTCTTCAACTGTGCAGAGTGTTGCACCCCAATACCAACAGGTACCTCCAAATGTCATATCATTTTTGACATAGATTTTTAAATTAAAATATTATTTAGGGCCGAATACAGACATCAATTCGGGACGAATGAAGATTTTTTTAATGCGGGCCGATTATCACGGGACGAATACGGACTAAATCATTCTTAATCTAGCACTGTCCACGGTTTTCATGTTTTATTCTTCTATTTCAGATTGACCGGTACATCACAAAGCCAAGCCAAGCCAAGAAACCTACAAAACTTAGGACCAAGGTGCGACCAGAGCCAGTACAGCCAACTATCGCTCCTCAGCAATACCTCATTGAGACAACCAACGTCCAACAGCAGCCACAACAACAACAGTACCGAGCTGCACCAACACAGCAACCGCAACGCTTGGCCCAGTCCCTTAGATACGTGCCAATCCAACAAGCTCAGTTAGACCCTTTCTTATACGAGCGCCCAGAATCTCAAGGGTTGAAAATTGTACCAGCTCCAAAACTCGCTCCGCAGCAGCCTAGACCACAATACAACTACAGACTTGCTCCACAAGCGTCGCAGTTTCAACAACAAGAGGTTGCACCAGCGCCAAAGCAATACAGACTTGTCGAGGTACCAAGAGCCCAGCCGATCAGACAAGAGCTCCGTGTTCCAGCTTCCAGCATTGAAAGACCCGTCGCCTATTTAAAACGAGTAAACGATATTGAGAAACAACGCTCTGTAAAAATTTACGACCCCATTAACCCTGAAACTCAGCAAGCTCCCCAACTATATGGAGAACAGTTTGTACTTCGCCCAATCTATAGGTCAGAACGTCCTAGGTATGAAATTGTCACACCTAAGCAAGAACCTGCCCCGACTAAAGCTCCTCATTCCTCAATCTACGTTAGCCAGAAGCTTCCAACCAGGCCGCAAAAAGTAAGACCACAGCCACAACCTCTCAGAGAACTGAATGAGCAACCTAACATTGATATTGTCCAGCATGGACAAAGCCTAGAAGAACAGCGAGCTCAACTTCCTCCTCCTAAGAACAACAAGGCTTACACTCCTGAGGAATTCGCCGCTTTAGTAGCTGCGGGGTATTCTGTAACCCCTGTTCCCGTGAGTTCATTGAACCTGGACGTAGCCCAGTCCAGGACAACACTGGAAGCTGTGACTCCTCAGCCAAAACGACTGTTGATTCAGAGAAGACGTAACCAGTACCTGCCAGTAAGAGATGATGCACCTTAAAATGTTACCTGTCTGTAAATATTTTTAGATTAAGATAGTTGTTTTAATTAAAAGTAGTGATATTTATACATCCTTTTTTTCTTTATACTTAAACTTACTTATATATAAATACGTTTTTGTGGTAAATAAAATGATTTCTAAATTTAAAATTATCTGAAGAAAATAAGTTGACGGAAATACACCACTGGAACCACAAATAAAGAGACCTTTATTATGTTCTCTTGGGTTTTAAATTACAAATATCCAAGCAAACCGCGATGGAAAATGGATTTATTGAGAAAAGCACTTTGCGCGCCGGCCCCTGAAGCTTAAATTCAGTCAAATCTTTCATTTGTAATAGATATTTATGTTAGATTTTATCAAAAGCTGTTTCATGCCAAATTTTAAGAGGCTAAGCATGTTTAAGAAATATTTACTGCTTTGTTTAGATTCCATCTTTGTATTTTATATCTTTAAAATATTTAGATCTTTAGAAAAATCTTATCTATAATGTTTTCCATTATTTTATGTTGAAAAGTATTAGAACAGTTGTAATATATTCAACATATTGTAATGGGAAACAATTTATACTAACTCACAAAACAATTGAAAATTCAGAAAATGTGGTTACAATTTTTTGATTCATGATTTCTTTCCACAGCTATCATCACTTCTGACAGGTCTATGAAAACCGTTCTCAAAACGTAAAAAAAATGAAAGTGTCATTAGGTTTGATGTAACATTCCCAATTTCACAGTAAGTGAGCACATTCGACATATCCATCAAATCATAAATTAACTTGATCATTATTCTCGAAATTGCCTAATCTAGGGCTAACGGCCGTGTTTTAGATCGTTTCTGAGCATGTTGTTTTAATTTTTTACTAATTATTTTCTGTATCTGTATTATTTTCTGTATACAGCTCTTAGGTATTATTATTTAAATGGTATAAGTGGAATATATTATTTATTTATATTGTTGTGTGTTTTAAATCGGGGTAGACTAAAACATTACAAGTAAAAATGGTGGATTTTCTTCTAATTCATAAATTATCTACTTATTTCTAACAAACGAGACAATTATAATAGACTCATTTCTATTTCTATAAGCTTTCCACCCCACGGCTTTGCCCGCATTCAAATATTTTCCCGTTGTAATAAATGTCCTTCTCCTGGTACTAGAACCTGATATAAATATCAACCAATTTTCAGCCAAATCAAATCAGCCCTAGATGAACAGCGTTATTGAGTTATAAATAGTGTAACTTACACGACTTTGTTATATACACTTCAATAGATTTATACTATATCCCATAGATCTATATACTACGTAGGTACCTATAACAATCATTTTCCCATACGTCTTCAAACTAAGGAAGCTATTAAGCAACAAAAGGAACCATATAGCGGAACCACAGCCGTCAATTACACGGAAACTTTCTTTCACGAAACTGTTACTCTGGTTGACAAATGAGTCATTAGACCGAACTTTGCGAGTTTTGGTTTTCGTTACTTTATGAACCGATACTTTACGATGCCTACTTTCCTGTGTGTGGTAAATTACTTGATTACGATATTGGTTTTATGAGAAAAAATAGAAAAATAAAGTAATAGTAGGTAGGAATCGGCATGAATATAATTCTTCTCCATTTTTACATATCTGGTCAATTATGTGAATGAATATCAATTCATTCTAATAAGCTTAGTTTATTTCACTAATAATGCCAAGAAAAAAGAAAATTATCACGGCAATTTATTGAACATAAAAACTGAATAAAAATTCTTTATTGATAATCATTTATCACCCCTATTTACCCCCTGCTGGTACACAGGGACTTCTCTCTTGACGAGAGAGACCTTAATTTTACCAGGCTAGCCAAGTGCGAGTTGGTAATGACACATGTCATCTCCTTACATTTTTTCAAAGTTTTCAAAACATCGTCAAGATGTTTTCCTTCACACTTTTTAAAGCCTTATTGAAAATCTTCTATGAACATTTTAGTACGTTAATAAAGTTACGAGATAACAAATTGTAAAGTGCTGTTAGACATTTTGCGTAATTCAATTTGCGTTGCAACGTCACCACTCCGATGAAATTAAATTTTGCGCTCAGACATGTCGATATCAAAGAGCAAACATTATTATGTTCAGAGCTTTCGGAGTAAAAATAAGTGTTTAAAACATAAGATACATTCATAATCCTCTGACGACCTTTGTGGCGCAGCGGGCGAAGGTCTGCCTGCGACGGAGGTTGCGGGTTCGATTCCCGCCCCGGAACAAAAATTTTCGGATGTCTGGGTGTGCTTCATGTATAATAAAACATATCAATCTATGTATGTATATTATATTAAGTATAGACAGAATCATGTTATTGAACAACGACTTTCAAACAATTCATTGATGTACGTTTGTGTATAATCTAAAACGGGTCTTGACATTTGATACTTAACACGTGGTCTCTTGTCTCGTAAAGTAAAATTCACATAAAAAGGTCTATCATTCGTAACTGCTTCTTAAATTGAACCAGAGCAGTGTTTTATAACTGTGTAATAAAGTTTTTGGTATCCCAGTTAGTCTTGTTTGTTACAGCTCTAGTATAAAGCTGAAGAGTTTGTACGCGCTAATCTCAAGAACGGCTGGTCCTATTTGAAAATTTTTTCCCGTGTTGGATAGAACATTAATATAGGATGTTATTTTCAAGATAATTGAACTACCTAATACGATTTATTCCTTACCCAAGCTTTTTTGGTTGTTTTGTTGGCATAGACGGAAGGTTTCACAGTCGTGGCACGCACGAATTATCATACTGACAACAACAGTACTGCCAAACAGATTTCCCCACAAAAACAAACATTGTAGTTATTTTTGCTGAATTGTCCAAACAACCTGAAGTCTGAGAATGGAAATAACAATGAATGGATTCGGGGCTGGTTTTGGAGTATTTTGAGGGCTCTTATATGAGTGCGTACAGACCCTATTACTGAACCTGTCTGTCTATTGATAACAATATTTGGAGCTGCCTTTGTACGAGTATGTGGGACGAATATTATTGAAACGTATGTTGATGTAACATAATTATTAGACAAATAATAATGGAATATGTATAAAAGTTAATGTTAGTAAACCCATTACAAGAGGGTTAATAAAATCTTAACTTAACAGCAAAAGTAAAATAAGTTAATGGATAATTAACTAGTAATAATTATTTAAACAAGCTACATAATGTCCAGTTTCATTATCTATTATGATGTTAAGAACATTAAATGTAAATAAATGCATAAATAATTCAAGTTATCCCATCGATTTCATTTACAGAAAGGTTTTAACACAATCGTATTCCGAAGGGCATAAATAGTAGTAGCTTAGTAGCGAGCACTTACTCGTTCGTTTTATGAGAGTCGCAATGACTCCCTTTCGGTCTGATAGTAAAACTAGCAATTATCAATAAAACGTTTTATCCGGATGAAAAGTAGCGTCTGCCCCCAACCGGATGAGGTTATCGTAAGGAGATTAACGATTAGATAGTTTAAATAATCTTATTTTTACAAAAACAAAGGTAATTTATTATAAAAATAATCTTTAAACCCCTTAGATGTTCTGGAATGAAGACCTCGTATACGAATCGAACAAAGTGTACAAATTATATACCACCTGCAAGTTAAAAAATAAGCAATTCTTATAGTAATAATCGATTAGTTCTATGATCAACGTTTATTATTCGTAATTAGAAAAGTGTTAGAAATGTACTTTACCTTGCATTTAAGTATTACTAGCTTTCCGCCCGCGGCTTCGCCCGCATTATTTTCCCGCGGTAAAAAGTACCCTATGTCCTTTTCCCGGTTCTAAGCTGCTAAAGATTTATCAAACTCACTTATAAATCATGTTGTGAGTCGTTTCTCAAACATTATATTCCCTGTTACGTAATAGGTTCGCCTTCAATGAAGGCTTTCTATAGTTTTTTCCAATCTTCGTTCAAAGAAATATATTTTCCGACCAAAAATACCGCACAATTGATTGAAGATGACAATGTAAAGAGAATAAATTGGTCGTGCTCTGAAAACGGGATTAACAAAATAGAGAACGCAATTTCTTTTCCCAAAGGGAATTGTAGTTTTATCTTCCAATTCTGGATTCATCGATTTAATCAATTGCAATTTTGAAATACTAGCGCGATGTTGCGCGTTCTCAGCTATCATACGCGATCCCGTTAGGATCACTAAGTCTAAAATCCCGTCATATAACGACCTTTTATTGTGCTGTGACACTAAGTTGCATATTTTTTTATTTTTAAAGTTTATAACATCAATATCTTCGAAAAGCAATTAATAAAAAAAATCAATATTCAATGCAATGACCAATCGCTAGTATGATAATGATACTATTGTGTGACTTCGGCCTTTTATTTTCAGTAAGAATCTCATATGGCATTAGGTACATTATGATGACGACATGAATGTGTGTTTCCGTAACTTAAATGCGCTTGGAAATATTTTATTGGACTTCCTAAAGCTGGAATTGTCTCAACTGTACCAGAAGCCTTATTATCATACATATTGAACTTTAATGCGAACTTTGCAGAATTTAAAGTAGCCATTTCAGTAAAGGTCACAGTTCACTTAGTTTTTGCTTAGCCTGTTAATTACTCTGAGCTGTGCCTTTATCAATATTTCATTAACTTTCATTATTAAATATCCGGATTTAGTTTATTTTTAAATTGTTTAGAGCAATGTTTTCAATATCGTTTGCCAATCCGTGGTTTCCACTCGAGAACTTTTCGGCCCCAACGGCCATCCGTTCTCCTCGCTATATGGGCGGGCCATTGCCATTTCAAAGAGCTAATCCTCTGGGTTATGATGACCCTCGTTCTCGTATCTTCTCATTTCTGATTTTAACCTTAAGAATACTTATAAAGCCATTGTGATATTGTTAAAAGCTTCCCGTATTTCAAAGTTCAACAGGGCTCCATGTCAGAATCAAAACATGTTTGAGAACTCGCGTTTCTCGCTTGTTTCAGCATGTTACAGTATTTTCTTTGAAATAACTTAAGTTTGTTCATGTGTATTGTTAGCTTAGAAATGGGAGCATGAGGCTTTGTAACCAGTTCGTTAGGAATTTACGCTTTGAAGTCGAGATTATTTTATTATACATTGAAGTATTATTTTTACCATTTTTTTTCATGAGGCTCGGAAGCTGGTTTCAGAGAAGAGGCAAGAGTTATTAAAAATGGAATGCTACTATTTGAATACTTTAATACTAAAAAGAACATGAACTTTTTGTTCCTTCGCGATTTCTTAACATAATCGTAATCTTCTTAGTTTTTAATATTTTTACGGTCGAACTTGGCCATCATGGTGAATTAGGTAAGGCTTGTCTCTCTGGACAAGAAAGAAGTCCCAGCAGTGGGAACGTAAATAGGGGTGATGCTAATGAAAGTAGAAGCAATTGATGTACGTAAAATCTATACTAATATTATTAAGCTGAAAAGTTTGTTTGAACGCGCTAATCTCAAGATCTGCTTGCTGGTCTGATTTTAAATAGTCTTTCAATGTTGGAAAGTACATTTATCGATGCAGGTTTTATTTTATATAAACTACCTATATGTAGATAACGTATAGAAACGCAAGCGAAGCTGTCGGCGGTCGGCTAGTTAAATGATAAGCCGCACAAGCTCTTTTAATTCAATTACCTACTTTTGATTGAAGTCCCTAAGTTTTGGATTTAACGAGAAAACTTCGGAATTCTTTGACGAAATTCGGCTTTCCCTTGAATTATTAAAAGCGTTTTAAATCAATTTAAGAAAATCATTTGCCTATTTTATTTCCTTTGAATAATATTTTCATCAACGAAAACAGAGGTCGTTGTTTTTGTTGACTTAAGTAAATTGCCCTTTTGAATCTCCTGAGTAAGGTTTTGTTTTTCTTTTGTATACAGTTGAAATTATGTTGTTGTAATTGTTAAGTTTAGTTTGTATAAAATGGGATGCGTGTATGGTCAGTGTACCGCATAAAAAGGTAGCACAGAAAACCAACGCAATGGTTACTACTGCAGTATCCATTTCATTATAATGTTGATTTTTTTTATACAATTAATGTGTGTAATGTAAATTATTATATTACTATAAACACCTAACCTGATAGTAAACTTGTAAATATTCCCACTGCGTTACGCCATTGCCCGTTAAAAAATAATAAGGTTAGAAAATATTCCACGCAAAGGTTAAGTCTTTATAAGCTAAGAATTTCATATCTCAGCTAAATTATTCACCACTTTTGTTTTGTTTGAATTAATAACTTTTTAGCTTATCTTAACATTGTGGTTTTACCTTCGGAAAGATTAAGATTTTTTTACATAATTACGTAACGGGGCAGGTTTGCGATACATTGAAAGAAGATGTTGCTATGTGGATTGTGCAATAATATCTATTTTTTTTATGGCAGCCATCTTCTCCTACTCAAGGGACACAGGCTGCTAATATTAAAAAAATCATGTCATATCCAGTAATATAATATTAGTCAATGATTTTATATAGTATAGATATGTTACCTTCATGTAATTGCAGTTTGAAATCTGTTCCGCGAAACCAAAACTGACATAAGATGTCAAATGTTTACTAGTTCATAGATTAACATTTATATTCGTAGAGTGGACACTTGAGTGAAATGTACAGTAATAGGTAAGAAATAAAACACCTTACAAAAGTAAATCATATTTATTGAAATTGAAATAATTAATGATAAATTAGTAAAATACACTTTCTAAATACCTTCAAAAAGATTTAATTTACTTATTTCTTTTCTGACTCTTTAAAAGTTTTTTTTTAATTCGGGGTTATTTTTATGTGCGGAATGGAGACGAATATTTATGAATTATGGTTTTAATCAAATATACGCGATGATTAAAAATAGGTACCTGATGTGTTGAATGTTCGATCAGAATTTACATTTACATCGAATTTACATCGGCATCAATATTCGCATCTACACTAACTAATCTATGTCAGCGCCTCAATTATTATAATTATTTGGAAAAATAAATAATATAAGTATCTTTGCATACTCGCATGTGATACGAGATTCCTTGTGTTTTGTTTACTTTAGCATCGTAATTGGTACACTTCCGAAACACACGATGGCATTTTAATTTTGTTTTAGCAAGGACACAATAACCTGCGGCATGTCAAGCTCGTGATTGTGCTCGACGCAGACTGACAACTAAAAGTTACAATTAGGTTTTTCTTGTGTCTTTACAATGCGCGTGCTTGTAACAAATCTATACTACTATATAAAATCATTGATATTAGTGGAAAACTTAGAGCAATTTCTGCGAGTTTCTATAGACTAATAAAATATTCAGATTCGTGATAATTGGACAAATTTCTGGCAGAAATAGGCAGTCAAAATGACACCTCGTTTTCATAGTCTTGTTTGTCAGAAGTTTTACATTTACCATCGTAAGATTCGTACATCGTAAAATGTAAGACTCTTGTTATAACTATGATACCTTTTCCCCTACTCCTCAGCATCCAGATAAGAATGGCCTAACATTAGCTGTCGATGTATAAATCAGATAAAGATACGGAATTATTTTTTGTGAAACTGTGTATTATCAAAAGCCTGCCCACTTGGAGCGTACATATTATAAAGATGTATTTATGTATAAGCCAACTTATATAGAGGACAGTATAAGTTATACTTATTTAAATTCTCCAAATCTTTTTTTTTATTTGTAAACCTTAAAAATTCTATATTGTAGAAGTGATGTCATAGAATAGCCTTACGAAGTTAATAATGCGGCCTTTATACTCGTAATAATGTAAGTTTTATATGAAACACGGGGTTTTATTATAACCACTTTCCTTTGTTACTCGGGGCTGTTGCAATGAAACTTTTGCTATGAAAAGATATCAGGAACATTCGCTTAGATTGGAGGTTTTAGTTTTACACGGCACTACGCCTGAGCGGTGCTTTCTCGTAGTACTGCGAAACACAATAATATCGGCTAATGGTAAAAAAGTCCTAAATTAATGTTTACACCTTACTAGCTTTCCGCCCCGTGGCTTTTCTACTCTCCACTAATTTCTGCTCGGCACGAATAGATTCATCGATTCAGCCGTTCTTGAGATATACAATATGGTGGAGCTAACACGATTTTATTTTATATGTTAGTTAGAATAATATAAATTGGCTGTAAACTTTAATGGCTAATAAGTATGTGCCGCTCGGAATGACAATCAAGTTATCACTGAACTAATTCAACACGATTAAAGCTACTTTTCGTGACTAAAGGATTTAAATGGAATAATTGAAGATGTTCAGACTGTTAATGTACCTACTCTGACTGCAATTTTACCTACCTAAGGTACAAACCCGCTAACCTGCTAGTAAGACCAATAATGGATTATGAGTATACTGTGGAGACCCGTGCTCAAAATAAATAAAAGTTAATAAAGGTGACTAGGATGCTGAAAGTAATAAGTAGAACAGCGTTATCCGATAGCTAGCTACCATTACTCAACACGATAAAATGATAAATCTACATCAATCCTATGAAGGTATCTGACGGAAGCCATATTTTATTTCTGCAAACCATATTTTATTGAAGTAGACCATATTTTACGAAAGCAAGTCATGAAACACGTAAAATGGGAATTGGCCGTTTATGTTTAACGAGTCGTGAAGATTTGCAACGAGCTCTCATTTGCATTGGTTGGGAAGTTTATCGCTGCACCTGACTTTTCCTGTATAAAACTACTTCATCATTAAATTACGTTTATTGGCAGACAAAAATATGAATGAATAGATTTAGATATCCAAGAAGCCTCCAGTTAAAAATGTGCATGACGTTTTTGTTCTGGAAACAAATCGTAATTTATTTCTCTCCGTGAAGGAAACGCTTAAAAGTTGTCAAAATATCGGGAAACTCCCGCATACATTTGATTCATAGTGTGTTACTGGTTTCGAGTTTTAATAATAAATGAAAGAATTTGTAAAATCCATATTATATTCCTCAAAAACGACTTGAGAATAATCCTTGAAACTGTACGGAAATATTTAAACTGAAACAGCATTTAGTAAACTGCAATAGCGAACTTCATGGGAAAGCAGTCTGTATGGCAATGGCATAGAGTTTAATGTTCGGTGAAAGGCGGCCAGTGTCAAGAACACGGACAAGATGGAACGAGAAGATAAACATCTTAATAGATGATTTTCTAAAGCACTCTACGAGGCTTTTAGATTTTTCAAGGCAAACATTTGTTTTTCATAACAAGTTTTTATCACTCGTTAAATACGAGCTGAATCAGATGTCTTAGTTTTGATTTAGTCTAGAGGTTTTTATATTAAAAACTGTATAAAAATAGAAAATTGGACTGGTTATAAATAGAAGTACGTTTTTCTCTGGTTTTTGGTATATTACTTAAACCCTAAAACAACAACTCCTTAACTGCCTCGATGGAACTGTAAGAAAATGAACAGTCGTCACCTTCAACAAATTCAATGAAGAATTACGACTTTTTCAATTTCTTTGAGTTCTGTTTTAGCATTCACGTCAGGTTTGTCAAACGGGTAAAGCTATTTGAACAAGACACTGTATTTTTATATCTGAAAATGTTTCTATGATGTCTTAACTTACTTTGGCAGATAACTTTTGAACTCTAGCCAACACTTACCACAGCAAGAACTAAATGTGTTCAGAAAACGTTAGGTTTAAGTCATAAATAGACAATTTTTATGAATTATTAGGCCGTTAAACATTAAATATATATATAACTATTTATACTTTGTAGGATGTACTACTAGCCTATTTTTCAATTACCTACTTCCAAAAGTCGTTAAGTTATATAAAAAAATTTACTTGTCATGAAGTGTGATTTTCGTTTAGACATTGTTTAATAAAACATACCTTTCAACTATGTGTAATTCTTAGATATACATAATTTAATGTTTGTTCGACTAATTTCGAGTTTAATTTTACGAAAGGGAATGTTTTAAATTGGTTTATTCATGACATCTATACAATTAATGTAATGAATAGACATGATGTAACACATAACAAAAACAAGAACGTTTTTTATTTGTTAATTCTACCTATTTAAAGCAGATGCTATAAAATATATACTTACTGAAAATAAAATCGCCCTAGGCATTCGTGAAATTGGCTTTCTGTATTCTCTGTTACGAAGGTATATAAAAGAGGTTTTTTCTGCAGATAATTCGAAGCGACGTATTTTCATTCGGCAATGACAGGCCGTGGATTATTTTCGTCGACGCTAACGGTTGGAATTAAATTTCCCCAGAAAATATTAAATCAAACTTGAAATTCTTCTACGGAATAGTAAATATGAAAAGCTTTTGCAACTAATGAAATTTTTCACAAAAATTGGCAGTGATACAAATAATAAGCGAGATGCATTTATTTACCCATCTATATAAAATATGTTAAGCTGCGACTTGTTTATCTTGGTATTATAATTGTGTATATCAATTCAACACCGATACATATAATTAAGTTGCCAATTTCTTAATATTATCGTCAAATAATCAAAATAAAGATTTTTCTCTTAAATTTTGAGGCAACAGGCGAGTGTTTGGTTCGAGATTACGAATTCAAGTTTTGTCTGAGTTGCAAATATGCATTGCAGCCTATAGATGCATATTACGTAGATTATTATCTACTCTTATCTGCATAGGTCTTGAAAACTTGATAATGTACTATAGAGTCTACTGAAACTGGCATAGGTACTTTGAAAACTCTTTGAAGGAAGGAAAGTTTTTGAAGGATATTTGACATTCACCAACCGCACTTGACCAGTGTCGTAAATGGCCTCTCTCACTCTCGTCGAGAAGTCCCTATGTCTCAGTTGTGAGAATGTAAAATGAGGTGCTTATGCATTGAAATTATTCGCATAGGCACTTACAAAATAGCTGGAGATCTCGGTAAATACTGCTTAGCGCTCCAGCACGTCTATGCACCCAAGGTCCCTGTAATTATATTTTATTGTAATGCTCGCCATGTCGGAATCCTTATTAGCTAGGCTTTAACGAGCGCTATATTGCTTTCATATTGGCTCGATATGGCTCCGGCTATGCTTGACCTTGGATTTCTTTTAGCGCTCGGTGCGTTTATTTTGTGTTACTATTTTATAGCTTTTAGTGGTGAAGAGCTTTGGATAAGCTTGGCTTGATTGGAACATTTTTCTACATACGTATTTTTCTTTCCATTTTATCTTAAGTATATAAAATAATGAGATTATTTCGTAAATACTGTAGGTTTAATGATAAGAAAGTGATTTTAATTTTCAGAAAAATATAGTACATTTTTAACTCTTTGAGAGAAATTGTCTTATTTCACGATCCTACCCAAAGAAGATATTTTTCATGTTGGAATAAACGGGAGATCCACGAACTATTTTTGGACAGTTATTGACCAAATCCAACTAAAAAAGGTTCGTGGATTTCCCGTTCATTCCAACGTGAATTCCTTAAACCACGAAAGTTTTTACACAGCAGATCGTCTGTCATAACTGCATACAAACTGAACAAAAGACAGTCAAAACAAAGAAACTATACTATCGTCTGGCGTCAGTCGCATTAGGCGGGATTCACCACAGTAACACAGATAGTTCTTAATCAAACACGAACTTCGACGGATGCTATGCGCCAAAGGACATTTTAACCGGGACAAGTAAAGCTAAAAAGTGAAAGATATTACAATCAACAACTTTTTGCGAAGTTTGGTGCTAAGAGACAGACATATTTAAGCATGAGAGATAAGTTACAATCATTATAAATTTCATACAGGTTGGTAATCGCAGTAAGTTAAAAATGAACACTGAAGAATTTGCTATAAATCTTTTGGTCAAACAACTTATTTCTTAGTTGGTTTGATGCCAACCACGGGCAAGGGTGGCCCTATTCTTAGCCTAATTAAATGTCCGTTGATCTATATTCCTTAGTTTCGATTATTCGCGTCACAGCTTCAATTCCATCCATTCAGTCAGACAAATTAAATCTCACACAAAGTCCTTGGATCTTGATAGAAGCGACCTTTGTTTGGGAAATGGATTGCTCCCGTCAGTGTTTGCTTCAATGATTCGCTCAAACATGTCACGTTCGTATCTGGAAATACAAACTTTCTGGGATTTTATAAATTTTGATGTGGGTCGAGCTTACCTGTAAGCCGGTTTATTCTGATGTTTGAATCTAAATGAGGGGGCATTTGTAAAAAAGTGGTTGTTTTTAGTATCAAAATCTTTTGAAAAAAAATGAAATAGGTTTTGGAGATGAGAGTTAGACTAGTAAAAAGTTTAGAGTTTCATTTAAATCCCTAAATATCTTAAATTGAAATGATCTATTACCATAATGTATCAGATATAAAGATAATTAAATTAAAATTAGTGTTCAGTCAAAATAGCTACGTACCTACCGCGAAATTCATTTTAGTTTTATCCAATGAGCAATTTCAGTGGCAGTAATGGTGTTCCCGTAGAACAATTTCCGCCCCAGTTTACCTTAGGATCGTGAATAGCCAATTAACGCTTAAAACAATTTGTCCCAACGAAACCAGCTCAATTGGTAATTCGAATTGGGATATTATAAAATTGAGGTTTCTAATTCTGTAGAAGTTGCGTTAATGAATGTTAATTCGTTCGTTGCCTTTGCAATTCGGTCCTATGTATTGAGTAATAATTTTGTATGTGGCTTATTGGGTGAATACCTAATTCTTTATAATAATATCAGGCCACATAAACATTTATATATATAGCGCTATAGCTTTGTAGAGATAGATAGTAGGTACTCGCCAGCAACCATAATATAGTAATTTAGCTCTAAAATTACTATATAATTATATTTCATATATCCATCACAACTTTTGGTGTTCGATATTTTTCAAGTTACAAATATATTAGCAATGTTTAACATCTTGTATTTTATAAGTCCATCCAAATGATGTTACGATGTACCTACACGGTCTCATGCCAATATTGAAAATACGAGTATGATGTTATATAAACCACGTTTAAATGGTAAATACCGTGGATCATTTAAAACAACCTACTCGTAAGTACTAGACAAATGAAATTGACTCGCCTTTTTCAGTCATAATCCTGAACCTGACATTAAATTAAAAATGTGATTATAAATCTGAACCTGACATTGTAATCAAGATCCTTTGTATTCTCATTCAAAGCTCCTGTATTCAGTTGGACATTTCATCCATACCTCTTGTTTACTGGCACTACGTAAATACAAGTTAATAACAAACCCAGGGTTGAAACACTGCATTTTATTACCAAATCAGAACCAATATAGGGTCCATAAACTAGGAGGTTTCAACCCCTCTCGCGTTTTATGACATGTTTTACGATTTTTAGGTGGGTTCGGTTGATGGAGTATAAAAAGCCTGGGTCACTATTCGGGACATTACTGCCCCTGATGTCATGGTTTTGCAGTTTACTTGAAGAGCCTACTTGTTTATCTCAGTATTTATTTAGGCCAGTACAGAATTTAAGAAAACATCAAAACAAAAAGCTAAACGCAAAAACATAGTTTGTAACGCAAACGTTGCAAATTTTTACCGCTTAAACGACGTTCCTTTTTTGAACCCAAGCTTGCACACTAGTAGTTTATACCCGTGACGTAGTGGGTAAATGTCAGATGTGACGTCATAACCTACTTGCAGGTCCCAGTGACCCACCGGTGGTTTACGAGCTGCCTCGGTGTGCTCCATATATTGCGGAGGTTTCGGGCAGATTTAAAAATAATGTTCTTTAATTCTAAAGAGGTTTATTGATTTAAAATAAAATCGTTGTATGGTATATACAAGGAGTTCAATAATGGGTATATAAGCCGAGGGGTGCATGTTGGCCGCAGCAAACAGAATACAACGTCGCAGAATTCAAAAGATCTTATTTCAGATTTTCATCAACACGCACGGTTCGGCTCCATATACCTATTATGGGGCACCTTATATCAATCACCTTATTCTGTTATTAAAAAAGCTATAAGATATTGACATATATACATATACAGGGTGTCCCAAAGTTATGGGCCATGAAGGGGAAGTACCTTAAATATCGTAGATAGTGAATTTTGCTCAAAGAAGACTTCATTTTATTTTTAAAAGTAAGTAGTTCTGCATTCATAGATTTTCTAAAAATTACTTGCTTTGTCTGGGAATCGAACCGACTTACATGTGGAAAAAAAAAACTCTACTTTTATGATACCAATCGAAAGAATAGCTACAAAATAATAACTCTGCTTAAGTAACATAGTATTTTAAAAGAAAGGAACAACGTGAAATTAATTATTTTAATCAAATAAAAAAAATGAAACATTTTTTTTTGTAAATTAATTTATTAAATGCTCAAAATGTGATCCCTCTTGTCTTAAGCATCTTCGCCAATCTTATTGTGACCCGGCTGCCTGTTGATTTTCTAATCATTTTATGGTGAACACTCGATGTGATATGGCACAATTCTGTTTGCAACTCGATCATTTGACCTTGACTCAATTATTTTATGTTGTTCCTTTCTTTTAAAATACTATGTTACTTAAGCAGAGTTATTATTTTTAAGCTATTCTTTCGATTGGTATCATAAAAGTATAGTATTTTTTTTTCCACATGTAAGTCGGTTCGATTCCCAGACAAAGCAAGTAATTTTTAGAAAATCTATGAATGCAGAATTACTTACTTTTAAAAATAAAATGAAGTCTTCTTTGAGCAAAATTCACTATCTACGATATTTAAGGTACTTCCCCTTCATGGCCCATATCTTTGGGACACCCTGTATAATATATATTAGATGGTGTTAGTTACCTATTTAGTTATGAAAGCGACGTGTTCTTAAAATTTTAAAATGAATTTTAATATACACGATATGTTTCGATACTAAAATGTATGTATTATTTAATCTCAAAAAAATATGTTTGTGTTTGAACCATACAAAATAATCAAATAAAAATATTGAGGTAAAACTGACCAAAAGCGTTTTCGGAAGTTAATCAAACCGTATTATTCTGAACTCAAACGTAATAGCATAATTAATTTCACGGTTTTATTATTTAGCATAATTTATCGCCTGTCTTAATTATGTTAATGCTGGACCATAAAGTTGGTAATACGCTGAAATTATAATGATTGTAGTGGTAAAACTGTTCTTCGCAATAGAAATTGCTTCATAAAAGGACGTTGTGAAATTATGTTGTTTAGAAATTATGAATACCATATTTTGCGCAAAAGTAAGGCATGTATGGTAACAAGTCAACCTATTAGTACAAAAGAAATTAGGGTAGTTAAATATCATAAAACAGGCAGCAGCATCGTTCTGGGTATATACACTCCCAACTCCCAAGTTACTATGATCTGTAATCCATCTAAGGCAATTCATGTTTACTTTTGTTGTATAAAGGCACAAAACTATAATTAAAACACAATTATAATTAATTGATTTTCAAACGTAGTATGTATGGTAGCATATAAAACACCCTCCTTGCCAAAATATACCAAAATAACTTAAAAGATACAATATAACATATTGAAACCACACCCCGATCCATCATGGGTCTATGAAAATTGTTATATTACACTTGCCTACATATCATATTCCTTTGCAAATATTTTGGCTGTATAAATCAGACAAGCCTTCCTTATAACGTTGCCATTTTCGTTTTGTTTGTGTTGGTTTAGACTTAACTTCGCAATACGAAAGTTGTGACGTATCGCTTTTTCATCAATAAAACAAGTTTTCCGCCCCACGGCTTCGCACGCGTTTTAATATTTTCCTGCTATAATAATCTTATGCCTGGTTCTAAGCGGTCTACCAATTTTCAGCCAAATCAGTTCAACCGTTCTTGAGTTATACATAATGTAATTAACACGATTTTTGTTATAAATAAAGATATCAGAAGCTTTGAGCTTGCCACGGGGCTAGATGTTTCTGTTTGAATTGTACTGCAATATTTATATTTTATATCCGATCATGGTAAATAGTACCTATCTTAATATAAACTCTAATTAATGGACTTCTTAGGTTTCTGTCTATGTTTGATTAAATTACCCTACTTGGTCCTGCGTCCTTGTGACCTGCGGCTTCGCCCGCGTTCTTTCCATGTTTTCTAACCTCATGAACTTAAATCGGCCCAGCCATCCTTGAGTACAATAACAACGAAAATTGACATCAAATTAGGCATTATTAAGAGATTAGATAATTATATATAAAGTCATGCTACCTCATGCTCTTTGGGATCCTGTAGTGCCTAGGACATTGTTAATGTATCAGAATTGCTCAAGCCCAAATAAATCATCTCAGCGAAATATACTGTATTCAAAGAAAACAAAATCATCTACAGCCAATGATAATTTTGGCCTTAAGGCCTAAAACATAAAGTTTTAAGAACTTAACCACCAAGGGTTGTTATATTAATGCATCACTTAAGGTAACAACACAGTTTATCTTGATCACTAGTTAGGTAGGCAGAAATAAAAAGAACAAGCATAATCATTAATTCAAATATATATTTTAATTCAGATCAAATAACACAATTATACAATACTTTTTCAAGGAGAACTTGGAGTCCATAAACTAATAATAATAAAATATTATTTTGACATCAACAATATCACATCACAAACATAAGTCGTAGAAAAAAAATCTTAATTGTTCATCAGAATTAAGATTATTAGAGACAATGATTATATCAATAAACATAACAATTGTGGAAAAAAGGAAAAGTTGTTTATAAATCTAAGTACCTAAAGGTAAATTCTATGAAATATTTATATAAATTTTATTTATAGCACATAGGACATACTAACTTCATAAATAATGAACGTCTAAGGCCAAGTTGAAAACTACGCAATATCCAAATAAACATAATTACATCAAAATCGGATCTTCGGCTTTATACTACATAATATTAATACAAATAATAAGTTATACTTATATTTTCTATTTACACAAGCATAATAATCAACAGTGATTTACAAATTAGTGTTGAAAACAAAACTAACTGACATAACATTAAACATAACGTAGTGTTTTTTTTTACTATCTGTGAGTCCATTTTCTAAATCTAATAACAACATTAATCCTTTAGAAAGATGAAGTATAAAATTCAGTAAAAACACTACAGGACCTAAGTGTATAATACATTTAATCATAATTCTCACTACATCTTTCTTTGGTTCGCGTATGCGATCTATTCTATTCATACGTATGTAATAAATTCATCTACTCTTATTTCTAAAATTCGGAGCATAACTTGGTCACCCGCCTAATACAAATCTTTTATACTTTACAGACTGAAAAGTCAAAAACAATGAATAAAGAATGCTTGGTGGTCCAAAGATTGATTACTTTATAGTTTTACATACTATTTTTTGACTAGATTGGTATAATTTCATGGGTTATAGACTAGAGATTAATATAATAAGAGTATGTACAAGATAAATTTAAATGTGCTTAGCACATTCCCCAGATAGTTAGATCCGCTACAGATAGACTAGATTATAAGTACCTTAATACAAGACATGACGCTAGTTTTATAAATCTAATCTCTTAGTTTTTAAAACAAATTATGTAAGGGTCATAGATTCTTAAAAAGTACATAACATTTTAGATAAAATATCGATCGATACACAACAATAGAAATTTAACTGATAACGGAGTAAATATTATATTATTTTCACAATCGAGATCATTATCATTATTTTTAGGGTTTTTAAATGTTTGGATAATGTTGTTTGAAAAGGCTTCTCTTCGTATTCCACAGATTTATCTGTTTTTCAGTCTTCAGTGTTCACAGGCTTGATTTTAGCTTTCCCATTTTCGGTAACAACGCCGCTGTTGAATCTGTTCACTACATCTCTCACTTTTCCCTTGCTTATAACAAGTTCTTTATCGTATGTTGGCGTAATAAGCCCTTTTCCGCTGCCGTTGACAACCGTCTTGGTTTCTTTGGCAGTGAAATTTGCACTTTGTGATTTTCTAAACTCCCTCACAGCCATATCGATGTTATTAATAAGATCTTTGGCGACAAATGTTGCTATTTCATGTTTTATTCTGTCTTTCTCGTTTTGTAGTTCGTATGGTCTGTGGTTATTTTCTTTTCCGTTTTGTTCAGGACTTTGACTGTGATTGAGAGAATGTGAGGCAGGGCTGTCTGGACCTTGGAATGTAATGCTTGGATTAACTATGGAGTAGTCAGTCGTATCGTAAGATTGAATTTCCTGATTCTTTGGTGTTTTTTCTCCCAGTAACCAATAAGTCGTCATTTTGCCTTTTCCCTGTGGAACATTACTATATGAGATATTGTTGCAATTTTAACACAATAGTTATTTACTTACTATTTTATTCAGATATATTTACCAGAAACTTGAAAAATACACATTTTGTATTTATATATCTATTATATTGATATACATTAAATACACATAATTATATTGATAATACGTTTTACGAATTATGATGTTCTTTTTAATAAGATTAACATACCTACCTTAATAAGTAAAGTAGGTAGGTAAGTAGGTAATATAAGATATAAGTAGGTACAGTAATATAACAACCAAAAAAACCTTACCTTCATGGTAATTTCTCCTCTGCACTCCAGCTCGAAACAGTCATACAGGTCTAGAACTTCCTTGGTCTTCGGACTGACGTGGATCCTTAGAGCCTCTCCATGGGACTCCATTCTGGACGCCGTGTTCACGGTGTCTCCAAACAGGCAGTAGCGAGGCATCTTCAAACCCACTACACCAGCCACGCATGGACCTACAGACAGAATAAACATAAGTAACTCAAAGTTTCCACTGAGAGACTAAGGGACATTTGACGAAATGTTGAGATAAGCCCCAGATTAGGACCAATTTGCGATAGATCTTTATTTACATTATCACCCCTATTAACGTTCCCACTGCTGGGATACATATACTTCTCTCTTGACGAGGCCTTAATTCACCACGCTGGCTAAGTGAGGACCACTGAATGTAACATTATCCTCCTAACTTTCAAAGTGCTACTTAGAACATGCCAGTTTACTCACGATGTTTATTAATATTTAGAAAGTCTAAGTCAGAGCAAAATTCAAATTATTAAACTAAAAATAAAAAGTTTGTGTATGTATTGCCCGTTTACCCCATTAAGAATCTATTAAAATAAAATTAAAGTATGTACTACCTAAGCATTTCCAGAATGTTTTAACGTCGGTCAAAGTTACATTAATAAGAGAAGTTAAATTAAGCAAACACATTATGCAAAACAAGCTTGCCTTTGGGTTAACAAGTAATTAAAATCGAGTTATAGGTAGGAGACTATTGTATCAATAGGTAGGTAATCAACATAAGGTTCAAAAGTATGATGAAATTCAAGTATACCTATCTACAATTAAGCAGTTTCATAAATAACACATTCGGTACTCCAATGTACCTACTTATTATTTTATTTGAGACACATCTTAACTGCATTCGTTTTTATACACTTCACCCTTAACTCCAATTGTCATCAAAATCACCACCGACTAAGTACCTTCTTTGAATATTTAGATTTAATGATTTATGTCATTTATTTCCATAAAACCCTAAAGATAAGAACAAAATTAAATACTTATTTACCTAATTTTATTTTCACCTTCTTGAATAACATGCAAATAGGAACTAAATTAAACTACTAACAAAAACTCAACTAAGATTACTTGAACAAGTCAATAAATACTATGTTTTTATGAATTAAACAAACGAAATTGCTTGTGAACTTATATGAGTTAGCTCAGCGCGCTCGCAGGCCCGCTGCGGGGAAAGACGCGGGGCGAGGGGGGCGCGGACCCCGCACGACACTCCACAAGCAAGTCCACACTCAATCACTCACACAATACCGGCGCGCGCTCAACACGTTAGACATCTATTTATTATCTGCGCACTTGTAAACTTTTAAAAACTAACAAATACAAGTTCTCAAGGAATTTCGTGTGCCTAACGACTCGACTTAAACGTTTATTACGAAAATCTACTACTAATGCTTTAAAAAATCTACCCTAATAATGGCTTTAGTAACATCAGCTACAATAAAATCCCACGGTTAACTACGTCTAAGTCGCAGATCTAAATTTTATTAAATTTACTTAAAAGTGCTAATGGCGCTTCCGTTGGCCGCTGTTAACTGGTAGCTGCTGCTCAGCTGGTCTTCGTCCCCGCAGCGCCAACCAAGGAAATACACACACGTCGCTTCTGGTGTGTATGAGTACGGGGATCTTTGATACGCGGTCGGTGATGAAGAGACGACCAGATGGAACAGGGCAATCGTCAGTCGTAAAATCCGCCACAAGTCCCCCGTGGCATCTTAGCCACATCTGGATTTCTCATTCGTTGATGGTAATGGTTTAGAAAATGATATGGTCGGAAACTCATGTCCTTTTATCTTTTCCCTGTAATTAAACCGAAAAATACGAAGTCCCCGTGGCGTCTTAGCCACATCTGGGTTTCTCATTCGTTGACGGTAATGGTTTGGAAAATGATATGGTCGGAAACTCATGTTCTTTTATCTTTACCCTGAAATTAAACAGAAAAATACGAAGTCCCCGTGGCATCTTAGCCACGTCAGGGTTTCTCATTCGTAGACGGTAATTTTTCGGAAAGTGGTAAGGTCGGAAACTCATGTCCTTTTATCTTTTCCCTGTAATTAAACCGAAAAATACGAAGTCCCCGCGGCATCTTAGCCACATCTGGGTTTCTCATTCGTTGACGGTAATGGTTCGGATAATGATATGGTCGGAAACTCATGTCATTTTATCTTTTCCCTGTAATTAAACCGAAAAATACGAAGTCCCCGCGGCATCTTAGCCACATCTGGGTTTCTCATTCGTTGACGGTAATGGTTCGGATAATGATATGGTCGGAAACTCATGGCCTTTTATCTTTTCCCTTCTATCTTTTTTATTTAGAGTTGATTTCAATCAAGTCTCCATTTTTGTTCATATGCTATGATCATTGAGTAATTGTTGGTACTTTCTTGGTATTCCAAAACGGGTCACCAGTTGTAGAGTATGGTTATGTGGTATAAATATAGTGTGGAGGCGGTGCCTAATAGCTGCTATACGGGGCAAGAGATCTTATGATCTGATCTGATCTTCGGCTATAAGATCCAACCGGACACTTGTCCTCCTGTTATCTTGGCCACACCAGGGTTCCTCATTCGTTGACGGTAATGGTTCGGATAGTGATATGACGTGAATACCGTAGACTGAAAGCGCCAAGCGTCATCTCGCACGACACCAAGACACGCAATGTCACCGCGCCGTTGGGCACTTCCAATTTACCCACCCGGATTTCTTTCTTCGGAAGAAAAAAATGTGGGGATTTTCCCCAGTACTTTAGTAGGTCAGTCGTTTTGGAATCTCTGGACCGTGCGCACCCACTTCGTAACCCTTTGTTACCGTTATTGCTGTTTTATGTTATACGTGTTGTTCGTACTTATTCTACTTGTATATACTTTGGTGTTAGTGCTAATTGTGACTTTCTTCCTACTTCTTTTGTGTTGTGACTTTTACATACCTACTGTGAATACAAACTGTACTTTCCGCTCCTTCTTAAATTGATTGTTTGTGGAAGCGAATTATACTCAGTAAATTGGACATCTATCTTTTTTTCATCACCGAACCATCACATTCCCTGCAGTTACAACTTACCTGTAATCATGCCAATTATAAGCAACAGTTTCTCCCCTGGTCAATGAGAATCGGTCTTCAGCCAAAAGCCGTTGAGCAATGCCAGAGACATTCGCACCATCTCTTCAGCGTGGCTGTTCCTATTCCGCAATGGTAGTCCCTTGTATACAAATGTAATCCATGTTGACGTACCTGTATGCATGCCAATTCTAAGCAGAAGTTTCTCCCCTGGTCGATGTGGAACCGTCTTCAGCCGTACACCCTTGAGTAGGGCCAGAGACATCCGCGCAATCTCAGCTGCGTGCCGGTTTCCGTTGCGCATTGGCAGTCCCGACACGACCATGTAAGCGTCGCCTATTGTTTCCACCTATGGAATAATATTTACGTTTAATTGTGGCCAGGCCACCTTGTTGATTGCATAATAATAATGTTGGTAAGGTGAAAAAAAAACCATACGTTTTTTATTAAATGAATTGTTTGACGTTTCCTTTATACATGTTTTACAGCAGCATTTATTTAAAGCAGTAAAGCGCAGTTTTGTACTGTAGTATGTATTTTCTAATATTGTTAAGAAAATCCATTACAGTAGATTTATTTTAGGATTTGATTTTGAGTTAAAACCTTCAGTAACATTGAGTAATGAGTAGTGTACTTTGAGAATTTTAACTTAAAATGAAAATTGTTGCTTCTTTTCCAAGTTTACAAAGATCGGCACGAACTGTACATCAGAATTTTACTTAACAAAATTTATACAAAGTTGAAATTAAATCCAATCTCAAAAGTCTAGAACTAAGAAAGTCTAAGAACTAGATTTCATAAACAGAACATAATAGAATATTTTGCCTATACCTACTCGTATTCAAAAGCAGTAGACGACAACTAGCGCAATCCAAACTCAATCAACCTCAAAACAAACTGGTCATCGGATACCTTGCATGCTCACTAATAACAGTTCTGATTGCTTGCTAGCCGTTTATCGTCTTTATGTCATAGAGGTTAGAGCTCCATTCTCCTGGAACGCAACTTACTGTACCGGTATCTCATCTCTTAGTATAGATAAATCGAATAGTTGTTAGGAATCGTAGTCTATTTCCAATAGGTTAAATTTATTACTCATGAATGAACAACCTTTGCAGGTTGAATTGTGTAGGCATCACCTTTCGATATGACAGACTGACAGGCTGCGAACATTTTCTTGAAGATGAAAATATAAATTTGATTTAACTTCGTTCGGCTTTGGATATATTGATACTTACGATATTCTTGGAAAATAGGTTTTTTATATGTACGTGTTTAAGATACATAATTACTTTGTAGGAGTATTGACAAAATGTATGTATAAATACATTTATATGCTTTATAATGATGCAGTAATACAGTGGCACAAATATAGGTACTTAAAACATGATTTTTAGATTTTCTGAAGTAGGTATAAGAGTTCCGTCTCTTATGTAGAAAGGATATTATGTATACCTATCTTAAAAAAGAGTCTATAATTAATATCTATATAATATCAAAATTCATACTCTCGAGATGTCGTTTACGCAATTTAAAAGGCATAAGTGCTATCAATAATGCAATCAATAACAAACCTTATAAACATCGAAGTTCTCAATGATGGAGTCGAAGCTGGTATACAGGTCGTTCAGTAGATCCACAACTTCTAGCGGCGTGGACTCGGCTGATAGCTGCGTGAAGCCGATGATGTCGCTGAAGTAGATCGTCACTTGGTCGTAGGTCTCCGCCATCACCGGCTGTCCCATTATCAGCTGTGATGCCACAGATCTGCCACAGACATAGGTTTTATTAATAAGATTAATTATAATAGAATACCGTTAGTATGTGTTTTTTTTCAGTTTGGTATAGTATACTTATATTTGGCAAAAACTTTGGAGACAAAACGCGAATCCGCAGTCGAAAATTTTTAACCAAAGTTAGGCGATTGGTGTAGTCTACATTGTGTCTGGCCCGACCTAAGCTGTATGATTTATGATAGACACGAGGGTGGCTCATCTCATACATTCATAACATACTCGTACGATATAAGACATCCAAGATATCCAAGACTAGCCCCAGCTTAGTTGCATTTCAAGCGATATAAACAAACACTGAAAAAAATCCATAATCGGAAGAGAATAGCTACCCATAGACTAACGTTCATTCCTGCCGGAATGTACAATCCTTACGGAATGAACGCCAGTGTATGTGCAATAGCGGAAAGAATGACGGTATTATAACACCGCGACCCTTCAAGTCGTGTTTTATTTCATCCCGTCGCTTATCTGTACACGGGATAAGCCGGAAGGAATGAACGTTAGTCTATGGGGGGTTAATATGGCACATTATTTAATTTATAATACCCATATAAAAAACTTAAATTTAGTTAGCAAAGGCTACATTTATTTATTTATTTATTTATTATTACATACAGAATATAATTAACATTACAGTACAATACCAAATACCTACATTACAGTACAATACCAAATACATTACATTACAGTACAATACATCAAATTTTATATCAGTTAAATTGTTTAGACTTATTATCAAACGTCGACTTTTAATCAACCAATGTATGTTTTTCTCTTTGTTTTTTTAAAGGTCAAATTTGTTGAGTTAAACCATGAAAAAGCCATACAAAATTGTAGTTGCATAAATTCATCAATTTCCTTAGTGGATCATGACGTCATTGTGACTTGAATAAGTCGTAACATTGATCGTAATTACACTGGCTCGGGATAAAAGGGTAGTTAAACCTTTTAACATGTGAGTTAAATTAAAGCCTAGTGATTACATTCGATGCGCAACTCGACCCAAATTGATTGCCCATCCAATAAGCTCTGCAATCAATTTCAAAAGTTACCGCGTTGAAATTCCGAACTTATCATCATTGTGTTTATTTAGTTATGGCCGTGTAGTGTCGGTCTAAAAGTGTATCACAATAAATAATATTCCTTCAATCTCCAAAGCGTAAAAAATAAAGTGAATTTAACTTATAGACTAGACCAGTTTAGCTAATTGGCGGGACTTACAGAAAATTGGTAGATAGGTATAAATTTGGGAACCTAAATAGCAATGTGCTAAGTAAGATCATCGTTACAACACATAATATTTATGACACCCCCCTTTATTCCTGAAAATAAACTGTTCCGTCAAACCTTCATTTCAATGTTAAAGCCGCGGTATCTATGCCGTCGCCAGTGACAGAAAGATTGGAGACATTTTTCCCTTTCGTAATAAGGGTAAACCGGGGTAATCCTGGATACATCCCGAAATTAAAGAATGTGAGTGAGACTCGCTTTTAGCTCTCGCTCGGACTTATTGTCACATATGGCATATAAAAGAGATAGCAACAGATTCCGAGACACATTCTAAATTTTTTAGGTAACCCGACACCGATGTCAGTCGAATTAGCCGGCTCTTTTTTGGTTGGGTGACATTTTATTTTCTTAACTCGGGTTTATCTTCTGGCCGCAATATAAACCGATGGTTTTGGGAATGCTGAGTGTGATTAACAATTTACTTCATGAAGGTTTTAATTGTCAGAGGAGTAATTTGAAATGTCAGATTATGTTTATTTTTGAAGCGGGTAGTTGCGAACGGATTAAGAGAGGTTTGACGTTTGTATAATCTTTGCAAATTCCTCAGTAAAATGTACGTACGTAGTATACAAATAGGTATAGGGAACCAAAATTCACATAATAAATTGCGGTTAGATTTGTTCGCCCTTAAAGATATACAATACAATATTTCAGGAGATTTAGAGATGATATTTATGTCATTGATATCCATAAAGTCGAGACCCTTTTGCTGCTGTGACACAGTATTTCATAATCGTTAGGTTCATATTCACTATTTTTTATTTTTTTTTATTTGTTTGTGTATTTTTTAACTTGAATTTTATTTTATTATGTTTGTTATTATTTTCTTTATTTCCTAAATTCTAGTTTGTGTTAATTTTGTGCCAAATGTTTGTATTGTGTGTGAGTAGCAAATAAATGTATGTCTATGTCTATAAAAACAAGACAAGTCAGGGCTAATTCTTACTTGGGCAGCAATTGGTACAATAGTTCCTCGCATTTCCGCTTTTCCTCTAAGTAGTCGGAAGTGCGTTCCTCCACCAAAGCTTCGAGATTGTTCGCGTATTGTTCCACTTGAGTCAGCAGCATATCCAATCGGGTTGATGTTTCGCAGTCCCTGACAAAAATCAAAACCTTTAATTTTTTTTTACAATCTCACTCTTATGTATGCTGATATATGTAACCAAATAACAAATATCTGAAAAGATTTGATGGCCCCTTATGGTCTTAATCTCGCCCAGCGTTTCTTATACGAGTATGCTGAGCTGTGTCATCTCGCAGAGCAGCAGCTAGCAATGTCTTACTCTTACACATTTATTAATTTAATGAGGCCATGAGAGCCAAATTGGCCAAACTGCCTTTTTTTAATATTGCCTTTTGTATTGGAATCGGTTCTAAACGGTAAAAGTAATAGCGCAATAGTGGCCTACGTAAACTTTTAATAATGTTTCTGTGGTTAGGCCACTTTGACTCTCATAGCTCATACTCTAGTTTCATACCGTAACACAAGCTTCGAGCTTACCACGGGGCTAGATGTCGCTGTGAGAATTGTCCAGCAATATTTATTTATTATACGTACTTGTTGATTCTGTGTATGTTCTCCTTGAGCGCCGAGAAGTCTGGGCGGTCATCATCCGGCAGGGTCCAGGGTGGTTCTCCCGTCAGCGACTGACGCGGTGACGCTGACAGCGGTGATGTGCCGCGGTTTCGCATGTCAGCGCTTCCTGTACAAAACAATTGAATGTACCATGTTTTATACATTGCTCGCATACGCAGTCTGGAAATGACGGGTTAAATAAAATGACATTATGACGACTGGTTTTGTATTTCTAAGCCATGGTTTTATATTATTTTTTTATTTACTGGTTTTGGTTGAAATTAATTTTATTTAAATGTGTGTGTTGCGGATTTCAATAATTTTACTTTTTCGTTTACATAATTGTAGTTTTAAAGGATTTAAGAAATATTAAACTAAAGAAAAATTAAACAAGAAATATTTGGATAACAGCAAAATAAAATGTATAAGCATATTTCAATTTTTTTTATAGAAATAAGACAAGCCCATAAAACTTTAGCACGTAAATCCATCTGAATCTTACGAGATATTTTATCGGCGGTTCTTTATAGGAAACGGTTAGTTCCATTATGCTCGATTCCCATTATGCACTGATTTTAAAATACCTAACAAAAAGTGCCACTTTGCTCGGAATCAGATTCTTGGACTGTCGAAAGGAAAATGCTTATGTTAAAATATCACATTCAAAATTGAATATACACATTGTGTTGCTGCTTCTTGATGAATTCCATAATAATAATTTAAATAAATAATCTCTTACTAGTTTCGCTAATTAAACTGATAAACAGTATTAGTTTTAATAAGTAACTTTTTTTTTACAAATGTTAAATTGAACTTGTCATTTGATTTTTTAATTAAAAATTATTCTCTTGTGTATTATTTTAATCATAATTTTTGTTTAATGGTTGATAAAATATTTTTTGTTGATTTATAATTTTTATTCTATTTTATTTGTATTAATATTAGCATTGTTGATTATTTGTATGTTTTATTTTAATATGAGCGATAATATAAGTGATTGTAATGTTAAAAACTGTTACTGTAAATTTTATTTTGAATGTTGTCATTTGATCTCATAGTTAAAAAAATATTTTCTTGTCTAGTTTTTATCTCATTGTTTTGGGTTGATTTATGTTTCATATCGTTTTTACATTTTTAATCCAAGTACACGCAATTCTTGAATTGAAATTAGATTTTTAATAGACACAACTTTTTTCCTTAAAATTATGTAGGCCCGGGCTAGCTTTAAGTATAATACTTTTGAAACACTTTTCTATCGAGCAGTACCTTCCATTGTTTAGGGTAGCTCTGAGAAATTCGTAGCATAGTGGCACTTTTTGTTAGGTATTTTAAGATCAGTGCATAATGGGAATCGAGCATAATGGAACTAACCGATAGGAAACCGTTCAGTGAATTTTTCATAAAGAGAGAGATTGCTTAGATCTGTTTGAACACGGATGATCTCACCCCGGATTGTAATTTTAATAAATGTTTTATTATTGGCCCGCCATCCTGCAAATTTATTCTCCTAAATCCTGAAAAAAATATCACTAAAAGTAGTTTTAATACTTGTTAGTACTTCAGATTTTTAGGATCTACGACAAGCAGAGAAAACAACACCATACCCTATTCGTAAAGCAGTTTCAGATTTTTTTTTAATTCTTTAAAATTGTTTTCAATCTTATTTACTTTACTTAGCTGCATTTCCCTTCACTTCTTTTGTTTGTGGTTAACTAAACCACAATTCCAGTTGAAATCCGCTCCCTAAGTATTGCTTAGATCGGCTGTATAGATTGTGGTAATAGGTAGTTCTGTGATCTCAAACTAATTAGATGACGCATTGACCCAGTTAGTCAAAGATGAAAGCAAATAATCCTGTGATTAATTGGTATAATTCTATGTTTACGCCCAAGATCACAAAATTGCATGCAATATGTTACTAAGACAAAACAGCTATCGACATCAGATTGATATTGAAACTCTTTTGTAGATTCTTCTCAAACTAAAACCTTTGTTCTTATGCACTCATTGGAAATATATAATTTAATTTACGTATTATATTCAAAGACTGCGCTAGCAGAATTCACAATGCTATCTGTGGTTGTCTGAACTCAATGTTCCTTACTTTATTATTCTAACCGCTGCCCGATAGAAAAGGTGGGTGTTGATGTTTGTTTCTGAGTGTGTGTGTATGTGGCATTGTAGCTCTGAAAGCTTTAGATAGATTTGAAGCTCACTTAGAAGGTTTATTCCACTGTCCAATACAAAGTTTACATACAATTTAGGGCACAATTGCAATATTCTTAAACTTCTACTTTTAATCAAACTTATTTTAGAGCACGATTTCGTACCAAGAGGGACAAACCCTAAAAGTTTCCAGGCTCTACCCGTTCACTGTACAAAAGAAAAGTGTTTAGTATTCTCATCTATAAGTAATACGGTTTCCGAGATGATATCATCCGGTGCATTGTGACACAGGAAAATTCAGGAACGCTGTTATTAGACTTTGTTTTTATAAACTTACTTTTGAACTTGTCTTCGAGTATTGCGGCGCAGTAGTCGCAGGCCAGCGTGCAGTGTGGACGTCGCATCTCCAGCAGTGGGCTGACAGCGCGCCGTGGGCTCGGCGTGTCTCCCTCCCCAGGCGGAACCAGGGACATCCCGCTGTAACAACAAATAAACAATATTCAAGAATCAATATGCATACCATTTTACAAAAGTCTTAGAGACTAAATCGTTTCAAGCACCTAGGTATATAACAAAATTAACAAAGCTTATTTATGTATATAAAAAGCAATGTTTGAAGACCTCTCTGGAGCAGGTCCGCCTGCGACGCAAGAGGTTGTCGGTTAGATTCCCGACTCGGGACAAACATTCGTGCGATATGCAAATATATGTGTGTCCGGTTGCTTTCTATTTATACTATTTATCTGATATATATATTTGAATATATATCAGAAATTTAGTACCGGTAAACCAGGCTTCGACCTAACCACTGTCATGCTGCGACTGTGATAGCTAAACTTTGCTCAACATGCCAATCAGAAAATCTTTCAAATGATAAATAAGATTAACCACATGAATACACGTGCATCTCAATCATAAGCGAACTATAACTATGTTCGATGTTCAAATGTCCTTGGCTTTGAAAATGAAGCATTCACTGCGATCTCGTCGCGCTGGCAGGGAGCCAAATCCAGCGTCGTTGATTACCCCATTTATAAACTTCAGAATGCAATACACACGTGATAAATGTTCGTATCGAGAGGGTAAAGCGGAGTAGGTAAGGTGTGATCTCGCATTACCATCTCCCTCTCGGATTAAACAAATCATAAGAATAATTGTCTTTATGTATATGTTACGGCTAATACCCGAAGTGCGGCTACACCTAGTTCTAACCGGCTAAAACTAGGTGTAGCCACTGACTGTTTGTTAAACCTAGTATTAGCCGATTGTTTTCGGGTAAAACTAGGTCTAGCCTTCATCATGCCGGCTACAACTAGGTCCAGCCATTCCCTGTTGGATAAAACTAGGTCTATCCGATATCACTCCGGCTAGAACTAGGTCCAGACTTGTTATTCTAATATATAGTTTATGTTACTTTATAAAAGTGTGATTTATAATTAAAATAACATTCTTTGAATTATAATATGCAACTACTTATTGTCTGTTGTTAAAAAAATATTCCTGGTTGTTCCTATTATATTAAAAATTGCATTCTATCGGCAGAGCTTTTTTAGATTAAAAAACATCCAATAAAAAGAAACGAAGAGAGTTTTTTATTCTTATAAATCACATTGTAATAATTAACACAAATTATTAGGAGTGCAATTTTTAACATAATAGGAACAACCAGGAATATTTTTTTAACAACAGACAATTAAGTAGTTGCATATTATAATTCAAAGAATGTTATTTTAATTATAAATCACACTTTTATAAAGTAACATAAACTATATCTGAGCTGATCGAGTCTGTTATGCGCTCTCATTAAGACTCTTTTCTGATTTTAAAATGACGATATTGTATGGGATACAGTTATTTAGTTTTTATAAATGCATGTGGTTTGCAAGAGGGAGCACACTCGATTTATGTACATTCCGAATGTCGGAGCCCGCCTCTAGATTTTTCTTCTTAAAAAATTATGTGCGCTTTAAAAACACTAACTGTAAAGGTAAAGCATATTGTGAGAACTTTGAAAAGTTTGAAGAACATTGTGTCATTCAATACCATAAAGTTTCGTCAATAGAGAAATGCCAGTGTTCCAGCATTCTTTACTAAATAAGAGTCAATGATTTGTACCCAATAATAATTCAAGAAATGTTCCGCAACCAGCTGTTCAACCCTTACAAGTCATTTTAAGTTAAAATCCAGAGCTCAAGTTATAAAATAACTTATAATAAAGTTACTGAGAAACTAAGCACAGTAATTTACGTAAGAACCTCAGCTAACATTCCCAAATTACTCCAAAGAGGTTGGGTACTGTAATCGTTATAAATTACAATTCACAAAATGTTAGGAGCTTGTGGATTCAGATGTTACAGGGAATGGTCGTGTAAAAGGTCCAAGGGAATAAACTAACTGGACTTGGGTAATTCCTTATTGGTTTGTTGCTGAGGATCCCGGGCTGGCTGACCTACCTTATTTAATTTAATGTATGAGCCAAAAGTGATAATTATATGTTGGACATAAATAAATATTGCTGGATAACTTACACAGCATCTATCCCCGTGGTAATCTCGAAGCTTGTGTTACAAGTGCTAGATTTCTGGTTATCTTATTGGAAAATAAATGGAGATGCTTATGCTTATAACAGTCCACAATGCCCATCACAATGTCCATTTCGTTGGGACGTCAGACGCTGCGTTTTTCCGATCCGCACTCTCCACTCGAGAACATTTCGGCCCCATCGGCTATCTATTCTCGGACCATTGATCTTTCAAAGATTTTATTGTGTTTGCGATTTAGTCGTGATCGTAAATATGTGACTTAATATTTATTTCTTCATTTATTTTGTCTTGCTCAATGTACAAATATTATTTTCATTATTAATTAGGAATAAAGTCTGCAAAACACGGATTCTAGGATATAACAATATTATTTATTTGTCCCTAGCGACGAGTAAATACTTAGCAAATATCTTCGGAATTTGGATCAAAGGAATTCTCCCGATAAATATAAAGGAATTGTTACAAGGAAAACATAAGTTTTCATTACCGTAACCCAGATGTTTTGTTTGACTTAAATTTCTAAGATACGAGTGTTTTCCTTATAGTTAGAGGATGTCTTTTTCGTCAAAATGTTCAGCACAATGGGGATCTAAGATTAAAATATTACTGAAGGGTATTCCTGGAAGTTTGGTTTTGATAAACAACACAGAAAGCGATACTTGATATAGTACTTTCGTATTGCTGAGTTTACATAATCTAAAATAAAACGTTACACAATATTTAGGTCATATATAAATATATATGAATATTTATAATTTAAAAACATGCAAAGTGCGTGACGTACCTATCCTTCGTAATTAAAGAACGTGAAAAATGCTTTTAAATTCATGAGCCAATTTAATATTCAAGTCCTAATAGATTTTCATAACTTATATAGTAGACCAAGAGCCTGTGATGGCCAGACCTTCCTTTAATTCACAAGCGTGAAAATTATTTCATGTGTATGTCTAACATAGGTAAGAATAACCCCCAAACATGAAACCTGGATCGTGGTTCCTTTGGGAGATAACAGGTAAAAGGTTGTTGAATTAAAGGAAGGTCTGGCCATCACGGGCTCTTAGGTTATAGGTAAATCTTACCAAAATTGACACATTTTTGAAGATCTTTATGATAACTGTCAAATATCAGCATCCATATCTCAGCATCAACAACAAATAAAATAAAATTGCTTCGAAATAGAATTAAAGATTCTTTGTAATTATTGCAAAACAAGAATAACTTTAGAGCACTGTGCACTGTTATCAAATAAGCACATTTTTTCTTAAAAATATAGTTTTTATATTTTTCAACTATCAACGGAATTTTAAACATTTTCACTATACGATTATATCGATGCTAATGATTGAATCCTGTTGAACCATGATTTGCCGAATTGAGTCAATGAATGATAATATTGTACGTGCAGATAAATTGTACGTGATGATAAAAGAGGATAATATAGAGTAGATAGGGGTATTTGGCTGTTGATTTCATAATAATTGTAATCGCGCATGTTGTGTGGTGCCGATATAAGAATAGTACCACTAGATTAAAATTTAATTTAAAATTATAAACTTTACACTATTATGTACATACTTATCTATATTTACTTGATGATTATAGTCGTGCCCAGAAGTGGGACGACTAGTGGATTCCTCTAACATAATTTAATGTAACATACCATGATTCAAATGATGTCATTTGAATCATGGTATGTTACCCGTTTCGTGTTCTAAAATTGTTAAAAACCATGATAGTTATAAAACCTAACACGTTTGTGTTTAAACGCGTTAAATATAATACATATTTAACAATTTACCTATTTAATGCTATTTTAAGCGTTACAATGAATAAGAGTGGGCCGATTTTACCAATCTCCCCAATGTTTAACTTCACTCAAAGCCCCTCACCTCATACCATTGAACTTAAAACTATTGCTCTTAAAAGTTTAACCCTATTCAGCTGCGCACTAACATAAGATAGGTAAATAGCCTATTTGCAGTTCAGAAACTAGAACGGACCGTATCTGTGTTGCACGTTGAACTAGTTTCAAGTAGAAATGTTAAATAAATAAAGCATGCAGTTAAAGATTTATCTTCTTTGTTTCCGTATGTGTTGGCAAGTTTTATGTGTCGGTTGAAATAAATAACTGATTTTAACTACTGAGCCTGCAAGAGAAATTTTTAATAACGTTATAAAAATAGGATTCTTATTTCAGATAGTTAAGTCTAAAGTACGGTTTAAAATTAGGATAAAATTGAAAAATAAATATCGCAGACAAAAACTGTGCGATAATAATGTACTTATTGTAGTGCCTATTAAAGGTAAAAGTTTACTTTCTTGGTGATTTTTTTAACAAACTTGCGACTATTTCGAAGAATACCATGGCAGTTAGGGACGTTTCCAATAGAAGAAAAACCACACACTATGCGTGACGTTATTATCATAAAAATACATTTTTATTTGACTTCATGAAGTCATAATAAATTAGTACCATGAGTGTTATTTAAAGAAGACTCTCAAAGATCGTGTAATTACAAAATGTTCAAGAAGTATGCTGAAATGGGAGGTTTAACGTTTCATTAGGCTTGTACCTACAAGTGAGATGCCATAAATCCTCGTAGGAAGCTGCATGAATATTCCGAAAGTAGGTACATAAAAGACGTTTTATTAACACGACACGACATGCTACAATTATACACGACCATGCTACAATTATACACGACTAATTAATAATTGCTGTTTTACTCGTATAAAAATGAATAAATCTTGCCAGACAATTCACACAGCAACAAATAATATGTTTAATTTGTACCTTTCGTGAACTAGCTTTCCGCCTCGCGGCATTCCCCGCGTTATAAAAGTATCCTATGTCCTTCTCCTGGTTCTAAGCCTTCTTATCCTTTTCAGCCCAATCGATTCAGCCGTTATTCAGTTATAAATATAGATTGTGGTATGAAATAAATATTTATTAATTTTTACACTTATTCATCAATAGCAACATAGGTTTATAGGTAAGGATACAGAAACACTTCAGAGTATAAAAAAACAATGTGACATTAATTCTTTGTAGTTAAATAAAAGTTATTAATTAATAAATCGTTAGATATGACTCTGTTTTTCCCGTCCCCGTTGCCGGGCCTTGTAAGTAATCCTAAGCTTTCTCAGAATGTGTCAAACACAGAGTAAACAATCTCAGTTCCAAAAGGAAGCTATGATAGAATATAATTTACGCGCCAGAAAATACATTAGTCTTCAGCGCAAGATTAATTAATCAAGAGTTTCAAGATAGGCATTTCTGATGCCTAAGATTCACTTTTAATGTTAGAAATATTACAGAAAACATTTCGTGAATAACTTATTGTAATATTTAGTATTAACGATTGTCTACGTATTATCTTCATCATCAACATCAAATACACTGCTCCCTGCGATAGAACCTTTTTATTACACATATATAGTAATCGCAATAAGTTAGTAACAGAACAGTATCCTGCCCTTAATCGGTTTGATGATATTCGTGGATATACTACACTATCTGGTGGTAATTCTTAGCCCGGAAATAAACTTAATATTTTCTTGATTGTTATTATTTTAATGATAAATAAATCAAATATCTCAGCAGTACGTAAATAATGAAAAAAGCGTCTACTGTTAAGCCCATCTGTTCAAGGTTTTGGAACATGTAGAGTTGATTAAAATCCTGAAAAAGTGGAAATTAATTCATTGCAGATGCCTTGCTTCGAGCATAAAGTAATATTGAATTTTTTACCACAAAAAAAGCTTGTACTCCGAAAACAAGAACATAGAAATGTAAATTTGAGTAGGTACCTTTATTGTACATTTCGGGAAAAATATCCATTTCTTTAAGACTCGGTTAAAAGAATCTACTCAAAGAGGAAATAACAGGAATACGGACAATTCGTATGCTTATCTACTCGTTGACGTAGGGATGCACAAAATCGTTGATATTTTCAAATGTCGATGTTTCATTCATGAAGATCTATATTAACACATTGACGTTGAAACGCCAAACATGGACGAACATGGATTCTCATGTATACCTAACGATGTACGGTTGAGGATATTTTATAAAAGACTTTTTCACGTACCTATTTGAAAAACTACATCGCGTGTGCATGTTTTAGATTATTAATTGTTTCGTGCTTGATGAAACTAGTTCTGCAATTATGCTCCTTAGCCGTAGAAAGAGATGAAAACTTTGTGTAAAAAACAAAACTATTAAGCTTAGGGAAAACTAATTAATAAACGTAAAATTCAACAAGGCGCAGCCTAGTTTATCATTAAGGTTTTTTAAACATATTCGAAATCCATGTTACAGTTAATGTTTTCTTTCTTCTAACAAAATTATGGACATCTCATGAAGTCCAATATCGATATTTTACAATGTCACATCCCTATGGTGAGGTAGAAAAGTCCTTTATGTTAATTTGGAGCCCCCGGGCATCGGAAACAATGGGTTCTTTGAAAGTCATAATTGCTTGTTGTGTTGGTATATATATGACATATTTTTAGTAGCTTCTGTAAAAATGTATCATGTTGGTATTTTTCTAAAAATAAACATACAATTATAAGTACAACCGTATATCTTCAATTTTGTAATGACATCGCCGGTCTGTGCTGTCTACTGGAGTCTAAACCCAAAATGTTATATGAAATTACTTAAGACCATCATATTTATATTGATGCTTGCACATAAAACAATAAAAATATTTTTTCTTTCAAATCTGTTAACAAATAAAAAAAACTGTTGTTAGTACGTTGTTTTCTATCTAGTTTACCTAGGCATCATTATTACAGAATATCCGAACATAAAAGCACTACTCTCGCTACTTTAGCAATTTGCTGTTCCAGGCAACTAGGCAGGGCCATTTTCATGCATTTGCTGTGTGCTACTAATAAAATCTACTCGCTTGGAAATGGCCACTGCAATACTCCTCATTGCAGTCGCAAGTTTCAAACACGTAAAAAGCTGATCAGCGGCGCCGATAGATTAGAGCTCATTAGAAGTAGGGAAATCGCCCAGATTTTACATTTAAATAAATATTTCTGGACAATTCACACAGAGACATCTAGCCCCGTGATAAGCTCTAAGCTTGTGTTACGGGTGCTAGATTTCTGAAATAGAATATACATACATAGATAAATACTTTTTTATTATACATAATATATAACACCCAGACACCCGGAATAAATATTTGCAGATCATACAAATTGTTATCCCGAGGGGGGAATCGTACCACCGGAATATTTCAGCCCCACTACTGATAACTGGCTTCCAACACCTGACAACACTCCTGACGACCTCAGTGGCGCAGCGGGCAAAGATCTGCTTGCGACGCAGGAGGTACACCCAAGTCCCGGAATCAAAATCTGCAGATCGTACTTATTTTTGGTTCCGATGCGGGAATCGAACCCGCAAACTAATGCGTCGCTTCGGCCCCATCTTAGGGTCATCTGTTATCCGCGCTATATGGTCTGCCCATTGCCTTTTCAAATAACTAATGCGCACACTATTAGTGGTCACTGCATTCATTAAAATGCACAACGCAAAAATAGCGGTAGTAAAAATTGCGCGAGCCAATTTCATTTTAAACTTAATTGTATCGTGTTTTTCGCAATTAAACTTGAAATTGCAGCCATTGTTTTTAAATTCTATGGGGCAGTGGTAGTGTGTATTTTTAAGTGACTCAATTGCAGTAGGTCAAAGCTTATTAATAATGGGCTAAAAAAAAGTATTGTTGTTCGATTACATGAGTTTTCTTATAATTATTTACACTCTCTTTAAAAACTAATCAATGTAAACATAAAAATATAATATAACCCTTATTGCATGAGAAGTTAGAAATATTTTTTGAAATGATTTTATTCCCATTGGGCAATCAAACATTTCGTTGTAAAGCCCTGCTCGTTAGCAAGTACTTAAAATTTAACCTTCATCCCGAAAATAAGTCACGGGGACAATTTATAACTCGGAACGGAAATGGAAGTGAGGCCTTTTTTAGAAGCTCTCAGTTCGATGTTGAGTCGTTCAAGACATTTCAATATTACTTTTTATGTAAGAATAGTTGATTTAAATAACTGAATAAAGGTTCCCAGTACAATTGTTAAATTAACTGTTTATAAAAAAAAAAAATTTTAATCGAAAATACTAACAAAAAATACAAACTTGTAGTAAGTTCACAGGCACTGAAGCATGCAACTGAAAGTAATTAAAGAAAGAAAGAAAATACATTTATGTTACACACCCATAATTACAGACACACATACATATCTACGAGCACATAAAAACAACAAACAAAAAGATAATTGAGTAGGTAGGTAATTACTAATGAGTAGTTATTAATAATTTATACAACATCAGCAGTTGCCGATAAATTATTTCATGGATTTTTATACCTCCGAAAAGTCGTAAAGGACCGTACTTACAAGAATTCAATATAAAAAATAAAAATATTTCCATATACTTACATTCACTTGGGGATCAAATTGTGTCAAGCACCTTTCTTTCAATTTAAAATCCAGTTTGTTTGAGTCGAGATAAATTGTGTACTTTAAATTACAACCCATTCAGCGATCTCGAATGTATTGAAAGTTAAAGCAACTTGCAACTACTAATGTTGTTTAAAAGACCTTTTCAGTGCAGTACAAGTTGGAGTTGTTTGTAAATGAATTTGTAAACTTTGAAGCGAGTTCGACAATGCTATAGTATATTAAAAGAGAGTTATTATGGATCTTACGTTCACACTGCTGGGACACTGGGACTTATCTCTTGACGAATGAGATTAAGCCTTAAATCACCACGCTGGCCAAGTGTGGGTAAATAGCACATGTCATGTAGCAAAACTTTTACTGTGAAGAAAATCTAGACTATTTTATCACTTCATATTTTAGAATAAGTTGTATCTTTTTCGCTCCTTACAGCTTTCTTTTTCCTTTTCAATGTCCCACAAAAAACTTAGAGGCTGCCTTTCAGCCTGTATAGATAGAGCACGTACAGAGCTTTTCGTGGATCTCGAAGGGATAATAGATCGTATGTTAGACGTGAGCTAGTGTAAAAGGTCCCCACTGTGCTATATTTAACAAAAACTATCGTAAAATAGATATTTGAAGAACAATGTTTATGACGGTTCAAAAGGTTTAATATTATTTGAATTGGGAATCGTTTCATGTTTAATTTATGAAAATAAACAAACATAATCTAGTTCTAGATCTAGTTTTCATAAAATCTGATATACTATTTAGTACATACCCATTTTACGGCTAGAATATCTAAACCTCAGATTGGTTCAATACGATAGGAGTGCCTTGGGCAAACTGCGTAAACTTTATTAGTATTTCGCGTTGGAATACACATTAATCAGACTAATTGAATCGTTTGTTTTGTTTATGACTTTGTTTATTATTTACTATTTATTTACTAGTTTCCGCCCTTTAAAAACATACCTATAATAATCTAATCTAGAAACAACTATAAATATAGCTACAAAGCTTTATCAGAGAGAATATCAGTGAAGTTCCTCAAACTACGAAAATACATTAATCTTGACAGACGTTTCCATTTTGAGCCATTTGGGATAAAACTTTAGGTCCTTGGGGTCTTAAGGCACACGCTATTTATAAAGATCTTGCTTAACTTCTAACTGAACAAGTAAAATGAACGCTGGCTTTTTGGACAAATTAGCATTAACGTGGCAATACCACTATTAAACTAGATAATCTTCATCCTGGTTCAGAAAATCTATAAATACACCAGGGGATCTAGAAAAATGTAGTCAAACTTTCTATTAATATGTAATTTTATGTCTATAATAAAATAGAAGACAGTTTTTTCTCTAGTTATAACATTATCTGTAAAGAAAGCCCTGCCGCACGGCCGTCAACTTAGCCGAGAAAGGATTAGAGGGTTTAAGAGATTAGCAATTTTTATATCGCATTATACGAACAAGATTTACGTTATGCTCAGAAAAAGTAATTTTATACTATTATGTCAGCCTTTAGAGTAATTTCTCCCGTATTTGTCATTTATATCTTTTGTAAACTAAAAGTTGGAAAAATCATATTTTCCATTGCTTGGCAAAAAAAATATCTCTCTTTCTCTTGAACTGTTGGTATGTTTATACATATTTGATTTATCAAAGCTTAGTAATAGCGGCTGGAGAAAAATGGAGAGATACACATCAGGAAAGGTTGATTTCAACAACATAAAAGCTGACACAACCGTTCTCCGTTCTATCGTCTTAATGTTACCCCACATTTTCCTGCCAAAAATCGACCGTTCAAAGCGAGTAATTAACAACAAACGCCTTATTCATAATTCATTCGACACCTTACCTTGACCTATAAAAGCTACCTACAAAAAGTCCAACTAGTTTCAGCATAATACTCGAAGTTTGGTAGTATCACGAAACAATGGACGATCTACAATCCATCTTCGAAGGTAGAACGGTAAAAGATCTCGTAATAATTGGCGAGATCCTAACGGTCATTGGTCGCAAAGGATCTGGCTCTGCGCCAAATCGAAGTAACGTATTTAAAGGTCAGTCACCCCTGTAGCTACTGAATAGTTCGCTCAATCGCACTCCCAATAATATCTCAATAGACGCCGGTTAATAAGTGCCATAATCTGTGGGGAGTTTGTGACGATGAGGTTTTTACTCCTTTATGAAAAACAGAGCAGTTTTTCAACTGGTCGCTATTTACCTTATAAACCATTTTATGTCCCACGGCTGGGGCCAATATTAGAATAAACGGGAGATACACGATCCTTTTTACGTTGGATTTGGTCAACTGTTCAGTCCCAGAACGCGGGACATCTTCAGGACCAATACAGGGAGGACACTCCAGGATAGTTCTTAAGAATTTGGTATAAACTCCGCACCTACCAAGTGCGTTGGCGATCGCAATAAGTTGAACAGTACAAAAATGTTTCCTTAAATACTATATATTGAATATTTTAATTATAAAAAAACTCTGCGTTTAATTCACGTCCGATGATGTTCGATGCCGAGAAAGCCTTAGCAGATGCAAATTAACTTCCTTTAAGGCTTCAACGATTTTATAATAAAAATCCAATTAAAACCATTTAATGCAAAAGAAGAACTGTCTTTTACTCAAAAAAGAGCTTTAGCTTTAGCATCGCAAACTTATATAAGGTTAAAAAATATTTTATTTTGTAATAAATGTAATTTTAATTTGAAAGGAATTCAATAAGGAACAAAGAGCTTTTTAGTTGTTTGTCGGTTGGTCCCGGAATTTTGATAAACAGTCTTTAATATTGTATGAACTAATTGGTTTTCAGAAATATTCCTTTAAACTTATAAGAAAAAATATATTTTCATGATATAGGTAAACTAACTACGTTGATACTTATTTTTATGGACTGGACTGCCTGTATACATAATACCGCTTCGAAGCAAAAGTATCTGGTTTTGTCATATTAGTGCCTCAATTATAAATTTGTAATTTGTAAACATTGTATGTATATATATGTATGTTTATTATATTAAGTATATCAGAAATCTAGCACCCGTAACTCAAGCTTCGAGCTTACCACGGGGCTAGATGTCGCTGTGTAAAATTGTCCAGTAATATTTATTTATTTTTTATTTTATTTATTGTTAACATCATTACAAAAATACAATTGATTTTATAGTAATGATGCCCTTACGCCAGTATAAACAGGCTATAAATAAGTCTGCATCCTTCCTTCAGTTTTATGGCAAATGGCAATCAAGTTACCCATAAAAGGTTACAGTTTTTATACCCTTGAACTTTAAATCATAAATCTGTGACCTTCAAGGAACACTCTTCGTAAAAGCACCGTCTGTAGCGTCCTGACACGCAATTCAAATCAAATTACATCATATAAAAACAGTGACATTATTGAAAGCAACCTATATCGATTCAAGAATCTTAGCTTAACCTATGAAAAGAACAAAGGATGTCAAATATGTAGTATAATAATAAATGAAGTGTTACGTTTACCTTAAAATATTTGTATTAAAATTTAGTTTTTCTTATATTTTATCATCAATGAGTAATAATAGTACACTTGTTTATTTACTTTAGTTTAACTGCAAAAGTTCTAATTACACCCAAGACACAAGCTTAGTTTGGGTCTCCGAGTTAATTCTTTATAAAACTTGAAAAATATGTTAGAATAAGTATGTATGTATTATAAAGTGTTGTAATTGTCTTTTTCGGTAATATTTTTTAAATCTTATCTTTTAATCTTGTTCTTCATGTTATACACAAATTTAATCATTTTTATAATATTTATTAAAGAACTCGTTTCCAAGAGTCATCCTGTATTAACGTTTACAGACCCTTCAGTATTGTTACGCCTTTAAGTATTCATATTGCGTGCGCCATAGAAAACTTGTAGTTGACCTTGCTTATAAGTTTCCTTGGCCGTCCCTGCGCCCTGTAACTCTCCTTTGTCACGTCATACCTGTCATTATTCGGCTCCCAGGGCCACTGCCTGCTTAATATTTCAACGACGGAGCAATCCTCTTGATGATTTAGTTTGAAATGTCATAAATATTTCATTTGTAACCTTGGATCGGATATCTTTCAGTTGAATAAGTTTTGTAGTTTTTCAATTTAAATTATACTTAAATTTATAATTTATCTTCTTACCTACTTTAAACTGCCTCTATAAAATTTTAAGAATTCAACCATGATCTGAAGAATGTGGTCCTTATGAAAACATCTTAATCTTAGAATCATGACCATGAGACCGGACCACTTGGAAAGTATACTCTTTCAAACAAAAAAGAATTTTGCAAATCGGTGCAAGCGTCTTTGAGTAATCGGTGAACAAACATAAAAAAATCCGACGAATTGAGAACCTCCTCCTTTTTTAAATCGGTTAAATAGAAAATATATATAACGAAAATATATTAACCAAAGTAGCTTGACCTATATACCGGACGAACGAAGTGCTTAAACGCCCACGCACATCATAAAAGCGCTACTTTAACATAATACGCTACATTTAGAGGTCTGAAGCCTAGACTAGACCCACTATGAGATTACGTTCTTTGTTTTCTGTGTAGGTTCGACGTATTTATAACAAACCTTCTCCTTTCCATCTAACCTTCTTGCATATAGCGATGCCTCTCTGTCATCTGCGTCTGTCTGCTTGAGTGACGTGCTAGGATTTCCCTTCAGTACGCTTTGTTTTTTCACTAGTGAAGACGTATTTTATTATATAAAGCTAAATTATTATCGTATAAAAGCACATAGTCTAACGTTGTTAACGTTTTCATTTTTTATGAACGTGGCTTTTACAATTTACGATGATATTCAAGTCTACGGCAAACGTCCATACCACGTTGAAACACCGGTTCTCGTCCGATCACCGAAGTTAAGCAACGTTGGGCTCGGTCAATACTTGGATGGGTGACCGCCTGGTTTGTATGGGCTTTTTAGGTAAGTGATTTTACACTTTTATTAAACGATTAATCAAGTCGTGGCTTTCCCACACTTGTTACTATTAGAGGAACAGCTCCATCCGACTGTTTCCTAGATCACCACGTTAAAGCGTGCATTCCACCTTTAGCAAATCGATTATTCATGATCTATATGAATGGTGTATCTGTTGTCGGCGGCTCAGATGCCCCGACGCCGCGGCTCGTTTTGAGCCGTCGCCGGCTCGAGTAGCCTAGATTACCACATAAAGCGTGCATTCCACCTTTAGCAAATCGATTATTCCTAACCAATTAGGAATGGTGTAAGTATCTGTTGTTGGCGGCTCGGATGCCCCCATACGATGGCTCTTTTTGAAACGTCTCCGGCTCGAATAGCCTAGATCTCCACTTTAAAGCGTGCATTCCACCTTTAGCAAATCGGTTATTCCTAACCAATAGGAATGGTGTAAGTATCTATTGTTGGCGGCTCAGATGCCCCGATACGACGGCTCTTTTTGAAACGTCTCTGGCTCAAATAGCCTAGATCACCGCTTTAAAGCGTGCATTCCACTTTTAGCAAATCGGTTATTCTCAATAGGAATGGAGTATCTATCGTTGGCGGTTCATATGCCCCGGCGCGACGCTTCTTTAAATTTAATAGGATTTTATTATTAAATGGAGTAGTTATATGTTCGATGGCTCGGTTTGAGCCGTCGTCCCGCGACGTCGGCGCAATTTGCCTGACGTTGCTTCAAACGACCTGCCGTCGGTTCAAGTCAGCCGACTTTGGCAACGTTGACAAAACAAATACAAATGTTTCAGTTCACCTAGCCAGCTTGAGCATACTTTTCTCTAAATATGCCTATGCTTAATGTTCTTAAGAGCTTCTCGATTTTTCAGAAGATGCAGAATTTTATGTGCATTGATTGTTCCGCGAATTGCTCCTACTTTTCTAGAATAAATTAAGGAGTGGGCTAAAGTTCGAAGTTATGTTTTATGTTAAAGAACAGCTATTTGGAGATCCACCTGATCAACAGTTTATGAACAAGCTTCTTTTTACAGTTCCTACCTCAGAGTTGGCTTAAGCTTTTCTCCTTTCGGAGCTCATGAAAGGGTCGTACAAGACCTTAAAGATAAAACTTATGGCATGAACGTTTACTCGGGCTCTTATATACGCTTCAGTTAAATTGGCTCAGCAAATACTTATGGAGAATGCACTATTATCTTATAGTAGAAAAATGTTACTTCAGCTTTTGTTCCGTCAGGGCAATGACAAAGCTATAAATATAAGACAATAACAACGGTAGCCGTCGCCTATGTTGTCTATGAGAATAAGAGTTTATGTGGTCGAGTCCATAGATAATGAAAGGGTTTCTAATGAAATTTTTTTACTCCAGCTTAACCTCTAAGCAAACAAGAAAGCATCTTGGCCCAGACCTTGGCAAAGAAGCTGAAATATTCAGTGCCTTGAACGCGGCCGTCACTAAGTTGGTAGATAATACCCACGTGTCTAATGAGATATTTGAGTCATCTGCCTGGAGGCAGAAAAAGTTGTACATACTGCCCTAGTTTTTGTGGCTTCGAAAGTAAATCCACCTTTATCTGATGATAGCTAATGATGATAGCTTAGTTTGACCATATCCTGGAAGGTTTTACTCATGGACTTTTAATACAGAGGGAGGCCTTCCTAGAGGCTACTGGAGAAGACGGGAGATCATCAGCTCAAAGCATATTAGAAGCCATGAAAAGCATTTATTGGGTCCTGATCTAAAGTTTCTTTCGGTATCAGACCAACTCCTACGGTATGTGTGTTGGACCGCCAGAAAACCAACTTACTTTGTCTTTTTCTGCGAAAGACAACTTTTTTGCAGGCGTTAATGGTAACGCCTCCACATCAGTTCAATGTTTTAGGTCTACAAAAAGCATGGTGGTTTATATAATGGTGTAAGAAACCCTAAAAAATCCCTCTAAGAAGGGTGGCAAAAATGAAAATAAGTATGTATTACGATTGGAATTTCAAAAAGAAATATTGATATATTTATACGCCGGTATGTTACACCAGAAAGCCTAGCAGCTAGCCCAGCAAAGTCTAACAGAACCTAGGGGCACCCTCAACATTAACACCGAATTTATTTTGTCTAGAAACAGCATTTATAAATCTTGGTTTATCCGGTACCAGAAATTCTGGAGCTACAAACATTATGGGCCTCGGTACCGGCCAACGCCAACGGGTTTCCCTATATTCGAAGTGAAACCCGATGGGAAGAAAAATTTTGACTTTAGAGAATTTATCATGATGTCCCTATAGCCGGAAGTCACAGAAGATTTTAAATGCTAAGATTTCAAGACCTGCTTTATCAAATGACCTGTCTACATTTTAGTCTTACTTCGGCGCCTATGGCCTTTGCCAAACTTTGAATTTGGGATTTTTAATTGCCAATTTCAGGAAACGATTCCAGAATGCCTTTGGTGGCTAGTCTATCTCAAGATTTCAAGTCCGTTACATCGCGAAGCAGCGGTGATCTTTATTAAAACCGACGCCTCAGCTTTAGGATCGGGTGCAGTGACTTGTCCAAGTGATCTTTAGGATTTTATGGAAATAAATGACATAAATCTTTAAATGACATGTGGTGGTTTAAATGGCAAGGGGTGTGGAATCATCGGCAAGAGGACTGACACTGCAGCAGACAAGATGTGGGTGGTTACTTCAGGCGTTAAATTTTTGTCAGTATAACTCGAGGGAGTGCATCCAGTCCAGACTTATTCAGTCCGAGAACAAGACAGTGGTCGCCTAAATTCAAAATAATGTGGTACAAAATCGATGATATTACTAAATCTAGTCACAGAGATTATTAGAACTGCCGATCGACTTCGGCTCCATCTTTCCGCCAAAGACTTTCCAGGATGGTTGTATCATGTAACTGACTGCGGACAATCTTTCACACATAGAGACATAACCAGAGTGGACGCTAGCAAATGAAATCGCTCTCTAGATATTTCAAAGGTAGAGCACTCCTCAAGTCAACCTATTTACTTCTGAGAGGTCAGCCGTATAGTTGCCTTAGACCAGAAGGTGCTTACGTAGAGGCTTGCACCAGGAGATGGGCATGAGATCTAGCTTGTATTTTTCCGTCACCATATCTGATGCCGCAAGTTCTCAGCCACCTGTATCGTACCACGGGGACTTTCGTGGTCATATTTGGACGGTGGAAGTAGGTGGTTTGGTAGTCCGATCTGAAAATGAGGGCAACAGCGGCACCTTTCATGATATTAGAAAAACTTTATCGAAAAGAGGACCAAAAAACCTAGTCCAGAGTTATTTCCTTATTAAAGGAATCTTGGATAATATGGGGTGGTACAAAATTTCTAGAGGATGGCCTTCTAGATTTCCCATGTCTTTTGAAGTCATCATGGCGTGACAATATTTTCAGGACGTATCATAAGCCCTGCATGAGGTGGAAATGGACTGCATCAAATCTCATAGATCTTTACATCCTAGTCCAGAACACCTGGGTTTTTTACATAAATCTGAGTGATTAGCTCCAGCCTTAATTTTTTGGTCCACAAATCTGTGGTATGTACTTTACTAATCTCCATAGGTCAGAATCTATTACAAGCAACGCTTTTTAGAAAGACATGTCCTAAAAGTTATTCAGTTGAGAATTCAGTTCAAAGTAGAAAGAGATTCAGTAGAGGTTTGGTAATTATTTCTTTTTCATTCGGGACGCCGAGTGCACTTTTTAACATGATTGCGAATTTCATGTGAAGGCTTGGAATTATCTTTTACATTTTGGCCAGTATTTGACCCAAGTCTATGGCCCAAATACTAATTCCTTTGTGATTCTAATTTACATCAACAATCTGGTTGGTTATTTATGTGTAAATTATGGATAAGAAGTTTAATTAATTTTGTTTGGGGTTAAGTATTTGATTTCTACTTTTGCGTCAAGATGATCGGCTAGAGATAATTTGAATAATTTGTTCATTATAACGTGTCCTGCCTGAACACAAGTTCAGGCAGCTAGTCGAAAAGTGATGGATGGTTGTCCAAATAATTTAAAGATGCTAAATTTGGGGCTTCTTCTGGAAGTATTCCGTCGCAGTTGCAGCAGTCGCTCACCGCAGACTAGATATTGATGAAGTTTATAAAAAACGAGAAATTAAAAAAAAAAAAAAAAATATATATATATATATATATATATATATATAAATAACAGACCTTTTTAAAGCATTATATCAAAGATATAAGTAGGTACACCTTTCCGGTCGTACACTACAACAATAACAATTAGTCTATCAAATTACTTCAGAGTTCAGACCTGTCTAAGTGATAGAAAATTAAATTTATTTTTGCTTGTTGTATCGTAGTGTATTTTTGTTGCTAAACAATATTATCAAAGTTTTTACCAAAGTATGTTATACTTTATTATTTGTCACAATACGCTCCCTTTCTTTCTCTCTTGAGCGCCGGCAGATAACAGACAAGTCTCATAGTGGGTCTAGTCTAGGCTTCAGACCTCTAAATATACCCGTTTTTCCCCCGAAGGGTTAAAAACGGTTATTTCGAGTCTAGCCTAGACTAGACCCACGGGTTTTTAACCCTTGCCGTCGCAAGGTACTGAAGGGAAATCCTAGCACGTCACTCAAGCAGACAGACGCAGATGACAGAGAGGCATCGCTATATGCAAGAAGGTTAGATGGAAAGGAGAAGGTTTGTTATAAATACGTCGAACCTACACAGAAAACAAAGAACGTAATCTCATAGTGGGTCTAGTCTAGGCTAGACTCGAAATAACCGTTTTTAACCCTTCGGGGGAAAAACGGGTATATTATTGGATTTAAAAAATAAATATGGTAATAGACGTAATAAATTATTATCATATTTACAAAAAATTACCGACACAAATCAAGCACTTTCAGACATAATTTTTCAGTGTTAAAGGTCAATAGATAATAAATATGTATAAGTTTTATTAATTTTTGATAAATACGTCTCGACTACACAAGAGAACTACGCAACGTTTACTTGGAAACTTCTCTCGTGAAAAGGAAATTGTATTTCTACTCGTATCTGAAGCACCCAAACCAATATCAAAGATTGGACCCTTCTTTCGACCCCTTTGCACTAGATATTTATTTATTTAGCTTCCCACAGTAAAAACACAGAATGTAACACATTAAATCCCAGAAATAAAACAAAACATATAAGAATTCCTACTTACGGGTAGCTACATCTAATACAATATTAGATTACTACACATGTAAATCCTTTTTATGGCCGTAAGTTAAGTTAGAAGAATAATTTTATAAATGTTTATGGGCTGTGGATTTTCTTAAATAAATAAATAGCCAAACAAACAAAATCATTTAGTTTCCCAACATATACATATAATTATAAAACAAAATAATTAGCAAATTGTTTTGTTCACATCAAAATAGAACTCAAAGACAACCTGAAACCGGATAAAGTTACGAACACAACCACCCGGAGATCATTGACCTACATACGACACCTCCCAGCGCACATACGTCTCACGAGATAATTATTATTCGAAAACATCGCGCAACAGACGCTGACTGTACAAAAACTGTTGTTTTTTTAACACATTCAATGGTCAACTAGGCGGTGTAGCTCGCAAAGCTCGTAAAGCTTCGTTTAGGACGCTGATAGTGTTGAGTTTTAATCTCACTCATATTATAATATAAATTCGTTTGCTGGAACGACTAGGTTTAGGCTGAAATTTAACTTTAAACATGGAATACCTCATATAGGTGTCTGTCCACAGAATAATCCATTATAACAGGGCCAAAACCGCAGGATAGGAAGGTAATTTGACTATAAACATCATTGTATTTACCAAACCGAGTTGATGGTTTTACCAGAATGAATTCTCATTATGGTTTGGTTGTTCGGTAGATTTTATACGTCTATGACAAAATAAAAGAATGCACTATTCCTTATAAAAGCTGGTTTATGTCTACAATAGTATATTTTCTAGCTTATCCCATGACTTAACTTTAATTTAATTATTCATCTTTGGTAAAAGCTTCTCAGCTATTTCACTCTATATAAAGTAGTTAAGAACTGTAAACGCTTCAATTAAATGTACCTAACGCCTATCACATATTGTTTAAGCTGGCAATATTTTGCTTATAATGATAAAAGTTAAAGTTGAAAATGAGTTATTTAAAGTAATTATTGACATACACATAATGGTCAAAACTATGTCTCCAAGTACGTAGATAGTTATTCTGGATGTAAAAAAAAAACATTTCAATAATAATAAAAACAAAAGGAGATCATCGCGAATGTTCCAGACCTTTTCCTACTTAAATTGTTTTGTAAGCCAAGCACGTTTATTTTATTTTGCCACGTGATATTTTTTATACTAAAATAACCATGCCGCGTGGGATTTGCTTTTTTTAATTTGTTATTCTTAGACTTTCGTGACATGATTATTAAAACTGTCTAATATATTTGTCAAATATGTATTTGCAAGGAATTTAAATAAGTACAACTAAAAAATTTCTCAGATTAGTAATCATCGCAAACATGTCAAGAAACAAAATAGTATAGAAAAAATATGTGATTAAATTAAAATCTTTCCTATTACTGTAACTAATATTTAGTATTGTAGTAATATTTTGAAGATATTTAAACTTTGTTAGAAAATTAACGATATAATAGAAGATTAAAAACTTACGCAAGATAATTCAACCGGAAATCACAAAACAAACACGTCAACTCGCTTCGTAGCTCGGTCGTACCGTAGCACAGATCGTAGCACGGATCGTAGCACTGCTACGCGCGTAGCGGTCTACGGTCGGGAGGCGACTGAGCTATGTGATCGATGGGGTAACAGGGTGAGAACCTCCCCTTGATTTATTTGGATTTATAATGAGAGATTTCCTGAGATGAAATGGTTTTTTCTACGGATAAATCAGTTAGGATAAGTTAGGTCTTTGAACTGTCTTACGTACTCGTAAACAATTATGAGACCGCGTTGAAACGAAAACTCATTTTAAGCTTCGGTAAATACTTAGTATATTAAGGTTTTAGTTTTGCCTTATGTCTGTAGGGGGTAAACCTTAAGAGTAATTTTCAAGGTTCACACAGTGTTGCTCGGCAAATAAATAACAAATGTTTAGTAAAATAGTAGAAAATTGTATAGTTATTGATCCCGTACCAATTTATGGATAAAAATTAATGAACAGTTTTGATTCTTACAAGCACCATGAAATAGAAAAATTTAATATTTTATAGTAGTTAACGCAAGTGTGTAAGTCAAAATATTTTAGTACTATACAAGTAGCAAAACAATTTTAAAAATGTTGAATAATTCCGTTGTTGAAAGTAAACATTTATTATTCATGTATGTAAATTCGCGAGGACAACAGAGAGGGCCTAATGAATCGGTGGATCACAGAAATGACGATATATTACTGTACGGGTTAACGAATAGCCAAAACCATCGAACCCCGACCTTTTAGGGTCTTTTAGGGAAACAGGAGGCATTATAATGCCTTCTGTCCATATCTGTCCTTTTACATATTTACATATAAATATTTTTCGGCAAATTCTGTTCATAAAAATAAAAAAGCACATGATATGGATAAGAAATATAATATACATACATATACTCGTATTTTAATTTAGAAAGGTCACACCGTTCGTTGTAAAAAATATCTAGATTCATCAAAGTCAAGAACTTGTGTAAGTAATTGCGCAAAAGAAAAATAAACATGACGCGACTTTTACGGATAATTAGACAACGTACAAGTAGCGTGGTGATTATACCAAATCCCCCAAAATCTATTTTCGGTTTTATTGGAAACTCTTGCGACGCAATTATTTATAATTTGGGTTGAAAAGGTTTATGACTTCACGTAAAAAATACATGTAAGATAAGTAAGGAAGATTTTGGTTTTGTAATATTATGCCAACAACTAAGTAGTAATTATATATTTTTAACAAAAAAAATATTGCATCTCGACTGATTTATATTTAATTATACGAGTATTAATCATCTCAATGCCGTGAATTCCCTTTAATTCAAATACAATGAAATAAAGTTCATAAACAAAATGATAATTAATTTGACAGTAAAAAAACATAAAATAAACAAAAGCTTGGCAAATACTTATTATTATTAAACAATTACTAAGATTAAATAATTCAAGGTTTTAATTATTAATCTTTGGTTATATATAGTACCTCAACTTTTTAAATTTTAATTAGATTTTTCCTTCAACTCAGCACCACTTTAATTAAAACAATATTATCTTTGCAATTTCAGGGTATTTGTGTGACGAGAGACAGACGAGATTTTCTTATTGTCACGTATTGCGTAGGTAGATAATTCTAATTTGAATTTAAATGTATTTTATTTCCGTAGATTATTTTAGGTATGTTTCATCATCATCATCAATCTTTTTTATGTCCCACTACTGGACACGGCTTTCTCCATAGAACATTTTATGGTACTTTTGTGGTCACTCTCATGGATGGCTCTGAGAAAAAACATATTGTACTATTCTTAGATCAGCAGACACTAACAGTCTATTTATTCAAATAAATATGGATAATTTTCCTACTAAAAATTGGGCATATAAATAATGTGTATTATTTTCAATCCTAAAAAAATGGGCATTCGATGGCCATTCTCATCCTTGGAAATAGTTTAAGAGCCCTGTTAAATTTTTGAAGTTTTGCGAAATTGGATATTTTATGCACCACGTGACCGGCGCGTCACGCGAATTCTATGAAAAATACTAAATGATCTTGATACTTCGTCGATATAAAACATACAAATATACTAATAATTATTTTAGATCTGTAGAAAATGGCATCGATTAAATTCCATTTTATTGAGTGGATTTTTTTCATTTTCATTCTGAAATAATTATTATATTAATGTTTTTATTTAATTGATAGGTGTTTAATATATTTTCCTAAATTCAAAATGGCGGATATTTTTATTTCAATATTTGAATCAATTAT